>OZ038526.1:33689932-36089932 GCA_964036665.1 Gordius sp. MW1 | reverse complement strand
TTTCTTAAGCTTTAAACAAACGAGCAATGTTGAAAAAATATAGAAAATTGAAGGATTTATAAAAATTTTATATGGCTCAAATATATTATTCCATTAACCTGACTAAATCCAATATGGCATCCATAGTTGACATTTGTTGAATGGCACTTAAATCAGCGGCAGAATTTTCATTGTCAGATTTAATGTACGATTTCCCAGGTCTTAAACTAACTGCCATAATTATGCCCAATATTACAGCTAGAACCGTCGTAGTCATAAAATATAATACTGTCCTGGTGCCGATACGTCCAAATGTTTTGGGATCCATCTGAGATAATCCTAAAATTATTATTACAGCAATGGAAATTATTTTTTTGAAAATTAAATTATTTTAAAATAAATGTTCATTTATAGTATTTACCAGAAATAATGCTTGCTATGAGTAGAGGTAGTATCAACATTTTGAGTAAACTCATAAATATTTCACCAGGGAATTGAACTAAATCTATGCTGGATTGACTTAATTGGAGTTTTCTCAATAAAAATCCTAACAGTCCCCCAAAGAACACTCCCAGCACAGTTAGAATGAGCAATGTATTGCGCTTCAATAGTATCTTCCACTAAAGGTGTATTCCACCGGAGTGTGAAATTAAAACCATTTTATTCATTTTAATACAATTTAATATAAAAATCACGGTTAAAATTTACCTCAAATATTAGTAATTTGGTAGAATTGATTGAATTTTAAATTAAATTTATTATCGAAGTGATTTATTCATCTTTATTTCTTACCCGCTTTTGCATTTTATATTATTCCGATTTTTAAGCTTCACTTTTATAATATTTCTAAATTTTAATCATAATATAATAAAAGTTATAAACTAATTGATATAAATGAATTTAGAATGACTAAATCTTCATGGGCCAACACTCTAATTTTATATAGTTATACTTTAGCAAAATATTACTAAATAAGATATGAAAATTGCTTAAAAAAATGTGATAAATACTTTGATGTTTCGGCGAACTCTGAAATCTAGTTCTTGAATAGTAGAATTTGGATTTAAAACATCGGTTTTAGAATTTTCATTGAGTAATGGCCCTCTCACTGGAGATCCATCTTTAGCCCGTTTATTGCCATTATTTAAAGAACCCATACTGTATAGAAGGTCTTGATTTTTTTCAATTTGATCAGTTACATTTGTGAAAGACGATTTTTGTCCGGATTATTATAAACGGAATGATATGGACGAAAAAAATTAAAAAATGGAAACTTTTAGTTTTGCTACGACAAAATTACAAAATTTAGTTTAGCTTAAGGTGTTGTTTTTGGCAATGCATCATCATGGATAATTGTCATATTAGTAGTTTCCGGATGATGGACAATATCAGGCGACAATAATCATTTAATCTATTACAAGACTTTAAATTTAATCGGAGAATTTTATATCTTTGAACCAAAAAAATTTCGAAAAAATTATCTTTAATAATATTAATGGTATATAGTATTAGATATTATATAGAGTCAATAGATTGGACTAGTAGTATCATATAGGTTAACAGTACAAGAAAATATTGATGTATCTGCATATGATATATAATAGAAGAAAGTTGACCTAATGGGATAAGTTAAGCCTTCCCTTTACAACACATATTTTTTATTTATTTTTTTATTTTGACATTTTTGCATTGCTTACTACAAACTAGACCTATTTCCATTCATTTTCTCAATTTACAAAAACTTTTAAAATTATTTCAAAAAGACTCATTATAAATTAATGAAAAATAAATCATAATCGTATTTTTTTATAATTTTTCACGCAATAACTCAACTTATATTTAAAAAAGATAGCTATCGCGTGTTCATTAAAGAAAAAATTTAATTTTAATATATACCAATACACTAATAATCTCGACGAAAAAAAACTATTCTTTATTACAGTGTATAATGAGAAGAAACCATAACAATAGTAATGAGAGCATTAGTTAATAAAAAAAAAATAACGTAGAACTTTGGGATCTTGATTAAAGGCCAGATTTTTTCAATTTTTCAGCAACTCCTTCCAATGCTTTAGTAGCTCCTTCCACACCCAACTTGTCATCATAAAGTCCCAAAACAAGGCTTTTAGGGGTTCTAGTGACTACGGCTCCCCCCTTTTCATTTTTAGTTTTGATAAAATTGGCCGTTTTACTCAAAAATTGATGCTTCTTTCCATTGATAAGGACACCTTTAGATGCAATAACTTCCGTCTTTTCGAAACCTAAAGCCCCAATAAGTCTCATTAAATCAAGATGATTTTTGTCATTTTTATAAAATTTAATAATCAAAAATATTATTTGAATATTATAGAGGGTAAAATAAAGTTTGTGTTTGAGATTTACTAAATATTATTAATTTTAAATTTGAAAATAAATAAAAATTCTAAGAGTATAATATGGGAATTACCATCAATGAGGACTTTGGCTTCTTCTTTAGTGACTTGGAAATTGGGTGATGCAGCCATTGTTGTCCCTTCTTTATTAACGATCACGGCTGATAACAAATGTTTACCAGTGACCATGTCATCAATTAATTTTTTGTAATCCGTTGTCATAATTTATATGGTATGGAGGTTTTTTTGCAAATAAAATATCGAGAAAAAAACTGAATTTATTTTTAAATAGAATTGGCTGTTCTAAGTGTTTGTTGTAGAACGTAAACTAATAAACGCAAACATATTAGTTATACGTCATGTAAGAGAAGTGTTAAAATATTTAAGTGTATATAAAAAAATTCTGTTTAATATTATAAAACCATATATTTATCAAAGAAATATTCGTCCCTAACTTCATCTTTCTAGCCATTTGAGTCAAAACGATTTTTAAACTTTCAATAATAATTTTTTATGCAGCATCGGTCTGTAAGGATTTAAAATTTATAAGAATTTCCGTAAACTAATATTTTAAACAAATTTGGGCAGTTGGACGTCAATACTAATGCTTAAACCCCCAAAATATAGATTGAATTTAGTCCTTACGACAACATCTCGGCTTCTATAAAATTTATTGTTAAGCATTATATTCATAGAGTGATAAATAATTGAATAATTTTATTTTGTGTGTTATAATTGAAATTAAATTAGTATTAAATAAGAGAAGGGCCCAAGTGATAGGAAAATTAAATCTTTTATAAAGTCAAAATAGAGGACATCAATATTCTAATCATAATAGCACCCGAGACGAGACGGATCACGACGAGATAAGACTAAATCATTTGTTTAAAACAGTTACAAAATTACTGTTAAAGAATCAAATTATTTCCTAACAAATACATATATGAGCTCACGGGCGTACGCAAGGGGGGGGACAAAAATTTATAAAAATAACGTGATGCAATACAAAATTATATAAGTAAGACCGCAGAATACTCAATTGCATTTTCCAAAATAAGTGTACATTGTCAAAAAAACTCTCGTGCTATATATTACAACAAATTAAATTCTTATTATAGCTTTTTTATTCCAATCAAAAGATGAGGAAAGGGTAATAAAATAATTAAATTTTTAGTGGTATAATAATGTTACGTATAAAAACATTTTACAAAAGGTGACATAACACCCAAAAAAACGATATAGATAAATTAACAATTGTATCTACAAAGTAAGTATGTTTGAAAAATCATTTGGATCTATTTTGGACAAATTCTACTAAAATGATCAGGCTTTAAAAACAATTATAAAACAATTATTTCGTTGAGCATACATGTGAAAATTAAAATTTATAATACATTAAAAATATTTTTCCAAATTTTTTTTTTTTAATTTAAAAAGCCCACTTATTTTAAATGGTAAAATAAAGTAATTTGATATTAAATCAAAACTTTTAAGATGATTACAAGATACTTAAAGTTTTTTAACTAATCATCTATCAAAATTTTTATGGTTTTAATCAATAATAGAAATTAATGTTATCGTATTTCCACGAGATATATGGAGTTTTTAAAACAAAATTTGTTCAAAAATTACAAGAGCTTTAATGAATCAGTTTTTTTCGGACGGACAAACTAAAAACACCAATCTGGGACCGAGCTCAGCTCAATGAAAATTAATTTGCATTACTTTAATTTGCTTAAGCACGGGTTATTAATAACAATTGAAACCATGGGCGTAGCCAGGGGTGGCAGGGAGGGGGGATGGCCCCCTTCTAGATCCAAAAAATCTTAAAAATTGGATATAATTAAGGTTGAAATTTCAAAAAATATATCATTTGCCCCTCCCTAAATCATTAATGCCCCCTTGCCCATAATTAAAACCTATTTATAAATGTCAACCTGCACCTGTCCAAAGCATCCACCTGAAAAATAAGTTTAAAGAAGAAATTCATGTTGCTTTTTTAAGTTGGTAATCATTATGGATATAATTTGGTTTTGATAATTCCTAAAACAAATGGACAATCATAAAGTGAGACTGCCCGTCAATATAATAATGTGTTGTCCTAGTATTTCTAAATTGGTGTTATTTAAATGCATAGTGAAAAATTCCATAATGCTCAGTTGTTTGTGCTCAGTTTTTAATTCAAAGCTCAGATTTTTAATAAAAAATGTTCAGTTGTAGATGCTCAGATTTTAATTAAAAAGTGCTCAAATTTATGTAAAAAAATTGCTAAGTTTTTTTTTCAAAATATGCTTAGTTGTTATTAAAAAAAATTATAAACAGAAGAATGTTCAATATTTTTTGCAGCATTAAAATTTTAATTGCTTTTAAGACCTTATAGGCAAGTTTAAAAAAATTTATTGTATTATATATTTATAAAAATTATTTTGAACTGTGGAAACCCTAGAAAGCTTTTATAATCGGTGTAAGTTATTACTCTAAATTTGGATAATAAAAATTGTTTAAATCAACACTGCTTCCGGTCCTCTTCAGCCTTTTTATTGCCCGAGATTTTAAAAAGCTACGATAGCTTCATGAACAACACTTTAGAAGCAATTCTTAATATCAAATTCAGCACTTCCTCGTGGCTCCAAGCCTCTTTACCTACTAAAGCTGGCGGCTTGGGCATACGCCCAGCTACTTCAATTTCGTTAGCTGCGTTTATCTCTTCTTATTAATCTGCCCAAGGATTGATCGACCGTTTAATCACAACAAATGAGGATCCGTCGTTTGTAGAAGCCCTAGACGTCTGGTCAGCCAACGTCAACCCAGGAACCCCCTTCCCTATAACCTCTAGACAAAAGGATTGGGATGCTGGCCTCGTATCGCGCTCCGTTGATTACCTCTTATCGAGTTGCGACGCCCGCCAGCACTTCAACCTTAAATCTTTAGTTTTTGACGGATCGGGTCACGAGTGGCTTGAAGCTTATCCTAGCTCACTTTATGGATTGATGTTGGAGGACCCAGAGCTAGCATACGCCATCGCCCTCAGACTAGGAATTCCCTATTCAAAGGAATATTCCTGCCGCAACTGCTCCCAGAGCATAGACATTTATGCAAGGCATCCCCTACACTGCCTTTACAATAAATTTAAATACATAAGGCACGAAAAGGTGAATAGCCTTATCCAAGCCGCTTTTAAAAAAGCCAACATTCCCTCCGTTTTAGAGCCGTCAGACCCTTCGTTGGAGGGAAGGATGCGACCAGACGGCTTTACCCTTATCCCTTGGCAAAATGGTCTACCCCTTAAATGGTTCACATGCATAGACATTTTCGCCCCCTCTAACCAAAACTAAAACGCTCTGACTCTCGCCGAACACCGCAAAACGGTTAAATACCAGGCCCTCCTACCATCTAATATCTTTACCCCTATCGTTGCCTCGTGTTCTGGGACTTTTGGTCCGGCCGCCATTAAGCTTTTAAAGAAATCAGCCGTCGCTGCCCGCCCTCTAAATATTCCACTAATTTTTTACTTAAACAAAAAATTGGTATTTTTATAGCAAAGTACAATTTTAAATCCCTGGCCGACAGTTGGCCACTTTTACAAGATGACACATGCGACATTTTTGAATCATAATATTTTTATTTTGTTTTACATCCGCTATATTTTTCGAATTTTGACACTTCGTTTTTATAATGTTCTTACGTTCAAATAAACAATATATACATTAAAAAAAAAAATTTTTAATCAAAGTATATTGAAAACAAACAAAATGATGTTTTTAATAATCCTTTATTAAAATAAGTTTAAAGTATTAGAAGATGACAGCAATTTCTTAACTTCGTCAAAAATGTTTGATCTATAGCCGTCCATTTCCACATCATGGCAGATCCGGTCAGTGCATGTAAGGGTGCACATTTTTCATGTAACCTAGGAATAAAACGTTCTTGATAATTCACCAATCCCAAAAATGATCGTAGTTCTTCTTGTTAGATGGCACTTTAAATTTACTTATAGCTTCTACACGTTCGTTAGTAGGGTGAATACCAGCTGAATCAATTTTGTGTCCCAAATAAATTACGGAATCTTGGAAAAATTTCACTTTTTCCTTCTTCGCTTTCAAACCGGCATTTTGCATCCTCATTAGTACTTCATTTAAATTTTTTAAGTGATCCTTTTGGTTTCTACCTGTAACAATTATATCGTCTAATAGTACTCCAGTCTGCGGAATCCATCTAATAAGTTTTCCATATATCATTGAAAAAGATTTGGGGCCGTCGCTAAACCAAATGGCAAAAGTTTGGACCTAAAATGACCAACATGCGTAGCAATTGTTAACAAATGTCTACTTTCTTTATCTACCACCATTTGTAAGTACGCGACACGCAAATCTATCACGGTATATTTCTCACCACCTGCTTTTTTTGTAATTAAATCATCAAACGTTGGCAGCATATTATCATTGGTACTAAAGTAAGGGTTTAAAGTAACTCTGAAGTCCCCACAAATTCGAATAGAACCATTACCTTTAATGACATTTACTGTTGGTGTGATCCATTTAACTTCACTTATAGATGGGTCCACATGTTCAATAACGTCTTCCTCCTCTAACCTTTTTATTAGGAAAAGGTACCCTTCGGGTTTGTAATGATTGGCTGGGATTCATCTTTTAAAAAGATTTTAACTTTATAATTCTTAATAATTCCGGGGCCATCACTAAATATAGCTTGATACTGTGTAAGTAATTAAGAATCTAATTCATTTTGTATTTTGTTGATTGAAACCTCTCCTGGAAGGTCAAGGTTAAACGCTTTTATTCAATGAGCAAAAATGTTGTAACAACTACAGGTAATATTAAAACTTTTAGACCCAGTTGAACATTAACTTTAGTTTTTTCCTAAAATTGGTATAGGATGATCTCCAAAAGATTTCAATTTTGGGCATTCTTCGAAAGCTGGATTATGAATCCAATTATAAATTTCTTTATTTATTATTGATACGGCAGCACCAGTGTCGAACAGCATCTTGCACAGATTTGGTTGATACTAATCTTGATATATGGTTTCTTCATCCCCAAACTTGTGTAATTTTTACATGTAAAGTATTAATCATATTGACAGATCCTGTGTGACAAGATTTTGCAAAGTGTCCCCTTCTGTGGCATTTGTAGCATTCTTTATAAAATGCTGGGCACTTGTTGACTTCATGCACCTTTCCACACCTCTCACATCTTTTTGTAGATGTTGATCCTTGGTGGAGAAATTTCTTTGTGGTGAAATGTTTGAATTTTGGCTTAGACTTTTGGTATACTACATCTATTTCATGAGTTACTACTTCAATTTTTGCTAATTCCATTTCAGAAATTTTAAACATATCATCAAACGTAATTGTATTTCCTCCAGGATCAACTGCATCTGGCCATCTCGTTCTAACTTTAATTTCAAAAGGTTTACTTTGAATCCCAGGCAGAAATTGGTCTCTTAACCTTTCATCGTTGTATCGTAAAATTGCATTCTTCAGCAATTGTTTTTAGTTTAGTTGCATAATCTTGTATCGACTCTCCTTCATTTTTTAGGCAACGAATAAACATTAACCTATTTTGAAATATGGTCTTTTCTACTGTAAATACCTTTTTGATTATATGAATCAATTCATTATATTTTAGTTTAGAAATATCCTTTGGGTATATAAAAGTTCTTATCTTCTGGATGTGACATTGGCCCATATATGCCAAGATAAGGGTAGTGGCCTTCTCATCCAAATTCTTAATATTCCTGGCCCTAAAAATATTTACAATCGTTAAAATGTAAGATTCAACTTTATGTGAAGGATTGTAACCAGGAATAATGTCCATGGCCAAAGATAGTATTCCTATCTACCGCGCCAATATATGTAGTGAAGCTTTATTGTGCAAATATGATAAACTTAAAACATATGATAACAATCATGTGTATCTGTACACTAGGAACAACGAACTTAAACTTATATATAAATACAATGTATTAATCTATTATATTACAATTTCCTTATCATTCTAGATGGTTTATACATATTTTTTATCCATCTAAGATGGCTGGAACCATGTTTTATAAAAATTAAAATGCCATCTAGCGGACGCAAAAATAAAATGATTTACCTACTTATTTTCCACTACAGTATTAGATACTTTTTTCCTATTGGTTTGACATTTATGCCTCAATTAAGCTTGTGTCAAATAAAAAGTCTTGATTCAAGATCCATCACCATTTTCTTAATATAAAAACAACGCATGCTTTTTAATATATTTTAAAAGGTTCACAGGCTTTGATCATCTGCGAGGTTATTAAAACGGATTATGCTAAAAGCTAAATAATTTTATTTAAAACATTATAGTTCAAAGCAAATGAGTATAAATATATATATTTCAAGATGGTAATTATCATGGGCGTAGCCATCATTGGAATTAGAGGGGGGGGGGGGCAATAATGGCTTAGATAGGAGCAAAAGGATTATTTTTTAAAATTTTAGCCATAATTTTAATAAATGTCAACCGGTTTTTGGATTTAGAGGGGGCAGCCGCCCTCCCTACCCCATCCCGACAATGCCCATCGTAATAATATTTTTATATGAGGGATAAAAAAACTACAAAATCAAACATTATAAAGGCTGTTAATAACAAATTTAAATTCATGTCAATATAAACACCTTAAAGTTGTCACTACCTACGACTGTCCCAAATCGGTGTGCAAAAAGTGGAGGGTTGGCGTCAGGTCGGACGTATAAAAACGAACTATAAAATCATGAAAGTTTTAAACAAAATTTACAACATAAACCTAGGGCGTCCTCCACAAACGACGCGCAATGCAAACCCCGAACGTGCAAAGTGAAAAATACATTAGGGTTACTGCCCAACTCACAATGAAGGGGGTTAAGGAAATTAGTTGTGGATAGAATGAGAATAACGTGCTGGAATTATACAAACTATACAGTGGGTAACCAAATTGTAGAAATGGGGTCGGTATCGTTCTAAGCAATTCGTTGAAAGATAAGGTGGTGAAAGTCAAGCGTTGTTCAGATAGGCTAATGTGGGTGAAGATTGCAGACCAAGGGGACCTCCTAACCATTATGTGCGCGTATGCTCCCCAAATTGGGTGCATGGAATCAGAGAAAGACATATTCTTCGATTTATATTTATAAAGAAATACAAGGAGTAGGACAGGTAGAAAGGCTAATTTATTGGGGCGGATTTCGACGCTCACGTAGGGAGAGGTCGCCTCGGGTATGAACGCAATGGAGGCTATGGGTATGGTCTCTCCAAGTATCCCAATCATACGACCTAGCGATCGTTAATACCTAGTTCAAAAACCGAAAATCATATTGTGACTTAGAGAAGTGGGAAGCATTTTAGTCAAATCGACTATATGCTCATACGGTAAAAGGACTTATGGAGTATCAAGAATTGCAAAGTAATACCGGGAGATAGCCAAGCAAAATTGTCTCCTTGTAATGGATCTTGACACAAGAGTATTTCTCGAAGGAAGAAAGGTCTATAAACTTCGGATTCGATACGAAAGATTAAAAGATATGGCAACGGATGAAAAATACCATCAAAATGCCACCTCTCTTGGATGCAAGGAAGTTGCAAAGGGACGTGGACGACGATTGGGAGACGCTAACTAAGTACATAAAAGGAACGGCGATTCTAGGACAGACCAAAGCAGGCAAAGCTATGAATAGGGAACTATGGTGGTGGGATAATTCGGTTAGGACTTTTACAGAAAGAAAGAAAAATCTATATAGACGGTGGCAAAATCGAAAAAGTCGAAGGATTATCAATAGTATAGGGAAGCAAGGAGAGTCGCGAAAAAGGCCGTTGCAATAGCGATGAATGTCTCTTACACCGACATGGCAAGCAAATTGTACCATAAAGGGGGCGATATGCTTAGGGACGAATTGGCCAAGATAAGGGAGAAGAAAAGTGGTTATGTCGGAGTTCATAAAATAGTCAAAAACGAGAAGGGTCAAGCCTTATTCAGAGGAAGTGATGGAAAGGGTAGAAAAGATATTTTAAGGAACTTATGTACATTGCAAATGACCAAGATTCCCTTCCCGATATTGAGCCAAACACAAGTATGGTCGAATTGTAAGCTTTGTTCAACTATTTTTAAATTTTCTTGTCGCACATTACACCGGATATACTTTGCCTTTTAAGCCATCCTTTTTGGATCCGGGCATTGACTTCTTTTGCACAACCTCCCTCTTGATGTAACAAGCCGAGGTATGTAAACCTGTCTACTATTAATTTCTAGATGGTCATCCAGCGATGGGCTTGTAAGGTTTATCTCCATGTGTACAGCTTTTTGATCGTTGACCTTTAAACAATATCCAGCTAAGCGTTTTGACCACTTGTCGGCTTCTTTGAATATCTTCTCTTTTGTCTCTTCGCATAGTACTATATCATCGGCATTTATTCTTTTAACTTAAAATGACAGAGTGTGGCTTTTTGCTACCAAATTGAACATGGGACCTAGTTTCTGACAGCCCGCCATTTACCATCTAGTATTTAAAATTAGGCAAATTTCATACAAATGTCATAATAGCAGAATTAATCATAAAAATGCAATCTTATATTTTGAAGCACGTTAAAATTTTATCGATGAACACCCCTTTTCAATCCTAAGCATATTTGGGATGATATGCGATATAATTTTTTTCTAAATACAGTATCATCCTATAAAAAAGGGAAAATTAAGGTTTTGTCAGGACTTATATTACAGAAAAAGATGAAAAAATTATTATAAAATTTTTAGTTAAAAATTAAGGCACTAAAAATGTGACGCTAGGCAAATAAGCTTTGCCCTGTCAAACCTGGTGACGTTCAACTTAAAGAAAGATTTTAAAGACTTTAAAGTATTCAAATAAATAAAATCGATATCAAAATATTGGTAAATAGATTTTAAATATGTAAATTAAGTTTCAAAAATGTACGGTTCAATATACATAAAAAAATAAACAAAAGAAGGCAGGTCGGAATTGCGATTTTTACAATTTCAGAGACGGGAATAATTTATGAACAAAAAAAGAGGAAATAATCAAATTATATCACCTGATTCATCCCAAACTAATCTTTCAATTTTAATTTAAAAATATTTTGATCTTCAGTAGTTTTAAGGTATATAACTTTTAAAGTAGCGTCAGGGTCGGGTTAATATCATTCAGACAACAACGTTTGCAAATGATTTGTGTTTTGATGTGTTAGTTTTAATTATTTTTAAATAGATATTTTTTTGTGTCATTTTCGTCTGTTTGCTATACAATATAATTGAACTTGTTTACTTCAAAAGTTGAAATATAAATATGCAGAACATTCTTTTAGCGATAAGTTTTTATTTTTTCGTGCACTACATAATATAAAACTATGTTATAAAAATATTAAAAGGCATACATTTTTTTGCCATAGAAATTAAATATGAAGCATTTATTTATCCCACCTATCATGGTAATATTAATGATATTTGAAGATTTTATTGATTATAGTATATCATCATAGCACTGATTTTGTTCACATTCCTGAACTGTGTCATAGGTAAAAAAAAGTTTGCTTTTTTATTAACTATAGATGTATTTTTTAAACATATATTGCACCAAATTAATGTAGCATGGCAGATAAAATTAAGGAAGATGATAGATTTGAATTCAAACAGCATATGGGATGAACCCTTTGCACCATGGATTCCTGGATAATTTTGTTTATTAGAAAATTTGATATTTTTGTTATTAAACTTTATTTTTAAAAAATTAGCAGCACTCTTAGTTCAATTTTTTTAAAGTAGATTTTGTTATTAACTGTAGGACTACTATTGGTTTGAAACTATTTAATTTCAATAATAAAATAATTGCCATAATCAAATATTTTGTGTAAATGCCTGCGTTATATATTTGGCTATAATACACAGTAAACTTCCATCTTCTCTATTTTCTTTAGTTAAAAAACATTTTCTACCCTTTTAAGATAAAAAATATAAAAATCATAATAACCATAATTTTCATGTTAGATTTGTCAATGTAGTCAATTACTATGTATTGTGATGATCTATAATCTATATATATAAAGTAAAGTGAATGTATGTATGTAAGGGCTAAATTCTGAAACCGGCCCGATTCACGCGAAACTTTACCCGTAGGTTCCCAGGGCAGCCAGGGGTAAAATAGCTTTTGCAGAGTCCTAAAATTCCTTTTAGTTTTAAAAATATCGGACATTTCGCGGCCAGTTTCATTTATAGCATCATATACAATAATGACGTCATACATGTAAGGCTGAAGTTTTCTCAAATTAGATATTTAAAAGTATAATAAAAATGTTACAGATACGATAAAAAACAGAGTAAGTTATTACTAAGCTAAAAATATTAATAAATAAATAAAATAAAAAAATTTAAAAAAGGTAAAATCCATGACGTGATAACATTCGTGCCCCATCTCAATATATAAAATGTATAAGTCTAATATTACTCTGTTTTTTATACATGTTCAATCAATTTTGATACAATTTTTCAGACTACCTTGCCCATTACCGCTAAATTAATTATTTTTACTTACTGCCATTCGAAGCTAAATTTATCTATCGTAATTCTGTCTTAATTTTTCCATATATAACAAAGTGATGCAAATGATAAAAAAGGTATTATTTAAGAGTGGTTAAGAAAATATAACCGGTAGACCAACCCCCCAGGAAACAATAAATAAAAATTTTTCTCTCCCCTTCATTCCCCGACAAACTCTTACCTGCAATTAGTTATTTACGTTTACTTTCCATCGATTAAAAAAATAACACTACAATTTAGATAAAACTCCTGCAAAAAATATTCCCACACACTTATAGTAAGTTAGTTAATTTGCCAGACATAATATATATGGCAAAACAACGTTTGCCGGGTCAGCTAGTATTTGATAGAATTAAACTAGCCTCACATAAATTCTATGTATATATATGTACCTATCTCGACCACTTTCATTTTAAAATATCTTTCCTTCTTCATAAAAATGTAGGTAAGCTCTTAATCAAAGCGTTAACAAATCGTTGGTAGAAAGAGGCAAAAACAAAATATTTGCACTGTAACTTTAGCTCTGGCTGAAATATAACAGGATATAAAAATAAATTAAACATAGAAAACACCATAAAACCCCAATTATCGGAAAAGTGTTAAGGTGCCGGCCCGAAATCTAGAAGTTTGCAGGGCCTGGTCGAGCTTTTATGTTCTCGGGAAATAACTACTTTTAACTGATGCTTGCCTTTGTTAGGAAGCATCTAATTAATATTCTGTATATACCTCAGTCATGTATACTCTTTTCGTGTACCTACAATAGTGATTATATCTCTACCACAGGCATCTCAATATTTGTAAGCAAACGCTTTTTCAATTCGCCTATTTATAGCGTCATTTATTATAATTGTTTAAATTTGTGTGCACCAAGAAGATATTTTGTGCTTAGAATCATAACGATTAAAAGCAATGCTTTTGTTATAGACATTGCATAACTCATTATTAGATTCTACCGTACGTATAACTTCTGTACGAAATCTAAATTGGGAAGGCCAGAGTGAATAGTGAACACGATAGAGTTGAAAGATCAAAAGTCAGCAGCTTGATGATCTCTAAGTATTGCCCATCAAGGATTATCTCACTCAATGCCCCAAGAGTAATATGAAGCCAAAGTCTGGTTTTTAAAAAACAGCTAAAGTTGTTTAGTACTTAGAATAAAAACCTTTATATCTGATCTTGCTAGATCGCATGAGGCAAAACACATTAAAGTAAACATATGTCAGCAGGTAATAGCCTACATTAAATCTAGAATTAGCGAGGCTGAGGCATCGGCTCCTTATAGTAATCTCGCCATTTTTATATTAGCTTAGTTATACAGTCGAAATCTTATAAGTCATAATCGGATAAATGGTAATGTTTTCAAGTGATAAATAAACGCGAAGTTTTGGTCACATAAACCATCATTTATGTGCCTATAAATGGTATTTAAATAAATGTAAATTATTGCACAAGTGTTAAAAATATATGTAAAATTTATAAGTTTTATTTGCTTATTTTGGCGCTTAAGTGATAATAATAATTATTTTTATTAATTATTATTATAAGTGAGCTTTATTTGTTTAATAGAATTAAAATAAATAGGAATCCCCCCCCCTCCTTATTGTGATAAATTAAAATTATAATAAAAACTATAGTGTCAAGGAAAATAGAATTGTATGGTGTTTGATACACCAATGCAGGGTATAGCAATTTATTCCAGACAGCAACGATTTATTTCTTGTAGGAGTAAAAATATGTTTCACGAGTAAAATTACAAGAGTGATTATATAAGTGCGTATTGCGTTTTTATAGTTAATACATAATCATTATTCTTCTAAAAATACATAATCTTCTTGGAAGCTTTTAGAATGGAATGAATGGAATTTAGTTTCCATGAAGATCGATGGAATTCAAGGCATGCTGTCTCTGCAGCTGTCACTACAGAAGGAATGGAATTCAATTTCCGTGAAGATCGATGGAATTCTTGGCATGCTGTCTCTGCAGCTCTCACCAATTGGCAGAAAAAATGGACTTTGCTTTGCAGGTTAAATGCAAACTAGTGCCTCTAATACCTTCTGTCTTAACAAAAATCTTTATAAATTCACTTATTATTTAATTTATAAAATACTAAAGAATATACTAGTTTTAGTGAAATCATTTGCCATAGGAAGTTTAAAAAAATGTGTATTGACCATTATTTTAAATTAAGACAAAACAATGTTCTAAGCATTTTTATGAGTTTCTGTTGTAAATAAATTGAGTTCTATTCTTGGCATTGTGGAGGCCAGTTGGATCTGTAATGTTATAATCTGTGTTTATACACGTTTTTGATAATATCTTTTAGTTATATTTACCCTGTGTATATGTATTGTATTAATGATCATTTGTATAATAAATTGATATAAACTAGACCACGACTACTGTTATATGGCGCGGTCGATAGGTTTCGAACCAATGAGAGAAAATCCCAACGGAAGAGTCGTGGTCCAGTTTATATTCAAATTATTATTCATATTCGAGTGAGGATATCTTCTCTGGATACACAAAATTTATCAATAATTCTTTATTTTTCTGTCCCATATAACCCAAGATTATTTTAGGTCTTGTTTCTTTGAACACATGTTTCGACTCAAATATGTTCTCTAGTGTAAACAGATATGTTATAATATTATCCCCACCCTATAGCTAGGTATTCCTATATTGTCCATTTCACCGCGCCAATATAATCGAAAAACATGTTATCGGCCAAGCCTTGTTCCATTTTCGATGATCCCTTTATAATTTCATGTTCGCAACGACTAAATTTTCTGGCCAAAGCTCTATCATTTTTCCGTAATTTATTCACGATCCTTACACCACAAGAGGTCTATGATGTTTAGCATCTAAGCAATCCATAGTAAGGGGTACCGAATTTAGAAATTTTGTTTGGCGAACAATATGAAACATATAACATCAACGCCAAATCGCCCAAAGATGGAATGGACTAGTAGAGAGGGTAATTAGAACGTTAAAGTCAAGATACTAGGTCGGAAGAACAGGAGGTAGTGATAAGGAGATTTGTCATTTGCAAACCCTCATGGCTTAGAGGAATACTCCGCAGGCGATAACATGTTAAGCGCCGTCGGAGCTGTTATTCGAAAAAAGGGTAAGAACAGCATTTGATTTCATTCGTGCTGGTCCGAAAGAATAAATGAACGAAAGATTGTCTAAAAAAATTTATCATGATAGAAAGTAGGTAGTTATGCAATTCGGGGAGGGTAATCTAGTGTGGATTAAAAACTAAAAAATTCCAAGTTGTATAAAGGAGTGATTATGGAACGAAATAGCGAACACTCCTATGTTCGTACCAACAAAGGAATTCGAGGAAACATGGTGATCAGTTAAGAATGAGATATGTGTCGGCAATTATACCAACGTCTGATTTTCTGATTGAACAAAATCTGGAACCGGAAAGGCTGATTGAGGAGATTCCGTTAAGGCGATCGACTAGAAAGCAAAATCCTCCGTTACGGTACGATGAAAAGTTTTAGCTTTTGAAAATAGGAAGAAATGTTATGTTTTAAAATTTATGTTTATAACTGTTGTTGACAATATCTGTTAGTTCTATTTACCTTGTTTATATGTATTGTATTAATGATCATATGAATAATAATTTGAATATAAACTAAACCACGACTACTATTATAGGATCTAAAGGTTTTTTTTACCAGGAACAACATTAATTATGTAGGTGGAAAAATTTCCAGTTAAAACCGTAATTTGATAAGTGACAAGTTATTATATATTAGTTTGTAGTGAAACAAATTCATTTACCTTGAAAGAGATTTGGTTGTGATACGCACAAGGTGAAAAGAGAAAGAATACACGAACAGAATAAACTTTAATTTGAATGTTTATCGCTATCTCTTGTATTGATATATAAAATGGCGATTTATAGATTCGTTCCCACTGTTATATTTTCCCTTTAATAAAATATATTTC
Source organism: Gordius sp. MW1 (assembly GCA_964036665.1). NCBI lineage: Eukaryota > Metazoa > Nematomorpha > Gordioida > Gordea > Gordiidae > Gordius > Gordius sp. MW1. The sequence continues at coordinate 36,073,058 of OZ038526.1, read as the reverse complement.
AACCCCTTTCACTAAAACTGGTGACCCCGACGTGATAATTTATCTTTAATAAAATATATTCCAACCTCTTTTACTAAAAGTTAAAAGTGTTTAATAGATTTAAATATGAATAAAAACCTTTGTCTTTATGAGAAATTACAGATAAGCAAAACTTCTGGTTTTACCAATGATTATTCTGATATCAAACGAGGACACATTTGAGGAACAGGGTTAGTCAATATAACAGAAAATTCTTCTCACTGTCCATTAATAATATCAGAACAATCTATGTGTCATGTATACCATGAAACGATCCTTATAAGGGAGGCGTTTTTATGTCATATAAAGGTTATTGACGTTTTTAAGCGCATGTTTTTTTTATTAAGAATGGTAGAAAAAGGATTGGGCAAGTGTGTGAAGGGCAATCTAATTAAGAGAGTAGAAGCCTTAGACTCTGCAACGAGTATCGCTTTACAGTGAATAGATATGCACAAATATCGTAGGGCTTAACTAGTTCAATATATGAAAAAATTAGGGTCAGTTTATTTCTAGAAAATACCATCAGTTTCTCGGTATGTGGTCATGATTGAAATAGGAATGGAGCGTTGTGACAATGTTGGCCTATAAAATAACAATACACTCATCATATATTAATTTCATTCTTTATACTTTATTGAATCATTTTTGATACCTATATATACATCAAATTATGACCATTAAAAAATAATTTATTATCAATCTCTAGTGCGATGAAGTATATAATATTTTTGGGTAGTCAGTCTTTAGTCAACACAAACAACTGGATGGTTTACCCACGTGAGAACATACCACATATAGCTTTCTGAGAGAAAAGCATGGTGTGGCAAAATCTAAGATACAACTAGACATCGTTTGGCCTTGCGCCCTATTGATCTGGCCAAATTTAGTGGCAATCGGTCTCGAACTTTAGGAGTTATTAGAGAACAAAGAAAACGGAATTACATTTTTATAAATAGAGATTTGTTATACTTTTTTTTTTAATTTTTACTTATTATAAGTAAGTTCTGCGTAATAATTTGTTATTATAAAAAATATCATAACTTTTGGTGAAAAGGAGTTTATTAACTAGAATCACATATGATCAAAGTATGTTACAAACAGCTATAGGAAAATTTTTTTTTGATCAAAGGCCGAATTGCATTTAAAATTCTGGGCTAGTCTCTTTAGCAATCTCGTCCCTATATCAATATATTTTTTATGTTTAAGATTCACAAATCCTACATATTTTAAATAATTTTGACCTAATTCCTTTTAAAATTTAATCATGAAAAACAACGTAGCTAAACTGTGCATTAACGTTATTTATAGATATTTTGCTAAATTTTTGTAGATCATTAATGTTTCAGGCCGGCCAAGTAGAACAGCATTAATAATTCAGGCTTGACCCGGCGCTCATATGATAGGGTTGGCGAGCTAGTTTGGTTGATTAAATTATTAACTAGATCCGCTGGGAAAATTTTTGAGAAAATTTGACATCTGTTTAATATGTTTCAAAAATTGATTTTAAATAAAAGCATGGCAGGTGAAGATATATTGCTAACATTTTACTTCTACCACCTTGTACCCCCACAATGAGCTTACCGACATATCAGTAATGGGATAGATATAGTTTAAAATAGAAGAAAAATCTCTTGGCCGACATATATATACATAATAATTGAATATTTAATTTTATCAAAGGGAAAGTTGAAAACGGAAGAAAATCTTTTGGTCGAAATACAATATATATACATAATAATTGATTATATAATTTTATCAGGGTAATCATTACATAAAGTGTTTGACTTGAATGATAAAGCTTATATAAAATTAAATCCTTAAGAATCTTATATTTCCTCTAATTTTGAAATGGTAAAAAATCTTTACTTATTAAAAGAAAATAGTAAAAATTAATATAAATCATGGTTTATATTCATTAGTAACAAAAGCATTTATATTATTGAAATCATATAAGTCCAAAACAATAATAGTCTTTTATCTTCTATCAAATTTTTCTAAAAAATCGAACTAATTTATCTTTGATAGACAAGTAATGTGGGTTATTTGTTAAAAATCAGTTTTATACAATAAAAATATTAAATTTATTAATAAACAGAATCATCCAGGAAGCCATGGTCCAATGGGAACACCCCATCTGTTGTCAGGATTTAAATCTATCCAGTTCTCTGATTTAATCTGTCTCGCTATATTAATTTGGTGTAACATAACGTTAAAAAATATGCTTATAGTTAATTAAAAAGCAAACTTTTTTACCTAAAACACAGTTCAAGAATGTGAACATAATCAGTGCTAGGATGACATACTAAGATTAATAAAATAACTAAATTTTAAAATATATATCACAAAATTCAGAAGAAATAAATGTTTCATATTAGATCTCTATATGGCAAAAAAATGTATGTCTTTAAATCTTTATATAGCATATATTTTTTATGTTATGCACGAAGAAAAAAACTTTTCGACAAAAAAAATGGTTTCGCATATAAATTAATATATGCAAAAATTCAACTTTTGTAGTAAAGAAGTTCAATAGTATTGCATAACAAATATACAAGAATGACAATGAAGATGAAGTATTTATGCGTAAAGAATGCAAAAGTATTTAATACATAAAAAAACGCAGACAAAACACCAAAAATTTACAAACAATGTTGTCTAAATGATATTAACATATTTTTTTTTTATCTATAAGTCTATTTGATAAAATGCAAATTTATTTGATATCAAACATTTTATCCTAATTTAAAAAAAAAAATTCGCGTGGAAATTTTGTGAGGAATGGTGAAAATGTTTTTAACTAAATTTTCTATTATACATTTCGATCATTCAGATTAAGGCCCCGCCTTATAGTCATCTTACGAGGAAAATTTGAACTAACTTATCAGGCCCGTAGCCAGGATTTTCTCCCGGGGGGGGGGGGGGGGGGGTGGGAAATTTCCAAAAAAAATTTATAACATTATTTCAACATCAAAATTATAAAATCTGGTATAAATCACAAAGTCATTATAAATAATTAACTTGGTCAGTTACGTTGCACAACTATAAAATATAAACTTTAGATCTAAAATATTTTTTTTCATAAAAAATCGGGAAGGGGGGAATTTCCCGTCCCCCCCCCCCCGTATTTATGCCACTTTAACTTATAAATGCACATAAAGCTATATACAGCATGTCACAAAAAATTAAATTAAAATGAATGTTGACCTTTTAATGTAATTCTTACTTCCAAATATTAAATGTAATAATACAAGTTGATTATGTCTTATAGAGCTGTTAAAGGAACTAGTTCCAAGGAACTAGCTCCTGTTCCTTTTTAAAAAAAAAGGAACTAATAAGTTTCTTTTTAAAATGAGGAACTGGAACTGGAACTAGTTTCTTTTTTCCTCAATTTATCGCAAAAGGAACTATTTACAAGTTCCTTTTAAGTTCCTTTTGCCAATTTCAATTTACATTAAAATTTTTTAAATTAATTTATAATTTAAATATTATTTAGTATTTTATTCACGGTAGTGTTTGTTAAATAGATTTTTCGACATATGGTAATTTATATAAAGTTCATTTCCTTTAATTGGTTTTTAATTTTTATCATATTCCTAGTCCTAAATCTCAACAGGCTGGACCTAGTTTATCAGAAATGGATTTTTTTGAATTAAAAAATGATGAATTGCTTTCTAATAACCGGAATTTAAGTCTTTTAAACAGTTTTCCCCATTTAAAAACTATTTATTAAATATAATACGCCATTACCATCAAGTGCCCCTGTGGAAAGATTATTTAGCTTAGGCAAAATTTTATTTGGAGACAAGCGAACATGTCTTTTAGAAGATGACAACTTTGAAAATAATATTTTGTTAAAATCAAATAAACATTTATTACCTGATGATTTTTATAAATTGTAATATATAATATATTAGTTTTACGAATTAATAAAAGATGTTTGTACATTTAAAAAAAAATTAAAAAAGAACTTCAAAGGAACTGAACTGGAACTAGTTCCTTTTTAAAATGAGGAACTAGGAACTGGAACTAGTTCCATTTTAGGCAAAGGAACTGGAACTTGACAAGTCCCTTTTTAAAAGGAACTTTTAACAGCTCTACTTATATATAATCTGTTTAGCACTGTTGTTTTGAAAAAATCTTATTGATATTTTGTAAGTCACTTATTTTTTTTTTAATTTAGATTAAATAATAAGAAGTTGAATGTTAAATACTATTTTCATGCTTTCATTATTTGTTAAAGCAAGCTTTCCTTCCACTACAACATTTGGACCTTTCCATTCCCCTCCCAAACCACGTCCTGATTGTTCATTCCAGCCCCCGATGTGCTCATATTATTAGATCACAAACTAAAAACGACAAAAGACTCGCAGGCCTGCCCGCAGACTTGACTTGGACAGGTTTTTGCCTTAAAAAAATAAACGGGCAGCGGGCTTGACCAAATTTAAAAAAAGTAAGCCCGCCCGTTACAAAACTTAGAATTTTAGTTTGTGTATTTTAGTGTATAAACAAGGTGTGTTTTAATAATGTTTCATAAATTTGTTATTTAATTGACAATGAAAATTAAATTACATATCCCTTTTTGCCCATTAATTCATCAGTATCTCAAGGCGCATTTCAAATTCGTAGATTTTAGCAGAGTTTATGTCTTGGCATAATCCACTCCATTTATCTCCTTCAAGAATCTAACAGCATTTAAATAAATTAAATCAATATTTCGATAAGCTTCAAGTTTGCATAAGATTATATACACGAGAAAAAAAAATAAAAAATAATATCAAACGTTATCTTTTAATCAATTTCCTTTATAAAATCTCACTGACCATATTAATAAACTAAAATATATAAAATGGTTAGCCAGGTAACACTTATCAAAAATCGTTCTACCAATAAGGGTTAAAAAAGTATCGTATTATGTATACCTGTTACAAGGACCAGTATTGAAAATATATTCGAAACTTAAGGTAGCCTCTTATAAGAACGAATAGCTCCTTTGAGACTGGAAATTATATTTATCATCAACATTTGTAACGTATATATATTGTTTAAACCTATCAGTAATAAACTACAAAATAAAAAAGCAAAATAATTTTTTTAGACCCCGGGCCGGGCTCGGGCTTAATATGTATTTTGACAGGCTGGTCTTTTAAACCTTAATAACCAAACAGGCCCGTTGCAGGTCTCTTATATGAGGTCTGAAACTAGTTAAGATTCATACCGTAAGTAGATCCTAGTGTTCTAGAATGGTTTCATGTAGGGTTGCGTAGGGTTGAGATGAAATCTTTTAAATGAGTATATGGCTGGATGAATAGGGCCACAGAAGCGGGAAAGAAGTGCAAATATTTTATGGCCGTCCTTTTAAGGGGCCGATAGTTAATAAATGAGAATGATTATCAAAGAAATTCTTCTAGTTGCCAGCAATAAGAGGCGGGTTTAATTAAGAAAAGGATTTCATTAAATATACAAAATTTTATGATCAACTTATTTGAGCCGAGGTCTTGCCAAAAAAACTCGTATAGTCCCGTCTCGAGGTCAAAATCCAAAAATTTTATATCTGATTTATAAGTCAAATGAAGTAATTTATATGGTTCAAACAATGATCCTAGCTGGTTGTGTCTCGCAAGAAAAACCACACCCATGAATTGGGTTACAAATTTAATGGTCTAGCTTTTGATGCATTAAATAGATAAAAATATGCAATTACTATTTTATTATACATGTTAAACTGACCCGATATCATTTATGGCAATAATTAGCAATTTGTTAAGGTCTAAATAAGCAATTTTTAATTAAAATTCATAGATTCAAAAACTATTATACTTGTTCCGAACCTTTTAAAATCTAAAACAAATGTTTTTTATATTTATATGATAATTTATTATTAACACTTCTTAAAGTGAACTATAAACAATTCAACTGAAGTGAGGGTGTAACTTCGGAACGTTATTATGTTCTAAATAGTTAATATGTTTTATTATAAATCATGAACACTTCTTAAAATGTGTCACTAACACATACACTGGAATTTGTAACGATGAAAGATATTATCACTACTTATTATATCCCAAATTATGAGACATTTTTAAATGAAGTTTCAAGGGATTAAATAGCGGCTAAAAAAAGAATCCAGAAATTAATAACTTGTGGTGCTGAGTTTGGAAATTTCCCTAAAATGAACTTGGATATAAAAGTTGGCGAATTTTTACGAGATAAAAAGGGATATAGAAAAATATTATTTTTTAAGAAAAGAGAACACTTACTAAAAGTACATAATACCAAATATAATGCCAATCACATCCTACAAAGGCTTTTGAATTTCAAATTACTTACTGAGAATACGGAATATTTGTACCTTAATATAATGGCATTAATTCAAAACACATGATTAGTCATTTATTTCCATCATAATATTGTTAGATATATTGTTCATTTTTGTTATATTTCCAAACAGGGAATTCATTATTCTATCATAGCAAACCTTATTTATTAAATAAATGGAACAGTTATAATAATGCTATCCTAATTTTAAAATTTGGTGCATACTCTTTTACAAAGCTATATACTAATGTTTATGTGATTAGATTAGGTTGCTAAGTATCGACTAAATAACATATAATATAATGTTTATTTTAAGTAGAAAATGTTAAAATTAATAAATGATTTCCCCAAAATAATCAAATCTTCCGATAGTTTCTCTTTTATTATTCTAATCAATATCTCGATCAAATATTCAAAGAGGATTTTATTTTAGCCTTTTTAGGGACTGAAATCAGGGAATAAGGTTTTTTTAAAGGATCATCTCTGACTCTTTTTGTTCCTTCGTTTCTTATACGACCCCCTTAATCGTTCGATGAGTCGTCGGACTTTAAAGGAGGTTTACAATATTTGCATCTTTCCACGTAAAAAATGCAATGTGTGTGTATGTAGTAACTCCAAGATTTGAAAACTTCAACTTCTCATTTTAAATATTATTACTATGTACATTAATTGGGGTTGTAAATAAGACTTTCAGGAAATTATCCTTAAATCAATGTATTCACATGTTCTTACTTAATAACGACTAGTAGTGTTGGAAAAACGGCTGGGTTTTGTTTGGTCAACCTTTGGTTTTAGGCGATTAATTATAAACAAACCAAACTTTTTTGGTCTGTTTTTGTTAGATGCATAAATAGACCAAGAATTTTTTGGTCAAATCTTTGGTCTGTTTATGTTTGGTTGACTAAAACCCTAGGGCGACCAAAAAAACCCAGCCGTCTTTACAACACTAGGCTAGAGCCTTGAATTCACTTTTCACCCGTCCGACACCAATACCTATATTTTATTTTGCCCGAGTCCGTTTTTATTCAGCCTGACTCCCAGCCCAAATTCTTAAAACTGTACATTTTTACCAAGTATTTTTTAAATATATAATTAATTGAAATTATTATGTGATTCGATACATGAAAAATTATGGTGAATAACGATGAGTTTATTTTATTGGTCTTAAAAGGCGCCGTTTGTTTTTTAAGCTAGTCCTGCTGACCTGAATGCTCGCCTAATGCTATATGATGAACACGATTTGTCAAATATTGTTGCGCCAAATGCCCCTAAAAACTTTTTTTTACTAATTTTTGAGTTTAATCCCACCTGACGCTAATCTTCGACTTTTTGCACACGGACCTGAGACCGTCGCATGATGATACTAAAGATGGGCGAATAGCTGTTTTTTGCACTAAGATTTATAAAGCAAAAGCCGCTATTTTAAACTATACACAACTATATGTTAGTGTGAATGTTCTACATAATTTTGACTATTCACAATGTATTTTCAAATTTCATTCTTTTCACATACGTTTTTTTCTATCTAAAGAGCTTTTGTTAGGTGATATAAGCATAATAAAGTTTTTTGGAGTTAAATATTAAAATTCAGCAAAACAAATAGCCATTAGATAGGTCCCTAAGTTGGGGAATAAACCCTTACTCAAAAATTATTAACTGTTCGCCCGTCATCACTATTAATAGTTTACGAGTATACATTAATCTCGACCATATGACGATTGACAGTCCCAGGGCAAAAATAGGTCTTCACCCTATGACGAACTTCAACAGTGGTGCTGTAAAACCAAGAAAAATCTCGGTCTCATCTCGTAAAGCCGTAACAAGAATCTGAAAAACGGACCCGAGATCGAGACGAGAATTTTGATTTCGAGACGAGATTTCTTCGACAAGATCTCGGCTAAAAGTGTTTATAATAATCATGAAATTTTAACAAATTTTGGGCCCTTTCATTTTGTGTGATTTACATTTTTAAATTTAAATTGGAATATATTCACAATTAAAACAATACCTGTATATAGTAAATAATATATATTTTGCAAAAAAATTTCATTCACCTTTTAAGAGATTTATTAACAGGAACATTAGAGGGAGTTAAAAAATAATTATAATGCTCCTGTTAATAAATCTTTTAAAAATATTCTTGACGAGGATAAAATTTTAAATTTATTTACCTTTGTATGACTTATATAATTTTATCACATACTTATATCCATATTATTTCCAATAGCTGTTTGTCACACAAGGTGGTCCGCTTCTTTAAATATTTGGCTAAGGGGTGACGATCGGCTATCGAAGCTTTACAGCCGTATTGACTATGTGATATATTTTTAATCTTTTGAAAGTGCTGAAAGCGGGATTTGAACCCGCGGGCTCTTGTTCAAAGACAAAGCCTATTAGATATTAAGAATATTAAGGCTTAGAAATGAGTTCTGACGGAGAAGTTAATATTACTAACATTTTCGAATTTCGCAATTTCTCATCCTGCGTGAAGTTGCAATAGTGATTGGTGTGTAATTATTTACAAAAATTATTTAAATTAATTTAAGGTGGTTTGAGATATTTTTAGCAAAGCGACATCTGAACCAATTATATTCAAACGAATATTTGAGCATATTTATATTTGACAGACGCAATCAATTTGATATTTTAAAAACTTTATTGATCCATGTTTATACTTTAGGCTTATTTAGAATTTTTTTTATTGATCGTTCTATGGTTGTTAATTTATTAATTGGCTAAAATCTTTATATTGTCAATGACATGTCGCACTAAATCTTGATCAAGTTTGTGTAAAGTTTTTCAAAAAACAAAATAGATTGCCATTTTTATTTTTAATATTCATCACTTTTTTATAATTTTTTAACACCATGATAAATTTTTATTTGGTATAACAATTTATTAAAAACTCGAGACAAGTAAAGAAATCTCGTCGAGAGAAGACCGAGTAAACCGAGAGGAGATCAAGATTCTCATAACGCAGCAGAGACGAGATTTTACTTTCGAGACAAGATTCTAATAATCGCACCCAAGACGAGATTTTACTTTCGAGACCGAGACGAGATCGAAACACTAGACGTAACAATGAAAATCGTCCAAAATGGTATGGTCACATACTGAGAATGATGTATATCGAAAAGTAAGACATGGAAATGCCGGGAAAGAGATGGTGAGGACTATTTTGGTGGATAAAGTTATGCTTACTAAGATAAACCAGGGAATGGCTCTTAATTGTACAAAATAGAATAAACTCATTATAACAAACCCCACGACCGTGGGGCTAAATACAAGAAAATGAATATGTATAATTAAGTTTTAAAAGAATATAAGAGTAGCCAACACTTTTACAAGCATTTTCTAACCATTTTAATATTTCAAAATAAATGTTCAAATTGGCAACACTTTAAAGGGGTCGAGCAGTCACTTAGAGTATGCTTTTATCCCATATTCAAAAGCAGTCTAATATTTTTGAATATAAGTTTTGTTCAAATTGCTTGATGCAAAAAATAACCGATTATTTAACACAAAAAAGTGAATAATTTCAGTTATTCGGTCGTCCCACCTAGGATTTTCTATACTACATAGCGAAGCAGTAGTTATTTACTATGCAATTCAGCGCAGGGCGAAGAGAAAAAATGTCCATTAAGAGTGTATTGTGCATGTTATTTATTTTTGTAGGGCTTAACCGAATATAAATTGTAAAATTTCTTAAATATATAAGACTAGCTGTGCCCGGCCAAGCGTTGCTTTGGCTCAGTCCTTAAGTGGTTAATTAAGTATAAGCTATTAATAAGACTTATCTAATATGGGGTCATGTATGAAATAATTTATAATGTGAAAGGTCCGAATGATTTTATGAACCCACTATTTTTAGTATATATTTATATAATAAGACAGACCAAATGCAAATTCTGTTTTAGTCATCAAATCCGACTAAAATTAAATGTTTTTGAAAAAATTGCTTATTAATGCTGTTACTTATTTTACAATAATACCATTATTTTATTTTTCTAGTTAGCTGATTTATTTGAAATAATTAATTGAAGGATGGATAATTATTAAAAATATGCTTCTATGATCGACCACGTGATAATAATGACAAAAACTGCATAATTTAAATTTTATTTTTTTTATTTAAATAGTCTGTTAAACCCCAATAATTTTAACCGTATACTGTAACATTTTTATTATACTTTTAAATATCTAATTCGAGAAAACTTCAGCTTTGTATGTATGACGTCATTATTGTATATGCTGCTATAAATGAAACTGGACGGGAAATGTCAGATATTTTTAAAACAAAAAGGTATTTTAGGAATCTGAAAAAGCTATTTTACCCCTGGCCTATCTGGGCATCTACGGCTAAATTTTCGCTCGAATCGGATCTGAAGTTTCAGAATTTAGCCCTTTTTTTAAAACCCAAAGGCCGAGAAATGTCCGATATTTTTAAAACTAAAAGGAATTTTAGAAATCTGAAAAAGCTATTTTACACCTGGCCGCCCTGAGAACCTACGGGTAAAGTTTCGCGCGAATCGGGCCGGTAGTTTCAGAATTTATTCTCATTTAAATATCTCATTTAATAAAAATTAATGATAGAATAATGACATTTATATATAAATAGCATTTACTCAGAATAATCAACGTTGGACTATTTTATATTACATTTAAATTATATATACTTTCATCTTTCTCATTTAAAATATCTCATTTAATGATAATGAGAAAAATTCATCTTCTTCACCTAAATATTTTCTCAAATAATCCATAATTTAATTTATTTCAGGTTAATTCATAAATTTTATGTTGTCACCGTTAAGAAAAGATGACGTTTAAGAAATTTAATTCATAAATTTTATGTTGTCTTGCCACCGTTAAAAAAAGATGACGTTTAAGAAATTTAATTCATAAATTTTATATTGTCACCGTTAAGAAAAGATGACGTTTAAGAAATTTAATTCATAAATTTTATGTTGTCACCGTTAAAAAAGATTACGTTTTACAAACTACTATAAGTGATACACTTTTACTACAGAACTGTCTGTATATTCAACAAATTTTCAACAAACGCGAGGAGGTGCGTTTGATTGACATTTTATTGAACGTCAAAACGTATAAAACCCAATATCTCGAAAATTAAAAGGAATTTTAGGATTCTGAAAAAGCTATTTTACCCCTGGCCGCCTTGGGAACCTAGGGGTAAATTTTTGCGCGAATCGGACCGGTAGTTTCAGAATTTAGCTCTTACATATATACACTTTACTTTAAATATATAGATTATACTGTATTAATTTTCTTCATATACTTAGCGCGCAAACAAATATAAACATTGATTTTAATTGTTTTTAATACCTACCGACATGGGCGTAGCCAGGTTTTGAATTAGGGGGGGGGGCAGATTAAAAAAAAAATTTCTAAAATTTTCCTGAGAGCAAAAAAAAAGGTCTCGGCTATCCAAATCCAAAAATTTTCCTCTAAAATTTTCCTAAGAGCAATAAAAAAAGGTCTCGACTATCCGGAGGGGGGGGGGCAGAGCCTAATGAGGGTGGGGCAGAGCAAAATTAGGGGGAGGGGCAAAACATAATTTTTTTTTAATTCTTAAGGGTTTTTGTATTGAAAATATTTTTTTTTATAAAATAAGGGGGGGGGCAGGCCCCCCCCTGGCTACGCCCATGCCTACCGATTTTATGGCGGTACGGGGATGTTTATTTTTGTATAAGAGTTAAAAAATAGGGGAAGGGGGATGATATGCAGTGTTGAGTACAAATATTATTAAGAAGCAGCTTTGAACAGCTCAGGACATTTTTCATAAAGGGAATAGCGTAAGAATTGCATAGCAATTAATTGGTGGCCCGTCAACTTGCCGAACCCATCTTGCCGAATTGAATGTCCCAATGTTAAAACATGTCCCCCAACAAAAAAGGATATTAATCAATCAATTTCGGTATTTTTTATTATAAAAGATACTCAATTTAGGGCCTTCTTTATGATAATGGGGAAATAATTGCTAATGTCCCAGGGTGAATTCGGCAAGATTGTTTTTGGCCTGTTTAAAAAACAAAATTTATAGTGAAAAGAAATTATACAAATGATATTGAAAATAAAAAGTATGAAAATGATGATTTGTAAATTGGATTATAAATGGACATCAGATGTTTATACCATTGATGGTCAAAAATAAAATCCAATTTAAGGTTAAGGAATTTCTTTTATTTACATACATAATGATTGTCTGCAATAATTAAAAATTATAAAATTCAAAAAATTTTAAGCATTTTTTTCTATTTTTCTTATTTTGTATATTTTCCACTCAGGTTTTTTCCTTCTAAAAAGTTTAGTTAGGATAATCCAACCTAACAATATGGCAAGTATAATGAATGCCACATAATATATCCCAAGAATGACATTTTCATTGGGACCATGGCACAGCCTTGTAGTAAAGTTGGAAGAACTGGTTTCTAACTAATATATAAAATAATTTGATTAATGCTGACAATTAGAAAGCATGTAACTTACTAGGAATAAAATATATATTTACAAAAAATTCAGAATATTGTAAATATACCAATAGAAAGGATGGTTTCGGAGAATTTCTCCAGCTAAAAGAACCTATTGTAATCTCTGGTATCATATTATGATGTTTAAATTCACAGTCATGATGTGTATGGCCTGACAGGATTAACCTTGGTTTTATAGTTTCCATAATCTAAATATTTATAAAATATTATGAGGTTGTTGCTTGTAAATACCCTAAATGAAGATTCATTTGATAGGCAATCATACTTGGGTTTAAAGGGTATATTAGAACTTGGGTACAGGCATTGATTTGTTAATGTTCTAAACATAGGAAAATGCTATAAAATAGAACAAAATAACAGGTATCTTTACTTGCATTAGTATAGGCTTGCTGTACATATAAAGATTCTTTATTGGAAGACATAGATCATTATTCTACATAATTATAAGCCAAACCGACATTCTATTTACTAAATCACATTTGAACAATTTTGAAATGTTATGAAGTTGCCTAGACGCTTCCAGACATAAATTGCATTTATCACCTTCAAAAGCCATAGAATTAATTATGATAAATATATTATCTTGAATTATATGGATGTCCACCAGTTTTAATTGAAAGTTTTTCATAAATCTTTTAAGAAAATATTCATTTGTACTTTTGCTGAATTTAGAGGTTATATATAAGAATTTTTATAATACATATGATAATGAAAGCCAACATCATGATTCCCCACAATTCCATATATCTTTGCCCACTTTAATGGCTTAAATACAGATTTATAAGTGTACATGTAATCTTTAAAATGAGGTTCATTTGCCCATTGACCTTCATCAAATATATCCCCCAAAATAAAGACTAATTTAGGTCTAATGATATGATTTATTGCCCGATAAGTCATGCGCATTTGCCATTCTCTCCTCAGTTTATCAAACCAATGGCCTTTAATCAATCCAAGTAAATGGGGATCTGCTATAACGACCGCTCGCAAAACGTTTGTTCCCATACTTTTAGAGGGCCATTGACAAGACATGATTTTAAGATAATATACTAGATATTCGCATATTAATATGAGGAAAAAAACTATGCTAGTAGTGCATGTTAAAAAATAATAAAGATAACGAACCTCCATTAACTGTCAGTTCGTAATTTTTAAGCGATGGCTAGACTTACCATTTATTTTAGTAAGCTTAACCATTTTTAAAATGTGTTTCATATAATTACCATTTTCCGTTCAACATATGTTCGGTATTAAGACATTTGTTTATAAATAAAAATAGCCATACAGGCATTAAGAAATATACAAGAGAAGACAATTGCATAAATTTTATGTCCTTAAATCTAAATTCAACTGGCGACAACAATGCATTTTTTCTAAATCAGTTCCTTCAAAACGGTAAAATATCAGTCCCTCCTACCCTCTAATATCTTAACCCATATCGTTGCCTCGTGCTCTGGGACTTTTGATCCGGCCGCTCGTAAGTTTTTCAAAAAAATTAGCCGTCGCTGCCCGCCCTCTAAATATCACTTAAACAAAAAATTGGTTTTTATAGCATAGTAGGTATTGTAACTCTTGTCAATTTTTTCAACGCTTTACTTGTTTGCTAAATACCTTTAATTGTATAAATTAATCGTTCAAAATATTTTTTTCATTTAAAATAAAGAAATATAATAGCTACATATAATATCTTGATAATTACCACACTTATATGTTTAAAATATATTTAATATTCCAGATAAACTTTGTTTAAATATTTTCTAATTGAGTTATTTAATAATAAATCATAATTTTATTTAAGCCACTTTAAAGAATATTATAGAATTTGAAGAGCATTTTATTAATACACAACGCATTATGCTACCTTAAATATATATTACAGATAATTTATAAATAGACATATAGGAGCAACAAGAGTTAAGTAAATTAAAATTTAAAAAAATTAACTGGCCTTAGAGCATTTATGGGCTGTCTAAAGCCCGGCTCGAACCAACCATACCGGACTCTATCACCAAAAAGATTGAGGGCCGGCTTATGCTAAAAATGATAAAAGCAGACCTCGAGCTTGAATTGGGCTTGATGGACCAACACGGCCTAATATTAGAAATGCAAAATTAGAATTCATGATATAAGAGCTTATTAAATATATATATGTATCCATAGTATTATTAAATATACCATATTTTAAGCTTAGAGTGAGTTCCGTTTGAATAATAAATATTACTAAAGCATATTTGAATTTTGCAGTTACTAATCCTGCATGATGCGGTAATTATAGTCAATCAGTTTGAATAATTATACAAGTTAAGCTAAGGTGTCAAATGTAAATAACACCGTAATAAATTATCTTAAAATGAGTTTTCTAGAAGTTTTTATGCTTCTAGTAATAGTATACCCCCTCCCCCAATTTTTGAACCTTAATAAGTCATTATGTATATACATAGTTTTGTCATATGCATTACTTTTCACATTATAAGCTGGGTTGGCAGGTGCATTCAAATTTACTAAAATTTCTATAATTGTGAAATTTAAAATAAATGCACGAACCTATACTCTATTCGATAAATAACTATTTCATGGCAAAGTTATTTAGAATTAGAAGGTAATTATTTGGAATATAAATTTGATTATATTGATTACTTTAATCCCAATGCTGCTTTTATTGGTGTTTTTACAACGTTTTAATATGTGCAACTAGTTATCAATTCTGTAAATATTAATATTATCATTAAAATTACTCGCAATTTGTGGTGTATAACGCTATAGTAAACATGCAATAAACATTATGGGCTATAATTCTTCAAAGCTTTAGCCAGCGTTAATAGGGTCTCAATTTGCTCAATTACATATAATTTTCGAGGTCTGCCAGACACAGTGAATTTGATACAAATGTTATAATGTGCTAGAACAATAAAATTTAATTTTCTATACTTCAAATTTATTTATAGTTTTTTTAGTCTGCACTTTCCATAGAAAATGTTATCTTTATGAATTAATTCATATCGTCAATGAGATGTCGTGTCCCGCTAAATCTTAAAATTGTTTGTGTGTTTAAGTTTTTTAAAAAATGTATAAGGTTGTCATTTGGATTTTTTAACACTTATTTGATATTTTTAATATGACAGGAGAAATTAATATTCTGTATATATATTTAATTAAAAGTCAAGACGAGACGAGAATTCCCGTTGAGACGGAAATTTTTCTAGACCGAGATGAGATCGAGATTTTCATAATCGCTCCCGAGACGATTTGTTTTCGAGACCAAGACGAGATCGAAACACTAAACCTACTAAAACCAAAGGTCGACCGAACAAAATTGATATGTTTTTACAACACTAATTTTCACCATATTAGTAGATTCGATTGAGTTTTTTCTATTGCAGTTTGAAGATCACAGTATAAACCAAGGGACTGGTGCCCAAGCAAGCTGCTGAGTTGTCTATCAACTGAATGGGTGGTGGCACAAGATGCCATTCCAGACAACCCTAGCAAATGGACATTCGATAAATTAACGAGCAGGTGGGAAAAACTATTCTACGAAAAAATTGCACCGCTCAAAGATTCCGATTGGGAAACATCATACAAATGGAAGGGGAGACGGTAAGCAGACTAAAATCCGTAACAAAGGAATGCGGTTTCATAAGGGGGGATTTACCCAGGCTGATTGACCAATTTATTCTGGGATTGCAAAGTAAACTTTTTAAGCTAGATTAATGGCTGAAAGAGACCTTAAATGGGACAGGGCCATCGAGATGTCACTAGGGATAGAAGCGATTGAGGATGGGCTAAAAACGGTGCAAGTACCAGTGGAAGTAGCATTCGCAGTAGAAAGGTCAAGAGCAGGCGATAACTTGGCTAGGTTCACCCGTGCATTAGATATTTTGACTATCGAAATGCATATTAATACTAATTTGGTTCAGTTTTTATTTGACACGGGGTCTGCCGTTACGATCGTGCCGAGCAAGCTTTTGAGGGTGCCCCTACCAACTGTGACTGAACCCACGTCGACCGTTTACAGATATGGTGACAGAGAAATAAAGATAGTCACTGACGTAAAATCAGACGACCTAGTCCAGACGCGAAAAATCCTGCCACTGTCAATGGCGAACGTGAGGTGACCGCCTTTGTTGGCATCAATTGTATAAAACAGTTCGGTAAAGATATATGGGAACAGGCGCGTTGGAACTCGAGAATAGCCATGGAGCGCTATTGCGTAAACTTCGTCGACCATCAAGGCGCGTGGGAATCAGAGATTACCAAGGGATGTCGTGGATATTATGATCCTGATTTTATACATTAATAAAAAAACCTGTAACGTAGCATTCTAGATGGTTTAATACCTTCATGGGTGTAGCCAGCATTGGGATTAGAAGGGGGCAATAATGATTTAGGAAGGGACAAAATGATCATTTTTTGAAATTTTAGCCATAATTTCAATAAATTTCAACAAATTTTTAAATTTAAAAATGGACAGCGGCCCTTCCCTGCCCCCCCCCCGGGTCCGCCCATGCTTTTCTCGTATCGAGTTTTTTAAATTTGTAAGTACTATTTATATTTATTACATATCTTTTGATAACTAAGTTATATTTATCCACTTACGATAGCTGTATCCAGGTGTTTTAAAGATAAAAACGCCATCTAGCGGACGCAAAAATAAAATGTTTTACCCATAATTTTTCGCTACAGTATCACTCATTGCCCTGAGAGTTTTTTCCCCTATTTTTTTTACATTTGTTCTAAACATTTTAAGTCATCTACTCGCAATTTTTCACATTAATTAAGCTTGTGACAAAAAGTGTTAATTCAAAACCATCCCCATTTTATCATTATAAAACCAAAGCGTGCTTTTTATCATCTCTTTTTTGATTGGGTATAAGAAATCATCGTAAGAGTTAACATTAATTTTTTTCCTAAAAATCATTTTAGTTCCTAACAATAAATTATATATTTCAATTGAATGACAATAATGTTTTGATATGAATGATAAGAAAATACAAAATTAGACATTATAAATATGCTCAAGAATATGCAGGCTATAAATTTTTCTAAGAGATTATAAATACAGGCATTGGAAAGATTAAAAAAAATATTTATAATAAACAACGTTATTGTTGGCCTCTCGAAGGAAGATTTATTATTAAGTTGTCATAAAATCTTAGGTCAGAATTTTAAAAGGACTAACGGTTACGTTTAGAGGGTGCATCATAACTCAGTGGTTGCTAAATTGTAAGAGGATAAAATCTTTATTAAATGTATCATATGATCATTTTTTATAAATGTGTTGAATGTAAGGTTAAAGTATACATTATTTATCTATAAACCATATATTCTTAGGATGTAGCTATATGTTGGCCTGATATTTTTAATCCTAATAAATAAACTATAATTCAGAGATGTTAAAGAAGTCATAATTTTATAGCCCTTTGCTAGTTATCTTTGTTCTTTATGCATTATAGGTAAGCGCAATTTATGCTTTTTGTTTTAAAATTAGTCATTTATTACAAGAAAATCAAGCTCAACTAACCTATACAATTATTTTAATCTAATTTTACAAAACATCTTCGTTTCTCATGTAATTAGTGGAGCGCAATTTGAAAAAAATCAGCCAGATTATTGGGAAAATTTTAATTTTTAATTGCTAATTTAAAAATTGACATTAAATAACTATTATAATTTGTCATGTAGATTACATATAATAAATAACTCAATCCTATATAGATTAGTTATAAAATATTGACATTATATATACACAATTAAACATGTTTTTAAACCATTGAAACCGTAATAGTCAAAATGAACTATTAGAAGTCAAATGACCTCTTGCGCAAAAGAATAAGGGTTTTTAAGGAATTAAACAATAATGAAACTTGCTAAATAGAGTAAATAACGCAAATACATTGTACTACAAAAACGATGTCTACTAAACATAATATGCCTTCTCATCATTCCTTTTACAATATAATAATTATTACAACATTAGCAAAAAATTTTTCTGCTTCCGCTCCACGCAAGCTTTTTTATTTAAAGATGCTTGAATTAATTTTGAATATTTCTTTCAACACGAATACTTGGTTTCAAGCCACTCTTCCCACAAAATCCGGCGGTCTAGGTATTCGCTCCCCAACTGCGATTTCCTGCCGCCTTTATTTCCTCCTCCCTTTTTTTTAAACAATCTATTAACGACCTTGTCCCTTTCTCACTCATTCCCTTCAAGCCTTATCTCTATGGAATGAGAACGCCAAGTTAGAAGTTGAAATTCCACAATCATATGCCCAAAAAGATTTGGATGCAAGTTTGGTAACGCGGTCCGTTGCTTACCTTCTCTCGACATGCGACGCCAAACAGCATTGCAATCTTAGGTCATTGGCTTTCGACCTATCCGGTCATGAATGACTTGAAGCTTACCCTAGTAAGTTTTCGGGAATGTTTTTAGAGAACCCTACCCTGTCCTTCAACATAGCCCTCCGCTTGGGCTGTAAATACACGTCCCCATACCCCTGCCGACTTTGTAATTCACTTGTAGATTAGGAAGCGCGTCACCCTCTGCATTGTAAATTTAACAAAAGCCGGTATAGTAGGCACCAAAAAATAAATACACTGCTTCAAGCTGCCCTCAGACGGGCAAAAGTTCCTTCCATCCTTGAACCGTCGGATCCCTCTCTCGAAGGGCGGATGCGTCCTGACGGTTCGTCACTTATCCCATGGGACAAAGGGCTTTTCTTAAAATGGGACTACACCTGTATTGACCTGTTTGCTCCTTTAACGATACTCACGACCCCCTAGGATCGGCAGAGCATCGTAAATCCTTAAAATACTCAGCATTATCGGAAACCTCCATTTTTATTCCTATCGGCTCGTCGTGCTAAAGGACGTTACGTCTGGGAAGAGCGCATTAAATTTTTTTAAAGAACTCAATACCGCTCGCCCCCTTCTAAGATATCGAATAGTTTTTTACTAAGACAATCAATTGCGATTGCTAAATCCAATTTTTATTCTTTGATGCATTCAATGCCCATCCTTAAAGAAGATGAAGAAACGGATAATGTGTTTTAATCATTTTTTTATAAATGTTTTCGTTCTTGTATCTTTTTATTAATTCCACTCTATATTTAATACTTTTTTTAATAAAGCATGTCAATTCAAAAAAAAATATATATTGTACTACAAAAACGATGTCTACTAAACAGAATACATTTAAGTGAAAAAAGTCATTTTCCCCTGGAGTATTTTTAGTGTTAATTTCTTAGAAAAAGCCCATTTAATCATACTTTATTAACAAACGTTATGGGGTACACTATTTCTCACACACCATGAGATTATATTAATAGCACTATATACTCAATATACTAGCGGGAGATTTTCTTAAAATGTTAGTAAGATATGATATTTGATAGTATACATTAACAATTTAAAACAAAATTCAATTAGATAATTCCTAGAACCCTTAAATAAATTTTTTAAAAATTATTATTTGAATTTCAGTGCTCTCGATATAACATTAAATAATTAATAATATATAGAGGTATGAATTTTTCGATTGAGGAATATGAATATCCATCTAAATATGATAGCATACTGAATATGATTAATTATACTTATAAAATCAAATATTCATATATTATTTATATGACATCGTTGGGATTGCTTATAAATCTTCATCATGCAATGCGGTCAAGCTACAATATTGGAATAGGAGGCGGATAGCACCTGGTTCACCAAATAATCGTGCACGAAACACAGGAAATTGGGCAATATATTTATTAATTTTATCAGGCTTACATCTTATAACATGCATCACTAATATAATTTACCCAATATTAGTTAAAACTAAAAACACTTGGGTAAAGAGCCATAAGAACCAATTAGCTCTAAAATGCTGCAACATTGTATATCCATTAATCGCGACTATTAACCCCTTACCTCACATAAAAGGCTTGCTCATAAGTTTTGATCGCTTCGTAGCCGTTGTATTGCCACTTCGATACAATAATTTGTTGTCGAGGAAAAGAAATTTATTATAATAATATGTACGAGCATTATGTCCATAGTCTCGTATATTTTTTTTTGGATTCAAAAGGTAGCTCCTTCATCGATGGCTTATCAAGTACATCGTTCGGTTTATTTTGAAAGCTTAATTTGCGTCAATAATACACCTATGGATGTAATTGATGGATTAAGTTATTTCACTCTGATCTGCTACGAAATTATGCCTAAGCTGGGTGGAGTAATCCTCAATTATTTAGTCATTTATTACATTGGTAAAAGAAGAAATAGGATAGGAGCATAGACGATTATAACATTAATAACCCGTCAAATCATTACCAACTCTGGAAACGACGGTTTGGAATTCGTAATAACAATGTTAAAGATCAAAAAATTATGATCATACTACACATTTTTAATATATATAATATAATTTCGGTAATGTCCGATATCTGCCAGCTATCATATAAACGAATCAATTATAATTTTTCAATGGTTTTTTATCATATTTTCAATAAGTTACTCCCCGAATTTCAGAACACGTTCGGAGTTTTTATGATTTATATAAATAGAATAGACATAATTTGCAAAAATTGAAAAATAATACTTTTCAGCGTAGTAATAGAAACGTTTTAAATTTTCATTTCAAAATTTATATTTTTAAGTGTTGTTTTACCACTATAGCAGAAAAATAATCTACAAAAATATGAATTTTTAATAAAATTTTTTTAACTGCTTAGAGGTACACTGCAAAATATACCTGATTAATAAACGGTTAATATAATTAAATTTTTTAATGTCATATATTCTTTGTCCTAAAATCTTAAAAACATAAATAAATTCTATATTTTTGTCATAATTTTATAACACAACAAATTATTTGCTAAGTATTTTATTCAAATTGCTATTTTTAGCGTCATTGCTAAGTATTTAATTCATTTGCTAAGTATTTAATTCGTTTGCTAAGTATTTAAATTAATGCTAAGTATTAAATTCAAATGCTAAGTATTTTATTCATTTGCTAAGTATTTAAATAAATTTTGCTAATTATTTTATTGTTTTGCTAAGTATTTTAATGTTTTGCTAAGTATTTAAATTATATGCTAAGTATTTAAATATATTATGCTAAGTATTTAAATTATTGCTAAGTATATAAATATATTATGCTAAGTATTTAAATTATTGCTAAGTATTTAAATAAATTGTGCCAAGTATTTTAATTATTTGCTAAGTATTTAAATAGATTATGCTAAGTATATTATCTAGGTTTATAAATAAATTATGCTAAGTAAAGATTTTATAAATTTAAAGAAATAAAGTCTGTTGATTTTAAATTCATGTTTAAAATTTTGACTAATGAGGTCATGAAATTAAGTAATAAAAATGCAGCTTTGAAGTTCTTGTCATTGATGAGCCAGTGCAATTCATAATGCATTTAAAGCTGTTTTTGGGGATAAAATGGTTGTGGTATAGGGTTAGGGTTAATTGTAGTTGAATAAAATCTCTATCAATTATCCTATTGGCTATTTAGATTATTTTATATATGAAGTCATTATAGAACATGAAGGGTATTTCTTCACCTACAAATTAATAATCAAAATTTTTTCATTCAAATCTAAAATAAATTATTTTCATTATAACAATATAAAACTGAAATATTATATTTTTCAACTATAAATTTTGGTAATTCATTAAAATAATTCCCATTAAAACTTAACTTCAAATTTCAACACTTTTTTGTGTCATAAATAAAACTTTGAATTAAAAAACTTTAATAACTTAGCACTTTAAGATAGAAAACCTAGCATTTTTAAAAATGAAACATTTTCTTTGAAATTATTACCATTAAAACTTTGTCCTTTTTAGCTTTAAAACCTTATTATCTTATATTTTTTTAATACTCAGCATTTTGATTAAAACTCATAATTTAGATTTTTTTAATAAAATACTTGGCATTTTAATAAAAAAAACTTAGCTTATCAAAATAAAAACTCTGCAATTTAATAATAAAAACTTAGCATTTAAAAATAAAAAATTTAGCATTTAAAAATAAAATACTTAGCATTTCCTTTAAAATACTTAGCATTTAAAATAAAATACTTAGCATTTCCTTTAAAATACTTAGCATTTAATAATAGAATACTTAGCATTTAGATTAAAATACTTAGCATAAAATACTTAGGGTTTTTTTATGATATACTTAGCACTTTAATTAAAATACTTAGCATAAATTACTTAGCAATTTGTAATTATATTTACTTAGCAGTTAAATAACATAATACATCCACAATATATAATACTATTAAACTTCTTGAGGCCTATGGCAAATAGATCATTGCACTTTTGTAAATACATCGCGCGGTAGTCACATTTAAGAGATATAATTTTCACATTTAATAATTCAACGAATAATCGAATAGAGAAAAATCCTTGGAATAAGCCGCATTAAAACGAGCTAAGGTAGATGGACTCACTTGTTGCAATAATTGTCTCGATATATTTTTTGAAATTGAAAATTTTGGTGGCCACTTATCACTAACCATGCCCCGACTTAACCAATGGATCATGGCCGAATAATCTGTATTCAATGTTTCATATTTACCTACAAAATCATAAGGAATGTCGCAAATTTGACATAAGTTATTATAGGTATCCCAATGAGGATCAATTGGAAAACTTTTTAAATGCCGGGAATCTATTAAGAATTTCATGAATTCTTCTAAATGTACGTAGTACCCGGTTCGAAGCGATTTGTGCATTGGTTTAAAACGATATTTTTTTATAATAGTAATTCCGTATATCCCCGGATAATTTACATTGGAGGTTCCTTTCTTGTGCTGTATAAATTTGCTCCAGTAAGCACTTATAATTCGTTCTAGAGGATGTCTAACAAACAAAACTTTGCGATATTCTTTTAAAAGTGTCCTTGCCTCGACGGGTTTTAATTGCGACAACCGGATAAGTTGAAAGGGATTGTCACTTGATGCATTATTGTCATTTTTGTCTAAATTAGCTAATACCATTTTCCATTTTGTCGAAGCAATTTTGGGAATGAGACAAAATAAAAATTTATATTTACGGATGACTATGATATGTTTATATCGACTCATGTCTAATCTCGAAGTCTCCTCATCTAAGAGCGCTTCTTGATTTTTGGGGGTTGATTGAGCTTCGCAAGTCCTAGCTAATTTTGTTGTGCGCTGATGTATTTTATCAAGAATTTTTCCCATCGACTATTAATGATAATAATTTAAATTTTTTTCTAATTATAAAAGGGAATAAAATTAGATATACATTCAAAATATTACAATTTTAGAAAATTTAATGTAAAATATAATACTTGTTTAAGTCCTTCTGAATTTGCAACTAAATTAAATAAAGGTAGTTATTTTAAACAAAAATAAAAAAAGATATGTTATATACACTTTATATAAAAACATTTTACCATGTTTCCTGAAAGGATAGATTGATTTTTTAGATATATTAATAGTTACGAGAACGATTGAAAAAATACTAAACGCTATTATGCATCTTCTCCAAGATACAATCATATTAGAAAATGAAACTTTTAATTTTCACAAGTTGATTCATAATTAAAGAGAAAAATTGTCGTATATAGTGACAAATATGTAATAAGGCTTCAGAATTATGCTTGTCAAGCAGTGTGACCCAGTTATATTTTCCCCTACTGCTAGGAGACATTCATGATGCATGAATTTCATATGTAGGGCTAGGTTGGAATGAGATGTCATACAGTAATAATATATACAAACTTACCCTATTCCCTTAAATTTTTCCTACATATTGGTAGTGTAAATAAGATAATATTTTAAAAATAAAATTTAAGTTATATGGTTAGATATTATTTTATTTTTATTTTATTATAACTAAAGTGAGTAAAGTTTCAATTCATTTTTTTTGTTATTTTTCACAATCATATAGCCCCATGATAAGCCATAAAATGTATAACAATTAAAGTTAAAGAGAGTCATAAAAGTGTATGTATAACTACAAATGTCGCGATAGTTATATATAAATGTTAAACGTCATTAACAGATAATATGTTTTATAACCATATTATATGGGAATCTAAGGTATAAACACTCAAAATTTCTCCCCTTCGTTTAGAAAAAAATGAAATTTGTATTCATAATGCATATTTACATAAAAAAAAATATTTAGTGCCATTATAGAATGGCTCTACTTGGATCGTGCAGCAATATTAATATGCAATTTATGGGCTCGCTTTTCGTTGTCCGTCCGTCCGTCCGTCCAACATGTATCTTAATTTCTGGTTCGAATCCCGGAGAGGACAAATTTTTTTCTTAATTAATATATTGTTCTTGTTAATACCATTGGTTATATGACTTTTTGGTTGTCCGCTGGCTGCTGACCCATGGAAAAAAATGACCATTGGCCGTGAAATAAATTTTTTTTTGAGTTGCTATACTAGGTTAACATTGATAATTAATTACCCTTTGCCCTCCCCCTACAAGGGCCTATGCCTCTACTGATATGGGTCCCTGTGCCTCCCCCTACAAAGGTCTATGCCTCTACTGATGTGGGTTCGAATCCCGGCGAGGGCCAATTCTTAATTGCTGGTTCGAATCCCGGAGAGGGCAAATTTTTTTAATTTTTTTTAAATTAATATATTGTTAATCTTGTTAATACCATTTTTTGGCCATCCGCTGGCTACTGACCAATGAATAAAATGACCATTGGCCAAAGTGTGAATCGAAATTTTTTTTTCTCATTTTTTGAATTGCTATATTGTGTTAACATTGCTAATTACCTATGCCCCCCTAAGGGCCTATCCCTCTACTGATATGGGTCCCTGTGCCCCCCCATAAAAACTTATGCCCCTACTGATGTGGGTTCGAATCCAGGAGAGGTCAAAAATTTTTTTTAAATTAATATATTGTTCTTGTTAATACCATTAATAATATGACTTTTTGGCCGTCCGGCTGCTGACCAATAAATAAAATGACCATTGGCCAAATTGTGAATCGAAATTTTTTTTTCGTTTTTTTTCGTCTCTTATGTATTTATATCCTTTTTGATCGTGTCCTGGCTACTGACCAATGAAAAAAATGACCATTGGCCAAAGTGTAGCAAATTTTTTATATATTTTAAATAGAGGCTATTTAGCCGTTTGCTGGCTACAGACCAAAAAAAAAGACCACTGACCTAAGTGAGATTAAGATCACATTTTTTCTCTAGCTTATAATTATTGGCCAGTATTTGGCAGTCTGCTGGTTACTGACCAACGGAAAAAATGACCACTGGCCAAAGTGAGATATTGTTGATTTTTTTTTCTAGATTAAAATTATAGGCAGTTATTTGGCTGTCTGCTAATCATTAGAAAAAATGACCACTGGCCAAAGTGATGGAAAAAATGACCAATAGCCAAGGTCTAATTATAAATCTTTTTCGTTTTTTTAATATTTTGTTTATACTATACATATGCGCATGATCTGAATAGAGTCTATAGTAGAGAACTGCAAAGTCACTTTTTTTCAACCGAACCCGACCCGACCCGAAATCATTTTCAAATTTTCTACCCGCACCCGACCCGACCCGAAAGCAATTTAAAAACTTCAACCCGAACCCGACCCGACCCGACCCGATTCAAAAAATAGTAAAAAAAATTACTTTCGAGCGCGAAAATTGCTGTGTGTAAAATTAAATCGACTAATAAAAGCTATGATGATTTGTATTCTTTAAAGGGGATGGTGAAAAAAAAAACTCATAATTATTTATCTATATTTAGTTTCCTAATATCAAGTAAACGCTCATATGTTATAGACTTGAGACAACTATTTAACATCCATTTATTGTTATTATGAAACCATTAATATATAGCTGATTATAATCAATATAGTAAATAAGATGAAATTTATAGTGACTGTCCAAATGTTTTAAGTTTGAAGTGCAATTTAAGATAAATTCATTTGATATGAAACTTTAAAATAATTATAAGTTATTAAAAAAAAATTGCTCATGAAACATTTATAAAATTATAACTTACTTTTAAGTTGGCTATGTATTAAATGTAATTTAAATTAACGATGAGGATTAGCTAAAACTTCACTGTTAACACTAAAAAATTTAAAATATAACTTTATTGAAATACTTTACCTTTTAATAGTCAAATTAAAAACAGGAGTAATTTATGTAGTTTGAACTTTGAATTAGTGATGAGAATTAGCTAGCACTTCAGAGTTTGGAGTTTTAAAATTTAAAAAAAAGAGGAAGAGAATTAAATAAATGAATGATCTAAATTAATTGTGCATTTCGATATTTAAAAACCTTTGCTTAGCAATTAACATTAATTAAAAAAATAGGTCTCGCGTGTTTTTTACAACGTATAAACCTTGGACCCGACTCTATAAAATTGACCCGACCCGAAAGCATTTTCAAATTTTTTACCCGGACCCGACCCGACCCGAAATCATTTTTAAATTTTCTACCCGGACCCGACCCGACCCGAAATCATTTTCAAATTTTCTACCCGAACCCGACCCGAGGTCGGGTCGGGTCCGGTCTCGGGTCACTTGTGCAGTTCTCTAGTCTATAGTCATAATTCAAATTATGGGTAGCCTACACCAAATTGTTTAAATTTATACAGTATCAAAAAACTCTAAATTGAAAGTTGTACGTTTTGGAAGGATGACTATTGGCTTTTCCAAGGTCATACCCTCTATTTGCGTTCCTTTCGTCATTTTGATTAATTTAGAAGTTGATAAATAAGATTGAATGAAAGAAAACCTATTCCTCAATTAATAAAATATTAAAAAGTGTTTTATAGCAGGTTTTACAAAAATTTAAGTTTTTAAATATTTGTTTGAATAATTAACTAATCATTTTGCATTTTATACCCCCCTATAGGCATTCTCGCCCCTTCCCATCTTTCTCGCCCATAAATTGCATAGCAAATATGCTACGTTTAAGTATTCCCCCTTCCCTCCTGCACCTCCCTCCCTCCCCCCTTCTCTTCCCTTCTCCTCCTTCCTACCAAAGCCGAAGGCCCTGGTTAATTTATTACTATTAATTTCACACAAAGTTTAATTTCGTTATTCATTGCACATAAAATTGTTAAAAATTGAAAATAAGCATTTCTCCACATTTTTTTTGCATTAATAACAGACATTATCCTTTGCCAACAAAAAGGTATGGCAATTCGTATCGGCAAGATCCCGGAGCTGGACCTTATTTTAGAGGCCTGCACGATTGACCTAAAATTTTTGAAATGTCTTCGGGTCGGGTTCTAGCTGCAAAAAAGTTACTATGCAGTTCTCTCCCTTATCTACAACACCCCACTAGTTTATTTTAAAACAAAAAAAGAAAATGGCTGACATGTTATTAAGACTACCAGAAAGTACGAGGAAACTAATATAAGGGACCTTTTATTTTATGTCACCCAGTCCTTCAGGCCAAGCATCCGTCAAAGATTTGAAGTTAATTCAAAATCAGAATGTTTTAAAAAGGGTGCTTGGACCGGCTTTTTTATTCCTAGTTGTTGACTTAATATATACAAGGTTTGCACCAAAGTAGAAGAATTTTTAATAGCATAATAAATGGCAGATTCAAGAAAACAATAATTTTATGATTTTTGGACGGACAGATGCTGATATTATTATTGCTAAAGTATTCTTGTCTGTAGGATTATCAATTCTTAGTTAGATTTGATTATCAATCTAATCCAAAAAATTAGCACATTTAGCTTTTGAAAAAGAGATTTTAAAGAAAGTTTAATAATGAAGCATGCATGAGTAAAGCGTGTCAATGCTTTTCAAAATTATTATCATTTAATTTACCTTTAGTATGTATTTTATTATTATGCTCATTTCTAGTAGTATTATTCCTTGCAATTTTGTAAAAAATGAATTTAAATTAAGCTTAGATGTTAAAAGCTTATTATAAATAAAATCAATTTTTTGTTACAAAAATTTATCATTTTAAAACACGCACTATTTGTATAGTACTAAAATTCGTAGATTTTCTTTCTAAATTGAATCCTAAACAAATTTAGGTAATAATTATAGTACATTTTTATCAGGCAAAAGATCACAATTGAAATTGTTAAATCTAACAGGATTTCCATGCATGGATCAATGCCATCCGTTTAGTTTTGACGCTTTTTTATAGTTTTTT
Source organism: Gordius sp. MW1 (assembly GCA_964036665.1). Taxonomy (NCBI): domain Eukaryota; kingdom Metazoa; phylum Nematomorpha; class Gordioida; order Gordea; family Gordiidae; genus Gordius; species Gordius sp. MW1. The sequence goes on along the minus strand of OZ038526.1, from coordinate 36,044,079 downwards.
AGTCGTGAAAGTAAGTTTTTGTATCGTTTTAAAAGTAAACTTATCATACATATAAAAATTTCTATCAGCTCACTAACATGAGTCTTATTAATATCATTGGGTTTTTCCTATTTAATTCATAAAAAAGTCAAAAAAGAAAATTGTCAATGGGGAGGGGGGGCTCTAACCAGAACCCCCCTTTTCTACGCCACTGTTTTTTTGTAAAAATTTACACATCTCTACCCTTTAATACCAATTGTATTAAGTAGATAACTGTCGCTAATTTTTGAATATGGTAGTCAGCAGTTTTTCACGATACAATCATATGATCAAGGTAACTTAAAATCCCAAATTGGTGGCCCGTCAACTTGCCGATAACCATCTCGCCGAATCACCCTGGGACATATTGTGATTGGTTGAATGGGGGACATTTTTAAATTAGGGGACATTTTTTAACTGTGGGACATTAAATTCGGCGAGTTGATAGGGCACCTCTCAAATTAACCACTCACTAATTTGTTTCAAATATGAGGCTAAACATAGCTGTTGACAGAAGTATGTAATAAAATATAAGTGGTCTTTAGGGCTATTATAAATATTATAAAATAATATTTTTGGCATTAATATATGTTATAAAAATAAAAGTTCTGATAAACTACTGAATATTTTTAAAGTAATCAAATATCGTGACAATCACATCTTTCTGTCTAATGTGAATATCTTGAATCGATGGTTTATTAATCAAAATAATTTTGGCTACAAAAGCTAAAAATTTTAGCACCTTAGTAACAATTGTGTTTGATAAGCGATTGTTTTTAAAGGCACTTTTCACAATCAAAATAGACCGACTCTGGCAGGAGTTATGCTGGAACTCATTGTGTACCTCTGTTTAAACCATTAATTTAAAGGGACTAATTCACTTTCCAATTCGCGGTAATTAAATATATTAGTTGATTGGATAAATTTGAAAGCGTGTAATATTTGAACAAAGCTCACGGCTTATGGGAAATTACCTTGACGTGATATTCAAATGTACGATAATTTACATATCTCCCCAATATATAAACACACTCTTCTTTTCTCTACATACCTCTCTTTTTTTCTCTTCCCTTCTATTTTATATTCTAAATAAATATTAATTCTCCCAAAAAATCATAGTATGCATATTTTATGCCATGTTATCTTCTACATTATTTACAAAGGGTTCCAGATTCATTCTATTCCACTGCATTTTCTGTATATGTGAAAATTTTTCAACACAAACATATGAGCATAAATAAGCTATAATATAAATAATCATTATTTTATGCAGAATTAATCGTAAAAATAGATGTATTGTTTTTGAATTTAATTTTGTTATTAAAGATTTACTGAAATAAAAGGGGTTACATTTAGTTAGAAGGTTAAACATAATAAATATATACTGAATCAATAAAGAGTGTTCAAATGTTTGTAGTAAAATCATTAAAACCTTAAATTATATAATGAAATTATCTAATATTGCACATCTGCCATAAAAACAAACTGGAGAATCACATATAAAGTTTGTCAAAAATATTTAATTAAGGCAGGAAATAGTAATATATAAATTACACAGATATAACTTTTCCAATCTTGCATCTTTTTACAAAAATCTTAAAAGTTATAGTAATTTATTGAAAAAATTCCCATGCAATTCAATTACTAGAATAAGTATGCATTAGACATATAATACAAATTTGAACACACCAAATACCAATATAGTATTTAATAATAGTGAGCAACATTTATATATTTAAAGTTTATAAATAGTATAACAAATTGTTTGCACTAATAAAATTTACAATTTTTTAACCAAAAGAAAAAAATTAGTCAAAATAACATAAATTATTTATTTATGAATATACAAAGTTAATCAATTTTTACAGTAATATTAATAGAAACTCTAAAATAAAAATATATATATTATTGAATATTAGTAAACTGTTTGGCTTGATGTCTCACTCTCTTTTCATATTCCATTCTGTTTGAACTATGACAATGTGAAAATAAATAATAATTAAAAGTACCAATATATTGTGTATGCTTCAGCCTGAGCTGGATCCTTTATGTTAGGTTCATTGAGTAAATCTTGAATCCCAAGTAATATCTTTGACAAATAAAGATTCTTTTTTAATACCAATAAGATACTTGTTTAATAGATAATGCAGGTCTCCAATCTTTCTCTTCATCTAGCAACGATAAGCAAACAGTTCCAGATGGATATAAATTAGGATGAAAAAGAGGAGGCTCAAATTTACATTTAGGTGGAGTTGATGGAAAATCGTCTTTAAATATCATTCTCAATTTATATGAACCACCTTCCCATGGTGTTCCTTTTTTTCCAGGGATAGCACATTCCCAATTCATCAAATTTAAGGTGCCGTCATTGTTCTTTACAGGTTTAGCGACAAATCCCTAATATTGAATTATAATACAAATGTTTTTAATTACGAATGGATGATCTTTTCTCCATGCTTTTCTTTCTTCTGACAAACGACTTATTGCAATTCCACTCATTTTAGAACTAAAAAATCTTTTTTAGCTGTCTTTGCTCGAAACAAAGCGTTTCAATGAGATTTTGTAAAATAGACAATATAAAATAACTATAATAGAGAATTTAGCGCTGAACAATAATCTGTTGGTTTTTTTCAGAACTTTTAGTTTTTTAGATAAACGAGAAAGAAGGTGCAAAAAATGCCCATTTTATCCTTTTTTGAGGCCAATTGCTTCAATTATAATAAATATATTAATTTATTATTGTGGATTCGGATTTCATCTATAGGTTTATTATTTTAATATTTTGCCTCTATATTGAAAATTTTTCGCATTTACGTGAACCCATTCCCCTTATCAAAATTCCTCCCACTATCTGTGGAAAATAGATTGCAATAGTGCATACTACGTACCTGATGTTTACTAATGCATCCCTCTCTCTCTTCATCTACTCTCCTCCTTTTCTCCTCCACTCCCGCCCCCTTCATGTGTGCTTGGATAGATATGGGGGCGGGACTGAAAGAAAAGTAAGTAAGGAAATTATGTGTAAGTAAACAACGCGCAATGGCGTACGCAGGATTTTATTTTTTTTTTTTGGGGGGGGGGGGGGGGGAGGGGGGGGGTTTCAAATTTTTTCTTCGAATATTGAACAAATTTATAGGAATTTTTTTTTATGCAATTTGATTAAATATCTATACATGGGCGTAGCCAGGGGGGGCCGTCCCCCCCCCCCACAAATGACAAAAATTTAGATGCAAATGGGCCATTCCATGTCGATCCGTCAAAAAAAAGACGATTTTTGACCGACCATCTCAGATCAGGATCCTCGTTTATTAGAGTAATTTCCGAAAATTTTAGCTATTTTGGGCCAATACTTTTTAAGTTATGGAGGCTTTAAGTTTAAGGGCCATAATCACGTAAGGAGCGTTTTATGGATTTATTTTGTCATCTTTTTGAAAGTAATTGCGTTATTTACTCAAATTTTGGTGAATTTTGTTCCAAAAAATTCTCTCTCGAAGTAATTTAACCAAAAACCTCATACTTTTGCGGTTAATTTGTTGTCAATTTAGTGAAAGATCTTAAAAACATATTTACCTTATATATGAAATCACCAATTTTACAATGTGCACTCCTTTATGACCCATTATCATATTTCAATCACAAAAAGTATGGGATCGGTTACGAGATCAAAGATCCGAGAAATTACATTTTCACAAAAATACTATTAGATGGCGGTATAATCAATTATCACAAGAACATATTATGATGTTTGTTTTTTATCAAATTGCAAATTTATAAAGAATTTATAATAAATAAATAATATTGGAATAAAAATAAACTTAAATTTTGAATTTTTATCTGCGCGATGGGCAACTAACCGAGTTTGAGGATAACTTTAAATTTAATTAAAATAAAAAATAGTTACAACTAGCGAGGAAAGCTTTTTAAAACACCTTTCATCCTGCATGAATTTTTAATTGCTATGCAATTTATGGGCTCGTTTTTTGGTGTCCGTCCGTCCGTTGTCAGTTGTCCGTTACCCTCCCTATCTATTTGCATTGGGTATATTAGGTTATCGCTTTTTTAAATTAATGCATGAGAAAGAGGTGCCCCACCTCTCATCTCTATCTCCCTCGCTGTGTTATTTTTTAAATTAATGCATAGGTGCCCCACCCCTCACCTCTATCTCCCTCGGTGTGTTATATATAAGATTTGTTAAATTATCTATTATATAATAAACATAAATAAATGTTGTTTACTTTTAATGCTATGCAATTTAACTAGTTATATAATAAACATAAATAAAAGTTGTTTACTTTTTAATTGCTATGCAATTTAACTAGTTTTGGGGTTAGAATCCCTGAGTTTTTTTGACTCTTATGATTGTTCTTGTTACTATCATTGATAATAAGAATTTTTGGCCGTCCGCTGGCTCCTGACCGATGGAAAAAATGACCATTGGCCAAAATGTGAATCGAAATTATTTTTTTCGTTTTTTTTGACTATTATGATTGTTCCTGTTTCTGCCATTGCTATTATGACTTTTTGGCCGTCCGCTGGCTGCTGACCAATGTTATATAATAAACATAAATAAAAGTTGTTTACTTTTAAATGCTATGCAATTTAACTAGTTTTTGGGTTAAAATCCCGGAGTTTTTTTGACTCTTATGATTGTTCTTGTTACTATCATTGATAATAAGACTTTTTGGCCGTCCGTTGGCTGCTGACCAATGAAAAAAATGACCATTGGCCAAAATGTGAATCCGAGTTTATTTTTTCGTTTTTTATTTACTATTATGATTGTTCCTGTTACTACCATTGCTATTATGACTTTTTGGCCGTCCGCTGGCTCCTGACCGATGGAAAAAATGACCATTGGCCAAAATGTGAATCGAAATTATTTTTTTCGTTTTTTTGACTGTTATGATTGTTCCTGTTCCTACCATTGCTATTATGACTTTTTGGCCGTCCGCTGGCTGCTGACCAATGGAATAAAATGACCATTGGCCAAAATGTGATTTGAAAACTTTTTTTTCGTTTTTTTTTTGACTATTATGAATTTATATCCACTTTTACCGTGTCCTGGCAGCTGACCAATGGAAAAAAATGACCATTGGCCAAAATGTGATTCGAAATTTTTTTTTCGTTTTTTTTACTCTTGTGAATTTATATCCACTTTCACCGTGTGCTGGCTGCTGACCAATGGAAAAAAATGACCATTGGCCAAAGTGAGCATCAAAATTTTTTTTTCCGTTTTTTTGGCTATCATTGACTTATAGAGTATCTGTTGGTACTGACCAATAGAGAAAAAGTGACCATTGGACAAATTTTTGATTTTTTTAATTAAAAATTGTTCAAATTCAACAAAAAATTTCTCCCAACAATTCTGCAAATTCTTAACATTGTGTTGTTTTATAATATAATGTTTGTTAGACCCATAATCACTAAAGGCCGTAAAAACTAATGTAATACGCAACTAGATGCAAACACTAAATCTAACCCCAACCCTTGCCTATATTACATTTTGCCTATATTACATTTTTCCTATAAATGGAAAATTTGTATAAATAATTAATTAATCATTAGGCATTTAATACCCCCCTATAGGCATTCTCGCCCCTCCCACCTTTCTCGCCCATAAATTGCATAGCAAATATGATACATTTATACGAAGTACAGATGAGTCGTCCCCCCTTCCCTTCCCCTCTTCCCTTCCCTTCTCCCCCTTCCCACGAGGGCCGAAGGTTCGAGTTTTTTTATTTTTAGCATTGATTATCAGTACAAAAATAAAAATATATGAGTAATTTTGCCATCATATTAGTATTTATATTTTTTCGGCCTCACATTAATTTTAGCCTACCACTATATTATTTAAGTTAAAATTCAAGATCTAATCTGAAATGGTCGGTCAAAAACGTTTTGATTTGCCATGAAATGGCCCAAATACCCTTAAAATTAAAAAAAAATATGTTTTGCCCCCCCCCCCCTAACTGAACTTTTAAACGTTTTGCCCCCCCCCCTAATCCAAAACCTGGCTACGCCCTTGGATATACATAATGTAGCATCATGTGAGTTTGTCCAGCCAAATTTAAAATTTAAACAGCAGGTCCTTGTTCCACATGAACTAAATCTAAAATTATTATCTAAATTTAATCAATTAAAAATCTTACCACAGGTTCTTGTTTTACATGATTAAATTTTTTGACACAAAATATAAATATTTATTCAAATTGATTGAGGTATGTATGTATAAGTCCGGATGACAAACAAGAGCTTAGCTAAATCGGCAAGCTAAGATTGAGTCCCATCTAACACCATGGGGGCATCTCGGGCCACGATTACCAAAGGTTACTTGTTCAGTTGTTAGTAGGTTAGTGGTTAGTTTGTTAGTATTCCAAAGCGAAGATCAGTATTGTTAGTAGTAGGAAGCATTAAAGTAAAAGCAGAGCATGCATTAGACTATTATAAGCATATAAATATTAAGGATACGACACTTCCTTGAGATTGTGGTAAGGGGACTTAAAGGTTTTCCATTGTTTGCTAGTTTGAGCGTCGGACTCGGGCTCACGGATCGATGGTGTGGAAAGAAATTCTTTTTAAGATGCGGTTGGTTTGAGGGGCTACCGATTCTCCCATCAGATTGTGGTATAAGGGCTAGAAGGCTCTCCATGGTTAGCTAGTTTGGGCGTCGGACTGGGGCTTATTTACGATGCAGTTGAATTTGAGGGGCTATCGATTCTCCATTCAGATTGTAGTATAAGTACTAGAAGGATCTCCGTGGTTAACTAATTGGGCGCCGAACTCGGGCTCACGGATAGACAAGATAATTCTAAAAAAAACAACTGTAGATACTATTTGGGATGTTGTTGTGTTGAGAGACTACTCGAAGTTGAGGCGGTTGGGAGGGAATACTTTGTGGGGAAATTGGAGGCAGAGAAGGTTTTCCAAGCGAATCTGTTTTGCATTATGGGGATTTTAGTATTCCACTCGTGATTAAGAGAGCGAAGTTCAGAGAAAGTTTTGTGGATCCAGGATCCTCGACATTTTAGATTTTTTAGTTGGGGGGGGGGTCTCCATAGTTTGATCTTAAGCAAATGTTTAGTCCATAGCGTCTAGTCTGGTGGGCTAGGAAGTTCCACTTCCGTGATATTATTATGTTTTAAATGGGAGGGATTTCGCAAAGGGTCCAAAGGTTTGGGTTGCTAATTAAATCAGGATAGAATATTTTACAAATTATTCTTAGCATTTTGTCAAATTGATTGAGGAATTTATATGAAATGCTTACGTTTTAGAACCACAAGAAAAATCTCGGAAAAATATATAAACGCGTAAAAATACTTAATGGTTTTTGAATATAAGTGCACATAGTTAATTAAGTAACACTCATTTCATAATATTTATTAAATAATGCGATATTAGAAAATAAAAAATATTTTTTCCGAAATCCGCGGGGGGGGGGGTTTGAACCACAAAACCACCCCCTTGCGTACGCCACTGACAACGCGTATGTAGTATGCACTATTATGTAATCCATTTTCCAGACGTAGTGGGACGGGAAGGGGTTCACGTAGGCGCTAATAAATTTACATATTGAGGGGAAACAGTAAATTAAAATAATGGGCCTAATAGATGAAACGTTAATATACAGGAATAAATTGATATTTTTAGTATAAATTAAAAACGCAGTGGCAATATAGCCTAAAAAAAGTTAAATTGGGCATTTGTTGCACCTTCAACATCGTTCATCTATGAACTGGAAGTTTTGGAAAAATTTAAAAGCAGATTTTTATTCAGCGCAAAATTCTTTATCAGAATTATTGGTCTCATTTTTGAATGAAATCACAAAATTGATTTTTGAAGATTTGTGTTATTAGAAGCCACAAGGCTGAGTGCTTTACGGTCTAAATAAGAATTTGCCAATTTTGTGAGGAAAACTGAAACTTGTCTTTGTGCAATTGTTATATTTCAGCCATTTCTAGACAAATTTAAGACCATTTCAAGTGTTCACTAAAGAAATTATCATTGAAATTTGTTTTAACTTTTTTCTGATTACAAAGTTCTCAAGTACAAAATAATTAAATTAAATAGTGCTTTAAAAATTTGAAAAACTTTTTGTTTCATTTCCAATGTTAAGGCTCCAAAAGTAAAGTGTTATTGTATTACTTTAAAATATTTTTAAATAAAACTCTTGATTTAAAGCGGTGTTATTTGCACCTATGTCTCTTATTTAGTGCTCAAAATTTTTATAGTAAGTCTTATGACTTTTATAATAGATTAAAAATATCTTAACCATTTATTACAAATAACAGCCTTCAATATTTTTCAACTGTTAGATAAGCCAGCTGCGTGTAATGATGCGAAAGTTATTAATGCATTTAATGCAAATATTTAAGCCTAAGCTTATTGTGTCAAATTAGAACACATAAAAAATTTATGTTTTAACCCAGGCTACTCCAGAGATGTAAACATCTTTAAGATTACGCAATCCAGCCTTTGGCAACTTATCCTGTTTATATTTTTTTAACTAAAAATAATATAAATTGCCTTTTTCGGTTGCACCCCTTTAAATCTAAAAATTTGTTGAAATTTATTAAAATAATGGCTAAAATTTCAAAAAACCATCATTTTGCCCCTCCCTATATCATTATTCCCCACCTCTAATTCCAATGCTGGCTATGCCAATGAAACTCAATTATATAAGCCAGGTGGGATTTTTAATGGTCTCATAGGATTGATAAATAAAGTCGGAGGAAAAAAATTCCAATATTTCACTCTTGTAACCTTTAATAGATTTAGCATTTCTGAGTATATTAGGTGAGTTAAATAATTTAGTTAAAAGAATTTAATATAATCAAAGTTCGCTTAATGTTTTTTGATCTTAAATTGAAATTGAGCAAATTCTGTGATTTTAGAGTTGCGCTAATTATATTACGTATTATAATCCTAAATATTAGCATAGATGAAATTCTGACTTTACAATCCAGCTCCGCCCCCCTTCATAAATTAATACGGGACAGAGGAATCTATTTTTGACACAAATAATACATGCAATAATTTTTATGTTATTAATTGCTATGCAATTTATGGGCTCGTTTTTGGTTGTCCGTTGTCCGTTGTTCGTTGATGTCCGTCCCTATCTATTTGCATTGGGTATATTAGGTTATCGATTTTTTAAATTAATGCATGAGAAAGAGGTGCCCCACCTCTCATCTCTATCTCCCTCGCTTTCGGGCGGGGTCGGGTTTTAATTGCTACGTTAAATTAATGCATAAGTATATCAATTCGTTTTTGAATTGGGTAACATTGATATTAATTGCTATAATTACCCTATGCCCTCCACTACAAGGGCCTATGCCTCTACTGATATGGGTCCCTGTGCCCCTACAAAAGTCTATGCCTCTATTAATGTGGGTTCGAACCCCGGCGAACGTTCTGAATTGCTGGTTCGATTCCCGGAGAGGGCAAATTTTTTTTTTATTTTTTAAATTATATTAATATATTTTTATGGGTACTACAATTGATATGATAATATGACTTTTTGGCCGTCCGCTTGTTCTATTATTGTTTCATTTTATTATATAATAAACATAAATAAAAGTTGTTTACTTTTAATTGCTATGCAATTTAACTAGTTTTTGGGTTAGAATCCCGGAGTTTTTTTTACTCTTATGATTGTTCTTGTTACTATCATTGATAATAAGACTTTTTGGCCGTCCGTTGGCGACCAATGAAAAAAATGACCATTGGCCAAAATGTGAATCCGAGTTTATTTTTTCGTTTTTTTTGACTATTATGATTGTTCCTGTTACTACCATTGGTATTATGACTTTTTGGCCGTCCGCTGGCTCCTGACCGATGGGAAAAATGACCATTGGCCAAAATGTGAATCGAAATTATTTTTTTCGTTTTTTTTTGACTATTATGATTGTTCCTGTTCCTACCATTGCTATTATGACTTTTTCGCCGTCCGCTGGCTGCTGACCAATGGAATAAAATGACCATTGGCCAAAATGTGATTCGAAAATTTTTTTTTCGTTTTTTTTTACTCTTATGAATTTATATCCATTTTTACCGTGTGCTGGCTGCTGACCAATAGAAAAAAATGACCATTGGCCAAAGTGAGCATCAAATTTTTTTTTCCCGTTTTTTTGGCTATCATTGACTTATAGAGTATCTGTTGGTACTGACCAATGGAGAAAAAATGACCATTCGCCAAATTTTTGATTTTTTTAATTAAAAATTGTTCAAATTCAACAAAAAATTTCTCCCAACAATTCTGCAAATTCTTAACATTGTGATGTTTTATAATATAATGTTTGTTAGACCCATAATCACTAAAGGCCGTAAAAACTAATGTAATACGCAACTAGATGCAAACACTAAATCTAACCCCAACCCTTGCCTATATTACATTTTGCCTATATTACATTTTGCCTATAAATGGAAAATTTGTATAAATAATTAATTAATCATTAGGCATTTAATACCCCCCTATAGGCATTCTCGCCCCTCCCACCTTTCTTGCCCATAAATTGCATAGCAAATATGATACATTTATACGAAGTACAGATGAGTCGTCCCCCCTTCCCTTCCCCTCTTCCCTTCCCTTCTCCCCCTTCCCACGAGGGCCGAAGGCCCGAGTTTTTTTATTTTTAGCATTGATTATCAGTACAAAAATAAAAATATATGAGTAATTTTGCCATCATATTAGTATTTATTTTTTTTCGGCCTCACATTAATTTTAGCCTACCACTATATTATTTAAGTTAAAATTCAAGATCTAATCTGAAATGGTCGGTCAAAAACGTTTTGATTTGCCATGAAATGGCCCAAATACCCTTAAAATTAAAAAAAATATGTTTTGCCCCCCCCCTAACTGAACTTTTAAACGTTTTGCCCCCCCCCCTAATCCAAAACCTGGCTACGCCCTTGGATATACATAATGTAGCATCATGTGAGTTTGTCCAGCCAAATTTAAATTTTAAACAGCAGGTCCTTGTTCCACATGAACTAAATCTAAAATTATTATCTAAATTTAATCAATTAAAAATCTTACCACAGGTTCTTGTTTTACATGATTAAATTTTTTGACACAAAATATAAATATTTATTCAAATTGATTGAGGTATGTATGTATAAGTCCGGATGACAAACAAGAGCTTAGCTAAATCGGCAAGCTAAGATTGAGTCCCATCTAACACCATGGGGGCATCTCGGGCCACGATTACCAAAGGTTACTTGTTCAGTTGTTAGTAGGTTAGTGGTTAGTTTGTTAGTATTCCAAAGCGAAGATCAGTATTGTTAGTAGTAGGAAGCATTAAAGTAAAAGCAGAGCATGCATGAGACTATTATAAGCATATAAATATTAAGGATACGACACTTCCTTGAGATTGTGGTAAGGGGACTTAAAGGTTTTCCATTGTTTGCTAGTTTGAGCGTCGGACTCGGGCTCACGGATCGATGGTGTGGAAAGAAATTCTTTTTAAGATGCGGTTGGTTTGAGGGGCTACCGATTCTCCCATCAGATTGTGGTATAAGGGCTAGAAGGCTCTCCATGGTTAGCTAGTTTGGGCGTCGGACTGGGGCTTATTTACGATGCAGTTGAATTTGAGGGGCTATCGATTCTCCATTCAGATTGTAGTATAAGTACTAGAAGGATCTCCGTGGTTAACTAATTGGGCGCCGAACTCGGGCTCACGGATAGACAAGATAATTCTAAAAAAAACAACTGTAGATACTATTTGGGATGTTGTTGTGTTGAGAGACTACTCGAAGTTGAGGCGGTTGGGAGGGAATACTTTGTGGGGAAATTGGAGGCAGAGAAGGTTTTCCAAGCGAATCTGTTTTGCATTATGGGGATTTTAGTATTCCACTCGTGATTAAGAGAGCGAAGTTCAGAGAAAGTTTTGTGGATCCAGGATCCTCGACATTTTAGATTTTTTAGTTGGGGGGGGGGGTCTCCATAGTTTGATCTTAAGCAAATGTTTAGTCCATAGCGTCTAGTCTGGTGGGCTAGGAAGTTCCACTTCCGTGATATTATTATGTTTTAAATGGGAGGGATTTCGCAAAGGGTCCAAAGGTTTGGGTTGCTAATTAAATCAGGATAGAATATTTTACAAATTATTCTTAGCATTCTGTCAAATTGATTGAGGAATTTATATGAAATGCTTACGTTTTAGAACCACAAGAAAAATCTCGGAAAAATATATAAACGCGTAAAAATACTTAATGGTTTTTGAATATAAGTGCACATAGTTAATTAAGTAACACTCATTTCATAATATTTATTAAATAATGCGATATTAGAAAATAAAAAATATTTTTTCCGAAATCCGCGGGGGGGGGGGGGTTTGAACCACAAAACCACCCCCTTGCGTACGCCACTGACAACGCGTATGTAGTATGCACTATTATGTAATCCATTTTCCAGACGTAGTGGGACGGGAAGGGGTTCACGTAAGCGCTAATAAATTTACATATTGAGGGGAAACAGTAAATTAAAATAATGGGCCTAATAGATGAAACTTTAATATACAGGAATAAATTGATATTTTTAGTATAAATTAAAAACGCAGTGGCAATATAGCCTAAAAAAAGTTAAATTGGGCATTTGTTGCACCTTCAACATCGTTCATCTATGAACTGGAAGTTTTGGAAAAATTTAAAAGCAGATTTTTATTCAGCGCAAAATTCTTTATCAGAATTATTGGTCTCATTTTTGAATGAAATCACAAAATTGATTTTTGAAGATTTGTGTTATTAGAAGCCACAAGGCTGAGTGCTTTACGGTCTAAATAAGAATTTGCCAATTTTGTGAGGAAAACTGAAACTTGTCTTTGTGCAATTGTTATATTTCAGCCATTTCTAGACAAATTTAAGACCATTTCAAGTGTTCACTAAAGAAATTATCATTGAAATTTGTTTTAACTTTTTTCTGATTACAAAGTTCTCAAGTACAAAATAATTAAATTAAATAGTGCTTTAAAAATTTGAAAAACTTTTTGTTTCATTTCCAATGTTAAGGCTCCAAAAGTAAAGTGTTATTGTATTACTTTAAAATATTTTTAAATAAAACTCTTGATTTAAAGCGGTGTTATTTGCACCTATGTCTCTTATTTAGTGCTCAAAATTTTTATAGTAAGTCTTATGACTTTTATAATAGATTAAAAATATCTTAACCATTTATTACAAATAACAGCCTTCAATATTTTTCAACTGTTAGATAAGCCAGCTGCGTGTAATGATGCGAAAGTTATTAATGCATTTAATGCAAATATTTAAGCCTAAGCTAATTGTGTCAAATTAGAACACATAAAAAATTTATGTTTTAACCCAGGCTACTCCAGAGATGTAAACATCTTTAAGATTACGCAATCCAGCCTTTGGCAACTTATCCTGTTTATATTTTTTTAACTAAAAATAATATAAATTGCCTTTTTCGGTTGCACCCCTTTAAATCTAAAAATTTGTTGAAATTTATTAAAATAATGGCTAAAATTTCAAAAAACCATCATTTTGCCCCTCCCTATATCATTATTCCCCACCTCTAATTCCAATGCTGGCTATGCCAATGAAACTCAATTATATAAGCCAGGTGGGATTTTTAATGGTCTCATAGGATTGATAAATAAAGTCGGAGGAAAAAAATTCCAATATTTCACTCTTGTAACCTTTAATAGATTTAGCATTTCTGAGTATATTAGGTGAGTTAAATAATTTAGTTAAAAGAATTTAATATAATCAAAGTTCGCTTAATGTTTTTTGATCTTAAATTGAAATTGAGCAAATTCTGTGATTTTAGAGTTGCGCTAATTATATTACGTATTATAATCCTAAATATTAGCATAGATGAAATTCTGACTTTACAATCCAGCTCCGCCCCCCTTCATAAATTAATACGGGACAGAGGAATCTATTTTTGACACAAATAATACATGCAATAATTTTTATGTTATTAATTGCTATGCAATTTATGGGCTCGTTTTTGGTTGTCCGTTGTCCGTTGTTCGTTGATGTCCGTCCCTATCTATTTGCATTGGGTATATTAGGTTATCGATTTTTTAAATTAATGCATGAGAAAGAGGTGCCCCACCTCTCATCTCTATCTCCCTCGCTTTCGGGCGGGGTCGGGTTTTAATTGCTACGTTAAATTAATGCATAAGTATATCAATTCGTTTTTGAATTGGGTAACATTGATATTAATTGCTATAATTACCCTATGCCCTCCACTACAAGGGCCTATGCCTCTACTGATATGGGTCCCTGTGCCCCTACAAAAGTCTATGCCTCTATTAATGTGGGTTCGAACCCCGGCGAACGTTCTGAATTGCTGGTTCGATTCCCGGAGAGGGCAAATTTTTTTTTTATTTTTTAAATTATATTAATATATTTTTATGGGTACTACAATTGATATGATAATATGACTTTTTGGCCGTCCGCTTGTTCTATTATTGTTTCATTTTATTATATAATAAACATAAATAAAAGTTGTTTACTTTTAATTGCTATGCAATTTAACTAGTTTTTGGGTTAGAATCCCGGAGTTTTTTTTACTCTTATGATTGTTCTTGTTACTATCATTGATAATAAGACTTTTTGGCCGTCCGTTGGCGACCAATGAAAAAAATGACCATTGGCCAAAATGTGAATCCGAGTTTATTTTTTCGTTTTTTTTGACTATTATGATTGTTCCTGTTACTACCATTGGTATTATGACTTTTTGGCCGTCCGCTGGCTCCTGACCGATGGGAAAAATGACCATTGGCCAAAATGTGAATCGAAATTATTTTTTTCGTTTTTTTTTGACTATTATGATTGTTCCTGTTCCTACCATTGCTATTATGACTTTTTCGCCGTCCGCTGGCTGCTGACCAATGGAATAAAATGACCATTGGCCAAAATGTGATTCGAAAATTTTTTTTTCGTTTTTTTTTACTCTTATGAATTTATATCCATTTTTACCGTGTGCTGGCTGCTGACCAATAGAAAAAAATGACCATTGGCCAAAGTGAGCATCAAATTTTTTTTTCCCGTTTTTTTGGCTATCATTGACTTATAGAGTATCTGTTGGTACTGATACTGACCAATGGAGAAAAAATGACCATTCGCCAAATTTTTGATTTTTTTAATTAAAAATTGTTCAAATTCAACAAAAAATTTCTCCCAACAATTCTGCAAATTCTTAACATTGTGATGTTTTATAATATAATGTTTGTTAGACCCATAATCACTAAAGGCCGTAAAAACTAATGTAATACGCAACTAGATGCAAACACTAAATCTAACCCCAACCCTTGCCTATATTACATTTTGCCTATATTACATTTTGCCTATAAATGGAAAATTTGTATAAATAATTAATTAATCATTAGGCATTTAATACCCCCCTATAGGCATTCTCGCCCCTCCCACCTTTCTTGCCCATAAATTGCATAGCAAATATGATACATTTATACGAAGTACAGATGAGTCGTCCCCCCTTCCCTTCCCCTCTTCCCTTCCCTTCTCCCCCTTCCCACGAGGGCCGAAGGCCCGAGTTTTTTTATTTTTAGCATTGATTATCAGTACAAAAATAAAAATATATGAGTAATTTTGCCATCATATTAGTATTTATTTTTTTTCGGCCTCACATTAATTTTAGCCTACCACTATATTATTTAAGTTAAAATTCAAGATCTAATCTGAAATGGTCGGTCAAAAACGTATTGATTTGCCATGAAATGGCCCAAATACCCTTAAAATTAAAAAAAAATATGTTTTGCCCCCCCCCTAACTGAACTTTTAAACGTTTTGCCCCCCCCTAATCCAAAACCTGGCTACGCCCTTGGATATACATAATGTAGCATCATGTGAGTTTGTCCAGCCAAATTTAAATTTTAAACAGCAGGTCCTTGTTCCACATGAACTAAATCTAAAATTATTATCTAAATTTAATCAATTAAAAATCTTACCACAGGTTCTTGTTTTACATGATTAAATTTTTTGACACAAAATATAAATATTTATTCAAATTGATTGAGGTATGTATGTATAAGTCCGGATGACAAACAAGAGCTTAGCTAAATCGGCAAGCTAAGATTGAGTCCCATCTAACACCATGGGGGCATCTCGGGCCACGATTACCAAAGGTTACTTGTTCAGTTGTTAGTAGGTTAGTGGTTAGTTTGTTAGTATTCCAAAGCGAAGATCAGTATTGTTAGTAGTAGGAAGCATTAAAGTAAAAGCAGAGCATGCATGAGACTATTATAAGCATATAAATATTAAGGATACGACACTTCCTTGAGATTGTGGTAAGGGGACTTAAAGGTTTTCCATTGTTTGCTAGTTTGAGCGTCGGACTCGGGCTCACGGATCGATGGTGTGGAAAGAAATTCTTTTTAAGATGCGGTTGGTTTGAGGGGCTACCGATTCTCCCATCAGATTGTGGTATAAGGGCTAGAAGGCTCTCCATGGTTAGCTAGTTTGGGCGTCGGACTGGGGCTTATTTACGATGCAGTTGAATTTGAGGGGCTATCGATTCTCCATTCAGATTGTAGTATAAGTACTAGAAGGATCTCCGTGGTTAACTAATTGGGCGCCGAACTCGGGCTCACGGATAGACAAGATAATTCTAAAAAAAACAACTGTAGATACTATTTGGGATGTTGTTGTGTTGAGAGACTACTCGAAGTTGAGGCGGTTGGGAGGGAATACTTTGTGGGGAAATTGGAGGCAGAGAAGGTTTTCCAAGCGAATCTGTTTTGCATTATGGGGATTTTAGTATTCCACTCGTGATTAAGAGAGCGAAGTTCAGAGAAAGTTTTGTGGATCCAGGATCCTCGACATTTTAGATTTTTTAGTTGGGGGGGGGGGGGTCTCCATAGTTTGATCTTAAGCAAATGTTTAGTCCATAGCGTCTAGTCTGGTGGGCTAGGAAGTTCCACTTCCGTGATATTATTATGTTTTAAATGGGAGGGATTTCGCAAAGGGTCCAAAGGTTTGGGTTGCTAATTAAATCAGGATAGAATATTTTACAAATTATTCTTAGCATTCTGTCAAATTGATTGAGGAATTTATATGAAATGCTTACGTTTTAGAACCACAAGAAAAATCTCGGAAAAATATATAAACGCGTAAAAATACTTAATGGTTTTTGAATATAAGTGCACATAGTTAATTAAGTAACACTCATTTCATAATATTTATTAAATAATGCGATATTAGAAAATAAAAAATATTTTTTCCGAAATCCGCGGGGGGGGGGGGTTTGAACCACAAAACCACCCCCTTGCGTACGCCACTGACAACGCGTATGTAGTATGCACTATTATGTAATCCATTTTCCAGACGTAGTGGGACGGGAAGGGGTTCACGTAAGCGCTAATAAATTTACATATTGAGGGGAAACAGTAAATTAAAATAATGGGCCTAATAGATGAAACTTTAATATACAGGAATAAATTGATATTTTTAGTATAAATTAAAAACGCAGTGGCAATATAGCCTAAAAAAAGTTAAATTGGGCATTTGTTGCACCTTCAACATCGTTCATCTATGAACTGGAAGTTTTGGAAAAATTTAAAAGCAGATTTTTATTCAGCGCAAAATTCTTTATCAGAATTATTGGTCTCATTTTTGAATGAAATCACAAAATTGATTTTTGAAGATTTGTGTTATTAGAAGCCACAAGGCTGAGTGCTTTACGGTCTAAATAAGAATTTGCCAATTTTGTGAGGAAAACTGAAACTTGTCTTTGTGCAATTGTTATATTTCAGCCATTTCTAGACAAATTTAAGACCATTTCAAGTGTTCACTAAAGAAATTATCATTGAAATTTGTTTTAACTTTTTTCTGATTACAAAGTTCTCAAGTACAAAATAATTAAATTAAATAGTGCTTTAAAAATTTGAAAAACTTTTTGTTTCATTTCCAATGTTAAGGCTCCAAAAGTAAAGTGTTATTGTATTACTTTAAAATATTTTTAAATAAAACTCTTGATTTAAAGCGGTGTTATTTGCACCTATGTCTCTTATTTAGTGCTCAAAATTTTTATAGTAAGTCTTATGACTTTTATAATAGATTAAAAATATCTTAACCATTTATTACAAATAACAGCCTTCAATATTTTTCAACTGTTAGATAAGCCAGCTGCGTGTAATGATGCGAAAGTTATTAATGCATTTAATGCAAATATTTAAGCCTAAGCTTATTGTGTCAAATTAGAACACATAAAAAATTTATGTTTTAACCCAGGCTACTCCAGAGATGTAAACATCTTTAAGATTACGCAATCCAGCCTTTGGCAACTTATCCTGTTTATATTTTTTTAACTAAAAATAATATAAATTGCCTTTTTCGGTTGCACCCCTTTAAATCTAAAAATTTGTTGAAATTTATTAAAATAATGGCTAAAATTTCAAAAAACCATCATTTTGCCCCTCCCTATATCATTATTCCCCACCTCTAATTCCAATGCTGGCTATGCCAATGAAACTCAATTATATAAGCCAGGTGGGATTTTTAATGGTCTCATAGGATTGATAAATAAAGTCGGAGGAAAAAAATTCCAATATTTCACTCTTGTAACCTTTAATAGATTTAGCATTTCTGAGTATATTAGGTGAGTTAAATAATTTAGTTAAAAGAATTTAATATAATCAAAGTTCGCTTAATGTTTTTTGATCTTAAATTGAAATTGAGCAAATTCTGTGATTTTAGAGTTGCGCTAATTATATTACGTATTATAATCCTAAATATTAGCATAGATGAAATTCTGACTTTACAATCCAGCTCCGCCCCCCTTCATAAATTAATACGGGACAGAGGAATCTATTTTTGACACAAATAATACATGCAATAATTTTTATGTTATTAATTGCTATGCAATTTATGGGCTCGTTTTTGGTTGTCCGTTGTCCGTTGTTCGTTGATGTCCGTCCCTATCTATTTGCATTGGGTATATTAGGTTATCGATTTTTTAAATTAATGCATGAGAAAGAGGTGCCCCACCTCTCATCTCTATCTCCCTCGCTTTCGGGCGGGGTCGGGTTTTAATTGCTACGTTAAATTAATGCATAAGTATATCAATTCGTTTTTGAATTGGGTAACATTGATATTAATTGCTATAATTACCCTATGCCCTCCACTACAAGGGCCTATGCCTCTACTGGTATGGGTCCCTGTGCCCCTACAAAAGTCTATGCCTCTATTAATGTGGGTTCGAACCCCGGCGAACGTTCTGAATTGCTGGTTCGATTCCCGGAGAGGGCAAATTTTTTTTTATTTTTTAAATTATATTAATATATTTTTATGGGTACCACAATTGATATGATAATATGACTTTTTGGCCGTCCGCTTGTTCTATTATTGTTTCATTTTATTATATAATAAACATAAATAAAAGTTGTTTACTTTTAATTGCTATGCAATTTAACTAGTTTTTGGGTTAGAATCCCGGAGTTTTTTTTACTCTTATGATTGTTCTTGTTACTATCATTGATAATAAGACTTTTTGGCCGTCCGTTGGCGACCAATGAAAAAAATGACCATTGGCCAAAATGTGAATCCGAGTTTATTTTTTCGTTTTTTTTTTGACTATTATGATTGTTCCTGTTACTACCATTGCTATTATGACTTTTTGGCCGTCCGCTGGCTCCTGACCGATGGAAAAAATGACCATTGGCCAAAATGTGTCTCGAAATTATTTTTTTCGTTTTTTTTTTGACTATTATGATTGTTCCTGTTCCTACCATTGCTATTATGACTTTTTGGCCGTCCGCTGGCTGCTGACCAATGGAATAAAATGACCATTGGCCAAAATGTGATTCGAAAACTTTTTTTTCGTTTTTTTTTTTGACTATTATGAATTTATATCCACTTTTACCGTGTCCTGGCTGCTGACCAATGGAAAAAAATGACCATTGGCCAAAATGTGATTCGAAAATTTTTTTTTCGTTTTTTTTTACTCTTATGAATTTATATCCACTTTTACCGTGTCTGGCTGCTGACCAATGGAAAAAAATGACCATTGGCCAAAGTGAGCATCAAAATTTTTTTTTCCGCTTTTTTGGCTATCATTGACTTATAAAGTATCTGTTGGTACTGACCAATAGAGAAAAAGTGACCATTGGCCATTTTGATTTTTTTAATTAAAAATTGTTCAAATTCAACAAAAAATTTCTCCCAACAATTCTGCAAATTCTTAACATTGTGTTGTTTTATAATATAATGTTCGTTAGACCCATAATCACTAAAGGCCATTAAAACTAATGTAATACGCAACGATGCAAACACTAAATCTAACCCTAACCCTTGCCTATATTACATTTTGCCTTTATTACATTTTGCCTATAATGGAAAATTTTTATAAATTAATCATTAGGCATTTAATACCCCCCTATAGGCATTCTCGCCCCTTCCCACCTTTCTCGCCCATAAATTGCATAGCAAATATGATACATTTATACGAAGTACAGATGAGTCGTCCCCCCTTCCCTTCCCCTCTTCCCTTCCCTTCTCCCCCTTCCCACGAGGGCCGAAGGCCCGAGTTAGTATATTTATACAAAAGCATTTTTTTAATTAATTATCACTAATTTTTATAAATAAGTTTTATTTAGGTCTATAAAAATCGAATCAGCTAAATCATATAGCATGCCATAATATCCGTGACAATAATAAAACTAATATAAAGGTCAAAGGAAAAAATTTGCTCTGCATACTTTATTGTAATAGCATAAAAAAATTTGAAACCATCGTTAAGTATAACAGTTTTCTTATTTTAATAAGAATAATACTTCTACCTCATTAAAATTAACTTTTCAACCTAGATTATAATTTACGAGAGAAATACCACAAAATTTAAAACTTTTTGCTTCTAGAGCTACGGCCTTGACAATAATCTATCGCATGTTTTAGCATGAGGCCAACCAAAAGGTGGTGCCAGGAAGCCAAGGTCGATCTTTATAAAATTTTGTGCCCTTTTAGGCTTATTAATTATTTAAGCATCTGACTTGTCGCTCTTTAAATTGATTTTTAAAAATGTTTACATTTAGAATTGTTTTTTTAGCTAGCGAATATCATGTTAAATTTTATCTTAATTAGACCTAGCTTTTTTAAAGTTTTTTTAAAGTAAATATAACTCATGGATTTAAACGGAAACAATGAAATAATACGCGTGTATTTATGGGCGTAGCCAGCACTGGAATTAGAGGGGGGTAATAATGAAAGGGAGGGGCAAAATGATAATTTTTTGAAATTTTAGCCATAATTTTAATAAATTTTAACAATTTTTTTTGATTTATCCTTGGCTAGGCCCATGCGTGTATTAATTCTTTTAATTAAAAACTGTTTTAACCTCAACACTCTCAAAGTTTTAAATCCCACCTTTCAGTCCACAATTCTCAACAATGCGACTAAATGCTTTGACAAAAGAAGATGTTTTTATATAAACTAAAAGCTGTTAAACTATTAAAAATTTGGCACAATTAAGAGCTCACAAAGATAATTTATAACGGCTTTAAAATAGAATAAACATTAGGGGAGACCGGGACTATCGTAGCCATAAAAAATCAAACAGGCCTGGACAAAAATTTTCAACCGATTTTCATATAATTTTAAAAAAAAAATGTTCTTGTCCGCAGTGTTTATTAGAGGAAAAAATATTATGGCAATACAGCTAATAGATTTATTATAGGAAGGTTTGAAAAAAAGACAACTCGTATAACCTCGAAAAATGCCGGAGTTAAGGTCACCTTTAAAAGGGGCTAAGGTGTCCTCTATAATTTAAAGTTGAAATAGTATAAATAACTTAAGTGCATGTGCTAAATTACTAAATTATTAAAAGTTTGTCTTTTGTGGCATATTAAGTTTCATATAATAATTTTTAATTGCTAAAATAGTAAAAGTTTATCTTTCATAACATATATAGTTCCATACAAAAATTTATAATTGCTATAATATTATACGTATGTCTTTTAAAGCTATAAAGTTTCATATAATAATTTATAATATTGCTATTTATAAAATTATTAGATATTAAAAGTTTGTCTTTTATAGCTTATAAAGTTGCATGATCTGATAATTTATAATATTGTTTAATATTAAAGGTTTGTCATTTATAGCTTATAAAGCTTCATAAACAAATTTATAAGGCAAATCGAAATGTGTTTTTGCAGAGATTGTTATGTTAAATCATTGATTTAAAAGCTTTATTAATATAAAAGTATCACATAAACTTGACAATCATGAAATGGAATTAAAGTTTTAATTTATTGCATAAATAAAATATCATGTTGGTTCTGGACTCCTTAATGAAATCAGGTCTTTTAATAAAAGATAAAAACCAATCAGCACCTGCTGATTCATATTCTACCCATGGATTAGGCATTCATAAAAAATTGTACTGCCAATTGATTAGCCAAATACCTAACCTTAACAAATTTGACCATATATTGATAAAATACTTGTATAATGGTCAGACCTGAATAAATTTTGGCACACTCAATTAATATGATGTTAATTTCTCCTTCTGCTGCTTATTAAATATCATTCTTGTTTTACGATCCTTAACAAATTATTCTCCTTTTTCAATTTATTGTGATATCTTTTTATGGTAAAATAGCTAAAGTGTGTTTCAAAGGCTAAATATTTCAGGCTTATCTTCTCTGTCTGTGGTGTTCCCCCGCCCCGCTTATTAACATTTTTACTTTTCTATTTCTATTGACTCTTTTACTCATAAGTTCTAGTTAAAACGATTTTTATTGCTTCTACTGTGGATTGTGCTGAGTAACGGTTTTGATCATTTTTTAAGATATAAATAGCTAAACTGGCACATAAAAAACTAATAAAAAGGCTAAAAATAAATTAAATAGTCATTTACGAGCCATAGTCATATATCTCTTTTTTTCATTCGGAAAAAGCGCCTTCTTTTCTGAAAACCAAAAAATATATGATATGTTACGCAACCAAAATTATAATTATATTATTATTTCTCAATAAAGAATTTTTAATCTACATAGTACGAAAACCGTCTCAGCCATCAAAGTAGTGTCAGATAATACCCACCCAAACCCTCAGGAAAACACATCGTATCAATTTTCCCCATCTAAGGAAAGATAGAAGTTCGGAAACAAGATTATCAAAAGCCGGCGGCTAAACAATCGTTTACAAAAGGCAAAATAAAATCTACAAAAATAGAAAAAAAAGGTAAATAAAACTTACTTGGTTATTATCTTTAATTATGATTATAACTCTGCTTTTATTTTACATTTGCATAACATTTGTTTCTTTTCGGATTTTTTTAATTAAAATATAATAGCAACGATTTAATTCAAATATATATTGATTAATTTATTAGTAAAAAAAATTTTTGCGCGATAGGTTTATTACCAAATAAATAACTATGTTACATGCTAAGATAATTGCACGTGTTTAAAGTTTAATTTTAATTTCGAAAACTTTGGTATAAAAAAATTATTTACTATAATATTTATATACATATATATTATTTAAATATACATATATTGCTAGCATTTGGTATGATTCAATTAAAAAGAAAAGTAGTTTTAAAATTTAAATTTACAGTATAATTCTTGTTGTGGCTCATTCAGCGTTTTTCAGTTTAAAAGACAAATAATAAAAAGAAAAAATTTCGTCGTTATATTTTGATAATGTTTTTTCGTTCTTCACAACCCTCAATGGCTATAAATTTTTTCAATTATCTGTGCGCGCATAAGATGTTAGTCGCGTTAATTGGTTTTTCATTGATATTAATTTATGTTCTCTATAAAGTAAAGAGAGTTGAAAAGGTATTTGTTTTAAAACAATGCGGTAAGTGCCATAAGAGAGACCATAAAAGTTTGGACTGTCTAAAAAATAGACCTAATTATAACTATGGGAAAGATAGTAGTAATCTCGATTTTAATTACCCCAGTAGTTTCAAAAACAGAAATATTAATTATTATAGGACGCCAAATTTTTGTGCTAAAAATAGCGGTTTTCCGAACAGTTACCGAGGTAATGAGAACAATTACCAGAATCCGTTTAAATCTAATTGTTGTAGATATCATAATCAATATGATAATAACGGTACTGTTAGATGTGCGAAGCATGTCTGTCATGGGGACGCGGTTACCGCGCATGACTGACTAGTGTTTTCGCACATTGAAATTGAGAAATGGCGCCGCGAGGATTTGATCAATGTGTTAAAGCATCAAATACACCATCTGCGGTGATTAATATTGATAATATTTATATTAAATTGCTGATTGATACGGGCGTTTCCATTTCAATCATAAGTCAGCGTAATTTTTATAAATATTGGCCGCAAAGAAAATATAAGGCAGCAAATCTTTTGGCTAGACAGGTTAACAGTACTTATATTAACGTATTAGGTAAATTTAATGTAATAGCAACATTAAATAATTATATGGTTAACCTAGCGTTATATACACTCAAGGAGAATGTGGACAACATAATAAGATGGCCCTGGATAAACGTAATAGGCCCTAAATTAAATTGGTGGGGAATATGTGAGTCAGATAATTTGGATAAAATTTTAGTTTTAAAGCTGAGTCCATAGTGGCATCGCGATTTCTCAGTGGTGCTTTACAGAGCTGGGACGACAAGTCCGCTAGCCATGAAGTACCCCATGTTATCGCTGATTCACAGTGCGGGCTTTCATCGATTAAATTCGCTGTCCATGAATCAGTCTATCCGAGGGCAAAGGCAAGACTTGTCATAACATGGCCAGTAGATATTACATTGATTTTAGCTAAATTTTCGGACATTTTTGGAAATAATTTCTGCGTAAATGATAGAATTATCTCAATTAGAGTAAATTCAAATGCCATACCTAATTTTTGTCCTGCTAGACGCTTACTTTTAATTATAAAAGATAAAATAAATGCTGTAATTAAAGATTTGCTTAAAGACGAGGTGATTGAACCCATAGGTTATTCGGAATGTGCTACACCTTTAGTACGGGTCAGGAAACCTGCGGTACGCGTCTGCGCTGATTATAGAGTTACAGTTAATAAATTTATTAATGATTTTCGTTAAATTAAAGGGAGCAAAATGTTTTTCAAAAAATGATCTAACTAGCCCTTATTTACAGCTTAAGGTAGACGAAAGGTCTTCACGGCTTTTAGCAATTAATACTGATGCCGGACTATTTAAATTTAAAAGATTACCTTTCGGCTTAAGCGTTTCACTGCTAGTTTTCAACAGACAATAGCTTCCATTTTTAGTAATTTAGACGGCGTAATATTTTATTTAGACGACATTTTAGTCACTGGCTAACTAAAGATAAAGAAGAACACGATATGCGCCTAATCAAAGTTCTTGATTTAATTAAAGTGAAAGGATTAAAAGTTTCGGCTAAAAAATGCGTTTTTGGAACTGAGACGATCTTATATTTAGGTCATATTTTAAGTGATGGTAATATTCAACCTACGTATAACAAAGTTATGGCAATAAAAGATATTAAAATACCAACTATAAAAAGGAACTATTGTCATTCTTGGGCGTAATGAATTATTATAGTCGCTTTATAAATAATTATATGAAATTCGCTGGACCATTATATGAATTGACCAAAAAGTCTGTTTCATTTAAATGGGACGAAACTCATACAGATCATTTTAATTATTTAAAGAATTTTTTACTAACTAAACCCGTATTAAGGCGTTTCAACCCCGATAAACAACAAATTTCAAGAGTCGATACGTCGAATGTAGGCATTGGCGGCGCATTATGTCAAGTCGAGGATAATATTGAACACCCTATTTTGTATTTTTCACGTAAACTAAATAAAACAGAGGTCCGATATTTTGTTATTGAACGTGAGGCTCTTGCAATGATGTACGGATTACAGCGATGTCGAGAATATTTAATTGGTAAATCGTTTACTGTAATCACGGATCATAAACCTATAGTTGCTTTATTTAAAAAGGCTAACGACCAACTACTTATGTCCGGTAGGTTACAGCGTTGGCTAGTTATGTTAGGAAATTTTACCTTAACTCTTAAATATTGCAAAGGTGAAGACAATCATTTAGCTGATGTATTATCGCGTTTGGGCGCGGATGACATCGAAGCTGATAATGATTCTTAATCTTGCGAGATTGTCGGAGGAGTCATAAACAAATTAAAATTTTGAATTTAAATGACATAAAAATCGAGATTAATGCAGACCCTGATATAATTAAGGTTACAAATATTTTAATTGGCTTGGACGATGATACTAACATACCATTACCCTTTAAACATGTCTTAAATGAAATGTATTTAGAAGATGACGTGCTTAAAAGAGAGGCTAGTGGTTCCTAGTAAACTTCGCCAAGATGTGTTAAATGTTTTACATCAAGGTCATGCAGGGATGGTTAAGATGAAAGGACTAGCTAGACATTATATCTGGTGGCCAAAATTAACAAAGACATCAAGAACTTCGTCAGGCAGTGCGGGCTATGTAAGCTTGACGCACCAATGCCGCGAAGGTATAAATAGGCCAGATGGCCACGTCCCAAATCTTCGTGGGAGAGGATACATGTTGATTTTTTTGAACTCGACAAGAAACGTTTTATTAATTGTCGATGCATATTCCGGGTGGACGGAATTTAGAAACGTTTTAGCATGTCAGGGAGAGTGACATTTAATATTTTGAAAGAATTATTTGGCGCGTACGGATTACCTACCTACATTGTTACAGATAATGGGAAGACTTTCGTAAGCGTAGAATTTAAGATTAACCATTTACTAACGCCTCCTTATCACCCTAGCTCAAACGGGCAGGTGGAGAGGTATGTAGGAATAGTTACAAAATGGTTAAGAGTAGTTAAAGAGACGAAGGGAAGGTACATGGATGTTAAGATTATATCATAATATAGCTCCAAGATTTCCTAGTCGTCCGCCTGTAAGCTACGAATTTATAAGCAGAAAGTTGAGGTACCCGCCTGACTTGTTTTAATATCTCGAACCAGAACTACCTAGGTCAAGTAGTCCAAGATTAAAGCTAAATCAGAAGGTTTGGTATAGGAATTACTTGAGGGAACCTAGGTGGGTAGTAGGCGAGATAGTAGAGCAGATAGGCTCAAAGATTTATAAGATTAAAATTGCAGGAACAAATAAGATTGAGACTAGGCATGAGGAACAAATTAAATTGTACAATGCTTAATAGTTGAAAGACATTTTTATATATGAAATGTTAAATCTTATGTTTTTATACTCTGCATTAGATGATTATCCCTACTGCATGGTGCGATGTACGGCTGATTCCTACGGCACCTGTCCATGCTCGGAGACCCATGTTGATTACATTCGCCCGACAGGGAGAGCAAGGGTGATACATCTAACACACCCCGTTGTTGCACCACCGTGTGAGATGGCTAGAATGTGACCAGTCGAGAACAGCCAACCGGCTGCGAGGCCTAGACCTGCAGGTACTGGGGCACCGAGTCTATACAATCTAGGCCAGTCACTCAGATTAATATCGCTCGCCGAGACGGCCAGGTGTCCGAAACGGTTATGGTTCGTAGAAAGAAGTGCTGGGGATGCAGGAGGAGGCACGCACTCCGATGTGTCCTAAATCCCAAGTGCTAAATAGGCCGATAGTCCCGGTTCGTGAGGTAGGAGAACCGGCAGTCCAAATTGAGGGGCTTTGGAAGTCCTGAACCTCGATGGGGCAGCCGCTTCAACTTCTCGTTAGAGGGCGGGGACTAGCTTATTTTTGTTTGTTTGTTTGTTCCCCTACCCCCCTCCCACACACACAATCAAAATATTTGTGTCCCTCACACAATTTATCATTATATTGTATATACTAAATCGCATAATGTCAATCGCACGTCTGAGAAATACACGATATATGGGGAAAACGCATTATCCAAAAATCCGAGAGAAAAAGCGCAACATCTAAAAAAAGAAAACGCGACATACGAAATATTCTATCAAACGCGACACCCAAAATATTCTAACAAACGCGACATACGAAAAAAAGGGCCAAAAAAAAGAAACAACAATGATCGTTAGGCAATAGCACCAATATCCCGCTCCTAACCTTTGCGGGAAGAAGACGTATTGATTGGTTGACTTATGGACATCAAGTCTTTGAATTCTCGTTAAAGGGGGAGGTGTGGTGTTCCCCCTCCCCCCGCTTATTAATATTTTTAGTTATCTATTTTTATTGCCGCTTTTACTCATATTTAGTTAAAACGATTTTTATTGCTTTTACTCTGGATTGTGCCGAGTAACCGTTTTGATCATTTTTTAAGATATAAATAGCTAAGGAACATAAAAAACTAATAAAAAGGCTAAAAATAATTTAATAAAATGAATAGTCATCTACGAGCCATAGTCATATATCTCTTTTTTTAATTCGGAAAAAAAGGCATTCTTTTTTGAAAACCAAAAAATATACATGGGCGTACGCAGGTTTTGAATTAGGGGGGGGGGCAAATTACAATATTACGGCGACCAAAAAAAATCCAAAAATTTTCCTGAGAACAAAAAAATAAGGTCACGACTATCCAAAAATTTTCCTGAGAGCAAAAAAAAAAAGGTCTTGACTGCTGCCTCCCCCCCTTTGACTTGGGGGGGGGGGGCATGAAAATATATGATATGTTGCGCAACCGAAAATTATAATTAATTATTATCTCAATAAAGAATATTTAATCTACATAGTTCGAAAACTGTTCCCAGCCATCAAACTGTCATAGCTTTAAGCACTTCATTCTTCATTTCATTATCTTGTACAAAATTTGTTTTACAGTTGTAAGTTCGCACCATTTATAATGTATGCAGGAATTAGAGATATTTATAGCCCCGCTCTAAATAGCCCCATGATTGAAAAAAAATTTTGCGAATTGTTTTAAGATAGCATCTTAAAAAAAATTATTTTTTTCTAGTTAATTATTATAGAAAAATTTATACGTTTTTACCTAAAATTAGGTTGGAGCTGAAAGATTATATAGTTTTAAAGTTATAAGCAAAATAGAAAAATTATAAAAAGGACCTTTTAGCCCCCAAAAATCTTATTTTTACTATAATTTTTTTTCTAGTAGATTTTTTCAAAATATTTTTTATACCTGGGATGCGCCTATATAACGTATATTTAAAATATAAATTTTACTGGATACAAATTAATAACATGGAAATTATTTGAGAAGATAAGGATAGCCCCGAGACACGTATAGCCCCGATCTCCCCTACCATTTATTATGTTATGACATAACATTGCATGTTACTTATTCTTTTTATGTTATAAGACTTATGTTTTCTAAAATCTTCAAAGTTGTTTTATACAAGTTTTTAATCCTTTGCTCATTTTCTTCTAATATTTTTCCAATCCCTTGCAAATTGACTAAGGTGGGTAGGGAAAGTAAGTATCATATTTAATTTTAATTTTATAATGTCATATTTTAATTTAAATCGAAATCGTTTCTAATAATACATACACGATTTTAGAATTCATAAGTTTAAGTATAATAAATACTGCCTAAATCACATATATAAAGTTTTGCATTAGTTGGCAAACATAATTTGTGGAGATATTTGTGATGCCTGCCTATTGTAAACAATGCTTTTTTGCGTCAGCTTTGATATTTTATGGCAATTAATATCAAGAATGGCTAGATATGTCGTTGATAACAAATTAATAAAATGTTTAGTTTTAAGTGATAAGAATATCTAGCAGATTTACAATTTGGAATGAGATTCTGGTTAATTAAAATGGACGTTTGCCAACAACGCGGTAGCCAACATTAATTTAGACATATAAATAATTAATAGTTTCACAGTTTTGTGAAAAAGCTTTTATCCATGATTATTGATACTTGTAAAACAATTTCCATACTGTCACTCTATCTCTTTTTTGTACTAAATGCTATTAAGGCACAAACATCGGTCTTGGGCGAAGGTAAATTTTTCATTTTAATATCGTTATAGTTTAGTTTTTCTACTTTATTTTGAGTAAGAAAAAGTATAACATTTTTGTAAATTCACAACTTAGAATAATTATGATACTCTAATTTATTTCAGCAGCTTTTAACATGATTTGAAACTTAGCAAAAAATGATTGTATTATACATTTGATTAAAATTTTTGAATCGTTAAACAATTTAAATGCATTAAATTATTTCGGCTTTAAACAATTTTATTCAGGCTAAAATCTTTACTTCCCTAAGGTCATGTCCTAATAATGTCAAGTTTATTTACTAGTGTTGCAAGAACGGCTGAGTTATGTATGGTCGACCTTTTTAGGACACTAAACATAACAGAACAGACCAATGGTTTTTGTTAGTCGATCGCTTAGTCGAAATTTGAAATACCGACCAGACTCGACCGTAAGTCTCAGTTGAACCAAAGCTCGACCAAACAAGACTCAGCCGTTTTTACAACACTATAATGTACCATTTAATGTGTCTATTTAAAATCAATACAAGTAATGACCAAAAATTGTGAATCTAAATATATAACATTTAATTTAAAAGATGACAAATTTTGGAATGATAAGGCGTACGCAAGTATTGTTAGAGCCGAAAGAATACAAGCTGAAAACAGAGGAACCAAAGGTAGAAATGGGCTGAGCATGGCTAAAAATGTTATTATTTTCATTGGGGATGGTATGGGCTTAACAACGATAGCCGCTTCACGCATTTTGAAAGGACAAAAGCTGAATAAAACTGGTGAAGAAACTTATCTTTCTTGGGAAAATTTTCCAAATATCGCACTTGCAAGGGTATGTTTGTATGCTCGTGTTACTAAATTTATACATTTATTACAAAAAATAATAATATTGGCTGAATTGAGGCTTCAATTAACTAAAAATTCATTTTTTTATATTTTATCGTAAATTATTTTTGCAATCCAAAGTTTGAATAAAGGAAATTATAAATGGGTATAATCATGCGGAGTGCTGGCTGTCTGAGGTTTCGCATTAGAGGGAGTCTAATTAGAGGAGAAATTTAATGATATTTGTTATTTATTTTTGGCACTTAAATTGAATTAAAACTCTCTAACTCTTTCTCGCTACTGCCTCGTGGATTAGAATACGCAAACAGGCAAGCATTTTTCCGCATTGTAATTTTTCCATCTTAAATCTCCCTTTAAAGATGACAATTAAAACTACTATCAAGTAGGAATACTTTTGGACTCTTCTAGCCGTTGTTTTAGTCTATTATTTTGGCTAAAAAAGGCTTTCACTTTACTTTAATGCTAATTTAATTTAAAACAAACAGACGTATTAGGAATAAAAGTGAAGGGGTAATCTATGTTTCATACCAATTTTTAAATGTAATTTCCAATTCAATCGAGGAAAGGAGGGATAGTAATATTACCCTAAATTACCCTCGCCCCTCATTGGGCTAAGCATTAGTGTTGTATAAACGGCGGGTTTTGTTTGGTCGACCATTGGTTTTAGTCGATTAAACATCTAAAGACAAAGGTATGACCAAAAAACCTATGCTCTATTTATGCGACAAACAGACCAAAATTTTTTTTGGTTTGTTCATGAAGGTCGACCAAACAAAACCGAGCCGTTTTTATAACACTACTACGCATACACATCCTTCAAAAAATGGTGCCTAAAATTTTAGAAGAATTATATAATAAATTAATACCATGTGCACATTGCTTCGTTAGACTTACAATACAGATCATCAAATTTCGGATTCAGCAGGGACAGCTACAGCTATATTATGCGGTGTCAAAACGAAAATGAGTGTTGTTGGTGTTAATGATTCCATCATCTTTCAAGACTGCGATTCTGTTGCTGGAGCGAGGATCCGTTGTATTGCCGATTGGTTTTTGTCTAAAGGTATAACAACTCTAAGTTTCGACACTTTTTATTATTAAATTTTAATCACAAATTGTATATAAAACACAATTTTGCTTATCTAAAAGACAAATAACGAAGTGATGCTTTATAAGACTAATGAGATTTAAAGATTTAAAAAATTTAAAAATAAAAATCTCCTCGAAAAGAATATGTCGTTTATGCTACCTTATCAAAGAAAACCTTATTTTTTATCAATTTATATACTAAACGCAATTAAATCAATCATAATTTATTAATTTCAAGATGGAAAAGTTGATATATAATATTTATGTAATAAATTATTAATAGATATTTCATTAAAAGTTTTGCAATTAGGCAAACTGTTACACATAAGTTGGTTAATTAAAAATTTAGGTAAAGCCGCCGGAGTGGTTACAAATACCCGCATAACACACGCTACACCAAGTTCATTATACGCTAGGGCACCGGACCGAAATTTGGAGTCCGAAAAAGATTTTATAACCAATAAAGTGAGTCGAAATGGTAAGCATTTAAGCCAGCGATCCTGCATGGACATAGCTTGGCAATTAGTCAATGAACATCCTGGGAATGCTTTAAATGTAAGTATTATTTTTTAACTTAGAAAGGTTAACAAATTTCGCGACCTTTATTGGCAATATTAAATGTTTTGCTTACCATAATTTTAACAATAAACAATGTTATTTAACATGGGCGTAGCTAGGAGGAGGCAGGAAGGCGCGGCTGCCCCCCTCTAAATCCCAAATTTGTTTTATTTATTTAATATAATTTTGGCTTAAATATCAAAAAACAATGATTTTGCTTCTCCCTAAATCAACATGGCCCCCCTAATCCTAATCCTGGCTACGCCCATGTTTTTTGGGGGCAAAACGCATTTCATGAAGTCAAATCCTTGTTATAGAAATATTTTCGACTAATATAGCCTTCAAACAGATACTGAGTATAACATAATTGTTACAATTTATACTTGAGAACTGTAAAGTCATTATTTTCCACCCGAACCAAATTAATTTTTAAGTTTTTATCCACCCGACTCGACCCCAAAAGCATTTTAAAATTTTCAACCCACCGACCCGGCCCAAAAGCGCTTAATTTTTTTAACCGAATCCCTCCAGCAGACCCGATGTCGGGTTTCGAGTCTCTCTGCAGGTCTCTAAATTCATACCAATTCCTCATTATAAATTATCTGAAGTAATAGTTAAATCATGTATCATTAATATTGTTGTATAAAAACGGTGAAATAGGATCATTTTTATTTTTTGAGACTTCATCTTCTCCATTTTTTATTTTTTTTCTCTGAAGATGGACCATAAGTGTCCGAAATATCACGTTCCATTTTCCTCTACTCTCATTATCAATCCTATTTCACCGTTTTTATACAACAATATTAATAAACAGATTGACAATTCTTGATCATACATGTATCATTAGTTTTTTTCAATTCATTTATCATTTCCTAAATTTTAGGTTATAATGGGTGGAGGTTGGAGGAAGCTAATGCTAGAAAATCAAACTATAGCAAATGTCAATGAACACGCTGGGGTCAAGTTAAAATCAGAGTCGCTCAGCAATTCAATAACAACTGAGGAGTCTCCAGATACCAAAGCAAGGTTTAAGAGAACTAAGAGGTCGGTTGCTGGTAAGCCTGCGAGTGGTGAGAGAAGAGACGAAGATTTAATAGGGAAATGGAAAGAGTTGAGGAAAAATCGGAATCATACCCATGCATTTGTCGCTGATCGGTCGCAATTAAATAACGTTAAGGCCAAAGATTTGGATTATCTCATGGGTACTTATAAAACATGAAATTTCCGCGTTTTAAATCTTTTTTAATATTGATCCAAAATAGTAGGGCCGTTTTAATGGCCCAGAGTTCTTTAAAAGTTGTTGGCACGCAGTAATCATTTTCAAAATTGAATTAGAAATAAAATATTAAGGTATTATAATGCACGTGTAATATAGGCGAGCACAAAGGAACACCCGACAGGATATAAATTCATGGGCGTAGCCAGGGGGTGACAGGGAGCGGCTGCCCCCCTAAAATCCTTTAAAATTTAATATATTTAGCTATAATTTTAAAAAATTATCATATTGCCCCTTCCTTTATCATTATTTCCCACACCCATCCTCATAAATCCAATCATGGCTACGTCCATGCATGGATTTGTTAATCTATTAGTGGCAAGAAGGACGACAATAAGGCGTGGTTTTTAACGGATGAGAAGCCATTAGGCTTATTTAACTCTTACGCCTTGGCCTTTGACGATAGCATCTAAATAAGTATCTTAAAATCATAAATAAGCAATATGATAGGATGGACACTATTTTAAATCGAGATTAAAAGCCAAAATGTGTAATAAATACGATTCTAATTTCATACTTATTAGTATTAAAACAGATTTTTAGATCATGGACCTAATAATATAATCAGTGCTAGTCTTTCCTACAACAATATTGTCAAATATTCATATTACTTTCGTGCAAATGTGCAATTTACCTTTCTCTAGATTAAATATAGACATGGGCGTAGCTAGCATTGGAATTAAGGGGGGGGGGCAATAATGATTTAAGGAGGGGCAAAATGATCATTTTAGAATTTTTAGCCGTAATTTTAATAAATTTCAACAAATTTTTGGATTTAGAGGGGCGCGCCCCTCTTTGCCCCCCCCCTTGGCTATGCCCATGTTAAAAAACATATTGATATTTTGTTGTTTTTAGGAATATTTGCTCATGACCACATGAGTTATAGCATTAAAAGAGCACCCGGCAAGTGTGAGGATGAACCCACTTTGTTAGAGATGACAATGAAAGCAATGGATGTTCTCGAAAGAAATGCAAACGGATACTTTTTGCTCGTTGAAGGTAATTCAACAATATAGTCCTTTGACACTCTTTATTTAAATAATAGTTTAACTTAATTTTTATTGTGAACGTAAATTATTTATTGGATTGTTTACAGTCATGGCTAATAGAGAACTATATGCATGGGCGGAGCCAAGGGGGAGGGGCAGGCAGGGGCGGCTGCCCCTCTAAATTCAAAAATTTGTTAAAATTTATAGAAATTATGGCAAATTTTTAGAAAATAATCATTTTGCCCCTCCCTAAATCATTATTACCCTCCTCTTACCCCAATGCTAGCTACGCCCATGACTCTATGTATACTATAAGTTAATGGTTTGAAGTTTGATATGTAGTGTAGTACTTAGTTTAGATAATTTATCGCCAAGTTTGACCATCTAGGATTTATGCTAAATACTAGGAAACCAATTTTATTACACCTTTGAAGTAAAACATTTTTCATTTTCTACATTTTTAAAGTGGGTATGCAAACGAATTTACTTTCTATTCTACTCATTTGTGGTTGTTGCCATGGGGGTAGCCATAATTGGAATTAGAGAGGGGGCAATAATGATTTAGAGAGGGGCAAAATGATCGTATTTTGAAATTTTAGCCATAATTTTAAAAAATTTCAAAATTTTTGGATTTAGAAGGGGGCAGCCTCTCCTCCCTTACCCCCCCCCCTTGGCTACGCCCATGGTTGAGCTAAACAAATACTACTCAATTTAATGATAGGAGGTAGAATAGATCATGGACATCACGAGGGGAAAGCTAGATTGGCTTTAGAGGAAACGATAGCTATGGATGAGGTGGTAGCAAAAGTTGGTGCAAGAATCGGAATTTCGGCAACTAGATATGCTCCTAAAGACACTTTACTCATTGTCACATCGGACCATTCTCACGTCTTCAACATGGGTGGATATCCCATTAGAGGCAACCCCATATTAGGTAGTGTGTTGCAAAAACGGCTGGGTTTTATTTGGTCGGGCTTTGGTTTTAGTCGACTAAACATAAACAGACCAAAGGATTGACCAAAAAATCTTTAGCCTGTTTATGCGACAACTGGCCAAAAAATCTTTGGTCTGTTTATATTTAATCGACTAAAACGAAAGGTCGACCAAACAAAACCCAGCCGTTTTTACAACTCTATTAGGTAGTTAGCAAACATAACATTTTAAATGTATGGTTTATATTAAATTTAGCGTCTCTTTCCGCCTAAAAATGATCTAGTTTTGGTTAATAATAATGGTATTATTACATTTAAACGTTATAGAGTGGGTTAGGTCGTACTCGTGTTGTGAAAACGGCTGGATTTTGTTTGGTCGACTTTTGGTTCAACAAAGACTAATGGACGACTCTGGTGTTTTTTCAAATTTAGACTGAGCCTAGAGGTCGCCTAAGAAAAACAGACTAAAAAACAATTGGGCATGTTTATGTTTAGTCGACTAAAACCAAAGGTCGATTAAAAAAACCCAGCTTTTTTTACAACACTAGGTCGTACATTTGAACAGGTTATATAAGAAATCGTTTAATTGATTAAATTCATTCATTTTTTATTTTTATGAGTTTTGTATAATTAGTAGCATTGCCCAAGAACGGTGGAATGATTTTTGATTTTAAATTTCTATACATTAAACTGGGAAGCTTAAAATTTCGTCTATTTTTCATATTGCTTTACTTTGTATGTCCAGTATCTTTAAACAGTGTATAATTACAAATAAAATTCATATATGGATTTAAAGGTCTAAACCGAGAAACATTATCCAAGCCTTATGAGCTATCCGATATCGATAGTCTACCCTATACTACACTTACATATGGCAATGGGCCTGGAGGGCTTGATCCTAAAAAATCAAAAATGCGAGAGGACATTCGAACAGTCGACACTAGTAAGGCCGAAATGCTTAATTTTGCAATACATTTTTGCAAACTATAGACGCGCACTAGTTTATTTGGAAAATACTTGATGTTATAAATTAATCTTATCCGAATCAAGCGGAAAAATAAAAAAGTTAGAAAGAGATAAGAAAGAATTCTAATTTTTTAAGGGTAATTTAATTTAAAAAAGTATTACAAATAAGTGATAATAATTATATATCACTAACTTTAGGCGATATGGATATAATTTATTTTATTTATATTGAAAGCCGATCCCGATTACCAAGCTCCAGCGGCTGTATCTTTAACTGAAGAAACTCATGGTGGGGAAGATGTCTCTGTTTATGCCATTGGGCCGGGGAGTCATTTAATATACGGTGTACAAGAGCAAAATTATATAGCCCACGCCATGGCTTATTCTACTTGTGTCGGCCCTTACGCCAAAAAATGTAGCGTTTAAAAACTATTATATTTATCAAATGTAATTTTATTCAATAAACCTCAGGTTTTATATCAAACTTGTTATAAAAACAGAACCAAAAATAAGCGTGTTCTCCTAAAAAGCATTTTATATATTTAGCAACAACTCTAAAAACGTGGCGTTTAAAAGCACTAGATAATCACATAGATTTTCATCTATATAAAAAATCTCTCACTACCCACATGGGAACAATAATTCGCTTATACTATCAACTCCACAACATAGTTTATTTTAATTACATCAAATGCAAAATGTGCTAACTAATCGCAAAGAAAAGTCCATGACAATATCTTCCAAATATTCACTAAAATATTCTACATTGAAACGTTTATTGCTGAGAAGTTCGAAAATGTGTAACAACATTATGTATAAAAATAACAAAATGTTCCTTAAGGTACGACGGTACAATATAAGATAAAAAACATCGTGTTTTATGCAGCAAAAACGGTTATTTATCGCTTTATCTTGATCCAAACAGAGCCAAATTGGTTGGTGATACAAGGTGTGGAAGGACTATTTGCTTCTTTAATTACATTTGCGGGTGAGTTTTTCTCGATTTTAGGCCAAACCAAAACGATGTGAAGACTATTTTCTGGCGCCGATTGATATAGGTCACTGAGATTTTTGTCTATTTCTCTCGTGATTTCTAAAATATATTAATAATCTATACAAAGTCACTCTTAAAGCGCACAGAATTGATTTATTAAGCAAAAAGATGGTAGACGCTAAACCCCATCACATACAACAAATTTTCATGCGTTAAAAGATTTACACATTGATTTTTGGTAAAAATCAGGCTAGAGCCAAAACAATGTAGTTATTTATTCCCTATTCGGACCGGACTACAAAATTAGACACTGCCAAATAATGTTTTAAGGTGAGATAAAGTTAATCCAACGTCTTCTCTCGCATATTTTTACAAACAAAAATTTAGCCTCAAAAAAAATTAATAAAAACTACCCTAAATACAAACAACACTCATTTTTGAATAACTATAGATTTCCTTAAAGTTCTCCTACAAGCTTTCTTCGCTTGTATCGACCATAGAAACATTTTATTTGAAAAAATAAATCATTTCAACCTTAGAGACTCTTCTGGTGTTAAGCCCCGTCGGAAAAACCACCTTAAAAAAATAGAAAGATTTGGTTTATGAACTGAAAACTTAAACGATCTTAATTCATGATTCCTTTTATTTATACCGATATATAGCTAATATATAATTTATTTAACAATCCACCGAATGTCTCCCCTCCCCTTTATCATAAGTCTCATTATCTCTCGCAAAAAATATTATTTTTTAAAAAACTCGAATTGTAAAACCGTGGAGTTTGGAGTTTTTCGATGAATCTTCAATTTCGACCCTTAAGCTTGCTACGGTGACGTATCGGTCTAGGGCGTGGTATTTGTGGTGGCG
Organism: Gordius sp. MW1; assembly: GCA_964036665.1. NCBI lineage: Eukaryota > Metazoa > Nematomorpha > Gordioida > Gordea > Gordiidae > Gordius > Gordius sp. MW1. The sequence goes on along the minus strand of OZ038526.1, from coordinate 36,005,694 downwards.
AAGTAAGGTCGAGGTGCCTGGAAAAAAATGCAGGCGACTCAGTGATTTGTTGGAGTCGCTATCAACTTTCAAGTCGCAGGCGGGACGGGTTAGTAACATTTGCCCTGAAAATAAGCGAATAATAATGGTAAATAGTCTACCTTTTACAAATTAAAAAACGCTTGTGAGAATCTAAAGGCATTATCAATGATGGATGGTTAAAGTAATGTAAATAACACTTGTGTTAGTGAGAAGATCTTCAACTTTTAATTAATTTTGCATATAAGTATAACAATTATGTGTTTTAATAAATTGCGAGATATTAAGCAATCCAATACCCAGTTTAATAATAGCGTTAACCCCATCTCAACCTATTATTTTAAATAAACTTGACAACTTAGTAATAGTTCGTTTAATGCTATTAAACCTATGGAGCTTCTAATAAATAACTAAAAATTATCATAATAAATAAGGTATCTCTTAGACAGCTTAACATGTGACATCCAACAGATGGAATAATGTAAAATTAACTAAATAAGACATTCAAATGTTTGACAACCACAAATATTATTATGGCTATATCTTAATTCCAACGTTTAACTATTTTCTAAAAGTAAACCCCAACGCAATTTGCGAAATCCCATAAAAATGCTTAGCTATGCTTTGAAATTCTTAAAATGATAAGGGGTTAGGAAAATTAAATAAAAGTTATGCACATAACATCACATGTGTCACAAAATAATTATTCGTCAATTATATGCTTGAAAAAGGGTAGCGTCATAATTTTGCTTAAAAATGGCGCATACAATTTGAAAAAAAATCAGCTTTTTAACAATGGGACTACAGCTTAGAGCTTAGTAGAAGCGATTTTTATCGGTAAAAAACCGTAGCAAAATTTACAAGTTTTATTTTTTTGACGCGACAATTGGCTTTTGTCAACGGGCAGCCTAGGCAACCCGACCGGATAATTTTCTCGTTCTTCGGAATAATCCGTAGCCGAGCGGTAGGAACTGCAAAGCCGATCATTCTCTACCACCTTAACCAGGGCAGGATAGCAGGCCGGGCAACAATTGACGTAAGAGTCGGTAGAGTCCGGCGATTTGTGCCCGTTAACTTCGCTAACAGGTCCGCTTTTATTAACGGGCTTCGGTAAGATTAGCTTGTGGCCTCGTTTAGATTTCGTAAAATCCCCAAAATTTATACCTGCAGGTATATTGATGATAGTGTAATTTAATATAAGTTTAAGAAGACGTATTTATATATTTTATGACAAACTAATTTATATTGAATATTTATTTTATGATTCGGGAGTGAATATGTTAAAAAATTAATCAAATATAGCGTTATGACCCGTGTCAATTTTGACATTTGAGCCCTCACAACTCTAAAAGTAGTGGTCGTAATGAACTAAAACGTTCACAACTTCATGATATCAATAGTTCCTAAATTTTAACCAAAATTCATAAAAATCTGACAGGGTCGGCCGAAAACGTGGCGATTTGACATGGAAGGCCCCTATAAGCATTTGATTCAAAAAAACACTTGATGTTAAGATCTAGCATTGCACGGTACAAAGTCTTTCCAAGTGTCCCATGGTCGTTAAGATCAAAAAAATATATGATTTCCACTAAAACAATTTCCAAAAATTTTCATGGAAGAGGCATATCTCACCAGTTCGTAGTTTGAGTAGAACGAGTTCCATAACTGTAGCCGCATCCTCTGCCGAATCGTGGCCGGCCGAACCATTTTTTTGTATGATTTTGCCGAGAAAAGCTTGAGCCAGGGTCTTTAGCTTGGCCTTGTGATGTCTGGTACCCGAAATGTTATATATCATGCTAGTGTCCACGACGTAGGGATGATAAATCTTCAGTGCTTCCAAGTCAAAATTGAGGGAATGACCGCACAATATAGCAGCGGCTAGAGAAAAGAAATTGTTGTTTTACACAAAAATATATATGTAGGCAAGTAGCGTAATAGTTTGCTTATTGCTCATAAGCGTACCCAGCATTGGAACTAGAAGGGAGGCATTAATGATTTAGGGAGGGGCAAAATGATAATTTTTTGAAATTTTACCCATATTTATAATAAATTTCAACAATTCGCCCTTACCCCCCCCCCCTTGGCTACGCCCATGTGCTTGCTAATAAAAATAGACAGGATTAACAGTTGGTTGATATTCATTAAAAATGAAAAGCTTGAAAACACATCAAACCGTAAAAGGTAAGCCCTTAAATAAAATAATAGTTGCGCACAATTAGAACCTATTAAAATTAAATTAGCACGTTCAAAAGATTTAGTTGTATTATCTATTTTAAGAAATAAATTGTTTCATTTTATTTATCCGATCAGATTATGTATTAAATCCTGGATATGCAAACTTCTCACCCATATACTTTGTTTTTTGACATTATTGCTGTGCATTTCATTATATGACAAGAAGTTTTAAAATATTTTTGTGCAAAATATCAACTCTTTAAGAAGGACTGCTTAAACGTATTATATGCGTGGCTAATAAAAAAAGAATGCGAAACTCAATTACTAAAACACAATGGTCACGTATAAATTTCATTGTATAAATACGGTGGATTTGGATTGATAGCGTAGGTAGAGGGAAATGGAACGCAATATTTCGGACACTTATAGTCCATCTTCAGGAAAAAAAAAAAAAAAAAAAAGGAGAAGATGAAGTCTCAACGCTATATATGAATATGAACCAAAACAAAACTATAAACTAGTGTTGTAAAAACGGCTAAGTTTTGTTGGGTCGACCTTAGGTTCAACTAAGACTAACAATCGCTTATGGTCTGTTCATCCAATTTCGACCAATCCCAGGGGTCGACTAAGAAAAACAGAGACCAAAACCACCTTTGGTCTGCTTATGTTAGGTCGAACCAAGGCAATTTTGCAAGATTTTGGCAATTTTCCACTATAACCATGTCCCTTTAATTACCTTTAGGAGAAGAGGAGAGCGTAGTTGAGGCAAGTTTCAGTATGTCTGAAAGATCTTTTTGCACATCTGGGAGCCTAACGCTAACTCCCTTCAAAATGTCTTCGTCGACTCCACTGTACCTAGTGAGGTAATCCGTTATGGGTTCATCCGGCTTAACCAGACTATCGTATATGGTTTCCAAGGCTTCGTTGACCACGGTTACTCTAACTAAGGCCCGACCTCCACCCCGGACTATACACATTTCACAATCTATGGCTAGCAAAGGACTAAGCTGTGGTGATACTGGGGCATAGCCTGTAGGTTGAGAAAATACGAATGAATTGCATTCTTGATCTTTATCATCTTTAAATCCATTGTTGATTGTGGTTTCTTTACTCCTTAGGTTTAATATGTTAAACAATTTTATAAAATTTTAGAAAAGTTGTTGCCAAGATGTCTAACATTTTTAAATATAAAGTTTTCATATAAATTTGTATATAAAATAGTTTGTTTAAAATGTTACAACTATGATATAATAATGGAAATGGAGGGCTCTATTTGTAATATGTCCTCATCTTACTCTTTGATTGTTGCCAAACCTGACCCCCCCCCCTCCAAAAAAAAATATAAGTCAAACTTTGTGAAAGAATTGTCATTAATTGTTGGGGTGGAATACTAAAATACAGGAGGAAACTCTAGCCTTGTATTTTTTAAGCAAAAAATATTTATAAAAAATGGTAAAAAACAAAAACTTTATCCTCAAAAAACATGTGATATAACTAAAAATAAGTTGGTACACAAATTGAATAACATCTATGGCTAACAATATGTAATCTTTTATATAAGTAAAACTTAATAACATATTTAAATCTTTATAAACAAAAATTGCCTCAATTGATACATTATGAAATAAAGAATAGATTTTTTCATTGTTGAATCATATAATGTGGCTTTAATTATGTCATTTCAGATGTTTTAATTAAATAGAATTAAATTTGCATAGTCTTTACAACAGGCTTAATTTGGGTTGGTAGTGAAAAGATTTTTCCTATATTGTCCTGTTAAAAAATATGTACATAAGAGGCAGATTGAGGTTTATGAAAATTTAATCCAAACACAATAAAAAATTATTGTAAAATATCACTCTGTTCAAATGAAATTTACAAATTCTAAGACTTTAATCAATTTATCCATTTTTTAAACTAAAGTTCGTTGTTTTTTAAAATTATTTACCCGTTAACTTTTGGGGGTAAGGGATAACCTTCTTCAGCCAAAGTTTGCCTGTTTGCTAATAATTTTGTACGAGCAAATGTATCCCATTGACTGGTACAGGGATGGTAGCTATTTGTCTCCCCAACATTTAAATTCTTCAGTTTATTTGTGTAGACAAAGGGCGAGGATTTGCCATGACTACCAGAACTTTCTGATAATTTAACTAAATAAAATTAATTATAAAATAATCATTAATTGCATTATAGATAGTAATAGTTTTTAACAATCATAGTACCCTTCAATAAAATAATTTATTTTACTAAATACCCTTTTGTCCTATAATATTAGGTGATGTGAGACATATTTGTTCATGTAAACTAAGAAGATGTTGATCAAAAGAAATTGATCCTCCAGCTGGTGGTAAAAATGGCAAAAGAATGGGTGAATCAACTAAATTATTGGTAGAACCAGTTTTTTTGTTGGATTCAGCTTTAGGGGGCAATAAATTTGAAGCATAAAGAGGGAAATGAGTGGCCAGTAAAACATTTGAATTTTTAATTGTAGTTGCAGGCATTTGAAGTTCACCAGGCTTATTATTGTCATTACTATCACTACTGCATTCACCCTCTTCAGAGCCAATTGATTTGGAATATACATCTTTAGGGCCAACTTTGTTTTTAGGAGATTCCATTAAATCATCTTTTATATCCAATTCAATGGCTAATATGGTTACTTGACTAATTTTGCGCACATTGGCAATGTGACACCATCTAAATGAATATATTTAAAAGTTGAACAAACTCATACAAGTCTTAAAATTATAAATATTTAGCAATACATTACGTCATTTCGCCAATAATGGGAATGTCATTGAGAGGTATAAAAGGAGACAGAAAAGCAAATAGTTGCTCAATACAAATAGGCTTTAAATGACCACAACTGGAGCAGTACCAAAGATCACTGTACAAATCAACTTGATCAATATGTGATTGATCTAACTCTAAAAATGAATTTAACCGTAATCTAGGCATTTTCTAAAACATTATTTTAAAAAAAATTAAATAAATATACCCAATAATTTGAGCCTTTAGGACCATCCTGTCCATTAACACTGGCAACACTCTGTGCACGTGGTACTTGTTTTTCGTGTTCACTGACTAAATTAGTATTTATGTTATTTTTCTGGTCATAGTCCATAAAATCTGAGCTAACATTAAAACGAGAAAACATATTTTAATTAAGTCGAAAGACTATTGGTGACAAATAATTCAACTCATACTGCCTCTCAACTCATTGCAGACATGCCTATTTATCATTATTTTTAACGCCCCTAATAGTAGCATATAAATTCTAATCTTAAACTTAATTCTATAATTTACTAGTTGGACCCGGAAAACGTTGTTTGCCATTTATAGGGCATATATGATGATAAAGCGGTTATTGAAGTTGTAATGATTGTTAGGTAGTTGTTTATTTTCTGTATTTTTCACACACGCGATAATAATGCAAATGAAATATTAATAAACAAATATTGATATTAGCGATGAATGTTATTTGAGATATTAGCGATGAATGTTATTTGAGATATTAGCGATGAATGTTATTTGAGCGATAAGATGATATTTATGATGACGGAAGGAATTGTTTATGGATGGATGATTTTTAATCGACAAGTAAAAGTAAAGTGAATGTCCGTTCGCTACTTTTATCTCGCCAATGTCTAAAACGCCACAATACTCCCCTTCCAGATATATTTAAAGTTTTAAATATGTCGATAAGAGTTGGCTAAAAACTATGTGATGTATTCCCGAAGGTTTTTCGGCCAATGGACCTTTCTGCCTTTTCTAGTTATTTTGGTTGGTTCTTCTGCTTCTTGTGTCGGTGCCTCAGCTTGCGTTTCGTCGGCGGTCTGAAAGGGTGGTTCCTCTCTGCTTCGATGGCAGGGTTTTAATCTGTCTATCGAGACAGAATCTCTTTTACCATTTTTTTCAATGACGAAGTATTTTGGTTCACGTTTCAATACTTTGTAAGGACCGTCATACGTTGGAGAGAGTGGCTTACTGACGGCGTCGTGTCTGACGAACACGTGGGTTGCTTCGAACAGGTAGCTGCTAACTTGTTCTTTTGTTGTAGCATGGTGTTTTGGTATGGGGTAAGGAATTTTTGCCATGGTCCTCCTGAGCTTGTCAACGAAATGATGTTGTAATGGGTTAGGTTCGGTTTTTAGGACGTAGTCTCCTGGTAGTCGTAAGGTCGTACCGTACACCAATTCTGCTGTTGTTGCTCCTATGTCTTCTTTGATAGTTGAACGTAATCCTAATAATATCAATGGTAAAATTTCGTTCCACTTAGTCTCCCCGGCGGCTTTTAACGACTCTTTAAGTTGTCTATGGAATCGTTCGACGAGTCCGTTTGCGGCGGGATGGTAGGCGGTTGTTTTAATATGTGTGCAACCTAAGAGATTGGAGAGTTCTCGGAAGAGAGATGATTGGAACTGTGATCCTCTATCGGTGGTAATGGTATGTGGCACACCGAAGTTCGCAATCCAGTGTTCTATCAGCTTTTTTGCGATAACCTCCGTGGATGTATCATTCAAAGGAATAGCCATGGGCCATCTGGTGAATCGGTCCACTGCTGTTAACATATGCGTATATCCGTTTGATGGTGGTAGTGGCCCTACCAAGTCTATGTGGATGTGGGCAAAACGGGCGTCGGGTTTAGCGAATGTTCCGGGTACTGTAACGGTGTGTCGAAATACCTTGCATCGTTGGCACCTTTCACAAGTTCTTGCCCATCTCACAACGTCTTTGTTTATTGACGGCCAGACTACCCGATTTGTAATTAGTTTCACAGTGGCGCGTATACCTGGGTGTGATATAGTGTGGAAATGGTCGAAAACTATTTTTCTGAGTGTTTCTGGAATTACCGGTCGTGGTTTGGCGGTTGAGAGATCGCAAAGGATTTTTCGCACTGATCCTGGAATTGGTACTAACTGCAATTTCAAAGATGATGAATCCTTTAAGTTTCTCAGGGTTTCGTCATTTATTTGTTGTCTACTAATCTCTTCTAGATCGGGCATTTCTGGTAACCTGATAGAATCTACCTCCGTCCGAGAGAGCGCGTCTGCAACTGTATTACTTTCACCTTTGATGTACCGAATATCAGTTGTAAATTGCGATATTAGGTCCAATTGTCTCGTTTCTCTAGGTGAATACTGGTCAGGTTTAGCGTTAAAGGCGTAAATTAGTGGTTTGTGGTCCGTATACACGGAGAAACTTCGACCTTCTAAAAAGTGGCGAAAGTGCTTAATAGCTAAATAAATTGCAAGAAGCTCCCGGCCGAAAGTGCTATATCGCGTTTGCGTTGGTTGCAGCTTGACCGAATAAAATGATATTGGTTTTACCTGGTCCGAAATTACCTGCTCCAATACTGCTCCGACTGCTGTGTCCGATGCGTCTGTAGTCAACCTTATTTCTGTTCGTGGATCTGTATCTAAGAAACTAAGTGCGGTAAAATCTGCTAAAGCTGATTTTGCTTTTTCGAACGCTTTTATCTGGTCGTCGTTGAAAGTTAGAGATTTTTTTGGTTTCTTTAACACGTCCGTTAAAGGTTGAAGGGTACGGGAAATTCCGGGTAGGAATCTACGATAAAAATTTATCATCCCCAAGAATCTGCGAAGCTTCTTTGTGGAGTCCGGTAGTGGAAATTCGCGGATAGCGTCGACCTTATCCATTAGTGGAGTGATGCCAGTTTTTGATATATGATGTCCCAGAAACTCGAGTTCGTGAGTTCCAAACTTGCATTTTAAAGGACTTATTCGGAGGTCAAAGTCCTGTAGTCGTTGTAAAACGGTCCTTAAGTGATTTTCGTGTTCTTTTTCCGAGGTGCTAGCTATAAGTATATCGTCGATATAAGCGTAGGCATAGTCGAGCCCTCTTAACACTTCATCTATGAACCGTTGAAATGTCTGAGCCGCGTTTCTTAGACCAAAGGGCATTCTAGTGAATTCGTATAAACCAAATGGCGTTGTCACGGCTGTTTTGCTGATGTCACCTGCTGCAATTGGAATGTTGTGATATGCTCTTACCAGGTCGAGCTTGGAAAATATTGTTTTGTTGTGGAGGTTGGCGGAAAAATCATGTATGTGGGGAATGGGATACCGATCAGGCAATGTGACTTTGTTCAGCCCGCGATAGTCCCCACACGGTCTCCAGTCGCCTGACTTTTTGGCAGCCAGATGTAATGGGGATGCCCAATTACTTTTTGACTCTCTGATGATCCCAAGTTCCAGCATATATTCGAACTCTTTCTTGGTTGAACTTAATTTATCGGGCGCCTATCGTCTGGGGCGTGAGTGCTGTGCTGGGCCTTTTGTCAGAATGTGGTGGAGCACATCATGGGGTGGAATCTGTCGGTTGAAGTTTAGAGGGGATATGAGTGATGGAAATTCGTGCAGAATTGCATCGAATTTTGTGCTGTGATTGCTGAGTGCTACACGGATGCCGAACGTCTGGTGTGGTGAGGATGTTCCTCTCGACGATAATTGTGTGGTGCTGTCTATAAGTCGTTTATTGTTGATGTCCACAACTAACTTATAGTGGTGCAGTAAGTCAGCTCCAATTATAGGGGTGTGTACGTTTGCGACTAAAAATACCCATTTGAATTCCCGTCGCAAACCAAGGTCTAAACCCAATACGACTTGTCCGTATGTGTGTATGTTGGTTTGGTTAGCCGCTTGTAGAGTTGGGCCATGCGGGATCAATGGATGTTTGGGAGGGGGTGGGATTACGCTAACTTCAGCGCCTGTGTCGACGAGATATTTTCGTTGGGTGGACCGGTCGAATAAATAGAATAGGCGGCTGAAAGTACGGCCGTTTCCCATTGTCGCCCATATGGGACGGCCCGTCAGTTTTTTTGTTGGGAGTTGGTGTTAAAATTGCATGGCTGCATGCACTTCCTGGCTTCCTTTCCAAATTTATAATGGTACCAACATGTGTCAGTTGGGCGTTGTCTGGGTGATGACCTAGATCTACCTGACCTTCTCCATGTCGTCCTACTGTCGTTGGGATTGCCTGTTAATTGATTTACTCTGAGTTCTAATTGTGACACAGCTTTGATCAGTTCCTGCATTTCGTTTGTTTGAGTATTGGGAATAGGAATATTGGGAGTAGGGTTATTTGGAGTGAGGTTATAGGGAGTAGCTACTGATGCTAAGCTACTGACTCTGAACGTTTCGTGAATCCTATCAGCGACTTCTGCTATACGATCAAGTGATTGGTCATCTCCCATTGTAGCCAAGATGCTTACCACATGTTGGGGTAGCTTATCCATCCAGAGGCTTTTTAAAATCTTTTCGTCCATCACGTTATTACCTAAACGAGATTTTAAGTATCTTACCAATTGGGATGGGGTGCGGTCTCCTAGGAATATCGAAGAGAATAAATTCCTTATCCTTTTTTCATCACTGTCTCCTAGTCTTTTTACGATTGCTTCCTTCAGTTTGTCGTAAGGGGTAATTTCAGGAACCGTGAATATGAGGTCTGCCACCTCTTCCGCGACTTCTGGGGGTAGTGATTCGACTAGGTAGGAATACTTAGTCTTCTGCGAGGATATGTTGCGTGTGTGAAACACGGCTTCTACCTGTGACAACCATATGCGAATATTTTTAGAATGGAATTCAGGAATTCTTACATGAACTGCGCTTTCTCTTGGTTCATTAGAGTCTGGAATTGTTGAGTTTGTTTCCATCACGTCTCAGGTCACCAATGTAATGATTGTTAGGTAGTTGTTTATTTTCTGTATTTTTCACACACGCGATAATAATGCAAATGAAATATTAATAAACAAATATTGATATTAGCGATGAATGTTATTTGAGATATTAGCGATGAATGTTATTTGAGATATTAGCGATGAATGTTATTTGAGCGATAAGATGATATTTATGATGACGGAAGGAATTGTTTATGGATGGATGATTTTTAATCGACAAGTAAAAGTAAAGTGAATGTCCGTTCGCTACTTTTATCTCGCCAATGTCTAAAACGCCACAAAGTAAAGATAAAGTTTGATGTCTATATGTTCTAGAGGTGTGCACGGATCAAATTTTTTTGATCCTATCCGATCCGAGGAGTTTTTGAAAAAATTTTATCCATCCGATCCGATCCGAGTTTTTTAAATCTAAATCTGATCCGAGTTTTTTAAAATCTAAATCCGATCAGATCAGATCCGATATTTTAAATTAAAATTTTACGAACAAAACTTTTTATTGATGATTAAATTCAAAATACATAAAAATAAGGTATAGCAATTTTAATAGACCCGAAATAAATATAAAATTTTATTTGACTAATTCCATATTATCATATAAAAATAATAAAGAATCTAAATTTTCTGGTTTAATTCGCGTTCTTCTTTCTTTTAATTTTCTTTCAGCCACCGAGAAATTTCTTTCCGAAGTGGTAGAGGTAGCAGGTATAGCTAAAACTTTATTTGCCAGCTTTTAAAGCCTTGGCAGGACTGTTTGATATGAAACCCACCACTTCAGCAAATCTTTTTTTGAATCATATTTGCAATCTTCATTTCAGAGATAATTATAAAAAGGTATACTAAAAATTATTAATTTAATTAATTAGAACTTATTATTGTTTATTTTAAATTTGAAAATCCGATCCGATCCGACTAAAATAAAATGTTGATCCGATCCGATCAGATCCGATTTCCAAAATTAAAATGTTGATCCGATCCGATCCAATCCGAATTCGGGATCGGATGTTGGATCGGATTGATCTGCGCACACCTCTAATGTTCTACTACTTCTATTGTTCTATTTCCGTATACAGTGCAACGCGTACGAATACGTTTTAAATGACCGTCTACCCACTGTGTGAATTATCATACATTCAATTTTAAAAGTATATATGATTATGAAAATTAGCTAATGTTATTTAAATATATATCATCTTATAGAAAAATTTCAATAGATTAAGAATATATCAAATATAATTGGTAAGTGTTTATTATGCAAAATTTTTTAAACAAATAGTTAAAGAGGGTCCAAGGCCCAGGCCCACCCAAGAGAAAAACCTGGCCCCATGCCCCCCCCCCCAAGGAAAAAATCCTTGGCCCCCTGGCCCTTCAAGCAATTTTTTTTAATATTTTGTAATTAAGAAACAATATCATAATTATAATTATTTGTTTCTGAATAAAACTTTTAATTCTGAACTTAATAATGTCCGAAGAACTGAGATATATCCACATTTATTGGCACTTTGTTAAAAGTATTTTCATTTTTCTCCTTATTTAACGCGCAAAAAATGACAAAATTAGATTTTTTAATTTATTTAGCCACGCAGGGGGGGCACGACCGTCCTATAATAATAATAATTGACATGAAAAATAAGCAAAAAAATGACTTTGATTTAATGTTTCAAATCGTAAAAAGTTTCCATTTTCCTCATCACATGCCTACATTTATCACACTACCTACACTACCTAGACGCATTTCTAGAAAATACTATAAGTGATGATCTTAGACTATATAGACTGCTCATGCCATATGTTGCATATGGGTAATTGTGTGTCTAATTTTCCTCCATTTTGAAGAGTGTATTTGGTGTATTTTAACCATGTAATTTTGCCCTATAACAGTCAATTTACCTTCCTCACTAGTTTATAAATTAAAAAAACGTCAATAAATTAATATTATACAAAATATTGATGGCACTATATTATTAAAAAAACTTTAATCGCAGTTTTTACTTTTTTAATCTTTATGTGTTTTTTAAATGATATTTATTTTAAAATGCTGTTTTTGATATCTACCCACTTTAATATTTTTTGATTTACCTTTTTAAAATTATTTAATTTGCGAAAATTACTCATTTCTATATGCTCACAACGTTACAATCCTCGTTTCAAAATGGTGGAAAAAGGGTACACATTTTATGCGTTGATGAGCAGGCTATTTAGTCTATGGTGATGATACACTTTAATACGCATCATGAGGTTGCGTTTGATTGACATTTTATCAAACGTCAAAATGTATAAAACAAACTCGAAAACGACTAGACCGATCTGGCTCGAACAAATCTTAAAACAAGCTCCGGAGTGTCAAGAATAAACTGTGAAATTTTGAGCCAAATCAGTCTGGTAGTTTTCCAAAATTGGTGGCGGCATACTTACACACACACACACACACAGTTTTATTTTTATATATAAGATTACTTTTGTATTGTAGAAAAAATTGATGAGTTAAATGACACCCCAAATAAGTAGATAGGATGATATATTTTCATATATCATAGAGTTAATTGTAACTGACACCGCTTTATAAAAATGTTAACATTATTTAAATTTAAATAGAATATAAGTATTTAATAAATCGACTTTAAGCTGTTAGTTATTAAAAATATCTGGACAATAACGTTTTAAAATATTAAAAATTATGTAGCTGCATAAAAAACAAGTATGTTTGGTCGTAATATTAATTAGTTTATTAAGTCCAATGAGGTAATTTTATATATAATTTGGGTTCTAACTTAAGCTTCATCTAAGAGTCCTATATATAAATGTCATTGTTTAAAGTCGGTGTATTTGGATTGATAGCGTAGGTAGAGGGAAATGGAACGCAATATTTCGGGCTATAAAAGCCCATCGTCCTCGCTATAACCAGTTTTGTAATTTCTATTGTTTTTTTTGTATCCACATCTCCGTATTTACTCACTTTATTTTATTTTTTTATTTTTCGAGCCTTCATCTCTCCTTTTTTATTTTTATTATTTTTTCCCCTGACGATGGGCTTTTATAGCCCGAAATATAGCTTTCCATTTCCCTCTACCTACGCTATCAATCCAAATACACCTTTCGGGATAAATAATACCACAAGGATAAAGTAATAAGTACTTTATTAAATATCCATTTAAAGTAAAATGTATGCGAGAACAAAAAGTGAGTAAATGGTGTATATAAAATTCCTTTATATACACATATATTAATTGGAATCAATTAAGTTTAGTGTTGCCTCCGCGAGATATAAACAAATCAATTATAGATAGTGGTGATACCTCGAGGTATGCTTGGTGGTCAATTAACGTTGCGAAATCGTAAGGGACAATTAAATCAATTAAGCCAATGGACGCAACAAATATTCCGCTGGGTAAAAACGGAGTTCATACGAAATTAACAAATTTTTTTGGCCAATGCACTTGTCGACCAGACTTGGTAAAGGTTGGGTTGAGGGGTGCGCTAGTTTTTGTAGAAGAAACAATGGTAGGTTGTTTTAAAATTTGGTTTGGTGGGTGATTGTTTGGTTTGGGTGAATTTGGGTCAACCGATGAATTCGGTTTATCAACCTTAGGCTCAAGGAAAGCTGGTTTTAATCGATCAATCGAGACCGTGTCTTTCCTCCCATTGTGATCTATGATAAAAAATTTAGTATGCTTTCCAATCACTTTGAAAGGTCCTTCATAGGGGGGAACTAAAGCTTTGCGTAGTCGATCAGTTCTTATGAAAACATGGGTTGATGAAAATAAATTGTCAGAAATTTGTGGTTTGATGTTCGATTGTCTGGAAGGTGTAAATCGGACATCATCAAACTGCTGTCTAAGGCGTTGTATGTAATCGGCAGCGTTAATGTCACAATCGGACGGTTGTAAAAAATCTCCTGGGAGTCGTAAAGAAGTACCGTATACAAGCTCAGCGCTTGAACAGGCGAGGTCTTCCTTGACGGTGTTGCGAATCCCTAGGAGTACAAGGGGAATAAGTTCGGACCAACGGGTAACGTCACCTTTTGTCATGATTGCACTTTTGAGTTGCCGGTGGAATCGCTCTACCATCCCATTGGCTTGTGGATGGTAAGCTGTCGTAGTGATATGGTGATAACCTAGTAAAATAGATAATTGTTTAAAAAGGGTTGATTGGAATTGCGGTCCCCGGTCCGTGGTTAATGTCGCTGGAACACCAAAGTTGGCTATCCAGTGTGTCAAAAATGTGCGTGCAACGGTTTCGGCTGTTGCGTCATTAATGGGAATTGCAATCGGCCATCGGGTGAAACGATCAACGGCAGTAAAAATGTAAATATGGCCGTTAGAAGGTGGCAAGGGTCCGACGAGATCTACATGTACGTGGCTAAACCTTGCGTCTGGTTCAGCGAACGTGCCTGGGGTTGATATTACGTGCCTATTTACCTTGCATTTCTGACATGCAATGCATTGCTTTGTCCAATCGCGTACATCTTTGTTCATTCCCGGCCAGACGAAACGTTGGGCGATTAGTTTAAGTGTTGGGCGTAAAGCTGGGTGAGAAAGACCATGTAGCTGATTAAAAACTATGCGTCGGAGCGTCTTAGGTACTAAAGGTCTCGAAATCGATTTAGATGTATCGCACGTAATAGTTAAATTTGTACCTGGAATTAAGCGTTGTTCCAGTTGAAGGCTTTCGAGATCTTCTAGTTGGTATTGCTCTTGTTTTTGTGTCATAGCAATTCTTTCTGTGAGTGAGGTGTTTGGTTGTTGAATGGAATCGATATCGATTCGGGACAGAGTGTCTGCTACAATATTCGCCTTACCTTTAATAAACTGTATATCTGAAGTAAATTGTGAGATGTAGTCTAATTGTCGTATTTCGCGGGGCGAGTATTTATCGGATTTAGAAGTGAGAACGTAAGTTAACGGTTTGTGATCAGTAAAAATTGTAAAATCGCGACCTTCTAAAATGTGTCGGTAATGTTTAATTGCCAGATAGATTGCTAGTAGTTCTCTCCCGAAAGTACTGTATCGAGTTTGTGTTTTGCTCAATTTCAGGGAGAAAAAGGATAAAGGACTGATTTCCCCTTTTACGATCTGATGTAAAACGGCTCCAACGGCGGAGTTTGACGCGTCGGTTGTAATAGAGATGTTGGCACCATCCACTAAATGATTAAGGGTCGAGATTTCATCGAGCATTATTTTAATCTTGTGGAATGCACCGTGTGCGCTCTGCGTCATGTCCAATGGTCCTTTTTTGTCGGTGAGGAGATCAGTCAGTGGTTGTAGAAGAAGTGCACAGTTGGGTATAAAACGCCTGTAAAAATTTACCATTCCCACGAAACGACGTAGTTGTGTCATGGTGGTCGGAGTGGCAAAATTCTTGATGGTCGAGATCTTCTCCGGTATTGGTGTTAAACCTTGTGGGGAAACTTGATGTCCTAGGAAATCCAGAGACGAACATCCCCATTGGCACTTGTCCAGGTTGATCTTTATATCAAAATCTCTTAATCTTGTAAAAACCTGACGTAAGTGGTCTAAATGTTCATTAGTTGATGTACTTGCGATTAAAATATCGTCCAAATATGCGAAGGTAAAATTGAGACCACGGAGAGCTTGGTCAATGAAGCGTTGGAAGGTTTGAGCAGCATTTCGTAAACCAAAAGGCATTCGCAAAAATTCATAAAGACCGAAAGGTGTAGTTATTGCAGTCTTTGCGATGTCTTCTAAGGCTACGGGTATTTGATGGTAAGCCCTGACTAGATCTATCTTTGTATAGATGGTTGTGCCGGCTAGATTGAGCGAGAAATCGTGCAAGTGTGGCAAAGGATAACGATCCGGTATCGTTATAACGTTAAGTGCTCGGTAATCTCCACACGGTCGCCAATCTCCTGGAGTTTTTTTCGGAACCATATGCAGTGGCGAACTCCAGGGGCTTTCTGAGGGTTGAATTATGCCGAGTTCGAGCATGTGAGCAAACTCCTGTTTGGCAATTTTTAGCTTGACAGGGTCTAATCGTCGAGGTCTGGCATAAACGGGTGATCCTAGTGTACGTATGTGGTGAACTACTTGGTGGCTTACGCGTGACCTGTAATTTGGAGGGGCATAAATATCAGGGAATTCTTTCAACACATTTTTAAAATACGGTGAATCAATTTTTATTGCTAGTTGCAAATTATACAAGTTCGAGTCAATATATCGCCCATAAGACTTTAAAGTCGTCTTAGGGTCTAACAAACATTTACGTCGTATATCAACGAGAAGGTTATAATGATTTAAAAAATCAGCCCCGATGATAGGTGTTTTAACGTCGGCGATGGTAAAAACCCATTGAAAACTTCTCCGTAAGCTAAGGTCCAGTTCCATTGATTTCTGGCCATAGGTCAGTATGGAACTATTATTTGCAGCTTGGAGGAGGATGTGTGAGGGAGTGAGACGGTGGTTACGCGGGGGTGGTACGACACTTAGTTCCGCGCCAGTGTCTATTAAAAAACGAAATTTGGTTGATTTATCATAAATAAAAAATAAACGACTGATGTTATGGCCTGAACCAGGTGTCGCGGATTCTGGCAGGCCTATGGGTTTGACGAGGAAAGGGGGGTATAATTGCAAGGCTGTCGGCATTTAGTGGCTTTTTCTTTATATTTTTGGTGATACCAACACCAATCCTCGGGAACGTCAGCGCGGGGTTGAAACGGGGATCGAAATCGTCTTGATGTAGACCTACTTCTCGACTGAAAACGATTTTTTTGACTGACTTCTTGTCGCAATGTCTCTATGCTCACGCTCAGTCTATTTACCATGTCTCTGAGCATTTCGATATCATTGTTTGATCTCTGTGTTGCAGGGACGACGTTGGATATTTGCGGCGTATGGTACGTTTCCGCGATTTTATCAGCTGTTTCAGCTAGCTTGACTAAAGTCTGGTCACTTGCACAGATCGCCAAGATGCTGGCCATGTTGTTGTCCAGTTTCTCCAACCACAATTGTTTTAGAATGATGTCGTCCATTTTGGCGGTACCCAGAAGGCTTTTCATGTGTCTATAGAGTTGTGAGGGTGTACGATCACCCAATTGCACGTTGGAGAGTAAATCGTGGAATCGTGCTGAGTCCGATTTTGTTGTGCGATCTATGATAGCTGACCGGATCGTGGTGTACGGGGCCTCAGACGGAAGATTCTCCAAGTAATCTTGGATCTCTATTGTGACTTCTTGTGGGAGGCATTCAATCACGTACCCAAGTTTGCTAGACTCGGATGTTATTCTTCGAATCGTGAAAAGGGCCTCTATCTGGACAAACCATAAGCGGGGATTTATACGATTAAATGGGGGCAATTTAAAATACATAGCGTTTTCCGATTTAATTTGGACGTCATCAACATGGTTAGTATCCATTTACAAGGTTATAACAAGGGTTGGGTAAAGGGTAGGGTAGAAGGGGGCGTATAACAAGATTGGGTCACCAATTTCGGGATAAATAATACCACAAGGATAAAGTAATAAGTACTTTATTAAATATCCATTTAAAGTAAAATGTATGCGAGAACAAAAAGTGAGTAAATGGTGTATATAAAATTCCTTTATATACACATATATTAATTGGAATCAATTAAGTTTAGTGTTGCCTCCGCGAGATATAAACAAATCAATTATAGATAGTGGTGATACCTCGAGGTATGCTTGGTGGTCAATTAACGTTGCGAAATCGTAAGGGACAATTAAATCAATTAAGCCAATGGACGCAACACACCGACTTTAAACAAAGACATTTATATAAACGGATTGAAAATTCTTGAGTCCTATAAATATATACGAAAAAGGCATTCTTTTGTCAAACTCTCTACATGAGCATTAAATATTCATTCATTCGCCAGAATATACAGGTGTTATGAATAATAAGATAGAATTATCATGTTACGATAAAAAAAGCGTGAGTGCCGGGAATGGATATTCATTTGAAGAACTTAGGGCAAAAAAATATTTTATAAAGTAAAAATATAAATATTAGCTTTGATGATGAGATAGGGCCCATTATTATAAATGGGAAAGATGGAAAAAACAGTGTTGCAAACACAAACAAGATGATCAGACTTTATATGACAGTGTTGTCGAGTCGCGTTTAAAATTAGCTTCTAAATTAAATGAAGATATTCGAAATAATATAAATATAATTATTGATACAAAAATAAATGCTTATAAGAATAGTCCTAAAGGTGTTTCAGGGAATAAGCAGAATATTACCCAAAAAGTAATTTTAAATTTAACATATTGTATTTTATTGACAGAAACTTAATCAATCGACACCAAAAAATGGATGTATAATTATTTTTTAAATATATTAATCATTTTAGTTAATACTAGTCAAAATTCTTATAATCATTCCCCTTTGCATATCTCAGCATTGAACTTAGAATTAG
This sequence comes from Gordius sp. MW1, assembly GCA_964036665.1. Lineage (NCBI taxonomy): Eukaryota > Metazoa > Nematomorpha > Gordioida > Gordea > Gordiidae > Gordius > Gordius sp. MW1. The sequence goes on along the minus strand of OZ038526.1, from coordinate 35,987,414 downwards.
AAAATTCAACTGTAATTAAAAACTAATAATATTTAAATTTTTAAAGGTTGAAAAAACAGGCCAATACATAAGTCAAAAACACAATCACCTTGAATGTTTACAGATCTCAGACTTAACATCATTTCAGTTTAATGGTAATTTTTATTAACTTTTATATTTATTATAAATTTAGATTCCAAGCAAAAAAACACTTGTGATACCAAATTCAGTATTGTTAAAGAAGATCCTTTTGATAAAGATTTGAAAACAAGAATTCTTCAAGCATTTCAGGATAATATATTTGTTAATCATAATTTTCCACAAAATATGCCTCCTATTCCCCTGACTCATAGGAATGGATATTATTTGTTTGCTCATAATTTAATGAAGTATCGTTCTACCTCAGACATAACACCTAATTCTTGGACTGAAAAAATTAGAAATGGCCTGAATTTTCACATTGATATTAAAAATTCACATAAAAATGTGAATATTTTAAATGAAAATAAAATCTTTTATCTGCATTTTGAAAAGCTACTTGGTAATGTTTTATGCATATTCATTTTTTTAAACTTAAATAAGCTGACATAATTAAATATTTTTTAAACACTAGGTGAAGGAGCTTTTGCCAAAGTTTATAAATCAATTTTTAAGCAACCTATATCAAGTCATATGAAAACTGACAATGCTAACGCAACTCCAAAATCTCCTATGTTTATGTTTCCACTGCCGTTTAGTTTAAATTTTGAACCAGCAGATTTAAAGGAAAATGGCAAAATATCCAGTATTATTACTGGTGTCATACAAAATTTTCAATATAATAAAAGGAAATTTACCTCTATGTTTTTAGAAAATGCAACTCATTTTGAGAAAAACACGAGTGATGTATCAGTGTTAGAAAGCAAAAGAATAAAGACACAACTGCAAACAACTTCTTTAAGTAATGGCCAAATTGAGCATCATACAGTCAACACAAACGAAGCATCTAATAACTTGACAGATGCTAGCTGCCTTTTAGCTGTTAAAGTGCAAAGTCCAAAAGATACAAATTGGGAATTTTATATTTATTCAGAAATCTTTAATAGACTCACATCAACTCAAGACAAATCTAATAAAGCTGCTTCTGCAACTAATATGACTCAGAACTTGACTATTTTGGAATTTTTCCCAAGAATGTTTGGTGCTTTTGTGTATCTCGATGTCAGTTTATTGCTCCTAGAATTATATCCTAGTGGAACCTTATTACATGTAAGAAATTATATTATTTAAATAATTTATTAAAAACCATGCTATTAAGAATTGTTTAAAATATGTTTGAAATTTTAGCTAGTAAATGTGTACAAATCAAAGGGAACAATGATGCCTGAATCTTTGGTATCATATTTTGCCCACGAGATATTATCCATCTTGCTATACCTTCATCATAAATGCCAAATTTTGCACACAGATATTAAACCTGATAATTTTCTCTTGGGGTATACCCTATATATGTCAATTGTGCAATCTAATTTACAAATTTTGATTTTTCTCATTATTAATCTTAGTAACATTCAATGTATTTTTTGCATCATTTTATAGTGATTTAAATGAGATTGAATTGTTGGCTAATCAATTTGAAACTTCTAATATTTTTTCACTCAACCATAAAAACAATGGAAATTTCAGCTTATCACAATTTACACTTAAATTGACTGATTTTGGGAAGAGTATTGATCTTAAATTATACCCAAAAAGTAAATTTGAATATTGAATCATAACCCAAGAATCTGATGATATCTTGATAATTTTAATAATTGTTAATTAAATGACAGACACATATTTTACAAAACAAAATGAAGAACAAGATTTTCAATGCCCCGAAATGATTAAAGGATTGCCTTGGAATTATCATTTAGATTGTTTTGGGGCTTTGGGAACCATCCATTGCATGGTATTCAGTGAATACATGAAAATTCACAAGGATAAACGGTATATATCGACCTAAATAATTTTATATATAATAATATTAATAAAGAATCATATCTTAACGTGTCGTTACTAAATTAATTTTGTAAATATTACTCGCTTTTCCCACTAATTTGTAGATTCATCTCACCTATTTTGAAAGATTAAAATGGGTTCAATTAAAAAAATATATGGGGAAACTGTAAACATAGGCGTCAAAAACTATAAATATTTGATTTTAATATAAAAATTTATATTACCCCTTCAGATCGTCTGCTTTCAAGATAACCAAATCGCTTAAGCGTGGATGGTCGGCATCTAACTCAGAAACGTGGAAAGATTTTTTTGACATTTTTTTAAATCTCAACCCTCTACCCGAAGAAAATGATGGAATAGGGAATGACTTTTATTTTCTAAATTTACTTTCAGATTGGAATTCCCGTTTTACAGATATTTTAATGGATGATTCAGGAGGTTTTAAATTGCAAAACGCTCTAAAAACCATACCTCGCACCTTTTTTACGCCGTAATATGCTGTGTAAATTGTATTAAATGTATGAAATCTTGTTTGATATTTACACATCGAGTATTATTTATATTAAATAGAATAATATTATCATGTATTCATGTCATTTTCAATTGGATACACAAACCTCTCAGATGTCTTTGAATCTTGTTTTCAATTAATAATATGCAAACATTTCCTTGTACGGTTGTCTATTTAATCTTTGAACGGCGTGAAGTAAATGTAAAATTTAAAATATGAAAAATTTGCGGTGGCTTGCTTCTTGTGCACAATTAAATAATTGTAATTTTAAACAAAGTTATACCATTTTTTCATAAAATCTACCTTTTTTAACCGAAATTATTAAAAAGTCATAAATATAAATTGCCCGTAACTTAGTGCACGTGAAGAAATTAACGGCAATTAGGGTAATGGGATGTATAATTTGGATAAAGGGTTGTTTGTATGGCCTGTCGGACAAAACATTTTAGATAATCGGGCTCATATGTCGTGTCGGTGGGCTGATCGAACTCGTGGGCCCCAAATTTTTACTATTTTTAATCGACCCAATTCTGTTTGAAAGAAATAGATACTAGTATTGTAAAAACGGCTCGGTTTTGTTTGGTCGACCTTTAGTTTTAGTCGACTAAACATAAACAGACCAAAGGTATTTTGGTCTGTTTTTCTTAGTCGACTTCTAGGCTTACTTAAACCAAAGGTCGACCAAACAAAATCCACATCTCTACAACCCTAATAGATATAGACCTTCCCTGACCATAGTTATTTTTGTTTAAAATTGTAACATTTTATTCAAGAAATTTTTAATTTCAGACTATTACATTAAATTGTAGTAAGGTAAATTAGATGTTTCACTATTCACGGCACCATACTTATTTTTGTTTTAAATTACCTTTATATATTTGAATAAAGTCCAAAAGCTGCTATTATATAAGCCGTTTGTCTAGCTCAGGTCCGATCAAAATCGTATTGAAAAAATTTGGCTAGGGTTAGACTCGGACAAATTCAGCATCAGCCGATGAAAAGTAATTTTGCAGGGTTCTAGTTGTATGTCTAACATAAAGTATGCCTTTAGGGGCGACAAAATATGGTTACATATGATTTAAAACTATATGGACTCCCAACAAGTGCTCGAGGGCAAAGATCCCATCCATCTTGAAGCCATCGGACCCCTCCTTGGAGAGACGTATGCGCCCTGATGGATCTTTTTAGTCCCATGGAGCAATGGTCTTCACCTTAAATGTCACATATATTGACCTATTTGCTTCCTATAACTACAACAATGATTCTTTAGTTGTTTCATAGGGGCAAAAAACAAATAAATACAAAGCCATATTATCCTCAAACATTTTTATTCCACTGGTTGCTTCGTGTTCAGGCACCTTTGGCAAACAGGCCTTAGCTTTCTTTAAAGAGGTAGGAAAGACGTTTTCCATCGTCTAAACATTCGGTATCCTATTTACTTAATCAAAGACTTGGTATCTTTATAGCCAAATACAATTTAAATCGTTCGCGGATTCTTGGCCAATTTTAGAAGATCCTCTCGATGATGCTATATCAAAATAGTATCATTTTATTTGACGCATTCTGTCTTTTATATTTCATGTATTTATATTATATTACTGTCAACGGATTTTTAACAAATAAAGTTTTAAAACTATATGGACTACCAACATGGCCCTAGCCAAGGGGGGGCAGGGAGGGGCAGCTGCCCCCTCTAAACACAAAAATTTGTTGAAAAATCTTTAAAATTATAACTAAAATTTAAAATGATCGTTTTGCCCCTCCCTAAATCATTATTGCTCCCTCTAATTCCAATGCTGGCTACACCCATAACTACCAATAAATGTAGATGTATCGTGTCTTAATGTTTATATCGTTCATTTCATACAACACTCAGAGCTCTAAGTTGAAGCTATTTTTAGTAAAAATTGATTGTGTGTATGAAAGTGTTTTTTATTTATATAATTAAAATAAAAATTTTATTATCATGTTCAAATTATGACTTATCATTATTTGTTTTAGTTCAAGGTGTTTTATTCTTTGAAACTCTACTTATCCTTTTTTATCAAAGTTATTATTTGTTTATAAATATCTTTCATAACCAAATAATTAATAATATGTGCATATATATATCCAATTTAAAAGAGTTAATTCCATGGGCGTAGCCAAGAAGGGGGGTAGGAAGGAGCGGCTCCCTTCCCCACCCCCTTAAATCCAAAAATTTGTTAAACTTTTTATAATTATGGCTAAAATATCAAAAAATGATTATTTTGCCCTTCCTTAAATCATTATTGCCCCCCCCCTCTAATCCCAATGCTGGCTACGCCCATGACTAATTCCTATCACTAAATAAATAAAAAACAAAGTTCTAAATCTGTTTTTCAACGACGAAAATATAAAGGTATTGTCTATGTTTAACTAGGAAAAATAAATGGGTGTAAAATACAAAGGAGTCCGATAATTTTAGGAGTGTAACTAGCTTTAGTAATAATCATGGTCGTAGCCAGGTTTAGAATTAGAAGAGGGCAATAATGATTTGGGGACGGGCAAAATGGTAATTTTTTGAAATTTTAGCCATAATACTAAAAAAAATTCAAATCTAAAGGGGGCAGTCACCCCTCCCTCCCACCTCCTTGCTACTCTTATTTAAAAAATTGCTCTCTCGATTTGTATTCACATTCCTCATAATTTGTAATTAAGCATATTACATTCTGTAAATGTAGAGGTTATATGAATTCATCAAATAAACATAATGACAACAAAGTGGATCCGATTTTTTAAATTATAATATCTCCCCACCCCCCAATCATTGTCAATCTTTTTGTCTCTTCTCCATATACACCCAAGATTATGGATTCTATTAATTTTATTTCCTATAGCTATTTGTCACACTTGATGGTCAGCTCCTTCAAGTAATTTTTCCACCACTTATACCAGCTTGGCTTTAGTTCAGACAAGCTTGGCTTTAGCTCAGATTTTCCCTTCCATATAAATTTTATGTCACTTTGTCAGTTTAGGTCTCCCTTTCTTTCGTTTAACTTCGACTCGCACCTTTTTAATACGATTTGCCAACTAACCTTCCTCGGCCACTCCAAATAACCAAACCATCTCAATCTTCTTACAACCAACTTTCTCTGAATCGGAACTACATTCAATTTATCTTGGCTCCTCGTATGGTCCTTCTTGCTTATTGCCAACCCAAGATCTATCTAACTTTCGCGTTTCCATTCCAATTAAGCTTTGCTCTTCATTTGCCTAAATTACTAAGGTCTCGGTCCATAAATACCGTGAGCACAATGTGGTAATCGTCCTTTTAATTTGAGTGGTATGAGTTTATCACATAGTAAACTACTCGACTCCCTGAAGTTTAACCATCTTGCCTTTATTATTACCTTTATTTCACTTTCTAGAGCCCCATCACACTGTACCCTATAGCCCGCCCAATGTTAAAAAATACCCGACCCAAAGACTGTTAAGGAAATTAGTTGTAAAAAGAATGCGAATGACGTGCTGGAATGTAAGAACATTGACGGGAAAGAGCATCGAGGTCGCGCAAATGCTAAAATGAAGAAAGGTACACATCGTCTGCCTCAAGGGATGAGGTAGAACGGGACCAAAGCTTGGGATTCAGGATAAGGATTCAAACCAATATTCAGTAAGTCACTAAATCGGGGTCGGGATCATTTAAGCAAATCGTTCAAGGAAAAGGTGGTAAAAGTCAAGTTCAGACAAGTTAATATGGGTGAAGATTGCAGATTTGGGTGTATGAAATCAGAGAGAGACATATTCTTTGATTCATTGGAAAAAGAAATACAATGAATAGGACAATATGAAAAGTTTATTATTGGGGCGGATATCAACGCTCACATAGGGAAAGATGGCTTTGGGTATGAACGAAATCATGGAGATTAGGGACATGGTCCGAAGAATTAAGAAGGGAAAAAACTTCTTCAATTATCCCAGCCCTACGACATGGCTATCATTTTCAAAAACGCGAAGATCATATAGAGACTTATTAAAGTGGGAAGCATTTTAGTTAAATTGACTATCTGCTCATACGGCGAAAAAGACTTATGGAGTATCAAGGATCGCAAAAAGGAGACCCTCAGAACCGTGTCAATTGAGGTATCAAGCTAACTTGCCACTCCTTGATTATGAAAAGGATCTCAGTAACCAGCCTGAAACACGAGGTAGAAATATCGGTAACCAATTCGGATTTGTGGCCGGCAGATCCACAATCGACCCCATTTCGCAATGGTGAAAAGAGAAGAGGCCTGCATATGGCCTTTATCGACTTGGAGAAAGCTTATGACACGGTCCCATGCGATTTAATATGGTGATGTTTGAGAAAGCAAAATATCACTGACGCATATATAGGGCTTATGAAAAATATAAGCCTCAAATTCGTGCGTTAGAGACTCTAAACCTTTTTTGGGTTCAAATGCGATTACATCAAAGATCTGCTCTAAGTCCCTTTTTATTTAATATAATTATGGACATGATAACGAGGTACATTAAAGCCATCTCCATGGCGACGACAAAGTAATATGCGCAGAGACAAAGCAGAAAGTATTCGAAGAAGCCGAAAAGTGGTCAAAGCGCCTCGCTTGATATGTTTAAATATGGAGATGAAGGTTACAGGCACCCCATCGTAAGATCAACATCTAAAGTACTCCAAAGTAGACAGGTTTACATATCTCGGATCGGTTACATCAAGAGGAAGGTTGTGCAACACAAGTCAATGCCTAGAAACAAAAACGATGGCCAAAATGGCGCTGTATATGCGGTGTAATGTGCGACAGGAAAGTGCTAATATATGCTTGAAGAGCATTAGAAATCCCTCGTAAGACCGGTGTGACTCTATTGAAGTGTGGGCATTAAACACCAAGGAAGATAAGCTATTACAAGCCACAAGATGAGAATGATAGTGGAGCTTGGGGTATATTAAACTCGACCATATAAAGAATGCCTTGATCATGAGAAATGGGTATTCAACCTGTGGAGATCTTTATTAACGAAAATCCTCTAAGTTGGCGTGGATATATTTTAAGAAGGAAGATGATTTATGTAAATCGAAAATTACTGGAAATGGAGATAACGGGGAAGAGAGGAAGAGGACGACCTCGTGTCACGTGAAAAGGGCAAGTGGACAAAGTTATAAATGCTAAGAAGATTCATCAAAACATGGCTCTTACCCGATCATAATGGAATAAACTCATCAAAACAAACCCTACGGCTGTGGAACCAAATACTTAATAAAGAAGGAGGGGATATTATTAAATATCGTTTTAATAAATCGCGGAAACATTTAACTGACTAGCCTCAAATGCAACTAGTTCCTTTTTAACTAAAACTATCCAGTTACTTTTAAAAAAATGTAACTATTTTTTTTATCTATTTGTTAATTTGACTTAAGAACATTATAAAAACGAAGTGTTAAAATTGGAAAAGTATAAGAGCGGGTATAAAACTTAGTTACATATTTTTCTTAGCCTAACTATGGAAAAGTAACTTCAACAGCTCTAATTATATATTTTAATTAGTGTGCACTTATCTCTATGGCGAGAAAGGTAAACATAATTTAAATGTTAACAAGCCGTTTATACTTTTAATTGCTATGCAATTTATGGGCTCGATTTGGTGCGTCGTCCGTCGTCCGTCGTCCACCAAGTTATTGGCGCCAGCTTTGTGACCTGGATATCCCGGGTTCAAGCCAGGGAGAGGACGAATTTTTTTTTGAATTTTTTAAATTAAATTAATATTTTGTTCTTGTTAATACCATTGATAATATGAATTTTTGACCATCCGCTGGCTACTGACCAATGAAAAAATGACCATTGGCCAAATAAAGCGAAATTTTTAATTGCTATATGCAATTTATGGTATTTTTTCGTCTTTGAATAGGTTAACATTGATAATTACCCTATGCCCTTTCCTACAAGGGCCTACGCCTCTACTGATATGGGTCTCTGTACCCCTTACCAAAGCCTATGCCTTTACTGATATGGGTCCCTGTGCCCCTTACCAAACCCTATGCCTTTATTAATGTGGGTTCGAATCCCGGAGAGGGCAAAATTTTTTATTTATTTTTTAAATTAAATTAATTAATTGTTCTTGTTAATACCATTGATAATGTGACCTTTTGGCCGTCCGCTGGCTACTGACCCATGAAAAAAATGACCATTGGCCAAAATGTGTATCGAAATTATTTTTTTCGTTTTTTTTTGACTATTATGATTGTTCCTGTTACTACCATTGCTATTGTGACTTTTTGGCCGTCCGTTGGCTGCTGACCAATGGAAAAAAATGACCATTGGCCAAAATGTGTATCGAAATTATTTTTTTCGTTTTTTTTTTACTATTATGATTGTTCCTGTTACTACCATTGCTATTGTGATTTTTTGGCCGTCCGTTGGCTGCTGACCAATGGAAAAAATGACCATTGGCCAAAATGTGATTCGAAAATTTTTTTTTCGTTTTTTTTTGACTATTATGAATTTATATCCACTTTTACCGTGTCCTGGCTGCTGACCAATCGAAAAAAAATGATCATTGGCCAAAATGTTATTCGAAAATTTTTTTTTTGTTTTTTTTTGACTATTATGAATTTATATCCACTTTTACCGTGTCCTGGCTCCTGACCAATGGAAAAAAATGACCATTGGCCAAAATGTGATTCGAAAATTTTTTTTTGTTTTTTTGACTCTTATGAATTTATATCCACTTTTACCGTGTCCTAGCTGCTGACCAATGGAAAAAAAAGACCATTGGCTAAATTGTGAATCGAAAATTTTTTTCCGTTTTTTTTTGACTCTTATGATTGTTCCTGTTAATACCATTGAAATATGACTTTTTGGCCGTCCGCTGGCTGCTGACCAATGGAAAAAAATGACCATTGGCCAAAGTGAGCATCAAATTTTTTTTCCGTTTTTTTTGGCTATCATTGACTTATAGAGTATCTGTTGGTACTGACCAATGAAAAAAAATGACCATTGGCCAAATTTTATATATAACCTAAAAATTTATTATAGATGGTCTAACAGACAGCCAACTATGTAATATATATTTTTAACATTATAAATGCATATATATTTTTTTATTGGGTTAATATATTTCATTTAATTAGATTGTGATTTCATAGAAAACCTAAAAAGTAATAGTTAAAAAAATATAGGTATTAGATTCTAATTTACGATACAATATATTGATAGAAACTAACACAAAATTCGAAACCTCCTTCAAAGGTATAATCATAGCCCGTTCTTTCTAATTAAATTCAATCTACTATTAAAACACGAATTGTACTTTATTAGATGGCGCGCGTAAGTTTATATAATTAGTAAAATTTTCTACGTGTTATAGATATTACACCGCACGTGTGGCCGGGAAATGTCCGATATTTTTAAAACGAAAAGGTTGTTTAGGAATCTGAAAAGGCTATTTTACCCCTGGCCGCCCTGGGCACCTACGGGTAAAGTTTCGAGCGAATCGGGCGGGGAGTTTCAGAATTTAGCCCTTTTTTAAAACTAAAAGGAATTTTTATAAAATTAAATTAATATTATGTTCTTGTTAATACCATTGATAATTTGACTTTTTGACCGTCCGCTGGCTACTGACCGATGAAATATATTGATTTTCTAAACATAAAACAGAACTTTATTATTTCATTATCTATATAAATAACATAATAACTTCTTGTATTTTAATACCACCATGGTGTGACGGGTTGTAGCGCACGGCTTGTAAACAGGGTGACCTGGATATCCCGGGTTCAAGCTTGGGAGAGGGCAAAAATTTTTTTTTTTTAAATTAAATTAAAATTTTGTTCTTGTTAATATCATTGATAATATGACTTTTTGATCGTCCGCAGGCTACTGACCAATGGAAAAATGACCATTGGCCAAATAAATCGAAATTTTTTTCCGTTTTTGAATTGGTTAACATTGATAATTATCCTATGCCCTCCCCTACAAGGGTCTATAACTAATTATTTTGCATTTAATACCCCCCTATAGGCATTCTCGCCCCTTCCTACCTTTCTCGCCCATAAATTGCATAGCAAATATGCTACGTTTATACGGAGTATAGATGAGTCGCCCCCCCCTTCCCTTCCCCTACTCCCCTTCCCCTACTCTCCTTCCCACGAGGGCCGAAGGCCCGAGTTTTAAATTAATAATGTTCAATTTATATAAATGGCGATTAACAAACCCTTTCCAATAAGTTTTACATATATATTTAAAGACTCATAAATTTTTCATATTGCACTTTATATAATTAATTATTTAAAGCCACGCACTAATAAAATATACATTATTAAAGCTTCTTATGATGCCAGGTTTTTATTTTTTTAACGCCTATTTTATAAGGATTATAGGTTGGAGTAGAATATAAATGATTTTATCATTTCTAGCGGTAATTGGGTTAAGCAACAAAATCTATTGTAATTTCAAAGTATATAAATATAAAACATTATAATAATTATGTAATATATCCATATGAAGAGAGTGATTTATTTATACTTTAGTTCTATGGATTTTTTAAAATGTTTATTAATTTAGTTACTATTTTAGTTTAAAGATTGAATTTTAGTATATACACCATTGGCTTAAGTGAAAATTAAATAGCAGATTAGCAAGATGGACATATGACATTTGCAGGCCAATCACAGGCATTTCCATTCCATTTGAGTCCACTTGGGCAACTTTGAATAACTGGAGGGTTGACACAATTGACAAATTTTCTATATCAATCGAATAATTTTTATTAATTCATACAAAATAAACTTTTTTTAATTATCTTAAAAACATGAATTGTTTCAACATGGGTTTATAAGAATGGTATGTGTTTTTTCCTAAATAACGCACCACCATTGAAAATTTTATGAATATCCTACCTTATTTAATGCAATATTAAACCCTTTATTCGACAACAGTATTTAATTATAAATCCTTTTACGCGCAATCAAGAGGATAGGATCTTAGATCTCCAAAAGAAGCACCGGAACAGATGGTCGCCAAATTCCCACACGATCCACCTCCTCCGCCTCCAATAGTTGTCGTGGCTGGGGTTTTTGTTGTTCGTTTTGTCGTTATAGATTGTCTTGTTGTGCCAGTTGTAGGTTTTTTTGTTGTGGTTTGCCCGGTTGTTGGTGGTGGAACAGTAGCCCCGTTACCACCTGAACATCTAGTGGTTATTCCATTATGCACTTTTGTCAATAATGAAGCTTGGGGATCCATTGCGAGATCCCATATCAATACACCCGGATATTTTTTGGTAGCGCACGTAAAATTGACCTGAAAGCACGTTAGCGATATTGTTATTATTCGGTAAATTTGTTAAAACGGTATGATTGTACAAAAAAAACGCATAGCATTTACGGTGATAATAATGAAAATAATGATTTGTAATTAAAAAATTAAGTACCAAAGAAAGCAAAAAAGCCGAATTACCTTACTATCTAAGCTTTTTTGGTTGTCATAACTGACCCATTGATTTCCTTTAAAAGCGTAAGGTACAGAGGCGGCTGAATCCCAATTTTCGGGCCAAGCATTTTGTTGGACCTGAATATAATCGATAAATATAATTATGAAAATAAAACGCGTCTTATAAGTTACCTCAGCCCATGCTATAATACCAGCTTGTTGTAGAGCTGAAGGGTTTCCAGCAGTTCCGGGAGCCCCTACGTTCGTGCTTGATGATGACAAGGTCCAAGTACGACCATAGAATGCCAATCCAACTAGCAACTTACTCTTAGGTACCCCTAAACTTTCCCAAACTTCCATAGCGGCTTTCTATAAAATAAATAAGATATTTAAGTATAGGTTATTGGTTCAATTTTATAATATACTAGCTGTGCCCGGCCAAGCGTTGCTTTGGCTCAGTCCTTAAGTGGTTAATTAAGTATAAGCTATTAATAAGACTTATCTAAAATGGGGTCATATATTAAATAATTTATAATGTGAAAGGTCCGAATGATTTTATGAACCCACTATTTTTAGTATATATTTATATAATAAGACAAACCAAATGCAAATTCTGTTTTAATCATCAAATCCGACTAAAATTAAATGTTTTTGAAAAAATTGCTTATTAATGCTGTTACTTATTATACAATAATACCATTATTTTATTTTTCTAGTTAGCTGATTTATTTGAAATACAATTTTCTTTAATATAATAAAATAATTAATTGAAGGATGGATAATTATTAAAAATATGCTTCTATGATCGACCACGTGATAATAATGACAAAAACTGCATAATTTAAATTTTATTTAATTAATTTAAATAGTCTGTTAATGTCAGATATTTTTAAAACAAAAAGGTATTTTAGGAATCTGAAAAAGCTATTTTACCCCTGGCCTATCTGGGCATCTACGGCTAAATCTTCGCTCGAATCGGATCTGAAGTTTCAGAATTTAGCCCTTTTTTAAAACCAAAAGGCCGAGAAATGTCCGATATTTTAAAAACTAAAAGGAATTTTAGCAATCTGAAAAAGCTATTTTACACCTGGCCGCCCTGAGAACCTACGGGTAAAGTTTCGCGCAAATCGGGCCGGTAGTTTCAGAATTTATTCTCATTTAAATATCTCATTTAATAAAAATTAATGATAGATAAATAATGACATTTATATATAAATAGCATTTACTCAGAATAATCAACGTTGGACTATTTTATATTACATTTAAATTATATATACCTTCATCTTTCTCATTTAAAATATCTCATTTAATGATAATGAGAAAAATTCATCTTCTTCACCTATATATTTTCTCAAATAATCTATAATTTTATTTATTTCAGGTTAATTCATAAATTTTATGTTGTCACCGTTAAGAAAAGATGACGTTTAAGAAATTTAATTCATAAATTTTATGTTGTCTTGTCACCGTTAAGAAAAGATGACGTTTAAGAAATTTAATTCATAAATTTTATATTGTCACCGTTAAGAAAAGATGACGTTTAAGAAATTTAATTCATAAATTTTATGTTGTCACCGTTAAGAAAAGATTACGTTTTACTACAAACTACTATAAGTGATACACTGTCACCGTTAAGAAAAGATGACGTTTAAGAAATTTAATTCATAAATTTTATATTGTCACCGTTAAGAAAAGATGACGTTTAAGAAATTTAATTCATAAATTTTATGTTGTCACCGTTAAGAAAAGATTACGTTTTACTACAAACTACTATAAGTGATACACTTTTACTACAGAATTGTCTGTATATTCAAATTTTCGACGAACGCGAGGAGGTGCGTTTGATTGACATTTTATTGAACGTCAAAACGCATAAAACCCAATATCTCGAAAATTAAAAGGAATTTTAGGAATCGGCAAAGGCTATTTTACCCCTGGCCGCCCTGGGAACCTAGGGGTAAATTTTCGCGCGAATCGGACCGGTAGTTTCAGAGATTAGCCCTTACATACATACATACACTTTACTTTATATATATAGATAATCAAGGATCGAAATTAAAGTCAAAAATAACGATTAGTTAATTAAGCAAATAATAAAACATAAATATGGCTTGATTCTATTTCCATCAAATCAAAATCCTTTAAATGGTATTTTTATTCTTAAAACCATTTAATTAATATTATAACAGCACGTCGTTTGGCGCGTTCTCACAAATATATTAATTTTAAGCCATAAAACTGTTTCTAAATTGTCCTTTTAAAGAATATCCCAAAACTAGTAGGCTCAATAGTTAAAAGTCTTATTTTGTTAAAGTAATTACACCTAATTATTATATAAATACTCTAACTATGTTATTATAGAAAAAGTTATAAAAAATAAATAACTATACAGTGTTCAATTCTCCACTTCCAGTCAGTGGACTATTATGCCCTGTGCGCCCATCCCAGGATCCAGCGAAATCGTAGGTCATAACTCCAAAATAATCCAATAGGCTATTGTATATAAATGCGCAGGATAACATAATGGCTACAAATGTATAACATTGAAAATCATTTTGAGAATAACTTGTTCATTCTTGGTACATCAAATCCCGCGGTCCGAGGTCTACTTGCTGGCAAAACAGACATTAAGATAAGGCTTGTCCCCAACTCTTGCCTCAACAACTTAAAACAAATTTAAAACAATACTAATTTAACATGATATATAAACTATAAAATTGAACATTTTGGCGCACTTGATAAAGGTTTTAGTTTAGTTGAAGTTAAATCAATAAATGTTACTCTTAATAATTCGATGTATTGATCTTTTTCGTGTGCTTGCGGTTCTTCCCAGTCTATATCGACACCATCGAAATTATATTGGCGTACTAGGTTAGCCATGTTTTTAGCGAAAGCTGCCATACCCGTCGGGTTTTTAACCAAATTTCTGTGCCAATAAAATTTTTGAAAATGCATAATAAATGAATGAAATATGCAAAATCATAGGATCACTTACACAAAATAAGAAGTGTATGAGTAACCACCGACGCTGGGGATAATTTTGAGATTGGGATATCTCGTCTTCAACTCTTTGAGTCTTGGATAGTCGCCTAGGGAAACATAAAATAATAAACTACATACGATTATACTATAGACTTATTACTCGATAGGTCATTTTTGTATTTAATTGATACGTCTTTATTTTTGTATTACGCTTATGTTTGTAACTTTGTTTTCGTGAAAACAAACTTTTTAACCATTAAAATAATATTAGACCATAAAGGTTGATTAAAAATAAACAAACATATTATATTTTGATTTGCAACATGAGAGCTGTGCTATTCCTGTTACGACTTTTTTGAGATATAAAATATTTTAAAAGTCCAGTTTATTTTTTGGGGCTTTTGTTGTAATAGCATGTCAATCTATTATAAGTCACTAAATTACGGTGACAAATGGAAAAGAATATAAGATGCTAAGTTATAAATGTGTAATAATATTCATAGCGATTCACTTGTTTCGGTGTTAATTAGATTTCCATTGGCATCCATCCCTATAAAGGCATAGAGTAAATGCGTTATAAGATCGCCTCGAATATTAGGTATATCATATTTTAGTATTCCACTGCGCCATTTGCACCAATTTGGAAAGTATCCCAAAATGACAGGGCCCACTGATTGTGCTAAAATATAAAAATACATAGTAGAGAACAGAATTTTTTACCTGGTTCTGTCGGTGGAACACTAAACGTTAAAAGCCATAATAAGGGAAGTATATACAACATAATGACTTGGTTTTAATCAATATATTCAAAGGTTAATTGAAATGCTTTATATATTACTGATTTTGGCTATTTGTTATAGAACCTAAGTTTGTTTGAACATCTTGAACTCAACGCCCTTAAAATTATCTCCAATATCCCTCCTATAAGCTAAAATAGTTAACGGGCCAAATGGATTGACCTTATTGACTTTGGCTCAATTTTAAAACAAACAAGCATTATCGATTACTTAAGCTCCAATTTTAAATTTAACTTCTTTCAAAGATCATAACTTAATTGAGCCTATTTATTGCATAAGCAATCTTATATTTTTCTTAGCCTTAAAACTTTATTAACATTTCTGAACAAGGTATATTTGCAAAAGAAAAATTGATTTTTATAGAAAATTTTAGAATTTACCCTTGGTAATAGAATGTATTTAGTCCAGGTGATTGATCATCGTTTGGCATCGGCGTGATTATTGTATTCTGACCCTACTCATTTAATATTTATATTCATAACAATCTCAAAGAACCAGGTCCAACCCGCTCCAAACAAATGATATTAATGCCCCATTCATTTTGACTATAGTTTTCGAAGAGCAATTTTAAATTATTAATTTTTCTACCAAAAATAAGTAATAACTTTTTAAGAATAACAGTAATGTATAATCTTTATTGTTAAATGAGTAATATTACTATCGGTTGGTTTCACACAATTTTAGTATAAACTTAAAATAAATTTCCATAACACGAACAATTTTACTATACATCTAGATGAAAGGTTGAGAGATCCTGCATGACATCCAAAATAAAGCTCTTGAAATTGAGGTTAGAACTAAATTGTCTGATACAATTGATTCTGAAGGAAATATAATTACGTTTGAAGATTTGTATAAAATAGCTGAAGCAATGAAATTAGCAAAAATGAAGTAGTAACTCATGAAATAGATGTGGCTAATCAAAAAACTAAGCCAAAATTTAAACATTTCACCACAAAGAAATTTGTTGACCAAGGGTCAACATCTACAAAAAGATGTGAGGTGTGGAAAGGTGCATGAAATCAACGAGTGCCCAGCATTTTATAAAGAATGCTACAAATGCCAAAGAAGAGGACTGCAAAATTTTGTCGCACAAGATCTGTCAATTAATACTTTACATGTAAAAAATTACACAAGTGTGGGGATGAAGAAACCATATATCAAGGTTACAAACAGCTATCAATTTGACTAAGATTGACCCAAGAAGGAAAACGTGTGGAAACAAAAACTGTAGCATGATCGCAAGACGAATTATAGAGAATTTACGGTTGGAGATCCGGTGTGGATTCTAAATGAAACAAAATCAGGTTGGCATAAAGGAGTGATCGTGGAACGGAAAAGCCATTATTCTTATAATGTCCGCACAAATGAGGGAATACGAAGAAACATGCTGACCAGTTAAAATTAAGACTACGTTCCGAGTTTATGCCAAATGAAGAGACACCGATGAAAGCGAATCTTGAACCAAACATTGATATAGCTGAAAATCCAACTTTACAAGACGGTCTACAAGAATTTCAAAGCTGTGCTTTCATGATGAGTTCAATTTTTAAAATAGGGAGAAAGTAATATAATAGATTAATACATTGTATTTATATATACGTTTAAGATCGTTGTTTCTAGTGTATTATACACATGATTGTTATCATATGTTGTAATCATATTTGCATAATAAAGCCAGCGACTTCGGAGTAGTTAATAATACAATTTTATAAAAGATTGTCCACAATTAATAGAGAGTGGATACTATATTAAGAATTCTAATCAATGCGCATTCACATTTTTTATATAAAATTTTAAGCTCTTTGGGTTTGCAGTAGAAACTAGAAAATAATTATATTCGTTATGCATTTATTAATAAACTTTGTAATAAAATTTGGGCAGAATTCTTCTAAGACTTTTATTGATTAAGCATTTCAGAAAATTAATAAGTCTAAAAAAAATGACAAAAATGTAATGCAAAATGCGTCAAGTTTAGAGGAATCAAATCCAATATAAAATCATGAATACTTTCAGTGTGGAAATTTCCATCACCTTACGATAATTTAGTGTCACCATATAATTAAGACTTTCATTCGTGTCATTACATCTATTTATAGTTAACCTATTGGTGCAAAGTTTTTTAAACATTAGTAGTGGGCATTTAATACCAATGCTATAATTCTTTGTTTAATTTTAAAATTTCGTGCAAGGGGAAAAAATTATTACAGAAATTTAAGGGGGGTAGAAGCGCAATTTTTTTAAATAAAATTAGATTAATAGGTGTCATCATTCAGATTTTTTAGCTCGATTTCGGATGGCGTTAAAACAATTCAGGAATTCCCCCCCCCCTATCCTCTTTAAATAAACCGTGTCTTTGTGTAAAATGGTTTAATATAAAACCCTTATTCTTAAATATATGGCCGGTGTAGGATCCTCAGATCACACAACGAATAAAAAGGGTAGTGTTCTATTCTGGCCTGGCTACCCTAAGTGTGTTGTATTATATTTTTTCGCATAAATTCCATCTTTTAAAAGGCTATGCTAAAAATTTAAAACGCGATATTTGCAATATGCTCCTTTTTTAAATAAAACAGGCTAACCAACCTTTTCTGCCACTTTTTTAAAATTAAGTTTTTTTAAGCATAAATTAGGGGATAGTCATGATACCTATCAAGCCTGATTTGTGTCTTCAAAAAAATCCTTTTTTGTTCTATGACTTTTGTTATCTTCTCCCCTACTTGCACTGACAAAGGTAAAATAAATTCTAGCTTTTTTAGAGCCAAATATTTTATTAAATGCACATAACTGGCTTGAAAACATAATAGCAAACGGGATTTTGCTTGTTTACCTTTCCAAATTTACAAATGCAAATTTTAATAAGAGTTTTTTCCCCTAAAAATGAGGTTAATATGTTTTAATAACTTTGAACATAAACAAAGTAACTTAATGTAAATTATTTAACAAATAAGTAACAAGTTGGAAGACATCGATATTTCATCTGATTCGGCGTTTTATCTATTATTTTTTATTATTATTTAGTTTCATGCAGGGCAGGGTTGTTGTTTAACTTGAATGTCTAATTTTTTAAAATACATTAAAAGTAAATCAAACCCATCTGATGAGAGGGCTAAGTATCAAAAGGATTTTTTTGGCCTATCACTAGTTAATTTTAAAAGCATAATATTTAATCCTATATAGGAGGACTCCTATGGATATCCTGTAAAACCCATAGTAATTGCACACGATCGAAAATTAAATATAATTGCTGTTGGAACTAAATATGGATTTATTAAACTGTAATTTAAATTTGTCATTTTATATATTGGATTTATTAGGTATGGTTTACCAGGAATTGAGCTCCAAACATTTTTGGAAATAGGATGTGGCATCAAATGCCTTTTATTTATTGAGGGAAAGGTAATTATTATCATTATTTTCATCTGCTACAAATTATTAGGGTCGGCTATTGGTTTTGAGTGAAGAGGAAAAAATACATATCTATGAATTTGTTTATTCTTATACAAGCTCTAAATTAAATCAAATTTCATCATTTGATTTAATGGAGAAGTAAGATATTTCAAAAATATTATTGAATTTTTTGTTGAATTTCTGCATATATTAATATTCTTATTTACTAGACTATTGCCATTGAAAAATGTACACAAAGACATGCCCATAAAACAAAAATTTTCAATTTCAACAATTGCCATCACATGCACCTTAAATTTATCAAACTTTTTATACATAGGAACAAACTGTGGAGAAATTCATTTATTGCAGTTAGACAATTTTGGTTTAATAGAGCCATTTATATTTTCATTTGAAGATACTCCATTATATGAATCTTATAAGTACTAATTTTAAAGTTCAATCTACATATAATTCCTAATATTAATGATAATTTTTAATTTATTTTTTATGTAATTATTAATAACATTAGAAACCTGACACAATCTAAAGATAAATTGACTTCTTCCATTTGCAACATAGTTGCCCTTTCAAAAGACAATAATGAATCTGATGTATCTACATCATATCTATTAATTTCCCTGAAAAATTATTACATTATTTTATGGAACGAATTGAATAAACAAATTATTACGTATTTTAACCATGGAAAGGTTCTTTTAATATTGACCATCTAGAGAAAATGAAATTTTTAATAGGTTTTGGAGTCAATAAGTGTTAACCCTCAGTATTTACTACAAGATTTTTTATCAGAAAATTTGACATTTGTTACATCACACTTTGATGGATCATTATTTATTTGGAATTTTGATTTTGAAAATTTTCAAAATTTAAAAGTTCCCATTAAAGAAGATGATGACTACATATCAGCTATGGAAAAGAAAAATGCAATTGTTAAAACTGAAGCAACTCAGGAATTTTACCCATTTGGTAAGCAAATAGATGACTCTTTTATTATATTAAATTATAATTTTTATTCGCCTATAAAAAAATCATTAAAAAATTTATATAGACTTTCATTGCTTAAGTTATACCAACCATTAAAATATAGGTAAATAGATAAAAGGTCTAACATACAAATATTGCTTAGTTTGCCTACTAAATTATAATGTTGGCTTTTGGACAGTTATCTGTAATAAGCCTTAGAGAATTATTATAAATTTGCAAAAGTTTTGTTTAACCTTCCCTCACTAGATTCCAGATTAAATTAGTTATTTGTCTCAATATAGTAAAAAAAGTTTCTGTTAATTATTCAGTTGACTACAAGTCTAACTTGTAAAAACTGATTTTGATTTATATTTGCAAGTTAACCTAGACCAACCCCCCCCCCCTTAAAACCCTTATATTATAGAACAACTTAAATATAGATTAAGTAGACAACACCCAGGTTTCAATATTGATCATTTAGCAAGATATTTAACATGTAAAAAAAATTTGTTGAGCTTTATTATAACAATTTCTAGCACTAAATTATTGACGCTTGAAAATAATTTTTTTACGGTTTTTAATTTTAATATAGCAAATAATTAAATAATTTTTATTAAAATTCAAAACATAAGTTTAGCGAATAACCTCAATTTTGTAAGCACGTTTTCTGGGGCATTGTGTATCCTTATCACAAGTGGAGATCTACGCGTTTTCAACTTTTACTTGGTTTGACACATATATATTAATTTTCTTTTTTAAGAATAAAGAATTTGAATTTCTAGTGTATCTTATATATAAAATGGGCAAAATGTTAAATAAAGTTTCTTCTAACAGTATTATTTATTTTGGGTTTATTTGCAAGAAACTAGCCCTTTTCCTATTTTTATTTTAAAACGATTTGGCAGGGAGGGGCTGCTGCCCCCCCCCTTTAAATCCGAAATATTAAATTTTTATCAAATTATGACAAAAAAAAAATGTTATTTCGCCCCTCCTTAAATCATATTTATACCCCCCCCCCCCTCTAATTCCAATCCTGGCTAAACAACTCCCATCAGTTAGGCAGGATTTGTTTTTTAAACAAACGCACCACACGTGCCTGATAGTATTAATATATATATATATTATCAAAACTTTTTCGTTGAGTAAACAGTTTTATTTATTTAATTATTTATTTATTTATTCGTTTTTGCACAAAATATATTCAGAGACCAAGTCTAACAAACCAATCACCCACGTTAAATGGACGACAATTATAAATCGAAGGTATATAACTAGATATTTGCCTACCATGATGTTAAAAGCACATTCATGGGCGTAGCCAGCATTGTAATTAGAAGGGGGGGGGGGGGCAATAATGATTTAGGAAGGGGCAAAATGATTATTTTTTGATATTTTAGCCATAATTTTAATAAATTTAACAAATTTTTTGATTTGGGGGGGGGCCTGCCCCTACTTGGCTACGCCCATGAGCACATTCCTCGTGTAAAAAATATATACAAACTATTAATTTTTCTTTTAAAAATACCAATTTCATAATTATTGCACGCAGCGAAAATGAAGGTGATGAAGTAATCGTAGGAGATGATACAATCATATTTGTGGGTGGTATGCCTCGAGACGGTGTAAATGGTGATAAAAATACCGTGACCATAATGTCCCTCAAAAATTTCACTGTACAAACCACGTTCGAAGTACCTTCCAAAGTTAATGATATTATCGTGATCGGAGATCAGTCAGCGGATACGACAAGTGAGTCGCCATTAATGTACCATGTAGTGTTGTAGAAAGGGTTGGATTTTGTTTGGTCGACGTTAAAACCAAAGGGCGACCAAACAAAACCCAAC
Source organism: Gordius sp. MW1 (assembly GCA_964036665.1). Lineage (NCBI taxonomy): Eukaryota > Metazoa > Nematomorpha > Gordioida > Gordea > Gordiidae > Gordius > Gordius sp. MW1. The sequence goes on along the minus strand of OZ038526.1, from coordinate 35,965,543 downwards.
CCTTTTTACAAAACACTAATTAGAGGAGACCTCTTCTTCAGTGTTACTTGCGGAAAAGATGTTTATATAATTTTGTTTATTGATATCATTAGTCCTGGAATATATAAATTTAAAAATGTGCTAATCGTAAGAAAGAAAAATTTTTTAATGGCATATCTCTGTAAGAGATAAATTTTTCTGTCTTAAAATCTTTAAGGAATATTTTGAGTTTTTGGCCCGAATTACTTAAAATAAGGCAGATCTTTTGATATGTGCGAAAATATATTTTTGTCTCTCCTCCGAACTACATTAATTATATATACACTTTAAAACAAACTTAGCGATTAAATGACACATCTATAATTTTACGACGGATGAAATTATGAGTATGATAAGTTATTTGCCAAGTTTTTATGCGGCGTTGCCAAGTTTATTTATTAAAGCTAATAAAGAAGATCAGCTTTTTTCGTTTTTACAAACATTTACAAATATAACATCAATGACATTTTAAACCAAAATACAATTTTTGGTAGGTGCGGGAAGTGTTTTGCTGATATTAACCGACGAAGAACTTTTAGCCGTGGACCTGACTACGGGCCCGGGCTTTAAAACAATTCAGCCCCCTTACCTAATGTGCATTCACGCCTCAGCCATTACAGCTTGTTTGTACGACGATAATAAACTTCTCAATTTCGGACACTCTTGCCCCGATCTAAAACAGAGTTGGCCCGTTAAAGGCGTTATTTCTGGAGATTTTAGTAATTTTAAAGTGGATTTTGAAAAGTCTGGAATCAAGGAATATCACCTAGAACCAGAATATTTCGTTTCGGGGTACTTTAAATGTGATACCTTAACCCGGGGGCGTAGCCAGGGGGGGGGCAGAGAGGGGCGGCTGCCTTCCTCCAAAAAAATTGTTGAAATTTTTATTAAAATTATGGCTAAAATTTCGAAAAACATCATTTTTGCCCCTGCCTAAATTATCATTGCCCCCCCCCTCACATAATTCTAATGCTGGCTACGCCCATGCCTTAACATCGATTTTATTCAATTCAATTATATTTCATTAATTTACTATGGGATTTTTAATTTTGCTAGTCTTAAATTTTAAAGTTTCGTACCTTCATTACGTAGTAGTGCCTTCGTTTAAAAACAAATTACTTGTAATAATTGTTAAATCCAATACAAAATCGGCTCATAAATTTTATGGTATTTTAGCATGTATATAATTATGATACTACGTAATAATGTGTGCGAAAAGTGTGGATAAGTTGTGCTTAATTAAAATTTAGCCAAATAAAATTGATTTAACTTTGACAGCGCGTTTTTATATTTTTTTAGTCGTGTATGTAATTTTTTGTATACCATTTAATAAAGATAGTATTTATAAAAAAAAAACTTCGACTTAAAAGAGTAATTTATATCAAAACCTACCACTAGTGTTGTAAAAACGTCTGGGCCCTGTTTCGTCGTCCATTGGTTTTAGTCATCCAAACATTAACACACCAAAGGTTTGACCTAAAACCCATGGTCTATTTATGCCACCAAGAAAAACAAACCAATTGGTCCGGGTAATTTTAATGAATCTGGTTCAATTGACAAAAGTTCATTTGTAAAAATCTCTAAATATCTAAATTTAACCCTAACCCTATATCTAAATCTAACCCTAACCCTTGCCTATATTACATTTTGCCTATATACATTTTGCACAGAAGTGAAATTTACAAAATAAATGATAATAATATTGGAAAACTTACCAAACGCAGAGGGTTTTAAGTCACACTTATAACTGCGCATGCGCATAAGCAATTATTGCCTGTATTAGATTTTGTGGAGTTAAAAACATAAAAAAGTTATTAAACTAGCATGCGCATAAGCAATTATTGTCTATATTAGATTTTGACTATTTTAGATTTTGCACAGAAGCGATTTTTTTAAAGAACGGGAGTTTAGAGATCTAGAGATTTAGAGATTTTTACAAATGAACTTTTGTCAATTGAAACGATACCAATTTTAATCGACTAAAACCAAAGGTCGACCAAACAAAACCCAGCCAGCCGTTTTTACAATATTACCTACCATCCTTTATGTATCGAATAATATTATAGACACGAAGATGGGGCAATTAGGATATGGGACATTACCCCTACTCGTGGGCAAATTAATCTTTTACTAACATACAAAACCGGACACCTTTTTGATTTGGACAGCCCAGCTGATGAAGAATCAATTGCTCTCGATAAATCTTCCATTCAGGAGAAAGATGAAAAAGATCTTTTCAAATTTAAATCCATCGGAGTTTTTGATCCATTTACAGACGATCCCAGGTTGTTATCATTAACTTTTATATAATTTTGCTCAAAACGCGTCGATTTAGTGTATTTATGTAATGGATAGGTTGTTTTGTGTGACTATGCAATAGTGTTGTAAAATCGGTTGGGTTTTGTTTGGTCAACCTTCGGTTTTAAAGGACTAAACATTAACAAACCAAAGGTTTTTTGGTCTGTTAGTCTTAGTCGACCACTAGGCTTGGTTGAAATTTGAAAAACAGACCACAGTCGATTGTTAGTCACAAAACAAAACCCAGCAGTTTTCCCATACTATACTATTAAAATCATGAGTCAGCCTAGCAATGATCATAAATCGAGCTATAAAGGGCAACCTTAAGAGGTGTCAATTGCATTTGCGAATTCTGATTTATACTTCTCAGAGTCGAAAACTAAGATTTGAATCAACTTTGAAGTATTAAGGACACATTATTAAAGTACCCTTTCACGGGGTGTAAAACTTCACTTAATCTTATTTCGTCTTAGAAATGTTGAAATTCTGTGAAGTTTGATGGATAAAAGTTTGTTTTCTCTAAGGATTCTAAAGTTTTCTTTCATATAGGTGAAACTGATCATTTTAATAGAATACGTACTGATAGATTTTGCATATCCTTAGTCGTGTTTAATCTTTTTAACCTTTTTTTTGTCCCATCACTTTAACACGTTTTAATCAAATTTTGATAAATTTTCTAAATGTTTCACACACAATTTTGCCCTATATTTAGCGTAATTTGTAATTATAAAAATTATTTTCTCATCCGTATCTTAGGCTAGCGATAACCAAGATTTGTTTGGCCACGGGTGTACCCTTCGCAACGCAGAAGGGCTCCGAACCCGGTGGGAGGCAAGAAGTTAAAACAATTTTAGCCATTGGTGGAGCATCGGGCCAAATCGTAGTTATACGAGACCTAATTGCCACGTTACCGCTTCTAAATAACCCCAGCCCCGATATAAAGGCTTCTTGGACTGATGTCAATCTCGTGCAAAATCAGTAATACACAAACACTCGGCTATTTTTGCATAACTTTGTTAATGATTCGAGATTTAGTCGTCCATTTTATTTTATCAATATTTGGGTTCGGGCAAATTGTTAAAAACGAATTTACTTGTTTCTGAGAGTTTTTTTTAAATAAGTGAGAAGTCATAGCGAATGTTAATCAATATAGCCAACGCTCGTTTAGTTGTAATCTTCTACTTATTTATCAAGTATTTGGTTCCACAGTGGTGGGGTTTGTTTTGATGAGTTTCTTCCACCTTGAACGGGTAAGTGCCATGTCTTAACTAATCTGTCGTGTTTTATTAATTTGTAATAGGAAGGAACAATTTCCCTTAGGTTTAAGGTTATTATGTAGATGAGATCTAACGCTATTTTTATCCAGAAAACACCATGAAGATCATCTTTCATTTTTCCCTATTTTGTTTTTCCTCTGCAAATGTCATATTTTGTCGTAACTTAAAATTATTCGCGTCACCTATATGTATTTATCATATTCCTACATATAAAATTCAAATTTTAGCACGGATAATTTTGTGTGGAAGGGCCATCAGCCCCTGACTCGTAAAAATAACTCGGACCCTGATTCTATAGCCATCATTACATGCTGCCAAATCTACCCCCCAGCTGCTTGTACAACCTTAACTATCGATACGAACACGGGCCTGTTGTGTGCCGGCACTGCCCACGGCTTCTTTTGCCTCGATTACCTAGCTAATAGACTCCTCTTTTACAAGTGTACGCTAGATCCTAATGGTAAATTTGGAGGAAAAAATATTGTGAAACATACACTTCTTTTGTCGGAAAACAAATACAAGTGTCGTAAAGTCTAAATATCATTGGTCCGTTTATGAGACTAAAAGAAATAAACCAAAGGAATCCTGGGTCTGTTTATGTTTAGTCGACTACAACCAAAGGCTGACCAAACAAAACCGAGTCGTTTACAACACTAAAATTCAGTTGCTCGAAACTATTAACATGCCTGACTATATATATACTAGTGTTGTAAAAACGGTTGGGTTTTGTTTGGTTAGCCTTTGGTGTTAGTCGACTAAAGATAAACAGACCCCAAAGATTTTTTGGTCTAATTTTCTTAGTCGACCACTAGGCTTAGTCAAAATTTGAAAAACAGACCAGATCCGACCGTAAGTCTTTGTTAATTTAAAGGTCGACCAAACAAAACCCAGTCACACTCCTATATACTTTTTAATTATTTATAATAAACTTTTTTTTGGTTGTTTTGTGTATCCTTTTCTTTTAATGGTAAGGTTTGTAAGATCTTAGACCTCCTAAACCAAAGTAATAGATAACATTATGAGAATAAATAAACTTTTTGATGCTTGTTTTTAGAAATGATATCTGGAGGCGATAGCGCGTTATCAATGAAAAAATCGCTTAAAAAATCACTGAGGCAATCGTTCCGCAGGCTACGAAAGTTTCGTAAAGATGGAAATAACGATATCAAGTTGGCCTTTCAAATTTATTATCCCTATTTTATTAAAATGTTTAATAAAAATCTGTTATAAGTCACTGCTTATGGTCGTACATAAAATTTTTTTTAACATAATTCTCTCATTCTCCATAAAATGCGCTTAAAACGATAAACAATTCGTTTTCGTGCTAGTCTATTCATTGCTGTTTTTAATATTTTCAGAAATTCACAGATTCACCTATTTTATATATTGAAAATTGGCACTCAAATATGGGCATCGTTTTGATGAATTAAATAGTCTGAAAGGCCCTTTTTATACTCTGAATTATAGATTTGATCGTGATCGATTTTAACGTGTAACAAGATTATTACAAAAATCTTTATTCCCCACTTTTATTTATTTTTTAACTAATTAACCCAGAAACGAACTTAAACCGGCCCAGCTCGACACAACCCGTAACGCGTCTTTTCGGGCCCGAGCCTCGGGTCGGACCTTTGGGGCAAGCCGATGGGGCGCTGCCATTAATCAAGAACGCTCTATTGAAGCCCGGCCCACTGCCATAACCTCGCCTAAGGTCTTTACTTGGCATTTTGCATGGCTATTAATTCTTTATTTTAGGCGTTTAACCAATGAGCTAAACTATTTTGCTTTGAATGCATTGAAATTACTAAATGTTTCTATTCCTTTTTGGATCTATCAATGTCAATATTATTAACTTTTTGATAGAATTTTTCTTATTTATTTCTAATTTTGAATTTGAGTTTCAATGCATCCGATACCTATTTCTTTTTATATTTCCAAGTAAATATATTACTTTTTTTACATGTTATATCTTTGGAACTGCTGTTAATATTACGTAAATTGTCTAAAACTTGGCTTTAAAAGTTTATAAATATTAGCACCACCAAATAAATAATTTATCCCTTGACAAATTTGAATTGATGTTTCCAGAAATTTATCATCTTTCAGTATTATATATTTATGGTATATACTTTTTTTCATTTTTGTAATTTATCACTCTTTAGAAACAGGGACTACTATAATTAATTTTGATTTTTAATTACTATGTTGTATTTTTAAACATTTTTACCTCGTGTTTTATTTCTCAGTAAAATTTTTACGAATTTTTTTATTTCGTTCAGTTTTAGCTTTTAAAACCTTTATAGCAGGTCGGTCCAAATTTTATTTATAATTCAGTGAACGTTCATCAAATATTTTGTATTGTATTTTCAGACGTCTCCTAACCCGCCCACCGCTCCAAAACCTACATCAGGCCCCACGGAAGTTTTATCCTTGAGTACACTCAACAAAGGTTTGGTCCGATGTGCCCACTTCAGCCCCAATCCCTGTAAAAGCACCCCGACTCACAACCAAGGCATTAGCACCTTACTTTGGGTCGGCATTAATTCGGGCCGTCTTTTTGCCCACGAAATTAGGTCTAGCCTCTTGGTAGAGGAGGGCCAGGAGGAGGACGGGCCCAGTGTGGAAAGGAGTTACAGGGCTTGGAAAGAAATTCAGCTCAAACACGGGGCACCGGTCGTTTACGTTTCTCTTTTGCCCGAATGCCTAGCCAATTTTAGAGGCGATTCACTAACGCAAGACGGTAGTCCACACGCGACCCGACTTTTAGTGGTTTCGGAAGAGCAAATTAAGGTTTTTATTTAGTTAGTTGATTAATCTAAATTTAGTGGTACAGTAAAGTTTAAGTGAGTGAAAGTCGTATTTAAGCTCGAAATAGTTCTTTTAGTGAAAAATCTCTTTTGCGTCTATATGACCATGGAAATTGTCACTTGCAATGCGCAAATATGTCTTCCCTCATACAATTTTGCAGGTTCAGTTTTTGAAAAAATCTTTTAATTTATCTAGTAAAATATACCATTTATTAGCTTAACATAGCAACTGCAAAATACTTTTATTATGCGACCTCCGAATTAAATGCAAGAAAGCTTATTACGTAAATCTGGTAGTTTTTTAAATGAATATTAAGGGCAAAACTTCTTGGCCTTATTTTGCAGTCCTCTATAATTTATTTAAACCTTCAATAGGCTCGCTTAAAAGATTTTTAATGAGATTCTCTAGATTGAATATGTTTTCGTAATTTATGGTGTTTTTATGTCTATATTTGCACTTTTTTTTAGAGATTTTAAGATTCTAATATTAACGACACTTTTTAATTGACCAAACCAAAGCCTGTCCAAATTTCACGATTTAGCTAAAAAGAATTTCGACACTGTCATTTAAAGGAGCTACATTAGTTTCCCATGGTGATTCTTCACTGAATACTTATGTAAATACTTTCTCATTTCTTTGCCGTTAACGCGCGTTAGATTTTCTCGATGCCACACATAAAACCGCTTCACAAATATCGATTGACGGCTCTCGAGGGCAGCTTGTTCAGAAAAGGGTTCGTAACTAATTTCCGAGACCCCAAAGCAACCCAGCCCGGCTTCCCCAGTCTCACGGTATTTGTGGCTTTAACGAATCATGGGGAATTGGGAGTTTACGAACTGAATACTCTCAAGAGGCTGTGCTATTATCAATGCCTCCGTAAAGAGGACGTCAAGTTAGTTTTTTCCCAATTTATGAAAAATAAGTTTTTATAATATTACAACGAAAAAAAGTATATTTTTGTGATGTCTTTTCTTGAATGTCAAATGTTATAGGGGTAATTTTAGCAAAACACTAAATCTTTGCATGTTTTATTTAAAGATTGCAATCATAGACTAGATAGAAAGCTCATCAACGTTAGTAAGTTTACCCTTTTCCGCCATATTGAAATGTGCAAAAATGAGGGAAGATAGAAAAATGCTGGATTCAATTGTACACATTTTACCATATCAATCATATGGCATGTGCAGTCTACCTAGTATATGATTGCAATATAAGAACGTTACTTAAGACTTTAGTGCATATTGACGTCTTTTAAATAAACGTACAAATTCATAGATTATCGGACTAAAGTTGCTAGAATTTTATATCACGTCGCGATTAATTTACTAACTCTAAATAATGATAACAGTTTTATTTACGTGCAAGGTTAATATCAATTTTATCAGGCAAAAGATTACAATATGATTTCCATACACGGATCAATGCCATTCGTTTAGTGTTAGCCCGTTTTTATAGTTTTTTAGCCGTGATTGCAAATTTTTTTAAATATAATTATATAAATTAATTTAAGAATTAATTACCATGCAAAAAAAATTCACGATTTTAATGAGGATATATAATATTATGCCTTGCTCTTGATGTATGTCAAATGTTTTAAAATTTAACAAAATTTCTGGTGTATATGCTTAGTGGGATTTCGTCGTTGCAATTCTTGAATCACGGACAAGCACTTTACTTGGAATCTCCGAGCGAATTACGTCGCTTATCGCTTTCTACGCACTATACCAAACGCTTGCACGAACTCAAGCTAGCTCACGCCACTGCAGACCCGGACTCTAAAGATATTAGCGAAATTGCTTCGCAACGGACCCTGATTCCCACTGGTACTTTCTGAGATGTGTTAATAAAAAATTATGATCCCTAGTGTATAAAAGCTAAAGTTATTAAAGGTAGTAAGTTTCGAGTTGCTTATATAACAATTTTTGATTTTCAAATGCGATTATACATGAAAACAGAGTGTTCTTACTAAATTAGAATTCTAATATTTTTTATCTTATTTGTAATAAGATCACTCTTGATACACTGTTGTCTTTTCATTATACTATACGTCTATTGCATTTATATTTTAACGAATTAACGACTAACAATTAGTATGTATTTGTATATCATTTTTAAAATACAGGTACGGTGCATAGCTTAGAGTGCCCTTTGACGCCTGTGAAAGATGAGGCTAAAGTTGCACCTACGATGGAAAGTTTTCTGGAAAAAAGTGAGATTATAAAAAAAGTGAACAAACCTCCGTTGTCTACCAGATCTTTGTTTCGTCGCATTATTCATGCTTCGCACCACAATCAGGCGACAAAACGAGAAGAAACTTATGAAGAAAAGGTCCTACCTAAAGAAAAAATAGATGAAAAATGTAAAGAAATAATCGTGCCAGAAGACGACTTTACACAGCTTTTGCTGTCAAAAACTGAGTTTCAAGATGCTGGAAATGATACTTTCTATCGAGAAACTCGATCGATGTTGGAGAAAGGGTCTTTGGCTGAAATGAGAACCGCCCTTATGTTAGATTATGAAATAATTTTGTTTTATTATTTCTTATTTTTTCCCCAGAAACCTGGAATTAAATTTAATTATTGGATTTTCCATGACGAGATGGACCTAATAAAACGAACACAAATTTTTTATATTTAAAACTTTTTATGTCTAACAAACTATTTGCCACTTTTTAATATTATTTCAATTTAACCAATTTTAAGCAAAGGGAAAGAGAATCAAGATCTATTTGAAACTAAAGAAACTTCCAAAAATGGCAGCGTAAGAAGTTTAGCCAGCTTTCCCGACGATTCGAAATGCATTGTTAAAACGCCCAATGGACAACCAATTGATAATTTACACAAAATTGAGATCGGTACTTTTATCATTTTATTTAGCTCGTTTTGGGGGCTAAATTGTTTTATTTTAGATTTAAATTCATATAATAATCTTTTACCAGCGATTAAATTCCCGTCTTTTTTATGTTTTTATTTTCAACTATTGTTTACCTAATAGAAAACCGTGAGACTCGAGTGGAAATGGCCGAAGAAATTGGTATTGCTGAAGAAAAGTGTCAATTAAAAGTGTCTAGGATCTGAGGAATATATGGACACTCTTTAAATTTTAATTTTTATTCTTAAGCGTCTTATTATTTATGATTTACCATATTTTCTCATTGTACAAAATCTGCTTATTAAATTGACTATCAATCGCCCATCGCTTTTTAAAAAATCTTGTAAATTCATCTTTAGCGCTTATATATTCGCTATTTTACCATTCATTACACACACGTACAACTTTTAATATTTAATATTACAAAATTTTTAAACTTTTGAATTCGCTCAAATTATACACATTCCATCCGTCCACTCTTAAAATCATCCAATTTTTATTGAAATATTATTATATTAAGCATTCTGTATTTCCACCATTTTTATACTATTTTTCGCAACCATACAAAGACCAATTTTACAAAATTTTAATTTTTTATTGTTACATTTAAGCAACATCGCCACGTATTTATGACAATTTTTATACAAGATTTAATTTTTGACCTCATCTTTGCCTCATACTTTCAAATAAAAAATGCACAATATGGTGTTTTTAGTTGTCTCGCATTTTATTTTAAAAAATTTGACAAAATGACATGGCCTGCTATATTGGATAAAATATAAGGCTGGACTAATTAAATTTTTGATCTGAATTAATACTACTTTGAATAAGGTGAAAAAGCAGATAGGGTTTATCTAAATGTTTTCTAAGTTTTTTAATTATAATCTTACAAAGAGATGTCATGTAAAATACAATATTCCGATTTCTTCAAGGGTTTGAGACAAGCAAGCCTAAATTTGTTAACTTAATATTTGCTGGGATAATTTTAAAGTTTAATTTTACCAAGTCTCCATGAAATATTAGTTATAATATCCAATTTGAGCACTGATTTTATATAATTTTACTTTTCTCCTTTTGTATTAAAAATAGGTTTGTTTCTTATTTGTCGTGGATGCCTGAATTATTGGAATTTGTCATTTCATTGCCAAAGTTGTCGTATCATTTTGCTAAATAATAAAATATTTATTGATTTTGAGTTCTCAAACAAACCTATATTGTGCCCTATTTACAGGTTCATAAAAAATACTTATATGATGCAATATAATAAAAAAAATTTAAAAATACTTTCAAATGCAATATGTACCAACTATTTAGTAATATGATGCAATTAAAGGTTTACATTTACCCTAGAAAAGAGTATATAATCTAATTAATTATTATTAGTGCAAAGGCAATTCTTCTCAATTCATTATTATGAATTCCAGCCATAAAAGACTATTTTTAATCCTTATATTCGTATCAATACTATTTTTAAAAACTCAAACAAGCATTGTTCCAGAAAGTAATACTAATTTATTTTACTTTAATCTTGCATGAGTAAAAATTTATTGTTTTTATCCTTGAAAACTTGATTTATGTAACCCTACTTCTGACTTTACAATTTTTATAAAAGCTGGAAATTTATTAATTCTTAAATAAATGGCCAGCATCTTTTAATCCACCCGCCCCACAGAACTTTTATCTAACATAAATTTTAACTTTAAATCGCAATAGATTTTTTGAATTATTTTATTTAGAAAATGCACCTTTCAATGAAAATGTTGACAGTCCTATTGCAGAGGGTATACCTAATTAACCCTTATATTTGAATTGGATTTTGTAATTTTTTTATTTGAGAAAACGAGCCTCCCTGTGATAGTTTTGACAAGCCTATTGCAGAAGGTATGCTAAATTATCACTTGTTTTTTCAATTTTATTATTTATCTTTTAGCGATTCTATACAATGCTTCAAGTTCAAGACCAAGTAAAAAATATTAGTCAAACCATTGCAAATATTAATTTTAGATGAAAAAGCATCTTGGTTTAAGACCGTGTATAATATATTGTCTAATTTCCTATTCTAACTCCTCTGTGTAAATATTATTTATTTTATATTTTAATTAATCATAAATTTAGCCACCCAAGGATAATCTAATCCATATTCTTCACTTAAGCTCGATTTTAGGATAACCTATTATATTAGATTATACATAATAATATGATATACGTAGAAAATGTAAATTGTAATTGAATAAAAGCGTTTCAAGTTTTTAATTGCTATGCACTTTATGGGCACGTTTTTGGTTGTCCGTCTTGTCCGCCCGTCCGTCTTGTACGTCCGTCGTGTCCAACTTTAGATTTATAGCGCTTTATATTCAATCAATAACATTAATCAAACGTATTTTGTAGCAAATGATCTTTAAATGCTTAAGTCGTTTATCATTTCACATTATTCATTGAACTATATTACAACATTATATTTATATTATCTTAATAAAGAAATAAGATTGTAAAAGGTTTCATTTTGCAATTATGTTAAGGGTCACTTCATTATTTTAAAATAAGGTATACAAATTATCATTTTATGACTTTATCAATATATGTTTAAATATAGATATATTAGCTAATAAATTAAAACATTATAAGATGTTATAAGAAACATTTAAAATTCAAACAATTTAAATACATTTTAAATTAGATTTTACCATCACATACATCATAATTTAACTAAACGTAAATAAAAATATAATAAAACAAATAAAAAATAAATATTTGAACTTTGTTACACACTAGGCATTTAAATTATAATATAATGTACTGGTATAACAAAAATATAAAGATTATAATCAAATGTAAATAATATCTATATACCTGAGATTTTTATATGGAGAACGTAATATCGCAATCTACAATTACGTGGTTATATTTCCTTTGTACAATACTTTTTGTTTTCTCTTCAACACTTGGTATTTGACAAATTTAGTATTTTCCTTTCTAGTAGCATTAGAAATTAAGCTGTCGGGTTTAATTCATTATTAATGGGAGACTTTATATTTTGTCAAAATTTGATTTAAAAATAAGTAAGAAATTTAAAAAAGAAGTACACATTTAATTAGAGATAATTTTAACAGAACACTAGCAACAGATATAATATTAGGTTGCTCAATAATTTTGAGAAATAATTTCTTAATTTTACCAATTGGATAAGTTTTAACTATGGGTCTACGACAGTTATGACCATTGCTGTTTAAAGCAGAGAGAGTGAAAAAGAGATGGAACGATTCGAAGTTATATTGATCAACGTGATGAAGTATTGGACCTTGGGTGAAGATTCAATGAAAAATTAGAATGGAAAAGGTAAAGACAGGACAATTCGGCGGCCGCCGTGGCCTAAGATCGAAGGGAACTTCCCATGAAAAAACAGTGATTTCTTTCCAAAGCGGCGTACACGGGAAATATGCCTTCGGACCGCCTGTCACCGACTAAGAATGCTTCCACGAGGGCACCCTGCGGCTTCGTCGAAGATAGGAAATTATCGAGCAGGGGAACAAAATCTTGAATTTTTGTGAGCTTCAGGAATTCCCTACTCTTTGGTTTTGTTTTTAATTCCCGTCCAAACTGTTCATGGAGACACTGGGCGGGATCTCGTCCTTTAATCCACCCCAGAACGACGTCGCTAGTATCGACCACGTTCGTGAAAACCCATCCTGAAAACACATTTAAGCTATGTCGTCTCTCACGCACTCAACTTTGCATCCAGACAGGGTTGGCTGCATCATGGGTAATTTTGCCGCAAGCGCTGGAAAAAGCTCAAACGTCGTCTTAGTTTGGACGGGCTTTGTTAGCCGGCCGAGATCGAGGCGGCTGGTGGACGATTAAAACCCATGATGAGCATTCAGCCAACTAACTCTCACCTTTAGCCATGATGGAACCAAACCGGAGAGCAAAACACTTTTCTCTAGCAAGCTGTTGCCACTGTATCCTCTCCCGAAACTGGCGATCTCGTTGCTGCGAGGGTGGGCTACCATATTTTTTTGGGGTTGGAAGGTCAATTGTTCACAGCCGGTTTCGACATAGGTAGGGGTTGCCCGACCGAGTGCAAGCACTGAGCACCTTGATGGCCAACGACGCCACGACGTACTGTGAGTTCATGAGTTGTATGCCAATCTTAGATAACGGCGACCCATCGGTCCCATGCAATGGGATGAGGTACACCATTCATGCAAGAAAGGATTGCGATCTTGCCACAGTGCCTTGTTCATATTTTTAGGGGATATTCAATTTTCTAGTTAAGTGTCAAGATGGTTTCTGGCCTCTCAGGCGCGACACTAGCCACATCAGCCAGTCAAGTAACCATAAATTTCTCTAAATTTGTCCCCAAGATTATTTATAACCTTTCATAAAGTCAATAAAAAATGTGATCTATATTTGTGTTACAATTTGTGTTAATCTACACTACACTAGCTCCTGATCTATTCAAATTTTAAATTGCATTAAATTCTTTTATTGTCAGCTAACTTTAAATGCGATTCATCAAAGAAAGCTAGCAAGGCAAAATCGCGTAGCCACCATATAAATCTTGCTAGAATAGTGACACTACATTCGGATGTTTCTCTCCAGTGCCATATCTGGTATCTTGTCATTAAAAGCTGTTATTTTCTTAGATACTTTGGTTTTTACAAATGTATGATATGAACTAGGACACACGGGCGTAGCCAGGGGGTAATAGGGGGCGGCTGTCCCTCTAAATCAAAAGATCCTTTATAAGTTAATAGGCTAATATTTAAAAAAATTATCGTTATGCCCCTGCCTAAATCAATATTGCCCCCCTCTAAATCCAAATTTAGCTACGCCTATGCTAGGACATGTTTTGAGTCATACCATTAAAACTATATCTAATTAGAACATTTTTGTGATTACATTATTAAGTGTTAATAAATAATATAGATTTTCTATCTTCTTGTTGTTTTTCTAATATTTAGATAAAGTCATTAGTTAATTGACAATTATTGAAATTTTGTATAATTTTTTAGCGTAGGATAAAGCGGAGAAAATTAAACGCAACCTATTTGAGAGGATAACGGACCGAGACCAAGAACTTAGGCTAGATACTCATGATGAAGACAGTCTTAATCGCATAACCACTGATTCTGAAAATACTTTAATCATAAAAATGTTTAAAATAACTGATGCTGGAACTTATTATTGCAAGAATATGGCTTCTCATGCGGACTTTCTTTTTCTCGGGTTTACAACGACTTCTAATCAAATCCTTAATGGCTCCTCGTCAGACAATGACTACTAGTGCTAAGGGAAAAGATGTTGTGAAACATTTTAAAATCTTTTACCATTTGAACGTCGTCGATAAAATCGAGAATGAAAGTGATTAAATTAAAAAAAAATTAAGATATTTTGTTTAAATGTAAGTATTTGTTAGTTTATTACCGTTTTTAATTTATAAATTAATTCAAAATTTAATTTTATTTGGATAAAACATGAAAAATATCATTTTGAAGTGCTCAATGTTTTAAAGTTTATAATCTTGTAATTTAATTTCTAAAGAAGAGGATTTGAAAATTGTTGAGGAACTCCTATGTCACAAATGGAGTTATCGGTTTTGGGCAAAAAATAAAAAAATAATGTTTAAGCTATGAAGTAATGTTGTAAAAACGGCTGAGTTTTGTTTAGTCAACCTTTGATTTTAATCGACTTACCATAAACAGACCAAAGGTTGTTTTTTATTATTCGACCTCCAGCCAGGCTTAGTCGAAATGTAAAAAACAAACCAGGCGAGCGTTGGTCTTAACTAAAGGTCGACCAAACACAACACAGCCGTATTTACAACACTACTATGAAGCTTAAGTTGTTTATTTCTAATGTGTTTATAATAGTAACGAAAGGATCGCTACCCAAATATCCCGATTTTATATCAAGTGGGCATTCCGCTTAATGTAAATGTGTTACGCTTAATTTTAACAATATTAAGATAAATATTTATTTAAATAAAGAGATTTATTGTAAAAAAACAAAATTTTAAAGTCATTTATTTGATTTCATTAATTGAAAGGGGTATTCTGCCATTTTGGCATCTAATATTTTTTCCCTGTTGTTGCATCGTGCTCTGGTTCCATCGGTAAACATAAACAGGCAATGGAATTCTTTAAAGAAATCGAACGCTCACCGAAATCTAAAGTTTCCGCGTCCTTTTTACTTAGGCAACAACTAGGGATTCTCGTTGTCCACTCTTCCTATTTTAGAAGATAATGATATGGATCTTTGTATATAATCAATAGGTCTTTATTGTATTAAGCTTATATATGTAACTTTGTTTTCGTGAAAATAAATTGTATTACCATTAAAAAAACATATTAGCTCCCTCCTCTACATTCTAGCCAGAAAAATAAATGTTTGGCAAACTCCTTACAGAATTAAATCGAAATTTGATTTTTAGAATAGGCCAATGTCCAAAAAACCTCGAATATACTTAATAAAAATGTTAATTAATGTCATTTTCGTTAACTTTAGAAAATTTAACCATTTATTCTGCTTGGACCGAGTGGGGCCCGTGCAGTGTTTGTGCTCCTCCCATTGGTGTAAACATAAGTGTTGTGCTCAGCCCTGGTAATAATTATATTGGGGAAAGGAAGCGTTTTGGACGGTGCCAAGTTAGAAAAATTGATGAGAAGGAAAGCCATCGTAGTGGGAAGGGCAATGCCATATTTTAAGCTATTATAAAAACATATCAAGAATCCGATGCATGGGGCATACCATGCAATTCTTCCGTTTTCAATATATTCAGCCATTTACCAGGTAAGATATGGCATAAAAAGTTAAAAATTTAAATGAAAGGTTTAAGTAAAAATTTTATTCTTGGCACAAGATTGATCAAATTGCTATTATTAGCTCTCCACAAAAGTTTATTATTTGCATTTTATTAATTTAGCAATAAATTGGAGTATTTGATCATTTTTGGAGTATTAATTAATTTTATTTTAAACTGGCAATCATTCACGTAATATTTCGAAATAAATCTTTTTGCATATTTCAAATCATAATAAAGAAAGATTTTGCGATTACCATTAGTTGTTTACTTTTAGGGTGCTTTTCAGTTTAAACAATTGATTGAAACATATTTCAAAATTAATTACTGCAATTCGTTTAAATAATAATAAAGTTTATTTAAATTTAAAAAATCGCGATATTTGTAAAATTGATTTTACATTTTTTATTGATTTATAACAGGCTATGAAAATTAATTAATATCAACATTTTTTATTGTATTTTATAGAAGAATTTAATAAAGCTCGCGTGCGACATAACGAATTTATAGTTGAAAATTCCCTGGAACCTTGCCCTTCTATTACCTACCGATGGTATTAATGCGGGTGTGTTTAAATGTTATAAAGATCAACAAAACTTTCAAAAAGCTTTTTATAATTTATAAGATTCATTATATATATATTTTAGATTTTAAAAGTAAAATCAAAGCTTTTGATTCCTTATAGTATCGAAATTAGTGTTGTCGAAACGGCTGGGTTTTGTTTGGCCGACTTTGGTTTAACTAAGACTACGGTCGACTCTGATTTGTTTTTCAAATTTCGACTAAGCTTAAAGGTCGACTAATAAAAACAGACCAAACCTTTGATTTGGTTACGTTTAGTCAGGTCGACCAAATACAATCCAGCCGTTTTTATAGCACTAATCCAAATACATGTTCAAGCTTGCGTATTATGTTACCAGGGTTGATGAAATATATGAAAGCTCCTAAGGACAAAAATCCAAAAAAAAAAGTGTACATAAATCGGAGGAAATTTCCGAAAAAGAAGAAGACAAAGATGGCAGCACATCCAAGCTAAATTTCCTGAAATCGGAAGCATTTGTCAAGAAAAAAGTTAAAAAAGGTTTATACAACGCTTTTTAATCCCCATAAAAAGTTTCAACTCTTGTCACCACCCTTAAAGAAACGTGCCCGCGTTTTATTTTGCTAGGCCCTAATAAGTCGTAAGAAGAAAAGCTTTAAATTACTGAAACCTTTGTGTGTTTAAGTTAAAATCATGACATTTTAAAAAATCTATAAAGTTTAGCTTAACATTATAAAACTTTTTAAGTTTTGTCATTTCATACTTTTTACCTTGATATAATTGACTTCATGATTAAATCACAAATGGAAGGAAACTCTACAAATTTAATATTTTATTAACCTTTTAAGCTCCTATCATAAATGTCGAAGCATAAGAAGGTGATTCAGTCGATCTTTATTGTCCCGGGTAATTTCAAATAATAAATCTTTTAGCTTTAAATTTATATATTAAAAAGTAAAATCACGTTTGAATTTAGTTTACTGTCTCATTCAACACTTTTATTAAGAAATAAGCTATTAAATATTTAATCTTGACAGGATAATTAAAATAGTTTTAATTAATAACTATAACATCTTCATATTGAATTATCAACCAAGCTTTAAGGAAAATTTTTATAAAATTTAATTTTCACCACAAAGGTGGCAAGTAATAACATGAAATAATAATTTGCATGTTATCTTTCAATTTTAGAAGTTTTTGTCAACTAGAGTCATTAAATTGATAATTTGCTTCAAACTCCAGACGTGAGCACGCACACTGAGTTGCTTAATATGCGCGTTAGCACAATATGTGCTCGCTGTTCGGTGCACTAAGCAGAACAGTAGCATATAAAAATGCTCGAGGGCCGAGCAGAAACTCGAGCAGATGGTAGCTGGAGTTTAAGCAAGTTAGCAATTTGATAACTCTATTGTCAACATTATAATGGCATTAACCTTGCTTATTATAATAACTATAACAATTATAACGAATATTTTGTAGGCTATCGGATCATAAGAATGACGTAGAAACGGATTTAGCTGTTCGTTGGCAAAATGGGAGTCATCCTATAGCATCTTCTGTGCCCGATATCTTTACAGAAAAATAAAAACCAATTTTGATTTATTTTCCAAATATAAAGTTAACCTAAACTAACCCCTTAAAAAATCGTGATAAAATAGAACTGACTTCTGCATTGATTATGTAGACAATACTCAGGTTTTAATATTGAACATTTTAGCAAGATATTTAACATGAGGCAATAATTCGTTGAACTTTATTAAAACAATTTTCTAGCAATAAATTATTGGTTTGAAGGTAATTTTTTTAAGTTTTTAATTTAAATATGGCAAATGGTTAAATAATTTTTATTAAATTTTAAAGCATACAAGTTTAGCGAATAACCTTAATTTTTTTAAGCACGTTTTCTGGGGCCTTGTGTATCCTTATCAAAAGTTAGGATCTGTTGAACTTTTACTTAGTTTGACACATATAGGAATGCAAATTGTGAATTTTTTTTTTAAGAATGAAAAATTGAATGTATCTTATTTAAGAAATGGGCGAAATGTTAAATAAAGTTAGTAACAGCATTATATTTGGGTTCATTTGCAAGTAAAGCTCTAGCCCGTTCCCTATTATTATTTTAAAGTTATTGAGATGTTCAAATAATATAGTGTTTCCGACATTTCCACTTTTTACTTTTGCGCTTTTTAACTAGCCACAATTAAATTGTTATAAAACAAATAAAACTTTTATTGAATTCGAAATCATTAATGTGGCACACACTAAACAGGATAATTGTATACAACAACTCCCAATTTATTTATTGATTTATTTATTCGTTTTTGCACAAAATATATATAGAGACCAAGTCTAACAAACCAATTACCCACGTGAAATGGACGACAGCCATAATCAAAGGTACAGTCAAAACCGTTTAATTGCAAAGCCTTGGGCCTGAAAAAAATTCGCGATTAACCGATATTTCGCGATTAAACGATGGAAATAAAGATATATTTACATTATATTAAATATTTTCTTACGCTTCGCAATAAAACGATATTTTATATAATTATCTGGTTGATTTAAGGACTCGAAAATGTTTGTGAATATCCGATATTTACTATTAAGCGATTTGTCAATAAACGATGTTTTTGTTAATGTTATCGTTTAAAAAAAATAAAATGGCGGTTAACTTCGCGATTAAAAGATTTTTGCGATAATCCGATTTGCGATTAAGAAGTTTCGACTGTATATAACTACACCTACCATGATGTTAATTAATTTCTTAACCCTTTTTTCAAAACTTACAACCCTATATTTTTGAAAAAGGTATAAAAATTTTAATCAAAAAAATACACATTAATTGCATAACTATTGTATGCAGCGAAAACGTAGAAGATGATTAACAATCATATTTGTGGGTGTATGCTTCGAGACGGTATAAATGGTGACAAAAATACTGTGACCATAATGTCCCTCAAAGATTTAACTGGACAAATCGCTTTCGAGCTACCTTCCTAAGTTAATGATATTATTGTGATCGGAGATCATTCAACGGATACAACAACAAATTATACATGTTCTCTCTTTGTTACTATTAAAAGTAGTGTTTTAAAAACGGTTGGTTGGGTTTTGTTTGGTCGACCTTTAGTTATAGTCGACTAGACATGTAAAGACCACAGGTTTGACCAAGAATGGTCTATTTACGCGAAATGACTAAAAAATTTTGGTATGTTCATGTTTTGTCGACTAAAACCCAAAGTTGCGACCTATCAAAACCCTGCCGTTTACACAAATTATACAAATTATATATTAACTCTTTGTTTTAGATATAGTGTTAATATTAGAGTTAGTGTTGTAAAAACGGACGGCTGGGTTTTGGTTGGACCACTTTCGGTTTTTGTCAACTAGACATAAACAGACCAAAGGTTTGACCAACGATTAAACAGACTAAAAAACGTTTGGTCTGTTTATGTGTAGTCGGCTAAAACTTAAGGTCGCGACCTAATGAAACCCAACCGTTTTTACAGCTGTAATCATGGAGACCTCCTGCTCAGTGTTACTTGTTAAAAAGATGTTCATATAATATTGTTTACTAAAATAATTAGTCCAGGAATATATAAATTTAAAAATGCGCTAATCGTAAAAAAGAAAAATTGTCTAAATATGGCCTATCTCGGTAAAAGATAAATTTTTCTGTCTTAAAATCTTTAAGGAATATTAATTGAGTTTTTGGCCCGAATTACTTTTAAGATAAGGCAGATCTTTCGACCTGTGCCTAAAATATATTTTTTTGTCTCTCCTCCGAACTACACTTACACTTTAAAACGAACTAAGTGATTAAATGACACGTCTATAGTTTTACGATGGATAAAATTATAAGAATAATAAGTTATTTGCCAAGTTTTTATGCGGCATTGCCAAGTTTATCTAGTAGAGCTAATAAAGAATTTCTCCTTATTCGTTCTTACAAACATTTACAAATAACATTAGTGACATTATAAACCAAATTACAATATTTGAAGGTGCGGGAAGTGTTTTGCTGATATTGACCGAAGAAGAGATTTTAGCCGTCGACCTGACCACGGGCTCGGGCTTTAAAACAATTCAGCCTCCTTACCTAGTGTGTCGCGTCAGCCATTACAGCCTGTTTGTACGACGATAATAAACTCCTCAATTTCGGACAGTCTTGCCCCGATCTAAATCAGAGTTGACCCGTTAGAGGCATTTTCTGGAAATTTTAGCAAATTGGATTTTGAGAAGTCTGGAATCAAGGAATATTACCTAGAACCAGAGTATTTCGTTTCGGGGTACTTCAAAACCTTAACCTTGAATTAAGTCATTTAATTATATAATAATTTGTAAATTTACTCTCAATTTTCAATTGATTTTACAAAAGTTTCTTTCATGGGCGTAGCGTAGCCAGGGGGGGGGGCAGGAAGGGGCGGCTGCCCCCCTCTAAATCCAAAAATTTGTTGAAATTTATTAAACTTATGGCTAAAATGTAAAAAATAATTATTTTTGCCTCTCCCTAAATTATTGCCCCCCCCTCTAATTCCAATGCTGGCTACGCCTATGGGTTGTTTGTTAGTGTTAAATTTTCGTATGTTTATTAAGTAGTGCCATCGTTTAAAAACAAATAACTTGTGTTAATTGTTACATCCAATCCAATATCGGTTCATAAATTTAATGTTATTTTAGGAATGTAAAAATGTGTACGAAAAAGTTGAAGTAAATTGTGCTTAAATTTAACCAAATAAAATTGATTTAACTTTGAATTAAATCATTAATTTATATCAAAACCTACCATTAGTGTTGTAAAAACGGCTGGATTTTGTTATGGTCGATCTTTGGTTTTAGTCGTCAAAACATTAACAGATCAAAGGTTTTGGTTTGACCTAAAAACCTTTGGTCTATCTATGCGACCTAGAAAAACAAATCAATTGGTCGGGGTAAGTTTTATCGACCAATACCAAAGGTCGACCAAACAAACCCAGCCAGCCGTTTTTACAACATTACCTACCATCCGTATGTTTTAAATAATATTACAGACACGAAGATGGGGCGATTAGGATTGGGACATTACTTCTGCTCGTGGGCAAATTAATCTTTTACTAACAAACAAGACCGGACGCCTTTTTGATTTAAGCAGCCCAGCTGGTGAAAAATCAATCGCTCCCGATAAATCTTCCATCCAGGAGAAAGATGAAAAAGATCTTATCAAAATTAAATCCATCGACGTTTTTGATCCGTTCACCGACGATCCTAGGTTGTTATTATTTAACTTTTAACACAGCTAATATTTTGTCCAAAACGTTTTGATTCAAAATATTAATATAATGGATAAGTTGTTTTGTGTGACTATTCAATAGTGTTGTAAAATCGGCTGGGTTTTGTTTGGTCGACCTTTGGTTTTAGTCGACTAAACCAAACCTTGACCAAAGGTTTTTGGTCTGTTTTTATTAGTCGCATAAACGGACAGAAGATTTTTTGGTCAAACCTCCTTTGGTCTGTTTAAGTTTGGTCGACTAAAACCAAAGGCCTACCAAACAAACCCAGCCGTCTATTATTACAACACTAGTGTAAAGCTAGACTTAATCTCTTTGTCATTATAAATGTTGGAACTTTGTAAAGTTTGATAGAAAATGTTTGCAAGTGATTAGTTGCGCAATAATATTTCCACAGTTGTTTTTCAGCCTCGTTATTAAAGTCCTTTCCATAAGTTTCACGGAGTAGCAAGTTAGCTTAATGCCATTGTAATTGCCACACTCCTGAGGGTCTCCATGTCCTGTAAATGTGAATATAATCGTGCTACGCTCCATTTAAATTTGCTTCACAATAGTCCCCCCTTCGGCAATTGCATTTATTTTATACCGTTTTAAGTTCTCTACGTTGTTTGGCTTTTAGTTTAGTGTAATTTGTTATTATGAAAAACTATTATCTTAGGCTAGCTATAATCAAGATTTGTTTGGCCGCGGCTATACCCTTCGCAACCCAGAAGGGCTCCGAAACAGGTGGGAGGCAAGAAGTTAAAACGGTTTTGGCCATAGGTGGAGCTTCCGGTCAAATCGTGGTTATACGAGACCTAATTGCCACGTTACCACTTTTGAATAACCCTATCCCAGATGTGAACGTTTCTTGGACCGACGTCAATCTCGTGCAAAATCAGTAATACCAAACACTAGGCTATTTTTGATAATTTTGTTATTGATCCGAGCTTGGCAACCTTCATTCCTGTTTAATCGTTCGTTTTATTTTATCAATATTTGGGTTTGTGCAAATTGTTAAAAATTATTTTACAAGTTTATAGGGGTGTGGGGGCGTAGTTGGTATAAGCTTTGTCTTTGAACAAGAGTTCGCGGGTTCGAATCCCGCTTTCGCCACTTTCTTTTAAAAGATGTAAAATATATTACATCGTGAACACGGCTGTCTGGCCTGGATAGCCGAGCATTACCCCTCATCGAAATATCAGAGGCTGACCACCTTAGTGTGACAAACAGCTATTGGAAATTTGACGTCACCTAATATATGTATTTCTCATGTTCCTTGTAATGAAGTAGCAAGGGTAGAACACCAAAACTTAGATTCCAAACTAAACAAACGACTTTTATTTCAATAACAGCGATTAATTATAAACAGACGATAAAATCACCAATTCAAAATAGGTAATTTGCATAAAGTGTTTTTTTAAGTGTGATACAAACAACGAAGCGTATATTTAAATAACTAAATAACTGTCACTACATTACAACTTATAAAACCTGAATTTTAGCACGGACAATTTTGTGTGGAAGGGCCATCAGCCTCTGCCTCGCAAAACTAACTCGAATTCGGATTCTATACCCATCATTACATGCTGCACAATCTACCCCCCAGCTGCTTGTACAACCTTGACTATCGATACGAACACGGGCTTGTTGTGTGCCGGTGTAGCGTATGAGACGACGTAGCGTTTAAAATCGCGTAATCGTCAATCATGCCTCCACATTCGTTGAAAACACGAAAAAAGTACTTGTTTTGTCAATCACGTGATTTTTTTGAGTAACATGATTGGTTCAAATTTCGGAAAAACATACATTTTATTTTACGTAATGACATTCATTTGAGATCACGTAATTTGCAAACTTTTTTATCAATATAATTTTGTATTCTATAATAAGTAAGTTCCTAAGATTATAAATATAAACTAATGCAAAAGTTTGTTATTTACCTTTTTAGATGTATGCTTCTATAATTGTTAAAATTGTATTAAACTTTGTATTTTGTAATAAGTAAGTTCCTAAGATTATAAATATAAGCTAATGCAAAAGTTTGTTATTTATCTTTTTAGATGTATGCCTAATTGTTGAAATTTTAGTATTTTGTTATAAGTAAGTTACTAAGATTATAAATATAAGCTAATGCAAAAGTTTTTTATTTATCTTTTTAGATGTATGCCTTTATAATTGTTGAAATTTTAGTATTTTGTTATAAGTAAGTTACTAAGATTATAAATATAAGCTAATGCAAAAATTTGTTATTTACCTTTTTAGATGTATGCTTCTATAATTGTTGAAATTGTATTAAACTTTGTATTTTGTAATAAGTAAGTTCCTAAGATTATAAATATAAGCTAATGCAAAAGTTTGTTATTTATCTTTTTAGATGTATGCCTTTATAATTGTTGAAATTTTAGTATTTTGTATTTTGTTATAAGTAAGTTACTAAGATTATAAATATAAGCTAATGCAAAAGTTTGTTATTTATCTTTTTAGATGTATGCCTTATAAGTCCCTAATATTATAAATATTAAACTACTTAATTTATACTTTGATTAATTTAGCATTTATTTAATAGAATGGAGGAATATAGTTTTATTGAGATTATAAATTATATGAAAAATGGGACTATTTCAGCAAACCTTACCTATAGACAAAAATTCTATTTCCTTGAAAAGACAAAAAAATACAAATTAGAAGAAAATTTGTTGTATGTTAGGAGGGCAGCTACATTTTGTGGCCAAAAAAGAGGTATTAAATATGAAGCATATTTTATTTTGTTAGATAAGTGGTTTAGGGTTGTTACAGAACCCGAAGAAAAGAAACAATTACTTAGTTTGTATCACAATGGTACTGAGGGAACCATCGTAGGACAAAGCCTAGGGTCACATCTTGGCATCAATCGCACAAGGGCCAAGATCACTAAAAAGTATTAGTTTAATTGTTAGCAAATTAAATAATTTATTATAAATAGCTATTGGTGGCCACATTTATCTGAGGATGTGACAGCCTATATCAATGGTTGCAGTATGTGCCAAAAGCACTCTGGAAAAATTGATAAGGCTACCCCTCTCTTGCATCCTGTATCCATCCCTTCATCACCATGGCGACTTGTTGGGATGGATTTATGCAACATGCGACCCAGTTCGGAAGGTTATTGCTGCTTTCTAGTAGTCATTGACTACTTTACAAAGCATGTAGTAGCTAGAGCATTGAAAAGCCATACAATGCAAGAGGTGGGGGATCACCTTATACAAATTTTTTTTGAATATGGGTTTCCCGAGGTATATTATAAAGCAAATATGATGTAATAA
Organism: Gordius sp. MW1; assembly: GCA_964036665.1. Classification (NCBI taxonomy): domain Eukaryota; kingdom Metazoa; phylum Nematomorpha; class Gordioida; order Gordea; family Gordiidae; genus Gordius; species Gordius sp. MW1. Next base: position 35,940,380 of record OZ038526.1, on the reverse strand, counting down.
TAAACCATTTTTAATAGGCTGTAATCAATGACCAGGGTAGGGAATTTGTGAATTCTTTTACCCAGGAGATGTACACTATGGCAGGTGTACATCAGAGGATAACCACAGCTTATCATCCCCAGGCCAATGGTTTGGTCGAGCGGATGAACAGGACTATATTGACGAGTCTCATTAAAGTCCTGGACGGTAACTGTGAGCGTTGGGAGAGAGCGTTGCCTGGCGTGATCTATTCCCTGAACACCGCGGTTCAGGGATCAACGAAGATGGCACCTTTTTCCTTGATGTTTAATAGGTATTAACAAATCATGTCATAACACCAATTTTCTTTTTTATATCTATTAGATACGCCAGGCGAGTTTTAAAGAGCGACATGGAAATAGCTGCCGAGCCTAAAGAGGTTGCGGTAGAGGTCCCCTCTGAATCGGGTATTAATGCTGACGCGGTAGCCTCAATGGCTCGTCAAGCATACAAATTTGCCAGTATGAATATTTTAAAGGCACAACAAGTGCAAAAAAAATCATACGAAAAAAGGCATAAAACGTCATATGCCTTTAAAAAAGGGGATGTTGTACTCGGTTACAACCTTAGAAGGGCCGATAGGAAGGGAGATAAAACGGCGCCTTCTTGGTTGGGGCCCTATAAAATAGTCGATAATTTCAAAGGTATGAGTTAAGTTATATTATTTATTATTATTAAGGTACATATTCACTTGAAAACATGTCAGGGCAAAGCTTAAAAAAAAAATTCACGGGAGTTCTCTCAAGAAATTTAGACAAAATTTGGATGGGGGTATTTAATATTATATATAAATTAATAAAATATAAAAGATTTGCCTATGCCTAGTGACCTTTGGACCAAATCTGATTCTTTGATAAAAGGAACAGGTAGCTAAATGAACCTTTATAACGTTCAATAGATTATGTTTAATATTTATAAAACTTGTAACCCATTTTATTGTAGCCAAAAAAAGCCATCTAAGATGTGAATTTGTTGGATTTTTATATTACATCTTTTTATAAATTCTATAGGAGCCGAAAATGATAGAAATATAGGGGAAATCGATAAGTTGACGCATGATGATGGTAAAAAAATATCTAAAATATAGGATATTATATTGCTTATTATATTATTATAAAATTAAATATTTTATAGACGTAATTTACAAGTCGTCGATAGTGGAATATAAGCTATCGTTTATTTTGCCAGACGTTTCCTGGAAAGAAAGGGCTATGGCTAGGTAATTTAATGTATAACGGCGATTAAATTATTAATAATTATTTTTTAGATTGGGTTATACATGCCCAATTGGCCTTCAAACCCAACCTCCGAAGAAATTAGAACCAAATTTTGGGGTTTTTGAAGTCGAAGGCGACGGTAATTGTTTTTACCGTTGCATAAGCAAGGCAATCTATGATGATCCAAATCATCATTCATTAATCCGCAATTATATTTGTAATTATTATTCTTCAGCTCCTCCACCTCCAGAGGTGAAGGCTATGGTCGCACCAGAGACTATAGCAGAATATATTATTTCTCATAAATTAAATATTTTAAAAACTTGGTCTTCACATATCGATATTTTATTATTTTCTCATGCATTTTATATTTCAATTCATGTATATACTTGGCAGAGGCAATTAAACAAATGGGTATGGTTTTCTTACCCTCATTGTTTTTCTCCAGATAATTACGCAATTTATTTACAACATAACATTAATCATTTCAACTTTATTTTCGATTGTTGTTTATAATGTTTTCTTATTATGTTACGCGTTTTATTATCCATACGATTTTGTTTATAATTATTGTTATACGTTCTACAATAAAGTTTTTATATATTACAAATAAATATAGTAGCAAATTTTCTTATTAGATGATAATAACTTAAATTATAATTTAAAAGTTGATATATTTTATATAAATAACAAATATATTTAAAAAATATTAAAACAAAAAATATTAAAATTAAATATTTAATGAGCTTAATTTATATTATGTTAAACCTTTATTAAAAAATCTATTTTTGTTAAACCTTTATTAAAAAATCTATTTTTGATTGACATTTATACCAGCCTATAATAATCTTTCACCAGTTTGATTGACATTTATACCAGCCTATAATAATCTTTTACCAGCCTATAATAATCTTTGTTGCAATTATAGTGCAAAAATACATGATTGACGTGTGTAATTGACTTACGCTATATCTAACGATACGCGAATTGAACATTACACCGGTGTAGCGTGCAGAAATGACGAACGTTGTAAAATAGCGAACGTCTTATACGAAGTGCTATTGGTTAAAAACACGAAATAATGAGTTTTGACGTTTATCACGTCTTTTTTTACTAGCAGGGGATTGCGTGGGGATTGGAAAAAAGCATTGTTATTTTTGACGATCCCATTGTTATACCATAGCATTTTTAAATTTGAACGTCAATTATCCCATATTTGAATTAGAGATAGATAACTAATACTTTAAATTTATATAATTATATTCATCTTAATAACATTTTGTAAGGTAGATGCTAATTGTGTTGTATTAAATATTAAGTTAAATAGAATAATATGATTTTTTATCCTCTTTCTCAACAGGGGAAAGGGGGGTGATTTGCCCCATCCCCATTATTTTTTACCCTCTTTCTCACCAGGGGGGAGGGGGGTGATTTGCCCCCCCCCCCTTATTTTTTACCCTCCTTCTCACACGGGGGGGGGGGGGGGGGGGTGATTTCCCCCCCCCCTTATTTTTTACCCTCTTTCTCACCAGGGGGAGGGGAGTAATTTGCCCCCCCCCATTATACTTAACCCTCTTTCTCACCAGGGGGGAGGGGGGGGGGGGGGGTTTAAGACTCTTTTTGTTTTCACAAATTTGTTGCAATTTTTTTTTAGTTTTTGCTATATTAAATTATTTATCGATAAATTATGTAATTTAAGGTAAGTGACACGTGAGACTTTTATTGATTTTTGTGGATCAATTTAATTACACGTATAATTTTGTATAAATTATTATCATAAATTACTTTATTTACCCTTCTTAACATATCTTTGTAATCGCTGATACAGTTTGACTTTGGTTTAAAGACCTCCTACGCAAAAACTATTATTTAGTTGTGCGGACATTAATTTTTTATTTTATGACTTTTTCTCATCCAATTCTAACCCAAAGCCCATGGGCGTAGCCAAGGGGGGGAGGCAGGGAGGGGCGGCTGCCTCTCTCTAAATCCAAAAATTTGTCGAAATTTATTAAAATTATGGTAAAAATCTTCAATTAGCCCCTCCCTAAATCATTATTGCCCCCCCCCCCTTTAATTCCAATGCTGGCTACGCCTATGCCAAAAATGTAATATAATAGAAACTTTTCGTTAATAGTTAAAATGTTAGATACATTGAAGTTTGCTCCCTAAACAATTATAAAAAATGATACAAGTACTAGTGTAAATTGATGTTACCATGACCTTATATAATATTATTCTCAGGGGATTTAAGGGCCAAGAAGAGGCTTAAATTAATTGCTAGATAATAAAGTTAGCTAGATGATGTGAATGGATAAACACCAACATGGGCCTAGCCAGGGGGAGCGGCTGCCCCCCCCCCTAATTTACGAGAAAAAAAATTCAATGTAAAAACTTTAAGAAATTTAAAAAAATTATGTTTTGCCCCCCTCTAATTGAACTTTTAAACGTTTTGCCCCCCCCCCTAATCCAAAACCTGGCTACGCCCATGAACACCAATGTAAGTTCAAGTTTTAAGACATTAATATATATGAAGGCGCCGCCTCCTAAAAAAGCACCATTTAAACTTTTTGTCCAGACATAAATTAATTATTATTAAATATGTAAAAGCATACCCACAAGCAAAACCCATGTTTAAATAGATTTCATTCCTTATGATTGATATCATGTTTTTGTCTTAAAATTTATGTCTGTGGTTTTGACATCTGTAAAAAAAACTAGTACACCATTTTTTTAAGAATGATAGATAGTTAGTCGACATTTTAGATATTATAACAAACAAAATTTATTATCTTCTTTTTATTTTAAAAAAATAATATTTTGAAATGTTTTTGGCTAGTTTATGATACATTGGTGATTTATTCAATAGGCATTGTGGCTTGACGTTGAATAATTTTTAGCTAATAAAGCATGCAAAGCGGTTAGAATTTTATGAAATAAATAACTTAGGAATTGCGTTACAGGCAGGAACCAATAATAAATTAATTGTTATGTCGACCAAATTTTAAACCATTATCGACATTATTTGTTTTAGATTGTAGATATGTATCTCAATCTTTAAATATTAGTTTATTTTAAAAATCCATTTTGAAATTATTTGGCAAAAAATCTTTTGGATTTGTTATAATTTTTAGTCGTTTATTTCTCATCCATCACATCTCAAATACAAGTTAATAATTAAGTAACTTTTATATATGATGTCATTCTATATTTGGGGAATAAATTATTTATGTTAATTGCATTCTTTTTAATATTTGACTTCTAATATTAATAAAAATTAAAGATGTTGAAACTTAACTATTGTAGAGGGACAGAATTAAAAGATTTATTGAAATATATAGAGCAATTATTGATTGGCAAACATAAGATTTAGGCAAATAATGGTTGAAATTCCGCATTTTTTAATCTTAATATTTAAAATTGTATACGAAGAATATATTATAAACCATATTTAACGCATGCTTATTTGGCAAAGGGACGTCAAAAACTCAAAATTAGTCTAGCAGCGATTAATAAACAGGTTGAAAGTGGGATGGGAGGGAGGGTAATTGAAAATAGCCTGAAGTGTATTGCAAAAAGTATTTAAGGTCAAAAATAATTAGCATAAGTCGTGCTTATCTGGCTCGCTTAAATTATGTATCACTCCTAATGTATAAACTAAATTCAGAAAGTGTTTTAAAAGCGGTCATTCAGATACCTGGCAGAAAAATATGGTATAAGCCATTTGTAAATGATTTTTACACAACGAAATCTAGCATATATTAACTTAGATGGACTCACACGGGACATACAATTGCCATTAAATTGAATAAATGTCATCTGTCATTTTGTCAAGCCAGCGAGTCAAGGGCAAAATAAGACTCGCAAATTCTTTAACCTAATACTTATGTTGCAAAACTCTCTTTATTTCTTTTCTCCAATTACTACCATTATAAATAACACTGGTCTATAAAAAAATTAACCGGGAAACGGTCAACATATTCTGATAAAGTTTTTTGTGGTGAACACAAATATGTTTTGTTTTTTTCCTATACGTCAAGTTTTTTGGATATTTTGATTCAAAGTTGCGAAAATGTGACCCTTTTTGACGCCCAAGAGGGCGAAATTGAATAGCTAATTTTTTTAAACCTCTAAGTGGTAGAACCAACTAAGGGTAAAACATTGAAAAATGACTTTTTTCATATTATTTTTACTTTTGCCAATATATCCCATATTCAATTAGTCCCTATGCGAAATCGCGGCATCCTTTGAGCCTCCCTCCCTCTCTATCTAATTGGGTTATATGCCTATATTTTGCCCCCCCCCCTAATCCAAAACCGTTTTGGATTAGGGGGGGGGGGCAAAAAAGTTCAATTAGGGAGGGGCAAAATACAAATTTTTTTTAATTTTTAAGGGTTTTTACATTGAAAAAAAAACGTCATTTAGGAAAGGCAGCCGCCCCCCCCTGCCCACCCGGGCTGCGCCCATGCTTAAATATAAACATTAATTAAAGGATAATAATCATCTTAATGGAGATGAAGAACAATTTATATCAAATCACTTTGAGAATGAGTCTCTATTGCTAGTATATACCCATATCAAGAAAATTATTTTTACCCAGCCTCTTAAACAATTGGCTCTAATTTATTTTTAGGGCAATAGCATCCTTTTTTCTATGTTAATTTACCTTATTTTATTAAATATGTGATTTTTTAAATAAAATTTGCAATTTGTATTTTAAAATACAACTATATATAGATGTCGCTTTAAATATAATAATTTGTCTCATTAATTTAAAGTTTTTTAAGTATTTAAATAATTTTATTATTATAACATAAGCTAAAATATTTAATCGTTTATACATAGCATTAACTCGAAATTATAAAGAAATTATGATAAAAAAAATTTAATAAATTGAGAGTATATATACAATCCCATTATAACGTTGAAATAGTTGGTTTGCTCATATTAATTCAACATGGCGGTCAAAATTGGCATCTATTTTAAAGGGAATGAGCAGTCTATTTAGTCTATGGTTAGTTTAGCTAGTTACTAAAAAATGATACAATTTGCTATCCTTCAGTCTCCTTTAATCGTCCCACTCTCTTTGACTCAGATAAAATGGTAAAATACATATTAAAATTAGGTGTAGACACTAGATTTGCGAAGCAGTTTTTCATTCTATTTATTTTTATATTATGTCATTTTATGCGAAAAATGTTTTGGACAAATAAACCTTTTAAATGTTTTACTTGATGAAATTATATAGATTTAAACCATTTTGAAAATATAAACAAATTTTAAAGTCTTCATAGATGCTAAATTAGTATAAAAAATCAATTAAATTTTATCTTCAAATGATAGAACGAAATAATATTTATATTTAACACTTCAGGTTGGGTAAAAATGCTAACACGGATGGTATTTGGGGTCATAATTACCCCAAATTTTAAATAGCTATAACTTAGATATTTTAAAATATAAGCTTGTCAAAATTTGCAAGAATAATATTTCAACTCTTATACGTTCATTAATTTAAATTTGCTAATCCTATTTTCCTCTGATAATAGATTACATATAGATTCCTTTTTGTTAGCGTATATATTTTCAAGTTAAGTGAACATCTCAATTGAATGTTTATGTATTTAGTAGCAGAATGACGTTTAAAATCCTCCACAGCATTTTTCCATTTTTGAAATGGGCTTGTAATGAGGGCTTTTAACTCCTGATGAGATCCATATCCACCAGTCCTTTTGCCCATTATAATACAGAGTTTGCAAAAAGCACCATTTAGAGGCATAGAGTAGGCCAACCATGGCCATTGTTTGAACCATGTATAGTTAAATTTGAGATTCCGTTTGCCTTTGGCAAAATCAAATTTTATATCTGGCTTCCAGATTAAATCCATAAGTTTCATCTTTTCCATATCTTCTATATTTTTTTTATAAAGTTTGCTATATCATAATTATTTATATTGTTCATTGAAATATCTGGTGGTGATGTTGATGTACAAGAATCTTGTTCCACATGAACTAAATCTAAAATTAACATCAAACTATAATCATGTAAAAATCTTACCTACAGCAGATCCTTTTTCCACATGAACTAAATCTAAAATTAACATCTAACCATAATCATTTAAAAATCTTACCACCAGCAGGCCCTTTTTCCACATGATTAATTTTTTTGACACAATATTTAAATATCGCGCCTTTTCTTTATTCAAATTGATAGAGGAATTCCGCTTCTGTACAGTGGACGACTGACCTGTTAGGCGACAACCAATTAGATTACCCGATTCTTAAACACGTGACTGACACATATTAGACTCTAAATCATAATAAAAATTAAAACAAAAATATAGTATAAATTAAATATAATACAAAAGATTAAATACAATATACTATATATTACATTATACAATAAATATAATACAATAGATTTAATATAATATAATACATTAAATTAATATATTAAAATACAAAACAATAAATATAATATAAGTTATATAATTAATATAATGCAATAAATATAAAATGATACAATAAATACAAGAAATATTTTATAATGCATTAAATGTAATATAATACAAGATAATATATTTAATAATATAATTTATATAATATAATAAGATATATATAATGCAATACAGTAAATATAATGCAATATAATAAATATTATACAATATAATAAATATTATATAGTACAATACAATAATAATAATACAATGCATTAAATATAATATAATAAATATAATACAATATATTGTATTATATAGTAGTCAAAAACATAGGTCATACCTTATACCAGCCCATAAGGTGTTGGAAACATGGGCGTAACCAGGTTTTAGAATGGGGGGGGGGGGGGGGGTGAAAGTTGTTTAAGTTCATTTAGGGAGGGGCAAACACAATTTTTTTTTTTTTAAGGGTTTTTGTATTAAAGAAAAGGATTATTGTCATTTAAATTTAAAACTAAGTTGAAAAATTATAAAAAAATGGATTTAGAACAATAGAAACTTTATGTCTCAAAAAACAAGTTAAGACTTTCTTAAGTTTGGACAACTCTTATTTTTAGGATGTTTTTTATGCCAAATTTAAAAAATCATGAACTTATACCAATATCTATTTATAAACTGACTATTTTAAACTTTACCCTTTCAATCTAAAATAATTTTACAAACTAGGAAAACTTATAGGAACTCTCATTTTTACACAAAATTTACTATTGAGTCTGATGAAATTTTTTTTTAAGAATTTACATTTAAATTTTTTTCATATCTTTAATTCTAACCTTCTATCATGTATTTATATTGAAAAAAATTTAATTGAAGGCCAAAAATAAAAAATAATGGTTAAGAACAGTAGTAACTTTTTAACATTAAAAACATAGGGCCAAAATTCAATAAGTTCAGACATCTCATATTGATTGTAAGTCCAAAAATTCATAAATGATATATGTTATAAAAGTTTTAATTTAAATATTATATATTGAACATTTTACGTACATTTGTAGATAATAATTTGTTTAGTTCAGTAAAAGCAGGGATGAGTTTATAATATGCAAAGTATAAATTAAGTTAAAATTTATATTAAGCCAATGTATTAGCTAATCCTCTATGTATAGAAAAAGTTATTACTTATTGTATATTAGAATGTAAACTTATATTTACTGATGAATTGAGATAAAGTTATAACTGTTTGTTATATAATTGTATGTGAATCACTTCCACATTATCTTTTAAGTTTAAATATTATACCTTGCAATACTTCAAACAATCTGAATAACATAATGTCTTAAGGTATGTTATTAATTTTCAATCTTAATATCTTTAGGATCATCATGCACTACTTCAAATAACAATTTAATTTAAGTTATATACAAATCAAAGACAAGCTCTAAGTATACAAATTTATTTGATATAATGTTAAAAAATAGTACATATTTAATGCAATGAATTCATATTTTTAACACTGACTAATCTAAAGATTTAAAAAATATGCACATAAAATAAGTTGAACATTGAACAGCTCCAGTTGGAAGATCCATGAATTGAGATTACTTGTGCTAAGGTAGCTAATATACATATAAATTCACTTAGGCCCAAAATATGTGGTGTATCTAAAAGCTTTTTGGTACAAAATAAGTAGAATATTGTTTATCAACTGCAAGTTTTAAAAAAGGCATAATTATAATATAAACATATGTGCAAATGTGTCAAATAACCTTATTGGTTTTCATCACTATGAATTCATTGTTTTAACATTGACTAATCTAAAGATTTAAAAAATATGCACATAAAATACGTTGAACATTGAACAGATTGAGTTGGAAGAACTGCAAGTTTTAAAAAAGGCATAATTATAATATAAACATATGTGCAAATGTGTCAAATAACCTTATTGGTTTTCATCACTATGAATTCATTGTTTTAACATTGACTAATCTAAAGATTTAAAAAATATGCACATAAAATACGTTGAACATTGAACAGATTGAGTTGGAAGAACTGCAAGTTTTAAAAAAGGCATAATTATAATATAAACATATGTGCAAATGTGTCAAATAACCTTATTGGTTTTCATCACTATGAATTCATTGTTTTAACATTGACTAATCTAAAGATTTAAAAAATATGCACATAAAATACGTTGAACATTGAACAGATTGAGTTGGAAGATCAATGAATTGAGATTACTTCTAATGTAGCTAAAATACATATAAATTCACTTAGGCCCAAAAATCTTACTTTTATGTGGTGCATCTTAAAGCTTTTTGGTACAAAATAAGTAGAATATATATGAACTGAACGTATGTGCAAATGTGTCAAATAACCTTATTGGTTTTCATTACTTGGTTATCACTTGTATTTTCCTCCAGTTAAGCTCATTCTAGTCGCACATAAATCTGTAACCTAATTGGTTGTCGCCTAATAGGTCAGTCGTCCACTGTACCAGATTCGAGGAATTCATATGAAATGCTTATGTTTTATAACCACAAGGAAAATTCAGGAAAATATATTAACGCTTAAAAATACTTAATGGTTGTTGAAAACAAGTGCTTTACATAGTTAATTAAATAACACTCATATCATAATATTTATTATATAATGCGATATTAAAAAAAAAAATTTCGAAATCCGCGGGGGGGGGGGGGGGGGTTTGAACCATAAACCCCCCGCCCCCCTTGCGTACGCCACTGATAAAATTAAACATATAAAATGTATATGTAACTATTTTTATAGCCTCATAAAATTTCTTATGTAAAATTTTTCATTTAAATATTGCCCTTATTCTTGATTTTTATATTTTATTAAGTATCTATATAAAAAATTTATAAAATAATATTTAATATGAGTTGAGACCAACAGTAACTTTTTTTGCCTTAAAAAACAAAAGGCTAAAAATTGCCTAACTTTAAACATTTCTATTTTTTTTTGTTTTTAGGTTATTTTTTACCAAATTTCCCACATTTATATTTTAAACCTTCTTTTATATAATCTTATTGATTAAACCATAAAATAAAATATTTTTTTTGGTATGAGCCAAAATAGTTATTAGAAAATTTTTTTTGGGGGTTGCTCTAATTTATAGGCATAAAATTTAAACCACTTGATCAAATATGCAAATTAATTATATTAATTTGGCTATTTGATCAAGTGGTTAAAATTTATCCCTATAATTAGAGCAACCCCCAAAAATTTTCCCCTAATGACCATTTTGGCTCATACCAAAAAAAAATATATTTTATTTTATGGTTTAATCAATTATATAAAAGAAGGTTGAAACTTTAAATGTGTAAAATTTGGTAAAAAATAACCTAAAAACAAAGGAAATAGAGATGTTCAAACTTAGGCAATTTTTGGCTTTTTTTTAAAGCAAAAAAAGTTACTATTGGTCTCAACACATATTGTTATAAATTTAAGTATCATTTTATAAATTTTTTTACAGATACATAATAAAATATAAACTCGGGCCTTCGGCCCTCGTGGGAAGGGGGAGTAGGGAAGGGGAAGGGGAGGAGGGGAAGGGGAGGAGGGGAAGGGGAGGAGGGGGGGAACGACTCCTCTATACTCCGTATAAACGTAGCATATTTGCTATGCAATTTATGGACGAGAAAGGTGGAAAAGGGCGAGAATGCCTATAGGGGGAATTAATTCAAAATAATTGGACTGACGGGCATAGGGTAAATATCAATGTTTACTAATTTCAAAGCGAAAAAAAGATTAAAAATTGGTTAGTAGTTAGGACACGGATAAAAAGTCGTATTTTCAAGGGTATTAACAAGAACAATATATTAATTTAATTTAAAAAAAATAAAAATTTTGCCCTCTCCGGGATTCGAACCTACATAAGTAGTGGTATAGTGTTTTGTAAGGGTACAGGAACCCATATAAGTAGATGTATAGGCCCTTCTAGGGGAGGGCATAGGGTAATTATTGATGTTAATTAATTCAAAAACAAAAATTAAAATTTGGTCATTTTTTCATTGGTAAGTAGCCAGCGGTAGGTCAAAAAGTCATATTAACAATGGTATTAATAAGAACTCCAACTTAAAACTAAATAATTTAAGTAGGTTAAACTATAGATTATTATCTTTAACCTAACGCTCAGTAATGTTACAAGGGCTTTTTTTAAAGTGGTTGATTTACGTGTTAGAAGTTAGACTTTTTGACCTGTTTTGATGAATTGGAATTATTTAAATTGAATAATAAGTAATACAACAAGATGCAAACATATGCAGTATTATTTATATAAGCTCAAGGACACCTCTATATAGCAATTAACAACAATCCAATTATAACAGGCAACGTACAATTTTATTGAAGGCTCTCGCTCATATAAATTGACTAAAATGAGCATAAAAATTTAGATAAAGGCTGCTCCATTAAAGCGTTAGAATTTTTAAGAAATACTACATTTCAAAGAGGTTTCAAAACTAAGTTTTGGCTTAAACGCATTTTGATCTTATTTGTAAAGCTCACTTATTCATGTCCTAGTAAATTTCATAGGAATTTGAGAATGAGATTAATTCATTAATATAAGGTTTTTAGAAATTAAAATACATTTAATAACGGTAACAAAAAAAGCTTTCACTTAGTGGGGTTACTATTTAATTCCAATTAAAGCTATTAACATCATCCAAAGCTCACCCATGGCAAGGAACTATTAGTTTTTTAATGAAAAGTTGTCAATTTTTACAAATATTTTCTTTGGTTTAAGACAAGTGAAAGATGATGGATTTCGTCTACGTCCGCCCCCTCGACATTTATTAAATAATAGTGTTAGTTTGTTAATTTTGTTTTTCATTCGAATCGACAGTTAATATTAATAACGACCCCGCCCGAAAAATCGATAACGAGAGAGAGATGATGTGGGAAGGAGACACGCGTATGTATTACTATTCTAACAGCGAGGGAGATAGAGATGAGGGGTGGGGCACCTCTTATGCATTAATTTAAAAAATCGAAATACTAACACATCTCTCTCTCCCATCTCCTCCACTCCCGCCCCCTAAACCCCCCCCCCGCGCTTATAATACTAGGGTAATAAACTTTAGTTTAACCTTGGCATATAAAAATACTTATAAAGAGTATAGTGAAATGCAGTAAATTTAATTCCAATCATATATTTTTAAACAAAGCAAATACAAAACGATAATTACCCTATGCCCTCCCCTAGAAGGAATCGCCTCGCAACCTAGCTAAACGTTCTTCCTAAGTTTTTTAAGGGAGATAAATTTTCTGAAATTAAATATTAGCTATATTCTAACGAAGGTATAACAAATTTGTTATAAAAATATTTTGATAAAATTATTATTCTTGAAAACAATATGTAGAGCTGCATATAAATTCTAGTGCCATCGGCTGCAAAATCAACGTTAGTTAATTTAGTAATAATTGCCCTCCTGTTCTTCGATTACAATTAAAATGGTTAAAATATTATCGTTAAGTTACATCAAAGACTTTAAAGCAGTTATAAAAAGTTTATATATACATGTAATTTTTTTGATTAAATTTTTGACAAAATGCGAATTTTATTTTTTCTAAACAAAATTTTTTTTACTTTTGCCTTATAAAAAAATACACATATGGTTTAAATTTTGATTTAATATCATTATTATTTTAAAAAATAATTAGAAAAATACTTAAAACAATTTGGCGAATGGTCATTTTTTTTCATTGATCAGTAGCCAGGACACGGTCAAAAAGGATATAAATATGTAAGAGACCATTAAAAAACGAGAAAAAAAAATTTCAAATCACAATTAGGCCAATGGTCACTTTTTTCCATTGGTCAGTAACAATAGACGGTCTATAAATACATACGAGTCAAAAAAAACGAAAAAAATTTGCGAATGACATTTTGGCCAATGGTCCTTTTTTTCCATTGGTCAGTACCAAGAGACGGTCTATAAATACATACGAGTCAAAAAAACGAGAAAAAAAATTTCGAATCACATTTTGGCCAATGGTCATTTTTTCATTGGTCAGTAGCCAGGGCACGGTCAAAAAGTCATATTATCAATGATATAAACAAGAACAATATATTAATTTAATTTAAAAAAAATAAAAAAATTTACCCTCTCCGGGATTCGAACCCACAATAGTAAAGGCATAGGCATTTGTAAAGGCACAGGAACCCATATCAGTAGAGGCATAGGCCCTTGTAGGGGAGGGCAGAGGGTAATTATTGATGTTAACCAATTAAAAAACAAAAAAAAAACGATTCAGAATTTAGGCAATGGTCATTTTTTTCATTGGTCAGTAGCAGGCGGACGACTAAAAAGCCATATTATCAATGGTATTAACAAGAACAATATATTAATTTAATTTAAAAAAAAATAAAATTTTGCCCTCGCCGGGATTCGAACCCACATCAGTAGAGGCATAGGCTTTTGTAGGGGCACAGGGACCCATATCAGTAGAGGCATAGGCCCTTGTAGGAAAGGGCATAGGGTAATTAATTATCAATGTTAACCTAATATACCCAATTCAAAGACGAAAATTATAAATGTTAACCTATTCAAAAACGAAAAATTAAAATTTCGATTTATACTTTGGCCAATGGTCATTTTTTTCATTGGTCAGTAGCCAGCGGACGACCAAAAAGCCATATTATCATTGGTATTAACAAGGACAATATATTAATTTAATTTAAAATATACCCTTCAAAAACGAAAAAAAAATTTTTTGATTTATTTGGCCAATGGTCATTTTTTTATTGGTTAGTAGCCAGCGGACGGTCAAAAAGTCATATTATCAATAATATTAACAAGAACAAAATATTAATTTAATTTAACCAGGTCACAAAGCTGGCGCCAATAACTTGGAGGGTAACGGACGGACGGACAACGGACGGACGGACGGACAACAAAAAACGAGCCCATAAATTGCATAGCAATTAAAAAGATGATAATAATTAAAAGGTTAGGCTGGTGCAAAGCCAAAAAATTATTAATTCTTATGATTTATTATCAAATTAAAGTGATAAAATACTTACAAATCGGCCTGCCAAAAGGATAGCCTTCTATCTAATTAATTTATTTGCGATATTTGTAATGCCAAGGTATTTGTTACAAATAACAAATGTTCGAATTGGGTTTGTAACATGGGGTAACCAAAATGGAAGGTGATAAATGCCTCAAAAGAAGATTTTTTGTATTGTTAGCCAATTTATTCATTATAAAATATATATGGAATTAAGGGTGGCTTTCCTTGTACCTGCCCATAGCTAGCTGCATCTTTAGTATGGCTGCAACTTCAATTAATACTTTTTAGGCCGCCTTTCTAATTCGCCAATTGAGTTTGTGAATATTCTATAGTTAGTAGTTATGATCAATAATATATAAGCGAGCGTAGCCTAGATTTAAATTAAAGGGGGGCAATAACGATTTAGGTAGAGGCAAAATGATCATATTTTTGAATTTTAGTCTAAACTATATTAAATTTAAAAAAAATTGGACTTAAAGGAGGCAGCCGTCGTGGGCGTAGCCAAGGAGGGCTGATAAGTTGGCCCGCGGTTTTTGTGCTGATTCATTCCTTTAAGGGGCGAGGGGGTGGAGCGCAATCGATCGAAAAGCTATGCCCCGCCGCCGCCCCCCCTCGAGGGGTGGGTATGAATAGTACTGCTGCTGCACTGTGTGAGGGAGGTTGTGTGTGTGGTGGCGGATTAGATTAACCTTGGCAATGAATTCGTTTTATGAGCGCTTGCGCTACGCATTTTTATCACTCACTGCCGCACTACTAAATTAACCAACGTCGATTTTGCAGCCGACGGCACTAGAATTTATATGCAGTTCTACATTTTGTTTTCAAGAATAAAAATTTTATCAAAATATTTTTATAACAAATTTGTTATACCTTTGTTAGAATATAGCTAATATTTAATTTCAGACAATTTATCTCCCTTAAAAAATTTAGGAAGAACGTTTAGCTAGGTTGTGAGGCGATCCCTTCTAGGGGAGGGCATAGGGTAATTATTATCAATGTTAACCTAATATACTAATTCAAGAACGAAAAAAATAAATTGCATAGCAATTAAAAATTTCGATTAACAATTTGTTCTTTAATATAATAAAATAATTAATTAAAGGATGGATAATTATTAAAAATATGCTTCTATGATCGACCACGTGATAATAATAATTGCCCTCCTGTTTTTCGATTACAATTAAAATGGTTAAAATATTATCGTTAAGTTACATCAAAGACTTTAAGCAGTTATAAAAAGTTTATATATACATGTAATTTTTTTAATTAAATTTTTGACAAAATGCAAATTTTATTTTTTCTAAGCAAAATTTTTTTTACTTTTGCCTTATGGAAAAATACACATATGGTTTAAATTTTGATTTAATATCATTATTATTTTAAAAAATAATTAGAAAGATACTTAAAAACAATTTGGCGAATGGTCATTTTTTCATTGATCAGTAGCCAGGACACGGTCAAAAAGGATATAAATACATAAGAGACGATTAAAAAACGAAAAAAAAATTTCAAATCACAATTTGGCCAATGGTCACTTTTTTCCATTGGTCAGTAACAATAGGCGGTCTATAAATACATATAAGAGACGATTAAGAAACGAAAAAAAAATTTCAAATCACAATTTGGCCAATGGTCAGGTGTTGAGACTTGGCTGCATACGCGGCAGTTGCCGACTCGTTGTTTGACCAGATTGGCACCGGAAATCTGAAAATAAAACATAGCTATTATTGCTTAGATTAGCTTGTGTGGTAGTGGACGCCGCAGACCCTCCTGCAAATAAGTCCACAGGCTGAGGTGGTGTGTGGAAAGAATGCGAACTTGTTTTGTACGCTAAATTAGAGGTGTTCACGATTAAAGTCCCCCCCACCGGATCGGTCGACGGAGAGGAGTTTATGCTAGTTACTCTCAATGGCGAAGACTTCTGAAGTGACGGGAAGTCTACATCATAGAAAGTAAGAGTGGGCTGTTTGACGGGGTTGGGTGGTTTTTGGGGAAGAGTTCGCACTCGATACGGCAACCAAGAAGCGTTACGATCATCTCCGCTTTTAATGTCAGAGACAGAAATCGGAACAACATTCTTGGCAACACGCTCATGTGTCGGAACCCTTTTATGTACCACCTTGTGCGACCTTAAGGCGGCACTCGTGGGGTATGCCGTTTGACATTCTGGGCACACATAAATGAAGTGTTCAGGCACCTTTAGGATACCCTAACTTTATTACCCGATGTACTTGGGCAAACATGTGTCGAAGGGCTGTATGGCATCGATTCACCGCATTGGATGCATTTTACTATAAAAACTAGTTTTAGCCTATGACATAAGATAATATGTCTTTCAATGGACTTCTTTTGAGAGGTCCACACCTGACAAGTGTACTCGTATTTGCAGTGGGGAACTGGGCAGGCAAAAAAATTTGCAGATGGAAAGGGGAAGATGAGACAGTCCCCTTCTATTTGAGGCTGTCCTTGCAAAAGGCAAGATGGCGTAAATGTAAGGGGAGATGTTGCGGCTGGCAGTTTTGGCGGGCTGAAAGTTGGTGAGTCTGTTAATGATTTAGTTGAATTTAATTGATTTAATAATTACCTCTAACAAATCTTGCGGCTCATCTTTCGTGGAAGTTGGGCCCTCATCGATGATCAGGCGGCCTTCTTCAGACGATTGGCTGTTTTGGTCGAACATCAGTGATTGAGGCGTGCTGGGATTGCCTGGCCTGTGACGTCTTTTGTGGCATCTTCTGGCTCGGCTTGTTGAAAAGTTGAGGCTACATTCGGGGCAGCATTTGAGTTGATTCTGCAACACCTAAAAGTTCCTTAAATACATATATTACAATAGATAAAATAGTGGGAACAATCAGTCAATTAACAGTTAGGCGGGAAAATAAAACCAATTAAGAAAGGCGGGAAAGCAAAGAGGCGCGAGAAAATAATAATGGAAGAATAAGGCAGGAAAACTAAAAGAGGGGTAAAAGCGAAGGGGAGGGGAGAACTAAATGGATAAAACTAAATTTCTTGGTTAAAAATGGTAGGGCTACACTTTGATCTTAGCGATTAAGCCGAGGTAAATGATCCAGGTATAAAGAGAAGATTTTTTGTTAATATTTGGATGTCTGGAAAACGACGTTGATTCGATTCCCACCATTGTAAAGGCTCAATATTGGAGACCACACGTGGTTTGTGCAAAAATGTCTCCAATGAAGACTTCGCCTTGTTGCTCTTAATAGCCGATCCAGTGTTGATACCTCGCTAGTTAATACAAAATCTGGCTGATTTCCTATAGCAGTTTCCAAGTTATCTTTAATTTCTCTATACGATATGCCATGTACTGGCGATAAACACTCAAATTTTGATCCTTAAATCGACCACACTCGCTTATAAGACTATCTTCTTATTGAATGCCATATATCTTCAATTTTCTATTTGGCCATTTTGCCAGCATGATCTTCTATGCTTGGTTGATAATATAACGGTCGTCCATAATTTAATTAAATTGTGATCCTCGTTCTCCATAACTTATGTAAGTTAGAAAAATATTAAATTAAACTTTTTCAAATTGTAGCAGGAAAAATAACTAAAATGCTGTAAGATAAAAATGGCTAAATATTTGAGTATGGTCTATTAAAATTAAACTTAAAAAAAATAAAATTATATTTTTTCAAGGATTCGATTCGGATTTTCGAATCTTAGTCGCGTAAATATTCGATTCGATACTTACACATATGGATTCGATTCGAATCCGAATCTCGAATATTTCCCAGAGGCGTAATAATCAGCCTCAGAAAAAAAGACAAAAAAGTAATTAACATACATTTAAATATGTATATATATTTTTTACATAAAATAAATCATTTAATTTATATTTTAAAATAGTTAATCAATAGGAAGATGAGCAGGAAGAAGATAAAGCCCCCGATGAAATCTCAATTTACCTTTCGTTAAAAAATGAAGATTGCAATTATGATTTGAAAAAAGATTTGCTGAAATGGTGGGTTTCATATCAAACAGTCCTGCCAAGGCTTTATAAGCTGGCAAATAAAGTTTTAGCTATACCTGCTACCTCTACCACTTCGGAAAGAAACTTCTCGGTGGCTGGAAGAACAATAGAAGAAAGAAGAACGCGAATTAAACCAGAAAATTTTAATTCTTTATTATATGAAAATATGGAATTTAATAAAATTTTATATTTATTTCAGGTCTATTAAAATTGCTATACCTTATTTTTATGTATTTTCAATTTAATCATCAATAAAAAGTTCTGTTTGTAAAATTTTAATTTAAAAATTTCGGATCGGATTTAGATTTTAAAAAACTCGAATCTGATCGGATTTAGATTTTAAAAAACTCGGATCGGATATAAAATTTTTCAAAAACCCCTCGCATCGGATTGGATCAAAAAAATTTGATCCGTGCACACCTCTAGGCATTTGATTTAATTAACGAGCTTGAAAATATCTAGTATTTTAAAGCGTTTTTTTTACATCCTCAACTATTTCTAAATATCTAGTATTTTAAAGCTTTTTTTTACATCCTCAATATTTCTAACAATTTTAAAGGAGTTTAATGCCCCCCTCTGCCTACCCTTTTTGAAAGTAATCTTTTAAAGATTTTTACTTTGATATAATATTCCGTATATTATTTATGTCTTTCACAAAATCACCCACTAACTACACCATCCCTCCTGCCCCCCCCCCCCCTTATTTTGGCGGCAACAGTTCTTTTGTCTGCCTCCTCGACTCCTTTCAGCACCCGTGCCTGCCGTGCATTTAGCGCCTTCTTTCCCTTTCATTTAACATGCGTTATAATTTTATCACGAACTCATGTCTATATTTTCCTTTTGCTCTCTTACGAATAAATATGGTAGTCCTGCACGGGCCTTCGCAAATGAAAATTATGGCAATGATATGATGAGTTGATTTAGTAGATAGAGTTGATTAAGAGGTGGTTGGTGGTTGGGTCAAGACGTGTTGTAATATTCTCATGATGTAATTCGAATAGAAAAATTGGAATATTTGATGTCTGCGTTGAAAACTTGAATCCCACGCCTAGAAAAAATTAAAACCACGTCAGTAAAACATGTTTAACTTGAAATTTCTTTCAAAGATTAGGATGTGATTATTTTTAATATTATATAGAATACTCTCAACAGCTTATTACAAAAATTACTATAAACAGCCCCACAAAAATTTAAATAACTATTAAAATAAAAGCATATAGTAACAATCATTTCAAAAGTTATATACCTGCTTAAATTTATTTTAGAAAGAAAAAATTGAAAATGTTAAAAAAAAACTTTATTAACTGACATTATTGGGTTAAACGGTTATATCTCCAAAATTATTGGGAAAATATATCTTTGCCCTAAATTATTGTAATACTGAAAAAACCAAAGTTCGGTAATTTAAATATTTAAGGTGTTTGCGATGCGTGAGCTTCAAAATACATGATCAAATAAATTATTTTCTTTTAAAATTAGCTTGATTAAATCAAAGTACTCTTGGCATTTATGATAAAAATAATATTACATTTATATAATGATGACAGCTTCAAAATAAAAAATTATCTTTATAACAACACTAAAAATAAAAAAAAAGTTGTCTTTAATTTTTCCTACAGCTTCCCCGCCCACTACTACCCTCCTTTATTTAATTTTATTTATCTGGTCTTTGAACATGATGCCATGCTATATCCAATCCTTTTATAAATTACACACATCACATGTGTGCTGGCTGGGCATCGTGCTTTAGCGTCTCTCTTCATATTATCCTTTATAGCGTTATAATTTCTATGAGTTTAAAATTGATCGATAACATTAAGAGGTGCGGCTGCCCCCTCTAAATCCAAAAAATTCGCCCTTCCCTAAATCATTATTGATTCCCTATATTTCCATTCCTGGCTACGCCCATGACATTATATGACCAAAAAGTGGATTATATCAGTGGGTAATTTTATCTGAAAATCGGACGAATTTCATTTTGTGGACACCAGATGGAATTCCCATTCGATCACAACGGTAAGCATTAATTTATTATATAATTTTTAACTCACTGTACCGTGAATTTTAATAAGTTCAAATCAAAGTTTTAAACTTTTGCGGATGACTTAAACCCACATGTGTAAATTGTAAACACAAAGTTTACATTTTTAGCCATCAATTCATTAATATGAAAAATTGTAAATTATTTTTTCTTAAATGTGTGGAAAATTTTTATCTACCCAAAAATTAAAGGCAAAAATACTATTCAGTTGATTTGATATTAACTTAAAAAATTGACATTTAGCTATAAGAATAAATGAATTTATTAAATGAATTGAATACTTCGATCGATATCAATTGTTTATTGAAAAATTAACTAGATATTTTAGAAATACTTATATGACAAGATAAGAGCACCCAAAGATTTAATTTTTAAAAAGTATATTTAAAAATATTTTTTATCGCCTTAAAAACCGTCACTTTTTTGATAAAAAGTGTTAAGAGAAGCGTAAAGAAAAGGCGGGAGGTCGATTGTTATTATTGCTGCTTTAATACTATGTCACATAAAGAAACAAAACTAACTCATAATCCTATTGTTTCGAAGAATCATATCACCTCAACAATGTTTATAGAGCAATTAACAAAGTGCTTCCAAATTATAAATGGAAACCGCCAAGGAAATGTATTTTTGACCCGTATTTTGGTAAGTATTATCATAATTTTTAAAGTTTACCCTTTTAATATACCACTTTGGACAACTCACCATAAAATTAATTTTTGAAATCACGTTAGAATATAAATTTTTGATTTAAAAATTATAATATATTTTTATAAATGGATTTCTAAAAACATGTATAAATATTTTACTCCCAATCATATATGAAATTTACTAAATATTTGAGGAAAAAATTTTATTAAAAGTTTATTTTGTTAGAAAGTATTTAAATGATATCAGCATTTCTAGGAGGACTTGCTTCGCCCCTTCCCCCTTTTAAATTTACAATTAATATAAAACTTAACCTCGTGTTTATACAAACAGCTTTAGCCTCCTTTCCACAACTAATTTTTGATCTTAGGAATATTTTTAAAAATACCAAATTTGTCCCCCTTTCTTGCATATATATTTGTATAAATCCCCTCCCATTTTTTATCTTTAAATAAATTGCCCGCGTGTCCTTTTGTTACTTTTGCTTTTGTCCCCCCCCCCCTATTTAACTGAGACTATGGTAACTGTACTTTTTGTTGCTGTGCCCAGTTGCTCTCCCCCCCTCCCAACAACACAACATTTATAGTTTTGTTCTGATTGTGCCAAATTAAATAACAATTTTTCTATATATTTTACTGCACACATTTAAGTTTCAAGTTTGATAAATTCATAATTTAAAATAATAATTTGGCATAGGTTAAATAAATATAAATACCTCCCTTTCTTTGTTCACCCCACAAAATTTCTCATATCAATCTATTTTAATTGCTATGCGTTTTTGTGGCTGTCATGTCATCAATATAATTCTATTTTTATTATTATAAAAACCAGGCGCGATCTTTTGATTTAATGAACGAGCATGAAAATTTATATCCTGTACATGGGCATAGCGAGGGGGGACTCTAATTTACGAGAAAAAAAATTTTCAATGCAAAAACTTTGAAAAATTAAAAAAATTTATGTTTTGCCCCCGTCTAATTGAACTTAAACGTTTTGCCCCCCCCCCCCCATCCAAAATCTGGCTACGCCCTTGATCCTGTATTTTAAAGCTTTTTATTTATCCTCAAATATTTCTATTTCTAACTATTTT
This sequence comes from Gordius sp. MW1, assembly GCA_964036665.1. NCBI lineage: Eukaryota > Metazoa > Nematomorpha > Gordioida > Gordea > Gordiidae > Gordius > Gordius sp. MW1. Next base: position 35,917,913 of record OZ038526.1, on the reverse strand, counting down.
AAAGGGATTCTAATGTAATGAGTTTAATGTCCCCCTCTGCCTACCCCCTTTGAAAGTAATCTTTTAACGTTTTTAATTGCTATGCAATTTTTTTTACTTTGATATTTTATTATTTATATGTCTTTCACAAAATCACCCTTAATTCTTACTAATTACTACACCATCCCTCCTGCCCCCCCCCTTTATTTGGCGGCAACAGTTCTTTATAAATAACACACATGTATGCACATAGCACATGCATCGTGCCTTAGCGTCTTTCTTCATACCCTTTTATAGCGTTATAATTTCTATTCTAGTAATTCTAAATGCTATGCATTTTTAATTTTCTTAGTCAAGGGGGGGGGGGCAGGGAAGGGAGGCTGCCCCCCTCTAATCCAAAAATTCGTTGGAATTTATTAAAACTATGACTAAATTTCAAAAAATGTTGTTTTTTGCCCCTCCCTAAATTCAAAAATTTGTTGAAATTTATTAAAACTATGACTAAATTTCAAAAATGTAGTTTTTGCCCCTCCCTAAATCATTATTGCCTCCCTCTAATTCCAATGATGGCCAAAGTGGATTATGATGAACTTCAATTTTGCGTATCAGATGGATTTCCATTCGATCACAAACGGTAAGCATTAATTTTTTATATAATATTTTTGGTCAGCCCATTTTTTAACTGGCTGTACTAAATTTGAAAAAGTTTAAGCCAAAGTTTTTAATTACACATGATTTAAACCCATAAGTCTAAATTGTAAAACCGTCAAGAAAATATATTTTTGACTTTTAAAGTTTACACTTATATTGTGCCACTTTAGCCAATTTTAGCATAAATTTAATTTAAAATCTCGATTTAAAAAATTTAAGGGGGCAGGGGGGGGGCAGCTGCCCCCCTCTAAATCCAAAAAATTATTTTAATTTTGGCTAGAATTTTGAAAAATCATCATTTTACCCCTCCTTAAATCATTATTGCCCCCCCCCCCCTAATTCCAATGCTGGCTACGCCCATGTCCATGTGTTTATAAAAACAGCCTTGCCTCCCTTTCCACGACCTTCAGAAATGTTTTTAAAACACCGCCCTTGTTCCCCTTTCTTGCGTCAATATAACATTGCTTTTTTTTATAACACAACCATGCATTAGTTGAACCCCCGCATTTCATTAACCATTGTTTTTTGTATAAATCCTGTGCTACTTTTATCTTTGAATATATAGCCTTTTGTTAATTTTGCTTTTGCTCCCCTTATTTAACTGAAAACTATATAACGTCAACAATGTCTTTACGTGCGGTTATGGAACTCTACTTTTTGTTGATGTGCGCATTTTATGCCCAAATTAATAAGACTTTTTCTATACATTTGCCTCCACCCATTTTAATTTAAAAGTTGAGAAATTCTTATAAATTGAAATAAGTTATAAAAATATTAATACTTCCCCTTCCCCCTCTCAAAACCATTTCCTGTCAATCTATTTACTATGTGTCGATTTATCTGTATCGAATAATGTAATGAAGCCGTTGATTTAATACAACCCCAAAAGTAATTTAAAACAAACTTTACATCTTTTTGCACTTATAAGTTGTTTCACCCTGCATTAGTTTTACCCCCGAATTTAATTGGAGATTGTTTTTATATGAATTTCTTTACTAATATTATTTAATATACGTTGTGCTACTTTTTATTGCTGTGGCAGTTTTTCCCTATCGTCACTTAATAATACAATTGTTACTTTATGTTAGTAATGAATGATATACAATGTGTATCGCGCTTCAAAGAAGGAAAGGCGGGAGGTCTTGGTAAACAAACAAAGCACTTATAAATAACTCTCCATAATGCCATCATATCGAAGAAAGAGTCGTTCCTTCCACCTCTCCCTCCCTTACTAAATTCGAGGCAATCAACAAACCAAATATCAAAATTTCAGGAAAACCGTCCAAGTGAGAATATATCCTACATTCTAAATATTACGTAGTCTTAAATTTTTATTATAAGGTTAACAATTTTATTATACTTCTAAAATTATGTTAAAATAAAAATATTTAAATATATAATTTATTAATTTCTTTAAAACATTAAACAACCATGTGTTTATTTATAATAATATCTTTGCCTCCCTATCCCCATTCTACTTTCACGTCGATAAAATATTTTTATAAAATGTAAACGAATGATAAAAATGATTTATTGCCTTTGCAGATTTCATTGGCGTAGCCAGCATTAGAATTAGATAAGAGCAATAATGATTCAAGGAGGGGCAAAATGATCATTTTTTAAAATTTTAGTCATAAATTTCAATAATTTTTGGCTAAGCCCATGGCAGATTTATTTTTTAAATTCGTAACTGGCCCCTTTCCTTGCGCAGATTACATTATTGCTTTTTATTTGCGCATTGCATTATTTTTTTTATCAATTTTCTCGTACTTTTTACCCTCTGATATATATTACGTCTTACTTGTTGCTCTTTTGTAAATTATGGCTTTGTTTTGTAACTCTTGATTAACACGTCACTTGTTACATTGTCTATGCACTTGTTCTGGCTGTACTTTTTGTTAATGTGCCCCTCCCTCCCCTCAACAACACAATTGGTTTCGTTTTGAGTTCCAAATAAATTAAGACATTCGTATTCAATTGCGTCCATTATAATTAATAGGAATTCTTAATTTCATGGGCGTAGCCGTTTTGGATTAGGGGGAGGGGGCAAACTCCCTTTTAGGAAGGGGCAAAACATTTTTTTTTTAATTTATAAGAGATTTTGCATTGAATTTCTTTTTCCATTAATTAGGGGGGGGGCATGCTTAATTTATTTAAATACTTTGATTATAAATAGAAACCTCGTTTGAATGAGATTATAGTACCAACCAGCCAACTTTCACGTCGATATATTTTCTAAAAAATTTATGGCCTATGGAGATTTATTTTTTAAATACGTTAGTGGCCCGCCTTTCTTTGCTCATGTTACATGATAGCTTTTTTAGGTCACACACAACCGCGCTTATTCCATTGTTATTTTATCAATCCTCTCGTATTTTTTACACTAAAGTTTTGCTTTGATTGTGCCAACTAAAATAAGGAATTATCCATAATCAATTGCGCCCATTAAATTTAATATTTTAGGAATTATTAACTTATTTAAATAGTTCGATTAAACTCTTTAATCTTCATCTATTTACTATTAATTAGTATATACGAGTAGATGTAAATCCATCCGTATTAGAAAATTGTGCAAGATAACCGTTAATATTATTTAGTAGTCCTAAAAATTATTTTGAAATATTAGTGTTTATTTAAATAAGGATGTTTTTTTCCCTTCCCTTATTTAACTTTCACGCTAATAAAATAATAATTTGTAAAATGTCAGTAATTAATAAATCTTCAGAGCCCCCTTCAACTTCTCAAAAATAAGATTAATTGCTTCGTCCCTTCCCACTTTTGGCCCCCTTTCCACAACTAACCTTTGCTCTAATATTAAATTTATGGCCTTTAGTAATGCCAGTAAAACACCATTACGTATAACATTGCTTTTTTAATTTACCATTGTTTTTTGTATAAATCCTCTCGTACTTTTTATCTTTAAATATATGCCCTTTGTTAATTTTGTTTTTATTATTCCCCTTATTTAACTTTATACACGTCACTTACAGTTACAGTGTCTTGTGGTTATGGTAACTCTACTTTTTGTTGCTGTGCGCATTTTCTGCCCAAATTAAATAAGTCTTTTTCTATACATTTGCCTCCACCCATTTTAATTTATAAGTTGAGAAATTCTAAGTTATATAAAAAAAATATTAATACCCCCCCCCCCCCTCATCCACCACACAAAACCATTTCCTGTCAAACTATTTAATGTGTCGATTTATCTGTATCTTAATGTAATGTAGCCGTTGATTTAATACAACCCTAAAAATAATTTTAAAAAAAACTTTGCATCTTTTTCCTTCTATAGGTTTCACCCTGCATTAGTTTTACCCCCGAATTTAATTGAAGATTGTTTTTGTATGATTTTTCTCGTATTTTCTACCATGGGGGTAGCCAAGGGGGGCCAGGGAAGGGCGGCTGCCCCCTTCTAAATCCAAAAATTTGCTTATTTTCTATAAATCTTCACGTACTCTCTTACCATTTTGTGTGCTTGACAATTTGTATATTATGCTTTTCTTTGGCCTTATCTGTATGTACTTTTTTTGTTGTTGTGCGCATACATTAATAATGTTTTCAATGTGCCAATAAGAATAGTATATAATTTTACGAATATGATTAATATAATAAAGTAAAGCCTTTAACTTTGAACAATCGGAATAATTTTTAGAATATCTGACTTTTGCCTTAGACTAACTAGCTTTTAAGTTAAGGATAATTTCTAAATTGATTAAATTGTGGTTTGGGCCACTCCTGGAGGTACTGCAATACCAGGTTGACCCGCGGAAGGGGTTAAGCAAGCTCAGAGCCCCCTCCAACTTCTCAAAAATAAGATTAATTTCTGGTTCCTCTATGAGGAACGTACCAGAGATTAAACTGATAAGAACAGATACTACACTTTGATCTTAGCGATTAAGCCGAGAAGCGATACTGACCAAAATACTGTTCTCAAAATATAGTACAAAAATTAGACTAACTTGCGGTCTTTACCTTTTTTCGACGAAAAACGGCCGTAATTTTGACGTAAAACGTCGTATCACCTAAAAACGCATTTAGTCAACCAATAAATTTATTCTGTGATACTTTCAAATAGTTTGTTGTCCAAAAAACTAATAATCTAATCATTTTAAAACTTATTATTGCTTAAAATCATTGTTAACTTCTATACATCGTTTAATTTCAGCTACAACGAATCGTCCAAAACGCTACTTTGCACGAAATGACCCAACAGCTGATAAACGTTGAAAGTCGAAAAGAAGCACCAATAAGTATTATTTATAAATCAATATATGAATTTTATAATTCTATTTTGAATGTTTATTTGGACGAAATCCTTGCTGCAGATGTATATTCTTAACACGCGAGTTATTAAGAACATATCATTAATTTGACAAATAGTTTGTTTAGGATTTGATATGTTCATTTTTGATTAAATAATATGCAGCTCCATAAATGCATGGCAATTGGATATAGATGAGGGCAAGTTGTATGGTAATTGATTGGTTTGACCTTTTCATAGAGTTTTAGTTAATGACATTCAATATGTGGTTTTTATTCTGTTAAATTTGGTCAAGTATTGCATGTATGCATAATAAGACTTTATTTAAGCAGATAGAGATGAGAGTAATTGATTTATTTAACCTGTTCATAAAGTCCTTAGTTAATGATATCTGATTACTGTTTTTTATTATATCTTATGTTTTAGCCTTGTATTGCATAAATGCATAACAAGATATTCATTTAAAGATTCTAATTGACTAGTTTGATCTCCTTATAAAGTAGCTATGGGTATTTAATTAGTTTTTATTTAGTAAATGATACAAGTGTCACCTAAAGGCATTGCAAAGTTATATGCAATTATGCATAATTCAGAACTATTTGTATGCTATCCTAATTTTGTATATCTTGAAATCTCATTAAAATACTAGCATGATTCTTATTATTTCCTAGTTTTAATAATTTTATGCCATTATTATCTATATTTATATTCTAATATATACATGCATCAAATTTAATTCAAGCACTAAGTTACACCATGCAATTGGTAATTATTATAGAAATTAATTTTTTGGTTTTCCACTAATACAATATCAACTACTTTACAATTATTTATTTATATTTTGTTTATTTACTATCTTAAAGCATTAAAAAATTTCGAGGCCATACAAGCAACCATCATGGGGAATTATCAATGAAGGTGTAATGAATCCAAAACAAAACATTTTGTCTTGTATAAGAATTTTTGAATTTTATCACTTACGAGAATTGCACATACCTTTTATAATTATATGTAATTTATTTATGGATTTTCATATATACAGCATATAAATCATGTAACAACTTTAACTATTAATTTTTATAAATATTACCTAAGTTTGGTGATAATATTTTTTTAAAAAAGGAAAAATCATAAAGTGATATACAGACTTTGTCTAATAGTCATTTTGCAAAAATCACTTTGCAGATCTTAACTGTCTGTAATTGCTATGCATATTATGGTGTAAATCTAGTTTTTGTATTATGTGAAAAATAGATTTTAATATTATGCAGAATAAAACTTGTGCAAAAGTTTTAGTTTTTAGTTAAGATAAAAAAAATAATAAGCTACAGCTACAATATTAAATTCTTACAATTTGTTTCCCCAAGCTTATCAAAAACATTCTGTAATCTGAAAATTATGATAGAAAAATTAAAGCTGAGCAATGATACCTTTCTCATATAGGCATTTATTATCCTTTAGATGGTTACATACAAAGGAATTTAGCATTTATTTAAGATTTGAAACAGACACAATTCACAAAATTTTGTCATTAATTTAAGGCCTTCAAGAAGTATTTAAATCCATAAAAGTTTAAAGCTCAACGTAGATGGTCAGATAGAACTGCTAATTAAGAAGTTAGATAAATTTAAATACATACAGAGATTATTAACTTATTCAAAAATTTTGGCGCAACCCATTTTTAATTATTGTGTACACCAGGAAAACTACTGATGCATGTGAGTTATAAAATTTAGATGCTTGCCTATTGGTTCAAACGTGCAATTAATACTGTATACAAAACAATTAGGAGCAAAATATCAATTGCATGCATCTGATGTTTTAAATCCATCTAAAAATACTAATGGCAACTAATAACATTAAAGATTTTATATAATAAAAATAAACGCCTCCTCCCTTTGTGTCTGTCTATGCCCTTTATAAAATTATTATATAGCCCCCTTATTAGAGATATACAACGGGGCGTTTCAAAAAGACCGGCCCGCCCGTACCCATTTGGAAACCTTTCAACCCGTCAAAGCCCATTCGTATTTTTTCAAAGCACGAAAGGTCCGATCCATTTTAAAAACGTTAGCCCTGGCCCATTAAAAAATCGAAAATTTATGCAAGATTGACTGGACTGTTAACTTACTCATATTTTTGTTAAGGTGTTTTAAGACTTTGACACTCCGTTGGCTAGGTGGGGTCAGTGAGGACCCCAAGCGGTTTATAAATGTTGTAAAAATTAAGTTAGTGATTGTTATAATTTCATTTTTTCAGTAGCTTAATAAAATCTATCCTAGAATATCTGCAAAATTTGGCTTGTTTTTATCGAATTTTTAAGATACAGCGTGACCCCACCTTCCACAACATGAAACAAAATTTTTTTTTCAATATTTTATTGTTTGAAATTTTTATCATAAACCATTATTCTTAAGCTATTTGTAAAGAAATTTTTTCATAACATTTCCTTTTATTTGAGATATTTAAATTTTAAACTCAGATTTTAACATGTTTATTTTTCCTCATGATATACCAAAGTGCTCATTTGCTTAAATTTTCCTGTGCACTTTGACATTTAAATATCTAACATTTTAAAAAGTTCTATACATGGGCGTAGCTAGAGCCCTGCACGGGCCGTCCGAGGCCCGGCCCGACGGGCTTTCGGGCCGAACTCGGGCAGAATTGAATAAAACAATCGGGGCTCGGGTCGGGCCTGATGCGGCGGCCCGAATTGAATTAAAGCAAATTAATCTTTTATAAAATAGGATTTAAATCAACTCAACTCAATATTAATAATTATCTTCGCGCAGCCTACATTATATAGCTTCTAAACTTCAGCTTATTTCCCTTGTCTAATATAATATAACTGACCTGAATTGCAAATCTTATTGTATTTTATAGAATCATAGTAGCTGTTACAACTTTAGAAATAAGAAAAGTAACTATTTCAAAAAGTTTTTTATTTGAAACTGTTAAAAATTTATTTTATAAAGTTAAATTTTTAGCTTTAAATGATTAGCTGAATAAACTCTAACGAGTGGAAACGGATTTTTTATTTCAAATTCATTCTAGTTGTAAATTAGGAGTAATAACAATGTAATGCATTTTATATCTAGATGGTGAAAAAAACTTCGGTAATATATTTTTTAAAAAATTTTGTTTAGAAAATCGGGTCGGGCTCGGGCCTAAAATAAAAAGTCTTTCGGGCTCGGGCAAAATAAATATTGAGAAGTCGGGCTCGGGCCGAAGAAATTTCATTTTGCAGGGCTCTAGGCGTAGCCAGGGGCCCCCCCCCCCTAATTAAACTTAAACGTTTGCTCACCCCTACCAAAACCTGGCTACGCCCATGCGCCAATGTAAAGTTGTAATTGCTACTATGAATCTATTTAAAAACTAGAATAATATTTGCAATTCAGGTGTTATATTATAATAGACAAGGAAAAAAAGCTGAAGTTTGGAAGCTATATAATGTACGCTGTGCGAAGATAATTATTTAATATCGAGTTGAGTTTATTTAAATCCTATTTAATTCGCTTTGGTTAAATTCGGGCAGGGCTCCGGCCTCGGGTCGGACCGCCGCATCAGGCCCGACTCGAGCCCGAGGACAGACTATTAAAATTATGCCTGAAACCCGATCGCGCCGGGTCGGGTTTCGGGCGGCCCATGCAGGGCTCTAAGGGGAACTGAAATTATAATTGGTCACATTAATTTAGTAACTGTTAGTTATACTTACTTTCTATAATATTAAAAATTATTAATAGGTTTGAACTTTGAACGCATTTGCTCAACTGGTCTATAGCTCAAAGGATTTACAACCAATCAAAATATAGTTCATATATGCAAATCATGCTTATAACTAAACAATCTTATATTTATGTTATAAACGCTTTATAAGGTTGCAAAAATTTATATAATTAATTTCTATGCAATTTATGGGCTCCATTTCCATTTATTTATGTCACGCCGAACGCGTCCGCACCGAACGTGTCACGTTGTTTATTTTTAATTGCTATGCAGTCTGTGGGTTCGAATCCCGTAGAGGGCAAATTTTTTTTTAAATTAATATATTGTTCTTGTTATTACCATTGATAATATGACTTTTTGGCAGTCCGTTGGCTACTGACCATTGAATAAAATGACCATTGGCCAAATTGTGAATCGCAATTTTTTGTTTTGTTTTTTGAATTGCTATATTAGGCTAACATTGATGACACTGGTCTACAAATAAAGGTCTTGTGTAATCAACCGGGAAACGGTCAACATATTCTGTAGAATTTTTTGGGGTGAACACAAATATGTTTTTTGTTGTTTTTCTATACGTCAAGTTTTTTAGATATTTCGATTCAAAGTTGCGAAAATGACAGTTTTTGACGCTCAATAGAGCGATATTGAATGGCTAAAAAATTTTTAAACCTCTAAGTGGTAGAACTAACTTAGGGTAAACATTAAAAAATGATTTTTTCCCTATTGTTTTTACTTTTTCCAATATATCGAATTTCAATTAGTCCTTATGCGAAGCGGCATCCTTTGAGCCTCCCTCCCTCTCTATCTGATTGGGTTTATAACACTATACTCTTGGTGCATGTGAGTGATTGATTTTAATTTAAAAAAAATTAAAAAAATTTGTCCTCTCCTTGCATTGAACTCAAGACCTTGAGGTCATAAAGCTGGCGCCAATAACTTGGTGGGCGACAGACGACGGACGGACAACAAAAAACGAGCTCATAAATTGCATAGCAATTAAAAATGAATAAGGGCAATATTTAAATGAAAAATTTTACATAAGAAATTTTATGAGGCTATAAAAATAGTTACATATACATTTTATACATATAATTTCACTATTAACTATTACATCTGCAATAAGTATTATAAAGCAATCAAGAGGAGTTTTGGCTGCCCATTATACAATAACTTTACTCGAGTTAAATGCAATATAAAATCATGTTCCTTGTACTAACATTTTTATTAGGACAATTTTTATGCCACTTGTATTGTCTTGCCCTTTGAAATATTATATCATATAAAAAAAGCTTCTAAGTTATTTCGTATAAGAAACTATTTTTGTTAGGCATATCAATACGCTTCTTTATCTTAATCTCCTGTTAACTCACTATCAGATTTATGACTACTCATGTCGATATAATCATCAGAATCATCAAGAATTACTTGATAAAAAGTTATAACTGTTATTACATACCATCTTCAGACGAAGTACTATCAAAAATACTGCACTTTTGAAGATTAAACATATAAAAATCAAAAAATGTGGGAAAAATCACACAAATAAGCACTTTGAAATACCACGAAGAAAAATTATTATGTTAAAACTAGAGTTCAAAATTTGAATATTTTAATAAAAAGAAATGTATACAAAAAATTTCTTCACAAATGGGTTTACAATAATGGGCTTTAATAATATATTTAAAAAAAAATTAAATTTTTTTCATTTTATGGAAGGTGGGGTCGTGACCCCGGGCATCTAAAACACTCTCTATCTTAAAAACTTTTGGATAAAAACGCCAAATTTTGAAGAGATATTCTAAGGTAAATTTTGTTGAGCTACTGAAAAAATGAATCTGTAATATTCACTAATTGATTTTGTGCAGCATATTTAAACTGCTTATGGTCATTATGACCCCACCCGACCTACGAAAAAGCACATAATAGATAGATTGTATTATAAAGTTCTATATTAAATGGTTAATATAAAAAGGTTGCAGTCATATTAAAACCTGATGGCAAATGAATAAATGTAAGTTGAGGAGCAATAAATATAAGCAAATTGTAAATAAATTGTAATCTTTCAACGTTTATGATTTTATTAAATGATGTAATATAAAAACAATTGCGTCCACAATCTATTATATATAACAAATAAATGTATTGTCGTTTCCTTGGAGATGATAAATCCTTGGGGTACGATTTATAATTTAGTTTTATTCTACGAGAATATTGGGGATTTATTGGGTCGGCAGGGAAAATATGTCCCGGTCAGGATGGAGGGCTGGGTTATGCAAATTGGTTGATTGTATGACTAAAACAAGTTTTACACTCGAAAAAAATATTTTTTTGAAGTTTTGAGGTGACATGTCCAATCTACAATAACTTTTAAAATAATTTTTTTAGTTAGCATATTCTTATATATACAAGTTGTAAAAAATATGTGGTCACACACGTAAAAAGTGTCATGATCTATAAAATGGGTCTAAATTAATTTTTTTCGATATTTTACACCTAGCAATATTAAATTAGGTTGTATTTTTAAAAAAAAGTCTTACTCATACATAGAGCCCTGCAAAATAAAAAATTTTCCTCCCGAGCCCGACTTCTCAGTTTTTACTTTGTCCGAGCCCGGCCCGAGCCCGAAAGACTTTTTTATTTTTGGCCAGACCCGAGCCCGAGCCCGACCGAATTCCTCAAAATTAAAAATTTTAAAGATTTATTTTAAAATTATTGAAAATTGTTTTTCCAGATAAATACTTAATGCATCGAATTGTTATTACTCGTAATTTACAACTAGGATAAGTTTGAAATAAAATTTCATTCACCCGCTGCAATTTATTAAGCGAATAATTTTAAACTGGAAATCTAACTTTATAAAAATATATTTTATCTAAGAGTTCCAAATAAAAAACTTTTTAAAATTTTTTCTTTTTTTCTAAAGTAACAGCTATATGAGTATATTTAAATAATAGAATAAGATTAGCAAGTTAGGTTAAAATATTAAAATAGACAGGGGGAAAAAGCTGAAGCTTGGAAGCTATATTATGTTTCATGTACGAAGTTAACTATTTAATATCGAGATATTTTATAAAAGATTAGTTCGTTTTAGTCAATTCGGGCCCCAACCCGAGCCCGAGCCCCGATTGTTTTATTAAATCCTGCCCGAGGCCGGGCTTTGGCCGGGTCAGGCTTCGGGCGGCCCATGCAGGGCTCTACTCATACAGGTAAAAAAAGCAATCTATAACGTAGCCTAAATTAAAATATTTTTTAAAGTTTTTATCTTTAAGGCTTAATTAAGTCCTCCTCTTTTAAAAGCTTACAAAAGGTTTAGGTCCTACAGATAAAAAGTAATTTGAATCACGGTTACCACCCGTCGTAAATCAGGTCATCTTTATAAACCCGACCCGGAATCGTATTTAAAATCTTTATTTTAACAATATATCAAAATAAATCTATAAAATTAATCTAAGTACGCCCCTGTAAATAAAGGGCTTGGGGTCCTCATGACTCGACCCATTAGGATATCTAAAGTAAATTATTTAATATTTAATGGATAAATTTAAAAATGATAGAAATATAGATTATAACCTATAACTTTTTTTGCCTAAAATATTAAACGATAAAAAATTTACTAAGTTTGGACCACCTCTTTTTTGTTAATGTTATTTCTATTCCATTTTCCACATTATAGTTTCACTCTTCTTTTATGTGATTTTATTAATTAAATCATAACCTTAAATATTTTGTTATGATTAAGGAACGAACGTTAATTTTAAAATTAAACTTCCCCCTCTCGATTTTAATCTTCTCCCGATTTTATTTTCATTAAACATTCAAGACAAATTTATTAATCATTTATTTGTTAGAGAATAAAGTAGGCCTAGGACGTGTGTTTTTTACATTACCAACTTAACTTCTAAAAAGTTCCATTCATTTTCTTTTTCACTGACATGACATTGTTATTTAACAAATTTTGTTATAATTTTTGAATTATCAAGGGGTTCACTGCAAATTTTTTAATTTTGGAGATATTTTAAGCTTGGAAATTAAAATTTATTAAGAATAATTCAAGTTACTATATACAACCTAAGTTAGGGTCTGACAAATTTTAAAAACTAAATTAATTTTTTCTAATAATATACATTAAAACCTAGTACAAGTTATAGCTGACCCTTTTTTGTTAACATTTTTGACGAGATCTGTAATGAAGTGGCAAAGGTAGAATCAAACTAAGGGACTCGTTTATTCAATACATAGACTAGATAGACTGCTCATCAACGCACAAAATGTGTACCCTTTTTCCACCATTTTGAAAGGCGCATTGTAAAGTGGTGTTCATATAGAAATTCGTAATTTTCGCAAATTAAATAATCTTAAAAAAGTGAATAAAAAATATTGAATTGGGTAGATATCAAAAAGCATTTTAAAATAAATATCATTTACAATACATAAAAATTAAAAATGTAAAAAATGCGATTAAAGTTTGTTTAATAATTGAGCGCCATCAATATTAATTGCTATTTTGTATAATATTAATTTATTGACGTTCGTTTTAATTTATAAACTAGTGAGGAAAATAAAATGACTGTTATAGGGCAAAATTACATGGTTAAAATACACCAGTTGCCCTCTTCAAAATGGAGTAAAATTTGACACAATTTACCATATGCAACATATGGCATGAGCAGTCATCTATCTAGTCTATGATTCAATAAAACGACTTTATACAGATATCTGCGTGCGAGTAATATATACAGACGAAAAATTCTTATATTCAAAATGAGTAATTTGCATACGGTGTATTTTCAAATGTTACAAATCACGAAGCGTATATTCAAAAAACTTAATAACTGTCACTACATCTTCCATTAAATTTATACTATTTTTCGAAACGATACAAAGACAAATTTTACGAAATTTTAATTCTTTATCCTTAAATTTAAGCAACATCGCTACGTATTTATGACAAATACTTTTTATACAAAATTTTATTTGACCTCATATTTTGCCTCATTCTTTTAAAATAAAATAAAATGATTCACAATGTGATGTTTGTAGTCGTCTTACAATGTATTTTATTTTACAAAAATTGACGAAATGATGTAGCCTTTAGTGTGCTGCTTCTTGATTTTAACGAAATTTTAAACAATTTAAAGCTGAACTAATTAAATGTTTGAACTTAATTTATACTACTTGGAATCAGGTGAAAAAGGGAGATAGGGTTGACCTAAATGTTTTCTAACGGGTTTGAGAAAAGCAAGCTTTGTGAACATAATATTTGGTGTATTTTCTCAATTAAGTCATGAAGTATTAGTTAAAATAGCCAATTTGAGCACTGATTTTATGTAAATCTTATTTTTCTTCTGTTGAGCTATTAAAAATAGGTTTATTTCTTATAAGTCGTGAGTCTGAATTATTTGATACATTGCTAAAGTTGTCCTATCATTTTGGTAAATAATAAAATTTTTATTTAGTTTAAGTTCTCAAACAATCTTATATGTGCCCTATTTAAAAGTTGATAAAATACTTTTATGATGCAATGTAATATTTAAAATAAATTTAAAAATAGTTCAAATGCAATATGTACAAACTATTTAGTAATATGATGCAATTAGAGGTTCTTACATTTTACCTTTAATAAAAGAGTATATAAGCTAATTGATTATTATTACTAGTGTAGTAAGGGCAATCCTTTTAATTATCATGCATTAGGGCCATCAAAGAATATTTTGTATTCTTATATTCGTATCAATATTATTTTTAAAAACTCAAACAAGCGCTGTTTAAGAAAGTAATACTTACATTTTATTCTTAGTTCATCACACTCAATCTATATCTAGCATGTTGTTTTTCGCTTTAAAAAATATTTAGAGTAAAAGTTTATTGTTTTTATGCTTGAATTTTGTAAATAACGTAACTTACCTACCCCTATTTTTCGTTTCATAATTTTTATTAACCCATTAAAAGTTTGAATTTAAAAATTTAAAAAGTTGATTTATCCTTAATTATATTAGGATCCTTTCTTATGAACGCGTTGATCTTTCAATCCACCCGCCCCACAGAACTTTTATTTAACGTGAACTTCGTAGTAGAGTTGTAACGGCTGGGTTTGGTTTGGTCGACCTTTGGTTTAATCGACTAAACAAAAACTGACCAAAGTCGACCTCTAAGCTTAGTCAAAATTTGAAAAACAGATTAGAGTCGATCGTTAGTCTTAGTTTAACCAAAGGTCGACCAAACAAATCCAGGTCTGTTTACAACACTACTTCATAACAACTCTGAATCGCAATGAATTTTTTAAACTATTTTATTTAGAAACTGTGCCTTCCCATGTTAACGTTGACAAGCCTATTGCAGAAGGTATAATTAATAATGACTGCTACAAGCTGCCCTCAAACGGGCAAAAATTCCCTCCATCCTCGAACCGTCAAATCCTTCCCTTGAAGGGCGGATGCGTCCTGACAGTACGTCACTTGTCCCATGGGACAAAGGCCTTTTTTTTAAAATGAGACTACACTTGTAATGACCTGTTTGCACCCTCCAACGATACTCACGACCCCCTAGGATCGGCAGAGAATCGTAAATCCGTAAAATATTCAGCTTTATCAGAAACCTCTATTTTTATTCCTATCGTTTCGTCTTGCTCAGGGACGTTTAGGAAAGCGCTTTAAATTTTTTTAAAGAACTTAATAAACGTTCGCCTCCTTCAAAAATATCAAACAGCTTTCTACTAAGACAATCAATCGCCATTGCGATCGCTAAATCCAATTTTTATTCTCTGATGGATTCGATGCCCATTCTTAAAGAGGATGAATGGATATTGTCTTTTAATCATTTTTTTATAAATATTTTCGTTCTTGTATCTTTTTATAAATTCCATATTTAATACTCTTCTTTAAAAAAGCATGTTAAAAAAAATATTATTTAAAATGTCCTCACTCATTTTAGATAATTGTTATGTTTCTCATGTTAAGCTATTAGAAATAGGGTTTTTACTTATATGTCGTGGATGTCAAAATTATTTGACTTGTCATTTCATTGCGAAAGATGCCCTATTACTTTGGTAAATTATAAAATATTAATTTATTTTCAGTTCTGAGGCAATTTTCGAAAGCGGAAAATCTGGCCTGTATGTTGCACTATTTATATTTCCAAGAAATGCTTTTATGATGCAATATAATTATCAAATGCAATATGTGTCAACTAAGTGATATGATGCTGCAATACATTTTACCTTTTATAAAAGAGTATATAAGCCAATGGATTTTAGTGTTAAGGTACTTCTTTTCGATTTCTAATCATGAATTCAGGCCATAAAATAATATATTTTATCCTTATATTCGTATCAATATTATTATTAAGAACTCAAACAGGCGTTGTTCAAGAAAGTAATACTGATTTATTTTATTCTAAGTTTATCACACTAAATGTTCATGTCCTTTTTTAATTAAAAAAGATTTAACCTAAAAATTTTTTGCTATTTTGCTAGAAAACTTTATTTGTTAATAATGTAACCATAGACTTCTCATGCCATAGGTTCCATATGGTTAGTGATGGGAAAAACCTTAGTTCGGGCTGACTTTACGATAGCCTAAGATCAGGTTTGAGTTAAGCTATTATCTTTTGAGGGGGCGTTCGTGATGACGCGCGAAGCGAAAAAAGGCGAAGTTAATTTTTGGGCTAATTTATCAAACTCTTCATTTTTTATTAATAACTTTATATTCATCGTGAAATTTATCATATATCAATGGTATTTATTGATAAGATATAAAAAATACATACCGAATTTAATTATTCATCGCGCGAAAAGTACAAAATGATTTGTTTCTTATTTTCGTTCGCTTTTTGCCGCGAGCGAAAATTATCGTCTGCGCTTCACTATGAACGTCTCCTATTTAAAATTCTTATTTTCGTGATATATGATAAATTTCACCATTGAATATAAAGATATTATTATGTTTTTCAAAACCCCAAGGTTTTTTTAAAATCTTAACTGGGCTAGATATGAACTCTAGCCCACCTTAGGTTGAAATGGTCAGGTCACCTTGGGACTTAAATACCTATGATAAGGTTTTTATATCAAAATATTGTTACAGAAATAAAGTCGCTAAGCACTTTCTCTTAGATTATCAATTATTTATAAAAAAAATTGAAAAATATATTATTTTAAAATCAATATCTAAAAAGTTTAATTCCATGTCAATACTCTCTTTATTATTATAAATGCAAATGTTATATGAGATTAGCGCCATCTGTAAAAGATTGTAATTTATATGAACACATAATATCTCTGAAATTTCGCATCACCCTCTACCTACGCTATCAATCCAAATCCACCGATTTTATACAATGACACTTATATGTTGATTTGAAATTGAACTTTTTATATATTGATTATTAAACACTATATTTTTCTATTATTTCTTAAATATAAATATTGATGATTAATAATCTAATAAAAAAATGCTTAGCGACTGTATTTCTGTCACAATATTTTGATATAAAAACTATACATGTATGCAAACCCCATGGTAACCTGACCTAACCTAAAGGATGGGGCTTGGGATTCCTTCCAACCTAAGGTTTTGGACTAGAGTTCAAATCTAGCCTAAAATTATAGGTTGAGTTTTAAAAATTCCTTAACTCGAACCCGGGGCTTGTTTTTGGAAACCCCGGTATTTCCCACCACTACGTATGGTAAATTGAGTGTCAAATTTTCCTCCATTTTAAAGATAACAACTGGTGTATTTAAACCATGTAATTTTGAGGTATAACAGTCAATTTACCGTCCTCACTAGTTTATAAATTCGAACGAACCATGGGCGTAGCGAGAATGGGTCAGGGGGGAACGGCCCCCCCCCTTAAATGACTAAAAAAAATTCAATACAAAAAACCTTAAAAATTAAAAAATATTATGTTTTGCCCCCCCCCCTCTCGTAATTGAACTTAAAACAATCCCCCCCCCCCTAGCCAATTATTAAACAAACTTTTATTACAGTTTTTACATTTTTAATTTTTATGTATTGAATGATAATGGTTTTTGATATCTATCCAAATCAATAATTTTTATTTACATAAGATTATTTAATTTTCAAAAATTTCTAATATCTATATAATCACTACTGTCGTAGATGTGAATAAGCGAATGAAGAAAGGTTAATTTTGTATAACTTTTATTAGTATAACATTTTCTACATATTATATTATTGCTATAGTTATATGTTTTAAAATGTAAGCCACAGCCGAGTTGTAAAAACCATATGTTTTTACTTTTATTCTCTTTTGTTCGTTAGTATGTAAATTTATCTATGTCTACACAATCTCCCCTCCCTGGCCCTACTATATGTGTGGTATACTGTAGTGTACCTCCTATCCTTTACATTTAATTTCCCTTACGTGTGTGTTATTTTTCCTCCTCCCCCCACGCGCTTGTGCGTGTTTGTTATTTCTCCCCCCATATATTATTATTTATCACCACGCATCATTAAACTTTGTATACGCGTTCACTACGCGTACTGTATTGATAATTTTACATATTATTTTGATTCCTTAGTTCTTTTATGATAGGTAACGAAATAACAAAGATGTAGAGAAAGAAATAAAGAATATTGATGTGTTTGCAATTGAGTCTTTACCTTTTCACCCTGCCGGCCCTATATACCCCCCTATTCCCATCAATTCTTAAATCGTGTATCCGCGGACCTTTTTTACCGCCGGAACATGATAACTACTTTACCATGTTATCATTAAAATGGTGGAAAAAGGGTACACATTTTGTGCGTTGATTAGCAGTCTATCTAGACCAGGGGTCGGCAACCTGTTTGTTCTTAAGGGCGCAATACTAAATTTGAAAATCACCGAGGGCGCATATTTTACAGATAATCAACAGGTATAAATAGGCATTAAAAAAATAGATTTTTTATAACTTTATTTTGTGGATGTCATACATAATGATACATATAATAGTGTGAAACTTGGGTGTCCATATTTTTAGCTAATTTCCTTTAATTGGGGATATATTTAGAGTTCCCATCATTAAACAATTATCTAAATGTGAGTCAGTAAGCTTTGTTCGGTATTTTGATTTCAAATATTTGATATTTGAGAACAAAGACTCGCAATTGTATGTTGTTGCACGATATGAATAAATTTTAGCGCACATTATTAATTCTTAGCTAGAAAATGCGATATTTTATATGACGCGATCGTTGCTGCTTTATGTTGTTGCAGTGGTTTAGTAAAAAAACTTTGCTGGTTACTTCTTGAAGATTTTTAAGAAATACTTTTTTTTCTTTTAATTTCAGAGTTCATTGGATAGTAACTATCAAAATTTGTATGAACGGTCTTAAAATGTCGTTCATTATTACTTTTCTTGGGAATCGCAACACTATTATTACACAACAAACAAATATGCTTCCCTTTGTAATCAACGAAACAATATAGATTCCCATTCATCGTTAAAATAATATGTTCTTTTTTTTTTAATTCATCCATGAAGGGTTTTGATAGAAAAGAATTATTTCGGATTACTTGGTAGTTTTAAATGCCCGGTCTACGCGTGGTCTATTCGAAATACAATCACATACTAATAAAAAATACGTGCGTGTTATTAGATACGCTTATATCATACATTTACATTAGTCCAGCGAGGGCGCTTTAAAAATAGATCGGGGGCACCATGGCGCCCGCAGGCGCCGCGTTGCCTACCCCTGATCTAGACTATGAATGTAACTTATGTATCCATACATCCCACTTCATCATTATTATTTAGCATTAAAAATTTAAGGAATTTAATTATCCTTAATTTTTTTGATCCATTTTTATGATCGCGTGTATCTTGGTCAACGCATCTTTTAATCCAACCGTTCCACAGAACTATTATCAAACATAAATTTTACATCAATAACTTTAAATTGCGATGGATATTTTAAATTATCTTATTTAGGAAATGTGCCTTTTAATGATAATGTTGACAAACCTATTGCAGAGGGTGTACTTAATAATTACTTCTTTTTGATTTTAATTTTATGCTTCTTTTATTTTAGGAAATGCGCCCACCAATGATAGTTTCTACAAGCCTATTGCAGAAGGTATATTTAATTATCACTTGTTATCCAATTTTATCATTTTTCTTTTTAGCCGTTTTAGTCGAAAATTCAGACCCAGTAAAAAAATTAGTCCCAGCATTACAAATCTTAATTTTAGGTGAATACAATTGGTTTCGATGGACGATCGACTTAATATCACAATTTCCTATTTTAATTCCTCCAGGTACAAAACATTATTTATTATTTATCATATAATGTGTTAATATCTAATTATTATTTTTTACTTAATTAAAAATTTAGCCGTCAAAGGATAATCTTATACTAGGCTCAATAAAAATGTTTTAGGCTTTTAAATGTATAACGCTTTATATTCAATTTATAACATTCATCGATCGTATTTTGTAGCAAATGATCTTAAAATTAAATAATTATAATACAACATTATTTATGTCTAAATGAAGAAATAAAATTGTTAGTATTATAGATTTGTTATAAATGAATAAAAAGGTTCATTTCTATTTTTTGATTGGTCAATTATGCTAAGGGTCATGGGCGTAGCCAGGTGGGGGGCCCCCATAAATAATAAAAAAAAAAGTTTTTCGATGCAAAAACCCTTAAAAATTTAAAAAATTTATGTTTTGCCTCCCCTTCCCTTATTAAACTTTTAAACGTTTCGCCCCCCCCCCAGTTCAAAACCTGGCTTCGCCCATGTTAAAAGTCACTCCCCTATTCTAAAATAAGGTAAAAAATTTATCGTATTCAAAATTTTACAAGGCATACATACATTAAATTACAAAGTAGATACAAAATCGTAAAATTAAAATTTAAAAATAACAAATATATCTAAATATATAGACATATTATTATTTTGATATTAACCAATAGATTAACCCTTCGTAGGTTGGGTTGAAAATGCTATCACAAGATGGTATTTGGGGTCATGATTACCCCAAACTTTAAATAGCTATAACTTAGATGTTTTATAATTTAAACTTGTCAAAATTTGCAAGAAAAATATTTCAAGTATACATTCATTTTAATATATTAATTTGGCTATTTGAAGTGGTTAATTTTATACCTATAATTAGAGCAACCCCCAAAATTTTTCCTCTAATGACAATTTTGGCTCATACCAAAAAAAATGTATTTTATTTTATGGTTTAATCAATTATATAAAAGAAGGTAGAAATTATAAATGTGAAAAATTTGGTAAAAAATAAACTAAACATAGGGTAAGTTTATTATAACCAAAAGTTAGAGTGTGGTATTATCGTTAAGCATTAGTTTATATATAATTGTATAAAGGTTAATATGAATAACATTGTTAAATCGGAAGGTATTCAAATATCAACTTCAATGTCCCTTGTATAATATATTCAAATTATAATGAATAGTGTGAATATTGATATCCAAATAATAAAGGTGCGCCAGTATTCTAATTAAGGAATAATATAAAACAGAGGAAATAGAGATGTTCACACTTAGGCAATTTTTGGCCTTTTTTTACGGCAAAAAAATTACTATTGGTCCCGTCTAGTGGTGGGAAAAACCTTAGGTGGGGCGGACCCGAGGTTCGCCCAAGGTCAGGTTTTAGGTTAGGTTGTTTGAAAACCTCGAGGTTTTACACCAACCTAACCTTAAACCTATTAGGTTTAGCATGGGTTTTGCATCCACCTAAGGGTTCCCCAACGTCCCTACCTAAAATTTTGGGGCAAGATTCAAACTCTAGCCCAAAACATTAGGTCGAAACGAAATGAAAACCCCGAGAAACCCCAAGGTCAGGTCACCGTCACCTTGGGGTTTCCATTCATAAGGTATGGTTTTTATATCCTAATATTTCGGCTGAATGACGGTCACTAAGCAATTTTATAAAATAAATTCTTAATTATCATTTGTTTTGATTTAAAAAATAAATTAAAATAATATTGTATCCTAATATCAATATATAAAATAATAATATCAAATAAATACTCTACTATATTGTAATAAAAAATGTAAATGTATTATATCGGTTTTGGCCATCTATAAACTATTTCAATTTAGATTAACACATTATATCCTTATCTTATACCACGCATGTAGTAGTAGCACAGCACCATACCATATAACTCCCCCCTTCTCTTTCCCTTCTCACACAACCCAGCGTATAATGCGAGCATGGGGATACCCTTGCTCCAAAATATTCACACCCAAAGAGCAAGGCAGTCGCCTTGCTCCAACCCTGCTCTACTCCGGGCCATCCCTGTTCCCAACCCAGTTCCAACCCCACATAACCCAAATATTATTTTTTATGGGAGGCGATGCGCTACTATGCTATGACGCATACATATCCATATGCATAAGTTAGGGAGAGAGGAGAAGGGGAGAGTGCGTGCTGTGCTGCTACAAGCTATGCAGCAATTATAGTTATTGTTAATAAATATGGTGCGTGCGTGCTGTGAAGGCGGTGTAATATATTAATTTGGCTATTTGATCAAGTGGTTTTAATTTTATACTTATTGATGATATCTTCGCAAATATTGGCATTTTTATTAGATGTTTTTATGTTTTAAATTCAAAGTCTAAAAGAGAGACAACTTGATGGCGACAATATATTGTTAAAACTTAAAAAATAACCAATATGTAAAAATTTAATTGTTTACTACCTTCCGATAATCAGTTACGGCTTAATAATTATTTACCTAAGAACTTATTAATGTCTTTTTTGATGATAATAGTTATTTTAGAGTCTTCTAATTTTTTCCTGTATAATCATTTTATCATGAATGCATGTTTTTTATATTATTCAAACCTTCTTTTAATAAAAAAACATTTGCTTTTTATATTTCTACTAATGTTTGGTCTCCATTACAAAAATAAAACATGTCATTTTGATTTTTATTCAATTTCTTAGTGTTTGGTAAATTGCATATAAATTTAAAATTAGTATTTATAATTAATTAATTTTTTTACAAACCTATAAGAGGCTTTAATAAACTTATATTTAAAATTTGAGACGTGTTACTTTATTGGTTTTAAAATTATGATGATTTTAAGAATGGGGTCCTACAAGCCCCATAAATCACTTCAGGGTTGGGATTTCTATAAGTACATTGGAGGGTTAAATTAAGGGAAAATATTCAGGTAAAATCTAAATTAGCTAATTCATCTAAACGCCATGTAACTAATGTTTATTCACTCTTAACTACTGCATAGCTTATGCATAGCTTGTAGCAGCACAGCACGCACTCTTCCCTTCTCCTCCCTCCCTAACTTATGCATATGGATATGTATGCGTCATAGCATAGTAGCGCATCGCCTCCCATAAAAAATAATATTTGGGTTATGTGGGGTTGGAACGGGGTTGGGAACAGGGATGGCCCGGAGTAGAGCAGGGTTGGAGCAAGGCGACTGCCTTGCTCTTTGGGTGTGAATATTTTGGAGCAAGGGTATCCCATGCTCGCAATATACGTTGGGTTGTGTGAGAAGAAAAAGAGAAGGGGGGGGGGAGTTATATAGTATGGTGCTGTGCTACTACTACATGCGTGGTAGAATCGGGGTCAAAATAGCAGAATTATGAAAAAATAGCAGAAAAAGTCGGGGGGATGGAAAATGCGAAGCGCATAGACATTTTAGAATTATACGACAAAACAGCGTATATTTAATTGTTATTTTCATGTCTTATTTTAAAGAATTTGTCTCATTTTTGAGCAAGAAGAGAATAAGTATACAAAATATAGATTTTAATGCATATTTGGTTAGAATTTAAAAAATCTTCAAGAAGTGGGCAGGTACTGACCCTTGGTCAATGTTCTTACATCAAAGCTAATATGGGTAAAAATCATCAGACCCAATATTTCTCAATTTATTGATTATCTCAAAAAGATACAGAAAGAAACTAACTCAAATACCTATAAAATAAACCAAGGAAAAACAATAAACCCAAAATCTAAGAAAGAAATCAACAAAGAATCTTGTATCAATAATTTAAAAGAACATTATACTAACAGTGAAATAGACCCATCTCAATTTCTAAAAACAATATCTTGTTATCTAAAATATAAAGAAAGAGATGCAATGTTAAATATTATTACCACTTGATTATTTGTCTGTTATAATTTAGTAAATATTAATAAAATTGGTCTGTTATAATCTAGTAAATATTTATAAAAAAAACTTAAATGAGTGTAAAGGCAAAACATTTTAAAGGGTCAAAGTAGCAGGATTAAAAAGTAGCAGAATAATATGACTTTTAGATAATCAATATAACCCTAACCCTGACCTAAAACACTAACCCTAACCTAAAACACTAACCCCGACCTAGAACACTAACCCCGACCTAAAACACTAACCCTCCTCACCAATCTAAGATGGAAGTATTAGTGTTCAACATCTATAATATAAACTATGAATAAAAGATAGGTTAAAACTTAAATTCTATTTCCTTTATTTCCAAAATTGTAAAAATAATATCATATCCATGGAAGTATTAGTATTCAACATCTATAATATAAATTATGAATAAAAGATAGGTTAAAACTTAAATTCTATTTCCTTTATTTCCAAAATTATAAATATAATATCATATCCATGGAAGTATTAGTATTCAACATCTTTAATATAAATTATGAATATAATTTTAGGTTAAAACTTTTAATTCTATTTCCTTTATTTCCAAAATTGTAAATATAATATGATATCCATGGAAGTATTAGTATACAACATCTATAATATAAATTATGAATAAAAGATAGGTTAAAACTTACATTTTAATTCATCATATCAATAAACAGATGTTCAATCTTGACCAGTTCTGACCAGTCTTGATCAGTTCTGACCAATTCTGCTGTTTTTTTTCTGCGGTTTTGACCCGGTCCCGCGTGGTATAAGATAAGGATATAATGTGTTAATCTAAATTAAAATAGTTTATAGATGGCCAAAACCGATATAATACATTTACATTTTTTATTACAATATAGTAGAGTATTTATTTGATATTATTATTTTATATATTGATATTAGGATACAATATTATTTTAATTTATTATTTAAATCAAAACAAATGATAATTAAGAATTTATTTTATAAAATTGCTTAGTGACCGTCATTCAGCCGAAATATTAGGATATAAAAACCATACCTTATGAATGGAAACCCGGGTTTCTCGGGGTTTTGCATTTCGTTCCGACCTAATGTTTTGGGCTAGTTTGAATCTTGCCCCAAAATTTTAGGTAGGGACGTTGGGGAACCCTTAGGTGGATGCAAAACCCATGCTAAGCCTAAAAGGTTTTAGGTTAGGTAGGTTTAAAACCTCATGTTTTAAGATTTGTTCGCGCCAAATTGGTCCAGTAGTTTTCGATCGAATTTGTTTTATACGTTTTGTCGTTTAATAAAATGTCAATCAAACGCAACCTCATGACGTACTGCGTATCTATCGTTTGTCGTGTGATAAATGTAGGCATGTGCTGCGGAAAATGGAAATTTTTTACGATTCGAAACATTAAATATCAAAGTCATTTTTTTGCTTATTTTTTACGTCAATTCGAGGTTTTAAACCTACCTAACCTAAAACCTCAGGCTTGGGTTTAGAAAACCCCGGGTTTTCCCATCACTACCCGTCAACTTGCCGAAAACCATCTTGCCGAATTGAATGTCCCAATGTTAAAATATGTCTTCCAATTAAAAAATGTCTCCCAACAATTAAGCATATTAACCATCGGATTAAAGTTAATATTTAGGTATTTTTTATAATAAAATTGATAATTATTATAAAAGGCACTCAATTAAGGGCCTTTAATGATAATGGAGAATGTTCGTTAATGTCCCAGGGTGAATTCGGCAAGATTGTTTTCGGCGAGTTGATAGGGCACCATTGTTATAAATTTAAATATTATTTTATAACTTTTTTATACATATACATAATAAAATATAAAAATTAAGAATAAGGGCAATATTTAAATGAAAATTTTTACATAAGAAATTTTATGAGGCTATAAAATAGTTACATATACATTTTATACGTATAGTTATATAGTCACAAATTCGCTAAATTTCACTATAACTATTTCATCTGCAATAAGTATTTAAAACAATCAAGAGCAGTTTTGGCTCCCCATTCATATAACTTTACTCCAGTTAAATGCAATACAAAATTATGTTCCTTGTTTTAACATTTTTATTAGGACAATTTTTGTGCCACTTAGTATTGTCTTTCCCTTTGAAATATATCATATAATAAAAGCTTCTAAGTTATTTCCTATATATTTGTTAGGCATATAAATACGCTTCTTTATCTTAATCTCCTGTTAACTCACTATCAGATTCATGACTACTCATGTAGATATAATCATCAGAATCATCAAAAATTACTTGATAAAACATATTAAAAAATCAAAAAATGTGGGAAAAATCACACAAATAAGCACTTTGAAATACCTCGAGGTAAAATTATCATGTTAAAATCAGAGTTCAAAATTTAAATATTTAATTAAAAAGAAATGTATAAAAAAATTTTCTTCACAAATGGGTTTACAATAATGGGTTTTAATAATATATTTCATAAAAAAAATTTGAAATTTTTTTTTCATTTTATGGAAGGTGGGGTCGTGGTGACCCCCGGTATCTAAAACACTCTCTATCTTAAAAACTATTGGATAAAAACTAGCCAAATTTTGAAGAGATATTTTAAGGGCTTGTCTTAATATCGGTTCAGATTCGAAACGCGCGAATTTATTTTTGTCCATATATCGGATTCAAGTTCATGCTTCAATCTCGAATGTTATCAGTATTTTACTCAGATTATTGAAAACAAGTAGATAGAAAGAAAAAAGCATAATTTAGCAATACGTATATGGAGAATATAATTAAATTTTTGATGATATTGGTAGTAGTGAGCAGAATCTTTTCAACTTGAATATATCCTTCAACATTCTATTACTAAAATTGTTAAAAATATATAGCATTGTAAATCCAAAGTTATATCTGAAACGACCGTAATTTCAGAATGTGTTTTAGAACAAAGTTTTTTATTATTCAAATAAGAACAAATTATTGTGCTCAGTAATTAATTCATTTTTTGCTCAGTAGAATATTCAAATGCTCAGTAGAATAAACAAATGCTCAGTAGAATAATTAAATGCTCAGTAGAATAATTAAATGCTGAGTAAATAATTTAATGTTCAGTAATTTAATTATTTGTTCAGTATAGTATTCATTTGTTCAATTTTTTATGCAAATCTTGCTCAGTAATTTTTATTTATGCAAAGTAACTAAAAATTAGTTTTTAAAATAAAATCCTAGAGTGTTATTCGAACACAAGATATCCAAGTAAGAGTCTTGCGTGTTTCCCATGGAGTCAAAGTGCTCGCCTGAAAAATCGTTTATTTTTGTTTATATGTTAATTAAAATAATTTTTTTTTCATAAACTACCTACTCCAAGTGCAATTGTCCATCGTTTATAAACAATATATTTGCAAACAGGTCGTTGGGTTATCAATTAAACTTAAATTTTGCCAACCACCTAAAGAAGCCAAAAGTGTGCCTATAGGGCAAAAAAGAAAACGAGGCAGACCCTCAAAGGCTAAATCATCATTTATTGTTCAGTAATGGTAAGCTTAGATTATTTAACATTGATTATATAACACATTTTAGGTTTTTGCAATGAAAGTTGTCTCCAGCAAAATTTGTCTATTTTTCATTTTAAATTGTTAATTATTATTATTAATCTGTATTTGTAAATATTTGTGATTATATTCAAATAAAAATTTTATATTTTCCCTTTGATTGATAAATCTCAACAAAATTTGCAATAAAAAAACATTATAAACATGTAGAATTTAAGAAGGGAAAGGCAAAGCATTTAGAATTGGAATTATAGGTCATTACTTTTTATAGCTTTTTTAACTTGCCATTTATTTATTTGAATTGAGAGAAGGGAGGACTTAAAGGGAAAAAATTCAAGACACTAAGATTCCTTATAACCTTTAAAAATTTAACAATCAAAATAAACTATTTCAATTTCCACACACTCAATTTAAATTTATAAAATATAGTGCTAAATAGATTAAGATTGAGTATAATTTATTAAAATTACTGAGCACTTTTTTGAAAATACTGCGCATTTTGGATTTATAACTGAGCAATATTAAGATTATTTACTGAGCATTTTGAATTTATAACTGAGCAATATTAAGATTATTTACTGAGCATTTTTGAATTTTTTACTGAGCACATTAATAAAATACTGAGCATATTTTACTGAGCATTTTTGATTTTTTAACTATTTAAATAACATCCTATTCAAATTATGTCACGCGTGGTTGTTGATACAAAACGAACTATGTTTTACAATTCGATGTTACAAACATAAATAGTACAATCATAACATCTCTCCCCGCTTAATTATTTGCATCCTCATATCTCTTCAATCAATCTACTTGGCGGTTTCTTGATTCTTCTTTGGAAAACATTTTCGTTCTCCGGTGTATACATTTCAGCTGGCATTAATTCCTCTTGTACTGACTGCTCAAATACCAGTGAGGCGATCTCGACAGTTGTTGATCATGCGTTCCTCCACCTCTTCTTGAAATTCCTCCACTGGTATCGATGCCGCTGAACTTAGTGCCTGATGATCTTTCTTCTTCCCTCCTCCTTAATTGGTCCGCGTGCTTCCTTATTTGTTTTCCTTGACTTTCCACTGTATATGACCATATCCCCTCGTCGCCCAATGAAACGACCTTAATTTCAGAATGTGTTTTTGAACTAAGTTTTTTATTATTCAAATTATGTCACGTGTGGTTGTTGATACAAAACGAACTATGTTTTACAATTCGCTGTTACAAACAAAATAGTACAATCATAACAATATCTATATCTCCACCAGTATATTTTTACAATTTCAGGGAGTGCATAACATTATTGAAGAAGTTTTGGATGCCAAAGTTAAGGTCAATCCACATCTCTGTGCAGTGTCAGATTGGATTAGAGTATAATAATATATATTTATTATAGTATTTCCATTTAGATATATAAAAAGTTTTGTGAAATATGGAGTTATAAATTTATTTATGCTGATAATATGCATTGGGACGTCAAAATGTTTTGAAGCAAACCTCATTATACGAAAAAATTCAAAGAGGTGATACATTTTTACCAAGCTCAAACACTGATTCTAAGCCAAGAAATTTATATCACAATGTGTTGCCTTAGATATGATGATTGTTATTTGTATGATTTGAATAAAATTTATGTTGTTTATGTTGTCTAATTTTAATTCAATTTTAATAGAAATTTTATTAACAATTTTGTTTCATAATATAAACAAACATAAACATTACATTGTAAGTGGGATGTTGTTTTTATAGCAAAAGACAATTTTCATGATAAATTCTTTACATTGTTGTTTTGCCATTACATCAAGAGATTGTAAATCTGGCAAAATAGATTTAAAAAATAATAAATCAGAATCATCTTCTTTTCAGAATTTTGCCTCTTCTATATCAATCCGTCTATTATGTTGATCAACAAACAGAGTTCTTCTTTTACAAGGTCTATTTTCTTTATCAACCTCATCTAAGGTGCGTGTTGTGGGAGTTTCATCAAATACTTTATCCATGAACATCATGTCATTCATTTTAAAAGGTCCATTTTAAAAGTTTTCACCTTGCACTCCCTGATTTTAGTGTTTTCCACCTTGATTTGCAACTTATAAACAGCTATATATAATGTTTAAATACCAGGCATATTACAATCATTGCCTAAATAATCCCATCATTTTTCATCTCAAACTTAATCGTACCTTCACACCATATAATTTTATGCTTTTCAACGCTTTTGATCAAATATAAACTTTGCTGATACCTAAAAACTCAAAATTCATATAACATTTAAGCTTACGAAAAATTTTGCATCCTACAAAATCGCTGTTTTGATATGCGTCTAAAATCGAAATCTGTTGCTATCTTAAAACACGTATGACGATTTTTGCTACGCATTAAAATCCGATATGAAGACAAGCCCTAAGGTAAATTTTGTTAAGCAACTGAAAAAGTGAAATTGTAATATTCACTAATTTATGTTGTACAGCATATTTAAACCGCTTGGGTCCATTATGACCCCACCCGACCTACCAAGAAACACATAATAGATTGTATTATAAAATTCTATATTAAATGGTTAATATAAAAAGGTTGCAGTCATATTAAAACCTCATGGCAAATGAATAAATGTAAGTTGAGGAGCAATAAATATAAGCAAATTGTAAATAAATTGTAATATTTCAACGTTTATGATTTTATTAAATGATGTAATATAAAAACAATTGCGTCCACAATCTATTATATATTACAAATAAATGTATTGTCGTATTCTTGGAGATGATATATCCGTGGGATACGATTTATAATTTAGTTTTATTCTACGAGAATATTGGGGATTTATTGGGTCGGCAGGGGAAATATGTCCCGGTCAGGATGGAGGGCTGGGTTATGCAAATTGTTTGAGTGTATGACTAAAACAAGTTTTACACTCGAAAAAAATATTTTTTTGAAGTTTTGAGGTGACATGTCCAATCTACAATAACTTTTAAAATAATTTTTTTAGTTAACATATTTTTATATATACAAGTTGTATAAAAATATGTGGTCACACATGTAAAAAGTGTCATGATCTATAAAATGGGTCTAAATTAATGATATTTTGCACCTAGCAATATTAAATTGAATTGTAATTTTAGAAAAAATGTCTTACTTATACATAGAGCCCTGAAAAATAATATTTTTCTGCCCGAGCCCGGCCCGAGCCCGAATTCTCAGTTTTTATTTTGTCCGAGCCCGGCCCAAGCCCGAAAGACTTTTTTATTTTTGGCGAGACCCGAGCCCCAGCCCGACCAAATTCCTCAAATTAAAAATTTTAAAAATTTATTTTAAAATTATTGAAAATTGTTTTTCCATATAAATACTTAATGCATCGAATTGTTATTGCTCGTAATTTACAACTAGGATAAGATTGAAATAAAATTTCATTTCTCTCACTGCAATTTATTCAGCGAATAATTCAAAACTGGAAATCTAACTTTATAAAATATAATTTATCTAACAGTTCCAATCCAAATAAAAACTTTTTAAAATATTTTCTCATTTTTTTCTAAAGTAACAGCTATATGAGTATATTTAAATAATAGAATAAGATTAGCAAGTTAGGTCAAAATATAATATAATAGACAGGGGGAAAAAGCTGAGGCTTGGAAGCTATATTATGTATGGTGTACGAAGATAATTATTTAATATCGAGATTAGTTTGTTTAGATCATATTTTATAAAAGATTAGTTTGCTTTAGTCAATTCGTCCCGGGCGCCAACCCGAGCCCGAGGCCCGATTGTTATATTAAATTCTGAGTGGGAAATTCCTTCCACCTTAGCAAATTTAAAAATTTTTTCTTTTGATTACAAATAAATAATTAAAGGAATTAAAAGTATTTATACTTGAATAAAAGACTAAGACACTTAAAAATACCATATAAGTTTATATATATTTTATTTATGTTAATATTTAATTTCGGCAAAAATTTTTAACTCAATGTTTTTTAATTTTCCAAGTTCACTTTCGCTTGCGAAGAAAAAAAGTTAATTAAACATATTCCTTACTACCTGGTCCTCCCACACCTAAAAGTAGCAATTTTATAAATGATAGGGGTAGTTCTTTCAGCAATCTAAATTTCATATCTTGATAAATTTTCTATGCATTGTTAATATGTAACAATTGTAGAAAAATGATCTTGACATTAACACGTCGTTCCATTAGGAGATAATTTGTCAACTCAAATAAAATCTACATGAAAAAATAATTCATTGAATTTTTTTATTAGCTGAAGTGAAAGCTAGTTTACATGGGTTAGATTTAAAAATTCCTCGATTTGCTCTAATAATATTTTGATTAAATCGATTGTGGTTTATTCGATAATAAAAACAAGTTATCATGGGCGTAGCCAGGGGGGGCAGAAGGGGGGGGGCGGCCCGCTTCCCTAAATACCAAAAAAAAATTTCAATGCAAAACCCTTTAATTAAAAAAAAATTATGTATTGCCCTCCCCCCGATTGAACTTTTAAACGCCCCCCCCCCCCTAATACAAAACCCGGCTACGCCCATGCAAGTTCTATAATCATTTAGGAGTGCCGCAATTGACTTAAAAGTTTACTCTAATTAGCGCCTTTATAGGCAATTTTAATTAGAGACTAATTTGACTATATATATCCCTATCTCTTTTAGCATGTGACTTGAAATTAACTATGGCAAGCAGATGAGCTCTAATAAGAACGAAAACGTTATATGTCTGTTATCATTTTCTAGACATTAATATTTTAATATAAGATACTGAGATAACATTAGCAATAATATACAAGCTTTAATCAAAAATAACATACACAAATAACAGAAATAATTGTAAAACCCTTACAAAACAATATTTTTCACAAATATATGCATATGAAGGGGTAAATACAATATCGCAGTATTAAGTGGTTATATCCCTTTCGCACATTAAACTTAATTCTTCCATTCCCAGCAATTAATATTTGACAATTTAATTGTAGCTAGAGCCCTGCACGGGTGACGGGTCGGGTTGAAGGTTATTGTTGTATACTGCGCGTCGTATTCAAATTATATTCATTATCACGCCACTATCGCGCAAGGGCATTGTATTCAATTGTAAACTCAAATAGCTACGCGTATATTCAAATGTCTGTGACCGCGAAGGAAACCGATCTGACCCTTTATATACCAAAATCGCTATTGTTATATGATTCCTTTTTTTAATTTGTGTTTTATAGTAAAGGTTTCCACAATATACAAAAATGGCGCGGTCTCCTTCTTCGATTAGTTTCCATCCCTATGTGCCTTCTGATAACATTGACTTGTATATGTCACAGTTTAACCACTATCATCTAGTTGTGGGCGGAGATAAAAAATCCCTGCTGCTCACAGTTATTGGATCTCAAAACTATGAGCTTTTAATAAATCTTCTCTCACCAGCGGATCCGTCGTAGAAGACATTTGAAGAGATAATGTCGACCCTGAAAAGTTTTTTTCCCCCACATTGAGCCCCATCGTACATAGATATAAATTCCATAAATGTGTCCAGTTGGAAGGTGAAAATATAGATTCTTTTTCAGCAAGATTAAAAGGTATATCAATCCATTGTAATTACGGTGCAACTCTCGAAGATAATCTACGCGACCGATTAGTTGCTGGACTGCTAAATGGGAAGGTTGTAGAACGTCTGTTGATTGTGGAAAATTTGACCTGGCAAGGGGCTTTGGATGGGGACCGGGTCAAAACCGCAGAAAAAAAACAGCAGAATTGGTCAGAACTGATCAAGACTGGTCAGAACTGGTCAAGATTGAACATCTGTTTATTGATATGATGAATTAAAATGTAAGTTTTAACCTATCTTTTATTCATAATTTATATTATAGATGTTGTATACTAATACTTCCATGGATATCATATTATATTTACAATTTTGGAAATAAAGGAAATAGAATTAAAAGTTTTAACCTAAAATTCTATTCATAATTTATATTAAAGATGTTGAATACTAATACTTCCATGGATATGATATTATATTTATAATTTTGGAAATAAAGGAAATAGAATTTAAGTTTTAACCTATCTTTTATTCATAATTTATATTATAGATGTTGAATACTAATACTTCCATGGATATGATATTATTTTTACAATTTCGGAAATAAAGGAAATAGAATTTAAGTTTTAACCTATCTTTTATTCATAGTTTATATTATAGATGTTGAATACTAATACTTCCATCTTAGATTGGTGAGGAGAGTTAGTGTTTTAGGTCGGGGTTAGTGTTTTAGGTCGGGGTTAGTGTTTTAGGTTAGGGTTAGTGTTTTAGGTCAGGGTTAGGGTTATATTGATTATCTAAAAGTCATATTATTCTGCTACTTTTTAATCCTGCTACTTTGACCCTTTAAAATGTTTTGCCTTTACACTCATTTAAGTTTTTTTATTTACTAGATTATAACAGACCAATTTTATTAATATTTACTAAATTATAACAGACAATTAATCAAGTGGTAATAATATTTAACATTGCATCTCTTTCTTTATATTTTAGATAACATGATATTGTTTTTAGAAATTGAGATGGGTCTATTTCACTGTTAGTATAATGTTCTTTAAAATTATTGATACAAGATTCTTTGTTGATTTCTTTCTTAGATTTTGGGTTTATTGTTTTTCCTTGGTTTATTTTATAGATATTTGAGTTAGTTTCTTTCTGTATCTTTTTGAGGTAATCAATAAATTGATAAATATTGGGATGGGAAGCCTTTACAAGTTTCTTTAGCTTATTGAGGAATCCTTCTTGAAGATTTTTTAAATTCTAACCAAATATGCATTAAAATCTATATTTTGTATACTTATTCTCTTCTTGCTCAAAAATGAGACAAATTCTTTAAAATAAGACATGAAAATAACAATTAAATATATGCTGTTTTGTCGTATAATTCTAAAATGTCTATGCGCTTCGCATTTTCCATCCCCCCGACTTTTTCTGCTATTTTTTCATAATTCTGCTATTTTGACCCCGATTCCTTTGGATGTTGCCAGGTCTATGGTACGAGCAAGAATTCAAAGTCATTTATTGACGCAGCAGTTGGAACCTATTCATACGGTAAAACAAAGAGCCGATACCGAATGTCAAATGCTTCGCCTGCGGAGGTAATCATTTTAGTTCTAATTGTAAATTCCGATTTGCCACTTGTTATAAATGCCATACCCAGGGTCACATCGGGAAAATATGTTACTCCCACAAGGTCTCATCGTTGAACTATTTTCATCTAGGAGAAAATTCCCGGCCATATTATGGGTTGAAGGTAAATAACCATATGTTAAAATTTGAAATCGACACCGGCTCAGCGGTCACTTTAATAAATTCCATCAATGGTGCTCACCTGGCTATTCAACCATGTAGTATTGTTCTAAAGGGTTACGAAGGGTCCACTATTCCGATAAAAGGAACGGCTAAAGTCACGGTGCAAGAACAGGACGCCACCCACCAACTTTTTCTTTACGTCGTGGAAGGAAATGGGCAAAACATCTTAGGAAGAGATTGGTTGAGAATTTTTCCTCACATATTAAGGCAACTCGCTGGAGATTGGGAGCTTAATAAACCGTTTGAACTCCGCGAGATTAATCATACTGACGACGATGTTGAAACAAATAAAATCATTAAAAAATATCCTACGTTGTTTGAAAATAAATTGGGAGGGGTAGTCGGGTATGAAGCAAAGCTTGAACTAAAAGATGAGTTATGCCCCCGGTTTTTCCGTCCTAGACCTAACCCTATATGTTAAAACCTAAAATTGACGAAGAATTAGATAGGTTAGTTAAAGAAGGTATCTTAAAGCCACTAAAATATGCTGAACATGCTGCTCCTATTGTAACGGTTATTAAAAATAACGGAAGCATCCCTATTTGCGGCTACTTTCGGGGATACAATGTGAAGAAACGCTAGCACAAGGAGAAGAAGATGATATACACACCATTTATGAAGAGCCTTTCCACCATTTCCCCATAACATCCGCCGACATAGAGCGTCATACTCGTAAAGATCCTATCCTGGGACAAGTCTATAATTATGTCCTCCATGGCTGGCCGAAGAAAGTTACTCCAGACCTAGTAGTTTACCAACAACGGCAGAGGGAACTCACCACCTTAAAAAGGCTGCATATTTTGGGATTACCGAATTCTTATCCCTCAAGGATTAAGACAAACCATTTTGAAACTAATCCACTTAGGACACCCAGGCATGAGTCGTTCAAAAATTTTGGCTCGTCAACATCTCTGGTATCCGGTTATTGATAAAGATATAGAAGATTATGTTAAAAACTGTGCGGATTGTCAACAATGGTTCACGGGAACAACCGAATTAAAAACGCAAAAATGGGAAAACCATGGTCTAGGTTACATGCAGATTTTTGCGGACCAATTAATGGGTATTATTATCTAATTGTAATTGACGCCTACAGTAAATGGCCCGAGGTGATCCCTATGACCACGATAACAACGTCAAGAACTATTAACGCTCTCGAAGCTATTTTTTCAAGGTTCGGAGTACCTGGCACCCTGGCTACAGACAATGGCCCTCAATTTACAAGTGCCGATTTTAAAGCATACCGCAAAACAAATAACATTCGCAACGCGTATTCCAGCCCGTATCATCCTCGATCCAACGGAGAAGCTGAACGTTTCGTCCGAACATTTAAGGATTTCTTAAACAAAACTAAGAATTTTAAAAACGATAAATTATATAATTTTCTGTTTTCTTATAGAAATACTATTCACCCAACAACTGGATTAACTCCAGCCAATCTATTAATCAAAATACAACCAATCGGTCCATTAAATTTACTCAAAACACATGTAACTGGTCTTGACAAAGACGAGTTGGCACCCATCAAACGGAAATTTATAATTGGAGATAGAGTGTGGGTTAAAACTTTCACAAATAATGATAAATTATGGATAACGGGTAAAATAGTGAAAATCTTAGCCCCAGTATCATACATGGTGGAAATGGATAATGGGGCGTTATGGAAGAGACATGGTGATCATATTAGAAAATCTTTAGATAATCCAGATACGCTAAACGACGAGGATCGATGGGCTGACATGTCGCACGCCACCCCGGGTGATCTACCACAAAATAAACCCAGTGATTTACTTGACGCCACTATTCCGCAACAGCCTACTCTACCACATGCTTAAGCTAGCGATAATATTCCAGGTTCCATTCCACCACCCCCGCTCTCACCTCCACCCCCTCATTCACCTATACCCTCACCCGAAATAACGGTTCGGCGATCTACACGAATTCGGAAACTTATAGAAAGATATGGAATAACTTAAGGGGTTGGAGATGTTGTATACTGCGCGTTGTATTCAAATTATATTCATTATCACGCCACTATCGCGCAAGGGCATTGTATTCAATTGTAAACTCAAATAGCTACGCGTATATTCAAATGTGACCGCGAAGGAAACGCGATCTGACCCTTTATATACCAAAATCGCTATTGTTATATGATTCCTTTTTTTCCTTTGTGTTTTATAGTAAAGGTTTCCACAATATACAAAAGTTATAAATCTTATATTGCATAACAAACATATCTTTCAAATTAATGCTATTACAAATAAAACATTTTTTAATTAATATCGAAATGTATCATTAAATAATCTCATTCATTCATTTAATTGATTTCCTTGTAATTCACTTCTTATTTTTGTATCTGGCCAATTTCAAACTCAACATAGGTAAAATAAATAATAACTATACTATTTGTTATTAATTAAGTGAATTATGGATCCACATAAATTACAGAAGCTAATTGACAATAAAATCTATAGAGTGGAAAAGAATTTGGTTAATAAATCCAAGGTTTGGGAATTGTTTGATTTCATATATGACGAAAATGACAAGAAAATAGACTTTGTTAGATGATAAACCTGTTTTGAAAGCTGCCAATTTATTTTGGCAAATCAATTAAAAATATTTAAAACGCTTTTGTGTCTGGTCGTTTTTGGGTTGAAAAATTTTTAAACGCTTTCGGGTCGGGTCGGGTTCGGGTTAAAAATGCTTTCGGGTCGGGTTCGGGTTGAAAAAAAGTGACTTTGCAGGGCTCTAGTTGTAGCTCAATTTTTAGCAGCACTAGAAATTAAGCTATTATTTTTTTGACAGAAATTAAAAATTTTGTGGTTTAAATAAGCGTAGATTATAGGTTTAGTCCTAAATTGAATAAAAGAATAAATATCTTTTAAATAAATTACCCCACTTAATTAATGATAATTATAACACAATACTAACATACCCATTATATATAAATTTAGACAATAAGTTATCAAATGGAAAAGTTTTAACCTGCCCCCCCCCTTTGGGTATGCCACTCAACCATAACACTTACTATTAGAGCCCTGCAAAATGAAATTTCTTCTGCCCGAGCCCGACTTCTCAATTTTATTTTGCCCAAGCCAGGCACGACCAAAAGGTTTTTTTATTTTTGGCCCGATGCCCAATTTAATTTTTAAAACAAAATTTTTTAAAAATTATATTTTTGAAAATTTTTTCACCATTTAAATATAATATGCATTAGATTGTTATTACTCTAATATTATCTTATTTCTAAAGTTGTAACAGCTACTATGAATCTATTTAAATACTAAAATAAAATTTGCAATTCAGGTCAGGTATATTATAATAGACAAGGGGAAAAGGGTGAATTTGGTAGCTATTTAATGTACGCTGTGCTAAGATAATTATTTAATATCGAGTTGAGTTTATCTAAATTCTATTTTATAAAAGATTAATTTTCTTTAATTCAGTTCGGGTTGGGGCCCGACCCAAAACACGATAGGGTCGGGCTCGGGCTTCGGGCGGCCCGTGCAGGGCTCTACTTACTATATGAATATTTTTTACAAATGTTGGATACCTCATATAAAATGTTATTTTTATTAACGGTCTAATCTGATAAAAAAATGGGAGGAGATGCGTTCCAATATTTTGGATCGCTTGTGCCCATTATCAAGGATAAAAAAGGAAAAAATTTAACACATCTAAAATTTAAATTGGCGAAACTAGTTAGAACGACTGACTTCTAATTTATAAATACATCAATGTTTTTGTTAGATATGATATGGTTGGTATCTATTCCTAATATACTCTCAAGTAACTATAAATTTGTTTCAATTGCCCCCACTATTATAATCGATATTTGCTTTACAATTTGTGTTAGTCTACATCTACACTAGTTCCTGATAGGCACCCGGTTAAAGTAGCAGAAAAATTGGTCAGAATTCATCAAGATTGGTCAGGACTTAATATAGAATTTAAGTTTTAACCTATAATTATGCAGTATAGGGTTAGGGTTAGGAATACATCAGAAATTCCCTCCCCATTTGAAATTTAATTCTAATATCTTGATCATCTAAAAAAATATTTTTCTGCTAATTTTTCATCATTCTGTTACTTTGACGGGTATTCTCCTGATCTATTCAAATTTTATATTGCATTAAATTCTTGTTGTTATCAGCTAACTTTAAATGCGATTCATCAAAGAAAGCTAGAAAGGCAAAATCGCATAGCCACCATATAAATCTTGCTAGAATAGTGACACTACATTCGGATGTCTCTCTTCAATGCCATATCTGGTAGCTTGTCATTAAAAGATGTTATTTTCTTAGATATACATTGGTTGTTTTTATATTTGTACGCATGGGCCTAGACGGGCTCCCCCCCCCCCCCCTACTTGGCAAATTTTTTTTTATCAATGCAAAAAGCCTTACAAATATAAAGTTTTGCCCCCCCCCCCCTAATTGAACTTTTGAACGTTTCGCCCTCCCCCCCTAATCTAAAACCTGGCTACGCCCATGTTTGTACGATTTGAACTAGGACATTGACCCCGATTCCTTTGGATGTTGCCAGGTCTATGGTACGAGCAAGAATTCAAAGTCATTTATTGACGCAGCAGTTGGAACCTATTCATACGGTAAAACAAAGAGCCGATACCGAATGTCAAATGCTTCGCCTGCGGAGGTAATCATTTTAGTTCTAATTGTAAATTCCGATTTGCC
This sequence comes from Gordius sp. MW1, assembly GCA_964036665.1. NCBI lineage: Eukaryota > Metazoa > Nematomorpha > Gordioida > Gordea > Gordiidae > Gordius > Gordius sp. MW1. Next base: position 35,878,641 of record OZ038526.1, on the reverse strand, counting down.
ACTTGTTATAAATGCCATACCCAGGGTCACATCGGGAAAATATGTTACTCCCACAAGGTCTCATCGTTGAACTATTTTCATCTAGGAGAAAATTCCCGGCCATATTATGGGTTGAAGGTAAATAACCATATGTTAAAATTTGAAATCGACACCGGCTCAGCGGTCACTTTAATAAATTCCATCAATGGTGCTCACCTGGCTATTCAACCATGTAGTATTGTTCTAAAGGGTTACGAAGGGTCCACTATTCCGATAAAAGGAACGGCTAAAGTCACGGTGCAAGAACAGGACGCCACCCACCAACTTTTTCTTTACGTCGTGGAAGGAAATGGGCAAAACATCTTAGGAAGAGATTGGTTGAGAATTTTTCCTCACATATTAAGGCAACTCGCTGGAGATTGGGAGCTTAATAAACCGTTTGAACTCCGCGAGATTAATCATACTGACGACGATGTTGAAACAAATAAAATCATTAAAAAATATCCTACGTTGTTTGAAAATAAATTGGGAGGGGTAGTCGGGTATGAAGCAAAGCTTAAGCTAAAAGATGAGTTATGCCCCCGGTTTTTCCGTCCTAGACCTAACCCTATATGTTAAAACCTAAAATTGACGAAGAATTAGATAGGTTAGTTAAAGAAGGTATCTTAAAGCCACTAAAATATGCTGAACATGCTGCTCCTATTGTAACGGTTATTAAAAATAACGGAAGCATCCCTATTTGCGGCTACTTTCGGGATACAATGTGAAGAAACGCTAGCACAAGGAGAAGAAGATGATATACACACCATTTATGAAGAGCCTTTCCACCATTTCCCCATAACATCCGCCGACATAGAGCGTCATACTCGTAAAGATCCTATCCTGGGACAAGTCTATAATTATGTCCTCCATGGCTGGCCGAAGAAAGTTACTCCAGACCTAGTAGTTTACCAACAACGGCAGAGGGAACTCACCACCTTAAAAAGGCTGCATATTTTGGGATTACCGAATTCTTATCCCTCAAGGATTAAGACAAACCATTTTGAAACTAATCCACTTAGGACACCCAGGCATGAGTCGTTCAAAAATTTTGGCTCGTCAACATCTCTGGTATCCGGTTATTGATAAAGATATAGAAGATTATGTTAAAAACTGTGCGGATTGTCAACAATGGTTCACGGGAACAACCGAATTAAAAACGCAAAAATGGGAAAACCATGGTCTAGGTTACATGCAGATTTTTGCGGACCAATTAATGGGTATTATTATCTAATTGTAATTGACGCCTACAGTAAATGGCCCGAGGTGATCCCTATGACCACGATAACAACGTCAAGAACTATTAACGCTCTCGAAGCTATTTTTTCAAGGTTCGGAGTACCTGGCACCCTGGCTACAGACAATGGCCCTCAATTTACAAGTGCCGATTTTAAAGCATACCGCAAAACAAATAACATTCGCAACGCGTATTCCAGCCCGTATCATCCTCGATCCAACGGAGAAGCTGAACGTTTCGTCCGAACATTTAAGGATTTCTTAAACAAAACTAAGAATTTTAAAAACGATAAATTATATAATTTTCTGTTTTCTTATAGAAATACTATTCACCCAACAACTGGATTAACTCCAGCCAATCTATTAATCAAAATACAACCAATCGGTCCATTAAATTTACTCAAACCACATGTAACTGGTCTTGACAAAGACGAGTTGGCACCCATCAAACGGAAATTTATAATTGGAGATAGAGTGTGGGTTAAAACTTTCACAAATAATGATAAATTATGGATAACGGGTAAAATAGTGAAAATCTTAGCCCCAGTATCATACATGGTGGAAATGGATAATGGGGCGTTATGGAAGAGACATGGTGATCATATTAGAAAATCTTTAGATAATCCAGATACGCTAAACGACGAGGATCGATGGGCTGACATGTCGCACGCCACCCCGGGTGATCTACCACAAAATAAACCCAGTGATTTACTTGACGCCACTATTCCGCAACAGCCTACTCTACCACATGCTTAAGCTAGCGATAATATTCCAGGTTCCATTCCACCACCCCCGCTCTCACCTCCACCCCCTCATTCACCTATACCCTCACCCGAAATAACGGTTCGGCGATCTACACGAATTCGGAAACTTATAGAAAGATATGGAATAACTTAAGGGGTTGGAGATGTTGTATACTGCGCGTTGTATTCAAATTATATTCATTATCACGCCACTATCGCGCAAGGGCATTGTATTCAATTGTAAACTCAAATAGCTACGCGTATATTCAAATGTGACCGCGAAGGAAACGCGATCTGACCCTTTATATACCAAAATCGCTATTGTTATATGATTCCTTTTTTTCCTTTGTGTTTTATAGTAAAGGTTTCCACAATATACAAAAGTTATAAATCTTATATTGCATAACAAACATATCTTTCAAATTAATGCTATTACAAATAAAACATTTTTTAATTAATATCGAAATGTATCATTAAATAATCTCATTCATTCATTTAATTGATTTCCTTGTAATTCACTTCTTATTTTTGTATCTGGCCAATTTCAAACTCAACATAGGTAAAATAAATAATAACTATACTATTTGTTATTAATTAAGTGAATTATGGATCCACATAAATTACAGAAGCTAATTGACAATAAAATCTATAGAGTGGAAAAGAATTTGGTTAATAAATCCAAGGTTTGGGAATTGTTTGATTTCATATATGACGAAAATGACAAGAAAATAGACTTTGTTAGATGATAAACCTGTTTTGAAAGCTGCCAATTTATTTTGGCAAATCAATTAAAAATATTTAAAACGCTTTTGTGTCTGGTCGTTTTTGGGTTGAAAAATTTTTAAACGCTTTCGGGTCGGGTCGGGTTCGGGTTAAAAATGCTTTCGGGTCGGGTTCGGGTTGAAAAAAAGTGACTTTGCAGGGCTCTAGTTGTAGCTCAATTTTTAGCAGCACTAGAAATTAAGCTATTATTTTTTTGACAGAAATTAAAAATTTTGTGGTTTAAATAAGCGTAGATTATAGGTTTAGTCCTAAATTGAATAAAAGAATAAATATCTTTTAAATAAATTACCCCACTTAATTAATGATAATTATAACACAATACTAACATACCCATTATATATAAATTTAGACAATAAGTTATCAAATGGAAAAGTTTTAACCTGCCCCCCCCCTTTGGGTATGCCACTCAACCATAACACTTACTATTAGAGCCCTGCAAAATGAAATTTCTTCTGCCCGAGCCCGACTTCTCAATTTTTATTTTGCCCAAGCCAGGCACGACCAAAAGGTTTTTTTATTTTTGGCCCGATGCCCAATTTAATTTTTAAAACAAAATTTTTTAAAAATTATATTTTTGAAAATTTTTTCACCATTTAAATATAATATGCATTAGATTGTTATTACTCTAATATTATCTTATTTCTAAAGTTGTAACAGCTACTATGAATCTATTTAAATACTAAAATAAAATTTGCAATTCAGGTCAGGTATATTATAATAGACAAGGGGAAAAGGGTGAATTTTGGTAGCTATTTAATGTACGCTGTGCTAAGATAATTATTTAATATCGAGTTGAGTTTATCTAAATTCTATTTTATAAAAGATTAATTTTCTTTAATTCAGTTCGGGTTGGGGCCCGACCCAAAACACGATAGGGTCGGGCTCGGGCTTCGGGCGGCCCGTGCAGGGCTCTACTTACTATATGAATATTTTTTACAAATGTTGGATACCTCATATAAAATGTTATTTTTATTAACGGTCTAATCTGATAAAAAAATGGGAGGAGATGCGTTCCAATATTTTGGATCGCTTGTGCCCATTATCAAGGATAAAAAAGGAAAAAATTTAACACATCTAAAATTTAAATTGGCGAAACTAGTTAGAACGACTGACTTCTAATTTATAAATACATCAATGTTTTTGTTAGATATGATATGGTTGGTATCTATTCCTAATATACTCTCAAGTAACTATAAATTTGTTTCAATTGCCCCCACTATTATAATCGATATTTGCTTTACAATTTGTGTTAGTCTACATCTACACTAGTTCCTGATAGGCACCCGGTTAAAGTAGCAGAAAAATTGGTCAGAATTCATCAAGATTGGTCAGGACTTAATATAGAATTTAAGTTTTAACCTATAATTATGCAGTATAGGGTTAGGGTTAGGAATACATCAGAAATTCCCTCCCCATTTGAAATTTAATTCTAATATCTTGATCATCTAAAAAAATATTTTTCTGCTAATTTTTCATCATTCTGTTACTTTGACGGGTATTCTCCTGATCTATTCAAATTTTATATTGCATTAAATTCTTGTTGTTATCAGCTAACTTTAAATGCGATTCATCAAAGAAAGCTAGAAAGGCAAAATCGCATAGCCACCATATAAATCTTGCTAGAATAGTGACACTACATTCGGATGTCTCTCTTCAATGCCATATCTGGTAGCTTGTCATTAAAAGATGTTATTTTCTTAGATATACATTGGTTGTTTTTATATTTGTACGCATGGGCCTAGACGGGCTCCCCCCCCCCCCTACTTGGCAAATTTTTTTTTATCAATGCAAAAAGCCTTACAAATATAAAGTTTTGCCCCCCCCCCCTAATTGAACTTTTCAACGTTTCGCCCTCCCCCCCTAATCTAAAACCTGGCTACGCCCATGTTTGTACGATTTGAACTAGGACATTTATCGTGTCTACATTAACCACATAAATATAATAGATTTATAAATTTATTCAAAAAATAATATACCTCAATGTTTTTTCATATTATAACTTTATTAAAGTTAAAGTTAAATTATAACCACTGTGATTCTATTACTAGGTTTTAATAAATAATAAGGCTTTATCATTCCTATAATAGAAATAAAGTAGACAATATCATAAGTAGTTATGGTGAAACGCTTAGCACCAGCGCGTGTAGCGCTTCCATCTACATAGCATAGTCACTTGGAGGCGCTAAATAGCACATAGTCACACGGAGGCGCTAAAGCTATAGCGTCACATAAGGCGCTAGAGTTATAGCGTGGCGCTAACATTGTTATAAAATTTATAGGTTAAATTGCTTTATTATGCGCACATGTGGCACCACATGTGCGTATACTAATGCAATTAATAATGCAATTAACCTATAAATTTTATAACAATGTTAGCGCCACGCTATAACTCTAGCGCCTTATGTGAAAATGTGCTACACCTCTAGCGCCTCCAAGTGACTATGTGCTATAGCTTTAGCGCCTCTAAGTGACTATGTGCTATAGCTTTAGCGCCACCAAGTGACTATGTCCTATGATTTTTTATTAACGGATGGATGAACAATATTAATAGGATGGATGAACAATAAGAATATATATATATATACACACTAGGAATACAATATCATGACAATATATTAAAATAGTCCCCCATAAAATTAATATTCATCGTCGAATCTTTTTGGGGGTTGTCTAAGTCGTTGAGGTCTCGGCACATTGTCTTGTTTAAATCCTGCAATTGGTTCCTCTTCCTCGGCCCCTATTGATTCCTTTAGGTTGTCTATGGCTTTCCGTAAATGATCTATGTGTTTACGTTTAATCCGTCCTTCGGCCCAAACATCGTAGGACCAATCATTTTTATTACGTTAATTATTCCCTTGTGCCAACCCTTTTCTTTTTCATTTTTTACCCAAACTTTATCCCCTTTCTGAAAATTGCGATCGGAAACCTTCCTATCATGATAGTACTTTTGTTTCCAAACATTGTCGATAGTCGTTTCCTTGGTCGAACGTCGCATTAGGTCAAAAGAAGACCGGATTCTTCTTTTAAACATTAATTCACAAGGAGCTACACTTGTAGTATTGTGAGGCGTCAATCTGTAAGCCATGATCGTCTTGATTTGACCTAACGGCTGCGTAAAACCGTGATTTTAATGTCCGGATAAATCTTTCACACAATCCGTTAGATTTTGGGTGATATGGAGATGTCCGAATATGCCTAATACCATTAGCTTTTATAAATATTGAGAATTCCTCTCCCAGGAATTGACTACCGTTATCGCTTACTAAAACTCTTGGCAGTCCCAATGGCGCAAACCATTCGCGCAACGCCTTAATAATTCCGGCAGAATATAAGGAATTTATAATTTTTACTTCTGGCCATTTTGAATAACCATCAACTAAAACCAACCAATATTTGCCGTTTATGGGTCCTGCCAAATCAATGTGGACGCGATCCATTGGTTCCTCTGTTGTAGGCCATTGATATAAGGGAGATTCTAACATATTAGATCGATTTTGTTGACAACCTTTACATCTTTGGACAAAAATTTTAATGTCATCGTTGATCTTGGGCCACCAACAATAAAATTTTGCTAGATCAATCATTTCAGATATTCCCGGGTGTCCGGTATGTAAATTTTCTAACGAAACTAGGTTTAACTTTCCTGGAACTACTAACCGATTTTGCCAATATAGATCTAACACGATTTCCATTCAAGGCTCGATGCCATCCGTTTAGTCTTCGCGCGTTTATACCTTTCTTATTATACTTTTTAGTCGTTAATGTAAATTTGTATACAATTAAAGTTAAAATAAAGTATTTTATATTACAAAAAAAAAAATATATATTAAATCGTTTTACGTTATTCAACCTTCGGTCTTTTCTTCTTTCATCCACTAACGATTTTCTGGAAAACTTTAAATCTTCAATCATATTTATATGGATGTCTTCATTACACTCTGCAAAGGTCGGTAGTCGAGATAATGTATCTGCGATTTGATTAATCTTTCCAGAAATATACTCAATTTTAAAGTCATAGGCCATTAATTTAGTATTCCATCTTAATAACCACTAGTTGCAATTATAATGGGTCCCTCTCGACCAAAAATGTATTGTAACGGTGGAGGAACTGTTTTTAATATGAATGTCCTCCCATAAATGTATTGGTGAAATTTATTAACAGCGTAAATAATACCCAAAGCTTCCTTGTCAATAGTGGAATATCCCTTTTCTGCTTGACTTAAAACTCTTGATGCATAGGCAATAGGCCTTTCTTGACCATCCGACTCCACGTGCATTAACACCGCTCCCAATCCTGCTTCACAAGCGTCTGTATACAGAACTAACGGCTTCCGTAACGAATATGGAACAACGGTATCTTCACTAGATATTAGGTTTTTTAATTTATCAAAACAATCTTCTTCCTCTTTCCCCCATTCCCTTTTAGACTCTTTTTTAAAAGATTATTGTGGTTGTAGCTTAGGTATAAATTTGCCTAAATATGTTAATAGTCCTAAAAATCCTTTAAGTTCACATTTATTTGTGGGTCTTTTACAATTTCTTAAAGCTAAAATTTTTTCCTCCGTGGGTTGAATACCTTTAGAACTAATTTTGTGGCCCAAATCAACAACCCAGTCTTGAAGATATTTTATTTTGTTTGGTGTTGTGGTAATTCCTACCTCTTCAAACCGTTTCAATACTTCTAATATTTGAAATGTGTTGTTCATCATTAAGTCCCGTAATGATAATATCATCAATAAATACGGCTGTATTTGAAATTCCAGCTAATAGATTAGTGATATACCTTTGAAAAATCAATGTAGCCACCTTTATTCCAAATGGTAGCCTACGATAACGAAATAATCCTACGTGTGTAGAAATGGTAAGTAATTTTGCACTTGGCTCAGACATTTTTAATTGTAAGAAAGCGTCTCGCAAGTCGTTACATGTGAATTTATTGCCTCCGGGAAGCTTAGATGTTACATCCTCAAAGGTAGGCAGGGTATCCCCAATATCACATAGGTAATCATTTAACGTGGCCTTATAGTCCCCGCATATTCTAATGATTTGTTTTTCTTAAATCGATTAACAGTAGGTGTACACCATGGAATTTCAGTGTTAAGTTCGACTTTTTCTATTACTTGCTCTTCCAAAAGCCTTTTAATCTCAGATTCGATAGCCTCCCTCATCGGAAAAGGTACTCTTTAATGGCAAACTTATAGGCTTTTAGGGGGTTTTTAAGTGCAAATTTACAATAAAATTGTTAACTTCATCTAATTTCTCTGAAAACACTTTAGGGAACTGCTCGATCAAATTTTCTAACGTTGTCTAATTACAATGTTTTCAGGTAATTCAAATCCAAATTCTAAAATTTCTGGTAATCTTAATTTTAAATCCCCTTCATTAACTACTAACAAAGGGATTTCCAAACATTTATTGTTAGTTTGAGCTTTTGCTAAACACATGCCTAAAGTTTTGACACTAAAGTTTCCATAACTCAATATACTTGGACAATTTCTTAACTCAGGCTTACCAATTTCCATCCAAGTCTGCTTATCTATGACAGTAGCCTGAGCTGCAGTGTCAAACTCAAAATTATAGTTTTTATCATTTAATACCACTTTAACTAATGCTTTATTAGTTTTATTAACTTTACCACAATTAATGTTTCTTTTATTATAATTTTTCAATTTATAATGATCATTGTTTTTATTAAAATAACAAAATCTAGCTAAATGGCCTTTCTTTTTGCAATTAAAACATACTAGGTCTGCATAGTTATTATCATGAACATTTTGTAATTTTATTAATTTCTTCACGTAATATATCTTTATCTACCACTTCATTTGAGGCTCTATCAAAGCTAAGTGCCAATTCAAATACAGTTTTAAATTTTAACTTTTCATTTCCATCTTTACCATCAGGAAATCTTATTCTTATTTCATTTTCTAGTCTACTATTATTTAATCCTAACAAAAACCCATCCCACATCTCATCTTCTTCCCTATACTCACACTTAATAACTAAAGCGTTTAATTTTTGTGAGAAATCTTCAACTGATTCATTTCCTCGCCTAGCCCTTAAAAAATTTAGCCTATAAAAAAATATAGAATTTTTGTTTCCAAATAACAAAAGCAATTGGTTTTTCAATTCGTCATAGGAACAATTATCTAATTTTTTAGGGTAGATTTTATATTTTAACCTTTTCAAATTTGGGAAACCAAGGAATGTGATGAGATATTTCTTCTTGTTCACAGGCGCAACTTCTTTAATATCCATGGCATTTTCTAAAACCATAAGCCAATCATCTATGTCCACTAGATCGGAGGATTCCTCTATTTTGACCAGCGCCATTTATGATATTTATTAACGGATGGATGAACAATATTAATAGGATGGTTGAACAATAAGAATATATATATATTATATATACACTAGGAATACAATATCATCAATAACAATAACTTTATTAAAGTTAAAGCTAAATTATAACCACTGTGATTCTATTACTAGGTTTTAATAAATATTAAGGCTTTATCATTCCTATATTAGAAAAGAGTAGACAATATCATAAGTAGTGATGGTGAAACGCTTAGCACCAGCGCGTGTAGCGCCTCCCATCTACATAGCATAGTCACTTGGAGGCGCTTAGCACATAGTCACACGGAAGCGCTAAAGCTATAGCGTCACAAAAGGCGCTAGAGTTATAGCGTGGCGCTAACATTGTTATATAATTTATAGGTTAAATTGCATTATTATGCGCACATGTGGCACCACATGTGCGTATACTAATGCAATTAATAATGCAATTTAACCTATAAATTTTATAACAATGTTAGCGCCACGCTATAACTCTAGCGCCTTATGTGAAAATATGCTACACCTCTAGCGCCTCCAAGTGACTATGTGCTATAGCTTTAGCGCCTTTAAGTGACTATGTGCTATAGCTTTAGCGCCTCCAAGTGACTGTGTGCTATAACTTTAGCGCCTCCAAATGACTGTGTGCTATAACTTTAGCGACTCCAAGTGACTGTGTGCTATAACTTTAGGGCCTCCAAGTGACTATGTGCTATAGCTTTAGCGCCTATCAAACGCTATTTCACCATCACTAAATAAGTACTTAGCGACTTGTCAAATTTTCTATCTATAATGAAATTAAGACTTGAAAACTACTGAGTTCAAATATTGAGACTTTTCATAATTTTCTAGCACAGGACAAAGCGGAGATAATAAAACTCATCCTTATCTTCACATTAAATGGTACAAATTCGAGAGGACCACGGGCCGAGACCAAGAACTTAGGCTAGATACTCATGATGAAGATACTCTTAATCGCATAACGACTGATGCTGAAAACACTTTAATCATAAAAATGTTTAAAATAACAGATGCTGGAACTTATTATTGCAAGAATATGGCTTCTCACGCGGATTTTCTTTTTCCCGAGTTTACAACGCCTTCTGATCAAATTTTTACTAACTCATCGTCAGGCAATGGTACAATTGCTAAGGGGAAAGATGTTGTGAAACATTTTAAAATCTTTTACCATTTGGATGTGGTGGACAAAATCGAAAATGAAAGTGATTAAATTATATGATTATTTATATATTTTGTTCAAAAGTAGGTATTTGTCCGTTTTAATTTTTTATTCATAAATTTAATTTAAAATTGACTTTTATTTAGATAAATCATAAACAATATCATTTTGAAATGCTCAATATTTTAAAATTCATGATCATGCAATTAAATTTTTAAAGAAGAGAATTTTAAAATTGTTGAGATAAAGACGCAAATTGGTGGAACTCTTACATCAGAAATGGAGTTTAATATAATATCGGTTTTGGACAAGAGATACAAAAATAATGTTTAAGCTAAAAGTAGTGTTGTAAAAACAGCTGGGTTTTGTTTTGTCGACCTTTGGTTTTAGTCGCCTTTACATAAACAGACCAAAGATTTTGATTTTTTTTATTAATCGACCTCTAGGCTTAGTCAAAATTTGAAACACAGACCATAAGCGACTCTTGGTCTTAGTAAAACCAAGGTCGACAAAACACAACACAGCCGTTTTTTCAACACTACTATGAAGCCTAAGTTTTTTATTTCTAATGTGTTTATAATAGTAACGAAAGGATCGCTACCCAAATATCCCGATTTCATATCAGGTAAGCCTTCCACTTAAGGTAAATGTGTTACGCTTAATTTTAACAATATTAAAATAAAAATTTATTCGAGTAAAGAAATTTATTGTAAAAAAACAAAATTTTAAAGTAATTTATTTGATTTCATTAATTATAGGAGGAGTCTAGATAATCAATATTAACTCCCCTCCCACATTCTTACTATCAAAACAAATTTTTATTAAACTCATTACAAAATTAAATCGAGTTCTGATCTTAAGAATAGACCAATTTCCATAAAACCTCAAATATACTAAATGAAACGTGTGATTAAATTTAATGTCCTCCTTGTTAATTTTAGAAGATTTAACAATTTATTCTGTTTGGACCGAGTGGGGCCCGTGCAGTGTTTGTGCTCCTCCCAGTGGTCTAAACATAAGTGTTGTGCTCAGCCCTGGTAATGATTATATTGGGGAAAGAAGGCGTTTTGGACGGTGCCAAGTTAGAAAAATGGATGAGAAGGAAAAGCATCCTAGTGGGAAGGGCAATTCCATTTTTTATGCTATTTTAAAAACATATCAAGAATCCGATGCAGGGGGCATACCATGCAATTCTTCCGTTTTTAATATATTCCGCCATTTACCAGGTAAGTTATGGCTTAAAAAATTAAAAAATTTAAGTGAAAAATTTTTGTTCGCACAAGATTGATCTAATGGCTACTGCTAGCTTTCCACAAAAGTTTACTATATGCATTTTTATTAATCTAGCAATAAATTGAAGTATAAGATCATTTTTGGGACTAAATTATCGATTTAACACATTATTTCAAATTGGCACATTTTAAATCATAATCAGTGGCGTAGCTAGCCTTTTTGCCTTGGGGGGGGGGGCTGAGCTGGTCAAACCATAGGGGGGGGGCAAAAAAAATTTGACTACAAAAACCCTTAAAAATTAAAAAAAATATGTCCCCCCCCTCAATCCAAAACCTGGATACGACCATGGGTCAAACGCAAATGAAAAAATTTTCCCTCATAAACGTTGGACAAACTTAAAATTCCGCTACTATTTTGTGTATTTTTCTAATAACATCACACTGGTATGTCTTAGACCGCATGTTTCTAGGGCATAAAATAAATAAAATTTATTCATAAATAAAACAAAGTAATGTCGTTGAAACAATATAAAAAATTTCACTTGGTATAATAAGTTTTTGTGTAAATGAATTGTAAGGGCACAAGGTGGAACGGAGATATTGACAAGAAATTGTTGACATTTTAAAAAATAATACAAATAGTAAAAAAACTATACAACAAAGTTTTTATAATAATATTTTATTGCCACAACCCCAAAAAATCTTGGCCATATATATAACAAATTTTAATTTTACACATGCAATATTGGCAGCATTTCAGGCAGCATTTATATCAGGAAAACAATGAGAACATTTAAAAGCCTTTTTTAAGGCTAGATCCTCAAAAGGCGTAATTATAACATAAAATAAAAATTAATCATGAATTTAAAATTCGTTCGAGAATGAGTATTTAATTTAGAAGTTATAGCCCCCGATGATATTATAGACATATTTGCACCCCCCCCCCCTTTACATCACCTAAAATTTAAAATGAACTAGTAAATTTAACGGCTAATGAAACTAAAAATATTCTGTGAGGATTAAATGAATAAATTTTACTTAATAAATTTTAGATGAAATTAGAGATGTGAGATGCGCAGAACAACTTAGCGTTGGTGTACATTTTGTTGAATCCAATGGCGCACCAATAGAAATTTTTTGAGGATTTTTATCCTTTGAAAGTTTTGATGCGTTAACAATTCTATAAAATTCAGGATTTTGTTATTAATATTAATTTATCAAACTTTTGATGGGATATTACTAATAAAGGGTAAAAAATGGTGTACAAACTATTTTTTGGAAATTCATTGGCTTTATATGTGCATGTGGTATATAAAAATATGCAAGATATGTTAAACAATAAGCATGTGAGATGGACAAAAAAAATTGAATCCAGGATGGAATTTTCTTAAATTTAATAATATTTTAATATATTTTGAAAGTGTTAAAAAGTTTAAAACAAGTTTAAAAGCCCAGGTAATTTTTCATTGAATATTAAAACTAGTCTTTTAATAATACAATAGTTCATTACGCCTTTTACTCGATGTTGCAAACGAATCATTTAAAAGTCATGTTCTAAGCTCAATAAAGCTAAGGAAGATAACCTATCTTGTCCAATTATGGAACAAAGATAGTTTTAATCCATTTTAGCAATGAGAACGATCCTTCGCATGAACATGAAGTTATTGGGATAGTTAAAATAATTTTAGTCAAAATAATAAAATTTAGAAACATTATTGAGAGCAAAATTTTAATAGGTGAAAAAATATCATTGCAATTTATTTTATTCGAAGTAAAGAATTATAATATATTATATAATTTTGCCATTATTATTTTGGCATCTGGCTGTTTTAATTCATAATGGTTAATTACTTCTGATAAAAGAGATTTAAAAAAGGGTATGAAGGGTTTAAACCTTCCACGGGCGTAGCCAGAAGGGGGCCACCCCTTCTAAATCCAAAAATTTGTTAAAATTTATTAAAATTATGGCTGAAATTTGAAAAAATAATCATTTTGTTCCTTCCTAAATCATTATTGCCCCTCTCTAATTCAAAAGCTGGCTACGCCCATGAAACCTTCTAAGGACATATATAAATTACAATTAATTTCCGAAAATCTTATGTTTAATTCTGCTATGATAAGATAATATAATTTTGAAATCAATTAATGAATTGGTAGATTCAAAAGAGTAAGAAGTGAAGTGTCACACATTTTTGGTTTTTTAATACGTTTAGAAGATACTAAATCAAAAATTGAAGCTAAATCTTTCGCCTTATTATAATTTGATAGTGATCCTCATTTCTAATATCATTTAAAGTTAATACTAGGCTATAAACCGTTAAATTGCATTTATTAAACTAATATTAGGGCTTTATATTATAATTAAAAGTTATATTCAAAAACAAATAATTATAATCTTCCTATTTTTTTTAACTAAGATAAAATAAAAAAAATGGCGTACGGGGCCCAGGGGCCCAAGATTTTTCCCTTGGGGGGGGGCCCAAGGGGCCCGGGCCCCTTGGGCCCCCCCCTAGCTACGCCACTGCATAATAAAGAAAGAATTCTGCGATTGCCATTATATGCTACGTTTAAAGGTTGCTTTACAGTCTAAACAATCGATTAAAACATTTTTAAGCCTTAAAATTTCAAAACCAATAAATACAGTTGATATTTATAGAATCCATTTTAAAAATCTTATTGATTTATAACAGCCTATGATGATTTATTCAATATGAAAACTTTCATTGTATTTTTAGAAGAATTTAATAAAGCACGCGCACGACCCAACGAAATTAAAATTGAAAATTGCATGGAACCTTGCCCCATAGCACCTACCGATGATATTAATGCGGGTAATTAATATGTGTTTAAATGTCATAAAGATCAACAAAACTTTTATAAGATTCAGTATATATCTTAGATTTAAAAAGCAAAATAAGAGTTTTTAATTCTTGGTATAACGAAATTAGTGTTGTACGTCTGAGTTTTGTATGGTCGACTTTGGTTTAACTAAGACTAAATGTCGACTCTGCTTTGTTTTGCAAATTAGTCGACTAAAACCAAAGGTCGACCAAATGCAACCCAGCCGTTTTTAAAACACTAATCGATTAATGCGCAAAATTTAATGATACAAAATATAATGGTTACAGTCCAAAATGCCACACTCAATATCACGGAAAATTAAATCTCAAATGGGGAGGGAATTTGATGTGCATCTAATCCTAACCCTAACCTAAAACGCTGACCTAAAACACTACCCTGAACCTTAACCCTGTCCCTTAAAGTTTTATAGTGCAGCAATAATTGTTAAATGCATATGCATGCGCATTATTAAAATGCGCAGCTATCTGATTGGTCTGTTAAATGCATACGCATGCGCATTATAAGATCTTGAAACCGTTTCAAGCTATTTGTATTTTGTCCCATTGTATTTTGGGAAAATACCCACTAATCAAACGAAATACATGTTCAAGCTTGTGTATTATGTTACTAGGACTGATGAAATATATGAAGGCTCCTAAAGACAAAAAATCCAAAGAAAAAAGTGTACATAAATCGGAGGAAATTTCTGAAAAAGAAGAAGACAAAGATGGCACATCCAAGCTAAGTTTTCTGAAAATTGAAGCATTTGCCAAGAAAAAAGTTAAAAAAGGTTTAAACATCGCTTTTTAATCCCCATAAAATGTTAAACTCTTGTAACCCTTAAAGAAACGTGCCCGCTTTTTACTTAGCTAGGTCTTAATAAATCGCGGCACGACTTTAAATTTAAGAAGAAAAGCTATAAATTAATGAAACTTTTGTGTGTTTAAGTTAAAATCATGACATTTCAAAAAATATACAAAAGCTCATTTTTTATACTTTACATTGATTCAGAATATAATTAATTGACTTCTTGATTAAATGACAAACTATATAAAATTAAAATTTATTCACTTTCTAAGCTCCTATCATAAATGTCGAAGCAGAAGAAGGTGATTCAGTCGACCTTTATTGTCCCGGGTAAATTAAAAATAATTCGTCTTATAGCTTTAGATTTTAATATTAAGAAATTAAATTACGTTTTTATTTAGTTCAGTGTCCCATTTACACTTTTATTAGGAACAAGCTATTAAATATATAATTTTGAAAGGTTAATTAAAATAGTTTTAATTAATAACCATAACATCTTCATATTGAATTATCATTGTTCAAGCTGTAAGGAAAATTTTTATAAAATTTAATTTTTAGCATAAATGTGGCAAGTAATAACATGAATTTGCAATCTTTTGATTTTTGATGTTTTTTTCACATTATAATGGCTTTAACCTTGCTTATTATATAACTATAACGAACATTTTGTAGACTATCCGATCATAAGAATGAGGAAGAAGAATTAGAAACAGATTTAGCTGTTCGTTGGCAAAATGGAAGTCATCCTATAGCATCTTCTGTACCAGAAATATTTGCAGAAAATGAAAGTCCTGAAGAAAAATTGAAAGAAGAAATTGGTTTAGCGCCACATAAATTAAAAACGATAGAAATAGATGAATATTACATCCTCCACATATCACCAGTTGACATTTTCGACAAGGGTGAATATTCCTGCTGGAGTGTCAAAGAAAATCTAATGCTAGTCAAAGTTAAATTACACGGTATATTCTTATATTTTTTTACTATTTTAAATCATTATTAAAAAGACTTAAAATGAATGAGAATACTACCGTATCCAATTTTATAGATCAATTTTCATTTTTGCGAATTTATAAAAAGCTTTTTTCGTGCTATATGAAGTAAAAAATTGCGCTAAAACAGCGCAAAAAATTAAAGTGTCTTAAATATATTTTTAAACACCAAATTTTATGTTTAAATATAGTAAAAGAATCGTTGATTATCGATGAAAGTGAGCCCATATTAACATATAGTTATATTTAACAATTTCAAAAGGAATATAATTGCTTTTTTTATAAAATTACAAAAAAATTACACTATTACAAACCATTATATAGATATTAAGGATTATTTCTTTTACGTTTTGCTGGGATTCATGGTTTACACTATGATTTTCGTCATATGCCTAGCCGCTCGTTTAACTGACACCAATAAACAGGTCATTTTTTTCCACAAATGTATACAAAAAACAACAACATAAAATATAAACAAAATTAAAATCCACCAATAATCATGAGTAAATTTATGCCAAATATTTCAAATACATTGTCAACTTTTAAAAGGATTTCACCCGTGTTTATTTATAAAGGTCCAAAGGAAAAAGAAATGAAAAGTTGTAACAACATGGCCTTCTCCATTCTTGTAGAACTAAAGCATTGGCTTGATAAAGAAAAATGAGAAAATAATTTTGTTAAAGACGCTACGTAAAATGAAAATCAAATGTAAAACCAAATTTCTTTTAAAACAAATTATACCTAGTTGATCATATGTAACTACTGCACTGTTTTAATAAAGTATCATAAAATTGGTATTTCCTTTAACATATACAAATATATATTTTAAAGTCAAATTAAAAGTCAATGCACCCATACTAAAATTAGTCAATTTATTATTAAATTACGAGGCAAGCCGTTCGTAAACAGCATAAAATAAAAAAGTATTGTAGCTAAATCAATTGATATTTGCAATAATGTACAAGTAATTAAAATTATGTTTTTATTAAATAAACAACATACATCTAGATCTAATACTAAAAATTAGTTACATTTCGGGAAAATTAAATAAGCCACTTAAAAACAATCTTTTATATATAATGGCAATTAAAATTAAAGAAAAAAACACGAGTAAATAAGTGTGGTGTAATTAAAAATATGTACAGAGAAGTGGTTATGTTTTATAACAGAAAACATAAAGGATAATTTCTTCCTTCAAAAAATTCAAAATTTGTTAAATCCTCTAGTGTTAGATTGACTAATTCTAAGCGGGGCATTGGCGTTCACTGAATCTGGAAATCTTTCATGGTACCTCTCCAATCTGATGTACTTTACCGTTATCAAATTTCCTATGTTAAATGTAAACACAAATTGTTTAGCTCGCAGCTTTTTAATCAATTAAGCTCCTGGTATTGGTATTTTGAATTAAACTACACCTTAAAATATTTGAATAGGAGAAATAAATGTGATTGATTTTAGACTATACATACCCCCTTAAATGATTAAAATGAAAATTAACTTCATTACATATATAATGCTTTTATCACATGACCCTAACACTAAAGTCGCATTTTTCCAAAAATGTATATCCCTTAAAATGCAAAAACTGTGTGCGATTGCTAACTTGAACTCAAACCCTACCAAGTAGTGTAAAAACGGCTGGATTTTGTTGGGTCAAACGGTCGACTCTGGCCTGTTTTTTCTAATTCGACTAAGCCTAAGGGTCGACTCAGAAAATCCGACCAAAATTTTTTGGTTCATTGATGTTTAGTTGGCTAAAATAAAACCAATGGGCGACTAAACAAAACCCAGCCATTTTTACAACATAACTACCAGACACAACTAATAAATCCAGATTTTACTCAATTACGAGCTAGCATTAATAAAAATCAAAAGAAGGAGTGTCAATCCCTCTATCATACAGTGTCAAGTAGAAAACTCGGGTGCCAAAAATATAAAATATCATTTAACCTTGCATATTTAGCCGGATAAAATTGTAGAGGCAATGTTTTTAAAAGCATACTCAGAGAGCAGAATTCAACATAACAAACTAAATTATTTAACGAAACAATTAGAAGCGGATAATTTAGATGGGAGACATACCATCGTACCACCAACCGTGTAGAGCGTGAAAGGCTAGGCCCGCTGCGGGAGGCGTCGAACATTTCAAGTACACGCAACCCTAAATAATATGAGTAGTTTATGAAAACGATTAGAACCATACAAAGTTACAAAAAGATGGAAAAAAGTAGTTGAAAAGTTGTACATGAATTCGGTAAAAATTAATAAGATTCAGAAAAATAAGAAGGAATAGGAAGGCACCCAAGATTTTGTCTTCAGAAAAAGAAAAATATAGATTCATTGAAAAGAACGGTACTTTTCGATACTAAACTATCCTAGAGTTATGGTATTATATTTCTTTATCAATATTAAATAAAAAAGAAATTTTTAACCACTCCACATAAACCATATATTTTAAAAATTATGCGGCAAACTAACCTCGGGGGAGCCTTGATCAATCACCATGTGAACGATTTGAGCGCTAGGTCCACACTTTTCCAAGATGACATTCTTAACCTGATCGGGCCAGTCGTAACCCGTCTCCCTGCGTTAAAATCGTCAACAATCATCTTTATAATAATAACTATGGGTGCGCCGAATTATAAAGAAATATTCTTTAAAATGGTTATTTTAAGTATTATTTAATTCAAATTATAATATTTCGCAAGACACTTATAGACTTTTGTAGGTATATTTATCTATTTTTAATCATGATTTAACTAAAAATATCATAAATAACACCTAATTATAAATTTAAAACATTTGTAAATAGTTAATAATATTTGATGTCAGAAAAATATTGAATTACACCTCTACACTTAAAATTCTTACCCCAACAAAAAAACTAAGCAAAATTATGACAAGTTTGGCTGCATTCAAATATACGAGCTAAATCAAGATCAGATAAAAAAGAGCATATACCATCATTTTCCCACAAATTTTAAAGTCATTCCATCCCATGTAAAATCAAGCAAAAGTGCGTGTGCAAAGAGAAAAAAAATATTTAAAACGTACATGCCCTTGTCAAACATATTCCTGATTTTGAGACATTCCGTCAGTCCCTGGGCTCCGTATTGGGCCGTGTTATCAAATGCCGGCCCCTGCCATGATTTAGGAGCACCCCCTGTTTTGTGGGATCCAATGGCATTTGCCACCTAAACATTAAAGAGTACGGCGGTTTACACAACAGCACCGTATGTAGAAAGAACACATAATTCCCCCAAAAAATTATTATTTTTTTATATCTTAAGTAGTGTTGTAAGAACGACTGGGTTTTGCTCAGTCGACCTTTCGTTTAAATAAGACCGGTCGACTCTGCTCGGGTTTTCACGACTAAGCCTAGTGGTCGCCTAAGAAAAAAAGACCAAAAAATTTTTGGTCTGTTTACGTTTAGTCGACTAAAACCAAAGGCCAACCAAACAAAACCCAGCCCTTTTTACAACATTCATCCTAAGAGGTGACATGCAAATGAGGAAATTCGAAAGGTAGTTTCAACAAGAAAAAATACAATGTTCCAAAATTGTTTTAAAAAAAAATATTTATTTTTTAGAGTACATTCAGTTATTACAAGTTATAAACATCGTAAATAGTTTCAACAAGAAATACAATGTTACCGAAATTCAAAAAAACTAAATTATTTTTTAAAGTACAAGCAGTTATAAGAAGTTATAAACATTTAAGAAACAAGCAAAAAATATAAAAGCGATCGAAGTCATCCAAGGTATGATCCTTGAGAGGGAGTCAGCTATGGGTAGAGCCCGCAAAATGATATTTCTTCGGCCCGAGCCCGAATTTTTTTTAATCTGGCCCGACCCTAGCCCGGCCCGACTTTTTCAAATGTTAATTTTTAAAAAGTTTTATTCAGTCAGAATACCCACCCGCACCTTTAATTTAACATAAAAATATTATGTCTCCTCTAAATAGCCTACACAACAAAATTAGTAAAAAGTTTAAAAAATCTTTTATCTAGATTTTCTCTTAGGCCTGGCTTGGGCCTGATGGGTCAAGGACTCAGGCCGGGTTGACCCATCAGGCCCGACCCGAGCCCAAGGCCAGATTAAATTATAATTTTTGGGCCGGGCTCGGGGCGGGCTTCGGACGGCCCGTGCAAGGCTCTAGCTATGAGCCAGGGATTTGAAATTATATTTGGCGATTAGGATGCCAATATTTGGCTTAGGCCAAAAGTTAAGAGAAAATATTTGGAAAATTGGGCAACGTCTGCTGCCAATTTCTTCAAAAAAATTAATCGCATATAGTTAAAAAAACACACTGACAATATTATAATCAGGTTTAACAAATTGCTATTTTATTTTAGTGATATAACTTCTTGGCCGGGTTCGTTGGGGCTGGGTAGCCATCTCCAAACATCGAAAGGTTCCCCGTGTATCATTTGCGATTCCATCCTGATCCTAGAGTCGTGGTTGCTTAGGTAATCTACAACCTTTTCCCACGCGCGTTGCATTTGTTTCCTGCTCAATTATAACGTATGCAATGCAAAAAATGATTTTAAATTGCGATAGGTCAGGTCAGAAAATAAATAGTGACTTAAACGTGTTTAATGGCTATAATTTGAGTGTTTCATGTGATGAACATTTTGCTTTTTTGTAAGCATAATACCTTATCTCGAAGAACGGCAAAGTCACTTTTTTTAACCCGAACCCGACCCGAAAGTATTTTAAATTTGTCCACCCGAAACCCGATGTCGGGTCACCCATGCAGGTCTCTACCTAAGGTTTCATAAATAAATAACTTCTTGCCCACATTTTAAAGGGGTTTGCATGGTCCCCAACTAACCAACGAGGGGACCTAAAATTTATCGTAACGCCCAAACAACCATGCTCAGCAATTATAACTAATAAAAATTGTAGTAATAATTCCGCCGTTTAACGTGTTTAACGTGTTTTTAAAGTCAAGAAAACTTTTCTCCTAAAAGCTTATTTGGAAAGAAAAACACACAAAATGCAACATCAATCTAGGCGACACTGAAACGTCATTAGCTACAAAATCGGTTTTTAATCGATAGCTATACGTAATATAGCCTAGCCTTCGTTATGGGATTACCGTACAGCCGTGTTGTAAAAACGGGGGGTGGATTTTGTTTGGTCGACCTTTAATTTTTTAGTCTGCTAAACATAAACAAACCAGAGAATTTTTTGGTCTGTTTATGTTTAGTCGAGCTCTAAGCCTAATCGAAATTTGAAAATAGACCCGAATCTACCGTTAGTCTGTGTTGAACCAAAGCTCGACCAAAAAAACCGACGACCATTTTTATACTACCATACGCCGTGTCTTAACTTGTTGTTACACAACAAATTCTCATCGTAGAGGAATACTAATATAACACCGTTCGCGAAAAGCAAATTTTAACCAAAACCCAATTTCGCACTAAATCTTATAAAAATGAAACTAGGTGTGTGTGTGTGTGTGTGTGTATATATATATGCCGCCACCAATTTTGGAAAACTACTAGACCGATTTGGCTAAAAATTTCACAGTTTATTCCTGACACTCCGGCGCATGTTTTAAGATTTGTTCGAGCCAAATCGGTCCAGTAGTTTTCGAGTATTCGTACGCGTTGCACTGTTTACGGAAATAGAACAATAGAAGTCGAACATATAGACATCAAACTTTATTTTTACTTCAATAACCGCTTTATCATCATATATGCCCTAAAATTCCAACATAATTTAATACACCCGGGTAAAGGGCAAAACAACGTTTGCCGGTTCATCTAGTTACCCTTAAAACTGAAAAAATTAGCTAAATATAAAAACCATGGGCGTGCCAACATTGGAATTAGAGGGAAGCAATAATGATTTAGGGAGAGATAAAATGAACATTTTTCAAATTTTAGCCATAATTTTAATAAATCTCAACAATTTTTTGGATTTAGAGGGGGACAGCCACCCCCTCCCTGCCCCCGTCCCTTGGCTACGCCCATGATAAAAACTGTTATCCATCCTTGTAAAACAATAATCAAAAGACCACTGTAATTGGCATCAAACATTATTTGCGTAAAAGCTACCCAGGAACAATTTTAAGTCTAAATCCAATAGATTCATGGTGGTCCAACTCAAAATCGAGCTCAATATAAAAAATAATGCTCGCACATAAAATAGAAATAGAGTCATCCATACCTTTGGTGTGGCGGTATTAGCCTGTCGCGTAAGTGGTGTATGGCCACGTAAGGCTGGCTGCCGGGTGAATTACGATTGGCACTTTCGCTAGCCCCTCTCAATATATCTACCATAACCATTTAGGATTTTTTTTAATGCTTAAAAAGTTTATATTCACGAAACAAAGTTACATACATAAGCGTAATACAAAAATAAAGAAGACACTACGTATAATTTTTTCCAGGCCGGGCCTGGGCAAGATAGGGCCGAGATATTATTGACTACTCAGTTATACAATAAAATGTTTCAAAATTAAATCAATGTTGATTACGGTGTTTTTGCAATAATGGGTTTGGAGCTAAAATTTGGCCGTTTACAGACATCTAATCTAAACTATATATAAACATATATATAACATAGCCTTGCAAGAAAACATATACATATTACTTGACAACTAATGCAATTAAGTGTTGATTAAAAATGAAAGTTCTCTTTGCCACTACATAAATTTGGTTTTGATAGATACTAATAGCATATTAAAAGACCGTCTAATGCACTGGTATAACTTAGTATCAGTTAATAATCAATTATTATTTTTTTCAAAAATCCTAAAATAATAACTATAATAAGAACTACTTCTGAAACTTTGTTTGATTACCCATGCATTATTGGAAAATAAAAAAACTCATTATCTTAAAAGAGATAAAATTGAAAAACATGGCAAAAATGTAAGTATAGAAATATACCTGTAGCTTTTTCGATCATTTGATAGACTTGATTCTTTTCTGCATGCAAATGTCTAAGGTATGCATATGAGGCATAAGTAATTCCACCGACCAAAAGGAGACCTTACAATAGAGAATTGACATTAAATTTTGCCAAATTGGCAGTGTAAGAACTAACAATATTTCTACATTGACTTCTTATCAAAACATGTCTAATATAAAATGACACTGCCCTCGGCATGGTTATACTTAGCCAGTTAAAATAAGTGCTTAGTTTTTTAAAAGAACTACAAATACTGAAACATTTGCAATTCAAAACTAATAATGAGAAAATCAAAACAAAAACAAGGCAAATTGGGCTGGAAATTAGCAGACAAGTTTGGCATAGAAGGCCCAAACTCAAAACTTTTATAAACCTTGTAGTATTATAAATCTATTTATAAATATCTTAATAAGCAGTCTCATAATGAGTTTAATGGTCATAAGAATGTTAATTTATTATTTCAACTATGTAACAAGCTGTTTTAAGATCAAATACATAATTACAAAATTTGCTACGTTTCATTATATTTAATTAAGATTTAAAAAACATCATTAAGCAAGCTATTTATTACAATTTATTAAACACATATATATAAAGTAACAATTATGATTCTAATAATTTATAAATTATTTAAAAACAGCATTCATTTCAAAAACATTACCTATAAGGAAAGTGAAAAATTGTGATATCAAATAAGAGATAGCCCGACCACACTTGCACCAAAGTGGAATTGCAGGTTTTTGTGCAGCTAACCAATGTACATCACTGGGTATTACATCTTCGGTTTTACCGTGAACATCTGAATAACTTACATAACAAAATGAAAATTTTATGCACATAACTATTTTGCAACATGACAAACTTGGAACAATATGAATTAATTAAATACTTAATTCCCCAGTGTGGATGCTTCATAATCATTTCAATGGTTGAATATAAAGTTTCTTGCAGCTGATACCTTGGAATAGATGGCTATAATAGATATATAAGCCAAAAATAATAGTGGATTACATATTTTGCTTGCAAATAAATCATAATCTCATCAAGTGTAAAATTCCGAGATCTGGTTGAAAAATAGTTACATTCATATTTGCCTAGTAGAAATAGTTTTAGCAAATAAAAATGATAAGACTTTACCAGCACGTTGGGCCAATATTTTATGTAGATTTTTGGCTATTTGGAGAGATAATAAAGATTTATTTTTTTGAAGACATGCCTAAAATAGTGCTAAATTAATTGATAGTTATACATATACCACTGATTTGGAGTTTTGTTCATTGCATTCAATGTTGTCTATTTAACATATTATTATAACTGAAATGTATTTACTTTCTTTCAATTTCATTGAACTATGATCTTTATCTTGGGAATATAATTTAGCCATTGATTTAATGACATAAAATATGGCAGCAATGATGGCAAATAAAATGAGAAAGTTTATAATTCTTTTCCAATTAAATTTTATAAAACTCCACAGTTTAAATAAAAAGGAATAGTAGTTGGTGTAATTATATCTCATGCCATAAGGGGGTTGATATGTCAAATTCCTTTTAATTCTCTCAAGTGAAGACATATTATGAAAATTACTAGATGACTTATATGGCGTATTGTATGATTGTCTATTAATGCAGTTTTCATTTTTACCAATACCTATATAATCAGAAGGTGCATTTTCAGTTCCTTTTCCAAAATATGAGTTCAGTTTATGAGAATTGTCATATAATCTATTTTCTATAATTTTATTTTGTGATAGACTTGTTTTGGGTTGAATAGACTGTTCATTAATTATATTTTGATCTTTAATTGATTCCAAAGAATTCTTTTGTGCTTGCGCATCTCTTAGTCTTGATGCTGCAAATCGATGTAAATGGTCAGAATCAAGTGGTGCTTTAACCACTTTATCTTGAGATTCATTATGTTTGTCACTTATATTTTGAGGGTCTTCAACTAATCGTTTATTACTATTTATTAAAGAAAATCTAGCTTCCTTTTTGTTTTTTAATGAATTATCATCATTTAGAGTTGAGTGAAATAAAAATCCAGAAGATTTTGGTAATTTTAAGAAGGAATTAGGGGGAGAGGGTGTTGGAGGTATATAATTTATTTTGGTGTTTGTGCTGACATCAGGCGTTTCGGTTTTCGACAGCTCTGGTGACTTTATACTAGAAATTGGAGTGGATGTCTTTATTATAGGTAATTTATCATAAGCATTTTTGTGCAAATCCCCACCTTCTTTCATAACTTTGTCCAATTTTTTCAAATACACATTTCGAGTGGTGTGAGTTATAGGTCCAGCATTGATTCCATGCGCTTTTAATTTTTGTCGCAATTGATCGTCCGTTAGTTCTAAATTAGAAATCAAGGTAGAAGGCATTTGAAATAATAAAACTACGTCAATTAACTACATATGGTGTAAAAAAGGCCATCTCAGTGCCCTATCAACTCGCCGAAAACCATTTCAACCTGGGACATTAACGAACATCTATTGATTACCATAAAGAAGGCTCTAAATTGCGTACCTTTTATAATAATTATCCATTTTATAATAAAAAATACTATAAGAATAACTTTAATCTTAAGTTGAATAATTAATATGTTTTTTGTTGGGGGACATTTTCTAATTGGGGAACATTTTTTAACATTGGGACATTCAATTCGGCAGTAGGTTTTCGGCAAGTTGACGGGCCACCGGACATCTCTATGTAATCTAGTAAAGTGAGCTCTGTTTAAATACAACCCTCTAAAATTATTTAAATGCAAAAATTGAGCCTAAAAGACATAAGTTGAAAACATGCCTGAGAACAATGTCAGATCTAATAGTGCAAATATTTTGAGTTAAATTTTATTAAATTGCATTCTGTTTTTATTAAAAATCTACAGGTAAATTAGTTAATTATTTATTTTTATAAGGCATAAATCATTTTGTTTACATCAAATTAGAAAACTATTTACAATTATAAAATTACTTTATAAAGGCCCTATATTCCTAATTTTAATTTTATGAATATAGAGTTGTTGGCTAATAAAAATATACAATTAATAACCTTTTTAATATTTTATAAACCACTTTTTTATTTATTTTTAAAGGCTTTTAATAATACGATATAGAGTAGATAAACAACAACACGCACTTAATTCCTAGTGTTAAAGAGAAGGGAGGGGAGCCTTAAGTCTGGAGTAATTTGTCAATGTAAAAAGATAGGGATAAGTTAATTTCGTTTATAATTTAAAAAGTTAATGTGACACGATTAAACTTGGGAATACATTTCTAACACTTTTATCTGCGAATTAAATCTATTAAATAAAATCTTTACCTATTATTTTGCAAGTTTTGACGTTTGAAATAGAGACCTGCACGGCCCGGCCCGCGGACGGGCCTACCTGCCCGCAAGCCGGGCTTAGACGGGCTTCTGCTTAAAAATAAAACAACGGGCCGGGCCTGGACGGGCCGTAATATAACTTTACGGGCTCGGGCCGGGCCTAGATATACTTAAGGCTCTTTAAAAGCCCGTGACACAATTAGATTTAGCATAAAAGAAGGTGTTTTTAGAATGTTCTAATTTGTAATTATTTTATGTATATTAAATTGACCAGGAAAGTTAAATTTTATTTCCATCTTAGTTCCTTTATTCATCATTATCTCAACCCGCATTATAGATGTTAAAGATAATTAATATCCGCGATCCCATGGGCGTAGCCAATTTAAACGGGGCAGTTTATGTAAGGTCCCATTCTTACCTCACCATTTATACCCTCTAGCAATATTGAGTGAATTAATTAAATACTATGTAAAATTATATATATATTGTATATGCTCATTTACAAATTTAAAAACAAATTTAAGAATTGATCTTTTTTCAAAGTTATGACAGCTTTCATTTTATATCGATAGCGTAAAATATTTAAAATGGTGGAACAGAAAAGAAGCCAACTACTTAATTAAAAACATTACAACCTTAAATAAGAGTTATAAAAGTTTATTAGGCTTATGTAAAGAAGGCCCGATTTAAGACGGGTGGTAACCGTGAATCAAATAATGAACTCAATTAACATGCCATCTAGGACACAATTTAAATTAGAGACTAGTTTGACCAAACTCTACCTATTTCTTTTAAAATGAGACTCGAAAATAGAAACAGACATATAACGTTTTCGCTTTTATTGGAGCTCATCAGTATGCCCTAGTTAATTTTCTAGTCACGCAGTAATCGAGATAGGCCTATATAAGGCCAAATTAGATTGAGTTCACGTTTACAGTGGTTAAGAATAAATCTCAATTACCCACCATAATTGCGGCTTAAATTATATTTGTTTTATTAATTCACAGTTAACATTCGTCGTAAATCGGGCATTCTTTACAAAAACCCAAACCGGAATCGTATTTAAATCCTTATTACATCAATATAATAAAACAAATTTTATTAGGCTTATATAGTTTTATATATCCCTAAGTAAACGCCTCTTAAAAGATAGAAATCTCCTCTGATCGGGAATTTTAATTTATTATTTTTACAATATTTTTATTAATATTTTGACACATACATATTGTTTACCATATCGATAAAAAAATCAAAAAAACATAAATATTAAAATAAAAAAAATTTACGGGCCCGGGCCGGGCTCGAGCTTTGTATAAAATTAGCGGGCCGGGCCCGGGCTTATAATTTAATATATTAAGGGGCCGGCCCGGGCTTTGAAATTTTAATTACGGGCGGGCCGACTGACCCCGTTGCAGGTCTCTAGTTTGAAACACGCTAAAATCTCTGTTTTTGGCAACCTTGACAGCGAATATTTAAAAAACTTGCGTATAAGGATAAAACTAAAAACATATTGTATTCACCGTTAAAAACTCTACCAGGATCGCAAACAGTTTACCGGCTGATTTTTCTTGTAGATCGTGTAATTTATGTTTTATTTAAATTACTGATATATCTTTAATTGAATCATAGGGGTTGTTTTTTCAACATTTGCCAAAAAGCGTATATCAATTAAGATAAAAGAGAGTAGTCATATTGTTTACCAACTCAATTTTTAAATGCATATGTTTTTTAAATTATTTTAGCCAACATGATTGAAAAAGCAAATAACTTAGATGAAGCTTAAATGCAGATTACATAAGAACAGTCCCGATTCAAGACTGCAGATTTACTTTTTGATATATAATTATTTACTCCCTAATAAATTAAGTGTTTTACCAACACCTCTGTCAAAATGTCATGTTTATAAGGCCTTGAAACTCGGTGTTAGAATTTTAAGATCTTAATTGCCAATTTAATAGTCGCGATAAAGATAGTAATCCTATAGCCACAGCTTTGGCTGTGTTGCCTTTTTTAGAACATATAAGGCTACTATTTCGAATTCATCGCCACATTTAACATTAAATAATGGTTTTTTAGTTTGCATATATTTCTTCATTTCATTTAACTACTCGACCAAAAATTAACTAGCTTAAGATGCGTTCAAAGATTTTTATATTAATATTCCTGAAATGTAAGTCATAGTTTTAATAGACAATTTTTAATTTTTAATATAAAAGTTCCTTTAAAAATATGTAGATGTACTTAGATGTTTTTATCTGATTATCTATTAGTATTATTGACATTATGAATTAAATTAAGTATAATATGTTAAGATAAGCATATTTTTTAGAAAAGTTTTAATATAATTTTTGAATATCAGCCTCAATATAATTGATTGTAATAAGAAAACGATTAGAAAATGAACTGCATAAAGCGCTTATTAATCATATTCAATGAATTTAAAAAACTAAAAAGTTTGCAAGTATGTTAAATTTTTTTTTAAAGATATTTTTTATTAAATAAAGCTATAAAAATAGTTTTTAAAAATAATTTCTAAGTCAATTTTTACTTACTGAACTAAATAATCATAAAAGCCATGACCCTATTCACACTAAATAAATTGTAAAGCAACAACGTAGTAAGAATTAAATTAATTTAAACCTGATAGCTTGAGACCTTTAAGATTAATAAGGCATGATTTTTATTTAGATTTATGGGCGCTGCCTGCCCAGCAAGTTTCTAACAGCGGTTGCTCGACAGAAGGTAATAAAATCTATTTTATATGCTCCTTACCCACCTAACAATAAAATTAAAACCGTCTCGACCAAACAATTTAACAAAAATTTTTGAAATTACCTTAAAACAACAAATTTTACAATTATGTCTTTAAAAATTCATCTAAAGTTATATTATGACATTTAAATTTTCAGTCAACCGCGTAAGATATTCAACCGAGATCAATATTTGATTTCGTAATTTCTATCAGCAAATGTATTTTTAGGATCATTTTTCAATCCGAAATCTAGTTATAATTATTCGATCGAGTTTGAGATCTCGACAGGCTTTATTGCTTGGCCGAAAGAAAAAGCTGGGAATATTTCTGTGAAAGGAGAATGTTTGGCAGGTCTAAATTTTTTGTCACCCTGTGTCGGACGTTTTAAGGTAAAATGAAATTTAATTAATAATTATTATTGAAGAATGCATTGATATTTTTATAGTTTTTAATACTCAGGCTACCTTTTTAAAAATTTAAATGTCTCAATTATTTAGCTCTATAATTGTAATTTTCTACAACGCGCCGAAAAATTTGATGAGGGAAATTTTATTTTTACACCTTTCGACGGTTTGACAACTTTTGGGGACAACCTAGAAAAGTATAAAACAAACAATAAAAATATTTTTTATTTTGCTCACAAATTGAAAAATAATTATTAACAATTTAAGTGTAAATTTCATATTAATTTCACAAACCATTTCATAGGAATGGCATACATTTTAAACATGATGGCGAAAAAATTATTTCAATCTATTACGAGCATACGCTTAATCATGGAGCCCTGTTGAATTTCCAAAAGTCTTTGCTTTCCACATTGCTTCTAAAAAAAAATATAAATTCCCTGACAGAAGGAATAGTCTCTGAAGTAGATTACCTATTAACTAGATTTAATTAATAATATTTACCTAAATAATCTATTTTATACATTGTTTTATATAAATTTAAATGAATTTTGCATAATTTTGTATAATTTATATTTAGTCAGATGTGTTTGGCAAATGTCCGAGTCAGTACGAAATCGTCGGGGACGAACTCGTTGAAAGTTTTTCACAGAAAAATATATTTCAACAAGTCACGAACAATCCAGGGGCAAATGATTTGGTTCTTAAAAGGATAAAACATATTCACTTGTGCGAAAATCCAAATTCACCAACTAAATATTGGGTAAACATTTTTAACAATATGTTGCATTCTAAGGTATTTAAATTTTTTTTGCAAAATAACCAAAAAATTAGCTTTGCCAAAGCGGGGAAAATTGCTCCCTGCCCTTAAGTGGTTAATAAATTTTGGATAAAATTTATAAAAAAAAGTCGTGCCCCCTGTCAAATTTCCTGCCCCCCCCCCTTTAAATCTAATCCTAGCTCTGCCTAAGTCTGTATGAATATCTAATAATTCCCATTTTATGAGCTTTTTTTTTAACTCTTCAACAGCAGATCATGGAAGAAAAGAATACTCATTTTAAAAGGCGACTAAGGAATTTGACAATAATGATTTATGTTTGCGGCTTAGGATTTATTTCTTATTGTGAAAAAATTAATGAAGATTTTTCCAAGGTTAGTTTATTAATTAATTTAGTTTTACAACGATCTCGCGTTTGAGCCTAAACAAGAATGTTCATATGTCATACGTGACTTATCAAAAGTTGTTAAAATAACGTGCGAGGAAGAATATGCCATTCCCATAACAGGAACTTTGACCTTAGTCAAGTTAGATTTGAGACATGCATCTTCAAAATTTATTTTTAATTAAATTATAATAAAAAACTATATCTTAAAACATTTACTTCTTTTAATTACCATGATTTCAACCATTAACAAAAATTAAAAAGAATGCATAAACCTATCGATTTTAATAAGCATAATAATAATAATTTTGATGTTTTTAAACATTTAAATGTTTTTGATTTTAACGTAATGTCATTTATTTAACTAATATTAATTGCTATGCAATTTATGGGCTCGTTTTTTGGTGTCCGTCGTCCGTCGTCCGTTACCCTCCCTATCTATTTGCATTGGGTATATTAGGTTATCGCTTTTTTAAATTAATGCATGAGAAAGAGGTGCCCCACCCCTCATCTCTATCTCCCTCGCTGTGTTATATATAAGATTTGTTAAATTATCTATTATATAATAAACATAGATAAAAGTTGTTTACTTTTAATGCTATGCAATTTAACTAGTTATATAATAAACATAAATAAAAGTTGTTTACTTTTAATTGCTATGCAATTTAACTAGTTTTGGTTATATAATAAACATAGATAAAAGTTGTTTACTTTAAATGCTATGCAATTTAACTAGTTATAAATAAACATAAATAAAAGTTGTTTACTTTTTAATTGCTATGCAATTTAACTAGTTTTGGGGTTGGAATCCCGGAGTTTTTTTTGACTCTTATGATTGTTCTTGTAACAATCATTGATAATAAGAATTTTTGGCCGTCCGCTGGCTGCTGACCAATGAAAAACATGACCATTGGCCAAAATGTGAATCGAAATTATTTTTTTCGTTTTTTTTGACTATTATGATTGTTCCTGTTTCTACCATTGCTATTATGACTTTTTGGCCGTCCGCTGGCTGCTGACCAATGTTATATAATAAACATAAATAAAAGTTGTTTACTTTTAATTGCTATGCAATTTAACTAGTTTTTGGGTTAGAATCCTGGAGTTTTTTTTGACTTTTATGATTGTTCTTGTTACTATCATTGATAATAAGACTTTTTGGCCGTCCGTTGGCTGCTGACCAATGAAAAAAATGACCATTGGCCAAAATGTGAATCCGAGTTTATTTTTTCGTTTTTTTTGACTATTATGATTGTTCCTGTTACTACCATTGCTATTATGACTTTTTGGCCGTCCGCTGGCTCCTGACCGATGGAAAAAATGACCATTGGCCAAAATGTGAATCGAAATTATTTTTTTCGTTTTTTTTGACTATTATGATTGTTCCTGTTCCTACCATTGCTAATATGACTTTTTGACCGTCCGCTGGCTGCTGACCAATGTTATATAATGACCATTGGCCAAAATGTGATTCGAAAATTTTTTTTTCGTTTTTTTTACTCTTATGAATTTATATCCACTTTTACCGTGTGCTGGCTGCTGACCAATGGAAAAAAATGACCATTGGCCAAAATGTGATTCGAAAATTTTTTTTCCGTTTTATTTACTCTTGTGAATTTATATCCACTTTTACCGTGTGCTGGCTGCTGACCAATGGAAAAAAATGACCATTGGCCAAAATGTGAATCCGAGTTTATTTTTTCGTTTTTTTTGACTATTATGATTGTTCCTGTTACTACCATTGCTATTATGACTTTTTGGCCGTCCGCTGGCTCCTGACCGATGGAAAAAATGACCATTGGCCAAAATGTGATTCGAAAATTTTTTTTCTCGTTTTTTTTTGACTTATGAATTTATATCCACTTTTACCGTGTCCTGGCTGCTTACCAATGAAAAAAAATGACCATTGGCCAAATTTTATATATAACCTAAAAATTTATTATAGATGGTCTAACAGACAGCCAACTATGTAATATATATTTTTAACCTTATAGATGCATATATATTTTTTTATTGGGTTAATATATTTCATTTAATTAGATTGTGATTTCATAGAACACCTAAAAAGTAATATTTAAAAAAATAATATAGGTATTAGATTCTAATTTACGATAAAATATATCGATAGAAACTAACACAAAATTCGAAACCTCCTTCAAAGGCATAATCATAGCCCGTTATTTCTAATTAAATTGAATCTACTATTAAACTCAAACACGAATTGTACTTTATTAGATGGCGCGCGTAAGTTTATATAATTAGTAAAATTTTTCTACGTGTCAAAGATATTACACCGCACGTGTGGCAGGGAAATGTCCGATATTTTTAAAATGAAAAGGTATTTTAGGAATCTGAAAAGGTTATTTTACCCCCGGCCGCCCTGGGCACCTACGGGTAAAGTTTCGAGCGAATCGGGCTGGTAGTTTAAGAATTTAGCCCTTTTTTAAAACTAAAAAAAAACTTTTTTTTTAATTTTTTTTTACATTAAATTAATATTTTGTTTTTGTTAATACCATTGATAATATGACTTTTTGACCGTCCGCTGGCTACTGACCGACGAAATATATTGATTTTCTAAACATAAAACACAACTTTATTATTTCATCTATATAAATAACATAATAACTTCTACTATTTTAAAGCCAGCATGGTATAGTGGTTATAGCGCCGGCTTGTAAACTGGAGGTGTTGAGTTCAAGTCAGGGAGGGGACAAATTTTTTTTTTAATTTTTTAAATTAAATTAATATTTGTTCATGTTAATACCAATGATAATATGAATTTTTGACCGTCCGCTGGCTACTGACCAATAAAAAAATGACCATTGGCCAAATAAATCGAATTTTTTTTTCGTTTTTGAATTGGTTAACATTGATAATTACCCTATGTCCTCCCCTACAAGGGCCTATAACTAATTAACTAATTATTTTGCATCTAATACCCCCTATAGGCATTCTCGCCCCTTCCCACCTTTCTCGCCCATAAATTGCATAGCAAATATGCTACGTTTATACGGAGTATAGAAGAGTTCCCCCTTCCCCTCTTCCCTTCCCCTACTCCCCTTCCCTTCTCCCCCTTCCCACGAGGGCCGAAGGCCCGAGTTTTTTTTTATAACTAATCATTTTTATTTTTTTAAATATATTTTGTAAAGATGAAATAAATGAAAAAATAAAATAATTTTTCGTATTTTACACAAAAGGACCAGTTTTACGTTGGTGAATGATGGTCCTTCCTCTGAGGAACCGATTGATTTGAAAGCCAAAACTCAGGGCACCATCGCCTTTCTTCCTATTACAAATTTTAGCGCGCCACAAATTGAAAATTTTGAACTTCTAGGTCCATCTTGCATAATTTACTTTTCATATAAATTTTAAAACAAATTTCATTATATTATATGTCAAATAATTGATTAGGATATTAAAGGATAGTTGACTAAAATTTTTGTTATTACAAAACTATTTAATTATATTACAAAATAATAAAAAGATTTAAAATTTTATAAATAACTAAATTCTTAGTTAATTTAATGGCATAATTTGGACATTTTAATAAAATTTAAAAATTAGCCATAATTTTAAATTGTCATTCAAGAAATTTTGAAAACAATTGTGCCTTCCTCCGAGATAGTGGACGATAACTTTTTAAGTTCAGCAGCTCTGGAATATGAACGGATCTTGGAATACTTAAAGAGTCAGGATGATAGTAATAACATCATGAGTGTGTGGCAGGAAATACTTAAATTGCCACAAAATCAAGTAAATTTTGATTGCTTCTGATTTCTTTTATACCATAACTAAATTTCCTAAAATTATAGAAAAATAGGTGCAATATGCATTTGCTCATACAAACTTTAATTTTTTAGTTTAACGTTATTTAATAATCAAAAAAACTTAAATTTTTTTGTAAATTTATTTTCAAGGAAAAAATCAAAGATTACTTAAAAGACATATTGTTAGAATGCTATCAACCCGGTTGTGCTCAAGCTAAATTTCTAATTCTCAAATCACATTACGATGCAAGTTTTGAACAAAAAGTGATAACTTCAATGGGACTACACGAAACTGCCCCTGACACCTTGCCTATAATATTAGTAATTTAATTAAAGGATATTTAAGACATATTCATAAGTGGACTGTCCTCCTTCAACAGCAAAAAATATACGAATAAAGTCTTTTAGTGCATCATACTCGTCTGAAATCAAATTATCCCATGAATTAATGTCAAAATAAAAGAAAAATATTCATTAAAAAAATATTTTAAATATTTGACTTATATAAGTTGTTAACGTGTGTTGTGATTAAAAATCTAAGGAGTCACAAAATAATATTATATAGTCATTCTTATAAATAACTTTATGGGCATAGGCAGGATAAGAATTAGACTAAGGCAAATAGTTTGATAGCATCATCGGGATAGCAAAAGAATAATTTTTAGTATTTTGAATAAAATTTTTCTAAATATAATAAAATTATAAAGGGAAGAGGCATTGGTAAACCGCCCCCAGAAATCAAGCGAGAAGGACAACTAACAAAAATAAGCAGAACAATAAAAGACACTTTTATTAATGAGTGGCACTATAAGATTAGAAAAGTTTAATAAAAGTTAAGTTTCTTCACAAAAAATTCGAATTTTAATTCGAAACTTAATGTATCCCACCCACTGCGCATCGTATTGCTATTTTCTATGTAATCCTATATAAATTAAGCCAATATCAGTTCTAAAATTTTATTATCAGAGCGATATAAAATCTGATTAAAGATTTCAATCATTGCTTTATATCGTTAGTGGGATTAGTAATAATGCTTGGAAAAATCAATTTGCGACTTAACATTTGACAGAGTTTGCAATAGTGATAGTAAAATGCTTTAATTTGCATACTTGATTTTATTGGTATCTCTTATATCACAAAAATATATTGCGAATATCTTTAGAAACATATAATAGATAATAAATTATTGCGATAGGAATGGTGCAAGAGACATACATCCACGCATTGTCTAATGGCGTTGGGAAATGGGTTGACATTCGTTGAAGAGGAATCTTCGGACGTGCCAAGACCTTCCTCCTCGACAATTGAACGGGTTTTCGCCTACATTCATTCACAAATCCCAGCTGATTGTCGGGCTGGGGACAATTTGCTACTCGACAATGCCGTTATAAGCCTGCATCACGCCATTGAGTTGGCCACGAATTATTCCAAGCTCAGCGAATTGCACCAAAGCTTAGAACAATGCGTCCAAGTTCATAAATTACATTACCCCGTTTTGGCTTCGAATGCTTTACACGTAAATTAAAACCATTTTTCATTGAGTAATATTTTTTTTAAAAAAATAAAGTCATATTCATATAATAATATTGGTGGAGCGTTTAATTGCTTATTTTGAGATTATATTATTTTCAATATTCATCGGCCTTTCATAGCCACATTCTATAAGATGTCTGAATTTGCTTGTATGTTAAAGCTATAAATTTCAATGAAATCTAGGCTGTACAAAAGTTTTTAAATCAAGTGCATTTAATTCATTCAATCCAAGTATGAAAAGGAAAGTTTGAGAAATTTTAATAATTTATTAAATTACGATATAGGTCAGGGAGTCTGGAAAATGCGATCTTTAAATTATATGGCAACAGTGGCGTAGCCAGACGGGGGGGGGGAAACGGGAAATCCCCCTCCGAAAAAAAAATATTAAATGTTTATTTTGTTTTTTTAGATAATGTTACAAAAAAAATTTATAATTTTCCCCCCCCAGAGAAAATCCTGGCTACGCGCCTGTATGGCAATGAAAAATACCCTTTAAGGGCCCGTTTTAATATGCGATTCAACTTTAAAGCGCCATATCTTTGCTTGTCTAAATATGCGATACACATGTCGTGGAATCTACAATTTTAGTTTAGTTACCATATGAATATGCA
This sequence comes from Gordius sp. MW1, assembly GCA_964036665.1. Classification (NCBI taxonomy): domain Eukaryota; kingdom Metazoa; phylum Nematomorpha; class Gordioida; order Gordea; family Gordiidae; genus Gordius; species Gordius sp. MW1. The sequence continues at coordinate 35,842,000 of OZ038526.1, read as the reverse complement.
TTAGGTAATAAGCGTAATTAAAGGATAAATATTAGTTTCATGAGCAAAAACACAAAAACAGAACAAAAATGACGTGACGCTCGTATTTAGACGCGGCTATGTTTTAACATGCAGTCGCTTTTTTAATCTAGATTCAAAATTAAATCTAGATTCAAAATCGCGTATTAAGACGCGCACCCTAAAGGGTATATATTTACTAATATAGACTTTGTGAAAGCTTTTCATGCAGATTCTGTAGCTTTATGTAGTGTTGTAAAAGCGGCTGGGTTATGTTTGGTCGACCTTTGGTTTTGGTCGACTAAACACTAGTTTGACCAAATCACAGGTCGACCTAACAAAACCCATCCGTTTTTAGAACCCTAGCTTTATGGCAGGCCATAGCGATGGCTTATTTTGTTTCAATGCATAATTTATTTTCTTGTTAAATCTTTTAATGTTAGCGTTGAGGGAACTTAACACGCCACTTATTTTTGAGGGCTATTAATTTAATTATTATTAGAAATAAATTATTGCTTTATCAAGGTATTAGCGCATATTCCAAAGATCCGTGAAAATCATCTAAATCAACTCATGCTTGAAGTGATAAAGGATCCACACCAAATAACAGCTAATAAATTGCAAGCCTTCGTCGTTTTATTAACTAGAAACTCTTCCAACTTAAATGATGCCATCGAAATTTACATTAATATGAATGAAAGGAATCAGTTGAAATCCTTTGTCTCATCTTTACTCTTGCTTGATCAGCAGTATGATTTCAATTCCGATATAATGTAATCTCTTAATATAAAATTATTTTGTTTAAATTAGTTTATAAGTCCAAAAAGGCGTTATCTTATTAAAATAGGGAATAAGTTTGCTTTCAATAGGATAGATAGTCCTCTAGGTTCATAAATTAAACCAGGTTTCGATTTTTTGGTTTATGAAAAACCAAGGCTCTAAAAAAATTTGTTTACAAATTCTGATTATTAAATTAAAATAAATTTAACCACAAATACCTATAATAAATATTAAGTTTTTATTTAAAGCCCGACCCATACAATCTGTGCATGTTTTGTTTACTCTATCAATGGATGAAGGCAATATATTAAGACTTAAATTTGAGATAGAAACCTATCTAATTTAGATTCAAAGTAATTAACTTGGGCCAAACTTGTTTCTTGATTTTATTTTCGAGTTTATTTATTTACATAGTATATATGGTTTTTAGAAGTTTTTAAATGAAATTCCAAGTTAATATATTTCTTATAATTTTTAAAATCTAGCACCATATTCCGACAAAAACTATATGAAAAGGATTACGTTCCAGACATGAAGCCAAGATATCCTTACACAACATCTCACGCATTTTTGATCAAGCATCCCCTTGAATTGTCATTCATCAAAAAGCAAAGTTGTTATTTCAATTTATATGGAATTTTTTTTTGATAATATAGACTATTTGTGGTAACATAACTTACTAATAAAAAATTTATATTTATGATGATATATAGATTTGGAAATTTTAACATCGATCTTATACGATCAAAGAAGTTATTTACCTTCGGACATTCAAATGGAATTTATGCTTAATCGTGATGGGCAGAGGGTCGCACTGTATGCTGGAATTACTTCTGCTGGCCCCTTCCTTGAAAAATTACTTAACGAATTATGGGAATCAAAAAATCTCATCTTTGACGCCGAAAAGTTAGAAATCCATCAGCTATTAGATCCCTTTAAATCAATTTATCAAGCTTTACAAGTGTTGGTCAAGACTTACCTACCAGTATGCATTAAATTCTTATCATTAAATTTCACACTTGCAATAGCTTTATTCGTTGCCGCCGATGGAAAACATGTTTGAAAAATTTTCTCAAAACAAACAAAATAGCCAAGCGCTCAAAGACATTATTTCAATTATTATTAATAAAAATCGTCAAAAACCTAATAGTGAACAAAGTGTTGAGGAGCGTAAGAAATATCCTGATGCAAGATTTTATATAAGCACCGAAGGTAAACCCATATTAAATTTTTCTATTATTGAAAATTCTCGGTTTTATTAGTGTGGCTAAGGAAAATTTTGATAAAAATAAAATAAAAAAATCATTTATTAGTTACTTAAATATATAATTTTATGTTTTTTAGAGAGAATGATAACTTATGAGCCATTAGAAAATCTGGTAAATACATTTTTGACTACAATCAAGACGACATCTTTAATTGACGTTATATATGCAAAATTAAAAGATAACCACATCTTAAAGTATATTAAAATAGAATTTGTTTGAAATAAGTTATTTGTTATTGTATACCTAGTTTAATTCATTATATAAAAATTATTAAAGCTGGATATCTAAATTGGATATCGATCACGTGTTACCTACGATATGTGGGATCCCGATAAAAATTTTAGCTCGCGTTAAAATTGGACTTTACCTTAAATCATTAATAACCACAATCAAATCTTGGAATTTTGATGGAAGGTTAGCTAAAATTTGCGCAAATTTTTTTTAAAGACTAATACATTTTATTATAAACATTAAAAATGACATTTTCAATAATAAAACAGAAGGAGCGCCTACTTGGATTCGTCTGTGGCTATGGAAATTCCCAAATATTGGTCGGGCAAGTTGAAAAGAAATCTTCGCGTGGAAAATAACATCAAATTTGACGTTAAAATTACTTCATCCGTGGGCCAATTGAAATTGGACTTTGAAATACCGAAATCGAACTATAAAATATATAATTACAAGTAAAATATAGACATTTATAATTGGGTGTTATTTAAATGCATAGTGAAAAATTCCATAATGCTCAGTTGTTGTGCTCAGTTTTTAATTCAACTTGCTCAGATTTTTAATTAAAAATGTTCAGTTTTTTTATGCTCAGATTTTAATTAAAAAGTGCTCAGTTTTTTTGTAAACAAATGTTCAGTAATTTTTCAAAAAATATTCAGTTTTTTTTTCAAAAAATATTCAGTTTTTTTCAAAAAAATGTTCAGTTTTTTTTCAAAAAAATATTTCGTTTTTTTTTCAAAATATGCTCAGTTGTTATTAAAATCACTAAATCTAACCCTAACCCTTGCCTATATTACATTTTGCGTATATTACATTTTGCACAGAAGTGTTATTGAGCTGTGGAAACGCTAGAGAGCTTTAATAATAGTTATAAATTATTCATTTAAATCGCGTATTTATAAAAATTATTTTTATCTGTGGAAACCTTAGAGAGCTTTTATAATCGTTGTAAGTTATTACTATATTTGTATAATAAAAATTGTCTATATTAAGTACATAAATCAAAGTATATTAAAAACAAACAAAATGATGCCTTTAATAATCATTTATTAAAATAATATATATAAAAACCTAATAAAATGTTATAGCTGCTATATATAAGTGATATAACCAAAAATATTTTGAGGTGTAATAGCTCAGTGGATTGAACGTCTGACTAGCAGCTTCAATAGCTCGTACCGGTTCGATACCCGCACCTATCTCGTTTTAGTTAAAAATTAAAACCACTTTGCATAAAAAAACTTGGCAAGTATAATTAATCTCTGAGCAAATAAATAAAAATCTGAACATTTAATAAAAAACTTAACATTTAATTCAAAACTTGGCAAATTGAATAAAAAACTTGGAAAATGGCAATAAAAACTTTGCACTTTGAATAAAAAACTATGCAAAATAATTTGTTCTCTTTATAATTTTGTTATTTTTTTGAAAATTTTTAGTAGTTATTAAAGATATAGATTTAATTCAATTTAATTATTAAAATGTATATAGGGTGTAGCTAAAGTTGAGGGCTAGCTTCCTTTTAATGACCAAAATTATCCACATTTTATAAAATGCTGTGCCTTTATCATTATAACTTAAGTAATTGCACTCCATACTAATTCTAATCATGCTCAAATGGTAAAACTGAGATTGACTATTAAGTAAGTAATTATTATTATTTATCATTTCAAAATTTTAAAATCGTCATAATCAGCTTATTTAACTATCACATGTTACATTTCAAAATTTAAGACTTTTTATTTATTATTTTAACTTTTTTGTTCATATATTTTGCGGTGCTAAAAATTGCAAAAAATCAGCAAAGACCATGCTGTCGTCGTGAATGGAAAGATTTTTAAGCTGGAAAAAGTGAACAATGTAACAGTCCGTCAAACCCCAGTTTATTGCAGTTCCAAAGTTCTTGCCTCTGTCCTAGGTTTCGAGATTTGTCGCCAAGTTTCTAATATATTGTATGAAACCGACGATCCCTATTTTGGTAGATCCACATTAGCAGACCCTATGAGTGAAGAAAGCTGGCTAAAGCCTATTGGAACGTAAGATTCCAATTAAAAATCAAAAGTAGAACCTTAAAGAGCAGGCTTGTTGGTTTATAATTTGAAAGGGTAAGATAAAAAGTATTGAGATATGCGGTTGGAGAAGCTATTAAATTCCAAAATTTTACTTTTTTTTAAAGCCTGTCTAGTTAGGGGGTTGGGTTGGGAAAGGGAGGTCTGTTAAAAAATCCAAGAGAATTAGCCCTTTCGCCCCTTAATTTTAGTGAAGCCCTGTATATAATGGTATTATGATTTTTACTATGTTATTCTGGCCCGTAACTTATTAATGAGGAAACATAATGGGATCGAGTAAGGCAAATATTGAAATTACTTTTTTGCAGCAACTTAGTGGTCAAAAGTTTGGCCTTTTAAATTTTGTTAATAAGTTTAAAACCAATGCTCCTGAGGCAAACCTTTAATTAAAGGTCGGTTTAGGGTCGCAAAACTCCAATGTTCAAATCAAAGTGTTTGTTATATCGTTTTTTTAGGTTTTAGAAACAGTCTACACTTGTGTTCCCATTTTTGAAGCTTAAACTAAAATTTCGTTGGATTATTTAAAAACCATGTGAAATTGCAATAAATCCTTTTAATAATAAAATTTTCGATTAGACTAAATTTTGTTTAGGCAAAGCACAGCGTTGGCTATAGACTACCAAGTCAAAAGACGACCCAGCTGGAACCCTTTCAACTATGGCAATTACTATTTTTCCAACCTTCGCATTACCCTTTCGAATGATAGTAAAAATTTTAATTTACATTTTTCATTTGCCTGGGACAGACATCGTAATGGAGAAACTTTTATGTTTAAATTGTTTGGGGAGTTTATATGGTTTAAAGCTATTAAATTTGTCAGTTAAAGCTGTTAGTTGGCTTCTACCCAATTAGCCCCTCAACCTGGACCAATAGTAGTGAAAGAACCAGGCCCTTAAATAAGGAGGAAAATTGGGAAAGAGGACTTAATACAATATTAGCCGATAAATGTTAGTTATTACACATTTCATTGAAACAAAAAAATTTCCCATTTATCTTAACATTTTAAAATTTAAAAGTTGTTAATTTAATTTGAGAAAACAAAATTGAAATCGATCGAATGTACGAACCCGATAAGTTTTGGAAACTTGGCATTATTACTGAAGGTGGAGAGGGATACAAAGCGGATTTCGATGCCTTGTTATCGCCCAATGACAAAAAGTTGATAATCAAACTCAACGGCCCTAGCTCAAACCACAATCAATATCTAGCCATACAGGTATATATATTAATTTTCATGAAAAATAATGTAAATTTTAAACATCAAAAAAAATTATACAGATTCATCTATTAATTTAAGAATAACAAACACATTTATTAAGAGGCAGAAATATTTATTTCCAAGTCGAAATTTTATAACTCTTTCCAAATTTAATTAATCGCTATAGTTTATTTGATGACAGCGGTATATCTGCATAGACTTAAAATGGTAAATTTTGATACCAAAACCATCGAATTGAGTATTAAAAATATGTTTTTTCTAAATGATTTTTTTGAATACAAAATTGTAGGATAAAGTTGTCACTCATCAGAGTTCCGACAAAAACGTACCTATAACAAAACAATTTTCCTTGGTGTTTCACGAATCCCATCGATCCAGTTGGAATCTCACTGCTGATCGTTTTATTAGACCCTCAAATTTAATACTAAAATCAACGCTCATCCAACGCTGGTATGTTTTTAAAAACCAAATTTTTTTATCATTCATATAAACTTAAAGAACAATAAAAAAGATAGATAAAAAAAAGTATTTTTATAATGTGTTTTATTGTATGTTATATAGCAATTCCTTTATATGCAATCTAATATTCTCCGGCAAACCATTTAACGAAACCTCGATTACGCATTTCGACATAAATTATACCCTCCATCGCGGCTTAAATGAATCAATATTACACAATGTACAGTTAAATGCCGATACTGACCAAGTGCGAAACCTGAGCGCAACCCTAACATTTGACTTCGCACAGACAAACCGAGCTTTCACAATTGTCTCTTTATACAGCAATCCTTTTAAAAAAGTGATTCTTTTAATATTTTCAATATTTTTTGTTGTCTGAGAGCCTAAAATCAGAAACCCTCAATATAAACCTACAAGTATTTTCCTTAACGCAAACAAGTTTTTGCGCATAATCCCATCAGAATTAAAAATTTGCTCTGAGCTAAGAATTTTTTGATATTAAAAAATTGAGAAATTAGATTATTGCAAGATAACATAAGATAATGTAAAACCCCTTCATTCTGTCTCAAACAGATTTTTTCCAATAAGACAAAAGATAACTCGCATTATTCTGTCAAAAAGATAGATGGTTTTATGTTCCTACAATCATCATTGTTTATATAACTATTTTATTAATTATTAACCTAACGAATTACCTTTCATACGACATAGTAATAATAATTTTTTTGATAACTAATCATTTATTATCAACACATTTTGTGAAGATGCAAGAAAAAAATAAAATATAAGAATATTATTATTATTCTAAGTGCCCGATCGAATTTAACTACAAATGGACGGTGGTGCCCACGATAAAAAAGACCGTAAATGAAGTGTCAATCGCCAATCATCACCAATTTAAATTTAACACCGCATATTTCGAAAACCTAATTGATATTAAACATAGCAGGGGTAACAAGGAATTTATAACAGAGTTAGATGTTCACCATTTACCCATACCACCAAGGTTGGGTCCTTTCAGGTTGCGTTTTTATACAGTGATTAAAAAAGATGTCAATCCGGCTAATGCAAAGTGAGTTCCATAAATTGATGAGCTGTCATTTTAGTGAAAATTATTTGTCCAATTTTTTTTTGTTCAATCCAATAGAAGTTTATTTCCAAATAATTTAAAGTTACTTATTGGAGCATTGGAGTAAGCGGGGTTTTCGGGTTCAACCCCCCCCCCCCTTCCCAATGGCAATATATTTCAGAAAAATCCAATTTATATGGAAAAACTGTATGATATCGATAGGACTCTTGTTAGTGTTGCGCCGATAGAAATAATTAATTACCTAAATTTATTTGAGACTTAAATTTAGATTAAAATATACTGATTCCAAGACTATTTACACGTTGATTTTACGATCTGTGTGCGTTTTAAATTGAAATGAAATTTGATCCTTAATTATTATTCTAAAAACTATCTCAACTCTTTAAATTGAAGAGGAGTATGATCATACAAGCTTTATTTTTTCAATAAAAATTGATAATTTAATTTTTATACGTTGGACATGCCTATTTAAGCTTAATTTATAATCCTTTTTTTAAATTGCGAGTGTTAATATTGTTAGAGAAGAGCATAATAATATGAAATGCAAATAATTAATTTTCAAAGTAAATTCATTTTTAAACTTACTTTAAATGTTCTTTTTTATAGAAACTGAGTGTGCCATTTCTACAACGAATATTGATGATAACATTCAACTAAAAATTGATTCTCCTCATTTTAATGTTTAATTTAGATGATTCTAATAGCCAACTTTATTAAAGCAAATGTAGAAGGTATTACCAAAGTTAAATTTATAAAATTCAGGTCTGCCGTTGGCATCTGTGTCAAGCATGGATGAGCGTTTTAGTTTAATATTATTACAAGTTGGGCTTGTACGGAGTTTTAGGGTACCTAAAAGGCAGGCCAGGTCTAGCCTAAGTAGGCTCCGGTCCGACCAGCTAATTATTTAAATAACGCTTATATTTTTATGTCTTATTTATATAAATGATGATGTTTATCAAATTTTATAATTATTTAATTATAACAATGATTTAATCAAAAATAATTTTTCCTTATCCTTTATTCCGAAAACTTGCGATTTTTAAATAAGTGGATCTCTAGTGTTCTTAGTGTTAAATAAGTTTATAAAATTAACAAAACTGGTTAATTTTTGTTTAACCTTGGATTTTACTGATAAAAATTAATAATGCATTTTTTATCAAAAAATTAGCGTAGATAATGAATGTATCTAATTTTAATCCTTTTGTTTAATCGCACTTTTTGACACAAAATAAACCCCCCCCCCCCCGCCTTGGGCAATTCTGTCTACGCCATTGCTTCTCAATTTTTAGTTAATACAAGATCCTAGTGTTGTTAAAATGGCTGCTTCTTTTTTGGTCGATCTTTGGTTTAACTAAGATAGCCGTTTTTACAACATTAAAGATTCTTCCTCTTGCATAATTTTTAAATGTTAGGGCCTGCAACAACACAGTTTTTTAATAACTCTTGGTATTTAACGTAATCCATTTGGAATTCCTTGCGATGATTATTGTTGCCATAATAATTGTCACTTACATGTCGTAATTTATTTATTAGTTACTTTGGGACGGTACTGTATAACATGAGTGAACCTCACATTCATTTCAAATCTCAGTGGGGATTTAAAAACAACAGAAGCAACAGTGATTTACTGATCGAATGTTCAGATCAATACTTTAATCGCGACGAGGCACCTGGCCATACTGGAAAGACCAAAGTTTGGCTGAATTTCAACCACGACCCTTTAGATTTAAGGTCCCCCTTTAAAAACTACTACCCTATTTATTGGCATTTTAAATTAAATTTTACACAAATATATGAAATATATTTTGTTTTGTTTTGTTTTTTGCAATAATCTGTAGTTTAATTCAAACTTTTAGGTACGATGTAAGTTACAATTCGGCAGATAATAAATTGCAACTGCATGGGATGCCTCTAAATGATCCCGATTATATTAATTATGCCCGAAAAGATAAATGGATTTCTACAATCGAAGCCCTCTTAAACTTCGACCTTTCTTGTAAGATCTTTTCCCCAAAACTTTATCCGCTCACCCAGCTCTTTTTTGTATTTATCTCGCCTTAAATTTTAACAATATAAGTATTTTTTCATTACATCCAGGTTTATTAGCGGAATTATTTTTTAGATAAGGTTAATTTTTAAATAGGATTCGAGTTGAGTGTTTTTTTGCTTTGATTAAGTATTTCTTTTAATCGACTTTTTGCTTTAATATGTGAAGGTCAAACCAACGTAGAAAAGGATAAATTTGATCAATCGTGTGAAAGTAGCAATTTTCTTGATAACGCAACTTATTCTCTGAACATAAATTATAAGAATGGATTGGAGCTAAAACTTTCAAAAATTTGGAAAGCCAATCCTAACCCTTTGTTATCCCTCAGCAGTGGAACATTCTCTGTGGTAATCGCCGATAGTAAAGGGCACATAAATTGGACAATATCTAACTTGGGAATTATCGAGGGATTAATTTCCCACACGGACAAAGGCCTTGAAACTTCTGTTTTGTTCATCCCTAAAGTATATTTATATTTTATTTTCTATCTACTCCTCCACCCGTCTTGAGTTTTCTAAAAATTTGAAATAACTATTATTAATAGTCAAATGTGTTTTTAAATTTTAATTAATTAAATGTGTTGATTACTATTTCAAAGACATTAAATTATGGGATTAGCAGCATGAAAGTTGGATCTTTGGAATTAGTATTACGTGGCAAAAGAGGTTTGTCTTATAATATCACAGTACATTCCCGCTTTCGACGGATTATTACAGCATATTATACCAAATTGAATCAAGAAGTATATAATGGAAAACACAATTCTTAAACAATAAATTCACTAAGACATTACAAAATTTAATCAAAAATCAATAAATATTGTCTTTTTCTCCCGACAGATTAAACAAAAAGTTGCAGATTTTCATCCATACCTCTCGATACTTTTAATATATCACTCCATACTTTTGCCCAAGATTCGTCCAAGAGAAACTTATGATTATCAGGGCTACTACGTTAAGCCATTACCAGGGATTTGGCGTAACGAAAAGATATAAATTGATAATAACATATTTAAAATAAAAAATTAAGTAAAGTACTTATGGCATATTCTCTCCTAGTTTGACCTATGCATGGGCGTAGCCAAAGGGGGGGGGGGCAGGGAGGGGCGGCTGCCCCCCTCTAAATCCAAAAAATTGTTGAAATTCATTTAAATTATGGCTAAAATTTCAAAAAATGTTTATTTTGCCCCTCCATAAACATCCCTAAATCATTATTGCCCCCCCCTCTAATTCCAAAGCTGGCTACGCCCATAGACCTATGGATAGTATGTTTCCATGTAAATAATCAATCGACTTCAAAAATGAGATATAAAACTTATTATTAAAATTAGCGAAGAAGTCATATTTATTTTGAAATATTTTTTCACGGAGTATATGGACCCATAAATATGAAATTGTCAGTGTTTCCAAATTTATAACTCGTTGTTAACATATGTTAGAATTTTTAAGTAATTTTAGTCAAATAAAAACCTATTTAACTTCACTTTTATACTGGTAACTCTGTTTCAATAATAAATAAAGCGAGGAGTCGTCTGGATTACATGTTTTTAATAATCGATGTACCTTCCTCCGTTTTATATGGAATTTTTCCTTGGAGCCGAAGCTTAATAGCACGAGAGCAACTTAAATCTGCAGTCTATGCTTATTTTGGACAAAGTCGTATTCCAAACTGTGAGCCCTTGCTAACTCAGGAGAAACAATCCTTTTTTGTTCATCACCCCTTTTACTGGAGTGAAATTAGGGTAGTGTAATATATTTGAAAATTAAAGTATTCTTTAAAAGGTCCAATTTTAAACTAATCAAAAGGTTAAACAATTTTAGCAACATTTTAAAGTTTGATAAATTACGGATTTCTTTAAGTATAGAAGTTGAGTTGCCTATTAGAAATCGCCAATAACATTTTTATAATACCTATTTGCTAAGGCGAAGAGCACATTTTAATATAAGACAAAAATATACCTACTTATTATAATCGTAAAAAATAGTTTATCCATTGTTCAGCACTATTGAGATATTGTAATTAGTAGCAAATAAAATCATTAGGGTCCTAATAGCTGCAAAATGTTAATTCTCATAATTAATACTCTTTCCTATCTCGGGGACTCTTTCCTATCTCGGGGACTCTTTCCTATCTCGGGGACTCTTTAAGTGCAGATGGGAATGTTGACTCGGCAGTTACAGCAAGGATACGACAAGCCTGGAAGAAGTTTAGAGAGATGGCCCCTCTTTTGACCGGAAAAGGTGTTTCACTTACTTTAAAGGGCAAAGTCTACGCGGCATGTATTAGAAGTTGTCTTGTATATGGAAGCGAAACGTGGGCATTAATGTCGATACATAAAGCCAAATTGGAAAGCACAGAAATGCGTATGATAAGATGGATGTCAAACGTGTCGCTACGGGAAAGAATAACAAGCAATAGACTCAGAGAAAGAATCGGGATCGAGCCAATCAACGAGGTCATCCGGAAAAACAGGCTAAGATGGTTTGGACATGTGGAGCGGAAGAATGACAACGACTGGGTGAAGAGATGTACTTCCCTGGAGGTATCTGGAAAGAAACCGCGTGGGAGGCCGAAATCAACATGGGCCTCTGTTCTAGCTACCGACATGGAAGCAATGGGTCTGACAAAACAGGATTCGCATGATCGGATAAAATGGAGGAAATGCATTAGGGGAAAACAGGCTAACCCAGGAGATCCTGGAAAACGGCCTTAAAACGATAAAGAAGAAGAAGAATATAGCATTAGCTCTAATTTTATATATAATAATAAGATATGGGAAATTAGTTTAGCATTTATAAACTACATCTCAACCTAATTTTAAACTATTAACTCCATAAGTCTGTTATATTTTAGAGTAGGTAGTCCTTGTTAAGTTTATACTAAAATTTGTAGCATTCGTTTTATAAAAGCAATACATTTTATGTCCTGCTATGTGCAGCCCCCGTGAAATATAAGTTTTCTATATATACAAGTAATTGTTTTTAATTAATTAGAAAGCGCCGGAAATCACAATTTCCAGCCTGTCAACTTACTTTGCTCAGAAGTTGGACTCTTCTGATACCGAATCATCAGATTTTGAAGTTCCTAGTGATGCCCTTTATACCTATGCCTCGATCTTAGACGATCAATTAATAACTTTCGATGGCGTTCATATACCCCTACCTAAAGGCCAATCCACATGCTCGTACTTATAGTTTTATTTAGCATTATTTGCACTATAATTTATAAAATTTGCAAATTGTAATACTAATATTAAAAGATGACAATTTAGATATTAATTTTATTGTAATTTAAATCATCTTCACCTTTTAAAGTCAACATTTTTATAATACCATGCTTTATTAATTTTTTAACAATAAAAAAGCGGCCTTTAAATATATGGATTCAATCGTTCTCTATTGGTCAGCTCTATGCTCTTCAACCAATATTCATTCTATGCTTTATATAAATTAAAATCTAGCGTTAATTAAATCAAAGTATGAAAATAGATTTTCTAAAACGTTTTCACTAACATTTTAATAGTCATCTTTTGGCACACGATGGGATCTCCAATAGATTTAGCTTGATATTGTTGAATGACTTATCCCTCCTACTATACACGCAAGAATGGGTTGTAAAGATCTCATTTATGGTTAAAGATTTAGGAAATTTTACACGCTCCAGATCAATTTCGGTTACCTTAAATGACAACATAATTACCTCTCTACCTTATATAAACGAAAAGGAAAACGCCACGAAAATAGCGATATATTTCGACGACGAAAAATTACACGTAATCTATACCAATTGTTTTTTCAATAGGGATTATTCAAGCTCGAACTTAACCAGCATAATGTTAAAAAATAACAATCTAATAGGCTAATTTATTAAAACAAGCCAACCTCATCTTGGTTTTTTTTCTATTAAACCCGATCTAACAAATCGAATTTAAAGCCTGACCCATTTGCTCAAAATCGACCTATTTGTTTAGTTATTATCAGTATTATAAATCATCCAAATTTTGCAATTGAAATCTGACCTGACCAGAAAAAAAACTTGGGTACCCGCTCATGACTCTAATTAAGTGATGTGTCCAATACATGGGCGTAGCCAGGATTGGATTAGAAAGACGCATTAATAATTTAGGGAAGGGCAAAAAGGATAATTTTTTGAAATTTTTGCCATAATTATATTAAATTATAAAGGATTTTTGGATTTAGAGAGGGCAGCCCTTTCCTACCACCCCTTGGCTACGCCCATCGTCCAACCAATATATCACCATTGAATATTTGACCCGTTAAACTAATATACATGCAGGTAAAATTGCCGGGCATCAAGCTTGCTTGCGAAGCACATCCTCGTTATAGTCATGAGAATGACGTGTTCAGAGAACATCTCCTCTCATGCCTATTTGGATTGAGTCCCATATACCACGCCAGCATTTTGGGCAATTTAGCCGATAATGACCTGGAGCCGTCTAACGATTTAGCAATAGGGCAGCTAGAAAAATTTTCCATTTGCTCACCAACCAACGACGTTCAACAAAAAACCTCCCAAGTTCGTATTAAAGGACAGCATGAGGGGAAGCAAGAAGTAATTTGGGACTTTGAGGCTTGTTTCAAACTCTACCGATGGAATTATTTGTCGGATTTGTACGACTGTTTTGGCGTAGTTGATCCCAATCCATACTTTCAGGAATGTCGTGCTCATTATGCTGGGAGTAAGTAGCGAAATAGTTCTTTTATTAGATTTTCGCTCCTCGAATATAATAATTTTGGTGGAACAATTTTTTTAAACACATCGATTAAAGACCCCCCTAACACCCCCCCCCCCCCAAAAAAAAATATTAATCGAAGAGTTTTTTATCACTAAATTAGAGTCATCTTTTAAAAATATCCACTTTACGTATGATAAGATGCCACATTAGTATTTTTATATGGGAGAGTTTCATACGTATTGGGGAAAATATTGATAAAAACTGCTGTACAACATATTTAATTAGTATGCATAAAAAGTTGGGATTTTTATATGAATAAGGAGATAGTTGTTTTTATCAGGGTCGTCCGCCAATAAACCCCTACTAGTTCTAAAAAAATTTATTTTAGGGTCGCGTTAATTCAAACAAAAAGCTAGAGGTAAAGGGCATACAAGGTATACAGTCATGGGCGTAGCTAGGGGGGGGCAGAGAGGGACGGCTGCTCCTTATTAAATCCAAAAATTTGTAGAAGTTTATTGAAATTATGGCTAAAATTCAAAAAATGTTCATTTTGCCCCTACTTAAATCACTATACCCCCCTTCCAATGTTGACTTTGCCCCTGTATGTTGAATAACACCTGCCTTAAAGGATTCAATTAATTTTTCTTTTTAGAGACATTATTAAATAGATAAAAAGCAAAATTATCTAAAGCATGAATTGAGAAATCAAGTTGAGAAACATTTAACATCGAGTCTAGAGGTGATCAAATAATAAAAGGTGAAAATATTGATTAACTATTTTTATTATAATTCAGTTAAAATATTAACATAACGACATATCTTAATCTTTAATCAAGCAATTTAAACTTGTTTTAAACAAAATTGTTTCCATAATGATTACCTTATGCTAAAGTTATCTATTCATATCAACTTTAAAAGGTCATTAAGAAAAAATGTTCATTTCATCTTAAAACTAGCTTACTCAATTGAGAGGTTTCATGCCTTTAGTATAAATAGTAAGTGTAGTAGAGTATAATCAAATAATGATTTTCATCTATTAGTTTTCTTGGGGTCACAATTTTAAAATTGGTAACTATAAATATTGTGTTGAAGAAGTAATAACCATATTTTGTGTAACAACAGTGAAAGACAGATACCACCTTCCGTGTAATCCCAAACTTGCGTGTCAAGTAATGCGCAAATATCAATGGATGTGTCACCATCGAGGCATCAATATCGAATCCCTTGGCAGCACCTGTGGTAAAATTAATGTGATTTTACCTTTATGCCTAATATAAAAAATAATGTCTCCCCAAGAATGATTTGTTGCGATCCCATCTAGGTTTTGCACCTTAACATCATTTCAAAGATAGCATATCTACTTCCTTGAATTCATGGTTTAATCACGGATTTTATATTTTTATAAATAAAGTAGTTACATTAAAATTAAAATCTACATACAGATATAAGCTTTTAAAAACACTTTGTTTTATATATTTTATTTGCTATGCAATTTATGGGTTATATATTTATTTTATACAAGAATGTTTTAACGGATAAACTTTAAAAAATATTAGCTTATCACTGTTTAAAAGTGACATTTTGTAAAGTTTCATGCGAACTATAATACAATATTTTTTAATAGAACGAAAATCTACCATATTTCCTCCATATACAATCCCAACGTATTTAAGCCCGAAGTTTGATGTAATTTTCCTGCTGGATGAACAATTATCATCATATCAAACAAATCTTGTGCAATCTTTAGAACGAGAGATTGCACTAAGTTTGAAGAAGGCATTTAATCCAGATATCAGCGTTAAGTTCGGATTATTGTCGCCTTATGAATTGTCGGACCAACAGAATTCCGACGTCACAGAATCTCAAGTCGATTTTTTACCCAAATATAGTGAAAAGTATATAAAAAACTATTGCTTTGCAAAATTTAGATTAAAAATAAATTTAAGTATTTAAATTAAATGTACGATAGCTCGCACCTTAGCATGCAAAACATTGAATATATAGGAATGTCCCACATCAAGAAACTAATAAAGATTTCTAAACTGACCTTAAACTGGACCGTTTAAACTATACAGATTCAAGAAAATAATTTTAGCTCGTTTTTGTGGTATATATTAATATTATTTTAATATTTAACCTAATTTATCAGACAGAGCATCCCTAAAAAACATTTTGCACGGCCATTTAAGAATATGGTTAAACTCCTATGTTATACTAATATTTTAATTATTTTTTTGATGTATTAAAAATGTTGATAATATTTTAACCTATAATTTTAGTTCAATTTTAATGGAGTCTCTTGTCTCAAACGAAACCCATTGGTCAACAGTTAGGACGACGCTAAAAGATGGAGGAATGATGAAACACCAACGATGCGGATTAATTTCAGAGGCTTTATCTCTTTATAAATCCAGACCTGGAACAACTATGATTTTTATGTCCATTTCAAAGCATGCCATAAAAGTAAATTACTGCTTTTATTTTACCCCATAAATTCGATTTACTAACTAGACGGTATTAAATTTTTTAGTTTTATTATTGGGTTTGTATTGCATACAGTTTGTGATGTTACGAGAAAGTAATATGAAGCTTATTAATTTGTTTTTTACATAGTTAAATTATAAATCTTAATTTGTGTATATATTTATTACTCAGCTGCAAAGCAATAGATTCAATATACCGTTTCACTATTATCAGCACTTATTTTGGGACGAGAATATAATATATCTTACAATTAAACCTGATGTAAGTTTGTTAAAAATATTAAAAATACATCATAAATAATGAGCCATTTCATATAATTTTTTTAAAAATAAATAGCAAAAACTAGCTAAGCCCGCATTACAGGTTGACAACGATGAATCAATAAGATTGGGCTATCCAATCCATGAAAACTTAGATACAACATTACAAAATATAATTAAGGATGTAAGTTTAACCTAAAAAATTTATTAGTAATTAGCTTTCATTAACTAATTAATACATTTAATATTTTAAATTATGTCAAATTTGTAATAAATAAGTTATTTATAATGAGAGATATATCATTTGAATTTATATAGAAGAACAAATTTTGTCGTGTTTGCATGTTACCGAAAATCAAATTTGCAAGGGATTTCATGGAGTGTAGCAATTATCCCACGTGTCAATTCACTGAAAATTAAATGATGATTTATGTAATTTTTGCAAAAAATCTAGCCATAGTTTTTAATTGATTAAACCTTTTATATTCCAAATAATGTTATGATATTGTCTAGTACTATAATTAAAATGATTTAAATGTAATACTTAATAATTCCTTTGACCAACGTGTAACAATAATTCATGCTAATGGCAATGGGTTTAGCCAGGATTGAAATTAGCGGGGGGCAATACTGATTTAGGAGGGGCAAAATAACATTTTTTTTAATTTTAGCCATAATTTGATAAAATTATATAAAATTTCTGGATTTAGAGAGAGGCAGCCGCCCCTGCCTGCCACCCCTGGCCATGCCCATGCTAAAGGCTTTAGGAAAAATACAAATCATGGGTTCGAAACGTGTATAATGGGATTTTTTATTGACTGGGCAACAATTTTTATTAACCTTAAAAAAAACCGGGGCATTCTTAATACTTGCGTTGATTATATTATGTAGTTTTTTCCCTTGCGATTGGAAATACATAGTTTAATTATATACTGCTAAAAGTAATCAAACAATTATTCATTTTACACAGATTATAAAGTTTATGGCAGTTTTTCAGTGATATTATTAATATTTAGATATAATTTTCCAATAATAGCCATTTCCTTAATTGCTGAAACTTAATATTAACGCTATAAAATTACTATTACTATTTAGATTCCTAAATTATTATTTATTTAAACTTTTCTCACACAACTTTCCATTTGCAGACACGCGTCTTTTAACAATCTATAACCATATAGATGTGACAAACAAAAACATGCTTAATAACATCGCTATCTTTTTAATATAAACTAAAAATGAAATTAAATAAGCTTAGTTATACTCAATTTCAGACTAAGCGCCTCAAAGTTAAAAGACTGCTCTGATTAGTCATTACTCTTTGAATTATAAACTTAAAATTACTCAATGGTAGCGCTGAATGAAAACATATTGTGTATGAATATGCATATGTATGATATTGAAAAAATGTTTGGTAATTAATTTTATAATTTAAAGACTATTTGGCAAATCAGATCTTTTGGTACCCATTATTAATTAAAAATGTATTTCATGCACAAGTAAATAAAATTTTATTCTTAATGTTTTTTAAATTTATACTTAAAATAGTATCACAGAGCTGCGACATGGCAATGGTTTTTAAGATTTGAAATTTTGATTGTTTCTCATGTATAAATATCAATACACTTTTTATATACATACCCATGGGTGTAGCCGGGTATTGGATTAGGGGGGGGGCAAGTTTAATTAGAGGAGGGAAAACATAAAATTTTTTAATTTTTTGTATTGCAATTTTTTTTTGTTATTAAGGGGGAAGTAGGGCGGCCGCCCTCGCCCCTGTCCCCCCCTGGCTCCATGTACATACCTATAAAGAAGATAGATGTAAATAATCAACAAATAAATTGATTAGTAGCTAAAATTTTAGATCAAATAGAATTTACGAGGAATGATTTTTATTTGAAATTACACTCTACATGAAAAATCGACTGACAAACTGTTTGCCGATTATGTTAGAGTTTTTCGCAGTCCACATAAATATTTTTTTAATTTTTTCCCTATGAATCAAGTTTTTATTAATAAAAACAGCAATTTTGGGGTTTTTTAAACGCCAATAAATAGCAAAGTGATAGGTAAAAAAATCTTAATTTATAAATGTGAACAAATAAAGGGGGAAAAATCGATTCTTGTTAATTTAATAAACATTAAATATAATCAGAAATTGGAACAATATAAAAACATGCTTTTGTTTATACTTTATAAAACACGAATAAAAATCGACCCGTTGTCGCGGACCGGGCGGGCCCGTGCAGGCCTTTGGTAGTAGTAGATGAACAACACGCACTTAATTTCTAATGTTAAATGGAGAGACAGCGACTTAAAGGGCAATTTGTGAATGTAAAAAATTAGAGATAAACTAATTTTGAATATATATTAAAATGAAAAAGCTAAAGTTAAAAAATTTTTTAATGGATTTCTCTAAACTTTATTAAAAAATCAGATTTTATTAAACTAGAATTTGACCGATTGGTTTTCAAGTTATTGAGGTTTAAAAAACGCCAAAATCGCTGATTTAGCATCTTTGACAGCAAATACTTCAATAACTTGACGTAAGAAAAATAAAACTAAAAATATATTAGTGTTCACCGTAAAATACTCTACCAGAATTTGCAATCAGTTTGCCGATTGATTTTATATGTCCATTATTTGTTGATCGATTTGCTAAAGGCAAAGCTTTATAAACTGAAATGGTTGAGATATTTTTTATTAAACATCTACTTTTATTTTTAAGTAAATGAAATATTTTTAATAAGATACAAGGTCTTGGTAACTTCAGATTCTAATATCCTCAAGACCCAAAGTGGAATTAATATTATTTTTTTGACCGAAAACGAGTTTTACGTAAGTGATATAAAGGGCAAAACCTTTGCTTAAAATTAGAGTTTGACTTGTGGTATTCGGCATTCCTTCAAACGAAAGAGGCCGTCGCCCATATAATGTCTCATAGCTTGATCAGCCTTACAATACCTTTTTTATATGCCTGTCTACCAATGACACATGCACCACTGAGCCCATTTTATAATGCTTAAAAAACTAAATACCTATGTGAGAAATGAAAAAATTTCATTTCATTAGTATGTCATAATATCATTAGATAGATTGGCATCATGATATTATAAAAAGCGTCAAAAATAACTTTAATAATTTTGCCTCCTCCCCCCCCCTCTCCCTTTTGAGAAAAATGATTGTACAAGGTATAGTTTGCTAGAAACAAATAAATTTATATGCATTATGCAATGATTTTCATATAACTTTTTCCCTTAAACTATTAATACTTGTTTGCGATAAATTAAAAATTTGGTAATATCGAGATAGATTAAGTTTCGGGCCGGGCTCGAGCCTCGAGTCAGGCCGACCTATCAGGTGCGACCCGAGACCGAGGCCTGGATGTAGATAATAGCCATTTGCTCATCTGTTAGAAATATTTAGTAGTGAGTACGCGACTTACTTACAAGAGGCAAAGATTATTACTTATATAATTAACTGGGAGCATTAGATCTTGCCTTATCGATTTTTGACTTAAGACCTTAACGACCTTGACCAACATTAAACTGCCTATTTATATGACCTAAGTTCATTCCCACGTTAACCAAAGTTTGCCTTCTTTTTAACCTTTTGCAATAAATCTTTTCTTACATTTTAACACTATTATTATTAGCCAGAAATTTTGAATAATAATAATATGCTTATATATTTTAATAAACGAGGAGTAGAGTAGTACGAATTTAATTTTTTGGGTAATACAGCTGAATTAATTGTTCATTATAAGATATAAAGATAAACTAAAGATTACAAATTCAATACAACTATTTTGGACCTGGTTAAGAAATTATTAAATACATAAATTAAATTGAAATGATAACACAACAATTTTAAAAAATTTATTTGACCAACTCTTTACAATTTGTGTTTATGATATAAAATTACTTGGTAGCAATATTTCTTAGTATACAATTCATTATTCAATAAAACGTTTTTATTGAATTTTTATTAGCTCATATTATTAAAAAATACATAAATATCATCAAATTATATATTACTACTTAATTAGTTTCATAAATTATACTAAAGCATATATAAGACTTAACATCAACTAAGAGTTTATTAAACCTTAGGTACATCGTCTATTTTTAGATTAAGAAAGGTTTTGACTCTAGATTACTAGGTGTTTACAACAGATTTTGCACTTAGAATGTACTAAATGCTATTTTGACGGCATACACACCATCCTTAAAAATCCAATCGTTTTCTATTAATACATTAAACTTTAACCAAGCACCTATTTTTCAATTGTTATTTTTTTTTTTTTTATAAATACTGCAAAAGCTATGATTAGTTAAAAGCATATTTTTACAATTTTACATTATTAGCTCCATTATGATTTTATTAAACTTTAATTTTTGCCGTTAATTTTAGCAGCAGTTTTGAAATCAAATCCTATAATTGTGTCTAAATCAAGTTAAATTGCATAAGACTATTGTATCATAACAAACTAAGTTTAAAGTTTAGCGCGGTGTAAAATTATGATGTCTAATAAAATTATAAAAATTTTAGTTATAAAATTAATGAATTTTATTCATTATTAAAATCAATTTATCCTTAGAGTCTTATGAATGTTTTGTGTTAATTTGTTTTCAAACATTGCTGAGAGGTAGCTAATAAGGCATATTATTAAATCGTTGTATTAATTCTTATGTTTTAGGATTCAATATACTCATTTTCATTTTTCAGAAGCTTAAATTAATATTTTATGAAGCTACGATTTAATTGTGTAACTTTAAGGAATAAATTTATTATTGTTTAACAAGACATGGGATGTTTTTTGACATTAAGTCTAAAGTATTTTAATGAGATTCTTATTATATTAAGTTAAAAAGTAAATTAAATTATTGATCTTTATTTTAAATGTCGTTCATTTCAAAAAAAAATTCAAAGAACTAATATAAGATTCAACAATGAACAATTTTTCATAGATGGACATATTAAAATAAAATCAAACTTGAAGTAACGTTTTATAATAATCTACGGGTAAACAAAATATTTTTAAGGGCCAAACAAGGGTAGGGAGGAAATTATAGGATTCGACTGAGTTTATATTTAATAAGCGTTATGGGAATTATTAATAAATATATATAGGCTACAAATGGGCTTAAAATAAGAAGATAGCTAATTTAATTGATTTTGTAATTATTGTTGGATTAATCTTGTTTGAACTTATGCAAAACCTATAGTTTTAGAGTACATTACATTATATCATAGTCATTTATTGGAGCTATATTTATAAAACTTGCTAATCTTATATTTTTTCCGAGTACTTAAATAAACTTTCAAACGACGAACACATAATAAAGTGCTTCTCTGTTTAGTAAATCAACTCCTTGTTAAAATAATTCAAGGTACTTTTAAAGCAATTCAAAGTATATTAAACATGCCAAACAACTTTATGTGATAGTTGAGAGGTTTTATAAACAAGACTTTAATAAAGAAAGATGTATTTTTTGCAAACTTTATTATTTGGTCAATATCTTGTCTCCAAAAAGACATATTTTTATTAATGCTTCAACCATAAGTTACCATGTTAATGATGAAGCTAAAGATTTTTTTAATTTAAGGGGGGGAATATGGATAAAGGATGGCCTTGATTTAAACCATATATTTATTATTTATTAGTGATAATTTATTTAGGTTTATATACACAGTAGGCAATTAATAATATTTGTTAACTTCATTATTATGCCCGGGCAAACAAAATTCCAACGGGTACTACTAGGGGCTTATAGATCTTCATAAAAATGCGATTGTCTCCAGGCGGGTCTTAAAGTTTTTAAAACGGATACACTGAGCCGAGCCACTTAAAAACGGCTGGTTGCAGATCAACCTCGCGAAACCGTTAATACTAAACGTTAGCGATAACGATGATCGAATGGATTAGGCTTTGTGGAAAACTCGTTCAGAATATCAAATCGCACAGGGATTTTTCTTCTTGACAATGCACCAGGATATAAAACAAAACTTGTTACAAAACGCTTGAGGCTAGTTTGGAAACCATTAACATGTCCCTACTCACTAGACTTGGATCCGTCACTACTGCATAAATAAGACAGGCTCAATGTAGGAAAATGGCTAGCCGACAGACTTGCCTTTAGAGCTTAACAAGTTTTTTCGCTTAAATCTACATTTTACCAGATAGGTGGTAAACGTTATATTACCAGCGATGTCAATACTTCAAGTAGAATATTTTTATAATTAATCATGCAACATACACGTCGATACAAAAAATCCCGTTTCATATTTACACACATAAAAATAAAAATTCTGGGGGCCGGGGTGGGATAAGGTCGCAAAGCAGCAGGTTTGTCGGACTATGTGACCTCTGCTTGATTTATTGGTTAAAAGATTTTTTGACAAGTTTTCAGAGGACTCTAAAGGTTAAACGTAATTTAATATAAAAAATATTGCAATTTTATTTTTACACCGTTTTTTGCCTTTATATATCTTTCTTATTAATTTTTGCTATAAGCTTTCTTAATTTCTTCCACATCCGTCTTCCAACTTAGTAAAATTTTGGCTACGGCCGTGACTCTCCATATATCATAATTGCATTATGACTCTCACTTGATCGAGGTTCATAAGGCAAATATAGCCAACGTGCCATAACAATATCAATTTGGCGATCATTCAGTCGTTATCGTTTATCGATAAAAAAGTAATTGATTGAACAAAAGGTAAGTGGGGCGAGATGCTGGGGAACATGGGAGAGAGTAGGGGGTGGTAGGAATTTGTAATGCCTTCACCCTTAGCCAAAACTTGAGGTACGACCAATGTCTTATTAAAGAGTCCCATTCGAGGAGCTAATCGTTAATTATGTTATTGACAGGTATACACTAGCTTTAACAGTAATGCCACAAATGTCGTTTTCACCTTAACAATAGGTTACCACCCCTCTGCCTTCCCGGCTTGAGGGATAGGGATTAAGGATTGGGGGGGGAACATTATTAAATGCGTATTGGGTTTATTGACGTTGTAGGATGGTTAAATAGGAATTTAATCAGTGTTTTAAAACCCTCTCCAAAAAAATCGATACGACAAGGCCCCTTTCCTAGTGCCCTTACGTCCCCCCTTCCCGTCCTTCATCGACCCTTCTCTCTTTAGTAGCCTTACCCCTCCCTATATAGCGTCGCGCCCATTAAGTAAGTATTTAATTTAAATCCCATTCACCTATTCAGCAGTTATACGCATTTTAAGGCTTTCCATCCATTATAGGGGACAGCTCTAGCTAGTTAGCTAGCTATCATAGGCCCCCCCCTTTTTCTCTTATCATCAAAATATAGTTAATAAATAATATCTTAGATTTCTCCGATAATATAACACACCCGCTAAGGTAAAAAATTGAGGAGTGTGGTGTGGGGGGGTGGGGAGGAAATTCACCATTTATTATTATATACACTAACCCTTTATTCCTTTCTACTATATATTTTGGGGTATTGAGAGGAGAGGAGGAAGCCCAATAAAATTGATTTTTAAATACCTTACCTACACATTACTATCCAGCCAAGCCCGTCATAATAAACTCGCTCTTATACCACACATTTTAAGTAAAAACGGTTTTTCGTTTAACCTGTACCCTCTTCTCGAAAGCTTCGCATATTGTGCGCTTTTAGATGACATTAATAAGTCTCAAAATCGGATATGACTTATGCTCCTGCCAGAATTGATTATTAAATTAACCTGTGCTTAAATTGTGTATGCCTCATGGTCATACATGTCTTCAATAATTTTCAAGCTATAAAGCCACCTTACCTTAAAATATTACACACATGCTTTGGAGATTTAAAACAGTTTTACCACTAATTTCTTTGAAGTCGCAAAATCCTATGTGAAAGTTTTACTTATTATATGGAGGATTCTTATATCGGAATTCTCTTGTTTACGATAAATTCTTTTCCATTCTTATAAACTTGCGAAAATTGATAAGTTCAAAGATCAAAAGAGTGTGTCCCAATCGAAACAACGTAAATCTTTCCTAGGTTTTAACCTGACACCTACTAGGTTACCATCGACCCGGATGGACCGTAGGTCACGGTCCGCTAAAGCAGGAACACCAACATCGGCTACGCATTATAGCTCCAAGCACTATTTTCACCATTCCAAAACATATTCGAGGCGGAGCGCCGTTTTTTCTTTGGTAAGCATTATTACACCCTAGTGTGTTGTAAAAACACCTGGGTTTTGTTTGGTCGACTAAACATAAACACACCAAGGTTTTGGTCTGTTCATCTTAGTCGACCTGTAGGCTTAGTCGACATTAAAAACAAACCACAAGCGACCATTAGTATTAGTAAAACCAATGTTCGACAAAACAAAATCCAGCCGTTTTTACAACACCTATACCCTATAATTTACACGAATCGGAAGAATTTGCGAGTTAATATTTCTTACAATTGAATCTCAACTGTTTTAAAGATTAACGCATTTTTTCAAATTGAAGCATGGAATGTGATATTTTAATATAACATAATTGTCAAATTATAGAATAGGGACCGCCCAGATCGGCACCCAATTATAACAAGTTTGGTTTTTTGTTTATATACTAAAATTTTTCTTTTAATTCAAATATTTCATTTTGTTAGATTGATTTTATAAAATGGGGTTTCCTATTTAATTCTCTTTTAGTATTTTTTGAATGATTACTAAAACTATATGTCTTATTTAATACTAATTTTAACCTGTGCCTTACTTGATATTATTTATATTGTATTGTAAATATTTATATCATACGGATCAGCCTATGCTATATTGCTTTATTATTTAAAATACATTTTGGGAAGAATAATTTAATCCTTTAAAAAGCATATATATTAATCAAATTTTCTCATTTATGTTGACTCACACCTGTCAATAGAGCGCGTGATAATTATTGATTTAGATTGTCATCACCTTTTTAAATTTTATACAAACTATAGCTCTAAAGCACTTCACAACAAACCCGACCCAAATATAATTTTAAATTTAGCAAATAAAATGATATATACACACAAGATTAGATCTAAATCTAAATCCTACTATAAAAATTGATTATTTCCATTTTTTCGTAGTGCTGCAACTTATAAAGTAATTTGACATCCAGCAAATTCTAACCCTAAATTTCCTCATCTAAATTTTACACTGGAGCCTTTTTCGGGCTAAGCCATTATTTAAAATTCCTTAATATTATAGTTGTAATAAGTGTTAAATCACTCTTATGTTGTTTGTTCCCTAACGACAAATTACCGTTGTCCATTTTTGTTAAATAAAATTATTTAAAAATATTTTTTTATTATGTAAATTACCCGAATCAAGAAGCAACCGGCAAAATGTTTGCATATTCTGGTAGAGTTTTTTACAGTGAACATTAAAATACTTTTAGTTTATTTCCTATATGCCAAGTTTTTGAAATATTTACTTTCCAAGTTTCAAAAAACAGCGATTTTATGTTTTTCAAAGGTCAATAATTTGCAAATTAATCGGCCATAGTTTTATAAATTGAATTTATAAATAAAGGGAAGAGGAATCCAATAAAATATTTTTTACCCTAGCTATATTAATTTTTAAAATTTATTCGAAATTAACTTATCTATCTTTCACTTTGCCAAATTGCTCCAGACACAAAGGTGTCCGCCATTCCCTTTAACACTAGGAATTAAGTGCATGTTGTTATTTAACTACTACAACTAGAGCCCTGCACTGCTAGGGTTGGCCAGCGGATGGGCCTAAAAGCCCGACCCACAGGTCGCGCTTGAGGGCTTCCGCTTGATCGGGCCGTATCATAACCTAAGGGACTCGAACCAGTTTTAGATACACGTAAGGCCGTACAAAATCAATTAAATTTTTATTTGTGTTTTAAGTAAAAGGTATGTTTTTATAACGTTCCTGTTTATAATTATATTTGATGCTTATTAAATTAACAAGGTTTTAATGGATTCCTCTCCCCTTTATTTATAAATCAAATTTATTAAATTTAACTTTCGGCGAATAATTTGCAGGTTAATGCCGTTTTAAAAAGCCAAAATTGCTGTTTCAGCAACTTCGGGGGAATATATATTCGTGTTTACCGCCAAAAAACTCTACCAAAATCTTCACTTCGTTTGCCAGTCGATTTTTCTTTATGAACGGTGTTATTAAAATAAAAATTATATTAAATTCTTACGGTCATAACAATTATCTAATATGTTTAAGATAAGAATTTGTATAAATAAAATGATTAATCTTAGTGACTTAAAATGCTTATGGTGAGTTTTAGATAAGAAAAAATGTCATTTCATTTAGTATCTCGCTTAATCCTTTTATAATGATTTTTTTCCTACCATATTAAGTAGATTAAATCACTAACCAATGATATTCTTTATCTTTTAAATTAAATTAAAGTTGCAATCTTATTAAAAATGTCAAACTAATGGAAAATCTAAGCGCATTATTATGCCCAGGCGCACAATTTTCTAATGCGGAAAAATGCCAGAATCAATTTTGAATTATACACTAAGGATAATAGTTATAAAATATAAAAAAAATAATTATATAATACCAATCCTTTGAAATTAATAGAATTTGTTTCCAATAATGGTAATTTTGGATTGATAAAATGAGAGGGTGGAAATGGGTTTAGATATTTCGATTGTCCAGCAATCATTGTCAATAAATAAAATAAAAAATAAAATAAAAAAATTACAAGTGAGGTGAAGTACAAATAAAGAGGTAAATTATAAATGAACGAATGACGAGGTAAAATTAAAAAGAGCCTCCTTATTTGTAATTCACCTCACTTGTAATTTATTTATTTTATTTTATTTTTTATTTATTTTTGTTTATTGACAATAATTGCTGGACAATCGAAATATCTAAACCCATTTCCACCCTCTCATTTTATCAATCCAAAATTACCAATATTGGAAACAAATTCTATAAATAATTAAAAACTTTTTATTTAACAATATAACATTAAAATTCAATTAATGGTGATAGTAAAAATTTTTTATTTTATTTGTATTAAGTATTCCTCAAATTTCTTTTAAGTACTTAACTAAATTTTGACTTCCCTTTGTTATGTACTTACAATATAATTTTAAATTTCTTATAATATAAAATATAACCAGAAACACATGTAACTTTAATTGGTAAAAAATATGAAATTGAAATTAAATATTCATAAATCCACCGTTGATCGACACATTTATTTTAGGTTTAACCTATGTAAATTTAGATAAACGAGTTAAATAACAATTTTATTTTCTTTATAATTAAATTGCAAATACAAATTTAAAGTAAGAGCTAACTTTATTTTAAATAGCAACTTTTTGTTAAAAAAAGGGAAAAAAGGTCATTTAACCAATTGAGAATATAAAAAATAAAAATCGCCCGAAACAATAACTTTTACTATGAAAACCGCTTTGCGTTCTTTATTTTACACAAAATTTAAAAATTAACAGAACCTAACATAATTAAAAGTTTTGTCTAAACAATGCAAAATACTCAAATTTTAATAAAATTTTTGGATTATAAAATGGCTTTAAGAAAAAAAGAAGTTTTTATTTGCAAGCTGCATAATTTACTTGGAGAGAATAATCTCTATATATATAAATATAATTCGATTTTCTTTGGGAGCTAAGATCTCGGATAGTGCCCGACATACTTTTTATCCCCATATGATAGCTGGAACCATGCTTTTTGAAAATGAAACTGCCATCTGGCGGATGCTAAATTTAAACGTCACATTTATTTTTCTTTACAGTATAACTCATTGCCCTAAAAGTTTCTCTAATGTTTTGCCATTCGTGCCTCAATTTTTTCAACCAATTACTCGCAATTTTTGCCATTATATAAGTCGGTATTAAATAAAAAGTCTTAATTTATAAACCATCACATTTCGTCAATATAAAATTAAAGCATTTCTTCGTCTCGAGCCTTTTTCTGACAATCATATTTATTTACATAATATAGCATTAAATTGCTTCTATCTAACATCTCTTATGATTCCGAGTTTATCGTAATATCCCCTAATTATTTTTCTGTTTGAGGACTGACTATAGGTCTGCTTGAGCAGGGCCGGCCCGTGGTCCGTAGGCCCAAGCTCGGCGAGCTGCTCCGCACTTAAAATAGGATGGTTTGAAAAGTGCGGGCCGGGCTTAGGCCCATATAAGTAAAACAGTTAGGAATTATTTTGCTCACTTTCAAATTATGAATATAAAATTAGAAATGCACAAGTGCTATAAGGAAAATAAAATGTGTCTAGGATTTTAAGTTATAACGTTATAACATAGTTAGTAATTTATAAGAATTATGATCTAGTAAAAAAGAGAAAAGAGCCCTTAACAAATTAAAAGTCTCTTATTTTTAAAAGACAATTTTAAATTGCAAATTTTTTTGTGCCGTACAATAGTAACTTGATATAAAACATTTTAAATGTACAAATAGAATTTTTTAAAACAATGTGAGCCTGTTCTTTATAAATAAGAGCCTGGTGCCGCGCAATTTCAAGGTTAAATCTGCGGGCTAAGTGTTGGGCCAAAAATATATTTGGGCTGGTGTGGGCTGGGCCTCAACTCAATATTTAGGCCCGGGCATATCTTTATTGAGGCTATGCGAGAGCAACGCTTGACCCCGTCCAGCTGGTAAGATATAATATTAGCATTTACAATAAATAATATTAATTCTACGTAAACCAACACGCGTGACCTGAGCCATAATATTAAATAAACAAAATTTTAGTGAGCAAGGATAAAATCTTCTTTAATTAATGGAATCATTTAAGTAACCTAATATTTGTTGCTGTTTAATTTACATCTATGTTAGATATTGATTACTGAATCATACTTTTAAAAAACCTTTTGATTTTCGATGTACATTGCGAAATTAGTGACTTAAAACGCTCCTTTTATATTATTATATCATAGTTGTAATATTTTGCACTTATTGTGTACTCTAAAAATACATATCACTAAACCATTTTTAGTAAATTAAAATAAGATGTTTAAAAAGGCTATTTAACTTGAATATTTCTTGTTTTTGCCATCCCTTAAATGTTTTTTATAATAGGTAACATTATTTATTTTCAATAGAGATTGTTATTTTACCATGTTAGGTTGTTTTAATAATTCCAGACAGTTTTTCTTTAAACAAATTTCACTAACAGAGGTCAGATTTGTTAGAAAATTTCTACCCAAACCCGGTCCGATCCGAATTTATAATTAAGCTTCCCGTCCGGGCACGCCCAAACCCTTCTAGACTCCCGCCCGCCCATGCTTAAATTATTTCAGCTGTCCAAACTGCTCGGCCCTAAATGATGTTTTTCAAAAATATTTAGAAATAATATTGTTATATTTTGTTGAAATTTTTTTTTTGTTTTCTTATTTTTTTGGGAAAGAACTAGAATTAAGAAATATTATACAATCAGATAAGTGACTAGAGAATACACGAAAACAAAAAATTACATTATTTAAAAATATAATTGAGCCCAAATTGCCCAAATCTTGTATGAATATCAATTAATCAAAATTTTGGCCTCTGGCCGGGTCGGAAAAATTTGATGTAAGCAACGGTCAGCATTAATTTGCAGGAAATTATCAAGGCACTTTTGCAATTATTCGATATAAAGCAACAACCTAGACAAGTTGCCAATGGAAATTCATAAATAAAGATAATAACTAGTCGGGTACAAAATAATAATGGAATTTGGGCTCAGACGAGGTCGAAAAAATTAACGGCAACCAGCGGTCATTAGCTAGTCTATTTGCGGAAGCAAAATAAAAGCCTTTTAGAAAAGCATAAGTTCACAGCCATTAAAAATCCGTATAATTTCCACAGCAATGTTTAAAAATTTCGAGTTGGACAGGACGGACAGGCAACCAAAATTAGCCCATAAATTGCATAGCAACGGCAAAATATTTTTGAATAATTAACCTATTCACTAACAGCATCAAACCCTACCCAATCAATATTGCAAATTGCCCAACCTTCCTCTGCCCCCCCCCCGCCGCGATTATGTTAGCAATTTATAGCCTTAAATCAGAACGTACCTATTTAAAAATTGCATATCAAAAGCAATTAATAAAGACTGCCCGAACCAACGAGTAAATAAGTATTGTTTCTTAAATATATTTTACAAATCAATAATGGCATTGCCCTACTCTCGGCCTGCCTCTAATTTATGTACTAATCACGATATGGCCCGCTTAGCACGCTTTCAAATATATTACAGGACTGATATTTATAAGTAGTGACATTATGCTATTTATTTTTCGATAATTCACTTATAGTCATAGCCAAAAGGGGACGGCAATGAAATAAACTAAAATTGTTTTCAAAAATTAGTGGGAGTTGATTTAATTGAGGCTTTATATTTATGTCGCGAAAAAAATTCGTATTGTGGTTTAAATTGTTATTTATGAATAAAATTCTAAAAATTAAAAAAATTTTGCATGATCAATACAATAACGCTATTTAAAACAAATTAGTTGTTAATTTATCATTTGGTATACAAAAAATTACACGACTAAAAAATATAAAAACGCACTATAACTAAACGGATGGCATTGATTCGTGTATCGAAATCGTGTTGGATTTAACGATTTCCATTGTCTGATAAAAAAGTACTCTTTCAAATCTAAAGAGACGCTGGAGAACGCTTTTCTAATTTGTTTCAGGAGAGCCAGAGCTTCAACGCCTAAATTTCCAATTGTGGTTGCCACTACGGGAATGAATATTGTGTCCGCGAGGGAAGAATATTTTACTGTCGTATTCTCTGCACTGACTATAAGGTCGGGAGAGGAGTTGGATGGGGCAAATATGTCGACGTGGTGAAGTCCCAAGTGAGATTCAGTCCACGGGACCATGGGATGAGTGTGACCCCGTCTGGTCTTTTCCCATCTGGGGTGCTAAGGCCAACAGGCTCCAAGGTGTTTGGGTAGCCAGCCTTTCTAAGGTACTGGCCGATGATTTTGTTGATCACCGTGTGCCTGGGGTTGCGACCTTTGCTGTATTTGCAATGGAGGGGATGATGACCATTTGGTTGGACCGGCTGTTTGCAGAGATCGCATACGAAAGGGGATACTATGTCGCATTTGAGACGGAGGCCTGGCTCTGCGTAACTCCTCCCCAGTCATATGAAGTCCCAAATTCCTGCTCGGGATAGCTTCGAGCCATTCGTAACCGCTCTTGGAAGAGGCCCAATTGAAAAGGAGTTTTCCTTTAGATAGTTCGTTCGAAGAAAGAAAAGCTACGAAACGTGCTATTAGGGGAAGATCCCATTCCTTTTGGGTCACATCGAGTGGTCGTTGGGCTGACTCGAGCTTGTCCGCGTCCCACCTGTGGACAGCCTCCTGGAGGTGCGGGCCTGGGAGGGATGTCATGGCAGAGATAAGGGGGTCGGTACTCACGCGCGAAGATATAAAACCGCTAATGCTATCTGTTGCGGAGATCGAATACCAATTCCCCCACTCTTAGAAGGGAGGGATGCCTGGAGCCATTGGACTGGAGTAAACTTTACATTTAAGCAGGTTTCAAAAAGAGTCTGAATGTTTCGTTCGATTAAATTTAATTGCTCTGGGCAGCCATTTTGTTTAGTATGATGTGGTGACCAGTTTTTATATCAATAATTGTAAAATAGTCTAGTTTAATTAAATTTTTGTATTTATATAATTTAATGCAAAATACAATTAAAATTCTTACGGAAATTTTATAATAAAATCTTGCATATTGGATGGTCGTGGGACTTCTTATGCCTTAAAAGCAAACATCTTACATGCCTGCAAAATAGATTTTCATCCGCCCGCCGCCCGAGATCGATGTTTTCATTTTTAAATTGTTCGAGCCCGACTTGAGCCCGAAATGTAATTAGATTTTTAACTCGAACGAGCCCAAACTCATGTTTCCTTCTAATTTTCATTTTTAGTTAGGCAAATTTTATATTTGAAATATATTTTACCCTTTTAATATATATAATGAAGGTACTTGCTTTTAATTGGTATTATTTTGATACCAGGTTTGACTCCAATTCAATCAACTAAGATTTTCTAACGCAATAATGTAACTTCAGCAGTATTAAATTTTTAGCGGGTTTTCATTTACTTTGATTATTTTACAAGTTTTTAGTATCAGCCATATTCGATACATTTATAAATTATTTTAAATTTGCAATTTTAATCAATGAATGATTATAAACAATTAGGAGGGGCTGTTGGAAAAGCTATATTATGATGTGCTAGAGACCTGCAACGGGTCTTTTAGGTCAATCGGCTCGCCCGTTACATAAATGTTAAAGTCAAAGCCGGGCGGGTCCGGCCAGTCAAAATAATAAACCGGGGGCCGGTCTTCTAATGCCATTCAAAGTCTAAGCCCGATCGAAACCGCGCTTGAGTCCATATAAAAAAAAATTAATTTTGCTGTTTTTCAATTTAGATTTTAATTTTTTATCGAAATGTTTAGACAATATAGCTTAGTTACAAATGTTATCAATAACATAGAATTCCTCCCGAAATCAAACCAATAATTCTGACGCTGAATAATAATCTGTTTTTAATCTTTCCAAAACTTCAGTTTTTTGAATAAACGAGGTTGAAGTTGCAAAAAATGCCCATTTACAACTTTTCACTATATAGCCTCAGCATTTTTAATTTATACTGAAAAAAAGAATTTATTCCTCTAGATTAATCTTTCATCTATAGGTCCATTATTGTAATTATTAGGTTCACCTCCTTATTTAAATTTATTCGCATTTAGGCGAACCTCTTAAAATTCGTCGCACTATGTCTGGAAAACGAGAGAGGACATACTACACACGCGATGTTGTTTACTAACACATTAATCTCTTCCTTTCTCCTTCGCTTCCACTCCCGCCCCCATATCTATCCAAGGACACATGAAGTGGATGAGCAAGAGAGGAGAGTAGGTGAAGGGAGAGAGAGATGTGTTAGTAAACATCGCGTACTCAGTATGTCTAATGTACTCCGTTTTCCAACCATACTGAGACGAATTTCAATAAGGAGACGTAAAAGCGAATATATTTAAATATAGAGGCGAAACAAAACTAAAATAATGGACGTATAAATGACACTTTAATCTACAGGAGTTAATTAATATTTTGGTATAAATTAAAAATGTCGTGGCAATATAGCGTCAAAAAAGGTTAAAATGGGCATTTTTTGCACCTTCAACCTTTGTTTAAAAAACTAAATGTTTGGAAAAAAACTTGAAACAGATTATTGTTCATCGCTAAATTCTCTATGAGAATTATAGGCCCGATTGCAGGATAGTTTTTTTGTAGACCTCTATAATTATTTTAAAAATTCGCTTTGATAAGTATCAACTATATATCTCGTTTATCCATGATCTTTTTTGAAATGTATCAAGCCTCATTTAGAAAAATATAGTCTGTTCGACTAGATAAAATAACCCAAGAATAAGTTAACAATGGATTCCAGACTACTCTTTTTTTGTCTAGTATCACATCCCTAAAGGATATGAATTAAGAATTTGAAGGATTCTATTTTAATAATTGAGGGAAGATATTGGGAGATTTAGGGCGATCATAAGGCATTTAAATTAAGATGAATCTACCGCTTTACAGGTTGTTTTCGACAAAGGGAGTGATTAGAAGGGAGGGTCAGGATCTACATTTTTTTTGTTATCTTAGACGGAAATATTGGGAGATGGCCGGGCTTAAAGCCTTTAAATAAAGTTGAATTTGCAGCTTCAAATAGTACTATATTTTATTTATCTCCAAGAATAAATTAATGATATCAATATTATCAATACGATAACACGCGTAAATCAAAATCACTGATGCGTGTTCATGTTGATAAACAATCAAATATGGGGAGAAATAATAAATAAGTATAAGCGCGTCGGGGGAGGGGGGTAAAGTAACACACGTATTGAAATTAAATAGAAAGTAAAAATATCAATATGAACTTAAGGTTACAGGAAAAGGGGTTACTCAGTGAGTATGCCTCTGATTGGCAGATGTACTTCTCGTATAAGATCAAAAAATCCGACAATGTTAAGAAATCTAACAATAAATGTTGTAATTAATCGAATGAGATACACTGTTTTACGAGGGGTTGGGGGAAATGGGGAATCCACGTATCAAGGGATACGATACCTTCCCTTTTTCCAAAAATTAGGGCCAGGGGTAGGGATATTTAAAGACAAAAATCTATCTGCTAAATTCGATTGACTTACAATATTAAACCATATTATTATCGCCATAATATAATATATCAACAATATTTTACTAATTATAAAAATTAACCTCGCGTAATATTAAATACGACATGTGTACCCATCAATAAAATCATGTGGCAATAATCCTTCATTCAATGCGTCTTGTCATTTGTTATCGGATACTCTTGTCCTAGGATCCATCTTAAACAAGGAATTCTCAGCATATTTATATGCCTTTACCTCCATACATGAAGAACTCTTGCCCTCATCTGAAAATTAAGGAGACACCCGCTTCCTTAACAATTATAGTCATAGGCACAGATCCGACCTTATCTATAGGTTTATTAACACAAACACGGCTGACGCTTGAGTACGATTTAGTTTTCCCTTAGTTTTGACGCAAACAGGTGATAATTTGTTTGTTGTTCTTCTCCAGTTATAAGAATTTAATCTCTAGAATATGATTTATGCCATTTAGCAGAAGGGGGGGGGGGGGGGTGGGAACGAGATTTGTTCCAAATTATTTCTAACCAACTTAGGAGTGGGAATTTTCATTCTGACACCAGTATCACATCCCTAAAGGGATATGAATTAAGAATTTGAAGGAATCTATTTTAATAATTGAGGGAAGATATTGAGAGATATTAGGGCGATCATAAGGCATTTAAATTAAGATGAATCTACCGCTTTACAGGTTGTCCTCCACAAAGGGAGTGATTAGAAGGGAGGGTCAGGATCTACATTTTTATTTGTTATCTTAGACGGAAAATATTGGGAGATGGCCGGGCTTAAAGCCTTTAAATAAAGTTGAATTTGCAGCTTCAAATAGTACTATATTTTATTTATCTCCAAGAATAAATTAATGATATCAATATTATCAATACGATAACACGCGTATATAAAAATTACTGATGCGTGTTCATGTTGATAAACAATCAAATATGGGGAGAAATAAATAAATAAGTATAAGCACGTCGGGGGGAGGGGGTTAAAGTAACACACGTATTGAAATTAAATAGAAAGTAAAAATATTACAATGAAAGGTTACAGGAAAAGGGGTTACTCAGTGAGTATGCCTCTGATAGGCAGATGTACTTCTCATCTCATATAAGATCAAAAGATCCGACAATGTTAAGAAATCTAACAATAAATGTTGTAATTAATCGAAAAAGATACACTGTTTTACGAGGGGTTGGGGGAAATGGGGAATTTACGTATCAAGGGATACGTTAGTCTGAGAGGCGACATATTGTTGAAAAGTTTTTTTTGGCTATTGGCACTTATAACTAGGTTAAAATATTTTTTTTAAAAGTTACTTGGCTTATGCCTTTCTACCCTGAATATTTTAGTTTATTGATATTGAATGAAAATCTCAGTGACATTTTATAAGGAAAACGTTATGAAAAGATAGCTTTTAAAATTCGTTTCTTTATTTTTTATGTATATATATAAAATCTTACATACTTGTAGTAAAGCCTATCTAAATATTTAATACTCGTTGCAAGATTTTGAAGGGTAAGAATGAAATGAGTTGTGCATATATATATATAGTCTCGAATTAACAGATACTGGGATATTGATAAATGACGATGGGATTTTGCTGTCAATATTAATTTAATCAACATTAAATAATTTTACATTTATTAAACATTATTATTATACCTTTGTTTATACTTTACATTATATAAATAAAAATCTATATGATTTTAGGACCTTTGGCGGGCCTTATTTATATCTAGGCCCGCCCGGGCCCGCTAGGTTATATTAGGACCTATCGTGATGCAGAAAGAGAAAAATCTCGATCTCGTCTCGCTTAGAAAAATTGAGCCGAAATCTAGACGAGAATTTCGACTTCGAGACGAGATTTTTGCAGCGGGATCTTGGCTTTAAAATTTTTATTGACCACCATAATGTAGGAAATTTAGTTGTGTATTTTTTATTTTACCATTCACTTTAAGTATATTAAATATAATAAATATAATTGAAATATCTTTGATATCGAGTAATTTGATTTTGATAATTTTAGCTTGTTTAATTGAGTATGAGTGACCCTTAGGGCATTGAAATAATTTTTTATTGCAACTTTATACCATTAGCATTGATATACAATATAACTGACTTAAAATGAGTTCTGATGAATTAGTAAATATTACTAAAGCATCTTAAAATTTTGCAACAAATACATCATCCTGGCTTATGTGATGGTATTTTGAGTCGATGCTCAATTAATCATAATAATTACATAAATTTGGCTACAATGGCTAAAGATTTTTTGTCTATTCCAGCCATTTATCGATTGGCCTTCAAGGGCATTAGATTAAATGAGTTACTACGAGTTTATTATGCTTGAATTCAAGGAAATAAGTTTTTACATAAATCACATTATGCATTTGTTTTACCATTTACATTACCTATCTAATGTAAATGTAGGTTAAAGAGGAGAATTCTAATCCAATAGATTTCCTGTGCGATTTTACAATGAGCATATGTTTTATATGAAAAAACATTTTATGACTATGTTATATAAAAAATGGATAAAGTCAATATTTTGAGACATAATATGCGGTCTTGGGCTATAATTCTACCGTTTAATATTTGAATGTAAAAGTGTTTGTTTTAAAATTCTATAATGGGCAACTTATTTGAAATCTCAAAACTCTAATGTTCCTATTCCAGTAACAATGCTACTTTTATTGGTATTTATACATCGTTGTAATGTGTGCAAATAATTATCTATGTTATAAATATAATGATAAAAAGTTTCACTAGTACCTTTTTGGTAACAATACAATTAACATGCGATAAGAACGAACTGTTGACGATTATATCAGAGGGCTAAAAATGGAAATTATAGCTCTAAAGGCATGACTTTTTATGCCATTGCT
Source organism: Gordius sp. MW1 (assembly GCA_964036665.1). Taxonomy (NCBI): domain Eukaryota; kingdom Metazoa; phylum Nematomorpha; class Gordioida; order Gordea; family Gordiidae; genus Gordius; species Gordius sp. MW1. The sequence goes on along the minus strand of OZ038526.1, from coordinate 35,804,329 downwards.
AACTAGGGGTCCCATCTGGTTTAGAGTAAATAACATGTTTATAAAGGTTTTTTAATATAAAAAGGCTCACCGTTAGATGGGGAAAAAAATTTAAATTCGATACATGTCGAGATTTTACGTCAAGACGAGACAAGACCGAGATTCTAGAAAGCCTAGACGAGACGAGATAGAGACTTACTTTTAATGACACCCGAGATGAGACGAGTGCGAAACACTAGGCCCATCCTGACCTGACACGTTTTATTTTTTAATCCGCACTAGGCTGTACGAGAGTCATCTTATTTTAGGTTAAGTTGGTTAATCATATCATATGTGACGGTTTGTTTGTTTAAGATGCTTTAGAATGGGCTTAAGTCTCGGGTAAGTTTGGCTTTTCAGACCCAAAAAACGTTATATGGCCCATGGCCTACGGACGTTTTGGGAAAAGCGTAAGATTTTTATCAACTTTATCTCTTCGATCTCGATAAGTTTCAGGCTACGCATTCTCATCCAAAAATTTAACCCGTTTATGGCATTAGCTTCTTTAAACTTTTACTATCACTATTAATGCATTATTTTACAAAAGTGTTCCATGATTTTAATTTCTCAATGTGAAAACTCGTGTTTACAATTTTTAATATAGGATTAAGTTTTATCAACGAGACATATTTTGTAACGCTTGTAAATTAATCTACAACTTATCCACCTACCTATTTTTTTTTATTTGCTTAACTATTTTATATATGTCTATCGCCCGGTTACTTTATATACATTTGGGTATATGTAATTTTAAGTTATTTGAGGCGGCAGCATGGGTTTAACCAGGGGGGGGGGCAGGGAGTGGCGGCTGCTTCCCTCTAATTCTAAAAATTCTTTAAAAATTATGGCAAAAATTTCAACAATTCGTCATTTTCCCCTCCCTAAATCATTATTACCCTCCTCTAAATCAAATGCTGGCTACGCCCATAGGCAGCAGGATCTAAATTTAAACGGTGCCTTGCTTCTGTTGTAACAGGCTTAAAGCTCTCGGTTATGAAAAACTTTGTAAAATGTCTCTATATTTCATTTATTAATATGTATAGCTTTAATATTTTAAGTTAAGTGCTGAGTGATACTCTTAATGTTTGATAAAAAAGATAAATCTATATATACACTTTGCTCTTTTAAACTTACATTTAATTAGTAAAGAGCATCGCTCTCTAAAATAATTAATTTTTAATGAAATATTCATTGCCGTCACCTTCGTCTTCTCTGTCTATTGCCGGATTTAATAGTGTTTTTAGATGTTCATCAAAAACAATCTAGTAATTAAACACGCTTAATTAAATTAAGACATAAAGTTTTAATACAAAAAAAACTTGCCTAAAGGATATCTGATCTCATCTCACACTCATAGACTGCTTAACCTAAATATTCGCACAATTAATGGGTTTCAAAAAATGAAAAAAAAACATAACATTTATATACATAGGGATAGGGATTATATTGGTCAAATGATATATAAAGAACAGCCATCATAAACAATTTTTTAGTGTTCTGACTACATGTTCTAGATGGATGTCAAAATTTGAAACATTTTATAAAAAGGGCCGAAATTTCTATTAGTTAATAGATTTTTCATATCAATTTTGTTGTTGAAAAATTAAAAATAAACCATACGTAAATATAGTTAACATCTTATTATTTATAAATATTATATTTCAAACTAGTATCGCATTATATGATTTAGGTTATAAACTAACAAATATCAAATTGTATATAGACATTGTATTTCGCAATCTTAGAGTAAATATTAGAAGACGGTAACATTTTTGTTTTCTGATAAAGACACTTTATTAAGAGAATTCATAGGCTAGTTTGTGAACAATAAATTTGACTTATGTGATAAAAATGTTGATTATATTATGTTAAAATTAATGACAAGCATGAGTCAACTATCTAGTATTCTCCCTATTATCTATAATGATTCTTTAATGACAAAGCATAGGTTAATTGATATTTAAGGACTCTTATTGGAAATTAATAACTTTTATAAAAATTAATTACATATAGAGCAAGTTGGGCAATAAGGAATTCTTAAATTGATATAAAGTTTTGTTGTTTTTTAAATTGTTTTTTCTTTTCTTTCTGCTTCAAAAAATCAAACATTACAAGGACTTGACTAAATAAACTTTTTCATGATGGATATTTTTAATAACAGGTGTTATATTTTTAATTATAATAAAAAGATATTTACTAATTAATTTTTGATATTTGTTAGTATCTTATTTTTGATGCCTTTACCGTAAGTTAAAGCATGCCACTACCCTTAAGTCACTTCATAGGCAAAAAATTTATCTGTATTATCTTCCACTCCCTTAATAAAAACTATAATATATATTTATACGTGTTAATAGTGTTAGATTTAGATGTTGTATGCATAGTGAAAAAAACTTAAGTTATACGATTTCTCTTGTAACCTAACGCAACAAAAGAGCCTAGTGGTGTGATTTTTGAATGAGTGTAGTCTAAATTAAAATCATTTTTAAAAATTAAACTTGTTTCTATTGATATCTAATTACATACAGAAAGGTCTAGGTCGAGGAGTACAAATTAAGTCAGGGGCGAAACAATCAGAAGCAGGACTATATAGAATAAAAAAAATTGTAGAATTAAATTATAATTTCTCGTCATAAGTTTTTAGGCAACAATTATAAATCATTTAACATTCTGGGATAAATCCATACCCATAAAATGCTGGTTCAGTTTAGTATGAGAATCGGTCTAAATGCCTGTATTCTTTTAAATCACTAAACGTCTTTCTTTCGTAAAAGAACTCTATGGCACACTAGACGCTAGATTTTTGATACGTGCACTTAAAGGCTATAACACATTTTGTATCCTTGAACTTACTTAGGATATAGGTAGAGAAGTTTTGTTAAGAAGGAGGAGGAGCCTACACATTCTATAACATATATATGTTAATTAAAATAGGATATTTTATCATGAGTATTTATGTCCGTTTGCTCAGTAAAAAACGTGAGAATTAAAGAATAGATCATTAAAAAGGACCTAAAACTAACTTGCAATTAGAGATATAGATAAATTTGAAAACAATTTAAGCGAGGTTTGGGATAATTTGGGTGAGATACACTGAAATATTCCTTAAACAAACTATTTTTTAATTAAAGAACGGACTTTTTTTTATACTAGGGTCCGTTAACACTTTATAGCTTAAGCGAATATATGGGGATAAACCTTTTTATCCATTAATACTAGGTGTGTAAATATAATGCCAGAATTTCTTGATTAAAAACACATGTATAATGTGCATCAATAAGAATAGAAATTAACGTATTGCCTATAGCAAGCTATACAATTTTTTTACCTGTCTATGGAATAATACTGAGGCTCACTTGAAGCAAAGCAGTCATCAAGCCAATTTCATACATTTAATGAGATGTGCAGCGCTGAGTGATATTCGGAGGACGTCAAGTCTGGTTAATAAGCCGCTTGCGAAATTTTCCAACTAATAGACTCAATCGCCTCCTAACCAGTTGTTGTGCGTCCTGGTGCATTATCATGAAATCCTCTTTGCGTTCCCTTTTCTAAAATTGTGATCGCGTCTTATATATGCTTTTGCTGTTGGTAGCCTTCAGCATTAACTGCTTCTCCAAGTTTTAGCAGCTCATAATAAATTATACCTTTATAATTTCACCAACAGAGAGCATTGTCTCCTGACCAGGCTTTTTGGCCTTATTTAAGGCGACGACTAGCATGGAGGTGCGATCATGTATGCATAAGATTTTTAAACTTTGCCCTATTATCATCTCCCGTCAAAATTCGATGGAGAAATAACTTTCTTTTGTTACTGACTAGCAGAATTTTGCAAGTGGTTTTTCTGTTTCCCGCTGCCTTTCATTGAATTCATGTTTAACCAATTTTCCAAACTCTGGATCTCTCATGGCTTGCAAATGTATGAAAACACCTTATCGTGTCACATTTGATCATTCCGCTTATTGTTGTTGCATTTAAGCGTCATCCACCCCAAACAGTGCTTGCATCTACAAACTTTCTGGGTAGTCTTGGTTTTTCTTTTTTTGCGCCAAAGTCCTCACTTTAAATATTTCAAACACTTAAAGCACTTGAATTTACCAAGAGAATGCTTACAAGCATTAGGTGAGATTCTGCAGCCATATTTCGAAAATGGTAACAGAAAATCAATACTGTCTGTAAATCGTAATTTCTAGAAATAAAATTAGACATGTTTGGCGCTAATATACCAGATATTTTATAAGAATAATATCTGTGAGTAAGAATTCTGAATAATGGTACAACACGAAAGTAGAATACATTGATCACTAGAGCGATCAATTGACACGTTCCGGTTTCATTATTACATACCTACTACATACTCATATTGCTTTACCAATAAGGCATCTTTAATTTTATTAGTTCGTCCCGATGAGATTCTAGAGCTTAGCGAAATGCGACCAACTAAGATTTAGCCCCATCAAACACCTATAGTGCATTTCGGCCATGTTAACTAGAGGTTAAGTGTTCATTTGTTAATACGTTAATAATCCCATAAGGATGTGATGAAGGGTTTATAAAAAAAGGTTTAATATTATTAAGGAAAACGGAGGGGGTAAAAGAAAAATCCCGCTACCTATTTAACTTAGATACCCCGTCCTTTAGTTGAATAAAATTTAAATAAATTTATTTGAAAAAATTACAAACTTACATTGCTTGAGATAAACGAATTTGAGAGTATTCCTGGCTGAGATGAAGAAAGCTTGAATGATTTATACGATTTCTAATACGGAACTCTTTTTTCTTGGCCAAATACATAATTTATGCTCATTAAAAACATTGCGAATAAATCTATTACAGCAAAACTTTAAATTACCGATAGTCAACATCCTTTACTTGTCAAAAATATAGCATTATTATTGGTTCTATTACAATATTGTAGTATATTCTCTAACGCAATAAGTATAAATTGCAACAAAATTTTAACAAGCTAAACCTATTAGATCCATCTAAATTCCATTATTACCTATTTACCGCGATAAAAATGGCCTTTTATTTTTCCGATCGACTTTTTAATATATATATATAGGTTTTTAGACATTGATTTTTTGTCCCAAATTACGTTACTTTTTAAATCGTATTAAGCCTTGTGTAAAAATATAATTTTTAAAACATTAAATCGTTTCGATCAATAGCTAAATACATGTAGTTTTAATAATTATAAATGATGGAACCATATAAAACTCTATTCAATAAAATTGGGTCCAGGTTATGATAAATTTTAAGGCTGAATTTCAGATTAATGCACTGAGTATATAATTAAAATAAATGTTTAATTTTTAGCCAAGTCAAAAATTATTCAATAGTTAGTTTAGCTTTAGGGAGCTATTATATTTAGATAAAACTCTTCATATGTAGTGATTTGTGTAAATCAATTAACTAAAATAATGGACTAGTTTTTAAAAACATAAAAATAATTTATAAGACTTTAAATTTCAATATAAAACAGGAAGCTAAGATAAAGGCAAGTTGCGGTTATTGGTCAAATTAAACACGCAAGCCTGTGAATCAATTAATAATATCACTGTAATATAACCTTAAGGTCAAGCTATAAATTAAACGATTTGGATGTAGAGAATTTTCACTATCAAACTATAAATTATGATCGAAAACGTGTGAAACAAAGTTGCCAGTCTTACAAAACGTTGTATAAAACTAAAGTTGCGATAAAAACTGATTATATTATAAATGAAACTTTAAAACTTTAAAGTATATATATATAAGTGAATTGAATTACATTAGGTTCGCACGCAAATCTTGTTCATCATACATACCCGTAAAAGATATAAAATGAAACTTATTTTAGCAGTATATAGTATTGTGTATCATCAATTAATCACAAAAAAGGGATGCAAATATATAAATTCCCTTTCGACATTTAAGTATTGATTAAAATGTTCATAAGCCATCCCAGGCCGATCATCGTTGCCTTTGTCTCTCTAAATTGTCCCAACATCAAGGTCAATATCACTAAAAGTCACTAACTCTTTCTCCTAAACAATTCTATTCACCTGCTTAAGTTTACCTATACAATTCCTCTCAAAAATCTTTTTTTTTCATTTTTAATTAGGATTTAAATTTTAGTATTTAATAAAAAATGTACTTGCTCAACTAAATTATTTGATTAATGTGATATGGTCACTAGAGGTATTAAATCTTAAGGGACTCTCATATCGAAGATTGGGCAGTATTAAATTATTGAAATTTTACTTTCATTATAACTTAAAATGATCTATTTTATTCTTTGTTGTATAAATCTATAAAATCAATTTTAGCATCATCGATGATTATAATAATTTGCCTTTTTGTGTGAACATTTCCGGCACGTCGAAAAATACAATTATTTGAATTCAACTATCAAGACCTTAGATTAGACATTAATAAAATAGGGTCCTATTGTCAGCCTTTCAAGTGTTTAAAATGCTAAGTTTTATTTAAAAATGTCTTATGTTAATATTATTGATGTCATTTTAAATAAGACGTAACCTTAAATTGTTTTACCTTTTTAACTAAATATTGTATATAACTAAAAATTAAAATTTTAATTATTTAAGGAGGTATAAATATCACCAAAAACCTCAAAACATGTTTTAATCCTTAGACCTAGACAACTAACTTTCTATAATATTTAATACATCATACAATTTTTGAGGGCACTTTGATTTTAAAAAGTATCGAATTTCAATCACAACTTATTTGGAAATGGAAGACGTAATTTGTTATGTAAAATTAGGTAAGGTAGTCTAATGACTTTCAACCATCGCTCATTAAATATTAATAATGTACATTAGATAGATTTTACAAAAACTATTTCTATTTCTAACAAAGTATGAAAATAAGAGAGGTTTTTTGCATCCAAAATTTAGGGGTTTTGAGAGATAATTGGTAAACTTGTTATAGGGGACACACATATAGGCCAAATATTTGTAGGAAATAACAACGTTGCTCGATAAAGCTTTGAGCACAGCTCCCTTTTGTTACATTTTTAATCATCCCAATTACGGCACAAATGAACATAATAGGATGTGGCAAATTATAACGATATATTTTTAAAGGCCCCGACATTATTGTTGTAAATTAATAATAAGGAATAGAGATTTTTTTGCACCCAATTTTTTTAGTTTATTTTACAACCTTTGCCCAAATAGATTTAATTAAAATCACCTTTTTGACTTATATCAGGCCGTTAGATTATCTGTTGGGAATTTCTAGGAAAACTTTGAAGCCTTATGAAGTATTTCGACCGAAGCCATTTTTATAAGGTATACAAAGTTATTTTAAAATAGAAAAATTGAAGTAAGTAATTCGAATTTTTGGTCGATTCTTTTAGTAATTTAATATTTGAATCATGATTTTTTGACGCTTTTCTACATCAATTTTTATTAAATCTTTTTTGCTTCTGGCTAAATTAAGGTGATTTTATACAATTGTTTTAAAAATGAGTTATCGCATTTGCTCTTAATCATATTATAGTAAGCTAATAAACAAAGCATTTTAATTTTAAAAACCCATCTAAGGAGCAAAGACGTCCCTTGTCCGCCCATAATATCCCCTAACTAACGTTCAAAGGTAACGTGCGCACAAACAACACTTATAATTAATTATTAACGAGGCTCTTCCTCTACGAAATTCGCGCACGTTAGATTTTTCATAATGACATGCTACAAAGGTGCTAAGTGTATCGGCTTACTTATCAGTCCCCCGTCTATATTACACAATTTTGGGAAGATTAAAATTAACGTTGATAGATAGCGGATCGGGCGAAACTAGACTTTAGGTGGAACAAGGAATGAAGATTTATTAAGGAATCCTCAATCCTAAGTTACATAATTTGAAAGCTCTTTTTCAGTAGCCTTTTAATACTCATTTTTAGCCTCTTTCAGGCCAAAAAAGCGTAAAATAATTAGTTTTGTTAATTGCTACATATGCAGAATATTGATATTCGATTAGATTTTATTTAAAGTTTTACAAACTTGCATATTTCCTAAAATTCTTAAGTTATCCGGCCTTAATGAGCTTTTTAGATTAGAGCCTTTTCAGATAACATGGTCGGTACTAATAATATTGATTAGCTTCAAGCTTGCAAAATGGGTAGGCGGGAGGGTATTAACAATGAGAGGAAGGGCGCCGCCTTTTAATGATTGCTAATTTAAACGCGCACTGCACTCTATAATTTCCGATTTTCCCCGATCATTTTCTTTCACGTCGTTTTCGCATATCCTCCCCATCCCATTCCCTTTCAAGTTATAATCCGGTATTGTGCCACTTTTTTGGAGCCCAAAATTTATCTAACAACCCCCCGATATTAACTACATAACATAACATATGATCAATACTATCGCGCGCACCAACCTATATGTTTTAAGACCTTTATTATATCATCACCTTTCCGATAAATTCCATTATATTTTTTAATCTCCATAAGTATTTTGCTTAATTTTGTTTTATCCTTAATAATTTTTATGATAAAAATTTGATTATGTGGCATTATAATACATTAAAAACAAGTCCGGGCATTAGGAGGCATTATCAAATTTTTATATATGGGACGACATCCCGCCGACATTTAACGCGATGATAGGAGAGGGGGGGGTGGTTGTATTTATTGATTTGAAAAACGTGGCTACCAAGTTGTCATACTACCTGACTTTTGCAGCTACATCAAATTGCCAATCGTTGGCTCGTCCCCATAGCTCCCCCCTTCTTATCTCTTCTAATTAAATATCGTGAAAAATCAATCTACTTATGATATAACAAATTCATATTTTATTTTTCGGTCGCGAGAGTTTATTTAGCATTCATAAAAAGTCTTGATTTGATTATGAAATTCCAGGATCAGTTACAATATAATCAGGTAATCAAAAGCTTAAATCGCTCAGAATTTGGGCAAGGGTTATTATTTCATATTTATATCAGCCTTTTTTGTTAAATAAACCGGCATAACATTTTTAAAAATTGTCATGACGATCGTTTACAAATATCATGTTAGGTTAGGTGGCTCATTTATTATGTTAATTCAACTAAATAACACAATACGTTCTCTGCTTTTTTAAAATATTAGATAAGTTTCTCACATCTTCTCAAAGATTAAATTAAATCCATTTTAAAAAATCATATCACAAATGATTCCACACTAATTAATGATAGTTAGTATAAGATTAAGTCATTTATTATTTGGCCAAGCATACTGTTTAAAACCCACTTTGAAGACCAATTTGTTTTAAATCGGGCCCGATCCCACCCCATTGTTTTTTTTTATTTTCTTCTCGAACCAAGCCCGAGCTCGACATTTTTATAAATCTTAATACTCGGTCAAATTTTGTATATTTCGACGTTATTCGACTATTATAAAATTGATTGCCATTAATAGGTGATTTATAACACGTGTAGAAAAATTCAATTTTTCTTGCCACAACTAAATCAGTCTAAAATATTTTAAAATAATATAACGTTCATAGAATGCGTTTTTTTAATTTTTACTTGTTTTTTTTTCAAAGTTTTAATTGCAAATCTATACATATAGGAAAAATGTTTACTAATCAGGACTTTACATAATTTTAAGTAAAATCTAACATTTGTTAATGTTAATACACTATAAAATAGCAATCTTAATTATTTCAATTTTTATAGAAATAAATTTCAATAGTTTTTATAAATAATTATCTGCAATTTTTTTAGGTTGAGAAATTGCTGTCCGAAATGTTGAACCCGCGGAAGGGGGTGCCCGTAGGAACGCACAAAGCATTTCTCAAAGACATACCATATGCCTTTACAGGTATCTGATTATTACAAATAAATATTTCGACAATTCAAAAATATAGTTTTTTATATTGCAAATAAAATAATAAATATTATAAATATTCAAAGAACACTTATCTAAATTAATAAGAGCGATCTTGTTATTAAAATTACCCATTTAAATACCCTTTTAATTAATATTTAGAAGATTCGCCTATTTTTAAAGAGTTTTTTTACGTTTGAATTATCATTTAAAAGGGTATTTCAATGTTGGCTCCCCCATGTTATCTATGAATCGCAAAAAGCAATTTTATTCCTAACTTTATTGTAAAATAAGTTGTTTCAAATTTATTCCTTTTTTGAGTTATCACAAATTAGCTTTAATTAGCTCGATTTTATCAGATCAGGATGCAACGTGCCGTGAATAATAACAGCAAATCTTATTTATAATATTTTTGCCCGTTTTAGGCTATGAATTGTTTCCTTAACTTTAAAAGATTTGAAAATATAATTATATTCTTAAACAATTTGGGGAAAATTTGAAATGAATAAATAAATTTATACGAGCTTTAAGCATAAAAATTAGCTTTGCTAAATTGGGTTTAGCAGCGATTTAACATAGTAAAGTTACATTAATTATTATCAATAACTTTAGAACCGATAAATTATACTTTAGTGGGAATCATGTTATTTAGTTTACTATTTTTTATCTCGATGTTCATAAATTTTTTAAACTACAAATTTGACAATATATTGATATTTTTTTTTATTTCTTGCCAAATTTTATGCATGAAATATATAACATGCATGGGCGTAGCCAGGGGGGGTTGCTGCCCCTCCCTAAATGGCGAGAAAAAAAAATTTCAATGCAAAAACCCTTAGAAATTAAAAAAATTACGATTTGCCCCCCCCCCCCCTAATTGTACTTTAAAACGTTTTGCCCCCTCCCCCACCCTAATCCAAAACCTGGCTACGCCCATGATAACATGCACTAATCTAAATTTCACCAGATTAATTAAGTATTATTTTCATTGCGAAGAGACAAATTGTTAATATTAAAGCAATGGTTTTTATCAAATTAAGTTGCATTTGAACAGGGAGGTGGTGATGCTTTTTAGAAGCCCCAAGTTTATTCTCAAAAGGGAATCTTTAGTTTATTTTTAGAATATTTTTTACATGGAACATTTATAAAGATTAAGAAAATGGTTTAAATGTGTGATCCCATTCATAGACAACATAGATTGCTCAAGTCCTATGTATCATATAGTTAAATTTTTACCGTTATATCCACCATTTTGAATTTGCCAATTTCCCATATCTTTCTGCAGTGTCCCATATTGTTTTAACAAAAAATGTAAATTTACGTTACTCATTAATTAATGAATAAAACATCTGTAATAAATGATTCTTAAATAATGTGAAGTTGGTATTAAATTTTAAGATCACATCAGGACAGTATTTTTTATTTTTATGAATAGTGTAAATGAGATGTATTTTAAAAGCTATACTTAATGTTTCCAAAATCACTATATCTCTATAACCTTTCCCTATTTGTGCACATTTAAAAATGGCCGAAAAACACTTATTAAACGTTCATGAATTATCTTTATATATTACTTAACAACCATGGGCGTAGCCAGGGGGGTGGATACCCCCCCCCCCCTAAATTACGAGAAAAATTTTTTCTATGCAAACTTTGAAAACTTAAAAAATTTATGTTTTGCCCCCCCCCCCTCTAATTGAATTTTAAAACGTTTTGCACCCCGCCCCCCTTAATCCAAAACCTGGCTACACCCATGTTAACAACACCTATCAGTTATCACATTAACACTTTAAAATCAATAGCTATTGAATAACTACTACTATTAGGCCACAATGATTAATAACAGGAGCCTTTTAAGCCAAGGATCAGCAGTGAGGAGTTAAAGTTACAACGGTCATTTATAATCCTTAACAGGTTAAAATGGTGGGGTTAAGCGAGGTTAATCGAGACAAAATAATTTTTAATACTATATTCTATAATATTTCAAGTTAGCAGGAGGGGTAGGGGAGTATTTATGATTGCTTTCAGAATTTTTAATCTTATACGTACAAAAAAATAGGATTTTTTAGTTAACTCCTCCCATCCGGGCTCAGGTCCGAAATCCATCATTAAGAGTAAAATCATTGGGGCCAGGGACTTTCTCAATCATATCCATCATCTATCATTTATAGCATATCAGGGGGGGGGGGGGATTAAGTGGAGTGTCAGTACAAAAAGACTGTTAGTGTATTTTAGCTGTACTTTATTATTGATTAATGCCCCCCCCTCTATTGATTCGTTTTAATTTGTGATTTTTTAACTTTCTGTTAATTTATAATAAACATTAGAAAGAAAGAAGATAAATTGTTCTCTGCTGTTAAAGCGACTGATTTTAGAAATAATAATTAAAATTTTTATATATATATATAATGCGCTTCGGCAACTATATGTGTGATTTATAAGTAAAACAACTTTAATATTATATTAATGAAAGCACATTATTCCTTTTGTCTTTATTGATAAAACCCCTCCTAAATAAAAATAAATGAATTATAATATGGGAATGGAGGAAGGGAGCGAAAGTAATACATTATAAAGTGGGTCCGGTCCTAATTGCATTAAACTAATGTTGTTTAGAGAGGGGGGGGGGGCACTGCCCACCTGGGGCTTTGATAATTTATAATTATAAAAGTCTCTGTTTCTCATCATTTGCCCAATTATGATGACCACTGCTAGCCAAAAAAAAGTTATTATCTAACTATTATTTAGCGTGCGTTTAGAAGCTTTTAGTGCTAAATCTTACAGTTTGATATTGATACAAATAATGGCTTGCGTGCCATGTTAATATTCACCTGGATAATTTCGCGGCCAAAAAGTTGACGTTAAACACACGTCTATGTCAGGTATTATCGAAAGTTCTTAAATAGCATAAATAACCAATTTAACGCGATTTCTTGTTTATTTGGGAGAACATCCAATTCAAATATGTTTTGAAATTAAATATCGAATTTTACCCTTGCGTTAAGTTTTAAAATAAAATGTTTAAATGTGTTGTTAAGGCTAGGGCAGATTAAAAATTTTTGAAATTAGAACTAGTTATGCAAAAAAAATCTATATAGTTTGTACAATCTAAGTTTTATTTATTATGAAATGTTGTGTTGTGTTTCGGCTTGTTTTTTCTCATGAAAAGGGAAATGACCGAACTTTTTCTATAACGATAAATTAAATAAGGTATATCTATTGAAAATTAAATCTAATATCTATGGTGAACCTAAATACCAAAATTTATAAGGAGTATATATAATTTTTGCAAGAAATCTCTTAAATTACTTATATATCACTCAATGTAGGCAATGTTCGTTTAAGAAAATTGATAATTTAAATTAACGCTCATAACCTTTGTTTCAGACAAAATTAGCTAAAAATATAAATTTATTTATAATTAAATCGTTTTATATTTTAAAGTCATTAACTATTTGCGACATAAACCTCTTTGAACTACCTATATATATTTTGACTAATATTTATAATTTTAAGAGATTAACAAAGATAAGCAAACAATAAAACTTTTTGATCAAAGAAGCACTCTTTATTATATAAAACTTTAATCAAAATTTTACAAGTAATAAACCTTGATGACCAATTTATATAAAATTTAAAATACAGATGTTTCATATCAATATACTATTCACAAATTAACACGCACACGTAAAATTTTCAAAATTTCCTTATCATTCATATATCAGTTCTTTCATAAAGTTAAAATAAAATTGAATCGATAATTGGAAAACACATATGTTTCCAATTTCAATATGGCTCTAAGTTGATGAAAGAACGCTTTTTTGTAATGAAAAATATTTTTAACCTTACATGAATTCTATATAAAATAGATTATGTTTCTAATTTAAATCATTCTGTAACATTTTTTAAATTAAAAAAAAGTTATTATTTTAAATTTTAAAATGTTTATATGAAATTTACAAACGCATCCTTTTTGGCATTCATTTCGAAACCTATATTTGATCTTCTTATAATCGATTTTAATAAAAAAAAATTTTCACTTCTCATTTTATAAAAGGTCGCCCAGTTTAAATTACTTTTGAAACATTAAATCCCATTATATTCGTTTACCGAAAACGAGAGCCTGTAAAAATATTGTAAAATAAGGTCTTAAGTATAATATAAATGTTTTAAAAAGTAGCAATGATGCAATATTTCTGCTTTCATCAAATTAATTATTATAATTAATATCAAAAAGCTTATTAATGATGTTGTTGTCCTTTTGACTTATCATGATTTGAACAAATAGGAGAGTGTATTATAAATTACATATTTGCTTGAAATTTAAAATTATTGGCGAGCTGCGTTTTTTTATCGCGAAGCAATTTTTTGGGGTCGTTGGGACCCCATAATTAAACTTAAATGTTGTACACATTTCCGAAAAATCACTTATAACTAAAAACTTTTATCTGAGATAATATTATTCACCGTAAAAAAACGGCCAGTATACGGCCTTGAAGATCATGATTCTATTGGTCCCGAGTCAGTAGCACTAATAAACGCGCTAAAATTCGTTTTTTGTTGATTTTATCTTACTCTGTCTAATTAAAAATTCGACCTTCGTGCAATGCCATCATCAGGCTAGGGCTAAATTATATCAGCAGCTATTAATTATTATTTACAAGTGTCCAAACAAATTTTTTGTCCTCGAGCTGTGTTTGTAATGTAAGGCCTTAATTTTGTCATAAATGTCCCGTGGAGTCTACTAACTTTCGAAAAGTAGGCCCACTAAAAGCAAATTATTGATTAAACAGGGGGCTCAAGTAAAGGAGAAATGGCCGGCGGTGTGGTCATAAATATTTTTATGCCGTATTAGGTTTGGCGCAAGCATAAAAATTAATTCTCAAAATGAATTATGTATATTGAAATACCACCGACATAAAGTAGGTAACGTGAAAAAAAGAAATAAAAATGGGGTATTATGGTATTACCTTGAAATTTATTAATATTTTATTCTAATGACTAATTCACTCCAAAAATAATACTATAATAAAATTAAAAAAATATAATTAATTATTATTTTATAATTTGTATTTTATGCTAAACAAAATTTTTTTTTACATTTTATTCTAAGTTTAAATAATTTATTGATTGTATTTTAGGGTACGATTTGATTGAGTGGATGTTGGAGAAGTTCGAAATCGACGATTCAGGTATCATCAGAAGCATGATATAATTTAAGTTTTATTAACAAAAGGTGTCACAAAATGTAAATTGATAACAAAAATTAATATATTTTGAAAGATTTTTCGATATCAACATACCGATATTTAATAGTAAAGTCACAATGATTGGGAAATATATATAAATACGTATATGGTCCACTTAGATCATGCATTTTTACATGGGCGTACCCAGGGGGGGACAGGTGGGGCGGCTGCCCCCCCCTCTAATTAACAGGGGAAAAAATTTTCAATGCAAAAACATTGAAAAATTGAAAAAATTTAAGTTTTGCCCCCCTCTAAATAAACCTTTAAACGTTTTGCCCCCCCCCCCCAATTTAAAACCTGGGTATACGCCCATGCATTTTTAACTCAATTTACGCCACATATCTAATATTCTGTTTCTGATACATTGGCGTTGTCATATCAAATTGAAAATTTATGACATTGAAACTTGAACAAATATCCAATCTAGCCATAAATATTCACATCACAACAACAATCTAACGTTAAATGATCATCATGAGTTATGGTGGCTTCCAATTCCAGTAGTAAAAGTTAGGCAATGGTTGCGGATGATAATAAAAATGCTAATTTAGCTCGTTTTTCGTAGATTTTGCCTTTTCCCCTATTTTATTGGAAAATCCTATATAAATTTCCAACTTTTTTCCAGCATTCCGATTACCTCAAATTAAATGAAATATATCACTCTACAATAAATATTAATCAAGGGCCTCAATTATTGATTGTGGTGGAAAGGCATAAATTTGCATATTTAATCCAAGGCATGGTTAATTTTTGAGATGCTTGGAGTTGTCATATAATTTGTGTAAATTTAATAAACAGTTTACCGTTGTATCTATTATATAACTACGATAAGCATGGGCGTAGCCAGGATTAAAGCTTGTAGGGTCACCATATTTATGCTAAATTTGTGGATTTAAAGGGGGAGGGGCAGCCGACCCTTCCTGCCTCACCCTCGTTACGCCCATGCGATAAGTTATCAAACGTTGTTCTGTTGACGAAAAAAATAGATGGAAAGTAGTATAACAAAAAGTGTAAATGCAATGTTTACTATAAATTTAAAAAATAAATAAGATTATAAATATCTTTAAACTTTTAAATTTAACTTAGTGTAATATAAATGTTAAATAATGTTTAGAAGCTCTGCACCTAGCCAATTCGATATGCAAACTCGGTTACATATTTCCGGTCAATGATATCAAGAACCTAAACGTAAAAGATGATAGCACTCTTTACAGATTTCAAACTTCATTTTTTTGGCTCTCTCACAACCTCAATAATGAAGACACAGATTATGGTATACATTGTTGTGAATAAAATCTATTTTATCATTTTCACATGAAGAGTAATTCTCATTTAAATTTTAATTGTCTAGAGACCTATTTGCGTTTAGCTTTTAAAGTCCTCTAGAAAAAGAAAATTATGTGTAAATATGGCGCGCAGTATTTAATTGCTTCGGATTAGTGTTGTAAAGACGGCTCGGTTTCGTTTGGTCGACCTTTGGTTTTGGTCAACTGGTTTTTTGATCAAATGGCCTAAAACCTTGGTCTATTTATGTATGGTCAACTAAAACCAAGGATCGACCAAAACCCAGCAGTTTTAATACTACTTAGATTATTATTAATGAATAACTTTTTGATTACTATAGCTTTCATTTTGCAATCTTATTCTCTCGTATATACATTTAATTTTAGCAATATATCTGGTCAAGCGGACACTAGACACCACTAAAGAGTCCTCACCGTTAGAACCCTACGAAGAAGTATAGAATGAAAATTAATTATTTATCATTTTAATCCAAATTTACGAAAAACTTAAAATTTCTGCAAAATAAATTTAAAATCTTTTTTACCTTGCGCTCAGGAAAATTTAGAGAAGTTACAACTCAAGCTAGGCGATAAATGGGAATTTGTATGTCTTCAGGCCGAGCAGCAAAACAAGTTTCCCTTTATAAAAATATAATTGTTTTAAAAATGGAATGTTTATTTTTATAAATTAATAATGTTTGTAACAACGAAAACAAAAAAAAGTAAAAATGAAATTGACTTATTTTTGAAACAAGAAATAAATTTATAAAAATATATTAGATTAGCGAAGGAGAGGCGAAAAAATGATAAAATCGTTTTGGATAGCCAAGAAAAAGCCTTTTGGCGCATACACCGTCCACCTGTAAACATTGATATTTTTCAATATTTCAAAAATATATAATAAAATTATATACGACACATGATTAAGAAAATAATTATTGTAAATATAAACAAATAAAAATCTATACAGTAAATTACAAATAAATCATTTTATTCGTATATTAATTCAAAATACTTTTAAAACTTCATGATCCTTTTTTGATTTTATTAGCCAAATTGCCTAAACGCTTTGGAAACGGCACCCATTTTAAATGCGTTCTCTAGCACGAGAAATCGTAAAAAGACGGTAGAATATTTAGCGGACGAGGTGAGCTAAACAACTTGACATATTACTAAAACACAAAATTTTCTAATTTAATCAACATTTTAATAGAAAACCTCTTAGAAATAATAAGACCGAAATTCAATAAATTTAACTAAATTAAAATTTTCTGTTTCGGTACCATTAAATGACTATTACTTAAAAAAAGGTATTGTGAACAAAAACTTAAGGCCTCTATTTTAAAAAGTTTCTTTCTTAAATCTAACTCATCAAATGTTTAGAAACGTTAATTAAGTTGTTTTAATCATTGTTTAAAATTTAGCAAAATTTTTGCTGCTTAAATAAAACTTTTATAATCTATTAACAGATCGATGAATTGAAAGGTGCCTTTACCAGGTGCCGATGGAAATCTTCCGATGTTATTCAAAGGTATAATACCAAAGACAATTACTGTTGTATAAACAGCTGGGTTTTGTTTGGTCGACTTTCGGGTTTGGTCGACTAAACATAAACACACCAAAGGCTGTTTGGTCTGTTTTTCTTAGTCGACCTCTAGGCTTAGTCGAAATTTGAAAAACTGACCAGTAGTTACATCAAAAGTCGACCAAACAAAACCTGCCGTTTTTACATCACTAAAGAAAGACAATATAAATGTTAATTGAATTTAATCTTATACATTTTTTTTGAGTTAATTTTTATGCTTTGTGTAATTTCAGTTACATAAATCGTTGGGACAACTATTTCGAATTTGACCCATTTGTAGTCAAAATTGAACCATCAAATCCCTGGGTCTCTGACGATAACTCTCTATGGTCCCAAAATCCAAACGTGTAATTTACACTAAATATAACCATTATTCCTTATATAGCTTAGCGTGGAATTATAAAAATCTCTTGTATGTAGAAGCTTATTTTTAAACAAAAAACAGTTTTTAACCATTTATTTTTTAAATCGTTTTAAATTACCAAAAGTATAAAAGGTTTATTCTTTAATAATTTATCAGATTAACACCCAAACGCTTAAAGCTTTGGTCATTAAATTTCAAAGAATTGCTCAAAGATGAACAAGGATTTCAACAGTTTTTGGAATTTTTGAAAAAGGAATATAGCAGTGAAAACATCCGATTTTGGCAAGCATGTCAAGACTTTAAAAAGTGTCCAACATCTAAACGACAAGAAGCTGTTCATCGTATATACAAGTAAATCAAAATTTTCTAATATTTTTTTTACATTTATGACATTTTTTGATATTTTTTGTATTTTGCAGGGAATTTCTAGCTCCAAATGCACCCAAAGAGATCAATATTGACAGTTATTCCCGAGAACTAGTTAACAAAGGCGTCAGAGAGGGCTCGAGGTACAAATCTATATTTTGTTTTATTTTATTTGTCAGAAAGTTTATGAAGAATGTTATTATAGGAGATACAAATACGTTGAAATTATATTATAGTAATAACTAACATATTATCAAAAAAATCTAATATTAATTGATGGATGATATTCTATATAAAATTTTAATTTTGAATTTTTCTTTAAAACTTGGCTATGCGTTTTATTAGATTTTTGGATGACTTCAATAAAAATAATGGACGTAGTCAGGATTGGAATTAGAGGGGGCAATAATTATTTAGGGAGGGGCTATTTTAAAATTATAGCTATAATTTTAACAAATTTCGACAAATTTTGGGATTTAGAGGGGGGCAGCAGCCCCTATCTGCCCTCCCTTGACTTCGCCCATCTTTATAACACATTTTAAATATTATAAAAAAGGTCTATGCCAGGGACAAAATTTAGATACATTTTTTATATTTTTATAATAAATATTTATATAATATTCCTTAACTCGTTTATTAAATTAAGTTTATCTTATAAAGTGGGTTTTTAATTTAGGTATGCCTTGGATTTGGCCCAAGATCACATATACACCCTTATGAAAAAAGATAGTTACGTGCGATTTCTTAGATCTGAATTTTACAAAAATTTGGTTGCGGCAGCACAAAATGCCTGCAAGAAGAAGTAATATTCGAACGTTATATACTTCGCCATTTGAAAATATTTTCATTAAAACTATGAGGGTTTATATATAATCTTTTTTAACAGACTCCATCCCATGAAAGAAGCAAAGTAATTTTAAAATTTGATCATTTAAAACACTAACCCCTTAATCAAGCATGCGGTTGGTTATGACAAAATTTCTTTGTTTGCCTACTCTTTACTTTACCTTTTATTTGACGATTTAAACATATTAATTTTTGCGTACAAAACAATTTGAAAGATTTCTGTCAAGTTTTTATAAGAAAAATTGTTGTTTGCCTAATAAATAATAATTATAATTACTTAAACGATTGGTACCACTTTCTGATTAAAATTATATTATTAGCCCACAAACTACGATTTGCTATAGTTCTAAACTTGTGATTGGCTCAAAATTGAATTAAAAATGTCAAAAATTGCATCAATTATGCCTATAAATCATGATCGATGTTCAAAATATAGCAACCAAAATTCATTTGACTCCAAAAAAGCTAATTCGCACCTTTTCCACTTTTCCAATAAAAAAATCGAATAGGCCGAGGTGATATTAGGGGAAATTTGTTTTTTTATAGGCTCATGTCGTAGTTATAAGCTTTTATATTTAACGAATTAATCCATTGTGACTGTATAGGTAAATAGGGGAACGTTTGGTTCATTGTTTGAATTTGAAACACTAATCAAATATTGCTCTGCCGTGGGATTTAGAAACTTATATTTAAAAGCAACCTTAAATTGTTTGCCTTAGTCCAAGAAATATTAAAAAAATCTTGGTCATATAAAAAAAAAGATCACCGTCAGACAGCGGAATTACTCCTGAAAAATTAATCAATATTGTAGGATCGTCTAGAGATTCGTCAAATTTACGAAACCACTAGAAATGGCACCATAAGGTCATTTCCCGGGGAAATTCCCCCTTTTCCCGGGAAACTTCCCCGGGAAAAATTGTTTTTTCCCTTGTAAAAATTCCCCTAAATAATATATACGTTTTAATATTAATTTTGTTTTTTATACTATCCTCAACTATTCTAATCGTGTTATTTCCCGTATTGTCCCCAAATTTCCCCAGAAAAATTCTTTAACCAAAATTCCTGGGGAAGATTCCGTGTCCAGCCACTACTAAAAAAATATTTGCAAAATTTCCTTTTTTAATTCATAATTTTCTAATACGAGACAACGTGTAATTTGGGGTTTAGAATGATACTCGGTTTCAATTTCGCACCCTTCATGAACCTGCATCACGGGGTTTCTGGAGTTGGAGCGATAGTTAATCCACAAACCACTCCTTCTGGACTCGGTGCCCATTCTCCATCTATTACAGGGACTGGGATTCGGAAATGTGAGAGCGTCTCTTCACACCTCAATATTCTAGATTCTTCGGACGGGGCTGGCTCCGGTGCGGCCAAAAATAGCTTGACTAATACGAATCTCCACACTTATTTGAATGGTATCATTGATAATTCTGTGAAATTTTTAAGTCTTTTTTAATTGCTATGCAATATACATATAAAGCAGGAAAAGTTTGGTTTCTAGGTTTGGGTCATAATTTAATATAGATTAGATTGGAAATATATTGTAACCTGGCTAGGGACGGTTAATAAAATCTAAAAATACGGGACTCTCATTTAGAGTCCTGCCCGCATGGTCAAGTGTCCTGAATTGAAGATTTTTATAGCGGTCCTGAATTTGATCTTTTATGATTTGAATAGTGCCAAGTATTACCTATACTTGGACATTAGTACAAGTTATACGATAACAGATTTAAATACTTAAGAAACACATTTTTTCCCCCGATCGTTGTTTAATCAGATTTCACTCTTGTTGTCAATACTTTAAGTTTACTTTGAAGTTTTTTAAGTTGGTTAGGGTTTGTTTCACACGTGCAAGTGTTTGTCGTAAATAAATTGAGATCGCGAATTTTAATATGTTAATTTATTGTAGTAGTATCAAAAATTTTCAATATGTTTGCCAGAGTTTTGCCAATCCTGCAAATGGGTACATGCATTTTCGGCTAAAATTCTAACTTTAACCAAACACATTACTACAGATAAATTTTCTCAAGTCTGTCACCTCAACTGCTATATTATAAATTTCTAAATTAATCCAAGGATTGGAGACTAAGGTCCCTTGTACAGCCATACTGCATTCTTCCAGCACGGGAGACCTAAATTCCATCGCAGCCGTCCCGGCTGGTTCTTCGGGTGGAGGCATAGTCATTTCTAACGTCAATTTAGCCGGCAAGCTCGATGTTCAACCAGGGGAAATTGAATCCCAACGAGAAAAAATGTTGAAAAGGTTACAAGACCTAGGCTATGATCCTCCCTACACTGGGGGAGTTAGGGGCCATTATAGAAGTACCAACAAAAATACCAATCCCAACAGCCAAAACTCTCCTCGTGATGCACTAACACACGACGAGATAGAAAGAGGAGATCGCAAAAAAAGTGGGAATAATTCGTAAGTTTCGGGCCCACTATCTCGCCATTAATTTTCTAACCATTTCACTAAGTAGGTGAGGCTTTTTTGCTACTAAATTAATCTATTTTGGATCGGCGTAGCCAGGAGGTGGCAGGGAAATCCAACCCGAATCTAATAAAACTATGGCTCAAATTTCAAAAATTATTATTTTGCCCCCCCCCCCAAATTATTATTGCCTCCACCTTTAACTCCAAACCTAGCTATGCCCATGCTATCTTCAAGATATTTTGAAACACAAAGCAAATTTTATTGTGCTTTTTTAATTGTTACATTAACGTTTTTAATACGATAAAGCTCTGGCAAAGTAACAAATTTAAACGATTTAAACGAAAAAAATCTTTATTTCTTAACAAAATTTAATATACTAACCTACAGGTCATTTTGTTAAAACAGGCTTATAATGAAATTACCCAAAGATTTGATCGAAAAAGAGATTACATCTCCAATCAGAACTCCTGCTAGAACACCGAAAAGTCAAGCATCCAACAAATCAGGCCATTCTGATCGCAAGATTTCTAAAGTAAATTGCTCATTTTGTACGGAATAAGGTGGTCAACCCAGGCTAAGGCAAGCCCGTCCATATTTTGGGCGACCAGGGTCCGGTATGGAAAGGACAAAATTTTTATTATTAATTTGCCAAGTTTTTAATATGGTTAAGAATAAATAATAACTAAGGTTCATGACAGGCGTGTAGCCAGGATTTTCTCAAGGGGGGGGGGAATTCAAATAATTTTCGACACTTTTATTTATTATGTAACAAAAATAAACTTCGCGTACAATATATGGGATCAAAGCGCTATATAACCAGCTTTGGAAAAATCTCTTGTCTTTAGCAAGAGCATCTACTATCGCTTTTATATAATAATAATTAACATTTAAATTAGTTATTAATAACCAAAAAATTTAAATTTTGGCCAAGGGGAAGAAAAAATCCCGCTTACCGACCCCTTGGCTACGCGCCAGGTTCGTGATTTTTAAGATTTTTATCAGCGTTGTTCTTAGGAGGAATAAAACTAATTATAGCAAAAAATTATGTCTTAGTTTGGACCTAGATTAATGAACTTTGTAGATTTTTATTATATATAGAGCTGTAATAATTACCTTTAATTATCCTTGCCAATGATGCCTAATAATATTTTATATTTATTTATAAAAATAATGTGGAAATACTAAATCGGAAATTAGTAATACAAAAGGAAAACTTAAATTATGCAAAAGAAAAAGCAAACTCGGCTTTCGTTTATAATAATAAAATAATTATTTATTAAAATATTATAAATAAAAAATAGAAGGGTCATTTTAGATTTATCAAACAATATTCATTTTTTTTTATATATCCACTCATCATATGACAGTTAGAATAAATTTAAATCAAGGAATTTTAGGGAAACCTTAACGTAATATATGATTCTTTATAGGACCAAGAAATTATTGAATTGACCCTAAAATCACCGAGAAAAAGTAAAAAATTGTCGGAAAAAAGGGAGAGCATAGCTCAGTCGCCATCTTCTGCTAAAAATTCTGTAAAGAGGGGTTCAAAATCACTTAAATCTAAAGAAGTGAAATCGCCTCACCTAACAGACATTTGTCCTTGGGAGGATGAAGTAATTAATTAATCAATTAATTAATTAATATACTTTACTATAATTAGTGTTGTACAAACGGATGGGTTTTGTTTGGTCGGCCTTTGGTTTTACTAAGATTCAATTTTAGACCAAGCTTAGAGGGTCGTCTAAGAAAAATAGACCAAAAGAAAAAGACCATTGGTTTCTTTATGTTTAGTCGACTAAACTAAAGGTCGACAAAACAAAACCTAGCCATTTTTACAAAACTAACTATGATATTATTCGTTTCCGAGGTTAATATTAATTAAATTAAAATTTTATCCTTATTTAATCAGTTAATAATATTAAAGCCGCTGATAATTCTGAGCACTTACAATTTTTTATCTAAATTGCTCGATTGCTATATAATTTCTTGTCTAAATACATAAATATATTGCATTGACTTTAGGAAGAAGTTAAGCGGATTATAGCTAGCCAAAAGCAAACAGAACAACCATCGACTAAAGTGGCTGAAAATGTAGATGATATATGCCCTTGGGAAAATCCAGTACTTAATACTATATAACCCCCATAATAAAATACAATTTATTGTTAAAAAAAAAAGCTTTAAAGTTTTATTATTCAAGGCGTAGCCCATAATTTTATTAGAAATTCCTTAAGAGTTATAAATTTAATTTATATTAGTTTTGTAAAAACATAATTTTTATGTTTTGTACAGGGGGAAGTAGAGAGAGTTTTGGCTGATCAAAAACAAAAACTTGGTTCTGGAAGTCTTACCTCCAAGGCCAGCGCGCCAGTTCCACCTAAATCTCCCTCAAGCGATGCAGATGACGTGTGTCCTTGGGAAAACCAGGTATAATTAAATTTTTTATAAAATTTTTTTATTTTAGCAAAATTGTAGGTTTCCAATTATAATAAACTTACATTGAAAAATATTTTTTAGAGTCAAAATTGACAAGGACCATTGTGTTGTGTTTTATTTC
Source organism: Gordius sp. MW1 (assembly GCA_964036665.1). Classification (NCBI taxonomy): domain Eukaryota; kingdom Metazoa; phylum Nematomorpha; class Gordioida; order Gordea; family Gordiidae; genus Gordius; species Gordius sp. MW1. Next base: position 35,779,807 of record OZ038526.1, on the reverse strand, counting down.
CTAATTTTGAACGCACTTCTTTGTTTTAAATAAAAATTTTCGGGTTCTTAGCTTTTTGTAAACTTTTATCCACAAAGACATTTAAGTACTTGAATTTTTCGCGAGGGTAGAAATGATCCTGTTTATAATTTTAACGAAAACATTATTTTAACTAATATTTGCATATGCGTAATAATTTTAGAATTATGATGATAATACATTTTATGACACGAATATATTAATGTTTTTTAGGAAGAAACATTGGTTTCTAAGGAATTTGAACACGAAAAAATATCACTCAAGCCCAAAACAGCTAATGATAAAGCTAGTGCCCAGAGTGCCCCCAAAACACCCGTAGATGAAGACGTATGCCCATGGGAAAATCCTGTACCTACTTTTTATTTAACTCTATATATGTTTTTTTATTTATTATTATATATGGTGTAAACTTTTTAATCATTTAGTATTATCTATTTGCTGCGTATTATATCGTTAAAGTCAATGATATGGTTTTAAAAATTATGAAAAGTCATATAATAGCGGGATGCGAAAAGTTGGTGTAAACAACTGAAGTTTCTTAAATATTCAATTCAGCCTATACAAATTGAGTTTATAAATTAAGTGCGAATCGTAAAATTTATAACAATAAACATTATTTATAGTATTAATCAAATATTTTGCCTTTGTCTTGTTGTATCCTCCCCCTCCATTCCTAGTATTTATAGTGTATTATTCCGTCTCATATCACTAAAAAACAAACAAGTTATTTTGATATTATCACGTTATATGAAATGTTATTTTTATTACGTTTTTAGGAAGAAATACAGAGCTTTGAAAAGAAAAAGTTATCAGGTACTCCACCAGTCCCTATTGAAATTATAACGATGAAGCCTAAGCCAAAGTTAATCAGTGGGCCTGGCCCTTCAGGAGAATCTCGAAATTCGCCACACAAAGTTCCAGACAAAAGTAATCAGCAACCAAACGTCAATCCTTCAGAAACGCGCATAGTAAAGCTTAAGAACAAATTATGCTCAGTTTTTTATAATTACTTTTCACTCGAGTCCCTTCCCTTTGTCATAAACTATAATCAAATGTTAATTTTGTCATGGGATAGGTCGATACGATATCAATCTAGTAGAATGGCAAAAAATTGCTTGTATAGAAGGAGTTTCATTAAATTTTTATAATTTTTCTTGATATCTGGTTTAGAGACGTGCACGGCCCGGCCCGCGGATGTGCCTAAAAGCCCGGCCCGCGGGCCGGTCTTGGACGGGCTTCTGCTTAGAAATAAAACAACGGGCCGGTCTTGGACGGGCCGCAATAAAACTTAACGGGCTCGGGCCGGGCCTAGATATACTTAAGGCCCGTTAAAAGCCAGTTACAAAATCAATTAGATTAAGTATAAAAGATGGTGTTTTATAAGTTCTAATTTATATTATATTGGAAAGTTAAATTTTATTTCCATCCTAGTTCATTAATTCATCAATATCTCAACCCGCATTATAAATGTTAAAGATAATCATACACGTGATCCCATGGGCGTAGTCAATTTAAATTAGAGGGGGGCAGTTTAGGTAGGACAAAAAAATGTTTTTTAGATTCGATTTTTGGATTTGGAGGGGTTCAGTCGCCCATCCTTGCCTCCCCATTTATGCGCTCTAGCAATATTGAGTGGATTAATTTAATATTATCTATGCAATTTATGGGCTCGCTTTTGGTTGTCCGTCCTGTCCTGTTCAACTTGTAGTTTTTCAAAAATTGCCGTGGAAACTTTTACGGGGTTTTAATGACTGTGGACTTATGCTTCTGTAAAAAACTTTTATTTTGCTTTTGCAAATAGACTAGCTAATGACAGCTGATTAGCTTTACTTTTTTCGACCTCGCCCAAGCTCAATCCATTATTGTTTTTGTGCCCGACTGATTGCTTTTATTAGTGAATTTCTTTGGGCAACTTGTCTAGGTTGTTGCTTTATATTTGATAATTGCGAAACTGGCTAAAAAATTCCCTGCAAATTAATGCAGACCGTTACTTACTTCTACTTTATCTGACCTCGGCCAAATGCCAAAATTTATATCCTCATTATCGTTAACAAATTTAAAAACGAATTGTAAAATTTATCTTTTCAAGTTATTTTTAATAAATATCACTGTTTTTTTCATTTTATATCAATAGCCTAAAACTTTAAAATGGTCGAAAGGCAAAGAAGCCAAGTTACTTTATTAAAAACATTTTAACTTTAAATAAGGGTTTTACATTGGCTATGGTTTTATGCATCCCGAAGTGCCACTTGTAAAAGAAACTTTACCTGTAGGTCGCCTCTTAAAAGATAGAAGAACTCGACTGACCGGGAATTATTCATTTATTATTTTTAGAATACTTTAACTAACATTTTTAACATATATATATATTGTTTACCACATCAATAAAAAAATTAAACAAAAATATAAAAAAAATTACGGGCCCGGGCCGGGCTCGTTCTTAAAGTAGTACGGGCCCGGGCCAGACCCGGGCTTTTAAATTTTTATTACGGGCGGGCCGACTGACCTAAACAGGCCCGTTGCAGGTCTCTAACTGGGCCATATCCAAAAAAAATTCATTTTTATTCATGTCGAATCCTAGTGGTCCAGTCGATTAGAATTTGAATTAGAAATTGAAATATTGATTCTATAGTTGTAAAGTTTCTTTAAAACTCTGTTTTAGCCGAAATCTAATAGTTTTTTGATATTTTATCGGCCCTATATATTTGCAATAGAGTAGTTATTAAAATTAAAGAATTTTTAAATTTAATCCTAAAGTTTATTCAACCCAACTTTTTAAAATATGGAGTTTTAAAACAGCTTTTGAGCTAAATATTAATTAATAACACAATTAATACAATTTGTAAATGGGCGTTCAGTGAGTGATTTAATAAAAGTTTTCTAGTTAAACTAACCATTTCTATGTTCATTGATTTTTGATAGAGAGGTAACATATCCACTGCAGCTAATCAATTCAGCACCGAACGTCAAGTGCCTACCATTCCCACTACTAAATTATCACCTACCACATCGTCTTCTGTTAAAAACGCACGCGACTCCTCGCCATTAAATCATAAAACACCCAGCCAACACCCACCGGTGATTTCTCCGTTGCAAGAAGCACTTAAAGCCGCGGCCAACCTAACTACTAATATCGTGCCTAAAGTGGAAAATAAACATGCTTTAGGTATTAAAATACCGAAGGCAAACCACGCGCCTACACCATCTAGCAGATTACAATGGGGCGAAAGCACACAACTCTAATATACTCCTCTCGCGATAAGCCTCACCAAAATTTGCAAAATTTTGAGGATCTAAGAATAGCTTAAAGTCCATCCAGTAACAGGCATTTTATTGGCGGCCATAGAATTTTGTATACAAAACTCATTCCAGTGACTACCACACACATTAATCTATTGTACACATTAATCGCGATTATTTATTTCAATTTATAATTGATGTAATTTAGATTCGTCTGATATGTTTTTTTGCAGCAAAAGGTGTATTTACTGTTGACAAACTACACTTATATACATTTTCCTCAGCACAACGATTTGACGCATGTTGGAAACACGTCGAAATATCATTCGTTTAGTTTTTCGTTATCACCTTAACATCTTTTTTGAATAAATTCAAAATTTGTGTCTTTGCGTTTAAATGTTTATAAGATATAGTTTAAGAGAATTTTCATATAATGATAACCACATATATTGTTAAATCTTTTATAACTATAGAGATCCAAATAAGCTAGATAAAATTGTAATAAAAAATAAGTGAGTGTTTAAATTGCAACTTTTTTCTGTGTTTTCATTCAGCAAGATAACAATAAATATATCTCTAAACTATGTAAGCGAGTTGTTTTGTTTCCAACCTTCTTTACATAAATTTTCCAAACCAAATAGCAATTTTTAATTAAACAAATAAAATCTCAAGAGAAACTCATAAAAATTTTGTGTAAATTTTTACTAACTTCTCTTGCGTTAATGGATTAATGCTAAAAAATTGTAAGAATTCCTTTTAAATCGTTCTTGTCGCGAATTATTATCATAGATAAGGCACATATTTGCATACCTTGAATCTGATCATTACTTTAACTCCATCACTGTCCTAATTCGGAACACATTTTAAACACAACTATTAATTAATTAATGAGCAAAATGTGGGTGAAAAATATAAAACACTACTTGGTAGGGAGTATCACTTTGTTTACATTTAAGTATTTAAATCTTCAGTAGACTCATCATCACATTTTATGATGTGAAGGTTTAGGAAATCTTATAAAATCCGAAGCCGAATTCTGAACTTGCTAAACCTTTGTTCTAATCCTTAGTTTCACCTTGCTTAAAATCTAACTTTAATTAAATAAAAAACTTGATCCTAAATTTTTAATCGTAGGCTAACCAACCGCTAAGAAATGATTATGGGAAGTGACCATAGACTTATAAAACCAATGACTGCCGAACAGCTGATTTTTACTATTAAAATTATTCAGACACCAAAATAGCTGCCCTATTTTAGGAAAAACTCAAAAACAGGTATATTTATACTTCTCCACGATAAAGTATCGTAGAAAATAAATAAGACTAATAGCTTAATCTATAAATATAAAAAAATAAGTAAATTAGAATAATAAATTATGCTAAATTCTATTGTTTGGTTGCAATTTCCCACAATATGGCGCTTGCTATATTCGCTGAAAATCAGCTGTTTGGCAGTCTGTGGTCTTATTAGTCTATGCAAGTGACAATAGGAGTCTGATTAATCCATAGACTAATAAAACTATAGACTGCCGAACAGCTGATTTTTACTATTAAAATCATTCAGACACCAAAATAGCTGCCATATTGTAGGAAAAATTCAACAACAGGTATATTTATACTTCTCCACGATAAATTGAAGAAAATATATAAGACTAATAACTTAATTGATAAATCAAAAAAAAATAAGTAAATTAGAACAATAAATTTTTCTGAATTCTATTGTTTGGTTGCAAATTCCTACAAAATGGCGCTTGCTATATTTGCTGGAAAATTATCAGCTGTTCGGCAGTCTATGGTTTTATTAGTCTATGGATTAATCGACTAAGTTTGTATTTTGTACCCTATTGACTTTTTAGAAATTGTCCGCTCAATATGAATTCTTCTTATGATTTAAATTTAAAAAAGTAAAATTTTTAATTTGTTATGCTAATATAATTAAGAAAGTGGACAATCGATGATTTCGATATTGGCGGACCTTTGGGTCGTGGAAAATACGGTAATGCCTTTTTAGCCAGGGAGAGAAAACAGAAAGTTATAGTTTGCTTGAAAGTAAATTTTCTGCAATTCTATTCTAAAGTATAAGATGATTTTCAAAAAGCATATTGTTGCTGACAATACGGAGCATCAAATAATTCGTGAAATTGAGATAATGCGGCATTTAAAGTATTTAATTAACTTCTTATTTTAACTCTTTAGACATCCAAATATCATAAGGTATTATGGATATTTTCATGATGAGAGAAGATTATTCATAATTCTTCAATATGCAACACAAGGTGAATTGTATAAAATTTTGAAGGCTTCTGGAGGATTTGATGATGTCAAAGCAGCATCAGTAAGACATTTTTTATTGCAATTTTATTCATAATGCTTTAAATGAATATTTTTTTAATTAATAATTGTTGAATATTAAATAAATAAGTTATCATATAACATTTAAATTTATTTGGTAGACATTTTTTGAGTTATTATACAAAGCTCGTAATTAGTTTAAATTTATATTATATAATGTCCAAATATGATAAATATATGAGATGTAGCAATTTTATATTGTTATTGTATGAATATAACACTTGTTATTTTTATTTATTGTTTACATAATAGGTTATAGCCCAGGTCATTGAGGCATTAATATTTTGCCATTCTAAAAATGTCATTCACCGGGATATTAAGCCAGAAAATATCTTAGTAATGTTAAGTGGACAAGTTAAACTAGCTGATTTTGGTTGGTCAGTACATACTCCAAGTAAAAAGTAATAATTTTTATCCTTTTGCTTTGTTAATTGTACTTTTTTTGAAATACAAATTAACTTTTTTTATAATTAAATTCATATGCCAAATTTTGTATGAAATTTTATAATATATAGGTGGAATCTGTCTTTATGTATGTTACAATTTAAAAAAAAGTAAAATTATTTTTTGGGGTTGACATTTATTTTAAAATTTGGGTACTTTAAGCGTAATTTTCTTCTTTGTTTACCACTAGAAATGCATTAGATGTTACTCACTTTTTGTTAACCATTCTAATGTTTGTATTAAGGCCAATTGACTAGTAAATTTTATAAATATTTAACTTTGAATAGTTAAACTGCTCTATTAAAATGGTGCTTTTTGTTGAATTGTAGTGAAGGTGAAATGAGTCCTATGAACAAATTAGCATTATCTTATTCATTTACATATTTAATAAAAATCACATGCCATATTAAGTGTCTATCCCACATTTAGTCGTTATAAGTTAGTTTTATTAATATGTAAATTAAATAAAGTACCATTGTAAAAGAAATAAGACACATGGTATGATACTTAATAATAGACGTACGACTATGTGTGGTACACTGGATTACTTATGTCCAGAAATGATAAGGTCCAGGACCTACGATGAAAAAGTTGATAATTGGGCGGTAGGAATTTTGAGTTTCGAATTGATAATGTCGTATCCCCCGTTCGAAAGCGACGAGCGTGATCAAACGTACAAAAAAATTGACAAGGGAGTCATAGATTACCCCGAAATAATTAGCACCCTAGCCAGAGATTTTATCTCTAAAGTAAGTTTTTCAAAGGCCTCCTGACCATTTAGGCCTCACTTTTGTCAAAGGTTTTTGGGTTATGTCTCTATATTATTTTATTGGTAACGATTAGTGTTGTTTTGGTTTAATTAAGATCAACCGTCGCTTCTGGTCTGTTTTTTAAATTTCGGCTAAGCTAAGAGGTCGGAAAAGAAAAATAGACCCAAAAACCTTAGTCGACATAAACCAAAGATCTGACAAACAAAACCCAGCCATTTTCACATCACTAGTAACAATATAATGCATGCCATTGATAATGCATATTTGATTTGTTTCTTCTTGCTTGACGTCGTTCGTATACCTCTAGCCTTTTTTATATTTTTAGTTGCTCAGAACAGAACCCAAATTGCGAATCACTCTGACTGAGGCAAAGGCCCACATGTGGATAAAGCAAAATAACATAGGGCCAAAGGCTTTACAATCACCCGACATTAAAAATTAATGACATTTTATATCTATCTTTTTTTTATCAAATTTCACTTTTATAACACATGTTTTGTTTATTTATTTGATATATAATCTCATATATTAGACTGTCGCATTTTAACCTATATAATCCTTACTTTAAGCCAGTACATAAAATAAGATATTGATAATGATATGCCCCTTATGATATTCACATATCCATTTAAAAAATGGATTCATTGGAAGGCTGTAATTAGTATATAATACAATTGTAAAATAAGCTAACAAATGGTAATGCAAAATTAAAAATAATTTGTATCAAAAATTTGATGAAAGGACTTTATCTAGTAAAAGTTTACTTATATATTGAAGACCATTGTTTTTTCTCATTCTCATATTGGCTATATACACTCGTGCAGATATACTAAGGATCAAAACAAAATTAGACATTATTAATTACTATGCAATTCATGGGCTCGCTTTTCGTTGTACAACTTGAAATTTTTGCATTGCCGTGGGGATTTTTAATGGCTGTGGACTTATGCTTTTGTAAAAGGCTTTTATTTCGCCTTTGCAAATAGACTGCTTATGGCCGCTGGTTGACTTAAATTTTTTCTACCTCGCCCGAGCCCAATATTCATTATTGTTGGTGCCCGACTGATTAGCCTTATACATCAATTTCTTTGGGCAACTTGTCTCCCCCCCCCCCCGTTTTTTGGTAAATAACTAAATTTAATGGGTTAAAATATTATAGTTTAGTTACATCAAGGACCTTACAAATAAAAACCTAGAAACATAATATATACGTCTAATTTAATTTGATTTAAATTTTGACAATAGGCGTTGTAAAATTTTTTTTTTGTCAGATTTCCCCCTCCCTCGTGAAAATCCTGGCTACGCGCCTGAGGTAGTTGCTATATATCGGATAATTGCGAACCTGGCTAAATGATTCCCAGCAAATTATGATGATCGGTGCTTAGTTCTATTTTATCTGACCCCGGCCAAATGCCAAAATTCTGGTTAATAGAGATTTATTAACGTTTTTCTGTGAATTTCTTTTGACAATTTGTCTAGGTTGTTGCTTTATAACGGATGCTTGCGAAACTGGCTAAAGAATTCCCTGCAAATTAATGATGACCGTTGCTCTACTTTATTTGACCCCGACCAAAGGCCAAAATTATTAATTTGGTTAATTGCTATTTTAATTGAATATTTGCTGTTTTGTGAATTTTTTTCTTTTTGTTATTAACCTAAATTTTGCGTTGATAACATATTGTTCTTGTTAATAAAATTAAATATTTAGGCTTTTTGATATATTGTTGAAATAAAGATTGTAAACACGATTCCGGTTTGGATTTTATAAAGAGGGCCCGATTTACGACGGGTGGTAACCGCAAACCAAATAACAATAACTCTAATTTATATGCCATCTAGGACAAATTTTAAATTAGAGATTAATTTGTCTAAATTATCCCTATCTCTTTTAAAATGGGACTTAAAAATAAAAACAGACATATAACGTTTTCGCTCATATTGGAGCTCATTAGTATGCCATATTTAATTTTCTAGTCACATAGTAAGCAGGCTACTGACCAATGGAAAAGATGACCACTAGCCAAAGTGTGATTGGAAAATTTTTTCGTTTTTTTAATATTTGTCCCTTATGTATTGATACGCTTCTTGACCGTCTGCTGACTGCTAACCATTAGAAAAAATGACCACTGGCCAAAGTGTATATCGATTTTTTTTCTATATTATAATTATAGGCTATATGGCCGTCTGCTGGCTATTAACCAATGGAAAAAATGACCACTGGCCAAAGTGCGATAGGAAATTTTTTTTGTTTCTTTAATATTTGGCCCTTATATATTTAGACGCTTTTTGACCTTGACCATTAGAAAAAATAACCACTGGCCAAAATGTATATCAAAATTTTTTATCTATTATAATTATAGGCTATTTGGCCGTCTGCTGATTACATGAAAAAAGGACCAGGCCAAAATGAAATTTGAAATTTTTTTAGTTTTTTTAATATATGTGCCAATAGCATTGGTTTTACTTATCAATTGAATATAATATCAAAAATCATTTATATTATTTAGTAATTTGTTATATAGTTTTTTCCCCCGTCTTACCGCACCACACACCATAGTTTTACAAATGGGTTTGCCCCGTCCCTTTTTGCTTTTAAAACCGCTTTCCAATAACCTAACTCTAAATACAGTGCAAAATTATCACCGTCGCAGCTAATATTCGCACCATAATCCATTCTTTTACTCGCTAGATTAGATAAAATGTTACCATTTCAATGTTGTTTTTGATTAGTTTAGAATTTGATATAAGGCAATGATAAAGCAGGTTATAATGAATAATGAGTGAAAGAAAATCTATGCCTCAAATAAGGTATAAAATGCAAAATGATAGCTTAGAAAAGGCTAAATATTTGTAATAAGAAACTGCTATTATTTATATGAAAATTGTGTAAGTAAAAAAATAATTATAACGCTGTACGAGTATTATCCGATTCCCTGCTGACTATTGCCCCCTCCCCTCACATAGCCATTCTCGCCCCTTTCCACCTATCTCGCCCACAAATTGCATAGCAAATGTGCTACGTTTATACTGAATATAGATGAGTTTTGTAAAAACAATACCCCAAAACTAGATGCATGTAACAAAACGAACTCTAAGTCGGACCCTCGGCAAGGTGTTGAGGGTGCAGCCCCCAACGCCACTTCCCCCTCCCCCAGGTTTTTATAGTTTTACATATTAAGGATTAAAGTTACAGAGTTGAATTTATTTATTTTTAAGTATTGAGAATAAAAGTGTAGTTTTAAAATTTTAATGGGATTATTTAGAGTTGTAGTGATATTAAAATATATTCTTTTGTAACAATATACATTAAGAAAAAGGTGGTTTAATTTATCGGTAGAGGATAATAAAATTTTGTATGTATACCCGGGCGTAGCCAACATTGGAATTAGAGGGGGCAATAATGATTTAGGGAGGAGCAAAATAATCATTTTTTAAAATTTTAGCATTATTTTTAATAAATTTCAACAAATTTTTGGATTTAGAGGAGGGGCAGGGAGGCCCTTACGCCCATTTATGTATATTTTTTCTTAGAATTATTTGAATTGGATATTGGGCTACATCCAGATGTTCAAAGTTCTTCTTAATTAGCTTGGTTCATCTCAGTTTGAATGATGCGTCGGGTTAATATAGGTTAGCAAAGTCGTTGGGATTTAATATTTAACACAAATCGGCGCCAAGATATAATAATGCTCCAGTAGCGAGCGGGTTTGGCAGATAGTATGATGTAATTTATTAATTGCAATGCAATTATGATAGACATAAATATATCCGTGAATACAAGGGAGGTATGGAAAGTTGCACGACTTACGATCAAACAGAATACTAAAACTTTAAATTTAAGCTCACAGATTTGTTAAAAGTTTAGAGGCGATTCTCTAGTGATCTAATGGGGAGTTTTAAAATTTTGTTATTTAGCCACTCCCTTGATAGCCTAGAGATTTGCTTAATCCCCTATATATTTAAAACTGCGTTTATCCTTTGATTAATGATAAAATTTAAGGCCAGGGCAAGGATTAGAACTATGTAAGATATTAGTTTAGCATATTTTTGTTTCAAATCCTGGCTACGCCTATGGTTCAATTAAGTTTCTGTAGTTATGTATGTACTAGTGCATCTAGGGCCACGTTAACCAGAGGTTACGTGTTCTGTTAGCAGGTTAGTGATAAGTGTGTTAGTACAGATTTATATAAAGACAATTAATATGGTTTATTACGTTAGTATCATTAATAATTAATAGTAATAATAAATATATATAAATAATAACGATATATATGGTGCTAGGTATAAAGAAGTTGTAATTAGTTCGCCACGGGGGGGGGTACGTCGTGTGGAAGTGGAAGGCTGAAAAGGCTTTCCATTCCGTTCTTTCCTGCATAATGGGGAGTATTGAATTCCAATGATTAAAGGAACGGAGTTCCTAAAAAGTGGTGTAAATCCAGAATTCTCTACATATAAGATTTCGTGATTGAGGGGGTCTCCATAATATCGATCATAGACACATATTTAATCCACTCCGTCTAGAGACTGATGTGCCAAAAATTCCATTTCCGCGAGATGATTATGTTTTTTATGGGAGGGATATGACAAAGGGTTCAGAGATTAACGTTGCTAATTATTTTTGGTTATAAAATATTACACACTCTCCTCAACATTTTGTTGAATTTTGTTTTTTTGTTTGGGCAGTTTTGACAGTTGGACCTTTGAGTGACCAGGTCATCTATAGAGTAAAATATGTAAAATGGTGGTTTTGAACCCACGGAGGCGAGCAGGTAGGGCCAGCTCATGCGACTTCCATATGGAGTAGCACGAGTTTAATTTTTCGCTTTTTTATTCAATTTATTATAGATGGGAGTTCGTGTCGGGGGAGAGAGTGACTCCTATATAGTTTACCGATGCTGAGAGAGGGACTTGAGTATTATCTATGAGAACGGTATTTAATTGATCACGACGGCCCCAAGTCCGTGTGCAAAAAGTGGAAGGTTGGCGTCAGGTTGGAAACCGGCTATAAAAACCAACTCCAAAATTATGATAGTTTCAAACAAGATTTTACAAGAAAAGTCTAGGGCGTCCTCCACAAAAGACGCGCACTGAATACCCCGCCCGTGCAATGTGAAAAATACATTAGGGTTACTGAACTCACAACGAAGGCGGTTAAGAAAATTAGTTGTTGAAAGAATGCGAATAACGTGTTGGAATGTGGGAACGTTGACGGGGAATAGCATCGAGGTCGCACAAGTCCTAAAAAGAAGAAAGGTACACATCGCTTGCCTACAAGAGACGAGGTGGAACGGAACGAAAGCTCGGGAATTAGGAGAAGGATACAAGCTTTTCTACAGTGGGTCACCAAATCGTAGAAACGGGGTCGGTATTTTTCTAAGCGAATCGTTCAAGGACAAGGTAGTGGAAGTCAGCGTTGTTCCGACAGGCTAATGTGGGTGAAGATTGCAGATCAAGGGGGCCTCCTAACCGTTATGTCCGCGTATGCTCCCCAAATTGGGTGTCCGGAATCAGAGAAAGACATATTCTTCGATTCATTGGAAAAGGAAATACAAGCGGGGGACATTAAATTCGGCGAGATGGTTTTCGGCAAGTTGACGGGCCACCGTTTTAAGTTATAAATGAACGATTTAGTTTAGGACCAATGTTACACGATCCAAATTCTTGTACTGTATAAGCGATCTGACATTCCATTTTCCTATTCGATCCAAAAAATAACGAAGCGCCGATTTGTGTTTTTCGCATTCGGAAAAACACAAATCGTAAAAAATAAACAAAATTTCTTACTCACGTTTTTATATTGTGATTTCGGTCTCGCAAGGGCAGGTTTTGTAGGGTTAGGGTTAAGTCATTTTAGGTTCAAGATACATAATTACTTTTTTTGGATTGAATAAGAAAATGGAATGTCAGATCGCTTATACAGTACAAGAATTTGGATCGTGTAACATTGGCCTTAGTTTAGAGTAAAAATAATTTCAATTTTTTAAGTTCTTGAAAGGCATAATAGTTAGGCAATTTGTTTATCTTTTTGTATATATTTTATTTGTAGTGCTGCTTAGATGTTTTAAATCATTAAATAACCAAGTTATTTCAAGATTTTGCCAAACCCAAGCAATAAATGATGCCCTTATCATAGGTGGAGGATGTTTTGGTGCCAGTTTAGCATATCATTTGACAAAATATGGATTTAAGAATGTAATATTGCTTGAAAAATCAGAGTTGACTGCTGGCTCAACCTGGCATGCTGTAGAAACTTTTTCCAATTTTTTAACTATTTATTATTTAGGCAGGGTTAGTTGCTTATTTTCACCCAGGGATTAATATGAAAAAGGTTCACTTTGATAGTTTGGAAATTTACAAATTGCTGGAAGATGAAACAGGTAAAGCAGTAGGCTTACACACTCCTGGAAGTATACGATTGATAACTACATCACTGAGGAAAGATGAAATGTTTTACCAAATGAGTAGACAAGGTTGGAATCAGGCTGATCAATCTGTCATCACCCCAGAAGAAATTAAAGAAATGTGTCCATTGATAAATTTGGATAAGGTATAAATTTAAAGTGTTATATAAATACTAGTTTCAGAAATCAGATTTTTTTATTGATATTTTTTACAGTTGCATGTTATAATATTATATAAAATAATTTACATAGGTATTGTTACAGAAAAATCCTTGGAATTTGTTTGTCCATTTGCTTTTTTACTAAATCTTATATATTTACTACATGAAATAGTTACTTTTTAAGAGATCAAGAAAATAGTTTCTTCTCCTTTTTGTCCATCTTTTTCCTGATAATCATTTTTATGCCCAGAGCAAATCCTTTTGAAAATTAGGAATATATAACTGTATTTTTTTTGAGTCAAAAGGGGCAACCCCAAGTAAAAAATTGGCCTTTTACATTTGCAACCCATTATTAAATTTTTTAAAGTTCCAAAATAAACTTTTGTAAGGGAAAATAATATTTGTTGCTTTGAAAAAAAAACGTCAAGTCATCTCATTCCTTTCCTTTGTTAGGGGGCGATGAGGAATAGTGGTAGACTGTTAAAGTGATTGGTTGAAAAATTTGTAAAAATAATACGATTTATTGAGCCAAAAGTATGGTTCACAAATTTAGAAGGGAGTAAATTATAATTATATTAATTTAAAAATGCAATTAACAAATAAATAAATTTAAGATGCATTAGCGTAGCTAGGGGGTGGCAAGGAGGGAGGGGGGCTGCCCCCCCCCCTAAATCCAAAAATTTGTTGTTTACTAAAATTAGGGCTAAAATCTTAAAAAAAGGTCATTTTGCCCCGCCCCAAATCATTATTACCCCACTCTTATTTTAATGCTGGCTGCACTCATGTTAAGTTGTGTTTACATATTAATTAGAATAGCTTTAAGATATTTCGTTTTTTAGACGAGCACAAACAAGATAATTTTTTACTTTGAGACTATAATAATGGAAAGGAAATGTAAAAAGAAACGACCAATTTGGTACAAGCCTGTCATTTAGAGAGAGGGGCAATTTATGGAGGGGAAAAATGATAATTTGCAGTAAGTTTAGTCATAATTATAATTTATAATAATGGATTTAAAGGGGGGGGGCAGCCTACCCTCTTGGCTACGCCCATGTAAAAGACATTAATATTTTTTTAGGTACTAGCTGGTCTTTATAATCCCGGAGATGGTCACATAGATCCATATTCTCTAACTATAGCTTTAGCCGAAGGGGCCAAAATGCGTGGTGCCAAAATCTTTCAAAATTCACCCGTAACCTCCTTACAACCATTTCTTGCCAGGCCCAATAAGCTTGACCATTGGCAAGTTTTCACGGCCTCGGGTCTGATCTATCGAGCGCGACACGTTATAAATTGCGCCGGTAATGAAATTTTTTATATTAGTAATACCCCCAGAAAATTGAATATTATGTAACTAGGACTTGGACACTTAGATAAGTTAAAAAACTTTCAGTTATTAATAGAAGAAGTTTAGTTTAGATGGGCTTAATGCTGGGTAACATGGGCGTAGCCAGCATTGGGATTAGAGGGGGGCAATAATAATTTAGGGAGGGGCAAAATGATCATTTTTTGAAATTTTAGCCATACTTTTAATTAATTTTTACAAATTTTTGGATTTAGGGGGGGCAGCCACCCCTCCTTGCCCTCCCCCTTGGCTGCACCCATGGATCTAATATAAGAAATCTCTTTGAGATTTTATAAATGTTTAGGCTGATGAGCGAATCCATTTAAATTCTCAATAATGAAATCTATACAATTTCAAGAAACCTACGAACCTTACTTAAAAATCATTTATCATACATGTCACAATGTTTTTTGTTTAAATTTCCAAAGAGTCGTGTCGTGTTGGTTATTTTAAAGAAAAGGGGTTTATTCTCCGAGCTAAATATAGACAATTTTACAAACAAAATATCACTTAAATTTTTGAAGGTGGCTTAATTAAATCAACTCGGGTATTTCTTCGCCGATGAAAATTAAATTTTGCCTTTGCTCTTTTGCATCGAAGCCTTAAGCATATTTACATGTGGTGAACTACTGTTGCCAAACGGCTGGGTTTGGTCTATATTTCTTGGCCGACCATTAGGCTTAGTCGAAATTTGAAGGAAAACAGGCCAGAGTCGACCGCTTTTCTTAGTTGGAATCCAGTCCTTTTTACGACACTAACGCGAACATATCGAATATTACAGGGTTGTGGGCTATCGAAGTGAATAAAATGGCGGGCATACTTAAAAGTCCCCTGGTCCAAATTCACCATCAATACGTGGTGACGACGGCGTTAGAATCCGTACAGAATCTGCCTAGGGAAATGCCAGTGCTGAGAGATTTGGAAAATTCATATTATTTGCGCCAAGAACGGGGTGGAATTTTGATAGGACCGTACGAACACCCGGACTCTATGAAAATGTCCGTAGACTGGGCTAAGCAAGGAGTCCCCAAAAGTGATTTTAATTGTTTAGAATTATTGATTCCTATGGAATTTATGGGCTCGCTTTGCGTTGTCCTGTCCGTCCGTCCTGTCCAACTTTTAATTTTTCAATAATTGCCGTGGAAACGTATACGAGACATTAATGGCTGTGGACTTATGCTTCCGTAAAAGACTTTTATTTTGCATTCGCAGATAGACCAGCTAATGATCCCTGGTTTGCTTTAATTTTTTCGACTTCGCCTGAGCCTAAATTTTATTATTGTTTATGGGCTCGACTGATCACCTTTATATATATAAATATCTTCTGGCAACTTAATTGTTGCTTTATAACTTATAATTGCGAAACTGGCTTAATGATTCCCTTTAAATTTTATCATTATATTTATATATAATCAAGCGAGTGTTAAATTTTCGAAAAGGCCTTTAACAAATATTGCAGGAATAAATTATGAGAAAAAGCCAATATTATAAGTGTTATCATAATTTTTTACTATTTTTTTGAAAACTTGATTTTTCTGCATAAGTTTGTTGAAGGAAACTTATCTCGTTGTGTTGTATTTATTTAAAACACTGGCAAAGCTTTTATTTTATAGTTAGTTTCTTGCAGTCTATTAAGATACTCTTTTTAAAAAAAGTAATCCTAAATGCTCTAGGTTTTGTTTGATAATTAATGAAACATCTAAAACGTGGAAATTAATTTTTTATAACTTATAGGCGCACATAGTTTATAGGTAGCAAATACTAAATTTTAACATAAGCCGTAAAGTGTGCATAAAATTTGCAAACTTATCATACGAAAATTACAATTAGTCATCAGTCTCCTCTAGTGTAAAAACGGCTAGGTTGATAGCCGTTTTTACAACACTAGTCTCCTCCATTAAAAAATACCCTTTATTATTTATGTACTGCGTTATCAAGATTTTGGGAAAGAATTATTCGCCCCCGACTTAGATAGAATCATGCCTCACATAGAGAAAGCCATGGATTTGATTCCCGACCTAAAATCCGCCGCTATAAAAACGTGCGTTTGTGGGCCTATCATGTACGCGCCCGACGTATTGCCTCTAGTGGGTCCCGTTTTGGAGCAACCTAATTATTGGATTGCGGCCGGCTCTGGGTTAGACTTCTTACTAAATCGCTTCTTTGAGGACAATTCTTTTTCATACAAGATAACAATAAATAGAACATTTACGACTTTACGATATGTATGCAAAAATCCGATTTTGGTATAAAGGGCAAACATTGAAACAAAGCATAAATGAAGGCATAAGAGTAAAGCTTGATATAATACTTCGCCAATATTACGTTGTGTCTTGTGGTGTTCATATCTTTTCATGTTAATAGATATGGAATTATTCACGCTGGGGGCATCGGAAGTTACCTAGCAAAGTGGATCGTCAATGGGGAACCGCCCTACGATTTGTTAGAGTGCGATCCCGGCCGATTCAAAGAAACTTGGGCTGAAGAGTAAATTTTTATCTGCCCTTTACATTAAAATGATATGACTTTAAAGTTTAGATTGCCCCAAAAGTTTATTTTACAATTTCGAAAGGTATAATGTTAATTTAGATGGAGTTAATAAAATTCAAGCTAGAACATCAATTGATTTTTCATATTTTAAAGTTGAATCTATCTAAAAGATAAGGCGAACTAGATACGAAATATAAAGCTCGAAACGGTATTAATTGTTGCAATAAAGTTATTTCTCCCATTTACAATCGATATTATCATAAGATGTGCATTTTTAGTGGACTGTCGTCGTCTCTTCAATTTTATGATTTATTCAACGTTATTTAAGGCTAAATTCAATAAGTTAACGCTTTTTGATAGGAGGTTCGCAAAATTGTATAAATACCTAGCAGTTTTGTAAAAAAATAAAATTTGACTATCTCTTATTAGGGCATTTGTGTTCGCTAAGGCGCGCGAGAGTTATGGCATGAACAACGCGTTATATTATCCCAAGGAACAAAGGTCGGCAGGAAGACCTAGTACCAGGGCCACAAACCTTTCTGAATATCTCCGAGAACGACGCGGAGCCCGGCTCGGATTTGTAAATGGTTAGCCATTGATATGTTCACATGGGCGTAGCTAGTATTGGAATTAGAGGGGGGGGGGCAATAATAATTCAAGGAGGGGCAAAATGATAATTTTTTGAATTTAACCATTTTAATAAATTTCAAGTAATTTTTGAATTTAGAGGGGGACAGCCGCCCCCCCCCTGCCTCTCCCTGGATATGCATATGTGTGTTCACATCACATTACTTATGAAAATGTATTTTGTCATTTATTTTCATAATATGGTAGATTGTATTTATATCGCAATTCTAAAACATCAAATCATACCCTGCAACATTTTAGCTGTGTGATACGAGAGAAGGGGTGGGTTGTAAGGATTAATAACGTTTTAGCTTAATGTAATGCCTGGTTTGCTAAAATTGTTCTCGGAGCGATTTATTTTTGAAAAATCGGATACTTTTCATTTCGATTTGACAATTAAAGATTGAGATTTAAGAAATTGCCTACTAATTGTGGTATTTAAGATCGGAACTCAATTACGTTTTTATTCTCTTGGCTTAAAAGGAGGAATTTAAATCGCGATTTTTGTTTCAGGGATACTTATTATTAGTCTCCGGCCAATTATCCCTTCCCTTCACCCTTAAGGTTTATGTTGAGTCTTTGCATGGACTTAGCCAGGAAGGACAGGGAGGGGCAGCTTCCCCCCTTTAAATCCAAAAAATTTATAAAACTAAGTTTTAAATTTCAAAAGATAATCATTTGACCCTTCCTAAATGATTATTCCCCCCCCCTCTAATTCCAATGCTGGCTACGCCCATGAGTCCTTGGGTCACACTTGCCATACCATATTACCACACTATTATTCGAAACATTTAAATTTAACTTTAAAAATTAAAGTAACCCGAGGTTGTTTAATACACGCTTGAAAATTCATATTTATTTATAAATTAAAAAAAATTCCATCAATTTAGGATGGGAACAAGCGTTGTATTTCGTGCCTGGCCAACCGTTAAAAGATCAAATTTACGAAACGAAGGCTAATTTTCGTCGAGGTCCAGAATGGTTTGCTCACGTCCAAAGAGAAGCTCTCAACGTATTACGTGGCGTTGGCATAATAGATTTATCCACTTTCGGCAAATTTATAGTTCAAGGCAATGATTCCACCACCTTTTTAGACTACGTCTTCGCCAACACTCTACCCAAAGTACATAATTAAATTCCCCCCAACTTGCCTGTATGATAGGTTAGGTTAAAAGATCTCCTTCTTCTTTATCGTGTATTCGGTTTCGGTCCCACTGTCGTGTTGTTTATTTTCATAAGTTTCTTCCATCTTATAAGGGTCATTCATGTCTTGATTAATCTACTTCGTTTTCATAACTTTGTCCACTTCCCCTTTCCACGTGACACGAGGTCGTTCTCTTCCTCTCTTCCCTGGTACCTCCATGTCTAGTCCTTTTCGATTTACATCATTCGCATCCCTTCTTAGTATATGCCCATACCAACTTAGCCGATATCCGTTCATCATGTCCGCCATAGGTTGAATACCCATTTTTTGTCATGAGAAAGTCATTCGTCATATGGTCGAGCTTAGTATACCCCAAGCTCCAACGTATCATTCTCATCTCTGTGACATAAGCTTTCCTTCCGTGGTGTTTAATGCCCACATGTTTCACTTCTATAGAATAACACGTCCGTCTTACGGTGTATTTCTAAGCTTTGCCCCTTAACAATATTTGCATCTCATGACCAACGTCCGATATACTTCGCTATATAAGCCATTCTTTTTGGATCCATTCACATCTTTTGCGCAATATAAGATATTAATATTATAATATAGGTGTTTGCTCTAACAAAACAGTAGTACATGGGCGTAGCTAGGATTGGAACTAGAAGTGGGGGGGGGGGTAATAATGTTTTGGGAGGGGCAAAATGATAATTTCTTAAATGTTTGAAGGTTGCATTTAATCAATTTTGAGTGTCGTTGATTATTTGCTAAATTTAACGTCCTTAAATTGATAGCTAGACTTTGTAAAAATGCTACATTTTGGAAATTCTTGGTGCGACAATTGTTTAGCTCATAATTTGAGACCATAACTCTTTCTCTTCGAATATGCAATTACCTAAACGGCCATACACTTAGTCTCGCTCTTTGCAAAATTTGCTCTGGCTTAGGGCTACGAAAATATTTCTTGATTTACTGAGACTGAAAAATACTCTTTATTTTATTAATTGAAAAAATAGTTTGAACCCGAAATGTTTTTAAATTCTAAATTTTGACAAATGGGTTTGCTCAGTTAAAACGAACCAATATATCTCACGCGATCGCGCCTTTGAGTGGTAAAGTTTATTCCGAGATGACACTTTCTCGCTTGTCCGACCACGAATTTCTGTTGCTCACTGGCTCCGGGTCCGAAATCCATGACCTTAGGTATATTTTTCTTTCCATTAAACTTGCCAAATCAATGTATATAATTTATTTTTATTAAGTTTAAAAATGTTTTTTGTCAAAGATTAAAATGGCCTGAATATCGTTTAAATTAACCCTAGGTGGCTAAAGTATCATGCCCAAGACAAAAATTTTGACGTACAAATTAAGAATATCACGGACGAAATGTCTTGTTTGAGTGTTGCGGGCCCGTTTTCGGCTAGCGTTTTGAGCCGGGTCGGGCCTAACGATACCGATAAAAAGATCTGGGATGATTGGCCTTTTTTAGGCAATAAGTCGATGGATCTTGCTGGGGGTATCCCTGTCTTAGCCATTCGCGTCTCTTATACTGGTAAGTTTTTGTGGTCGCGTTGCCCGGCCCCGAGGTTTTGATTCAAAATTTGCCCGAGCCCGAAATGCTTTGGCCCGACCCGGCCCGGCCCTATATTTTTAATAAATAATTTTGGACAAACACGTATGAAGATTTTTTCGCCATGTAAATATTAAATAAATTTGATCGCTGATATTTGTAATTTAAAAAAGGTATGTTTAAAAGGATCCAATTTCTCTTGGCACGAATTATTTAAATAATAATAATTTAAACATAATAATTTGGGTTCATATATTATAAATGCTTAGTTGGCCTAGGCTTTATTGGGATTGGGCTCGGGCCTCAGGTCGAGCCGCCTTATTAGTCCGACCCGAGCACAAGGTCCGAGCTCGGCCCAAAACTCGGGCCGTTGAGCTTCTGGCGGTCGGTCCAAGGCTCTTAGGATGCGTCCATTTTTTCACAAAACGATTGATTTTGATAACATAAATCTGTACTTTAGCTTAAACTGTGAAGGACCTAATAAATTATAAGCTTAGCTTCTAAAAAAGTCATTATGTAAAACACCATGGCCATAATTTATAAATATTCTAGAAAACATAAATATAAAATATAAGAATAAAAAGCCTGTGCGTTTTAAATATAACTTTAACTGATTGTTGTTTAAATTACAACTCATTTCTTGATTGGCAGCATTAGTTTTGTGTGAAAATATTTTCCCATGTTAAATACCAGTTTTTACATATACATTATTAAAAATTAATTTATTAAAGTGTATTTTGCGCTTCCATTTTTCAGGGGAAATGGGTTGGGAAATATATCACAATCCCAAAGATTCGGTAGAATTGTATCAAGCTATAGTAGAAGCTGGTCATGAATTTGGAATTCAAGATTTTGGTGCGTACGCCATGAATTCCTTGCGAATCGAAAAAGGATTTAGGGCCTGGGGCCAAGAAGTTCGTTAATTTTTTTTATATAATTATTAACTAAAATTATCGATACGGTAAAAAAGGATACAATTGCAGAATAAAAATTAACTAAAACTAAGATTTACTATGGTATATTCGATCAAACATGTTAAACAATATAATTCAATTCTGTCATAGTTAATGGTTGTTTGATGTAGAATCACGACTACAATTTCTATAAAAAAGGCTTTATCATAAAGATAACTACTAATAATATAATTTCCATGATGTCCGTTTTTTTCCCTAGTATTTATATAAAAAAATTTAAGCTAATCTTGAATTCAGTTTTCATGCGTGTTTTTTAATTTCCTTTAGATGAACATGGACAAAGATCCGTTCGAAGCGGGTCTCGCTAACTTCATTAAACTCGACAAAGTAAGTTTGCCTATTACTGTTAAATGACACAATCTTTTCTATAGCCATTGCCTTAAGTGTGTTTATTACAACTTTTGTCGCAATTACCATTTTAAATAAAAATTATCAACTTTTTTTAGCGTTTTTATCACAACTATCATAGAAAGTGGATTTTTTGGGTAAATCTACGTTACGTGAAATTGCTCAATCTCGGACCAAAGAAATGTCTAGAAACGAGAAGAGTGCGCTTAAATCTTTGTGCTTTTTGTCAGTGCATGGCAATGATCATGACTCGGTAGACCCTGAAGGCAACGAGAGCCTGTGGCACGACGGGAAGGTATTCTTATTTTTAAACATCCATACTTTAATCACCTGCTTCACTTTAATATATGGCTAATTAAAATCCGGTAAAATGTAATACAAACATAGTATATTAAAAAATTAAATAAGAGCGTTAAGTAGCTAATATATCTTCATCTTACTCTTTTAAGGAAGGACAAGAATCCAAAAAGGATTCAAAATTGAATTTTGCGGTTAAAATTGCAATTGATTGTTCTAGTAAAAATGCGGGAGAATATTTAGAAGGAGGAGATCGTCTGTCTATTTCTTTAAAAAAGGCTAATGCCATTTTCCCATAAGAGCCGGAACAGGATGAAACTATGGGGATGAAAATACTTGAGTTTAAAAGGGCCTTGTATTATGTTAATTTGCGTCCCTCGGTGAGGGCCATTGGGCCTTAATTGAGATTTGAAGGGGCAGATGAAAAACTTTTTAAACAAAATTAATTATAGAAACGCTTGTGTCCAATTCTAAGCCTTACATTTTGTAATATATACTAGATGTTTAAATTAATTGCTATGCAATTTATGGGCTCGCTTTTGATTTCCGTTTTATTTTATTATCAATTTTGTCTTAGGTTGTAGGGAACACTACCAGCGGAGCTTACGGATTTGAAGTTGGACAGAGCGTTTGCATGGCTTACCTTCCACATTATTTGCTCAATGAAACAAAGCCCAAAGTTGAAATAGAGTTGCTCGGTAAATTGTATGATGTTACCGTTCACAATAAACCCTTGGTCATGACCGAACAAATGAAGCTTAAAAAACTAAAATGAATTTTAATTCCTATGCAATTTATAATTGTTATGATGTATTTTACAGTATTAAATCACTTTTTTTTTTATTGTTTTGTTATATTTACATATATTTATGACTAATGTTTTGATGTTTATTATTATAAAAGTTCAAACTAACTTAATCATGCATGATATTTTTATCTTTTTATAGCAAAACCTTCACCTCGTTTATAATACAAATATCGCACTTAGCTCAACATTTTTTGTATAGTGTTTCTTAACTATCAAATACATATTAAAATTGTTTTTTTACCAATAAATGATGTTTTTGTTATATAAATTTGTCAACATAGAGTTCGAGGATTAATAGAGAAAAGATTGATAAACGTTTAATTTACTTACATACATTTAAAATACTTTGGTCCATTTACATAAAGTTTAATTAAATAATTCAACCCCTATTTTAGATTATTTGTCACCCAACTAAGGGGATGGTGCGCATAAATGCTTATAAAAGTTTCCGATCTATAATAGTAAATATTAAATGAGTTCCATTTATTTCAGTACATATACTTTTAAAAAAGAATTCATAAGTTATAAAACTAATAGTTTAAAAATTTAGTTTCTTACTCTCTGATAGTATAGGAAATGCAAGAGGTGTGCAAATATCAAAAGTAAAATGATCCGTATTTATAAAACAGTTAAGGCATCGTCATTTTGAAGCTATATTTTTACAAAATGAGTTTGTAGTGCTTACTTTTGTGGTGGGAAAAGGCGTTGACGATATTCACATCGCTACTAGTATGTTGATAACCAGAAACGGGCGTATTTTGGCTCGGTTGAGCGGCGACGCTCTGAACGTTAAGCGTAGGGACGGGCACTAAGGAGCGTGGAAAAGGGAAACAAGGCGTTGGTAAGAGCGCTGCAGCTATAGGCGCTACGTCAGCGTCATCGTCTGGGAACAAAGCGGCAATTGGTGGGTAGGGAAACGCCGAAGCGCCACTACACAGCGTTGACGACGTTGGAGTAAGCTGCTGATACGTGGGGAGCGCGTTGAGCGGTTCCACGTTATGACCCATATCCAATTTGTAGATCGAATTCAATAAGGTTGGACAACCCGACTGTTCTTTAAACAGCGCGATACAACAAAGAAAGAAAGTTCGTGAAAGCGTTTTAATCGACCGCCTCAAGCTCCAAAAACAAACAAACAAAATCAACGACTAATCCATCCAATCTCATAACCACAAGCACATACATCCACACATATATATATAAATTTTTTTTTTTTAAGATAAAATTTGTTTATTATATATATTTAAACATAATATTAAATGGTACAAATATATAATAATGATATTAAAAAAAACATTATATCAGTAATATGTTTTCATCTTCCTCTTTTAGAAGAGGCCAGGAATCCAAAAAAGATTTGAAATTAAATTTTGCAATTAAGATGGCTATTGATTGTTTTAATAAAAATGCGGGGGAATAGGGATCGCCTGCCTATTTCTTTGAATAAAGCCAACGCCATTTTTCCATAGGATCCTGAACAGGAGGAAACTATTGGGATAAAAATACTAGAGTCCAAAAGGGCCTTGTATTTTTGGAGCTTGCGTTCTTCGGCGAGGGCCATGGGGTCATAATTAAGATTAGAGGGGGCAAATAGGTCTATGCATGTAAAATCCCACTTTAAAGGGAGACCATTTTCCCATGGGACTAGCGATGAACCGTCAGGACGCATTCGACCTTCAAGGGCAGGATCTGAAGGTTCAAGTATGGATGGAATTTGGGCCTTTCTAAGGGCTGACTGGATAATAGAATTAATTTTAGAGTGTCGCAAGTGTCTAAATTTATTAAGTCTGCAGTGTAGCGGATGGCGTGCTTCTTCATCCACAGGCAGGTTGCAATTTTTACAGGCATATGCCTTTGTGTATTTTATTCCAAGGCGTAGTGCTACATTGTAGGATAGCTCGCAATCCTCTAACATCATATTGGAAAACCTGCTAGGAAAAGCCTCTAGCCATTCATGTCCAGATTTATCAAACACCAAAGATCTAAGGTTGTAATGTTGTTTGGTATCGCAGCTCGAAAGGAGATAAGCAACGGAGCGCGAAACAAACATGCATCCCAATCCTTTTGATTTGGTGTTTGTGGTGGTGAGCTTTCTGGTAGAACATTTAAATTCCAAAGGGATAGGGCCTGTATAAATGTTTCATCAAGGGGGTATTAGATTAGTTTGGCGACGATGGATTTTGAGGATAAGTGGGATGATATAAATGAGGCCAAGGATAAGGAGCTTGGTGAACGAATTCCCAGACCCCCAGATTTTGTTGGTAATGTGGCTTGTAGCCAGGTGTTAGTATCGAATGACACATATATATATAAAATACCTGTGATCCCCCCTGTTTCTCTTTTTCGCCTTTTATTATTTAGCTATTTTTATTTTTTTCGCACCTTTTTCCTAACTCTATGTGTACCTATTATATTTGTTATAAAAACATCCATCCCTACAATCGCTATTGTTAATTTCTCGCTATAACCAGTTTTGTAATTTCTATTGTATTTTATATCTAATCTCCGTATTTACTCACTTTACTTCATTTTTAATTTTTGAGACTTCATCTGCTCCTTTTTTATTTTTAATATTTTTTCCCCTCATGATGGGCTTTTATAGCCAGAAATATTGCGTTCCATTTCCCTCTACCTACGCTATCAATTTAAATCCACCGATTTTATACAATGACATTTATATAAACGGATTGAAAATTCTTGATAGCCTTATAATTAGGGCTGCACCTACCGACACCGATACCGATACTTGAAACTTTTTTTACAAATATTATATTTGTTAGAGCTGTATATCTGTATACTTTTTAAATTAAATTTTTATATCTAATTTATTTTTTCATTGATTCATTCATTCAAATTTCTACCGCCACGGTGCAGCACTAAATGCATAAATTTTAAGGATATTATTCAAACGGATGATGCATTGGATATATGACAAGAATCAAACTAGATGTGTTCGGCATATTAAAGATGGATTTATATATGAACTCCTACAAACTAGAGGAAAATCGGCATATTAAAGATGGATTTATATATGAACTCCTACAAACTAGAGGAAAAAAATTTGTCTACACAATTTTGATCACAATGTAAAACATGAATTATGGATAAATTTTTGGTGAACTATCCAAATGCAACCAAATTAAGCCAGTGTAAAATTTACAATTTGTTTAAATTAATAAAACCTTTCGTTGTAATTCAGTTAAAAGCGATATTAAGTAGGCGGCTTAGTAACAGGCATAATCAAAACAGAGCCGAACAAGTTAACAAGGCAGAAAGTTACGGGGGGGGGGCGTTCGTGATGACGCGCGAAGCGAAAAAAAGCGAAGCGAATTTTAATTCGTGAAAATGTTTAAGCAATTATCAGGCGATCGTTGTTTATTATGCGTGCGATTCAATTCGCTTTTAACATGGTTTATAACGTTAAAATACTTATATTTACATTATGCTAAGAAAAAAAATGTCAATTAAATATGGTAAAAAAAGTGAATATTGCCCTACCTTTCCTAAATTAGTGATCTATCTAATGAGGTTTTTCAATTATTTTAGGATGAGCAAAGTATTTATATGTTTTCATTTAGTTGATGCTAGGTAAAAATTTATAGTTGTTGATGTTGGTAGGGCAGTAAATCAGATGGAGGTATATTTTCCAACTCTAATTTATTTAAAAAAATTGGAAAATGGCTACTACCTATTCCTCCCCCCAAGAAGTTGCCAAACTCAAATTAGTTCCCAATCAGATGATGCCTACCCACTAAAAACTTATATGATGAAGCCTTTTAAAGGTTTAGGCACTGATTCTTTTAGACGCTTTCATTATAGGCTTTCTAGAGCTAGAAGGCACCTCAAAATGGGGATATTAGGGAAACCAATGGATACTAAAATCTACACAACTGATTTAATCATAAATACATGTGTGATTTTACACAACATGAATATTGATAAAAAAAATCTTTATGTTTCCTGGGATAAAAGATCAATAATTCTTTCAACAAAAATCTTTGAAAAATTCCAATCATAAAGCTAAACGTATTGCCCAATTATTTTGTAATTTATAATACTATTTTAGAATGGAAAATATTTTAAATCATTTTAATAAACTAACTCCATTAGATTTTTATATATAATATCAATTTGCTGTATATGAAATTCAGATTCTAAATTTTTTACATTAACAACACTTATTCCTATCATATTTATTTTATTTATCGTGTGTAATAAATATAATAAAACATATTTACAATGTAAATTATTCATCCTCAAATGTTTTCTGATCTTTTTTTCCTTTTCTTATCTATTTTTGGAGGTTCTATATGAATATTGATTTATAAGCTTTATCAATTTATCATTTTCCTTGTTACTAGTTGAAGCAAGAATACATGCTATCTGTGTTAAATGATAGATCTTGTCCATTCAATATTGAGTACCACTCTCCCCTGTTCTAAGCTAGGTCTTAAAAATTCCATCACAGTAAAATAAGGCCAATAAGAAGTGGTTAAACCACTCTTACTTTTAAGATTTTAGCCTTATTTAACTATATCATATTTCTCAGAGATTCTTCCATCTACAATATCTTCACCTATGCACCTATATTATATTATATATAAATTCACCAATTCAATTTCTTCAAGATCGCGCGAAAACAAAATGATTTACATTATTTTCGTTCGCTTTTTGCCGCGTGCGAAAATAATCGTCTGCGGTTTCACTATGAACGCCTCCTGTTTAATTAATACATTTGTTATTTTCATGCGAATTAATTCGCAATTAGCGCGTCATCTATTCATTTAAACCCTCTACTAAATATGTTTTTAAAATGTTTTTCAACCGTTTTAAGATATATTTCCTGCAGATCTAGAAAGCTTGAACGCGAACAAAATAAACTAATGGTCAATTTAATTCCCTAACAAACACAAATTTGGAATTTAAAAGTAAAAATCAATTGCTGAACTCTAATTTGTTGAAAGAGCTTTTTAGTATAAATAAAATCAAAAGTAGATATCATGAACGAATTGTTTATAAATGAAGCAATTATGCGAATATAATGATATAGAAGGAATCAAAGTTGAACAACTAATCTTGCATAATAATAAGAAAAGTGTAGGTTGGGTATAAAACAAACACATTTATGCGTGCTCAAGAATGGAAAATACATGGAGTTATATTATAAGTTTCATTAAAACAAATGTAAAATCATCAAAAATCAGTTGATTTAAGACTTCATTATATAAAACAACGCCTAGGCGAGCCCAAATCCTTCCGAACATTCTAAGATGGCTTTAAGAAGCATGGAGTGTAATTTTTCGTACGTTTCATAAGCCGGCAAATCCAATTGGTTAAAGCTGCAAGGTAAAATCCAATATAAATTATTACAAAAAATCAAATTAAGACTATTTTAAGAAAACCAATGCGCTGGAAATAGTGTAATAACATTAAGCGGCTTAAAATTTTAAATTTTACCTAAACAAAACCAATATAATAAGGTTCCTATAGTATGTTTAAAGCAAAATTTGCGAGCAAAATTTGAGATGGTTTCAAAAATTATACCATGTATGTGCCGATGGTAGCCGATCCGTGCTTCTATTGTCGCGGTAAATTTGGAATTTCTGTATGCCGTTCATGCCTTCTAAACTTGCGAATCCTTGGAGGGGAACTTTAGAAGTTCCCGTTACGAACTGCAAAAATTTGGCTTTGGTAGCTTGGTCGAAGGAGCGCAAGGCACGCCAAAACCATTTGATCTAACGACCGGAAAAAGCGTAAAAAATGTAGCAATGTCTCTATTATTTGAATTTTCCTACACTTGATTATGATAACACGACAGCGTACCACTAGCCTCAAAATATTTCTATTTCTAAGGTCATGATTATCAAATACGTCTAATCACACCGTTGCTTCGTACAAAGTAGTAAAATGTCTGTGGTCCATAAAAATTTTAGGTCGAAATGTTGGCCTTAGTGAATGTTATCAAGGGGTTGAGGCTTGGACGTAGCCAGGATTAAATACAGAGGGGGGGGCAATAATGATTTAGGGATGGGCAAAATGATAATTTTCAGTAATTTTAGCCATAATTATTTTAAATTAAAATTTGAAGAATTTTTTGGATTTAGAGGGGGCAGCTGCCCCTCCCTGCCACCCCCTGGCTAAACCCATGGGTTGGTTTTAAAACAATTTGAAAGTAATATGTCACATAATACTAATAAATTCAAAAAAATTGGATTTAAAGCATTTACTTGTAGCGAGTCCGGCATATATTTATGGTATTCGGTATTGGTGCGCAAGTCTTCGATGTCAAAATTGGGCAGGCCTGATATGAAGAGTTCCAGTTCTTGTTCGTTGAAAATCGAAATCAAATGTTTAGGAATTACGTCGTAGAAACCCTCCAAAAAGCTAATATACAGAATAACAAGAATTATTTATCGTTGGGTTCTAATATAATATTTCACAAATTCTCAAAAACACCACACAAAATTGCATGTAAATTTCAATTACCACTCTAGAGCTGATCAAAAGTATAAATTTTGTGAGTAATTTTCTAGTTATCACGTAAGAAAGAATACCTATTGAGCTGCTGCCTAATGGCTCCGGTCATCTTCATTTGGCACAAAAGTGCCACATACTCTTGTTTGTTCTCCTCGGTCACTAAGGTATGTTGTCCATTCGGAATCAAATCTCTGGTTTCCGTGACTCCAAATTCTTGAATCTTTGAATAAATATATGTAAATATGTATGTATTTATCCGAATTAAAACATAATTTAAATAATGACCAAGGAATTGGTTCCCCTTACTTGTGTACTAAAACTAAGGTCGTAACCCAAAGTTTCCAAATTGTTTTCGAGCAAGTAGACCAAGCCTTGATAAAATTCGTAATCTTCACTCTCCATATCGCTGTATCTATTGATTTTTACGAAAACAGCAATAATACAAATACCGATACAAACTAATCAAAGTTAGTAATCCAGTTCAGATTTTACGAGTGATTTTCAAAATTTATATACGATATTTCGTGTTAATAATGAAAAAAGCGCATACACAATTAATAAATATTTCCAAAGCAATTTCTTTGACTATAGAATTGACATATAGTTTAAAAGAATGTTCATAATTCGAATAAATTAGTTAAAAAGGCCAAATTCTAATAACATGGCGCCAATAAATTTGTTTTGAATATATACATCATTCGAGGCAAACACAATAAAAGTTCTGATTCTGACACTCCTAATGCAATGCATCGAAATAAGCTCACGAAAAATAGCTGTATTTTAATCGCAAAGTATAATTTTAAATCCCTGGCCAACAGCTGGTCGCTTTTAACGGATGATACATGCGACGCTCTCGAATTACGATTAATTATTTTTATTTCTTTCTTACCCGCTTTTATACTTTATACATTTCCCATTTCTATACTTCGCCTCTATAGTGTTTCTACGTCGAATGAACAAAACGTAAAAAAAGGCAGGGGGTTATTTACTTGACATTTTTGCCGAGTATGTGCTTGTAGAAGGAGCGAGTGAAGTAGCATTCCAAGTGTTTGTTGTCGTAAATAGCTTTAGCGATGACTCGGCCCACGAATTTGAAGTATGACAAATGGTTGGAATTGCAATGCGAGGCCGGGTTTATGGTGTAGGTTACCCGATCGCCGGGCGAGGTTCGGAACAGGGCGTAATTGGGATTAAAGATTTCTCGTGCTATGATGGAATACCATTCTCTCAACAATCCTCCCGCATCTTGACCTTCCTCCCCTAAGAGATGAATTAAATAAATAAATAAATAAATAAATGGGAGTTAGGTCCAGGGTTATGGGATAGGAAATAGGAATGGGTAAAAGATGAAATAAAAACCAAAAAATCTTATGGTCAAACTATAGATTGCCGTTCTTTTGGGAATAGTGACCTTTAAATAGCTCCAAAAAATCTAAATTAAAGCATAAGCGTGTTTTTTAACAGCTCTTTTTACTCGGGAGGCTATAATAACACTTTATCGTTTTCAAGCATTGGCAAAGCTCTCCCAAAATGCCCATTTTGAAGCAGTTTAACGAACCTCCATTTGAAGGAACTGCAACCTGTAAAACAGATGATTCTTTCCCGAAGAGTTTAAAAATTCGTGACGATATTCGGTTTTTTACGATATAAACCGTCAAACCAACAATTAAGTATCCTCAAAAACATATACGATCATAGGGCATGAAAAAATAATGAAGTCTGGCAATGGAGAAATCCTTGGCAAAAAAACAACCTTGGATCAAAAGCCATTTATTTTCACAAATAAAACACTTTTTGACAGCCTGCCCCTCTCCCACTTATAAAATGCTTAAACCAGGGGGGATGGAAGAAGCGATTGCCCCCCTCTAATCCAAAAATTTGATGAAATTTATTAAAAGTATGGCTAAAATTTTAAAAAATGACCATTTTACCCCTTCCTAAATCATAATTGCCCCTCCCTCTAATTCCAATGCTGGCTACAACCCTGCTCATATATAGTACTTAGATACCTTCGAATATGATGTAAAAGCGACTCTTCCACACGCTAGAGGGCTGACGGTGCAGCTCTCGGTAAGAATCTTCAAACACCTGATTTCGCCTCACGTGCACTGGAAAATCTTCACCCGTCCTGTAGATAAGTAATGTAAACATACAGCTTGTGCAATTCATTGAACTTTGAATATTGTGTGTTTTTACGAGCTTGGCTTTTTTCGTTTAATCGTAATAAAAATTTTACTCGTCTAGTTTATGATGCTCCATCTTAAATGAATAGTTAACATTATTTGGAGGGTTCGGGATCTTTACACTGGTGTTTCGTAAAAATGGCTGGGTTTTGTTTGGTCGATATGCTTAGTCAACTAAAACTAAAGGTCGCCCAAACAAGACCGAGCCGTTTTTACAACACTACTTTACACAGCTTATTAGGATAGTTAAGCCAATTAAAAATGGAGTGGGAATTTGTATACAAATAACATTGACATGGCCATTTTTTACACTTTTTACCTCGTTTATCTAACAATCGTTAAAAAACACATTATTGTTCCGCGTAAATTTCTCTTCCATAATTAGTTGTCCGATTACGGGATGGAATCATAAAGTCAGAATTTTTAGACTTCCATTATCAGCTAAAGGTCGACATAAAGTCAGTCTTAACTTGTAAGGCTTGTCTTAATATCGGATTTTGCTCCGGAGCAAAAATTGTCGTACGGTTTATAAAAAAGCCGTGTCTTAACTTCGAATTTACAACGCATATAATAACAGCGATTTTGTTGATGCAAAATTTTTCCTACGCTTAAATGTTTTATGTTTTAAAATCTTTAGGTATCGGCAAAGTTCTGATTTAATCTCAATAGTTGAAATAAATAAAAAAAAAACCTTTTTAACTACCAAAAAACAAAATATTAATGATTAAAACCTAGTTTGACCCATGCAAATTGAATCGAATATTTAGACAGAGATAAATTTGCGCGATTCGAATCTGAATCCGATATTAAGACAAGCCTTAAGACAAATTTGGAACGAGCTTATTTCTTAGCAAAATAGAGTTTAAATGTTATTGACCTGTGATGGTGATGAAAGTTATCGGTGGTATTATTTCCGTTGGCGGTTGCAGGAAGGCGTTCCAGCACTTCCCTAAAGTAACGACGCTTTATATCGAAGTCCAGGAGATGAGCGTAATTGCTGGCCAGGATGGAGAAGGGCCCGTACCTCAAATTAGATTGCGGACCGCCGTGTTGTTGACGTAAAATTTGGTTCAGCACTTGTCGATGCGACGCTATAGGTAAAGAGCGATGGCATTTAAAAATTCGCGTTTAAAATGATGCAAAGTTTTAGACAAGTGTGGGAGCATGAATAATAACTAATATTCTATGTTCCAAAAGGAATCTCCTAGAAAATATAATAGAACCCAAGTTATTTTCAATATAGTGCATTGGTTGACTAACATTGCGAATGATTTTAACTACTCGTCTGAGTGGAATGGGATTTAAATTTATACACGAATAAAAGGCAAGGTTGAGATACATATGTTTAGGGATTCAAAGAGTTGTTTGTCTACTGCAAATCGTTCATCAAAACCTCATCTAAAACAAAAAAATAAAAACTTGGTCAAATGTTTGCTGGACATATGTGTTTTTATATAAATTTAAATCTGTACTTAGATTTCCTCGCACGTTCGAACAATCAATTACTTTGTTTTTTTATTACTGGCCTATATTGAAAAGGTAGACGACGACATCTTATTACCAATATAAGGGCTATTTTGTAATGATATATTACAATTGTAGCCTAATAAAACATGTTTGACTTTGTAAGGACATCCCACTGTGATTGGGTATCCATGCAATTCGAATCAATTAAAAATGATATGACACTTATTTTAGAATGAAATTACTAGCAAAATTGAGGAATCTTTTAATTTCATCTGTCAAAGGCTCATGCGTTGATAGGATGTTGCTACTCGAAACGCCAGAAGTACCCACGTCATTTCCATCTAAAAGTAGAAAAAAGCACATGCATTTAAGTGTTAAATTAAAGTGAGACATAGATTCAATTAATATTTACTCGTTTACCACGAATAAGTAAACATCGCAGTAGTTTTCAAATAAACTTAAATTTCATATAACCTCTGAAAGTGAATACGTTTCACTTCAAAACCAAATTTAAAACATAGGAGAACGGGAGTAAAATTATGTAAATTTCACTCCTATTCGCATCGTCAATCAATAATATATATCATAATTGACTTACCAGAACCGGCACCCAAGCCCTGGGTCGAGGTCGGGGGTACACCGGGACTGCTAGCTAGTTGATCCATCTCAGCTGTGGCGGGGTAAGAATGATCAGAAGTTAACCCTGTAACTCCGTTAACTACCGAAGCGTAAGTTGGACGATGCGCAGCGTTTTGAGTGTTAATGTTAGTGTGATGATGCGTGTGAACCAAGAAAAACGCTTCAACCGTAGGCTGCAGCAAGAGCGTTAAGGTTTGTGGCTGGGGTTGAGTTTGTTGCGCGGCAAGCGGTTGTGGTGGGGGTGGAGGAGCGGTTAAAGAAAGGGGAGTTTGGAGGGTTGCGGGCGCGGGTAATGAGACGCGCTCGAGTTGGAGCAGGCAATAACTCAGAGCGTCCCACAACGGTTCCAAACCAACCAGTTTGGCCAATGATACGTCTAATGACGAAAGAGTGTAAAATTATATGTAAAGCTAACTATCGAGCCCCCGAGATTATGGGCGTAGATATAGGTCTCAAGTCGGATGGCTAGGAGTTAGAGTCGTGCAAAGTAAGACTCTAAAAGAGTATTCCGTCCGTCCTATAAAATTATTGCTTAAAATTAGACTTATTTCTAATTAAAATTGAAAGCTCGTCACACTAAAAACACTTTAAAGCAGTATATCCGACTACATTTAGCGTCTGTCACTTATATAAAATGTAACAATAGCTGGGCTCGCTAAATTCGAGATGTTTACAAAAAACTGTAGAATAATTAAATAAAAAGCGTTTTAACAACGCAAGGCTCATTTTATGGTTAAATACAATTTGGCTTAAAAGGGGAAGAAATAGATAAGAGCATGTGCGCAGCTCGAAACGTATGAATGGCTTTTGTTTTACACACAGTTACTTAATACGCAAAAAATTCAACATGTTTTTCTCTAAGCCGAATCAATACAACTAATTGAAAAAAAACCCACTCTGGTGTTTTAAATTAAAGCCCGAACTAACCTAAAATCTGTGATTCCTCGCTCGAAGGACTTTTGATAGCGTCAGATGACGCGCTCGATTCCGAAGCAGACGTGGCAGGAGCAACCACGTGAGAAATGGATTTGCAGACGGAATTATCAGGCTCCTCCTCGGAGGTCTTAGTGGCCGTGGTGGTGGTAGCTTGTTGGCGCTTCATTTTTAGGTAGGTGTGGATTTGTTTCAGCGTTTTCAGCATCCGCAAAAAAAGGTGCTGGCTGGGGAAGGAGCGCTTATCGTTGAAGAGCTGCAAAGATTCAGGATCGGTGGTCGGCGTTTTAGGAGCCAAATTTAAGCTTAACGTTTCGAACGCAAAATAATAACGTTACAATAATATAGGGTTTAAAAATTTAGAAGACTAAAGGAAGATCTTATCATCAACAATAGTCAATGACTTAGCTTCCAAACTCAAATGTATTCTGTTTAACAACTTACAATTTAAATTCGTTAACGTTTTATAGACAAGGGGGTAGTGACAGCGTTTATTGAGTGTATCTTTAATTAATGTATCTCTTATTAGTACAACTATTGAATATATTGTTTATAATTAGAGCCCTGCAGTCCGAAGGCCGGCCCGACGGTCAACCAGACCTGAGGCAAAATCTAGTTAAAAGATTGTTTGAGACTTTTTACCAATTCCTTAGTTGAGTAGGCTATTTAAAGATAGAATATTTTTATGTTAAACGAAAGGTGCGGGTCGGTATTCTAAATAAATTTTTTTAATTTACATTTTAAAAAGTCAGGCCGGGCTCGGGGCCGAGTAAAAAAACATCGGGTTCGGGTCAAAGAAAGTCTATTTTGCAGGGCGTTAATTATAATTATTTCTGTTCAAGTTTAGTAATTAAAAAATAAAATAAAATATATATCACTAAAACGAAATAAAGCCCATGATACTGTAGTAATACATGATAATCACCTCTCGAATACGGTAGTGGGGGCATTGCTATCGTCATTGCCCTTATCAAAAGTAGCGATAACGCTTTCCTCGTTGAATTCCTTGGATTCTTCACCCACCGCTTTTAGGATGATTTCCTTATCCCTATTCAAGTGCGTTTCGAGTTTGTGGGTAAAAGCTTCGATGTCGCGTTTCAGTTGAAGTCCGACTTCCCTAACAACGCCCAGCAGGACTCGGAAAACCATGGGACCGAAGGTGATATCGACGGGGAGGTCTTTTGTCACACGAAATGTTAGGATTAGCTTAGACATCGACATGAGAGTTTTGTTCAGATGATCCAATCCCTTTTCGGTACACATGCCCCCGGCGGTTGTGGCTTGACTCGTGGTAGTAGGATCTTGAGGTCGGAGGTGACCGACTAGCTGATTCAAGAAATCGCGAAGACTTCGCTCCAGCAAATTCATGTCGACTGTGGGAAAAAGGTGAACAAAAGTGTGGAAGAGATTTAGAGCATTTTTACGAAACTTCTTAAGAGGGATCAAAAATTAATATCATTCCGTTATAAAGGCCGAATATTCTTTTGCAAAAATAGAAAAATCACCTAAGTTTGTTTATCAATGTTATTAATCAAAAACGTCCTATTTTTACTTAATTATAATATTATATATCTTAAAAATTATTCAGCGGCAAAATTATTATAAATAACTTAGTTGCCTTTTGCAACGATTTAATCTCAAAAATGTGAAAAAATGCATGGGAAAATTCTACAAAGTTAATTTATGATTTCCTATTTCTTTGCATTTTTGAACAGGACTTAAATCCGATGTTGTATACCAAGTGTCAAACCCGAACCCGACCATAAAATAATAT
Source organism: Gordius sp. MW1 (assembly GCA_964036665.1). Taxonomy (NCBI): domain Eukaryota; kingdom Metazoa; phylum Nematomorpha; class Gordioida; order Gordea; family Gordiidae; genus Gordius; species Gordius sp. MW1. The sequence continues at coordinate 35,743,346 of OZ038526.1, read as the reverse complement.
TATGCTCAGCGACGTTATTACGACCTAAAACGAATCACCATACCTGGTGCAAAATGATTGAGATTTTTTTGATAGGTCATCGCATTTGTTATTGTTGTTTTCTCAACAAACAATAAATAAAGCAACCCTTTTAATTACTTTCGACATATATTTTTAAGCAAAACTATTAATTAGACGCTAGCCAGCCCTAAACTAATAACAATTCTAAGATTTCTCAATTATTTTTATAATATTTGCATGGGCGTAGCCAAGGGGAGAGAGGGGCGACTGTGCCTTCTAAATCCAAAATTTGTTGAAATTTATTAAAATTATGGCTTAAATTTCGAAAAATGTTCATTTTTCTCCTCTCTAAATCATTATTGCCCCCCTCTAATTCAAATGCTGGCTACGCCCATGCGGCTGAATCTAGATGAGGGGGAGGAGACAAGCACAACTAATATTCATTACTTTCGACCCGTTGCGTATTGGGCTGTTGCTGGAATTCGTGCGAGTTGACGACGGATTTGCCGCCGAGCTGAGTGGTAATTTTATCCAGAACTTCGCACCAGGGGAAGAGCCTGGCCTGGTTGTAAGTGACTAGGGCGTTGGCTATAAACGAAGTTAGGTGCAGTAGTTGATCTGCTAGCTCCTTGTCACTACGGATAGCCAATTGGTCGGCCCCGAGTCGGAGCAGGCGGAACAAGGCATTCAAGGCTAGGTATTCGGGAATCAGTTTGAAGTGGTAATGCGATGGGGAGCCGGTCGTGGTCAATTTGGACTGTTTACCTATAAAAAAGGGGGAAGAAATTTGTGTTACTTAGATGCCAAGACATTAAACCAAAGCAAAAAGAGGAAAATATAAAACTTCTAGCATTCAATTACGAAACTAAAAGTTATGATAAAAATTTACATAGCTTGACATTTTTAATTAAAATCTTAGGTCCCCTATGTATATATATAACTTGATTAAGGTTAATCTACAACTCTAAACCAAATTAAGGTGCTATTATAGCAAGCTGCTAACGTTACTTTTGTGGGGGGAAAAGGGGTTGGCGATATTCCCGTCGCTGCTAATGTGTTGATAACCAGAAACGGGCGTTTTTTGGCTCGGTTGAGCGGCGACGCTCTGAGCGTTAAGCGTAGGAACGGGCACTAAGGAGCGTGGAAAGGGGAAACGCGGCGTGGGTAGGAGCGCTGCAGCTATAGGCGCTACGTCCGCGCCATCGTCTGGGAATAAAGCAGCGATTGGTGGATAGGGAAACGCTGAAGCGCCACTACAGAACGTTGACGACGTCGGAGTAAGCTGCTGATATGTGGGAAGCGCGTTGAGCGGTTCCACGTTATGACCCGAATCCAATTTGTAGATCGAATCCCATATGGTGGGTGGAGGAGCGCTAGGACTCGTTGTTTCCCAACTGGCGTTAGCGCCGTTTGACGCTCCAGCGTCTTTATTGTGATGAGCGGCGCGAGAAGCGTTTAGGTGGAGCGGCAACGTATCCGTGCATAGCAGGAGTAAAACGTCGAGAACCGTTTTAGTCACCATACGAATGGCTCGGGGGTGTGGGTATATCAGGGGAATGGTTACAGAAGTGGAAAAGTCGTGGTCGGTAGAGTCGGTCTTAGAGGTCGTCGAAGCGCTAGCTGGCTTGGGATAGGCCATGGTGTAGGTTAGGTCGTGCCCTGAGCGGGGCGCGCTCACGTCGAGGATGCGGCTTTTGGTGACGGCGTCACGCTTCTTGCGTACCAAGTGGACGGTGTAAGATTTGAAAACGCGCGTAGCGGAACCCAAGCCGGTTTTGAGCGTGAGCGTCAACCACCTGCAGCTAGCGACTTGGAAACTGCCGGAGGACGGACGAGAGCCCGAACTGTTGCTTTGCTGTTTACTCGATCTTGGATTAACTCCTTGCTTCGCCCTCCTTACAAAAAATATGGAAAATAAATAGGAGATAATTATTGATTGCGCCTTATGTACCCCCATCCAGTGTTGTTAATATGCCAAAATGCTAAAACCATAACCTGGTACTAGGCATATATCTCCTACCATTACCATCATCATAACCAGCACCATGCTGCTTAATAACCCGGTTACTAGCCTGGCAGATTAAAGTTGCCATGGTTGCTGGTTGAGAGAGATGCAAGTAACCGAGCATTTGGCAAATTGGATTGATATAAACCGTGGTATTGAGCAGGCTTGTTTTAAACTAAACATGGTTTTTAGCAAATTTAATTTTAGCTTGCTATTAGAGTTGGCAGCTGACATACACTGCTAATCAATATTTTTCAATCATATATTAATCCAAAAATGGTGATAAAAAAACAAAAATATATTCTAAAGAACTTTGCCCCCCCTCCCTTTATTTGTCCCGTTGTTTTGCCCCCCCCCCTATTTTTTACCATCTTTCTCACCAGAGGAGAGGGGATGGGGGGGGGGGGGGGGTGTTTTGCCCCCCCCCCTATTTTTTACCCTCTTTCTCACCAAAGGGGGGGCAGGTGGGTGTTTTGCCCCTTCCCCCTTATTATTTACCATCTTTCTCACAAGGGGGGGGGGGGGGGGTGTTTTGCCCCCCCCTTATTTTTTACCCTCTTCCTCACCAAAGGAAGGGGGGGGGGGGGGGTGTTTCGCTCCCCCCCCCTTATTTTTAACCCTCTTTCTCACCAGAGGGGAGGGGGGGGGTGTTTTGTGCCCCCCCCCCTTTTATTATTTACCATCTTTCTCACAAGGGGGGGGGGGGGTGTTTGAGAAAGAGGGTAAAAAATAGGGGGGGGGGGGGCAAAACAACGGGACAAATAAAGGGAGGGGGGCAAAGTTCTTTAGAATATATTTTTGTTTTTTTATCACCATTTTTGGATTAATATATGATTGAAAAATATTGATTAGCAGTGTATGTCAGCTGCCAACTCTAATAGCAAGAAATTAAATTTGCTAAAAACCATGTTTAGTTTAAAACAAGCCTGCTCAATACCACGGTTTATATCAATCCAATCGGCCAAATGCTCGGTTACTGACATCTCTCTCAACCAGCAACAATGGCAACTTTAATCTGCCAGGCTAGTAACCGGGTTATTAAGCAGCATGGTGCTGGTTATAATGATGGTAATGGTAGGAGATATATGCCTATTACCAGGTTTAGCACTATACAAGCAGAACCAATTCGAGCATATTAACAACACTACCCCCATCCCACTCATACTTAGTTTATAGAGCCCAAGCTTAATTTGAGAAATTCCTTCGCGATTGCATATATACTTTAACCGTAATTATGCGAGTTCATCGAAGTAAGCACATAAAAGTAATGGACGCCCGTACCTGGGGTCTTGATTAAACAAGGTGGTAGTGGTGGTTGCAGGAGAACGAGCCGAGTTTCCCATGTAAGCGGTTACCGTGCCGTCCAATTCGCACAGAGTCAATTGATCCGAATCTTCGGATAAGCCGGGATCGGATGAGTGCTGGGCGAATAAGAAGGTAGGCGCCTCTAGCAAAGATAAGAGAGCCTCGAAAATCCAGGCAAAAGTTGCGGGGTGTCGACTGAGTTCGCGCAATATTTCACACACCTTTCGCGTCATTTTTGGATGTTCCACTTTGGAGAGGGTCAACACGATCAGACATCCCAAAGATTCGTAATCTAGCAGACGTTTTCCGCCTCGCGATAATACGGCTCCGCTGGAATGGGTAGAAGAAGAGTTCTGCCTTCCGCCGGCGGCGCCCCCTTGATTTTGGGTGCGCCTAGAAGAGGTCCCGCCCGCGGTCAAGCCGGACTGGAGTCCGCCGTTCGCCGATGTGGCTGTAAGTCTGTACCATTGTCCGCCTAAGGTAGCGAAAATATTAGGACTAACGTGGCCAAAAATAATTTTCCTCAAAAAGCATATCTGTCATGAAGGACCTCTATAGGCTTATTCCAGCTTTTCACTTAAATTTTCACATAACAATTAAGCATCATTATAACAAGATCCCCTTTTCTATCCAATCCACTATGCTACCTTTTGACGCCTCAACACCCCTGGCAAACCCACCGCATTATTAGAGGTGCAAAAAAGCTTATTCCTTCACACAACACACAATTGACCGAATAAAGCTAAATTTTACGTATGCTAACCTATTCCCGCTCATATCGCATAACATCATATTAGATTTACCCATAAAAAGGCACTAGTGTTGTAGAAAAGGCCGGGTTTTGTTCGGTCGACCTTTCGTTTTGGTCGACACTAAACATAAACAGACCAATGGTTATTTGGTGTATTTTTCTTAGTCGCATGAATAGACCAAAGGCTTTCTGTTTATGTATAATCGACTAAAACCAAACAAAACCCAACCCTTTTTACAACACTAAAAGGCGCACACAAAAACGCGAAACTCATCCATTATTCTCACTATTACCGAATAGAGATTGTTGAAGACGCCGGTGACGAACTTCGATATGGCGTTGTAGAGTTCGCGCTTCCTCAGCCATATCGGGTGGTAGGACTGCCAACATAGATTCATCGATGTCTGAGAGGACTTGTTGCCTCAAGTGAAAGGGCAAAGTGTGTATGAAAACACCGGGATCGAACGAGTCTCCTCCGGCTAAAGCGGGCCCGGCTGCTGCTGATAATGAAGTAGACACAGCTGGCCCAGACCCGGCTGAAGAGGTCGCGCTTAAAGCCAAGGCCGCGGCCCGTTCCCTATTTCGGGCGGCTATCGAATTTTGCCTCTCCTGCTCGGTTCGCTGTTGCGTGAGAATCTACGCAGAGAAAACAAAGAGAGAGAGGTGTAAAGTGTTTTTGTAACCCTTACAATATTTCGATTTTTCGCTTATCCTTCGAAAAAATTAAAAAAGGGTATTCGCTAAACTAAAAATCTACATTACAACAATTAAAAATGGAAACTATGGAAAATTGGGTGAAGTATTTACTTATTAAACAATACTTCAAACAATGCGAATAAATCGCGAATTCCTTAATGTGGATGATATAATTTTTTAGAATATATAAATCTATTGTAAAGCCTTAAAACTCTCATAAAATGCCTAACAATTAAGCGCTAGTGTAATGAATTCACCCACAACACATACATTACACAATGCAGCAAGTTCTAGGGATTGGGCTAGGACAAAATAAAAATGCAAACATAGATCAATAGCTATAAATTATTATTATTTGTGTTATAAAGCAAAAGTTGGACAAGTCAGACAGACAGACAGACAGACGATACGGACATTTTTTCTAGCGAGGGTCAGCCCCAAAATTGCACTCCAACTATTTGTAAATTCGTGTAATCGTTGCAAAACAAACTATAAATTTACAATCAATACAGGCCGGACAATATTAACCAAGCCTGTTTCAACTTGGATTTCGCGCGAGAAAATGTGCAAAAAGTTCAAGTAACAGGTCTGATGAAGAACCCAAATTATCAATATTTTCCAAAACCTCGGTTTGGATATTAGCTGGTAGGGCTGCCAAAAATTCGGGACAAATTTCGACCCTTATAGGTTCGAGCGAGGTAGAGGCGGCAGCAGCAGTTGAAGCCGATGCAGATCCGGAGGGCCGATTAGCGTTGCGTCTATTGTTTAGTTCGATGTGCTGAAGTCTTATTTGTTCCGACATCACTTCTTGTCTCAAATTTTCCGGCAAAGCCGTGAGAAAGGAAGGATCTAGTCCCTCTATAATGCAATAATGCCATTAAACCTTTTTTCAAACGTAAGAAAAGTTTATAAAAAAAACAATGTCATCGTATAGTAAAAAATTACGCAGATTTTAAGAAATTAGTCGAAAACCTTATTTTAGAAAAAATGATATAGATCTTTGTATTTAACCAACATGTATTTTTTCGCATTACGCTTATATATGTAACTTTGTTCTAGTTAAAATCAACTTTTTAACCATAAAAAAGAATCGATTTAGGGCAGAAAACTATCGTAGTTTACTATTTATTTTAAAAAGAGATAAAGTCGATAATTAATTAATTTTAAAAACAAATGCGGTAATTTTGATGAAGTCAATGTAATAATTGTCGTTTTATTCTTGAAATCGTTGTTAAAGTACAAGCAAACCTGATAACGATAGATACTATGTCAAAAATTTTACTATTAAATTCATTAGAAGTGATTTAATTAAAACTTTAAAATAAGACTTACCACCCAAAACGATCTTGTATTCGGGTTCTAAAGCTGCAGGTATAATAGCTTGCGGAACTGACCCAGAAGGACTCTCACCTAAATGATAATGGTATAAAATTAAACTTTTGCTTGATATAGACTTATTTGTCTTAACAAAAAGCACCGCTGCCGAATTTAAAAAGTGTTTTTTGAAGAGCAAATTAGTCGAGCCGCCATGCAAAAGTGTGACTTAATTGATGACTACTCTGTTAAGAGATTCGGTGCTGGATTCCGCACAAACCTTTCAATGTGATTTCAAACTTTTGTTAGCAAAACATTTGGTGGCTTATTAATACGGGTAAAAATTACGAGCAAATCTAAACTTCTCACACTTTTCAAGCTTATCTTGAGTCAAATTAACACATTTTGAAGAGAGAGGTCATTCTTAAAGTTCTGCCAAAGATTAAAATAATCCTCACCTTCGGGCAAAAGGTAAGGTCGGGGTTCTTCAGGTAAAAGGGTCGAATTTGGGAGAACAGCAATCTCGTTTTTTGGTGGCGCGACAGCTACATTAGCACTCTCGACTTCCATTACTTCATCAACTGGTGTGCTACTGTCAAATAAAATTGCCTAATAAAATCTAATAGTACACAAAAACAAACTCCGTTTTACAGTAAACTCCAAAATATTAACATCCTAATATTCCTTTATTACGTGACAATCCAATTTTATACCGACATAAATATGGTATTTAAACTAATTTAGATAATGACTTTTAAAATTTGAGTTTAAACAAATGATATGAAACAAACACAACGTAATCAATCAAATTAACGTGCTAACCTTGATAAAATTATGATTGAATATAAGTTATAACAAGAGGACACTTACAAAAATCTTTGAAAAAGCTAAGTCAAAACGGTAATTGCTTCAACGATGCAATTTTATGAAAACACACTTATTGCAATTGTGTATTTTAACCCATTTATTCTCATTTTTTGAAATAATTGTAATGCAAAATGTACTCTGATTGATCAGGGGCCAGGGTAATGGCAGAGGTAGTGGCTATTGCTTCTTCGGCGATTTCACTAATGGGTGATGCAACCATAGGTAAATCGCTAGGCAAAGTTTCACTCGTCTCCATAGCTGTATTTTGCGTCGAATTCGTATCGTTTTCTGACGAAGATGGAACTTGGGGCTAAAAGGACAAATCCCATTCGAAAAAAAAACGGTAAAATATCAAAATTAACGCTATAATATTTGAAGCCCCATCATGGGCGTAGCCAGCATTGAAATTAAAGGGGGGCAATAAAGGTTTAGAGAGGGGCAAAATGAACATTTTTTTAAATTTAAAGAATTTTCTGATTTAGAGGGGGTCAGCCGCACCTCCCTCCACCCTCCTAGGCTACGCCCATGAGTCCCATAGATGTTTTAGAGTTGAGTAGTTATATTTTAATTGCTATGCAATTTATGGGCTCGCTTTTGGTTGTCCTGTCCTGTCCAACTTGTATTATAATCTACAAACTATATATAATAACACGCTTTTATTCTATCCAGCTCCACAATCCTAAGAGACTGCCTAACTGCTGCTCAGGTAGTTAAATCACTTTTTCCTCATAAATGCGCAGGAAAAGTCTCATTTAATATGGGGGGGAGACAAAGGTGTCTAGAACATATTTAAAAATCCGTTTAAACCTAATATATACATATTGAAATCGTCAAATCTTCTAAAAAGAGATTTTCTACAGTATTCTCTCGGTGGAATCGATCTAGTCTATAACTTTTGAGATTTAAAAAACACGGTTTACATCATGGTCGTTTCTCAATTCATTTTCGCTGGGTGGTTTCGGTGGTCCGAGTGGGTCGGGAGCAATTTCGCTTTCCGAACTCGAACCCGAGCTAGATGAAGAGGAGGACTCTTTGAATGGTTTTCTCTTAGTGGCCACGCCCTTACTTTTAACCGTTTGGCCGCCCGCAACTTTTGCCTTCTCCTTTTGCTGCGATTCAAGCTCTTGTTCCTGCAGTTCTTTCGCCTTCTTCTTAGCAGCTTCCGCGATTTTGCGCTCCGCTTCGTAGTTAGATCGCAATTTCTCGAAGATGCAGTGTTTGTAATCTAAAAGGAAACGCGCCAAATCATCAAAGAATTTGTCGTTCAAAAACTTAGTCCTAGACAAACGGAAAATGTTAATTCGTCACGTTAAAATGTGACGATTGTGTTTTAAAAAAGGCTGGGTTTCATTTGGTCGACCTTTGGTTAAAGTCGTCGAAACATTAATAGACGAAAGGTTTTAAGTTCCTTTTTCTTAGTAGCCTAAACTAAATTAGAAAAACAGACCAGAATCGACCGTTAGTCCAACCAGGCGTTTTTACAACATTAGGTAGCGATTTTAAATGAATTATATAGATTATCAAGTAAAATTTTACCCAGAGATTCATGGTATGTTCCCGACTCTTACTCCAGTGTTATAACCCATAAATTGTATAGCAATTAATAATAACAGCCATTGGCATTTAAGGTAGAATGGTAAATATTAGAACGAGAGTTATTTCCAAGCATAAGATTTCATTTTTTGTTGGAAAAGGGCTAAGACCAGCAAGGTTGTATGCTTCTAATATGAAGAAAACAATATGAATAAATCATCTACAAATCACATTGCCGTCTTTATATCTTATCTTTAAAGAAAAAAACTAACGTTATATCCAACTTACATGCAATTTGGTTTTGGATGTAAGGTCCTTCCAAGAGAATTGCCTCTTCGGACCAACGCTTTAGCGTAGATGGCAACTGATAAGTGTGACGCGCTGCGTCAGTTGGCGTAGCTAGTAATGTCGCTTGTGCCACTAGTGGATCCTAGATTCCGGCCAAAAGAGAAAATTATTCAAAGTTTGCCTTTTAAAATGATCTCTTATCTCTTTCAAAGAGCTTATTCTTAAATTGAAAAAGGACAGAATTTAGATAAAATTTCTATATCGATCGAAAAATAAAGCATTACAATTCCAAGTTAGTAGCATGCATTATAAGTTCCAGTGTGTATATACATGTAATAATTCTAATATACAAATAAACATCACCCACAATTGAATTCGCGCTTAATAAAAGTAATGTTAAACCTAGGAACACTTATAATACGATAAAGAGATACTTCAAATTAAGGTCGGGTTTTTAAATTTGCATTTAAACATGTATTTTATTAAGTAATTCGTAAATGTCATTTAATTAATAAAATAGCATTTTCAGATTTATAGGATTTTATCTTGGTGAAATTACCGTAAAAACCGAGGTTCGCTGATCTTGGTTTATTTGTGTAGAGGCGGACCCTTGATCAGCGGTGTTTGGAGCAGTTTCCATCGCAAAATGCTCGAGACCAAGAGATGAGCGATACAGCGCGAACATTCTGTCGTAGGGATTAAACATAAATAAAAAATTTGCGGGGAATTATTTAGCCAGTTCCCCAATTATCTGATATAAAGCAACAACCTGGAATAAGTGGCAAAAAGGTAATCAGTCGGGATCAAAAACCATCATGAAAATAGGGGCTAGGGCGAGGTCGAAAATTTAAAGCCACCAGCGGTCATTAGCTAATGTATTTGCAAAAGCAATAAAAAAGCATAAGTCCACAGCCATAAAAACCCGTATAAGTTCCCATAGCGATAACGAAAAAGCCAAGTTAGACATAACGGGCGGATAAACAACCAAAAACGAGCCCATAAATGGCATATGAATTGATAATAAAATCAAAATACCCATACTATTACAAAATTTGTCAAATAATACAAACACCAAGGCGGCTAAACATGATTACTAACTAAATTTTGGCAAGTCCTGGGCTTTAAAAACTAATCTCAAAAAACTTTTCATTCCTTAACCACCCCTGCCCCTTGTGGCGACCAAATTTAATTTATGCCGCCGTGTTTCCAAGATGATGCAAGCCCACCCAAATGGCAGAATATATATATAAACTTTTATGGCGCTCGTTTTTACGTGTTTTAGGATAATTATTGAATACAGAGAATTATCGTGATATGAGCATAGGATATAAGAGATCTTACCTCCTCAACAAGTAAGGTCTTTGGCAAGATTCGAGCAAAGTCGAAGCGCCTACGCTGCTGCCGAGCGCAGGCGCCGCAGCGCTGACGCTACCACCAGAAGTGACGACGCGCAACCCAGAGGTGCCCGGGCGATTTACGGTAGCGGCACGACGCCGACGCGCGCCACTTGCCAAGCTGACGCCATCGTCGATTTCGGAAGCGCCGAGGGTGTTTGCGGCGTTGAAAATTAGCGATATCCGATTGACGGCGCCGGGACGGGCGGCAAGAGTTGAAGCGGCAGCGCTGAGGGGCACGGGTGTGTCGTACTCGTCTTCGGCGCCCATAAGGTATTCGTCGAGGGAGATGACGGGAAATGCGGCGCTAGCGGCTGACGCTCGTGCACCCGCGCCAGCGGCGTGAGTTAGGAAAGTTGGTACGTAGCGCCGGGCCGAGGTAATGATGGGTCTATCGGCGGCAGCGGCGCCAGCAGCTGCAGCGACAATGCTCGACACTGCATCGCTGCTAGTGGCTCCGCTCGACGGTCCGGCGTCGTGGTTGTTGAGCGAGCCGCTAAATATATTGGCGCTAAAGGTGCCGAAAATTCCTGCAAAATTAAAAAGGCAATGAAAACAAGTAAATTAAGCGATTTTATTACAAACTTTGGCTTCAATTATAACAAACAAAGCATTAAATATGTTTGGATAGTATGAAATATTAGAAAATATAAATGAACAAAGTAATTTAAGGCAACGTTATAGTTACTTTGAAAAGAAATTAAGATTACCGGTAGAGGGAACTGTTGAATTGGCGCCACGGGTATTAACTAAGTCAAAATCGGCATCAAGCAGTGATTGAAGAAAGTTAAGGTCCACCACGTTCGCCCAATTGTCCTGTTTGTATTCGAGTGATAAAATCAAACATCTCAGTCAGTTCACATCAAAGCATGCGATTATGTGGCGGGCGATGTATTTATAAAATACGATAAAATTTATACGACCGTTTTTACACAACCGAATATTGATAAGCATTGGCGTAGTCGGAGGGGGGAAGGCAAAGGGAGGTGGCTGCCCCACTAAATCCAAAAATTAATTGAAATTTATTAAAATTATGGCTAAAATTTCGTAAAATATTTTGCTCCTTATAATTCCAATGTTGGTTATGCCCATGTTGATAAGTAAGCTTAACGTTCTACGTCCGTTACATTGCCTTCAACTGTGTATAAGCCTAGATGAAAGTTTAAACCTTTTTAGAAGCCTATTTTTGTTTCCTTTTCAACGCCTATTCATTAAAAAGCTTATCTTAAGCCAAACATCCACCATCTACCCATGACAGATGTCAATACTTTCATACAAATCTACAATAATGTATATCGGATATTTCTGATATAATTTATAAAATTTGCAAATACCGATAATTGGCGAGACCCGGTATTTCGGGTATCTCGTATGATGATCGGCGGTTGACGATGGAAAACGCTGCCGCTCTCAGCTCCCCCAGTTCCTATGGAGCGCGACGATTCAGCGCCGGCGCTCCCCGAACCAAAGAGGGGATAGCGATTAGTGAAGCGATTTTGGTAAAAAGCGCGGCGTCGTTGACGCCCGACCGCGCTCAAGCGACGCTGGCTACGTCCAAAGCTTGAAGCGCCGCCGTGTCGAGTGGCGACGCTCGGTCCAGCTCTATGCTCGTCGTCTGCTAGAGCCTCGTCGTCGTCTGCTAGGATGAAGTCGTCGATGTCGTAGTCGTCGCCAATGTCTTCGTCACCTTCGAGGGGCAGCGTTACGTTAACGTCGTCGGGAAGCGCGTCACGTGCGTCAACGTCGCGGCGATTAAGATGCATTTCGTCGTCGTCGTCGTCTTCCTCTTCTTCGTCCTCATTTTCGTCGACGCCGTACAAAGTGGCATTGTCTGAATAAGGGGAGATTTAAAAGAATTGGTTAATAATAAAAAGTATATAATTATAGCAATAACAGATATAATTAAAATGTAGATTGATATTGATATCTAAATATGAGGTAAAATGATGAAACGATTCCTCTTCTATATACTCATACATATGACAAAATTACCAATCTAAAAAGGCTGATTTTTCATTTCAATCTTAAATAATAAATAAATATAAAATAAAATTACTAACCACTTTTGCGTGAAAGTGTCTACTCGTATTCGTAGTAGACGTGTGCACGGATCAATCCGATCCGACATCCGATCCGTCCGAACTCGGATCGGATGAACATTTTAATTTTGGAAGTCGGATCGGATTAGATCGGATCAACATTTATTTTAGTCGGATCGGATTTCAAATTTAAAATAAACAATAGTAAGTTCTAATTAATTAAATTAATAATTTTTAGTATACCTTTTCATAATTATCTTTGAAATAAAGATTGCAAATATGATTCAAAAAAAGATTTGCTGAAATGGTGGGTTTCATATTAAACAGTCCTGCCAGGGCTTTATAAGCTGGCAAATAAAATTTTAGCTATACCTGCTACCTCTACCACTTCGGAATAAAATTTCTCGGTGGCTGGAAGAACATTAGAAGAAAGAAGAACGCGAATTAAACCAGAAATTTAGATTCTTTATTATTTTTATATGATAATATGGAATTAGTCAAATAAAATTTTATGTTTATTTCAGGTCTATTAAAATTGCTAACCTTATTTTAATGTATTTTGAATTTAATCATCAATAAAAAGTTCTGTTGGTAAAATTTTAATTTAAAAATTGCGGATCGGATCGGATTTAGATTTTAAAAAACTCGGATAGATTTAAATTTTAAAAAACTCGGATCGGATCGGATGGATATAAAATTTTTCAAAAACCCCTAGGATCGGTTGGATCCAAAAAATTTGATCCGTGCACACCTCTAATTCGTAGTACCTTCGCCGTCGTCGCCATCTTGAATTTCATCTTCCTCCTCCTCCTCGTCATCTTCGTCTTCATCCTCCTCCTCGTCGTCGTAATCGATGACGTCATCGTCGTCCTCGTCGCCCATTGCTACGTCAGTCACGTGGTCATCGCCCACGTGATCGCCTTCGTCACGTGATTCATCCTCCTCCTCCGTTCGACGAACGATCACTATGTCGTGAAGCGCGATGGAATCGTCGTCCTCGTCTATGGCGTCTTCGTTAGCGGCGTCATGAGCATCTGCGTCGCGACGACGCTGCCCCAGCGCTCGACGTCGACGCGCTTGGCGTCGTGCCTCGGTGTCGCCGTGACGCGCACCTCGCCTTCGAAGAGCGCTATCGAAAGCGTCAAATGCGTCGAGCGTATCGCGCTCTTGACGCTCGTGCCGACGCCTCCTCCTCACGGTAGCGCCCGTATCTACGAGTTTAGTATGGCAATAATAAAATCACAGACTGATATTATAATAGACCCGGCCCGATCTTATAAGTAATCTGCCCGCCCAAGACCTTCTATGTGTCCGCCCGACCATGCCTGAAATATTAGAGATGCCCTGCCCAAAATGATGTCTTTTAAAATATTCAGCACTAATATCGTTATATTTTTCAAAAAATTATTTTATTTACCTATTATGGATGAGAACTATTAAATACATTGTACGCTCAAACAAAAAGTGACAATTTATTCACGAAAACAAAATAATACATTATTTTAATATTATAGAGAAATTGCCCAAATCTTGTTATGGTTTTATCCTAACAAAGTTTTTGCAATTCACTCAATTTCACAAAATAGTAAATAACTGCCCTAAACACTTTGAAACATTTCCGTTATTTATGTCAATTCCTATAAGACCTCCTCAGGACTAGAGCATTTAAACGCTGTTTCCGAATATTTTAGATAAATTACAATAGCGTACCATGAGTGGCATTTTGCTGCGCTGCTAACGAATCCTCTGAACTGGGTTGGACGGAATCCATCTATTAAAGCGCAAAAAAGTATTAAAAATACAGTAGCGTCGCGTCGCTAAAAAGCGCGATAATTACCTGTTGGTTCGGTGTATTTAGATCGGATGCATCGGCAGCAGGAGTGGGCGTTGCTGCGTGAGACGCTAAATGCAATACAAAAGGTATGAGAAATGTGGTTATTTTCGCGTTTTAGGAATTAAAAAATTTCATCATCTACATTTTTCACGGTTTTAATATATTTAAATGTTTTTTAGTATTACATAAACCCTTTAATGCGATACATTTATAATTGCTTTGTAAATTCTACGCCAGTCCCTTCAACGATAATGTCCGTCCTGTCCTGTCCAACGTTAAGGTACGTCCTCCCTTTTAATAATTTTGACTTACCCATTTTATAAATTATACGTTTAAGCGGCATTAACTTCAAATGTTGGACTAGAACCACTAAGCTCGTACACAAATCATATCGTTTATAGAAGTTAAATCAATTACACGTGAAAACAAAATGCATGGCCATTTAAGCTAAAAAAACGCTCGCTATAAAAAAGAGCCACAAAATTTAAAGCCAATTTAATTACAGGAAAAGCGTACATTTTATAATGTTATCTGTCCCAACCCAATATACCTCCTGTACTAACGGTTGTGGGGATATTGAAGCTAGTGGCCGAAACAGAAGTAGGCGCTGAAGTTGGAGCGTTAATTCCCTTGTTAATTGGACGATCGTCAGCGTTAGCGTGAAGATTCGAAGGTGGCGAAGTACTGGATGGGACGAAATTGAGTAAGCGTATCAAGGCTTCCATCGTTTGGAGCACGAGTGAGACTAAATTTATAATAATATTTAATTAACTGGAAAAATAGAATGGGTAATTTTAGGGTATTTTTAAAAAATATATATAGCCCAGAACGCGAAATTTAATTAAATTAAAATTTTTCGACACTGGGAAGTTGAAAAAGACATTAAATACTCGATTTTCATCTTATATAGATTGATAGCGCACAACATTTTAAATCTTATATAAATTTTTTTAAGACCAATGAGAAATTATTCATCTAAAAGCTTGATTTCCACCCAAAGTTGTCACCGTAAAACTTCTAAAATTTTTGATCAATTTAATTATTTTGCCTTTTAAAAATTACTTAACAAATAAATCGGTAAAAATAGTTTCAAAGTCTTTTCTCTTATCCACATTCCTTAAAAGAAAAACAACCTACCCGTAGACACGAAACTGGAATCATCCATTCGGAGGCGTCGGGGGATGCGGGCCAATTCTCGAAGCAGCCCGTGCTTATGAGCGCTTTTGGGTAGAGCGTATTGCGGCGCCGCTCCTGAGCAAGCGTCGGCAGCAGCGTTACCCGAGAGCGCTACGTTGCCGCTCACGCCCGCGCTCAATTGCATCATGAGCATGAGCTGCTGCAAGTAAGCTTGATGCTGTTGCAGCTGTTGGTGTTGAGCGTTAACGCCCGCGCCGCCCCAATAAGTAGCGTCGTCGGTCATTTTGGTTGCTGTCGTAGCATTTCGGTAGCGCGACAGCGCGATTGAAGCGTCAACTAGAACTGATACGAGGTCGCGCGTCATGCGAGCGCCAGCGAGATCGTTGCCGGGCAGCGTAGACGCTGTTGTAGGAGCGCCAGGCGTAGAATGGCCTTTGCTTGAAGATTTGTAAGAGGCCCCAAATTCTTTACACTTGATATAAAAAAGATATTATTATTTTCAATAAAGGCGACGATATATTATGTATATATATAGGTGAAACAGGGTTAAAAATAAGTAAAATCAAAAAGTATCCAATTATTCTCTTCTTAATATGTATGTATACATTTATTTAATCTCAATGAACATTTTATATCAACTCAAATGATCGTTATATAACCGCATTCTCTCTCATAACCCGCTGATATATAAGGTTAAAACATAAAAAATTTTAAATATAGATAATTCGTTAAATTAATACCTGGAAAAAATAACTAAAACGTTCACCAATTTTGTCGTTTTTCGGTAAATTAACTATTATTCCATCTAAAACGCATTTTGAAACAGCTACTGAGTGTTAGAATGGATCATGTAGGTTCAAACGGCTTGAACAGTCATAGAAACGCTTTTAGATATGGATCCGTAAATGAAATTATCCATTGAGAGTCAATTAAAAAACTCAATTGAAATTTATGCAATTACAAAAAAAAATTTCTAAATCTTATAGGAATCACTTAAGTGTATATGCTAGCTCATTTATCCATCTCATTTTTGATCAAATAAGGATTTCAAGAGTTTCAAGATCATATTCGATACCAATAATCCCATCATATCTATCATGCACACTTATGATTTCACAAAAAAAAACCTCAAAACCGCTCCGATAATATACCTCGTTGAATAGGTTAGTGTAATGGGAATGCGTAGCCGGGCCCAAAGCGGCCTGTACTTCCCCGACCAAAATTTCTCTGAGCTCCTTGCTTTCGGCCCCGCAAACGGTCAAGGCGGTCAGTAGCGACCTTACGGCCACGTACAATTCGTTACTTTTAGCCAACGGGCCGGCAGTTTCTTCGGCGGGAGCCCCCATAGCCCCGATTTGCAGGTTTAGGTAGTAGTAGTCGTAGCGCAACAAACGACGCAGTAGGAAGGAGAGGAATGTGGTACCGGCTAAGTTATCCTTCCACTAAAGGGGAATTACAGAAAAAAGTTGTGTATTATTAAGTGTTGTAAAAACGGCGGCTGGGTTTTGTATGGTCGACCTTCGGTTCAACTAAGACTAACGATCGACTCTACTCTCTTTTTGCAAATTTTTACTAAGCATAGTGGTCGATTGAGAAAAATAGGCCAAAAAAACTTTATGTTCTGAGTCTGTTTAGTCGACTAAAACCAAAGGCGGACCAAACAAAACCTAGCCGTTTTAACAACACCAGTATTAGCGCTTGAATTTATTGATAGTTCTAAAACTAAGGTATTATGAGCGATTTGAAAATGTAAAAACGCGATAGAACCCTTATAGTATTAATTTGATGTTTTTAAAGAACCCGTTCCGATTCTGAAAATACTGGGTCCTCCCTTAAAAAATTCGACGAAGGAATGGTATTCTGGTGAATTATTGCAAATTTTACAAGTAATATTTGAAAACTAGATCTTATGTTGCCGGGAAATGCATTTATCATATCTATGAGTCTCTGGCCAAAATGAAATCGCAAAAAAACTCGGCAAATTTATAAAGACCACTTTATTAAAGTTACGAACATTTCCCATATTTCAAGTGTCCTACTCGCTTTTAGCAAAAATTTTAATAGCATTGCTTCTTCTATATTTAAAAAGACCATAATATATTTCTTTCAGGCCGAATGCGTAGGTTTGTTATTAATACTTACAGTTAAAACCAATGTTTGAAGAGGAAAAATAGTACTGTTAATGGAAGAAATTAGGGCGAAAAAACATAAAACTTTTTCGCAATGTCTTATTTTTTATAACAAAAAAATTATAAAAAAAATACATTAGGTGGTAAGGATTTGATCATTTGAGGGGGCGATTGTTCGTAAACGAATTCAATGAGATAGGGCGAAACGTAAGGATAAGAATAGCACAATTCTGCTAGTAGTAACAGAACGTTGGACTGAGCTTTATAGTAGGCGAATTTATCTCGTGCAGAAACTTGCTGTTCTTCGGCTATCAAGCGAGAGGCCAAGGCTGTGAAAATTAAAAATAAAATACCATACAAACGCATAAAAATTAAAAATCGTGTATTAGAAATTAAAAAAAATATGGTAAAAATATCATACAAACACATAAAAATAATTACAAATCATGCATTTAAAATGAAAAAAAAATTCCGAGAATCATAATAGATAGTTATAGGTGAAAAATCAGCTATGGTTCATAGTTAAACCGTGTCAGCTCTTTTAAATTATGACTTCCTAATATTATATGGCCAGTTTTATGTTATAAATCGAAAATCCTAACATCAAAATAAATTTACCTACATAAATTTTTTAAAATTTGTAACTGTGTTGGTTACTGTATTAATTTTATTATTATATGACCAGATTAAGAATTTAATTTACGAGATATCTTGCAAATCGGACATATTATCATATAACAGATTCGACCACACATCACACTACACAAAAAAGGCAAACAAATTAGGGGGAATATTATAGTTTGGAAGACTTTATGCGCTAATACCATAATTTTGGGTGGCAGGGGCGTCGTGATGTCGCAATTGAAAATTCACTTTGAGCTTGTGCAAAAGGTAGTAGAGGATGGAAGTGGCCCGCTTTTTCTCTCCTTTGCCGGGCCCATGTTCTGCGGCTGCGGTTGCCGCATATTTCGGCGACAACTTTATCAGCTGTGGTGAATTGACGGTCAGCTCTGGATATTCTGAATTTAATATAATTTACGGGGATTGGTTACGTTCGAAACGATGAATTTAAAATTGAGAGTAGAGTTCTGCAAAGACACTTTTTTGAACCCGGACCCGACCCAAAAGTGTTTTAAATTTTTAACCCGAACTCGACCCGAAAGCGTTTTAAAACTTTTAACCCGAACCCTACCCTCGGGCTCGAGTCGGATTTCGAGTCTCGGGTCACCCGTGCAGGCCTCTCCATTTTTATAAAACGATCGACCATATGTTATACTTTATGCTAGTTGAGATGAATGTTTAAAGATGATGATATTTGATTCCTAGATCTTAGAAATAGTTACAGTTACCCGAAGATAGTTTGAAATCCGAAACACCAAAAGGCGTAATTTAACACTAGTCCTTCCTTAAAAAATGGACGAAATAAATTTTTCCTGTAACAAAATGATAAACATCAGAGAGAGCCTATAAGATGTTTAAGGGGTTACAAACATCAATATTATTTTAATAGTCTAAAACGAAATCATATACAGGTCTTAGTGTTGTAAAACGGCTGTGTTTTGTTTGGTCACCCTTTGGTTTTACTAGGACTAACGGTCGTCTCCGGTCTGCTTTTGCAAATTTCGGCTAAGCCTAGGGGTCGACTAAAAAGATCAGACCAAAAAATCTTTGGTTTGTTTATGTTTAACTGACTAAAACGAAAGGTCGACCAAATAAAACCCAGCCGTTTTTACAACACTTTCACAACACAAATTGTCATCGGTGAAACCCAAAAAACCCAGAAGAGAAAAAATATTAACCACTTTCTACGCCTAAACTTTTCGGGTCTAAAACTGCTTTAAGTTACCATTTTTCGCTTGAGCCGTTGGAGTGGGCGTTAAAATGAAATATTCGGTAGCTATGCGATAGAAGACGCTAGAATCTCGCCAAAGTGCTGGGCCCAAAACTCGGATTAGGGAATGAAATTCGCGTGGAGACATCGCCGACACCTGGTGATTACTGGTTTCGAGTTGCCTGGGGATAGCTAGGTGCGAGAATGATCCTTGGATGACCTATCATATATTTTGTGTCGTTTATTTTAGGCAAAAATTTGCTTTGCCTACACAATTAATTCGATATTAATTAAAATTTTAAAAATATAAAGCAATGTATAAACTTATGGTCGTCGTTATTATTACAGCTGTTAAATTAAAGACAAAATAATAGTACAAAGCGCAAAGAATAGAGAAACTGCTTGAAACTTATTTTTGTAGCTCTAACAGAAACAATTTTTCTTAAACCTAAATATCGTTTTTTTCTCAAAATTACACATTCCACTAGTTTTCTGAAAATTCCACGCTTATAAGTTTCTATACAATTTTCAACGCATATAAATTCTTTTTTAACGTGAGATTAGTGACTAAATTCATGGGCGTAGCCAGGATTGGAATTAGAGAAGGGGGGCAATTGATTTAGGGATTTAGCTATAATTATATTAAATTTTTAAAGAATTATTGAATTAAGGGGAGGGCAGCCGCCCCTCCCTGCCACCCCCTGGCTACATGTTACAACACATAGACGACATTTGATCAAAACAATCTATATTTCATAAAAATATATATTTAAAAACAAATTTAAGCTTTAAGTTCCAACCTTTTCCATGGCCAATTTAATGGTGGATTCGTCTTCGAATAAATGACGGAAAACCATGGTAATTAGCATCCTGATTTCACGGGACAGTATCAATATCGATTCTGTGTGTACTTTATAAGCCAAACCTTTTTGCGAATCTAAGGCATTCACAATTGCAAAAATGATGAACATGCCTTAAAACTAATTGGTGACTTTTTAACATCTATTTAACAAAGACTTCTATATCAAAAAAGAAGCCTTCTAAATCCAAATACAAACTATGAATGTCATTGTATAAAATCGGTGGATTTGGATTGATAGCGTAGGTGATCATCGTTGTTATAATCACTTTACTTCATTTTTATTTTTTGAGACTACATCTTCTCCTTTTTTTCCCCCTGAAGATGGACCATAAGTGTCGGAAATATTGCGTTCCATTTCCCTCTACCTACGCTATCAATCCAAATCCACCGATTTTATACAATGACATTTATATAAACGGATTAAAAATTTTTGATTACATACAAACTATGAAGTCAACCAGTTAGGGTGATTATTTATTTTTTAGTGAGAGTAAAAAAACGTTAAAACCACAGACAATTGATCATGAACGTTCAAATTCAACTAATAAAACATACATTATATTAAACAAATACTTTTCAGCTAGTATATATACCATTTTCTCCCTTAAAATCGGTTGTTCCTTTGTAATAGGAACAAGAGGTGGTGGCGCATTGAAGTGCTAGGACGGGACCATTGAGGTCGAGAAAATGGGAGCAAGCGAAACGATCTCGCGTGAAACGGACGCAGAGCAGTAGTAAGGCTTCCAAGATTTCGGGACTAACGGGGCCCGACTGGGAGAGGAGAGAGGTTACGATGCTTGTGAAACGAAAGTATTATCAATTTAATAAACATCTCATCTCATATTTATCATTTTTAATTTGGAGGAAATAAATCTCTTGATAACATATGTGGCATTCAATAAAAGTTCCTAGAATTGACAACAGCTCGAAATTTCAGAGGTTATTGGAACAAGGGCAAAAAAAATCATAACTTTTTGAGATCAAGATAACACTGCGTTCATATAATTATAGAAGAGTAAAATCTAAGAGGGACTTTATATTTTCCTATTTTAGCACTCCTCCCCCAAACATAACTTAAATGAAGGAATCAAAGTGAAAAATGTTCTCCTAGTATATTAGTAATTTTATTGTATTAAGGTTTATATCAAAAGCGTAACCTAGTTATACTACAATTTATGAAGTGCTTATAGATTTATAAATTAGTGTTGTAAAAACGGCTGGATTTTGTTTGGTCGCCTTTCATTTTACCGACTAAGCCAGAAGAGCGACTAAGAAAAACAGACCAAAAACCTCTAATTTGTTTATGTTTGGTCGACTAACCAAAGGTCGACCAAATAAAACGCATGCGTTTTTACAAGTATAAATAGGTATGACAACAGAGATAATGCTTAAAAAATGATTAGTGAAAGAGTTAGTTACCTCAGTATATCGTTGACGACGGGTCTGGGCAGTCCTTGACACTGGGTCGGGTACAATGGTAGACCCGATTCGGTTACATTCAAAATTTCTTCACCTTTTTCAGGGCCCGCAACCTTTTTAACAGCTCCGTTTTGCTCCACATCCATGGAGGAAGAAGGACTTGACTCCTTAAAATTTTTATCGGATCCGGCTGGAGCGGATGACGTAGATGCTCGATCTTTTGGCGCAATTGGTCGAGCTTGAGTCAAAAAGGGTTTTATTAAAAATTATTTACATCATCATAATCTTTTTAAAAAATATTGGAATTCACCGACAAAAAAACTTGTTTGGTATAGTCTAAACTTTAGAACGCAAATCCATGATATATTAGGGTTAGAGATGGTACGATCGCGATATGTATTGAGAAAAGGAATAAGCCGACGGACTAAAATAATTTTAAAACGTTCCGCGCCGACATAAAAAATTTAAAATGACCAAATTAGCTGTGTTTTTAGAATACATTGGTGGAGATAAATAATAGATCAAGGAAATCACAAATAGCTCCATATTAATTTCGATTCTCACAATATTTCAATTTTCCTAAGCAAATTGTCGTTTTGAATTCGTAAAGTTATACTCAAAATTCTGATCAAAACGCTCTTACACATACTTTGCTGCTGCTGTTGCGAGGCGCTCCCAAAATTGAGCTCCAACTTGACGGGTCTTCGATTGCGGGTTTCTTCGTTAGTTTGGGTCATGGGCCAAAAATCTATGCGATATCGGCGCGGCCCAGTAGCGAATCTGGCGCTAACCCGGTTTTCGGCGAAGGCCTTATCCACGGTTTCGTTTACGGCGGCCGAGTAGGGTCCCCATTTGCCCGTGTAATTGTCGTGCCACTTCCAACTCCTTTTGACGGGCGGACTCAAAGTGCTGAGGAAAGAGGTCCAGCCGGCCCGGCCCGCTACCTTAGCCGATTGATCGAGGAGGAGTAGGCAAGGCAAGAGCCATTCCGGAGGAGAAGACTGGTTTTGGTTGGATTCTTCCTTCGTAATGGTGGCGGGGGAATTGGTTGAGAGCCAGGATTTTAGGAAGGAAGTGAGCAGGGCGCACAAACGCGTAGTGTCGAACAGGGCCAAATTGGATTCGTTGAATTCCTATGGGGGAGTGTTTCATTCAAAAAGTTACCCAAAGAAATACATTAATAAAGGTAGTCGTAATCAGTCGAGCACGATAACGATTATGGAATTGGGCTCGGGCGAGGGCGAAAAAAGTAAAGCCAATCAGCGATGTATAGAAGCATAAGTCCACCGACATTAAAAACCCGTATAGGTTTCCACGGTTTATTAAAAAATTACAAGTTGAACAAGCGGACGGACAACCAAAAGCGAGCCCATAAATTGCATGGCCAATAATTAGCTTTTAAAGGTATTAACGTTGTCAGGGAGCTGCAAAAGGCACACGCAGATAGACACTTTACAAAAAGGGGTAATACAAAAAAAACGTTGATATCAGGATCAGAGACCAGAAAAACTCGGGCATTATAAAAAAAGATTCGGGCATCGGGCTTAATAAGATTTTTGATAGGGTGTATTATTTTGTTTTGGTGCTTAACTCTGTCACTTTTTGATTGTATAATATTTATTAATCGTAATTCTTATCCAAACCAGGCGAAAACTTAGAATGGTTCGGGAGGGCCCGAGCCGACAATTTCGTCTAAAAATAGGACCGGGGCGGGTTCGAGCAGAAAAATTTGATCGGGATTGAAAAGAAATGTTCATGGAATCCGATCTCGAAATGAGCTAAAACTAAGATGTCCTACCTCAAAAACGAAAGAGCAGAGTTGAAAGAGAGTTGAAGTCCTGAGGCGCTGGTTGACCTTCAATTCTTTAGACTCGCGTTCGAATTTAGTGTCAACGGTAAACTTCTTTAACGACTCGTCCACCTTTAATAACATACGTACATCATTAAGCATGTATTAACATCGCGGATTACAATAATATCATTTTTTAAAAATCGATTAATAAACACAAAAAATATTCCATTAAGATTGGCAGGTTCAGTCTACAAAAAGATTAAAGACTTTAATTTATTATTTTATGGCTCTTAAAAACCGAAGGCAGTTTAATTAAAAAATCTAAGAAGTTTTATCATCATAGAAAGTAAGGTCCAGGTTAATTTTTAAAAATTATTGGTTGGGCTTGGGTCCGATAGAGTTAGTAGCAATGAAAGGTTTTTTCCTTTATAAACAGTGTATTTGTACCGTCATTTTTTAAAGCTAATCAAATTAGATATAATTTACATAATAAGTTAAAGCCTAAAAAAAGGTAAGACTCTTCTTGCCCAATGAACTTTTAATTTAATTATTAAGGCTTCTCTTATAAAAAAGGATAATGCATCGCAGCAAAAAACATCGTGTGCCATGTAACATAACCGAGTCTTAACTCGCGATTCACAGCAGATTTGCATCTTCGCCACACATCTCAGGCTCGGTTTCATCGATATGTGACCACTAATGTCATTTGTCAACGGTGGAAATGACATTTTCGCCATTATCCGATGACCAATCGACCAAAGAAAATTTATTTTTTTTCTATAGAACAATGTCTTACTCACTGCAACAATATTCTATGACTAGGGAGTGAATAATTTTTAAAAAATATATCGAACTTAGCGTCACGACCCGATGTCCTAAAAGAACGATTTTTGGCCTTTGAGCTCCCACAACTCGAAAAGTAGTGGTTTAAAGGAGCTAAAACTTTCAGAATTTCATAATATGAATAGTTTCTATTTTTCACCAAATTTTTTTCACCAAATTTTATAAAAATCTAAGGGGGGGGGGGGGGGGATCGACCTAAAAAAGCGTTTTTAGGATCAATTTGACAGGGAATGGTGCCCCATTGAAACCTTTTTAAGGCTAACCCCATATAAAAAAAAGCCAGGGAAAGACTAACCATTGTGAGGATGGACGTCAGGGATGTTTGTAGCCATTGGGGTCCGTTGTATTTAGCCAGCGCCGAGAAGAGGTTTGATAGCAGGGGAACAGATCCGGGGGCCATTTCGAGAAATTGCAAAAAGCGTGGCAAAAAGGGTTCCAACAGGGTTTGCAAGGAATTTTCGAAAACAATTCCTTCGGCATCCGTTTCGGGAATGAATCTCGGGTCTGAGTCGCTAAATAAATCCCGTTCCAAGCGAGTAAACGTGGGCGGGGCAGCGGCGCCGTGACGCTCTTGAATCGTCGACGCCACCGAGTCAGGAGCGTCGTCGAAGGTGAAGCTGGGGAAGTTGGGATGAGCGTCGGGAAGGAAGCTGGTAGTTGACGCCGGTGCGATGACGCTAAACGATTGAGGCGAAGGAGCGGTGGCGCTTGAAGAGGACAAATGCGTCTGTTGAAAGGCGGATGCCATGTCAGAAGCTCTTTGCAAAGCCTCCTGCTCAAACCGTAAATGAATTATTATACAAAAATTTTAGAATATAGCTAAGGCCCCTTTAACGGTTTAGCTCAAAATGTAGCATCAAACGAATCTTGCACTCAATTTTAGGGATGCATACTAATTTCAATCAAGTTTTGCCTTACGACATTTCGAATTCACGCCATTTAGCATTGGTAAAGGTTGATTTAAAAGATAAAATAGCATTTTGTGGCAGTAGTGTTGTAGAAATGGCTGAGTTTTGCTTGGTAGACCTTTGATCTTACTAAGAGTAATGGTCGCTTCTGGTATGTTTTTCAAATTTTGACTAAGCCTTGAGAAAACAGACCAAAAAACCTTGGTAAACAAAACTAAGCCGTTCTTACAACACCATGTGGCAGATTATTGCCAGTATCGACAAGTTTTATCATGAACGACGGTAGTTAATAATTGGTTTCCTAGCTTTTTTATTTAAAATCATTGTTTAATCGGATATTTCGTATAGTAATTATGTAGCTTTTTTTAGCTTTATGCCAATTCTGATAAATTCCCCATTTAAATTCGCAACATCCTATATCAATGCCAATTTCAAAATTTCCAAGGACCTGAGTTTGTTCTAGCGATTGGAAAATATCTCGCATCATGCGGGCCTCTTCGACCACCATAGTATTGGTGGTGGTATCAGAGGGCTCCGCGAGCTCGCTGGCAGGTGACGCTAGCGCCGTGAGCGTCGCTAATGCGGGTAGAGCGTTAGCGTCGAGCGTTGCAGCAGCGTCGTCGTTCGGACTTCGATAAATTGCATCGAGCGCGTCAGCTTCTTCCTCTTCGGCCGCAACCGCTGCCATGGAAAGCAAATATTCGGTAGCCTGCTCGAGCGTCGAGCTGTGTTGCACCGCTTCTAGCACGCGCTCGCGCGGAAAGCCCATGTCTACGAGCGCGCTAATAAGTCCGGTTTCGGGCGAGAGCGTCGTATAGTCGGACCCAATCTCAGGGCCGGGCTCCTGGTCGGAAAGCAAAGCCTAGAGGAATGGGAAGGGGTTAAAATGAGAAATTATAGTTTAGCGCGCGTGTATTTTTTGAATGAATTCGACTGGTGTGAAACATCAAATTTCAAAAGGTTCTTTACGTTATAAGATTAGCTCACATGAGTTGAAAATAACTAATGTCCACTTATCAAAATAGTGACATTAAACGCTAAGAGATCTAAGCCACTTTTTTATATCGGCTATGATAAGCGTGAAAAAAGCTTATAGATTGGCCAACTGTTATTAAATCCAGCACAATCTATCATTTCTATTCGTATAATCAATTTGCAAAAAAACCCAAAACTCTTTTTCATTGATTGATAAACCCGCCTAAAATATTTTTACACCAAATTTTGAACATAATTTATTAAAAAACAAATTACTAACAAAACATCCGAGCTTAATTATAAGAGTGACGACTAAAAAACACAAGATATTTTATATAGCTGGCCGCGAGTAATCCCTACCTGAACCGGTGGAGCCTCTGACGCCGGAGTAACGGCGCTGCGATCTTCAGCTGCAGCGGTAAGATTTGAATCGGGCGTCGGAGCGTCAAGCGCCGCGCCGCTAGGGAGCAGCGTTGGATCGGCATTAGAAATTTCGCCGGCAGAAGTGGCATCCGTAGGTTGAGAAGACGACGCTCTAGTTGTTTTAAGTAGGGGTATCGTTGTGGATGAACGGCTTTTGATGACCGCTTGTCCCTCTACTATGTTAATGATAACGGAGGAGAGCGTTTCAACGACAAAGGGTTCAAATCGAGGGAGAATAGCTTGAGTTCGTGCTTGAGCGTCAGAATCCATAGCGTTGTTGGGTTTTTTGGGATCTCGAGATTCTGATGGCTCGAAAACCTTAACAAATTTAATAGAAAGCTTATGCGTCGAAATAGTTACGATTTATAGGATGGTAGAGAATTTTGGAGAATTCATAATTGCGATGCAATTTATGCATGGGCGTAGCCAGGGGGTAACAAGGAGGGGCGGATGCCCCTCCCCTCTAGATCCATTAATTCTTTAAACTTAGAAATAATTATGACGAAAATTTCAAAGAATTATCATTTTGCCTCTCCCTAAATCATTATTGCTCCCCCCTCTCCAAGTCTAACTACGCCCAAGAATTTATGGGTTAATTAATATAAATTCCTTTATTTCTTCGACAAGCGTTCAGTACAATCGCGCTGGACTAATAGGTAAATTCTTATTTAATAACGCAGAAAATTATTTAATAATATTTCAATCGTTTTCTTATCAAAAGCCCAATTTAACTGAACATTCAAAAAGAACAAAAAATGTAATATAAAAGTTATACGGTATAATGAAACCTAATGGAAGATTTTAATTTTTGTATTAGATCAATAGCCCGAACATTTCATTAAATTTAACCCTAGATTTAGTGGTATGGAAATTTTTTTAAACCTATATCAACAAATCATAAATCAACTCGCCTTCGACCCCCCCCCCCTTAACCTTTTAAAAACACTCAAAAAGATTATAATATGAATCCTAATGATTCTTCCACCTTTTACAACCGCTAAATTGGTTAATTTTATATAAATTTTCATATACTTTGCCAAAACCCCAGTAAAACGATGTCAACTAACACAAGGCCACAAAATATATATAAATGCTGATTCTTTAGACCCATAACGTCTCCAAACTCCTATATAAATATATGCGAAAGCAAAATAAAGTCTTTTACAGAAGCATATAAGTCCACAGCCATTATAAACCCCGTACAAGTGTCCACAGCAATTATTAAAAAATTACAAGACGGACAGGACAGGATGGACAACCAAAAACGAACCCATAAATTGCATAGCAATTAATGCCAACCCAAATGAAAGCGCTTAAAGTATTAAAACTCACATCGTTAGCAGTGGTATGAGGGCCTAGGAGGTCGTTCAACAGCTTAACGCTGTATCCGTATATGTAGCGAGCGTAATGAATCGCTTCAAGTTGCTGCTTTTGTTGGTCCGCAGTTCCGAAAGGCGGACCCAAGAGCGGGTTCGGGTTGCTAGAACTGCTACTACCAGAGGATGGGGCGTCGAATATGATGTCGGGATTGGTTATGAAAACCCAAAAATCTAGGAAGACCTCTTCGTAAATGTCGTACGATTTGTTGGGACCCGCTTTATCCTCCGATTTAACTGCGTCGCGGGTATTAAAGAAAAAATAGAGTTACTTGTTGTTTATGAAAACTGGACGCGGTGTCGTCACTAGTGTTGTATAAACGGCTGGGTTTTGTTTGGTCGAAGTCTTGTTGGTCTATTTTTCTTAGACGACCACTAGGCGTAGTCGAAATTTGAAAAACAGACCAGAATAGGCCGTTAGTCTACCAAAAAACCCATATGGAAAGGAATAGGATACAACGATTGTAACGAGATAATATATGATGTATGTGATGATAATAAAGCATAGAATATTTATAGCTTGTATAATTGAGTAATCTTAAAAATGAGGAATAAATGGTAGCATATGATGATAATTACTGATATGATAAGCCCAAAATAATAATACAATTTACTTATTAGGAACTAATTAGCCGGGAGGGGGGGGGGGGGGGAAGGACATAAAAAAACGGAAAAAACATTCATATGATTTTTACCACGTCGGCTCTTGGTTTACAATATTAAAATATACAATTGTAGCAATAGTAAAATCCCTATAATGTACATCAATAAAAGTTATAATATTCATGTATTCACATATAATATGACAAAAATTAAATTTCTAAATCGTTTACAATAAAAATACTAAAATGTTTTTTGCAAAAAAAATTTAAAGAAATTCAATGAAACTTACTCCGTGTGCCTTGAGAACTGGCCCAAGGCTTATCCCCTCCGCCGTTTATCATAAATTTGAGGGCGAGAAAGAAGTAAGCAAACGTTTTGGAGGCCACGAATTTTCGCAACGCCAATAAGTTCGGGGATTTCTTGTCGTTCAACAGGGTCCTGCACATTTGCCGGAGAAATTGGAGAAAATAGGGGACGCATCGAGACCTAAAGCGCGGCGATTGAATGGTAAATTAACGTATGGCGCGCTTAAATTTTTGATTTAATAAATTAGAACTGAAGTTCTACATATGAAAAAATATACTGATATTTAATCCAATTATTATGATAGTCACTCACATACAAGCCTAACACTACAAAAGTTAATGTAATCAATATTTGGAACTAATATCGCGATCTCTTTTTCCAGCTATCTAAATGATTTGAAGGTAGTGTTTTAAAAAGGGCTAGGTCTTTTTTAGTCGATCTTTGGTTCTAGCCGACTAAACATAAACAGACCAAAAGCCATTAGCCTTAGTAAAACCAAAGGCCGTCGACCAAACAAAACCCAGCGGTC
This sequence comes from Gordius sp. MW1, assembly GCA_964036665.1. Taxonomy (NCBI): domain Eukaryota; kingdom Metazoa; phylum Nematomorpha; class Gordioida; order Gordea; family Gordiidae; genus Gordius; species Gordius sp. MW1. Next base: position 35,714,187 of record OZ038526.1, on the reverse strand, counting down.
GTTTTTACAACACTAAATTCAGCTAGCTAAGCTGTCCAGCGAATCCCTTACCGCGTTTCGATAGTTCCGTGCTTGTACATCGTAAGGACGGTCTTAAAGTTTTGCGAGATTGCTCCAGCAGCGGAATCTATAATTGAAGAGAGCGGAGCCGAATCGGAATTGGTCCCTGGTCCGTCCAAAGCGCTCGAGCCATAGAGCGGGTTCCGATTTACGATAGTGTTCCGACTAGACCTTAAAATGCCCGAGGCAGTGGCGTTGCTGTTGCCGCTGAAGGTAGACGAGCCGCAAACTTCCATCAAGCTGCTAAACAGGGATATCACGGCTTCGTTAAGGGAGATGCACAGCGAAGCCAGGGTCGTGTTGATAGTTGTGCTACTGCTACTACTGGTGGTGGTTTGGGGAGGAGCGGATGAGGTGGACGCTAAAAGAAAGTGAAATGGTAGGGATTAGAGCATGGGCGTAACCAGGGGTGGCAGGGAGGAGTGGCTGCCCCTGCTCTAAAGCCAAAATATTTCAAAATTTAATATAATTACATGACTAATTACTAAAAATTATAGATTTGCCTCTCCCTCAATCATTATTGCCCCCCCCCTATAAATCCAATCCCAGCTGCGCCCATGATTAGAGATTTACATCGTTAAACGTATTTAGCAAAACTGCCATATATAGGTGAATATGTGAAGATAGAACGTTTGACATCAGATGCCTTTATTAAATTATCATCATCTACGTATTTTTATGCATTTAAATTAAAATCATATGTTTTAATTCATAACTTTTTGATCTTGTATTGTTTATGTGTTCTAATTTTTCCATTCATTTCATTGATAAACGAACGATATGTAAAAGTTCTCGACATGGAAATACAAGATTAATCAACACATAGTGCACTTATCCGATGATCAAGCTGAAAGAAACTCATCCAAAACAAACCCCACCACTGTGGGACCAAATACTTGATAAGGTAGAAGAGAAGATTAAATTACTTTCATCCATGGTATCGGGGTCGAGACTCTGAGTAGTTTCGAAACCGGTTTGGTCGGCTCCGGCTTTAGCTAGGAGACTTTGCTGTTTTTGACTTTCGAAAAGGAGGCACAGCGAAAGGTGGTTCAATTTAGCGAGTACCATCTTGCCCAAAGATGACGTCCAATATTGTACGATAAAACGCTTAACTTCCACCTACAAAACGGCACTTATATTAATAATATATTCTTTTACTAATCGCATAATTTAACCAATTTATTAATATGTCCCAATCAATAAATTAACAATGGCGAAAGTAATGAATAAATAAGGAATTAGCTCTGACTAAACTGATATTAATTGCTATGCAATTTATGGGCTCGTTTTTTGTTATCCGTCCGTCCTGTCCAACTCGTTATTTATATAATCATATAGACCATTTTAATCTAGAGGGCCCTATTTATCCATGATAGCATGAACCCCGTTCCCTTATCAAAAACCTCTCGATACGCCTGAAATCGGGCTAAAAACGGCAAATTGGTACGCAAATGTTATTTTAAAACTTTAACTTTGACTAATTTTCCAACAAAAGTCTATAGTTGTCGTAAATAATGGAATGATGCTTGGTCATGGATTTGGTAAAAAGCCTAAACTTTCGATTGGTTTAACTAATTATTTTATATTTATAATCGTTTACCAATTTATTTTTAGTTACGGCCCGTAAAAAAATTTAGCAATGGCTGAATGAAAGATTTTTAAATCCAAAATTAGCATTGTAAACCAAACATTTTTATAAAGGACATTAGAATAGGTAGTTTAAATAACTTTATCCATTTTTTAAAATTAAGGCCCTCTAATTTAAAATTGGGCAGCGAGCACCAAATGTATACGTCTACACTAAGTCCATAAAACAATTAAAAGTGTTATTACCAGTAAATTGGCCTAAAAACTGATGGAATCAGAGTTTGATTACGTATAAACCTATATAAAATTCTACATTTTTCTAACTAATTTCCCACATTCGATTTGGTGAATCAATTAAATCACAAATATATATCGCATTTTAAAAAGTGCCCCTCCCTTCTAAAATCCTGCTTCAGTATCAAAGAGTTTCTGTCTAGAAGTATTACTGAAAACAAGTTTAAAAACCCCAATTTTTTTAAAGAAAAAGGGGCATTCTAAAGCGAAAAATTAGTCTTGTAAAAAGGGCTGAGGTTTGTTTGGTCGACCTTTGATTTTGGTCGACTTCTAAGTCGCGTAAACATACCAACGATTTTTTGGTCAAACTTTTTACAAAAATATAGTTTTAGGTGCCTGCCACCTTAGTAATTTTGTTCATGCTGCGGATGAGAGCTATGAGGGTAGTTATGTGGGAGATGTAACAGAGCTTGCGGTGCGTGATTTTGTGATTTACGAATCCCCGTTCCAATTTTTGCTTGGACGAGGGCATGGAATCGGAGACGGGTGGCGTTAAGTCTAAGGCTTCCATGCTCGCCATGATCGTTTTCAGGCACAAGTTTATCAGGGTCGGATAGTGGGAATAAGTCTGAAGTCAATGAGATACATATATCCATATATATATATATATATATATATTTATACGATTTTACGAAACTTATACAGCTGTGCTTAAAATGTCTTTTTTAGCAAATAGTGCAAAGGTATACGTTAAATTTTGTCCAAATAATCGGAAAAAACTCTCTTTTTTCTAAAGCTTTATTTTAAAGCAAACTACATCCTAAAAATGTTCCCAGATCCAATTCAAACTTTTTTAGTGACTATTATTCGGAAGCTCAGAGGCTATTTATCCTAAAGTGAGTGCAAGGACTTTCATCCACTCAAAATTGATTATTCGGGCGCGCTCTCGTCACTTTAAAATACATCTTACACAATGATCAAGCCCTCAAGTTCAAGTGTAGCTTATTTGCAGAAACCGAGAGAAATCATTTTAAATTTATCCACATGAGAAAGGCACCGAGTTTGTAAAGGTTTTTAGCCCTTGGCCATCTAACCTCGCAACATTTTACATCAAAATATCACCTTAGAATCCGATCACGTACCGAAAAATCGATAAATATATATTAGCATTCCTTAAGGACTCCTATAAAAATCTGTAGGAGCTTCTATTAAAAAGAAACGGAGGAATTAAAAGGTGGATAATTACCACGATCCATTTGTACACCGAAACCAAGGCTTTAAAGGCGTTGGTATGCACAAAATTGAGTGGTAGGATGGGGAGTGAAGGTAATTTCAGAAGCTTATCGTTCCCGCCTTGATTAACGAAGGCTTGGCAATGGTCGTTGCTGAAACCGTTACCAATTATGGCTTCCAAAAACTTTAGCTAAACCCGTTCAAAAAATGTTTTGAAATTTTGTTAGCTTGAGAAGAGCAGTGTTGTAAAAACGGCGCGGTTTTTGGTGGACCCTGGTCTCTCTTTCAAATTTCGACCAAGACTAGAGGTCGACTAAGAAAAAGAGACCAAAAAACCGTCGACTAAAACCAAACCCAACAAAATCCAGCCGTTTTTAGAACGCTAGAGAAGAGGCAAAGACGTAGTAGTTTTAAATACTTTGTGGGAGCCATCAATACCTTTAAATTAAAAGAAAATAAACTGATTCATATCAAAGTTAGGGGGACTTGAAACGGTAAAATTATTTTATTTTAACCTTGAGCAAGTCAAAATTCGTTTTAATTGGTAAGTTTGTGAGTATAAAAGATTTCGGGCAACTCAAAAATGATTGATATCCCTATGAGCGCGGTTACGAGACTTACCACGTTATACATGTATTCCAGGAATTGAGTAACGCTTGGGCTATTTAAGCCGGATTCGGGCGCAGATTTGTGTTCAGACGAGCCGAGCGTATCTCTTTATAAAATGTTTAAAACAATTTTGGTAAAAATGAATTGATTAATTTCAATAATATTGATAATTACAAAAAAAATACTTTAAAGTGTTTTAACAAGTAACATAAAATATTTATATCAAAGGCAATTCCGGTAGATCTTATGCAATGGTCATAGAGGTAAACAAAACTATATATTAAAAATGTAACAATATAGCATCTATATGACCAAGTCTAATAAACAGATTTTTATTTAACTACTAATATTATTTTAATTAGACTTAAACTTAGTAGGCCTAGCGAGCGGCCCGTTGAATTCGCTTATGCAAAATAACCCATATTTTACTGAAATTATAACAACAAAAACAGACCCCTATAAAAAATTAGTTTTTTCGGGTATAACAAAAAAATTGAACTTTAACATTAATATTATACTTAAAAATCTTTTGCTAAAAATTTGTTTTTAAATGCAGGTTAAAGGAAGATTGAGTAATTCCTACGATAACAAGAAACAATCTCTTATTTTTGCTCGTCAAAGTAAATTCCGTAACCAAGCTTAACAAAAAAATCCCGGAAAGAGCCAGGTTGCTATAGCCTTATAATCCATTTTTCCACATTCCATTCCCTGTAATATATATCAAGCTATAGAAACGACGAAATTTTATAGAATTCCAAATTGCACCATAAAATCTTATATAGGAAAAATTCCTCAAAAGTAAATTCCGTATCCAAGCTTAACGAAAATCACCAAAAAAGCTAAGTTTACCTATAGCCTTATAAAGCATTTTTCCACATTCCATTCCCTGTATAATACATCTAATCAAGCTATAGAAATGACGAAATTCTACGATATTCAAGCAAATACACTTTAAGGGAAATTTCCCCATAAAAACTAGTATACCCCCTAACGGGGACGCCAGGAGGAGGATTTAAGATGGGATTCGAGTTGACGAGGGCGTGACCATTTCTAAGGGCGGTGGGGGTAGCATAGCCGTCTTCGTCCTCTTCAGAGGAGGAGCTCGATGAAGATGAGAGGAGCGATAGGCCACCGCAGAACAGGGTAAGCGAAGTGCTCCCGTTCGAAGCTTCTTCGTGGGAGATGTTGGGGACCGGAGAAGTCTGGGGTCTAGCTGACCTCATGCTTGCTGCATCCAGCTGACCCGCGTTTTCAACTTCGGATTGTCCTATGGAGAAAAATAAGTTAGGTATCGATATTTATGAGAAAAAAGGCATGGCCCATCAACGCTTATATAAAAATTCAATATAGGGCTAGTTAACGATATGTCAAACAAACTAAAATCGGTGACATTTATACACAAGCTTGTGCTAATACTACCAAATTTGGCATCGCAGCAAAAAATAATTTAAACGAAGCAATATTTTAACGTGAAATTTCAAGCAAATTCGCATTTTTAACACGTCACGTAGCAACATCTATGGCTTATTTTTGTACTATACAGGCGTTGAAATTGTAAGCATTCATCAAATAAAAAATTTCTTCTAGATAGAATCAAAAACCTCACTGATTGCCTTGCAAAGTAATGGCGCATTTCAAACTGAATACAATACCTAGAATATTAAGATATGCTTTGAAATTACCTCGATAAAATCGGGTAAAATTACCTATGAAAGGAACTCGCGTTTCGGCCTGGCTATTTGCGGCTGCGGGGCTGGGTTCGTTATGATTAGCCTTGGCCTGAGCCTGGGCCGAAGCGTTGAGTGGGGCCAAAGAGGCTGGAGGGGTATTAGATGTAACCGTGAGTGTGGTTATAGAAGCCGTGGGCGCAGCATTCGTGGTTGGGTCTTCAATTAACCCGTCCAAGGGGTAACGCTCGCCCATGCTGATCAACTCCGAGATTATCTAACGTCGCACGAGAAATAGATGTTCATTTTGGAAAAATATAAAAATACAATTATTGAATTATTTAAGGTTGCAGTAGATCAGCATGTTTCCTTGCAGCCGATTTTTGCAGGAACGTTTTATAAAGTCGTACAGTTAAGTTTAACATAATCAAATTAATTGATAACAAAAAATTTAGGTCGTAACACGTCTCTGAATTGAGATATCGATAATTAAATTGACAATAATATTCCATTACTAAAAAGGTCATTCTTGGAATAATAAAACAGCATAGTGTGAAGGTGTCAAATAGATGACGCCTTGTATAAAAGAACATTTATTGCAAAAGATTATAAACAAAAAACTGTTCTTTTAAATAAAAAACAAGAATATTTAGAGAAGTTAAAAAGATGCCCTAAACGCTGGATAGAGCAAAAATGGTGGAAAAAAGATCACAAACAAAATTTACAGCGAGACTCTTATATGATTCCCAAGGAAAAATCCTTTGAGTAGACGACATTAAAAAATCTTTTGCAAATATAAGGGGTAACATGGACATTTTTAAGCGACACGTTAAAACCCACAATTTTTTAAACAGCATCCTATTAAAAATGAACTCATCGCGAGGGGAGAAGGAGCTTAATTGCCATGCAATTGTCGTGTCGCATCTTGTCCAAATTGTTGTAAACTTACGTTGCATATGGCAGCCATTGCATCTTGCTTGAGACTGGGTTGGTGCCTGAGCAATTCATCTATCATAGCGCCAAAATCTTGAGCCGGTTCGCCTGTTTTGTAAACATTTAACTTTTACAATGATAAGATCAAAAGATTTATGCGCAGCATGCTTCGACTAAAACCATGGACTACACATGTCGTGGGAGCGTAGCCAGGGGGTGGCAGGGAGGGACGACTGCCCCCCCACCTCTAAATCCATTTGTTCCTACCTAAATCATTACTGCACTCCTCTAAATCCAATCCTGGATACGCCCATGTCATATGCTCCATATGGTAAATTGTGTACCATTAAATCCACCATTATTGTAAATTTAACTATCTACCATGCCTTTCTGTAGTGTTCCCATTGTTAAAACAAAAAAAAGTCGATTTGCCTTTCTCATTAGTTAATAAATAAAAATGAATGTTAATAATAAATGATAATTTTAAATGCAAATGGCACTAAATTGCTTTATAACATCACATCATCACATTTTTTTATTTTTTATTTTTATGAATAATGATATACATATTAAAATGTTGTTTTAAATGTTTAAATATTTCAATTTTTTTATTGAGTTTTAAAAAACACTTTAATCTACCAAAGTTATTTTAATCTATATGTCCTTCCGTTATTTGTGCACCTTTCAAAATGGCGAAAAAACTATACAATTATTTAAAGCAGGTGAGCAGTCTATCTAGTCCATACATCAAACGTCGTAGATCGTAATCAAAGTTATCGACCCTTTTCACCTAATACATTCGACAAAGGTCCAACCTTAAATAATTTAACCGTTTTTAAAACTTATTTAAAAGTGTAAAAGATCTGTGATACGTACAGAGCCATGCACGGGCCGTCCGAAGCCCGGCCTCGGGCCTCAGGCTCGGGTCTGATGGGTCAACCTGACCCAAGGCCCGAGCCAAAATCTACGTTCCAAGCCCGAGTCCGGGGCAAAATCTAGCTAAAGGATTTTTAAAACTGTTTACTAATTAATTTCTTAAGTGGCCTATTTAGAGGAGACAAAATATTTTCATGATAATTGAAAGGTGCGGGTTGGTATTCTGCGGGCTCGGGTCGGGCCTGAGTAAAAAAAATTTAGGGCTCAGGCTCGGGCAAAATAAAAAATGTCGGGCTCGGACTCGGGCCTAAGAAATTCCATTTTGCAAGGCTCTAGATACGTATAATATAAGCGCCTAAAATGTCGTAAGTAAATAGGAAATGTGACTTTTGAAGGTGGTGTGCCGTTTTCCAGCTTTCAAGGCGGGCAAGTATTTAGGCGAAATGAGAATGCCGAACAGCCTGTCGAATGGTTTGCAAGCCACGAAATCTTGCATGCCCTGGTGGTTGAGGCACAGAGAGGTAAATATAGTGGGCAGCGAAGTCATTATCTCGCGAGTGGCCGGAACCTATTTAGCAGTAAATATTTATTACCCCATGAGCGTAGGCAAGGGGGGTGGGGAAAAGAGGGGCGGCTGCCCCCCCCCCCTCTAAATCCAAAAATTTGTTAAGATTTATTAAAATTATGGCTAAAAATTCAAAAAATGTTCATTTCGCCCTTCCCTAAATCATTATTGCCCCCCCCCTCTAATTCCAACGCTGGCTACGCCCATGTTTATTAATATATTTAATATTCAATATTAAATTAAACATCATCAACATTCCAATGCTTTACTCGAAGGGTTTCTTCAAAGTATAAATAAATTAAATTTTTATAACGTTCAATCGAAAAGTAATAAAAGTGAGCAAAGTAGTTTTAATTTAATTATAACGCGCACTTATATACCCTCAATCAACCCCTTTCAACGTGAACATGGCACTCCATGTAGAGATCGTGTGATTTGTTATTTTGTTATCCGATAAATATTTACTCTTTTCGTGCTTTATACTATTAAATTCGGAGATAGTAATTATAACTTATCTTTATAAATCTTTTTCGTATTAAGCAAAAAATAAAAATTCCGATCCATAGCTGTGCTCTATGCCTGCTGCTCATTAATCTAATCTATTTTAGCCTGGATCATGTACACAATCATTTGTAAATTAACCTCTATTAGTTTAATAAAAAAGCAACTTATCATTATACTATAATATTATTATAATGAAATTAGCACCTCTTTGTCCAGCAGGGCTTTCAGCATAAGCGTCGTCATACCCGATTTTTGAATGGATGACAACTCGGACGGCTCCGAAAATATGTAATTAGACACCAAATCTAGGGCTAAAAGAAGGAAATTTCTTACGCAACATATATAAAATCCGGTTCAAATATCTAAATTAGTGTTGTAAAAACGACCGGGTTTTACTTGGTCCACCTTCGGTTCAACTCCGACCAACGGTCGACTATGGTCTGTTTTTCAGATTTAAACTTAGACTGGAGGTCGACTAAGATCGACTAAAACCAAAGGGCGACAAAATGAAACCCGGTTTTCATTTAATCGATAAAAGCGACTTTGAAAATATTCCTATTGTATTGTATTCAAAAATTAAAATGATTTGAATTAAATCATTCTTAAACTTAGAAAAACCCGACTTTTAATTTTGTCCTAACCTAAAACATATTTAAGCCGTGGTAAAAATTACCCAAGAGAAACAAGGAATGTCCATAATACTCCACGTTGCTGATGATGTGCTTCAGGTAGCCGATAAAAGTTGGGTTCATCACTGGAAAGTCGACCAGTCAAAAAAAATATAAATTAAGAAGAAAAAAGAGGTAAATAAAATGTAATAAAATTTCTAAAAAAATTCAACGGAACGTAAAGAGTGAGAATGTATTGAGAATTTCTTACTTTGTCTACCATATTGATTGATGTGGGCCGGTTCGCTCACTATATTTTTAAGCAAATTCAGGATGGATTTCAGAAGGGCGGCTCTTGGATGATAGCATTTGACACCTGAATCACAAGGTAAAACTCAAATTTAAAAGAGCAATAAGTTTGAACAAACTTACAAGTAGAGCCATGCAAAATTCTTCGGCCCGAGCCCGACCCGAGATGCCTTATTTGGCTGGATGCAGGCAAGGCTCTACTTACAATATACATTAGTGTTGTAAAAACGGCTGGGTTCTGCTTGGTCGACCACCTTTGGATTTAGTCGACTAAACATAAACAGACCAAATAGTCGACCTCTAGCCTAAGTCGAACTTTGAAAAACAGACTTAGTCTGAGTTGAACCAGAGGTGGCCGTAACAAAACCCAGTCGCAGTTTTTACAACACTAATATACACTAGTTCATGATTGCACTTTAAATAGCTAGGTAATAATTTTGAACCGGGCATGACTTGTTGTCAGGTAGAAGAATTAAACTTTGTGGTGTGTGGCAACTTTATATAAAACAAAAGCTTTATTAAAATAATGATAAATCAGATTAGAGATTCTAATACGGTAAAGAACCAATTGTAATTCCATGAAAGCCTAATAAAGTTATTGTTAAGCCATTGACAAGCGACGACAACTTACAAATTCCATTTTATCCATAATTAAACCTCATTCAATAATTTTTTTATAAATCCGTCTAATTTCAAAATCCATAGAGTGAGTGCCTTGTTAATTCTTGAAACGGTTTAAACCCTAAAATCGCTGCAAGAAATATATAGAAATATCTCCTTTTGAAAATTTTCAACATTTTTAAAAGATATATCCCATGTCGATTCGTAGATCGGATCAAAAGTGACAAAAAGTTTGAGATAAAAACCCTAACAAACTTAGGTTTTTCGATGAAAAAAATCTTAACGAAAAGAGGAGGTCGACCTAAACCCGCATATATAAATTAATTCCATAAACAGTAAAGTTTAGTAACTTTTATAAAACAATTTTCACGTCATTTTAACTAAAGTCGTATATATAAGTGTTATTTGATGAATTTTTTTTTCCAGAGTTTGAGTTTCAAAGCCCTACCGGGTTTAGGCTTTTCTGCCGTGGCCAAAATACAAGGATGCTTGGCCCGGGCCTCTCTGTCCAGAGGCTTATGAGGGACGTGGCCAGAGCCCGCACCCGTCCCGGTTATTGGGTGTTCTTCGAAATCCATGGCGCCCGCTGCAACGGCCATACTGGTACTCGGCTCTTCGGTACCGAACGACGTCGTATCCTGATTTCGGACGGGACATTCGTGTGGCAACATAAAGGGTTGTTCTCGGATGCAAACGTCAATTTCGCGCTTCAGGAGGGAAATAACGCGAATAAATTTTATACATAATTTAATAACATTAAAAAATATTTGTTTTCTAAAACTTATTATTTAATATTTAACGTCATATGGGATTACATAATATAAAGAGTAGAATAATTTTATACGAGATAATTTGATTAGCAATGCGAAAGGCTTATAAATGATGTTTTTACAAAATATAACATTACCAAATGGATAGAAATTTTAGGAAGGCTTAAACTAAGGATTCGTGTGAATCTAATTGAAATCGGGTCGCGTATCTACAACTAAAAACCGCCGTTTACTTAGATTATAGCAAACTTATTGAAGATTACCTATAAATGATTGGAGGAAAAAAATAAAATAAATCTGTGTTTTAAATCTGAAAATCAGTTATTTTTCCGCACAGACATACCTGAAATCGGGCAACTAAAATTTGGGGACCGTTGTCGTTGAAAAAGGCTTGCATATCGACCGAAGAAACCATATCGATTATCCGTACGGCCCGCGTTTCGAACTTAACATATGATGCGAAAGGGAGGTTTAAATAAAAAATCAAAAAAATTTCAAAATTATATATTATAAAAAAATCTTAAAATTTGTCTTCCCTGATTTTAAATTCTTCAGTAAATGTTTAGTTAGCTTTAAAGCTGTAAGATAATTTTAGAAAAACTATGAATAATGCCACTCTAAAGTTCCTCGTATGGCAAAGTGCAATACAATTGGCTCTAACTGTGTTTGTCAGATTAATTTAAATTTATCATAATTTTGAGACCGCCGTTTATATAGGCGAGTGAAATTGCTGTCGCTATGCGACTATTATAATTTTTAAGTGATCTTACTTGGGGTATTACGAAAAATAATATAAAAATGTTATGCCTCAAAAACTGAAAACACTCCTTTTTATATATAAGTTGAGCTGCCATATCAGATGCAAATAGGATTTTTAAGTAACAACATAAACATAAAAGTAGTGCTGTAAATACGGCTTGGTGTATTTGGTCGACCTTTAGTTTCAGTAGGCTAAACATGATTGGACCCAGCCGTTTTACAACACGAATAAAGAGGTATAAAAACTTGAACAAACTTACTATTATTTGAATCGAGGCGTCGCTAGAGTCTGACACAACGCGCAAAAAATCTTTCAAGAGTCCACTGGCCAAAATTGCTTCCGATCCTAAGAATAGTTCAATAAGGATATAAAAGCCTGGTCTAACTATTTATAATTAAAATTGCGGATAAAAGCTTTAAAATACTTGAAATTGAATTGTAAAACTAGAAAATAGTTGAAAATCAAGATATATACACATATGAAATTAAGGTATTTTATTTAAAAAACGGCTATCTGGCAATTTGGGAGAAAATTCAATCACAATACACCTGAAAGTGTTAAAACAAATTTTTCTATAGGCTTTAAATATTTAACATTTTCAGCTAAAAATCCCGTGATTGAACTCCTTAAACTGAAAATAATTTTATAATCCGCTTAATTTTATACGAGAGGGAGCTATAAATAATGTATATGGAATAATTGTATGAAAGATTGACATTCGAATTATTATCATTTGAGATCGAAGGATAATAAGTACCTTCATGCACGTTTGCCATGTGGTAAACGAAGGAAAACAGTGCTATGCCGTAGGAAGTTACGGGATCCGTGCTATTGGAAACCAGGCTTAATTGACCCCCCGTTTGGGTTGAGCCTTTAGCGGCCTGGGCCAGGGAAGGGCCCATTAAAATTTGGCTTTTTATGCAGTCGCGGAGCAGGGTAGGCAACAAGCCCCCGTAGGTGGAGAGTTCAGTAGCGTTTACCAGGGAATTTATAATGGTCGAGCTGCGAAACGATATACAGTTATATTTTATGCATGGGCGTAGCCAGGATCGAATTTAGAGGGGGGGCAATAATGATTTAGGGAGGAGCAAAATGATATTTTTCTAATTTTAGCCATAATTTTATTAAATTTTAAAAGGATTTTGGATTTAAAGGGGGGAGGGGGCAGTCGCCCCTTCCTGCCAACCCCGGCTACGCCCAAGATCTTATGTGTATATGTATTTGTTCAGCCAATGCCAAGCGCTCAAATCCATTTTAGCTGCGTTATAAGGGTGGTTATAAAAGTCTTGCAATTTAAATTTTTCAGTCAGCACTATGCAAATGCTACACTTAAGCCTTTTAGAAGCCTGCATGGGTGACCCGAGACCCGACCCGAGCCAGACGGTCGGGTTTGAAAATTTTAACAGTCGAATCGGGTCGAGTTCGGGTTAGAAGTTTTAAAATACTTTCAAGTCGGATTCGGGTTAAAAAACGATTTCGGGTCGGGTCGGATTCGGGTTGAAAAATGTGACTTTGCAGGCTTCTACGTCATAACTACAAATGTGATAATTCAGTGCGATTTTCCTATATCGACAAAAATTTGATATGCAATCAAATTGTGTGAGCATTTGTGTCAATAAACTTTATATAGGGGCAATATTTTAAAGACGAAATTTCCAAAATAACACACAATATTGTATCTGTGGCAACCAATAAATTTTTTTAGCATATTTATCTTAGAGAATAAGATATTTATAGCAGTTTTTAACAAATTTAAAGCTTTTCTGTATAGTAAAGTCCCGAACGATCAAACGTTTGTAACTAAAAGAAGGGCGTTAATAGAATAATAAAACCACTTTAAAAATCACAAAAAAGCAATATAAATTGAGAAAAAAAGTTTGATACAAAACCGGACTTTATAAGCAAAAAAGCCTCTGTAAAATATCAAAGAAATCGGAATAAAAGTAAATATTCAAATAAATTACTTGGAAGAATTGCTATGCACGAGTGCGGTCAGGGTACGTAAAGCTGCTGTTTGTATTTCCTAAAGTAATTATTATATAAGCAATATTCATTTCATATAATCATCATAATTATTGATGTACCAGTAATTTGGGGTCTTTCAACTGCAAAATTTCCATCAGTTCTTCAATCAAGGAAGGGTACACGTAAGTGTCCATTTTATCGCGAAAGGATTTAGAATAAACTACAAAACATATTACAACATAAATATTTAATGTATGTTTAAAAATTACTTTGCCGTAACAATTAAATATACTTATAATTCGCATTTTAGAAGTCAAATTAATTTTTAAAGATTTCTTTGAAAAATTCATCATTTAATTTGTACACATACGTAGTATGGAAATAGCTCTGAGACGTGCGAATATGCATAGAATACGTTTCTCGTAATTTGAGAAATAAAAGGCGAGACGCACTTGAGAAAACAGTTGAATCTAAGGCAAATAAAAATAAGTCTTTAAACAAGTAAAAATATTATAAAAATAACAATTTAAATAAAATTTAACAAAAATGCTATTCTTAAAATATCACCAAAAAAATCAATATATATAAATGGTACCTTTTTGTCTTCGGGAATGTCGAAACGCTTAAATAAATCGTGCATGACGTGTGAGGGTAGAGGTTGTTTACCAATTAACTAGCAAATTATATCAAAATTTGTGTTATAAAATAACATTACAAAAGTATATGTTGGTAAAAAAGACAAAATAATACAATTATGTAAAAAAACTTTTTTTGGTTAAAAACTTAATTTGGGGGTATGTATATATAGAATTATTTAGCTTAAAAGCCCTTTTTTGGGATAAAAAGTTTATTTTGTAGTTAAATATATTTCTATAAATACAAAAAAATAAAAAGGTCGTATTAATTAAATCCAAAGATCTAATTCAGTATCAAAATTTGTATTAGAAAGATACCTTATCCACATTGTCGACGTGTATCGTTATGAGAGACGAAGTTCCTGGTTCTTTGCTCTAAATAGTATAGATTTATCAGAAAATCATTAAAAACAAATATCATTGTAATAAAGGATAATTTAATAGCAATAATCCTCTAAAAAACGTCTTTTTTAAATTTATTATTTATCTAGGGCTCCCAGTTGATTCAAAATCCAAACTATGGACTTACAATTTAATACCAGCATCCAATCCTACTTTAATATATTACAAACATTTACATTTAATTATTGAATTAAAATTACTACATTCCAAATCCCTTCCTAAACTTGCCATATCTGCTTTTACATATACAAAAGATGATTCCAAATTTTAAAAACTAAATCCAAAAATTTAAAAGTTTGTATAGTGATTCAAAACGGTTTTTTTCTCAAAAAAGTTCCCAGAGGTGCAAGGAGCGAAACAAGCAAATATATGGGAAAATAAAGCCATTTTTATGTTTAAAACCATGGAGTAAATTCCATAAGAATCTCTTACATTTATAGCTCCTATTAATATATATATTAGTGTTGTAAAAACGGCTGAGTTTTGTTTGGTCGACATTTGTTTTTACTAGAAGACTTATGGTCGATTCTGGTCTGTAGGTCGACTAAACATAAACAGACAACAAACCTCTTATTTATGCTTTAGGCGACTAACCAAAGATCGATTAAACAAAACCCCAGCCGTTTTTACAACACTAATATGTATAAAATAAAATGGAAATTAACAAAATTCATTCAAAAACTATAATTTGAACTGAGACTTGCTATCTTTTATAATTCCTCCCACGTTTTTTTTCGATCAATAATTCAATTTAAAAATAAATTTCAAACTCTAACATTACCAAACTACTATGGCGAGCTGTAGAAACTTTATCCGTTTTAGTGGGCACTGGAACATTAATGGCGGACGCATCATAATTTGGCTCTTGGGTACCAAAATTGGGTGGTTGAATCTTTTTGGGTTTTGGATAAAATTCAAAATGCAGGGAAGTTGCAGTTGTTGGAAAATCCTGGGTAAAAAAAATCAGGATTCGAATATTTATAACAAAAAACAATCATTATTTTCAAAAAAAATATTTATTTTAATAGAAAATGTTGGCAATTGTCACCAGTGTGACCTAAAATCTTCACACAAATATTTTTTATAAAAGTACAACTTGTTTTATTCATTTGAAAAGCCAACTTTCAAAGAAAAATATAAAATTCAATAGAAAATGACGATTATGACAATTTTTAACAGGGTGACCACAAATCTTCAAAATAATTTTTTCAAAACATAAAACATATTTATGATGCACATTGCATAGTGATGCATAATAATTTATTATAATTTACTAGAGATTTATAATAATACTTAATAATATGATGTCACAAAGTTACCGTGATTGGAATATCCAAACAACATTTTGCTAGACTGTACCCATTAGCTTTTCCACCCCAAGACTAATTTCAAAATGTATAGGTATCTCATTATTAAGTAAATTAAATATATGAATTCATAGTTTTAACAATTACTGAAAAACAATTCTTTTTTCTATAAAAAAACTAAGTGTATTTAAGTCTAAATTTTTAAGGCCTAAAAATTTGAGAATAAAACCTTTTTTTCTAAAATATGATAAAGCCATAGGTTTTAAACCATTTATAACAAATAAAATTACTTATTTTAAATCTGTAATTCTATGAAAAAAACAAAATAAATCATTACTTCAGCCAAATGAAGGACTGGTTTGAGCAGGGTTAATTTCCTAGTTTGTGGTAATTTGCTTATAAAATTTGACCTTTTGCTATAAAGAATAACAAAATATTATTAAGTTTTATATATTTATTAACATTTTAAAAATATAATACATTATAGATGTCTCTAGTGCAATTGCCAAGACATAAGATCAGGCTTGCTTTGCAAAAAATTCAAAAAGTTTTTACATTATAATCTATAACTTCTTATTTAATTTTTTATGATATCCACTCTTACAAATAAAAAAACTCATAAAAGCATTAAAATATTATATGTAATAAAATAAATAAATAAATTGTTATATAATTTACCTAAAAACATAAAGAAGATTCAGAACAGCAATTACAAGTGTTAGGTCACTTGATTTGAGCAGATTAACTAAATGCTAAAAAATAAATAAAAAATTTAAATATATATTGGGTGGATCATTAATGCAAATTAATATAATGATAAATTACATGAATGGAGTTATAGGAGCTTCTTGAAGTTGTGTGCTCAATAAGATTCGTAGTAAATACTAAGATGTGTATTACTAATTCCTTTTCCTTTAATAAAAAAATCATATATAGAATATACACAGGTTTGTTATTACAAAAAGCAGATACCAGAAAAACGTTATAAGCCTTTTTTGTAAAAATAAAAAGTTGATAAAATGCAATATTTTAAGGGCATAGGAATTTGATTTAATTATAAAACACAATTACTTTTTCATTTTGAGGCAGATCACAATGAATAAGCCATGTCGAAAATTTGGGTTCATTAGATGCATGCTCTAATATAGCATCAAATCTATCCAAAACATCAATCCAATGATTTAGTTCAGTCTAAATTCAAATTTTTAAAATATTCTATTTAAGCTAACTTTTTCGTAATTCCATGTATTCATTTTCTGCAACTCTGATAATAGTTCATCATCATCCACACTCTTTAGCTTATTAATTATTTTAATAAGAGATGGATCCTAGGATTATATGATTTGTTAATTATTAAAAAAAGTTAATTCATAAATCGATAATATTTAAAAATAAGTATAATGTTTTACTATCTTCGCATGGGGCATTTTAAGCTTTTTTCTATCAAGCTTCATTTAAATTATTCACAAATGCTCCTTTTGTGTGAATGTTCTCGAAATTTTCAACCAAATGACATTTAATTTAAGGTACTTGGTTTAAGAAGTACATGATAAAGCAATCACACAAACACAGGCGCGTAGCCAGGATTTTATCAAAGGGGGGGAAGTTGGCAAAAAAAATTTATTACATTTTATTTGCAATTAAAAATATAAATTAAACAACCAAAAGGTCGAGTTCGCTACTGGGCACACTCGGCTAAGGGGTCGAGCAAGTTAAAGTTCTAATTTGAGATTTTTAAGTAGGCCTGAGAGGGCACCATAATGAGATTTTTTAAATAGTTTACTATATTTTGTCGCCTTTCTATTAAAAATTATAGAATTAGATTAAAAATGTTTGAAATAGGACAAAATTAATTCTTGAAATTTAAAATCGTCATTTTGGGTCCGGCTGTTCGGACAACATTAGTGAATTGGGCAATTAAAGGGTTTTGGCTGGCCTTGGCAGGCAATTTAATTATAAAACCTTGATGGGTTCTAGCAAAAATATTTAGATAAATATGATTAATGATAAAAGAATTAATATTATGTAAAATGAGGAGCATTTTAAAAATCGCTTAGTTATCTACTACCTGGGGCAGTCTGGTGCAGAGACCAGATTGCCCGCTGCCCGAACCTGCCCGGCCCGTGGGCCGGGTCGGGCAAATGTGCTAAATTTTTATTCGGGCGGGCACGATGATAGGATTCGGGCAATTCGGGCTTAATGAAATTCTTTAGATAATATATAATTCGGTTACATTTTTATTTGATTGTATATGAAAATGCTAAAAGAGTTAAGAACCTTGATTTCGCCATCCGTCCTTAAGTTATTTCTATAATTTTTGCCCTAACCACTCTTCCATCAAGTCCCTATCTCTAGCTACCTTCAAAGTATTGTAATATTTATATTTATGTAGCCCTTTCAATGTTCGTAATTCACATATGCCGTCTATACATAATACAAAAGCGTCATGCCCAAATTGACACAATGCATGCAAGTGTTAAATTTCATTTTAATGTCATTTAATTTTTTTAACAAATCTTATTTGGAACAAAGCTTCCCCAATTCGCCTTTATTATTCCCTTATCACTCATTGCTATCGCTAAGTTATTACTTGTTTTTACAATAATAAATTTCTATACCTTTCTTTTTTTGCTTTAAATTAAAAAAAAAATTCCTCTCCCTTTCTCCATCTCTTCCACTCCTGCCCCCATATCTATCGTAGCACACATGAAGGGGCGGGAGTGGGGTGAAGAAAGAGAGATATGTGTTAGTAAACATCGCGTACGCAGTATGAACTCTAATGTACTCCGTTTACCAGACATCGTGGGACGAATTTTGATAAGGAGAAGGGGTTTACGCAAACGCTTATAAATTTAAATATAAGGTTGATATAAAAAAATAAAATAATGGACGTATAGATGAAACTTTAATCTACAAGAATAAATTAATATTTTTTGTTATAAATTACAAATTTCGTGGCTATTGAGCCTCAAAAAGGGGTAAAATGGGCATTTTTTGCACCTTCAACCTCGTTTATCTTAAAAACGGGAGATTTTGGAAAAAAACTTATAAATCAGTGCAAAATTCTCTATCATAATTATAGGTTATAGAGCGGGATGTTTTTTTGTAGACCTGTGCAATCGGTGTCATTAAGGCATCTGTTGTTTCCTATTAAACATAGAAATTTAAGTGGGCATCTTGAATTTCAACCAGCCTATGTTGTTGTTTAATCACCTTTTCCTAAATTTTGAAAGTGTATTTATTGGACTTAATCCTTCAACGCTCACCCTCAATATCGCCTTTCATGTTTTTTTTTGGTTACTAATATCTCCTTCTCTAATCCTTGGTCATTTTTCCATTATCAGCATGTTGCTTTAAGGGATATGCTCTATGTTTGCTGTGAATTTGAATTTACTGGGTTCTGATATGCTACTAATTTTGAAGACTGACGGAAGTAGTTTTTACATTAAAACGCTTGACTACCTTTTTTATCTTTTTGATCAATTTCTTTTTGAGACGCATTGTTAAATATGTAATCTAGTACGTAGACCATTGTACTAGTAATTCATCTGATAGGCCCAGTGGCTTTAGTCTCACCCTTTGCCATAAACCTTCCCAATGAAATGATTTGAGCATTAACTAGTACAAAGGATTATCAGCCACCAAAGGTATATCCTTTTGGATTCAGTCGAAATTGCATAGGTAAAATTTTTTTATTTTTTTTAAAGTTTATTGAATCAAATACGTAGATATTGACAATACAGGATCTGAAATAAATATATAAAAAAAATAAAAATCAGTCTACATCGAAATCATCAGCTAAAAGAGGCCACGAGTCGGCCAGCGATTTGTATCTCGCTATAAGGATACCGAGTCTTTGTTTAAGGAGAAAGGGTATAGAATGTTTGGAGGGGGGTGAACGTCTTCCTAGGTCCTTAAAAAACCTAAAGCTTGTTTACCAAAGGTGCACGAACATGAGGCAACCAAAGGGATAAAAATGTTAGAGTCCAAAAGGGCTTTGTATTTATTAAATTTTCGCCCCTCAGCGGCCAAAAGAGAATCAATGGTAAGGTTTGAGGGGGCGAAGAGGTCTACGCAGGTAAAATCCCACTTAATTGGCAGGCCATTGCTCCAGGGAACCAAAGAGGATCCGTATGGTCGCATGCGACCTTCCAAAGAGGGGTCTGATGGTTCTTAAATAGACGGGATGTTGGCTTTTTTTAGGGCAGTTTGATTAAAATATTGGCTTTTTGATGTCTAACATATTTATATTTGTTGGCTAGGCAATGTAGGGGATGCTTGGCTTGTTCATCCACCCCTACATTACAGTTACGACACGTAAAAGGTTTTGAAAATTTTATTCCAAGCCGTAGAGCTATGGAATAGGAAATTTCTTGATCTTCTAGCATCGTCCCTAAGAATATGGTGGGATAGGCCTCTAGCCATTCGTGGCCAGAGCCATCTAGCAGGAATGACCTTAGATTGGCACACTGGGCGGCATCGTAGCTCGAAATTAGGTAATCGATGGAGCGCGACACCAGCCCAGCATCCCAATCCTTTTGTCGTGAGGTGATTGGTTGGGGTGAATCAGGGTTGACGTTAAGTTTCCACATAGCTAAAGCTATGGGTAAAAGGGGGTCTTCCCTTATTGGGATTAATTTAAAAACACTATCCTCTACAGATTTGAACGAGGATATGTAGGAGACTAGGGAGATGGCGGCAGGGGAACGAATTCCTAGGCCGCCAGCTTTAGTGGGAAGCGATGATTGCAGCCAGCTGTGAGTATCAAATTTTAAATTTAAAATGGATTCTAAAATGATTTTTATATTTTTTTCGTAGAGATTTAAAATATCAGTGTGTAAAAAGATAAATGGTAATGTTTTTAAATGATAAGTAACCGCGACACAGTTGCGCTAATTCCGCTCATAAATGAAAAATGTTTAAATATATAAAATTGGATAAATGGTAAGAATTTATATATTTTTTTTTGCATTTTATATTGTTTTTAGGTGGTTAGTAAAAAATGAAAAAATTTAAATTACCTACTGAGATAAATTGCGAATAATTGAAAGATCTTTACATATAAGTAAAAACAAATTAGAACGGGATTATGGTGTATGACTAGACGGGCGGCAGTCCCCCTTTAAATTGAAAATTTTGTTAAATTTTATTAAAATAATGGCTAAAAGTAAAATTTCAAAAAGTTCATTTTTCCCGTCCCTTAATCATTATTGTCTCCCTCTAGATCCAATGCTGGCTACTCCTATGCTCATGCTATGCCTAGAGCTCTGCACGAGTGACCTGACCCGAACCCGATTTAGGTTGAAATGCTTTCGGGTTAGGGTTAAAAAAAATTCCGCTTTCGGATCGAGTCGGATTGAATTTCATGAATTTTACATAGCTTATATACATATCTTTTAAATCAATGTCATTATTTTATAATTAATATTAAAACGTATGATCAATTTATCTCATTTATTCATTTATATTATTTTCTTTTAATTTACATCTGATTTGTGGATTTACGCAATTTGTGAATTCAGAATGTTAAAATATCTTATTGTATAAATTATGATAAACATATAATTGATATCACAAAACTTATTAACGATTTTCTGAACTCCAATTTTTCTTTTTTAAATAATAATGTCTTAACTTAATTTACAGCCTACACATGATTTAAAAAATTAGAGTTTTTTGAAGAAAATCAGCAAATTTTCTCCTTTCTTTTCCGATTGCCACAATCATTATGTCTAAAAAAATGTTTAATAATACAGATAGACTCATTTTAATCTAGGAAAAGTTTAAGAATATCTGTTTTTTTGGGTGCCTACTGAATAAATGGCTGGTTATTACTTTGGTTTGGGTAAAATATTCTTAAAACTTTTCTGAATTAGTATTTGATTTTTTTAATGCTTTCACTACTGGCAAACATGTTTTAAAAGGGTGTGAAATCTGTTGTTTTTTTGGGATATAATATTTTGTTGCAATTTAGAACCATTAAAATGAATTTTACACCAATAATTTTTATTTACTTTCGAGTCGGGTCGGGTTCGGGTTAAAAAATTTAAAACGCTTTCGGGTCAGGTTCGAGTCGTAAAATTTAAAACGCTTTCTCAATTGCGATTTTAATCGCAAAATTCAACTTTTAATCCTTTCTGGATTCTTGTCCTTCTTTAAAAGAGGAAGATGAAGATATATTAGCTACTTAACGCTCTTATTTAATTTTTTTTAATATACTAAATTTGTATTACGTTTTACCGTATTATAATTAGCCATATATTAATGAACTTTTTATGAAAAAAAAATTCAAAATGCTTTCGGGTCGGGTTCGGGTCGTAAAATTTATAACGCTTTCGGGTCGGGTTCGGGTCGTTTTACAACGCTTACGGGTCGGGTCGGGTAGGTTTAAAACGCATTCGTGTCGGGTAGGGTTCGGGTTGAAACAATTAAAACGCATTCGGATCGGGTCCGTTGGGTTGGAAAAAAGTGACTATGCAGGGCTCTATTCAGGCCATCTACCCCCAATATACGCTCCGTCTCTTTTCGCCCCTGAGTAAATTGCCCAGCGAATGAACTAATTCATTGGGCTGAAAACTAACAACACGGGTCCACCGGTGCAGGGGCAATGGCAAATTCCGAAGGACCCAGAATTATTATTGGAATTTCATGGTTTAAATTTGAATGAAACAGTTATACGCTCTCAATATCAATTGCATTCACTTAATTTTTATTCGTTTTGTTACCATGAACGTTCACTCTAACCTATCTCTACAAATCTTTCCTTGTTAACCTGTTTCGTAAGAAGATATTTGATTGCAGTAAATTTTAAAACTTGATTACAGCAAGACCTTTACTTAGTAAAAAAGGCTGCTCGGTAAGCAAATATCAGAAAAGTATTTATTCTTGTTAAGGATCTTTCTATACCACCACGCGCATGCTTATTTCTTCCCTTCCCCCTTGATTTTGTGCAGCGTCATTCTTTCTGCCTGGCAGGGTAAACATCATCTGTTTAGAATATTTATATTTATTGTATAACCTGTATAACACAAGTCGATTGGCAATTATTGTATTTCTCATATTTTTGTAAATATTACGTCTGAATTATTTATATATTTCACAAACACATATTAAGAGCAATTAACATTTAACTATTGTGTTATATCATTGTACTTAATAAAATAATTTCAAAAATGCTATTTGTTCTTATTGAATTTAAAGAATGAACCTGGCTCAATTAAAACTTGAGCAATTGGCCAGGTTTATTTTATATCGCTGAAGTATTATCTATATAAAGTATAATGTCCAACACACCCATAATTAAATCTAGAGATAGTAATGATGTTTTAACTCAGGCTAAACCTAAAAATAAAATGTTTCATCCTAGCGAAAGGTGTAAATAAACTGCTTCTGCATAGAAGACTAACGGAAGACTCTAGTCCATTTTTCAAATTTCGAATAACCTTAGAGGTAACATACCACAAAACCTTCGGTTTGTTTATGTTTAGTCGACTAAGACCAAAGATCGACCAAACAAAACCCAGCCGTTTTACAACACTAGCCTCTTGTTGTGGGATTAACAAACACGGGAACAAACATCATACTAAACGTGAGGTGCCTTAAAGACAGAGGAAGGACTGTTGTAGAATAAAGGTTTTCTATTAAGAACGATGATCACATAAACAATTACCATCTACTTGGAACAAACTATGAATGCAGCCATGGTGTTGTAGTCGTATAAAAACCCGATCGTTTTATAGAGTTCAGGGTCCTTGGGGGAAGTATGCCCGATGTTTTATATTTGTAATGCAAAATCTAATAACAAAATACCACTCCTTCCCATACTTTTGAAACAATTCCCTACAACCTTTTAAGTTGACCTAAAATGGAATGCTTTGACAAATAAACTCCAAACTTAATATTTTATAACAGTGTATGAATGCAAAAATAAATTTGTAGAACCCTTTATTTACAGATGTTGTCTACTAAGTTAAGTATTAAAAAAAAAATTTCCTTTTTATTATTACTTTTAAATTCCTTAGATATCTTTAAAACAAATTCGCTGCTTAAAAATCATGTTAAATTTAAAGAATGGATAACAATTTGTTTCATGATTTGTTTTACTTCTAAAAAATCGTTCTCCCATTGAGTCGTGTATTTGAAAGTTGTATTATATACTGTGGCCCGTCAACTCGCCGAAAACAATGTCGCCGAAAATAATGTCCCCCAGCTAAAAAATGTCCCCGATTGGTTCATGGGTTAGGGTTAATAAACTTGGGGACCTTTTTTTAGCTGGGAGACATTATTTTTCGGCGAGATTGTTTTCGGCGAGTTGATAGGGCACCCAATTGTTCCTATTGAAAAATTTTCGCTCCTGGCCATCTGTCGAAATGGACATGTGGCGAATATGCTAATATTAGGCAACAAATAATCTAAAGTTAATCTAAAGTTAAGCAACATAAATCTTTTATTTAAAAAGTTAAAACGTAAACATATAACATTCTTAATATCTGTTAATGCACTTGTTTAAAATCAATTAGAAATTTTTACACCTTACTTGCAAAATTAGAGTAATCAAAATTGAAAATAATAAAAACCATTGTATGTTTAAATAAAGTAAGCTTTAGATTGGCACCCAAAAGTTTTAAACATATAAAGTTGTCTTTTAAGCGCTATAAATACATTTTAAAAATTATTTAACGGATTCTGTAAAAATTAAGATAGCACATATTATTAATACCTCTTTTGCCCCATTTTTAAGTAGGCATTTTCTATCATTATTTCATAAAAGTTTTGGTATAAATCATAATCAATGACATGAAATAAATTGGATATACTCTAAAAATATTTATTGTTTCAATATGTACATACACATAGAAAATGGCTATTACTATATGTTTTGCTAATATTTTTCCAATTGAAATGCATCTTCAATATTAATATACAAATAAGACTAATTGAATACAATATACACAATTTAAAGTAAGTTTTAATATGTACTTAGAATATAGCTACAATTATGATGTATGTCGCTGCTATTATTCCTATCAAAATGCATATACAAAAAATAAGACTAATTGAATACAAAATTTTCACAATTTATAAGTTAAGCAGTGGTAGCGGGGTTTTTTGTAAGATTCGCTATCTTATTCTCAGGGGTAGTGGGGGGTTTGGTAGGAGGAACTATCTTATTCTTTATTTTATTGAATGCATCAACAAAAAAATTCTTCGTTTTTTCACCGACTTCTTTAATTTGTTTAATAAACTTTTGCCCAGTAGTTTCGGTAGCATTAAGGGTCGTTTCTCGTTTAAATTTATAGGTTAAAATGGGCTTAGCTATAACTGGGGATAATAGTATATTGTCTTCGCGGTTTTCAGTAATTTCTTTGTCTGTTGGAATGGCTTGGGGCAGCGAATCCTCACCAGTTTCAGCGGGACAAATGATCAAAATGTTTTTTGTCGAGTTGGTCACCCTTTCGATTTCGTCACCAAATTGCTGCGACTCATTTTGACTTTTCAACAAGTTTATTTTGCTCGATTCAGTTTCGGTCGTCTCGGTGTCAACCTTTTGGGCTCGACACAATGTGTTAGTTTGAACGCTATAGACCACCAGTAAACTCCATATCAGAATTGTCAAATACTAAATTAATAGTTTTCAAAAAAAATAGTCAATTAAGCTTCATGTTTTAATACAAAATAAATATGGCAATAAGAAAATGAAAAATATATTTTTCAAAAAAAGTTATATTAAAGTATTAAAATTTTATTAATTAGCATAAGATTTAAACATGAATCAAATAATGAACTTACCATCATGACTATTTTTGGATATAATAACATTAACTGAAATAAAAATTTGGCAATTTTCCGAGATTTATAAATAGACTTTTTCTTGAGAGAAACCAATACAATTAAGATAAGGTAATTGAATTGAGTGGTTAGTTGATTGAATCAATTATGTACTACAAACAACAGATGTTCTCTTACTAGCCTGGCCACGCTAGAGGCTTCATTACATCGTATAAGCACTTTATTAAAGCGTGGAAAATTTCAACGCTGTCCTGCTTTTTCAGCGCATTTAACAAAAAATAAAAGCTTTTTCATGCTTGCTCATATAAGTACCAACAATGCTTTTAAAATTATGTAAGATTGAGAATTCGATTCAAAATATACAATTGGAGTAGATCCATAAACGAAGCCAAGGGGGGGGGGGGGGGGGGTGCAGGTAGGATCTGCTGGCCCCTCTAAATCCAAAAAATTGTTAAAATTTATTAAAATTATGGCTATTAAAAAATCACTATTGCCCCCGTCTAATTCCAATGCTGGCTACGCCCATGATTAGATCCTAAAGGTTCCTATTTTTGTTTGGCTGAATAAAGTCTCTAAATTGAAGACATTTTAATATTGAGATGTTTATTTTTAATTACGACTTGATTGAGATTTGACTGTATTATGATAACCTTCTCCAT
This sequence comes from Gordius sp. MW1, assembly GCA_964036665.1. Taxonomy (NCBI): domain Eukaryota; kingdom Metazoa; phylum Nematomorpha; class Gordioida; order Gordea; family Gordiidae; genus Gordius; species Gordius sp. MW1. The sequence continues at coordinate 35,688,094 of OZ038526.1, read as the reverse complement.
GGCCGTACGTGCCCCCCCCCCCCAATTTACGGAAAAAAAGCTTTTCAATGCAAAAACATTGAAAAATTAAAAAAAATTTATGTTTTGCCCCCCTCTAGATGAACTTTTAAACGTTTTGCCCCCCCCCTAATCCAAAACCTGGGTACGCCCATGACCTTCTCGCATGTTATATTATATCTATAGATCATGGGCCCAGGGGGTGGCAGAGTAGGGCTGCCCCCTATAAATCCAAAAATTCTTTAAAATTTAATATAATTATGCCTAAAAGTACAAAAAAATTATCGTTTTACCCCTCCCTAAATCATTATTGAATCCAATTCTTGCTAAGCCCTCTAGACATAGTTACTATCTGATGATTACAAACCTTCCTTTATATAGAAATTTTAAGATTTTTCCTTCAAATGCTTTCACACTTAATAAAAAGTATTAGTGTTTAGTTAAAAATAAGGGATATTTAACAGTTAGATATTTAATGTCTTAATAAGTGGACATTTTAAAATGCTTGTCCGAATTTATAAAGATAAGCAATTTTTTACTCTAATCCAATAAACGCTTCTTTATTTCTGCCACACATTTGAAAGCATATAGCACTAAATAAATATTCGTATATGGTTAAATAAATTGCTTGTTTTTTATGATAAGTGAGGTCAGGAATAGCAAAAAAAAGTTTTTTCATGCCAATTAATTTGGCATAATTGAGTCTGAAAAGAATAACTATTGTTCTTTGTAAACACATTTATCCATTATAAATACATAGAGATTATTAAATGGCTTTATACAACGGTTTAAAAAATAATTTTCTATACAAGGTTTAATTTAAATTAGGTTATAAATGTCAAAGCATAAAATAGTACAATTTTGAGTTAAAAAGCAATAAAATAAACTATTGATTCATTACACAGGTCTACAAATAAATATCTCTCAATCTGACAAATATTTCTGATAGAGACTTTTACGCTGAACAATAATATGTTTTTACTTTTTCCCCTAGTTTTCAAGATTTTGTAATTATGGAGGCTAGCGCAAATGACCTATTTAACGTTTTTTAAGGCTATATTCCCACGCCATATTTAATTTATATTTAATATTATATATAAAACTCGGGCCTTCGGCCCTCGTGGGAAGGGGGAGAAGGGAAGGGAAGAGGGGAAGGGAAGGGAAGAGGGGAAGGGAAGGGGGGACGACTCATCTGTACTTCGTATAAATGTATCATATTTGCTATGCAATTTATGGGCGAGAAAGGTGGGAAGGGGCGAGAATGCCTATAGGGGGGTATTAAATGCCTAATGATTAATTAATTATTTATACAAATTTTCCATTATAGGCAAAATGTAATATAGGCAAAATGTAATATAGGCAAGGGTTAGGGTTAGATTTAGTGTTTGCTTCTAGTTGCGTATTACATTAGTTTTTATGGCCTTTAGTGATTATGGGTCTAACAAACATTATATTATAAAACAACACAATGTTAAGAATTTGCAGAATTGTTGGGAGAAATTTTTTGTTGAATTTGAACAATTTTTAATTAAAAAAATCAAAAATTTGGCCAATGGTCACTTTTTCTCTATTGGTCAGTACCAACAGATACTCTATAAGTCAATGATAGCCAAAAAAGAAAAAAAAATTTGCTCACTTTGGCCAATGGTCATTTTTTTCCATTGGTCAGCAGCCAGCACACGGTAAAAGTGGATATAAATTCATAAGAGTAAAAAAAACGAAAAAAAAATTTTCGAATCACATTTTGGCCAATGGTCATTTTTTTCCATTGGTCAGCAGCCAGGACACGGTAAAAGTGGATATAAATTCATAATAGTCAAAAAAAAACGAAAAAAAAGTTTTCGAATCACATTTTGGCCAATGGTCATTTTTTCCATTGGTCAGCAGCCAGCGGACGGCCAAAAAGTCATAATAGCAATGGTAGTAACAGGAACAATCATAATAGTCAAAAAAAAACGAAAAAAATAATTTCGATTCACATTATGGCCAATGGTCATTTTTTCCATCGGTCAGGAGCCAGCGGACGGCCAAAAAGTCATAATAGCAATGGTAGTAACAGGAACAATCATAATAGTCAAAAAAAAAACGAAAAAAATAATTTCGATTCACATTTTGGCCAATGGTCATTTTTTCATTGGTCAGCAGCCAACGGACGGCCAAAAAATCTTATTATCAATGATAGTAACAAGAACAATCAGAAGAGTCAAAAAACTCCGGGATTCTAACCCAAAAACTAGTTAAATTGCATAGCAATTAGAAGTAAACAACTTTTATTTATGTTTATTATATAACATTGGTCAGCAGCCAGCGGACGGCCAAAACGAAGCCAAGGGGGGGGGGGGGGGGGGGTGCAGGTAGGATCTGCTGGCCCCTCTAAATCCAAAAAATTGTTAAAATTTATTAAAATTATGGCTATTAAAAAATCACTATTGCCCCCGTCTAATTCCAATGCTGGCTACGCCCATGATTAGATCCTAAAGGTTCCTATTTTTGTTTGGCTGAATAAAGTCTCTAAATTGAAGACATTTTAATATTGCGATGTTTATTTTTAATTACGACTTGATTGAGATTTGACTGTATTATGATAACCTTCTCCATGGCCGTACGTGCCCCCCCCCCCCAATTTACGGAAAAAAAGCTTTTCAATGCAAAAACATTGAAAAATTAAAAAAAATTTATGTTTTGCCCCCCTCTAGATGAACTTTTAAACGTTTTGCCCCCCCCCCCCCTAATTCAAAACCTGGGTACGCCCATGACCTTCTCGCATGTTATATTATATCTATAGATCATGGGCCCAGGGGGTGGCAGAGTAGGGCTGCCCCCTATAAATCCAAAAATTCTTTAAAATTTAATATAATTATGCCTAAAAGTACAAAAAAATTATCGTTTTACCCCTCCCTAAATCATTATTGAATCCAATTCTTGCTAAGCCCTCTAGACATAGTTACTATCTGATGATTACAAACCTTCCTTTATATAGAAATTTTAAGATTTTTCCTTCAAATGCTTTCACACTTAATAAAAAGTATTAGTGTTTAGTTAAAAATAAGGGATATTTAACAGTTAGATATTTAATGTCTTAATAAGTGGACATTTTAAAATGCTTGTCCGAATTTATAAAGATAAGCAATTTTTTACTCTAATCCAATAAACGCTTCTTTATTTCTGCCACACATTTGAAAGCATATAGCACTAAATAAATATTCGTATATGGTTAAATAAATTGCTTGTTTTTTATGATAAGTGAGGTCAGGAAGTAGCAAAAAAAAGTTTTTTCATGCCAATTAATTTGGCATAATTGAGTCTGAAAAGAATAACTATTGTTCTTTGTAAACACATTTATCCATTATAAATACATAGAGATTATTAAATGGCTTTATACAAGCGTTAAAAAATAATTTTCTATACAAGGTTTAATTTAAATTAGGTTATAAATGTCAAAGCATAAAATAGTACAATTTTGAGTTAAAAAGCAATAAAATAAACTATTGATTCATTACACAGGTCTACAAATAAATATCTCTCAATCTGACAAATATTTCTGATAGAGACTTTTACGCTGAACAATAATATGTTTTTACTTTTTCCCCTAGATTTCAAGATTTTGTAATTATGGAGGCTAGCGCAAATGACCTATTTAACGTTTTTTAAGGCTATATTCCCACGCCATATTTAATTTATATTTAATATTATATATAAAACTCGGGCCTTCGGCCCTCGTGGGAAGGGGGAGAAGGGAAGGGAAGAGGGGAAGGGAAGGGAAGAGGGGAAGGGAAGGGGGGACGACTCATCTGTACTTCGTATAAATGTATCATATTTGCTATGCAATTTATGGGCGAGAAAGGTGGGAAGGGGCGAGAATGCCTATAGGGGGGTATTAAATGCCTAATGATTAATTAATTATTTATACAAATTTTCCATTATAGGCAAAATGTAATATAGGCAAAATGTAATATAGGCAAGGGTTAGGGTTAGATTTAGTGTTTGCTTCTAGTTGCGTATTACATTAGTTTTTATGGCCTTTAGTGATTATGGGTCTAACAAACATTATATTATAAAACAACACAATGTTAAGAATTTGCAGAATTGTTGGGAGAAATTTTTTGTTGAATTTGAACAATTTTTAATTAAAAAAATCAAAAATTTGGCCAATGGTCACTTTTTCTCTATTGGTCAGTACCAACAGATACTCTATAAGTCAATGATAGCCAAAAAAAACGGAAAAAAAAATTTGCTCACTTTGGCCAATGGTCATTTTTTTCCATTGGTCAGCAGCCAGCACACGGTAAAAGTGGATATAAATTCATAAGAGTAAAAAAAACGAAAAAAAAATTTTCGAATCACATTTTGGCCAATGGTCATTTTTTTCCATTGGTCAGCAGCCAGGACACGGTAAAAGTGGATATAAATTCATAATAGTCAAAAAAAAACGAAAAAAAAGTTTTCGAATCACATTTTGGCCAATGGTCATTTTTTCCATTGGTCAGCAGCCAGAGGACGGCCAAAAAGTCATAATAGCAATGGTAGTAACAGGAACAATCATAATAGTCAAAAAAAAACGAAAAAAATAATTTCGATTCACATTATGGCCAATGGTCATTTTTTCCATCGGTCAGGAGCCAGCGGACGGCCAAAAAGTCATAATAGCAATGGTAGTAACAGGAACAATCATAATAGTCAAAAAAAAAACGAAAAAAATAATTTCGATTCACATTTTGGCCAATGGTCATTTTTTCATTGGTCAGCAGCCAACGGACGGCCAAAAAATCTTATTATCAATGATAGTAACAAGAACAATCAGAAGAGTCAAAAAACTCCGGGATTCTAACCCAAAAACTAGTTAAATTGCATAGCAATTAGAAGTAAACAACTTTTATTTATGTTTATTATATAACATTGGTCAGCAGCCAGCGGACGGCCAAAACGAAGCCAAGGGGGGGGGGGGGGGGTGCAGGTAGGATCTGCTGGCCCCTCTAAATCCAAAAAATTGTTAAAATTTATTAAAATTATGGCTATTAAAAAATCACTATTGCCCCCGTCTAATTCCAATGCTGGCTACGCCCATGATTAGATCCTAAAGGTTCCTATTTTTGTTTGGCTGAATAAAGTCTCTAAATTGAAGACATTTTAATATTGCGATGTTTATTTTTAATTACGACTTGATTGAGATTTGACTGTATTATGATAACCTTCTCCATGGCCGTACGTGCCCCCCCCCCAATTTACGGAAAAAAAGCTTTTCAATGCAAAAACATTGAAAAATTAAAAAAAATTTATGTTTTGCCCCCCTCTAGATGAACTTTTAAACGTTTTGCCCCCCCCCCTAATTCAAAACCTGGGTACGCCCATGACCTTCTCGCATGTTATATTATATCTATAGATCATGGGCCCAGGGGGTGGCAGAGTAGGGCTGCCCCCTATAAATCCAAAAATTCTTTAAAATTTAATATAATTATGCCTAAAAGTACAAAAAAATTATCGTTTTACCCCTCCCTAAATCATTATTGAATCCAATTCTTGCTAAGCCCTCTAGACATAGTTACTATCTGATGATTACAAACCTTCCTTTATATAGAAATTTTAAGATTTTTCCTTCAAATGCTTTCACACTTAATAAAAAGTATTAGTGTTTAGTTAAAAATAAGGGATATTTAACAGTTAGATATTTAATGTCTTAATAAGTGGACATTTTAAAATGCTTGTCCGAATTTATAAAGATAAGCAATTTTTTACTCTAATCCAATAAACGCTTCTTTATTTCTGCCACACATTTGAAAGCATATAGCACTAAATAAATATTCGTATATGGTTAAATAAATTGCTTGTTTTTTATGATAAGTGAGGTCAGGAAGTAGCAAAAAAAAGTTTTTTCATGCCAATTAATTTGGCATAATTGAGTCTGAAAAGAATAACTATTGTTCTTTGTAAACACATTTATCCATTATAAATACATAGAGATTATTAAATGGCTTTATACAAGCGTTAAAAAATAATTTTCTATACAAGGTTTAATTTAAATTAGGTTATAAATGTCAAAGCATAAAATAGTACAATTTTGAGTTAAAAAGCAATAAAATAAACTATTGATTCATTACACAGGTCTACAAATAAATATCTCTCAATCTGACAAATATTTCTGATAGAGACTTTTACGCTGAACAATAATATGTTTTTACTTTTTCCCCTAGATTTCAAGATTTTGTAATTATGGAGGCTAGCGCAAATGACCTATTTAACGTTTTTTAAGGCTATATTCCCACGCCATATTTAATTTATATTTAATATTATATATAAAACTCGGGCCTTCGGCCCTCGTGGGAAGGGGGAGAAGGGAAGGGAAGAGGGGAAGGGAAGGGAAGAGGGGAAGGGAAGGGGGGACGACTCATCTGTACTTCGTATAAATGTATCATATTTGCTATGCAATTTATGGGCGAGAAAGGTGGGAAGGGGCGAGAATGCCTATAGGGGGGTATTAAATGCCTAATGATTAATTAATTATTTATACAAATTTTCCATTATAGGCAAAATGTAATATAGGCAAAATGTAATATAGGCAAGGGTTAGGGTTAGATTTAGTGTTTGCTTCTAGTTGCGTATTACATTAGTTTTTATGGCCTTTAGTGATTATGGGTCTAACAAACATTATATTATAAAACAACACAATGTTAAGAATTTGCAGAATTGTTGGGAGAAATTTTTTGTTGAATTTGAACAATTTTTAATTAAAAAAATCAAAAATTTGGCCAATGGTCACTTTTTCTCTATTGGTCAGTACCAACAGATACTCTATAAGTCAATGATAGCCAAAAAAAACGGAAAAAAAAATTTGCTCACTTTGGCCAATGGTCATTTTTTTCCATTGGTCAGCAGCCAGCACACGGTAAAAGTGGATATAAATTCATAAGAGTAAAAAAACGAAAAAAAAATTTTCGAATCACATTTTGGCCAATGGTCATTTTTTTCCATTGGTCAGCAGCCAGGACACGGTAAAAGTGGATATAAATTCATAATAGTCAAAAAAAAACGAAAAAAAAGTTTTCGAATCACATTTTGGCCAATGGTCATTTTTTTCCATTGGTCAGCAGCCAGCGGACGGCCAAAAAGTCATAATAGCAATGGTAGTAACAGGAACAATCATAATAGTCAAAAAAAAACGAAAAAAATAATTTCGATTCACATTTTGGCCAATGGTCATTTTTTCCATCGGTTAGGAGCCAGCGGACGGCCAAAAAGTCATAATAGCAATGGTAGTAACAGGAACAATAATCATAATAGTCAAAAAAAAAACGAAAAAAATAATTTCGATTCACATTTTGGCCAATGGTCATTTTTTCATTGGTCAGCAGCCAACGGACGGCCAAAAAATCTTATTATCAATGATAGTAACAAGAACAATCAGAAGAGTCAAAAAAACTCCGGGATTCTAACCCAAAAACTAGTTAAATTGCATAGCAATTAGAAGTAAACAACTTTTATTTATGTTTATTATATAACATTGGTCAGCAGCCAGCGGACGGCCAAAAAGTCATAATAGCAATGGTAGAAACAGGAACAATCATAATAGTCAAAAAAAACGAAAAAAAAATTTCGAATCACATTTTGGCCAATGGTCATTTTTTCCATCGGTCAGGAGCCAGCCGACGGCCAAAAAGTCATAATAGCAATGGTAGTAACAGGAACAATCATAATAGTCAAAAAAAAACGAAAAAAATAATTTCGATTCACATTTTGGCCAATGGTCATTTTTTCCATCGGTCAGGAGCCAGCGGACGGCCAAAAAGTCATAATAGCAATGGTAGTAACAGGAACAATCATAATAATAAAAAAAAACGAAAAAAATAATTTCGATTCACATTTTGGCCAATGGTCATTTTTTTCATTGGTCAGCAGCCAGCGGACGGCCAAAAATTCTTATTATCAATGATAGTAACAAGAACAATCATAAGAGTCAAAAAAACTCCGGGATTCTAACCCCAAAACTAGTTAAATTGCATAGCAATTAAAAGTAAACAACTTTTATTTATGTTTATTATATAACTAGTTAAATTGCATAGCATTAAAACTAAACAACTTTTATCTATGTTTATTATATAACAAAAACTAGTTAAATTGCATAGCAATTAAAAGTAAACAACTTTTATTTATGTTTATTATATAACTAGTTAAATTGCATAGCAATTAAAAGTACAACCTTTATTTATGTTTATTATATAATAGATAATTTAACAAATCTTATATATAACACACCGAGGGAGATAGAGATGAGGGGTGGGGCACCTCTTTCTCATGCATTAATTTAAAAAAGCGATAACCTAATATACCCAATGCAAATAGATAGGGAGGACAACGGACGGACAACGGACAACCAAAAACGAGCCCATAAATTGCATAGCAATTCAATTTCGACCTCCCTCCCGCATTAAATTTCTTCCCACTATGTCTGGTAAAACAGAGTACATTCGATTAGAGGCCTGTACAGGGTCACCCGAAACCCGACCCGAGGTCGGGTCGGGTTTGGATTAAAAAATTTCGGGTCGGGTCGGGTTCGGGTTGAAAATTTTAGAATGCATTCGGGTCGGGTCGGGTTTGGATTTATAGAGTCGAGTCAAAGGATATGAATCTTACATTACAATATGAACAAAACGTATTTGTTAAATTAATGCTATTATCTATAATTTTTTTAAAACAATATCGAATTGTATAACTAATTATAATCATTCATTCATATAATCAATTTCCTTTTCTATTTTTTTTAATTCGTTTAATTTGGAGGCAAAATTAAATTTAAAGCTGAATCACGAAAGCTAAAATATTAACAAATGAGTATTTATTATTGTTTATGGTCTATAGAGTAAATTATAAATTCAACTACATAAAGATATAATTAAATATTCAATTTAAGAAGGTCAAATTTACGCCCGAAATTGTAGACGCCACATTATTTATACATATAATTATAGCAAATCAATTTAATAAATTTATTAATCAAATTTTGTATGATTATTTCTGTCGAATAAATTTTTCATCCTCAAATTTTTCTACTTGGTCGATTCCGGGTTGAAAATTTAAAAACGCTTTCGGGTCGGGTTGAAAATTTAAAAACGCTTTCGGGTCGGGTCGGATTCGGGTTGAAAATTTAAAAACGCTTTCGGGTCGGGTTCGGGTTGAAAAAAAGTGACTTTGCAGGCCTCTACATTCGATTGCATACTAAATACGTGATGTTTACTAACACATTATTTGCTCCCTTTCTCGTTCTCTTCCACTCTCGCCCCATATTTAGCCAAGCACACAAGAAGGGGCAGGAGTGGAGGAGATGGAGAGAAAGTAGGTGAAGGGAGAGAGGTAAGGGTTATCAGGCGGGGTAGATCCGGCAGCCCTAATAATTCGGGCATGGCCGGGCGGACGCTTAGAAAGGTTCGGGCGGGCCCGAGCGAGCAGCTCACTTCTGTGCAAATCGTAATATAGGCAAATCGTAATACAGGCAATAATTGCTTATGCGCATGCGCAATTATAATCCTCCGCGTTTGGTAAGTTTTCTAATATTATTATCGTTTATTTTGTAAATTTCATGTAATATAGGCAAGGGTTAGGGTTAGATTTAGTGATTTATTTGATAATATGTACTACTTATTACGATTTGCCTATATTACGATTTGCACCAGATTCGAGCAGCTTAGTAATAAATCGGACCGGGCAGGGTTCAGGCAGAGTTTAACAAATCTGACCTCTGCCGGGCGACACCAGGAAGTTTGCTCATTTCAGCCTGTACTCTGAAACCCACTGCTTCCCCATGTCTGTGCCCATGTTAAAGTTTCCACGATAGGTGGCGTTATTATAAGGTTCAATTTAAGTTAATTGGAATTACGGATCGCCCAAGACACACATACATTTTATTCAAAAATCAGTCTTCTATAATAGATCATCATTGGCTTACCTAAACATATTTTTACTGCATTTATAAATTTAATTATTAAAAAAGTTAAAAACATTATTTTAAGAAACGCATGAGTTAAGAATTTAGACTAACTAAAAAACACACGTAATTATTCAACTAGGATAAATTGTATGGGCGTAGTCAGGGGGTGGTAAGGAGGGGAGCTGCCCCCTCTAAAAAAATTAACATAATGATCGATTAAATTTCATATGTAATATACTCATTTGCCCCTCCCTAAAGCATTATTGCCTCCCTCTAGTTCAACCCTGGCTATGCCGATAACGTGATCTAAATACCAAATAAAAAAAACATCAATAGCCTTCCTAACCGATTTTTTCGCATAAAATCTGCTCATAAAATAATAGATTTTTAGATCAAATGATTGCTTCAATCAATGTCCTAGTATTATGTCCCAAATATAGGCCTAACATATATAGGGGAAAAACATGTTATTTAGGGTCAATATAGTCTTCATATTTCTAGGGCTATATAAAAAGAGCTATTTATTGTTATTTGTTATCTTCAAACATTTTTGAAACATGAATATATTTGGAATTGCTATTTTGTTATGCATGGTGATTGGCGCCTTTTGCGGCCCTATTCGAGTGCCACACCCCGGAGGTAATAACATTTGTAATTTTAGGAAGATAAATCAATTAGAAATATTTATTCCTCAATTATCTTTTGATAATTCAAAAATTGCAAACTGATACTTATAATTTGTCCCTAAATAGTGAATAGAAATGAATCTTAAAATAACTTTCAAGTAGGAAAAACGTTTTATAATTTATCAACCATGGGCGTAGCCAGCATTGGAATTAGGGGGGGGCAATTATGAATTAGGGAGGGGCAAATTGAAAATTTTAAAACGTTTAGCCATAATTGTTTAATAAATTTTAACAATTTTTTGGATTTAGAGGGGGGCAGCCGCCCCTTCCTGCCCCCCTCCCCTTGGCTACGCCCATGATTAAACAATATGCCAACTAAATTTTCTCAAAATCTTAAACTTCACATAATAAAATTTCTCGCTATTGAACTGACTAACCTAATGTTTAATACGTTGACTAGCAAATTCGTTACAAAAACGCCCGTGCAACAAAGCTGCTAGAGTGAGGAGAGTACCTCCGCCTAGATATTTACCAGGCTCTTTGGTACCATTACCTGCACCTGCCCCTTTGGGACTTAGGCCTGAAGCCGCCAGGCCAATGAAACTCGACTCAAATTTAAAGCCTATTAAACCTTGTCATCCAATTCCTTGTGCACCGGGGCAAAGCGGGCCATCTGCCCCCCGACCTCCTCCCCCACAAAGACGAGGCCCACCTCCCCCACAGCCTGGACCAGGGCCGGTCACACCACCTCTTCCCTAATTAACTATGCCTGGCCCCAGGAGATTAACTATAAAATGAAATTGAAAATTTTGTAAAATTTAAATTTATTTTTTCGTGGGATTATTTGTGTTACATATGATATTATAGATGGTTTACTTATTATATATGACTACTTAATGCGGTAATAGGGATTAAAAATAATATATTTTTATTTACAATGAACGATTATATATCATAAAACCTATTTTCGTCGTATGTGTAAGAAAAGTAAAAATTAAATGTTTTACACCTTAGAGTTCTAAAAATGATAAATTTTGAAATTAAAAACATACGGCCATGTAAGAAATTTAAAAAAACTCGTAATTGAAAATTGTGCCGTTTTAACATCTCGTTTTTTTTGATATGAATTACGATTTATGAATATTTAAGAATCAAAAAGTTGACAAAATAATAAACGAAAAAAATTAATACACTATATAAAAAAATCTCATTGAGCCCGCATAGCCCGAGTCTTGTTTTGGTGCCCGCTCGGGCCTGCCCCCGAAAGTCTGAGTTTACGACAGATGCTGGTGTCTGCTTGTCGTAGTTGTGGCTAGATAATTTTCTAAAGATAGATGCAATACCCTGTACTTAAAAATATCGTAGATTTTATTAATTGTAAAACTCCCCGAAAATTAATTTATTTTGTACCTTTACAAATCATTTACAAAAATGCAGTATACACTGAATAAACCGTATTTTAACGTATTGCCGTTGTTATTCCATAATAGATAATATTTTAAAATATAAAAGAATTTTGTTGAAATTTTCTAGCTTGAATATAATATAGGTTGAAGGTAAAGGAAAATGGTTGAAATTAGACGAGGGCACTAATGATTTAGGGAGGGGCAAAATGATCTTTTTTTGAAATATTAGCCATATTTTTAATAAATTTCAACAAATTTTTTGTTTTAGAGAGTAAGGAAACCGCCCCTCCCTGCCCCCCCCCCCCCCCTTGACTATGCCCATGAATTATATTAAGAGTCTGTAGAGATTAAAGAAAAGCATTATTGTTCCCCCCCCCCTCTATTTATAATCCTGTTCCTGGGTATGCCCATGCTTATTTATGTAATATTTTAAAAAGTAACAAATTAAAAATATACAAAATTTTGTATTTATGATAAATTTATAATTTGTGTGAAGATACCGAGAATATTATATCCCTCCACTGATTATTTTTAGTTTTAAAAATATTAAGGATCATTTAGACCCAAAAACCCAATGCAGAGTTGATTGATTTTTATAACTTTTCTTCTAAATTTATTGCCCAATGTATTTTAATGATTCTACCTCAAAATAATGCTTAATAAAGATGGTTCCCGTTATACATTACCTTTACCATAATATGATTTAAAAATAAGTTTTTATATTTTTTATTCGTGTATATCATAATTATAATTATATGTTTCTGAATAAAACTTTTAATCCTGAAAAAAAAAATTTATAAAAAAAATATTTAGCCAAAAAATAATTTTTTCCCACATTTAAATTATTATAAATCTTTCCCCGAATCAAATAATATTAACTATAATAAACCTTAAAAATAAAATAATATAAATTCGCCATATTAATTATCCCTCAGGGTAAAGGCAATGTGTTTTCAAATACTAGCCAACAGCAGCAATTTCCTCTCTCTTTGTCTTTAGTAAAGAGAGTCTTTACACAACATAACATAACACAACACACAATACAAGTACAACAACACAAGCGCGTTATTTTTATAATGGAATGTTAATGTGAACTGCGCGGCAAAAGGCGCGCGCAAAATATGGCTACAACCAGGCGAGCTCCATTTTTTCCATGCATTTTAAACGACCAATCCCATCTTACCTTAATATTTGATTGACGTCCAAGCATTTCCTATATAAAGGACGCGCTTCAACTACCATTTCATTCTCTCCTTTTTTCCTTTTAAATCTTTTATAACACTTCCCAACATCTACACCTATTGTAATGGCTCGTACTAAGCAAACTGCCAGAAAATCGACCGGTGGAAAGGCTCCTCGTAAACAGTTAGCTACCAAAGCTGCTCGTAAATCTGCTCCGGCTACTGGTGGAGTGAAGAAACCTCATAGATACAGACCTGGAACCGTGGCTCTTAGAGAAATTAGAAGATATCAGAAAAGTACTGAACTCCTCATTCGTAAACTCCCCTTCCAAAGATTGGTTCGTGAAATAGCCCAAGACTTCAAAACTGACCTCAGGTTTCAAAGTTCTGCCGTCATGGCGCTGCAAGAGGCTAGTGAAGCTTATTTAGTCGGTCTTTTCGAAGATACCAACTTGTGTGCCATCCACGCTAAACGTGTTACCATTATGCCGAAAGATATTCAATTGGCTAGAAGGATTCGAGGAGAGAGAGCTTAAGTTGACTTAACAGTTAAACTTACATAACACCCAACAGCCCTTTTCAGGGCTACCAAACTATTTTGAAGAAGTTAGCTTTTTATAATACCTTGAAAATCAAATAACTTGTAAGAATTTTTTTTATTATAAAATACTAGCACAAATTACTTGGCATTTAAATGACACTTAAACCTAAATCAATTATAGCTTGTTTAGCCCTAGTAGCTGTTAAAGTTTATGTAAAACCTAGTTAGTGGCCATTTTAATTTGGCGGAAGGAAATACACTAATCCTGGAAGGTACATTATGAGATACACTACTAACATTTTTTTCGACGTATAATACATGCAAAAATATGTTTAATTATAATAACGACAAATTATTTCCTAAGTTGTAAATTAAAGTTGCGGCCTTTAATTTGCTAAACTTTTTCCGTTTACTTTGTTTTAAATGAACTTCTAGGTTTTTTATTTCCTAAATATTTTTTTATAATTTGCTAAATTTTTCCTAGATATGTCTACTACTTATTAAATAAAATTTTTATTGAATTCATATATAAAATGTAAAGCCATAAAAGGATATGAGGAGTATTTATAAACCAACGAATTTAGATTCAATTATACAAAGAAATTATAATTTAGATACGAACAATATATAATAAAAATCTAAGGATTTAATTTAAAAGAGTTGAAATGTTTTGTTTCCAAAATAGAATATTTGTAATCTTCGCTTTTTAATTAAAATAATTAGCATAAAACATTACCGTTCTTACAAAAAGATCAATATTTGGAATTTTTTATCAATAAAACTTATAATCTTTAAAAACCTATCAGTTTATTGAAAAAACTAGACATTTTGACTAAACTTAGCTTAGAAATTTAATCTTTTATGACTAAAAATGAATATTTATATTTTATAATCAAAAACTTTCCGTTTTTCAAAAAAATACAACAATAAAAAAACTTAAAATTTTCTTTGAAATCGCATTTTGATTAAAATACTTATAAAAAACTTAGCGTTTATTTATAACTTAATTACAAATTACATATTATTTTCAATTAATATGGATCGACTTTTAACTTAAATTCTTTATAATTCCATTGAATAAAAACGGCTTTTTGAACACGAATTTGATAAACAATATTTTTAGTATTTTTCATGGGCGTAGTCAAGGGGGGGGCAGAGAAGGGCCGCTGCCCCCTTCTAAATTAAAAAACTTGTATATCTAAAAATCATCATTTTGCCGCTCTCTAAATCAGTATTGCTCCCTCTAATTCCAATGCTGGCTACGCCCATAATAGTAAATTAATGTTTATTTACTTTGCAATTTTTTTAATAATTAAAAAATAATTACGGTGTAGTTTTCTGAAGACCCCGATAGTTTGTAAAACTTTAAAAGAGTCCTGAATACATTTATTATTTACTATATATACTTTTAATTAAAAATATAAATTATTATATGTTTCTATAATAAATTTACGGATGACGTGAAAGTGACATTTTCAATTTTTCGACTTCTCAACCAGTATAATTTAAATTAATTATTAATTAATTTCATATCTTTTTTAAATACCCATTTGGCGTCATATTGTAAATATTATACTGTGTTATATTATTCAAAATAACAACGGTCCTCCATAAATGACCTAAGATGATGCAAAAACAGTATAAAAATTCAATTAAGCCCCAATCCAAACTAATCCATTTAAATAGGTACTTTGTATCAAAATTAATTTAAATTAATTATATGCATAGACATAATCATTGGCAGATAGCAGGGGGCCAAGGCCCCCCCCCAGAGCGAAATCCTGGCCCCTTTGCCCCCCCCCCCTCAAGGAAAAATGCTAGCTAAGCCACTGATAACTAAGATTCAATAATAAGATTTATACACATCCAAAATTACTGATGTGATTTGCAAGCAATAATATGTAACCACAATCATTTGTTTGTCAATGATCTTGACTCACAACAACTTGACAGGAAATTTATGAGCCTAAAAGTTTTAAATTTTCTAGTATCTTTAATTCTATTTTAAAAATCAAATCTACATTTATGCGGGTACGAAATATGCAAAAACAACGCAATATCTTAACTCAAGATTTGAGCCAGTAAATATAATCAAGAAACCTTTTTGGACTACCATGAAATGTAGTTCCCTCATGAAATCGTGGAGGTGAAATTAAGGCTAAATTCGTAAAAAAGTTTATGTTTGTAAGCAGAGGCCTGCAAAATTTATTTTTTTAAGCCCGAGCCCATCCTAAGCACGATAAGGACCGGAAATCTTTTTTTAATTCTCAGCTCTCGTGCACATTTTACACTTGAAATCAATTTTACAATATTATTATTGAAATGATTGCTGTTGATATACTTAGCAAAGCATTAGGAATTCAATCCAGTTATTTGCTACAATTCAATCAACTGAATTTTATACCTATCATTATTAAACTCTAAAATTATGGATTTTATTTAATTTTTTTTAATGATTTATGATATTCTTCTTTAGTCCCAATAACATTTATTTTTTTATAGAAAATTTAAAAAAATGAAACAAAAAAAATGATTAATACAGGGGGGAGGGATTGGGGCTTAAAAAGCTTAATTTCCATACATACAAAAATTTTATTTCTTAAAGAGTTGGTAAGCTTCTGGTTATTTATCTACACATGTATTTAAATATATTAATATCCAATTGTTTATTGGTAGGGTTTGCTTCGGGCCTTGGGTCGGGCTGGCCCCTCATGGCCAATTAAGGTTAGCAGGACTTAGGACAAGTCGGGCCTCGAGCTACAGTTTTGTTGTAAAAACGGCAGGGTTTTGTTTGGTCGATCTTTGGTTTTAGTCGACTAAACATAAACGGACGTGGTCTGTTTTTCTTAGTCGACCTCTAGGCTTAATCGAAATTGGAAAATCAACCAAAGGTAGACCAAACAATATCCAGCCGTTTTTCTAGGCTGCATTGCAAGGCTCTATGTCTAGGTAAAAGTGTCGAATTATTCAATGTTGGAAAGGTGTGGCTTATAAATGTTTTTCGAAATGAATGCTCCATTCTGAATCTGAATTGATATTGTGAGGGCCAAGAGGCAAAACTGAAATTTTATCATATGTCGATTGCGATAAATGTGCTAAATCAAATTTTTTAAATTTACGCTAAATTTATAGTTCAGGGGTAGACGTTAAAAAAATGTAAAGGGTCAACATGGCTATAAATATAAATAAAATTTCGATTTATTTGGCCAATGGTCATTTTTTTTATTGGTCAGTAGCCAGCGGACTGTCAAAAATTCATAGTATCAATGTTATTAACAAGAACAAAATATTAATTTAATTTAAAAAAAATAAAAAAAAATTGTACTCTCCTTGGCTTGAACTCAAGACCTCCCGGTCATAAAGCTGGCGCCAATAACTTGGTGGACGACGGACAACAGACGGACAACCAAAAACGAGCCCATAAATTGCATAGCAATTCAAAAAACTAGCTCAAATATATTAACTCAAGGCAATGTTTATTTGCTTTTAACTACGGTGAGGTAATAGTATGATTTAAAAATAATATGTAAGGGGGGGGGGAGGTCAGAATGGGCCGGGCATAAATTTTAGCCGAACTAAAAATACTTGGATTGGGCTCATGGGCGTAGCAGGGGTGGGGGGCAGGGGGTAACGACTACCCCCATCTAAATCAAAAAATTTGTTAAAATTTATGAAAAGTATGGCTAAGATTTCAAAAAATTATTACTTTGCCCCTCCCTGAATCATTATTGCCCCCCCCTCTAATCCCAAAGCTGGCTAGGCCCATGGTTGGGCTTAAAACAAGGGTACAGCTTAGGGGCGGGACAGATGGGATAAATTTCTCTTCAGCACTAAATTGCTTGCCCTCTCTAACTTTCCAAGTAAAACTTTTTTACTTACCTTAAATTTACTTCGAAACTATATTTAGCTTTATTTACAATCAGACTGTTTTCAATTATAATGAATTATTAATTTTTTGCCCCCTCACACGCCACTGTATAATATCAATAAGACTTCATAGTTTAATAGATTTTTAACATTTTGGTTTGGATCGATTGATTGGATCTTGTAATTATTTAATGTTAAAATGCTTTATTATGAAAAAGCGTTAAACAATTATTTACATTAAATCTGTGGTACAAGAACGAAAATAATTATGATCAAATTAATTATGCATTGTCCGTTCCTTTGTCATCTTTAAGGAAGGGCATTAAATCCATCAGGGATTAAAATTTAGTTTTTGTGATGGCAAATGCCTGTTTGTAATTTATGCTGATGGTCAGTGCTTTCAACATTAAATTCCTTTTATCTCTATTTGCATGTTTTCATATAATGCATTATTTTGTTAAGCCTGGGCCTTCCTCTTTTTGAATAAATAAGATTAGATAGGATCTGAAACGCCCTCTTTCTCAAAGGCGTAGACAGGGGCTGGCAGGGAGGGACGGCTGCCCCCCTCTAAATCCAAAAATTCAAAATATATTATAATTATGGTTATTACTAAAAAATAATCATTACACCCCCCCCCCCCCCCTAAATCATTATTGCCCCCCTCTTAATCCAATCCTGGCTACGCCCATGTTCTCAGCTATATCTAACCAATAAATTTAATAGGAGACCCATTCTTAGCTTTTAAAGTCGAGAAGCTATTAATATTATTATTTATAAATATGTCGAATTACCAATTTGATGACCGTACTACCAATCTTGTATTAATTGTCGCAAGGCCATTTTATTAATATACACTAAGGGGGAATATCAATGAAAATGATTAGAACAATTTATTGCAATTAAGTGGGTGATGGAACAACAGGTGGCGAATATCAATATGCAATGATGAAACGAGCCCATAAATTGCATAGCAATTAATAGGTACAATACGATTTCGATTTCAAAGGGCTATAGACTATTTATTTTGGTAGCGGTGGGTGGAATTTGGATATATTCTTTTTCAGAGATAAGGTTGATCTGTTTCTTGTAAAAGAAAAATTATTCGACTAGGTACAGTCAAAACCGTTTAATTGCAAAGCCTTGGGCCTGAAAAAAATTAGCGATTAACCGATATTTCGCGTTTAAACGATGGTAAAAGTATATGTACATTATATTAAATATTCATTTCTTATTCGCAATAAAACGATATTTTAAATAATTATCTGGTTGATTTAAGGACTCGAAAATGTTTGTGAATATTCGATATTGTACTATTAAGCGATTTGTCAATAAACGATGTTTTTGTTAATATTATCGTTTAAAAAAACAAAATGGCGGTTAACTTTGCGATTAGAAGATTTTCGCGATAATCCGATTTGCGATTAAGAAGTTTCGACTGTAGGTGTTTAACTTGGCTATTGTAATGTTAAAGGCATCATCCCTCAAGCAAATTGGGATATGCAGTACATCAACCTTGGAGGGTTTAAATAGCTTAATTTTACCAAACAATTATTATTAAATTTTCCCCTCACATAAGATGAATCAATCAACCAGTTTACAATTTTTTCTCCAGTTTCGAATATAAAATTGGTAGTACGAGGAAACCCTAATTCACGTTAGAATCATCCGAACCCATAGGACTCGATTAATATTCAATGTTCGTTACACCGCAAGGTCAACATTTGTTTTTTTTTCATAAAAAGACCGCTTAGGTTTCTTAATTTCTTTAATTTATAATGGATAAATCTTTACTTGTATTAATTATCTTAATGTTAATTTTTATAATTAGTTTAAATAGAATGCCTTTAGGTGGACTTTAGTTAAATTGTTGGCGTTGACGTTATAACGTTAATTTCTCTATTGTTGATCGGTCACTTGTCTTATTTTTCTTATCATGTTTTTACCAAATACTTCATTTAATTTAATTAAGTTTGTTATAACTGAAAAATTGTTTTTATAATTGCAATATTAATGTCTATTTATTGGTAAACGCAATAAGAACTTCGGTCCCTCGCTGCGTTAATTGTAGTTGAATGGGATATATCAGGCTTAATTGTAAATTATTTCAAAAATTGCAATTTGCAAAATAAGGGCGTGATAGACAACGCTCGTGGGACTCATATAATAGGCGAAGTTGATGCAACGTTCACTTGTGTAATATAATCAGGATAACAATAATAATTTTGGTGATTTTAAGCATGTGACTAGAAAATGATAACAAACATATAACGTCTTTTATTAGAGCTCATCAGTATGTCATAGTTAATTTTCTAGTCACATTCTAAGCGAATAGGTATTTATAAGGCCTAATGAGATTCAACCCATTCTTATGGTGTTTATGGGATAACACATAATTATGGTAGATGATATTTATTTTGTATATTATATTTAAAATTAATAATAAATTGAGGTTAATCATAAATGAGATTATTTTTCTCTTCTTCAAAATATTAACAAAACTGCTATTTATTAATTAATTTCAACTGTAACGCTAATAATGCTTATATTAATTTTTTTTTAATTTATCCTAAACCCCGATAGTTTATTTGAATATTGAAGGTAAATAAAATAGAAAAAAATTTAATAGATTCTAAGACTTTATTTCTGTCACGAATAAAAGTAATTTTTCAAAATTAAGACCTCTTAAAAATATTAATAAAAGTCAGGTTTTAGAAAAATAGACGGTTTGAATGTTAAAATTTTAGGGAGTATTAAAGTTCGAGTTGGAATTAGAGTCATTGATGAAAAAATAGATAATATTACGGACTGGAATTGGACTAAATTTATTGGTCCACTTTTTAATTGGTAGGTGCAAAAACTATAAATGTAATGGAGATAAAAATATGGTGGTCAATTGTTTATTAATAATGCTGATGTCCATGCAACACCCGGTTTCAAGATAGCATCTATAAATAAATCCTTGGTTGTTATTAATAAAGCAGTGGAAGGGTTTTTGTTGATAAGCCCACGACCTTTGTTCGGTTGATTGTGATGGTCAGGATGCTAGTGAACATTATAACATTGTTAAAATTAAAGTTGAATTTGGGCAGATTTTCGTGAAGAACTACGATGTTTGAATGAAAAATTTTTTCTGTAAAGATTAACTGATGTCGATTTTGCCCTGCCCGTAGAATACCATTTATGTGGGTTGATAAGGTGAATAACGTCATAGATAATTGGTTACAAGATAAGAGTATCGAGCCAATAGAGTATTCTAAATGGGCCACTCCGTTGGTTCCCGATAAGAAAGGTAATGGTAATATAAGAGTGTGTGCCGATTAGATGTTAAATGTCCCTCACCTAGAATAGAGATTGTTTTAGCTAATCTAAAAGGCGCTAAGTACTTTTCAAAATTAGATTTAAAAAATGCCTACCTGCAATTACGTGTAGATGGTAAAACGTCTAAGAGGTTTGTTTACTTTAAACATTTACCTTTTGGATTAATTATTCTTCTTCTTTCTATGGCTGCTCACCAAGGCTTGTGGTCAGTCTTTCAACATTAGTTTCCATTTGTCTCTATATTTAAATAAATCTTTATTTATCTTGTGCATTTCATATCGTGCCTTATTTTATGGATCCACGTAAGCTTGGGTCTTTCTCTCTTTCGTTTTCCTGCGAAATTTATCTTCTTAAATATCTTTCCGACGTAGTTATCGTCCCTTCTCTCGACATGGCCATACCATCTTTGTTAGAAGCTTTGTCGTAATAGATGTTATACCCAAATTTCTCTTATTTCTTCATTTCGTTTATGTTCCTTCTTGCTTACTCCTAACACCCATCTTAGCATTCTCATCTCCATGGACGCAAGGCGTTGCTCTTCCCTTTTAGGTTTAGCCCATTATTCCGAGCTCTATAGTACTGTTGGCTGTATGATGGACCTCCACAGTGCACCTTTTAGTCTTCTTGGGATGTTTTTGTCACACAGAACGCCTGTTAAGTGTCTCCATTTGAGCCATTCGAAATTTATCCTTGCTTGGATTTCTTAATCCATTCCACCATCCGATTGAAGTGTTGATCCTAAATATTTGAAGGAATCCACGCTTGTAAGTTGATCTGCGCTTGTTTTCAACTACCGATGGCCTCTATATTTAATAATTTAGATGTTATATTTTCCTATTTGGATGACATTTTAGTAACGGGCTCTAGGCAAGCCGAGCATGACTTACGATTAATAAATGTTTTATAATTAATTAAAAATAAAAATTTATGCGTGTCAGCGATTAAATGCAGTTTTGATTTAGAACATATATTAGCCGATGGCTGGGTAATCTCTAATTTGATTATCTAAGCTTTAAGAATATTCAAAAGCCTAATAATAAAAAGGAGTTATCCTCATTTTTAAGTCTTATTAATTATTATAGCAGATTTATTAAAAACTACGCTAAGTATTCTGGTCCCCTATATGAATTAACTAAATATAATGTTTTATTTAAACGGGGTTATAAGGAGGATCGATGTTTTAAATTTTTAACAAATATTTTGTTAAAAGACTCCATCTTGAAATGAAGAGCACATCTCAAGTGTTAATGCATCTAACACGGATATTGGAGGAGGAGGAGCTATGTAAGGTCGAGCATGGAAATTCCTGTAATTTATTTTCCGAGCAAACTAAATAAAGAGGAATGTAACTACTCTACTCTGTAATCGAGAAAGAAGCGCTCGCTATAACATTTTAGTAGGCAAGACCTTTACCGTTTTTACAGGTCACAAGCCCTTTTATACCAAAAGATTAATACGGAATCCTAAATGTCCCCACGTTTGCAAAAGTGGTTTTTGATACTTGGCAATTTTTCATTGAAATATCATATAGGTAAAAATGGTGCCCTATCAACTCGCCGAAACTCACCAAGGGACATTTTCTGATTGGTTCTTTAATTTCCCCAACTTAAAATCGTCCCCAATCAACCAATCACAAATTAGGGGACCTTTTTTAGCTGGGGGACATTAAATTCGGCGAGATTGTTTTCGGCGAGTTGACGGGCCACCGGTAAAAATCATTGGTTAGCAGATGTTTTGTCACGTAGGCATGTTAATAACGAGAAAATTGAAAACGATCTTGAAAACACGCAAACTAATGAGCATTACATTAATGTTTTAAAAATTGTATAGCTTAATACTATAGTCAAGAGCTCAGAGACTGACCCGGAGCTTATTAAAATAAAAGATATTTATTGGGTAACGAGGATAGTTAGTCGATACCTTTGGCTTATAAACATGCAATTGATGAGCTTTATTTGGGATAACGTGATTAAACAAAACGAAAAAGTTGTCATACCTAACGTAAGGATATTTTAAAAGTACCTTACGAAAGGCATGCAGGTATTACAAAAATGAAGGATATGGCTAGGAAGTATGAATGGTGGCCAAAGATAACGAATGACATCGAAGGACATGTAGACAATGTGAATGGTGTAATGCGAATACGGCTATGCCTCGCAAGAACAATGTGGCAATATGGACACACCCGAAAACCCGTGAGATCGCATTCACATTAATATTAATTGATCGAAAACATTATGTTTTAGTAGTAGACGCATATTAGGGTTGGACCAAGTTTAAAAAAATGTTCAATATTTCTGCCAAATTAACAATTAATTTTTAGAAATAAATATTTAGTCTACGGTTTTTAAAGGTGTATAGTAATTTGTATTGGCAGAGCTTATACTAGCGTTGAGTTTTAAAATGTTTGTAAACAGTGGAAATTAAAAGACAAACACACACCGCCGCGTCATACAAATGCGCAGAGAGAAAGATATGATGGCATAGTTAAAAAATGGATTAAAGCAGACTGGTAAGGACGGTACCTGGCATTACAGATTATATAATAACATGTCACCCAGATATTCATGAAGTTTACCCTTAGGGGAAGAGTTTCGGGCACAAATTAAGATTTCCGTCTGATTTCTTATTAGAATTTAACATTAACGAAATTTTGACATCCATTCCCCATTTTAAAGTAAAGCAGCTAGTATGGTCACGAACTTATACAGTAAAACCCAAATGGGTATTGACACGTATTGATCATATTTATAAGTCAATAGACTTATTTATTATTAGAATTATTAAATCTAAGGCGATGTTTATTGACTACAAATATTTCGGCCCTCCCTTAAAAGGGAGGGATATTAACTTTTCCTTTTAGTTTGTAACCACAGATTAATACCAACTTTATTCTTCACAAGAAAATGTAAGAATTTTTGTGTAATGTTTACAAAAAACGATAATGATAATAAATGGTGCACGTATGCGTGAGTGCGTATCGATTGATAAATGGTGCACGTATGTGTGGGGGGGGGAGGGTTTTAGGTTGAACACCACAGAAGTTTTTACGAGATCGATCTCAATTGTGGTAAGGTGGTTAAGATGAAAGGGAAAAGTTAAAATCAAGTTAGGTAATTAAATTATCGTTATAAGTAGTAGGTCGGGGGGGGGGAGAATTTAAGTCATCACTATTCGAAGTAGGACGGGAGGGAAGGGGTTTGAGACACAACACCTCCCCCTTTATCGAGAAGTTAACGACTTAAAGTCCTAACGTTCCGATAAAGGTATTGGGGTTTCAGTGTTGTTGAAGGCCATTTAAAGACTGAGGCGGACTTAGGTTGAGGTGGCAATTTACCCTATTTCTTAATCAGAGTTCAAATAAATCATAAGTATAACCAACAATACAATTTTTTCACAATTGCTGACAATTTATCGTTCTGCTTTTGCCCTCGGATGGCAACTGATCTCAATGAAATCCTGCACTATAAATCAATTGGGGTACTTCATGGCTAGTGTACCTCGTCCTTGCTCTATACGCATGGCTACTGGACGTGGTCCCAGATTTATACGCATGGCAACTGGACGTGGTCCCAGCTCTATAAAGCACCACTGGGCAACAGCTTCAATCAAAATTGTAATCAATATAAACTAAATATCCCATCAAAAGGCTGTACCGTTTTACTTTTTTTTTTTTTACTTTTTTATACCTACATTGTAAATTGCCTGTGCCACCCGCCAAATAATAATCAAAAAAAATATGTAACATTATGAATAAGAGTAAAAGGGGTTGAATAACAATTTAATCGTCATATAATAATATATGTGAACAAATCATGTGTATTCTTTATCTTACATAATATCTAGGTATCGAATAATTGGTGTGAATATATTTTTCATCGGTTGACACTCAGGTATGCTTCAGTTTGGGTGGTTATTTGTTTGTTTACCAATTTCTCGGAATTTGGAGGGATTTTTCTTCGCTCCTAGGCTATCTGTTCTCAGACATGACGAATTTTGTTTTTGAATCATCTGTGGAATATTTTAGAATTTTTTTTATTGCAATGATGGATATTCCTTTCTAAGGTTTGATACTCGGAATCAGGATATCGAGTTTTCTCTTGAATGAATGGTTCGATTAAAAAATAGAATTAAAGCATTTCCAACATTTCTGCTTTGGGGTTGGTTGCCGAAGGTTCAATTATCCACATCTTCTGACACCATTTATAAGTCAATAAACTTATTTATTATTAGAATTATTAAATCTAAGGCGATGTTTATTGACTACAAATATTTCGGCCCTCCCTTAAAAGGGAGGGTTATTAACTTTTCCTTTTAGTTTGTAACCACAGATTAATACCAACTTTATTCTTCACAAGAAAATGTAAGAAATTTTGTGTAATGTTTACAAAAAACGATAATGATAATAAATGGTGCACGTATGCGTGAGTGCGTATCGATTGATAAATGGTGCACGTATGTGTGGGGGGGGGGAGGGTTTTAGGTTGAACACCACAGAAGTTTTTACGAGATCGATCTCAATTGTGGTAAGGTGGTTAAGATGAAAGGGAAAAGTTAAAATCAAGTTAGGTAATTAAATTATCGTTATAAGTAGTAGGTCGGGGGGGGGGGAGAATTTAAGTCATCACTATTCGAAGTAGGACGGGAGGGAAGGGGTTTGAGACACAACACCTCCCCCTTTATCGAGAAGTCAACGACTTAAAGTCCTAACGTTCCGATAAAGGTATTGGGGTTTCAGTGTTGTTGAAGGCCATTTAAAGACTGAGGCGGACTTAGGTTGAGGTGGCAATTTACCCTATTTCTTAATCAGAGTTCAAATAAATCATAAGTATAACCAACAATACAATTTTTTCACAATTGCTGACATCTAGCCCATTTATTTAATTTATCGTTCTGCTTTTGCCCTCGGATGGCAACTGATCTCAATGAAATCCTGCACTATAAATCAATTGGGGTACTTCATGGCTAGTGGACCTCGTCCTTGCTTTATACGCATGGCTACTGGACGTGGTCCCAGCTCTATACGCATGGCAACTGGACGTGGTCCCAGCTCTATAAAGCACCACTGGGCAACAGCTTCAATCAAAATTGTAATCAATATAAACTAAATATCCCATCAAAAGGCTGTACCGTTTTACTTTTTTTATTACTTTTTTATACCTACATTGTAAATTGCCTGTGCCACCCGCCAAATAATAATCAAAAAAAAATATGTAACATTATGAATAAGAGTAAAAGGGGTTGAATAACAATTTAATCGTCATGTAATAATATATGTGAACAAATCATGTGTATCTTACATAATATCTAGGTATCGAATAATTGGTGTGAATATATTTTTCATCGGTTGACACTCAGGTATGCTTCAGTTTGGGTGGTTATTTGTTTGTTTACCAATTTCTCGGAATTTGGAGGGATTTTTCTTCGCTCCTAGGCTATCTGTGTTCAGACATGACGAATTTTGTTTTTGAATCATCTGTGGAATATTTGTAGGCCTCGAAGGAGTTGTAACGGTTGCCGCAGAGAGCATGCGTTACGTGTGTAAGGGACATAGTACTTCGGTAACGCAAGTAAGTGCGGTAACAGAGACGACGCAAGATGCCAACGGGCCAATCGCGTCGGGTAATTTACCATCGACCTCGCACAGTGCTACAGAAGGACTTAAGCAACTTTCCCTTAATCTCAAGGGAGCCGGGAAAAAGGTAAAAGGGGAAGGTGTTGTAGGCAATTAATTTCTTTAAATTTTAAAATGTATTAAAGTAATTAAATTTATCATTTGTTGGAGATGTCGGAAGCGGCAATGTCACTTATTCTATTTAGTTGTTGGTTTAAGTTTTGAGAAGTGATTTAATGATGCCAATTAGAAGCAGACGAGTATGTTAATGTTAAAGGCATCACCCATGCAAATAGATGTGCAGTACATCAACCTTGTAGGGTTTAAATAGCTTAATTTTACCCAACAATTATTATTATTATTATTATTATTATTAGATTTTTTCCCAACTCAGTACGCCTTGTTCTTCTATACGATCTCCTCACTCAAGATCACCTCTTACTAACGCACTATAAGTTTATATATATATATTATCGCGGATAGTCGTCTCTTTCGTTTATTGTGAATATATATTAGATTCGCATTTTGTATCGTGATTAGATATCAATAAACTAATATACAACCTTTTCATCATTTTCGAATATTAAAGAAGGTAATGGTAGAAGAGCGCATTCCTAATCATTGCAGAGCAAACACGATTATACCATTATTAAAAGGCAAAGGAGACCCTCAGGACTGCGACAATTACAGAGGTATCAAGCTAACTTGCCACTCCTTGAAGCTGGAAAGGATCTTAATAACAAGGCTGAAAAAGGAAGTGGAAATATCAGCAAACCAATTCGGATATGTGGCCTGAAAATATCTTCGCACTACGAGAAATGATGGATAAATAGGTTGAAAAGAGAAGAGACCTACATATGGTCTTTATTGACTTAGGCTTACGACACGGTCCCTTGCGATCAAATACAGTGGTGCTTGAGAACACAAAATGTCTCTGACGCATATATAAAGTTTATGAAAAATATTTATGAAGCTTCAAATTCCTTCGTTAGGACGACATTTTGAGACTCTAAACCTTTCGGGTAGGATTGTATCAAGGATCTGCTCTAAGTCTCTTTTTATTTAATACAACCCGCTAATGAGAGACATTCAAAAGCCATCGCCATGTGTGTTATATGCCGCTGATATATGCGAAGAGACAAAGGAGAAAGTATTCGAAGATGCAGCAACTTTCTCATGACAAAATAGGTATTCAACCTATGCATGATTAATGAAAATGGGCTAAAGTAGTATGGGCAAATACTAAGTAGGGATACGAATGATGCAAATCGAAAAGTACTGAACATGGAGGTACCGGGGAAGAGAGGAAGATGACCATTTCACGTGGAAATGGTAGGTAGATAAAGTTATAAAAACCATAGAGATTAATCAAGACATGACACTTACTAGGTCAAAATGGAAGAAACTCATCAAAACATACCTCATGACTGTGGGACCAAACACTTGATAAAGACGAAGAAGAAGAATAAGAAGCCCCGTATTTCTGTGAGAGTTCTTTGTTTAAATTTACCATTTTTGTGATATTTGGCTGTTTTGAGAGATCCTATTCCTTTGGTCGATTTTCCGCTTACTTTTTTCAGTTTCTGGCCCTCAATTTGCCATGTAGTAAATCAATGTATCTCTTTCCTTAGAGTTCATACTTTTCTTATTGTAATGGTACATCTTTATTTAGGTAGGCAGTTTTTAGTTAGTTAAACTTCTGTCATTATCGCCATGCTTATAAACCAAACTTATATCTCTTTCTATCTATGACACATTTATGAACCACCTGCATCATGGCAAATCCTTGGGAATTTGTTTGACATGTTTGCTTTCACTTAATCACGATCGTTTCATTATCCTTAGTGTAAAGGTTATAGAGTTCCACCCATTTTCTTGTATTCAGCCTGTCTCATTACCCCTTCAACATTTTCTTTTACCCTCCTCCAAATTGCCTTACCCTCTATTTATACTTTTTGTTCTTTCATGGCCCTTTATAAATTTTTATTCTAATATATAGATCAAGATTTCGCTGGGTACTAACTTTACACTCTGTTTTTGGGCTGGTACTGTTGACGAGAAAGAAATTGATCTGAGTGGCACAACCGCGATCTTGAAGAAGGTATTGCAATTATAGAGGTCGAAGGTTTAAGCATTTCGCAAAATTTCGATTCCTTTTTAATTATTTTCTGCGAAAGCCGCGATCTCTGTAATACTCTTCTCTTAATTTAATCACCTGTTTTTTAAGGCCAATATCAGCTCATCTTTCCCAATTAGGGATAAAAACAATCTCTGAGAAACAAATTTTGAGACCTTATGCGGATACAACGCCAGCCATCTTAGTTTGGAACACAACGGAATTGCCGTTTTTTAAAAATTAATTTTTTTTTACGTCTGAGACGCTTTGTCAAAATTTCTCTTATATCACAATAACATCACTATTCCCATGCGTTTGCTTATTTAAAGTAGAGCTTTTAGCCATTGCCTATGCATTTAGCTCTACTGCCTCTATATTTAATATTTGAAATACAAGCAAAATCAATTCTTTGCCTTAAAACATAAGCCAATTTCATGCACTTGCTTGTCATTGTACCAGTATATCATGAACGCAGAGCTCATTCAAATAAACTTATGCTTTTAGCCTCTTTTATATTTGAACCTAAACCAATGCTTAAGAATTCTTTGTAGACAATAAAAAATTAATTTGAGACCTCTCAATATCTAAGCAAAACTAAAATAAAGCTTAAATTACTGAGAAGTAATAATTAACAATATATAATCCACTTTACGGGTATTGGGTGAAGTCCCAATTAATTTGTAGCGGTAGCCAAGGCCATTTGTATAGTGTGTCAGCATACTATATTTATGACTATATTACCTTTTATGATAATATAATGATAATTTAATATACTTTATTAGAAATATAATATTTAACTAAATTATTAAAATAATGATTAGTGGCTTGACAAGCAATATGATTACGCGTTCTTGCATTCAGTGCCTTGTATGACTCATTAGATAAATACCGTATAAACATTTTATCAAACTATGTTATTTAATCTTAAAATTGATAATATAAGAAAAAGTTGCATAGCAATTAAAAGGTTTTTTTGTTTAAACTTTTATAAAATGATTGCTAAAACAACCTTTAAGGTAAATTCCTATAATATATTCAATAACAAATATACATCCTTTGGCATATTATGAGATCTAACAATAAGTTACATAATTAATAATCATAAAACATAACCTGCTATTTTATTAATCAAATTTAATTTAATCCAACCTCACACGTTGTAGTGTTATGCGTAAATTCCGCTTCTGCTCATCTCGATTAAAACGCAGCTCAACTAGGGTTATGCGACATATAATCTAAAATGAAATTGCCAATGCAATACTGCGCCATGTAATAAAACGAATTATATTATCGCACATTTTTCCGGTGCCGTTTGCTAATATGAGACCTTCAAGTACTGTATTTTATATTTTTGATGTTATAGAATGTTTAGGTCAAACATCTTCTGCTATCAGGCCGAGCCCTCTACCAAACATTCTAACTCAACCACCTTTTAGGGTCTCTGGGGGTTTCATATTCAGAAATCCCTTACCTTCAAGTACAGTATATCTTATTTTTGATGTTATAGAATGTTTAGGTCAAACATCTTCTGCTATCATGCCGAGCCCTCTACCAAACATTCTAACTCAACCACCTTTTAGGGTCTCTGGGGGTTTCATAATCAGAAATCCCTTACCTTCAAGTACAGTATATCTTATTTTTGATGTTATAGATTGTTTAGGTCAAACTTCTGGTGCAATCATGTCAATCAACTCCTGTACCTTGTACATATTTGCTATATTTCAAATAAAGTTGTTTAATTTATCCCAAAAAATGTGTTTTATGCTTAAGGTTTATATATTTATTTGATCTGTTTTATATTTTATGAATTTTATTTAGCTTTAAATTCTTTTAATAATTATTTATTATCTAACTAATTAATGAATGATCCCTTTATAATTATATAAGACAATTTTATTTTTTTGTTGTCATACTAATAAAATAACCATATTTCTTTTACAGTTTTAAAATATAAACTTAAAAATTAAGTAATTATTTTTGCATTAGCTACTTATTTGTTTAAACCTTATTACTTTGTTATGATATGGCCTGTTTTATAATTTCATATATAATATTTTTTTGGGCAGCAGTTTAAATTTCAATAATGCAAACCTTACATTAAATTATTATATTAAAATATGTAAAAGGTGCCCTTTTAACAAAAGTTAAAGTGCTTTTAAGGATAATTAAGCAATTAACACTTTTTACTATTACTATGAGCTGTGTTATCACAATGCACACAACTATGCATATTGTTAAGTCACATGGTAATTTGTTGATTTTTTTACCTTAATGATTTTTAAATCATATTAAGTAATATAATTAACCGTTTATTAAGGCTAGATATAATCATTTAGTGTCCTAGTAATCATGTAAAATATTGAAGTATAAATCAAAATGTTGAGACTAGATATAGGGTTGAAAGGTAGTTTATTATTTGTGCTTTGCCCCTTCAAAATGTTGAGACTAGATATAGGGTTGAAAGGTAATTTGTTATTTGTGCTTTGTCCCTTAATAATTTGAAAGCAAAGTACCACTTTAGAAAATATTTTAAATTTACATTTTGCCTATATACATAATAATATAATAAAAGAACAATGTGACTTTACAACATTTAATAACTCACCTTAATGATAATTTAAACAACTTATAAAAATCTTGTGCGTAATAAGGCCAATGATTATATTTGGAAAGCTAGAGTCTTGTGACATAGGCGTAGCCAGGATTGCTTCAAGGGAGGGATTTTCACTAATTAAGGGGGGGGGGTCAATTTTGTGACAAAGAATTTTGATTAAACAAAAACTAATTAAAATTATATAAATTTAATATATGTGATGGGTATTTGGTGAAAAATATCTTCAGAGACGCAAATTGCTAAGAGCTCCTTCCAATTTTTCACATGTTGAAAATGCTCAATATTAATCATAAATATGTTAGTCTTAAACAGAATTTTATATCTTCCAACAAGTAACGCACCGTTAAGTTTTCACTAGTAGCACTTGAAACTGAATAAAACCATTTATGATAACTTGAAGCTGAATAAAACCATTTATGATAATTAAAACTCTATACAAGGTTAATTTTATATAACTAAATATACCTATTTTAGGTAATTTTTCATGATCCTCTTTATTAAAAAATAAAAACTTTTCAAATCCTGTCATTTATAAATGACAAGATCTATAAATAAATATTTATGCGTTCATTTAACATTGATTTTAATGTCCCACCTCTTTTAGACAGTATATAAACAAGCACTAACGCTTAAAAAATCATTTATATTAATTTATTACGACACTCTTCTTTTCTTTACTCTCATCTCTATAAATTCTTATATAGATTACCTTCCCCTCTCCTCAAAAAACTATTACTGCACATTGTATGAATTAAAGAATATCAAATAGGTAGTAAGTTTGTTCCATGTAGTGTATGTAATATTTAATAACTAAACACATTAAAAAGTATAAGCCTTTTTTTAATATTCATATCTTTTTTATATATTCGTAATAGTACATATATTATATATACATATATGAATATGAAAACTGAATTACAATTGGTAATTTTTTTGCTAATAACAAATCTTATATAAAATTTAATTCATTCGCTTGCTAATCTATATCGTATTATATTGACAATTTAAAATGTATTTAATATTTATATATGTTATATAATATATGTTATATAAAGATATAAATATATAATGAAATAACATTAGCACATTTAGTTATTAAAAAAATGCCAATTATTATATGATTTAAATAATTTCACCTATAACTTACTTTATTATAATTTTACATGATTTAAATAATTTCACCTATTATTATAATTAAGAAATATTTTATAATATCTATTTCTTATAACCTTACTATATAATGCATTACTTTATTCAATTATATTTTTCACTTTAAATATCTAAGATGGATGTCTTATTTGTGTCCTTTAAGTGGGCTGCGTTTAATTGAGTTGAGCTGGATTCGTAAATTCCATAATTGTTGCTTCACCACATGTAAGTAGCATATGCCATAAAATGTTTATAGCCTTAATTTCTTATTTATTAATTTGCACTAATATGGCATAAATTTATAAATGGTATTTATTTTTAAGTATATTTATAATGTTTTATTTATAAATAATTACCTTCATTATACTTTTTAATATGCTTTTCATATACTACAGTGAAAAAATATTTAACTCTTTTTAATTCATATCAAATGTTTGTAAAAGGTTATTTCTAATTTTTGACTTGACATTAGCATCTAACTTCATTCAAATTATTAAGAAATATAATTATTTAATTTGAAAGTGAAAATTATTTAATACCATTTAATATTTGTATAACATTTTTTGAAAATCATGAATTTGATTAGTCCATATCAATTTTAACCTGTTGGCACTTAACGGATTAGTCGTTAAAATGGTAGCCATCATATAAGTTTTTTAACCCCAAGTTCATTCTGGTAGACGTAAAATCGATATTATTACACAATCTATCACTCACACTGGAAATAGATTAATTTTTAGCCTCCATATTGTCACCCAAAATTTTGGGACAATTAATTTTACCCCTCCTTACCCTATAATCTATTAGCCCGTCTCTTTATATATCGATTATTTTGCGTTTTAGACCTATGATAGGAAAATTTATTTTTCTCCATATAAATTTCGCTCTCGCCTTTTTTTAAATATGCATTACATTGAAAAATGTGAAACCCAGAATGAAGGGAGTTAGCCTATTGTCTTTTGTGTCACGTAAAACAAACGAAAAATTATTGGATTTTTATTAGCCCTCTGAAATATTGACTTTTTAAAATGCTCTATTTTTTAGAAGAAGCCAGTCTCACTCTAGTAGCTCGAGACGGGGTTTAATGAGGGCTAGCTTTCGAAAGTTTATTTTTAAAATAATTGAAATGCACTTTTTTAGAAGAATTTAAAATTATATTTTAATAAAGAATTTTTGCATTTAATTACTGACCCGTTTTTCTCCGCAATTTTTTTTTTAATTATACCGTGCAAGCGGTAATAATGATAATTTAGGCCATGGTCTGGAAACCTTACGAAACCCATTCATTATTATACTTTAATTATATATAATTACTTACGCTTTTCCTTATATGTTTTATTATTATTGAAATTATGAAGAATCATTATTTCAACATTACCTAGGCTGTAGTAAATTTAGTAACAATTAAAATTTACAAAATGAGATCCAGCTCTGGACGGCTTAATTAAATTTTTTAAGTTACCCTCTTACCTTCTTTCAACTTAGTAGCGCGAAATTATAAATTCTAATTATATATGGTTTTTTCTTCAGGAAATATTTTAAATGAAAATTTTTATCCACTCTTTGAGGGGGCAGGGGTCGGCAGGCGTTGGCAAACTTTTTTTACTTAGCTTTGCCTATTGTATTATAAGCAAATAAAGTAATTTATATTTACGATTCACTTTGAATCTTAAAAATGCCAGACCACGTTTGACCATATCTATTTGAATGTCGGTCTTCAGTTTGACTCAATAATAGACTAATGGCTTGTACCAAACTTTAAAAAATTTGGGCCCACCTTTGGTTTGAATCTGGTGCATTTCGTAATATGTGCATTTCGTAATAAGTAATACATATTATCAAATAAATCACTAAATCTAACCCTAACCCTTGCCTATATTACATTTTGCCTAGATTACATGAAATTTACAAAATAAACGATAATAATATTTACAAAATAAAAGATAATAATATTAGAAAACTTACCAAACGCGGAGGGTTATAACTGCGCATGCGCATAAACAATTCTTGCCTGTATTACGAAATGCACATATTAGGATTTGCACAGAAGTGCTTCGGTTTTAGCCGACCGACAGAACCTCAACAAAACGAAGGTATTTGGTCTGTTTTTCATTAGCCGACCACCTTTAGGCTAAGTCCAAATTTGAAAAACAGACCAGTCTACCGTTAGTCTTAGTTAAACCAAA
Organism: Gordius sp. MW1; assembly: GCA_964036665.1. Classification (NCBI taxonomy): domain Eukaryota; kingdom Metazoa; phylum Nematomorpha; class Gordioida; order Gordea; family Gordiidae; genus Gordius; species Gordius sp. MW1. The sequence goes on along the minus strand of OZ038526.1, from coordinate 35,653,563 downwards.
GATCGACCAAATAAAACCGAGCCGGTTTTACAACTCTACTACCTATATCATAGCCCTTCTGGAATTTTGGTCGTAACTATATTTAAATAATACGAGAAGGTGGCTATTATACCTTGAAAAGCCTTCCCCTTCCCTCACTATGTAATAATTTATGATCATGATTCTTGTATAATTTGGCTGATTAAGTCTAGTCGCGCGGCCCAAAAACCTTAAATTCCTGGGTAGAGGCCCGCACGGGTGACCCGCGAAACCCTTTAAAATGCTTTCGGGTCGGGTTTGGGTTGAAATAAGGAGACCCCGAAATTAAAAATGAAAGGACTATTTTCTCCAAAAAATCGATTGCAAAAGTTGAGAGAATAATTAAAACAACGCATCGCCCTGGACTGTTATTTAAGTCTGGGCTCAGCTTAATTGATTTTTTTGCTTGAGAAAAATTTAGTCGGGGTATTTCTCGCGATGGAATGGCAAAGCTTTTGAAGCCTTGGTTGGCAGCACCTGCCTTTATTTTGCGCCTTTTTTCATGAAAACATCAGAGAGACCAGACCCCTTTCTCTCTCCAATGTAAGTATATATCATGTTTATGTGGTGGTGTTTCTATTTTAATGTTTTAAACAAGAGGGAGCTGGCCATGCTTTTAAAAGCGAAATAACTAGGCTCTCCGATGTTTGCATAAAGCTGTCCACCCTTCCCTGCTTATGATGATGATAGAAGGCTAGCTACACTGCTTGTTGGGAATGGGCGTATCCAAGGGGAAATCCACAAATTTGTTGAAATATGGGTAAAATTGCAAAAAATGTTCATTTTGCCCCCCCCCCCTAATCATTTCATTATTGCCTCCCTCTAATTCTAATGCTGGCCACGCCCATGTTGTTGTGTACACTAAAACCGCATTCTCCCCCAAAAACTTAATTATGAGAAGGAATTATTTGCCATTTTTTTTGGAGGGGGGGGGGAGGTTGTGTAGCTAAGTTTTAACAATGTTTGCCTTGATTTGGATTCTGTAGTCAGAGTTATGATGTTTTTTTATTTTACTTCTGCAGGAGAATATGAAACCAAATTATTAAAAAACAATTAATAACCAATGAAACTTACTATTTAGGAAAAGATGTTAAATCCCATTCTCTGTACAATCTATTTCAACGTAATGTATTTCTTTCCAATAACGTTTGCAGAAATGCATGACTTTAGCTTGAGACAGGTTTGTCTGCCATATTTGTTTGGCAATTTTCTACTTCTCTATTTCATAATCCATCCATCCATCCACCCCTTTCTTCCCTCGCCCCTATCCCGTTGTTTAGAGGGGTTGATTATTCTTATTGATATTGATACCCACCTCCCTTCCCTCCACCCTAAAATCAATAAATTTGTTTCAATTTAACAGCCCCCCCCCCACACCACTGGATTCCAATATTTTTGTTATAAATTAATGCTTGTGGTCGAATGTTTACGCCAGCGCAATCAGCAAATTGGTCGTCGCCTTAGCGCGACATGGCCCCGAGCTATATACTACTTACAATACCTACCTACAATTACGTGTTGCACTTGCAATGGATGCGAAATGATATGCTACCACTTACCTCGACCCCCGCGACCATTGTGATAAATTTTAACTTTTCACACCTTAGTTCCCTCCCCCTCCTCCTTTAAAGCACTCATTTAGTTTGGTTCTATTGAGTCCCAACCCAAGCTATCCTTTACATTTTGATTTTCCACCATTCCAAGTGCCATTTACAGCCTTAAAATATCATTCACCCCGACGCTGTAAGTAGATATTTTTTTGATTTTTGCCGTAACCCTGAAATAAATAAGCGTTTTTAGCGTTTAAGCCAATAAGAATGAGTTACCTCGATACTTCATGTTGTTGATGTTTTTTTAAAGTCTATACATTATAATATCGCGTGATTTCATGTACATAGAAATAGATTATGTCTTATCTCACTCGGACTAATTCATCACAAACACCCTTTGTTTTACGAAATTTTGAAATAAAAATTAGATGCATTTATAGAGTGTACTTGCTTTTTTGATAATACCTCGCGTGCGTCTTTTTTACTAATGATTATAATTTTTGTAGATTGGGGAAATAAAGATAAAGAAGGCGTTTTTTAGGTTTGGTGGGGAATAAGAACTATCGATTGTAATCAATAACAGTTAATATATATGTTACATTGGGACTTGCGCTTAGTTCTGGGGAAATGTTCTTACAAGACTCGCCCATACTCTACAAAAACGTAGCTGAGGGGGGGGGACGCAAAAAAGTCTTTTACAGAAGCATCAATTTCTATAGCGAGAGAAAAAAATTTAAAGTTCGGCAGGACTTGACAGGACAATTGGGTCTTCAACGCCTCGTAAAATCATATTAAACTCATCTCTCCGGCCGTTATAAACTTTTTAAGGTTACCTATACCTTTTCAATAATTTCAAAGTCCCCATAACTAATTGCTATGCAATTTATGGACTCGCTTTTGTTCGTCCGTCCTGTCCTGTTTTTTTTCATTTAACAAACCAATTTAATTTCGAGCAACGATCATCCTGAGCCCTTAAACTGATCTGAGATGACATTTTCGAGAAGAAAATTCCCACATTATTTATTTGTGTTCATGGTCGGCTATTACATAATTACAACCTCTGTCTAAGCAACGTAATTTATTCTACTGCATCTAACGCGCTCATAAATGGCAATTAACAATGCATTGCATGGCGACGTCTAATAGGCTAATACAATACAATCCACATGATGCCATGCCAGCCAGATCCATGGAATTTGTGTTTTGTAAACATTTAATAAATACCCCCCCCCCCCCCCCCCCCCCCCACATAGCAGGGATATATCGATCCATGGAACATTTAAACCATCTACGCGGCTTGAATATTAAGAACGCAGACTGTCCACCTTTATGTTCCTCACTTTCTATTAGAGAACTGCACGGGAGACCCGAGACCAGACCCGGACCCGATCGACTCGATATCGGGTTCGGGTCGAAAATTTTAAAATGATTTCGGATTGGGTTCGGGTTGAAAATTTTGCAATGATTTTGGGTCGGGTTGGGGTTGAAAAAAATGAATTTGCAATTCTCTACTTTCTATGGATGGCGGTTGGAGGAATCCAAATTTTTTTGTTGCCTTGGCTCGCTCTTATTTTACGCTATAAATATGTAATTTTCTTGAGAGCATATATATATATTAAAAGTGTCGCGTTAAAAAGTTTTTTCTTAAAATTTTGTTTATTCCACGTGGAAACTTTATAGAGGCTAAGTATAAAAATGGGAAATATATAAAATATAAATGCGGGTAAGAAATAAAATAAATAAATCAATCTTAATTCGAAAGCGTCGCATGTATCGTCCGTAAAAAGGGGCCAGCTATCGGCCAGAGATTTGATATTATACTCATTATACTTTGCGCTTAAAATGCGTCTATTTTTTGTTTAAATAAAAAGTTCAGTGGAATATTTAGAGAGCAGGCTAAAAAAATTAATGGCGGCTGGTCCAAAAATCCCAGAGCATGAGGCAACCAACCTAGTATTGTAAAAACAGTTGGGTTTTGTTTGGTCGACCATTGGTTTTAGTCGACTAAATATAAACGGACCAAACATTTTTTGGTCCGTTTTTCTTAGTCGACCACTTGTCGGAATTTGGAAAACAGACCATAGTCCGAAATTTGGAAAAGAGATCAGAGTCGACCGTTAGTCTCAGTTGAACCACAGGTCTACAAAACCCAGTCTTTTTTATAACACTGCTTAAGCCCCGCGCAATATTAAATTTAAGCAATAATTAATTTACTATTGCTTTCTCCGTAAAACAAATGTCGGTGAAACCTTAAGAGGGACTTCGACCACGCTCGCTCTCTCCAATAAAGATATTGATCGATTTTTTAGCAACATTTTTTGTTTCAAAAAATCGACCCAGTTTTTTTACGCCGAATTTTTTTTTGCAACCTTACTGTGTAATGGGGCTTAATTTTTATTATTTTTCATTTTTCATTTTCTACGCGATATTTTACTTATAGCTTGCAAATTTATTGGTGGTTAAATTTTTTCAGTTTTTTACCGTTTAAAAACAGATAATTTTTTTCAAATTTTTAATCGTTTTAAAACAAATATATCAGATACGAGGGGGACTATAATGACCCCGACACTTTTAACACCCTCCCAAGTTGTTCATAATCTAAATAACGATAAATTTTATCTGCCGTCTCCAACATCATCCTTATAAATATTCATTTCTAAGCAAGTTTTAAATCCACACTACAATTTCAATGAACGCAATCAATATCACCAATTTTAATCCTTAAAAATGTATTATGCAGGCCGTACGAACACCCCCTACATTCGATCTATTTCGATTGATTAATCGATCGATCGATTTCTCGATTAAATTGAAAAATTCAATTCCTAATCTCACACCCTCCCGCTCCTAAAACTTTTGAGATGTTTACCCCCACGGGCGGCAAATCGTCACCGCCCACCAGCGCACCGCCCTCGAGCGTCACCAGCGTTACGAGCGAGCGCAAAACCCGAGCCATAGATAGCGTTGACCCTGACGACCCGGAATACCTGAAGAGAATGCAGAGGCCAGCTGATGTGAAGGAGGACATGGTAGATATGGATGCCCGAAAGCGCGTTTCTGCCATACTTAATTCTCGGGTACATGAAATATTAGTGTTGATAAAATGGCTGGGTTGTGTTTGGTCGACCTTTGGCGGTTTAGTCGACTAAAGGGGAACATACCAAACCTTTTTGGTCTGTTCCTCTTAGTCGACCACTAGGCTTAGTCCGTCGGCAGTTAGTCGTAGTTGAACCAAGGGGAAACCAAATAAAACACAGCCCTTTTTTACAACACTATATGTCTTTTAAGTTTTTCTTTTAACATATTATTATTATATTAAATAATTTGGAAAATTTTATTATTTTATCGTGTAGTAGTGGATAGATTTATTCTTAGATGATTTTAGTTGCCACTTTTCAATATGAGTTTGGCCGATTTAACCGGGCGTTTTCTTAGAGAGTTTTTTGCCGAGCTTTTACCGTTTTTTATATGTTTGTTTCCAGGGTATTTTACGGATTTTATAAGTGAAAATGTGATATTTTTTCAAAAATGGATATTTACAAATTTTTACGGATTTTGGGGCTAATATCGAATCAGATTAAAATCGCGCGAATTTATATTTGTCTAAATATCCTATTAAATTTCATGGATCAAACTCGGTAGTAATATATTTTGTTTTTTGATAGTTAAAACGTTTTTTTTGTATATTTCAACTCTTGGGATTAATTCCAAACTTTGGAAAAATCTGGCATTTTACAAAATCGCTGTTATGTTATGCGTCTCAAATGTCAATCTGCTGTGAATTCGAAGTTAAGACACGGCTATGTTATAACCCCTAGAGCCCTGCAAAGTCACTTTTTTTCAACTCGAACCCGACCCGACCCGAAAGCTTTTTAAAATTTTTAACCCGAACCCGACCCGACCCGAAAGTTTTTTAAAATTTTCAACCCGAACCGACGGGTCGGGTTTCGGGTCACCCGTGCAGGGTTCTAATAACCCGTACGACGATTTTTGCTGCGCAGCAAAATCCAATATTAAGACAAGCCCATAGAAGTTTAATAAATTTTTAAAGTTACAAATTTTATTTGGGGGACAAACTTTTTTTAAGGCAAATATATAGTTTTGGTGGCGTTTAGATTCGACTAAATTTGAACTTTGAGTATTTTGTAATTTTTAACTGAATTAAAACGTAATCGCGACACACGAACTTTCTAAAACGTTATATATTTAGATTCCGAATATTATGGATAGAACTTGATTATACAATCAAATAAAAAAGTGACAAAATAATAGAAGAAAACAAATTAATACATTATATAAAAAAATCTTTGAGCCCTAATTGCCCGAATCTTCTTATTGTGCCCGCCCGGGCCCGTTCGAAATTTTAAATTTACTGGCCGGGCGGGCAGTCTGTGCGCAATTGGTTAATTTATGTTTTACATAAGTCGTAATTTCGTTTTCCCCAAATTCTCTACCACTCACTTCATCCCAGTTATTATACGCAGTTTAAATTATTGAAAAACGCGAAGGCGGGCGAATTCTTAGTTTTAAATTTAGGGCCTCATAAATACTGCTACCATGGGCGTAGCCAGGTTTTGGATTAGGGGGGTGGCAAAACATTTAAAAGGTCAATTAGGGGGGGGGGCAAAACGTAATTTTTTTTTAATTTTTAAGGGTTTTTGCATTGAAAATTTTTTTTCTCGCTATTTAGGGGGGGGGGGGAGGGTCAGCCGCCCCCCTCTCCCCCTAGCTACGCCCATGACTGCTACCCCTGTATATATCTGAGATCTGGCTTTTTCTCGTAATTTTGCAACCCAAACCTTACAAAAAAGAAGCGAAGCGATAGAAAATTACTTTCTCCTAGTCTACTCTACTAATCCAAGCACAGCCCAACCCAGCCCAGCAAACGGCTCGCATATGGTTATTTACCAGTTCGCTCTCCTCTAATTTTTAAAACCCTTAGTTTCTCCCAAATCCCCCCTCTTCCCTAAAACACCTAACTTTTCTTTATCTCTCTCAATTGAGATCTCTCCTCCTAAAAACAATTTAAAAACAAGTTTTTTTCTGGTTTTATCGAAATTTTTCGCATGCCTGGCCGCTAGTTTAGTCTCCCCTTCCCCCCCCCCCCCCCCCCCCCATATGAATGTACTAATACTTTACAAGATCTGGAGCCTAGTTATGATTTTTGTTGTGAAACTCGCTTATTTTTTAAGTGTTTGGGCGATTTTTGAAAGGTAAGGAGGGGGAGGAGATCGCTTTTAAATCACGAAATTGGCAGGTTTTAGCAGTATACTCAAACGTATCATTTTATAAAACTGCGATTATTGTTGGGTAAATTAAATTTGGAAAAGCGTAATTGGCATTTGATCGGGGTTCAAAATAGAAAAACAGAGGCGATTAAATGTTCATAAGGAGTTATTTACTAATATATCCACAATATGGTTATTCTTACATTCCACACCGTTAAAATGTAGAAGCCAAATCTTAACTTTTAATTGCTCCGCAATTCATAGGCCCGCTTTTGGTTGTCCTGTCCAACTTGTAATTTTTCAATATTTGTCGTAAAAACTTATGCGGGTTTTTAATGGCTGTGGACTTATGCTTCTTTAAACGACTATAGACTAGCTAATGAACGTGCTGATTGCTTTTAATTTTTTCGACCTCGCCCGAGCCCAATATTAGACTGAAACTTATGCGGGTTTTTAATGGCTGTGGACTTATGCTTCTTTAAACGACTATAGACTAGCTAATGAACGTGCTGATTGCTTTTAATTTTTTCGACCTCGCCCGAGCCCAATTTCAGACTGATTACACTTAATAATGAATTTCTTTGGGCAACTTGTGTAGGTTGTTCCTATATATGGGATAATTGCGAAACTGACTGCATATTAATGTTGACCGTTGCTTACATCTAGTTTGTATGACCCGGCCAAAGGCCAAAATTCTGGTTTTTATTACATCGTTTTCGCAGCTTTTCGTTAGTTTCCCGAGGACTTGGATTTTTCGAAAACATTTTAACACCTCACAGAGTGAAAGAATAGTGCTAGGCGTTTCCTCCTAAACAATGTTAATTTTCAAGTTCCGCGTTTCGTTAATTGTTGATTTAACCTCAAGTCAACGCTCGTATTGGCTGGAAAATTATATAAATTGTAAAACACTGCTCCATGACAATTACCCGTAAATTGGATTTAAGGTAATGAAAGGCTTTGTCCCGTCCCGCGTTTTTCTACAACCCATGAAAAGGCAAGGGGTTACAATTGTTTAACGCTAAACGAAATTCATTTTGCCAAAAATGGCCTACTCGTTCACCTTGATATTTCGAATATATAGATTAAATTCTTAAATTATATCGGAATCCCAATTGAATGCGCCTTTCTTCGCTCGTTAAAAATTACTTTTTTTCTCCTATGATGTTCGACCGGTCGCCGCTGGCATGCAAAACGCCTTATCTTTGCTTCATTATATAAATTGAGGTCTCTAAGTTTGTGCTTCAGTTAAATGGTTTTGATGAAGCGGAAGAGATTTTCTGTTCTTAAAAATGCATCAATAGATCCAGTTCCAATTTAGTAAGTGTGATCCAAAATGTTTTAAAAATTTCAGAATTTTAAAATATCAATAGTTTGTACATTTTTACCAAATTTTATAAAAATATGAGCGGGTCGGCCGAAAAACGCGTTTTTATGATCGATTAAGTTGCGGATTTGGTAGTCAGGATTAAAATTAGAGGGCGGGGGAATAATAATTTAGGCAGTGGCAAAAGGATAATTTTTTGAAATTTTAGCCATAATTGCGCTAAATTCAAATAAATTTTAAATTTAGAGAGGGTGCCCCTCCCTGCCACCTTCTGGCTACGCCCAAGAACATAATTGAGTATAGAAAGCATTCAACTATTTATTATTTATTTTTTTCAGGCCTTTAGACACGACCTGGAGCAAATAATTTTGGAGCAAATTCGGGATGGGGTAGTAAATCCTTCATCATTGCTCGCCTTGCAGCACCTTTCCGAAATGCTGGTCACCAACGGAGGAGCCGGTCCGGGCTCCAAAGGCGTTGCCATGCAAATGGCCACCACTACAGGTCGTTATATTTTTAAAATCATCATTGTCGTTTTTGCCATTTTTGGCTTGACCAATAATGCCTTTTGTGCGCTGTTAAGCTGTGTGTATACTGCATAGTAAGTGTTGTAAAAACGGCCGGATTTTGTTTTAGTCGACTAGACATAAGCGCACCAAAGGTTTTCGATCCGTCTTTCCCGGAGGAACTAGTGGAATTTTGAAAAACAGATAAACAATACGAATTGGTTTACACTATTGGCCTTATTAAATTTTGGCCATTCAAATAAATGTCGCGAATGACATGTCCTTCCCTAGGGCATTCTTTGAAAATGAATTAATTACCTGTAATAATACTTGACTTTTAAAGCTTGTTTAGAAGAGAAATAAGGTGACCATTGTTTTGTACTATACACCTTAATCACCGGCCTGGATTCGAGAAATCAGATTAGGCGACATTTAATTGCTACGCAATTTATGGACTCGTTTTTTGTTGTCCCTTCTGTCCGTCCGTCCGTCTTGTCCAACTCGTAATTTTATAATAATTGCCGTGGAAACTTATACGGGAATTTAAAGGCTGAGGGGCGAAGCCCCTGGTTTTATTAATAGTCATTAACTGAAACTTTTGTCTAAGCTACCTCATTTTCGAGTACGATTACGTTGATTTGTCAACTCCGTTCCTCCTTTTTTCGGAATAAGGCGATGTCGATAATTTATTGAAACCTTTTGCAAAATTATATATCGAAACAGCGAGGTGCTCGCCTCTTTTTAAGTTATTATTGTTTTGATTTGACAACTTATTCTCTTTTCTCACGCCCATCCACTGGTTGTGCTGCCTCAAGGTCACCTATGTGTATGTATATCAATCAAAGTGCATAACTAATATATATATATGCGAAACCTCTAAGGTAAGTTAGGGTCGGCTGGTCATTCACTACCTTTAGCACGAGTTACTTCTAGCATGTAAAAATAATTAATTCAATGTCATAATTTTGTGTGCGACCTGAGAAATTCAGATTTTTGCCAAATTTTTGTAACCTCGTACTCGACCCGACTCTCGGCTTGATCTTTTATTCCGGTCAAAAAAACTGAATCTCGTCTCGTGTTAAGATTTAAAGCCACGGCTGCCACGAAAATTACTAAAATTATATCTCAAATTACAACCCGAAGGGTTATTTGAAATATACGGTTATTAATAATTTTATTTGAGCTATCAACCCTTTTGGCGCCCACCTGTTTATGGGTCTAAGCACATGGGTTACGATTGGATTTATATGGGGGAAGGGGAATAATGATTTAGGGAGGGGCAAAATTATCGTTTTTTGAAATTTTAACCATATGAAATTTTCAAGAATTTTTGGATTTAGAGGAGGGCAGCCGCCCCTCTTTGCCCCCTTTGGCTACGCCCATGCTCCTCCCTAATAACGAATGAAGGAACGATTAAAGAGGTGGCTAGGCTTGGACTCATTCCTCACTAATCCAGCCAACCAACTTTAAGGCCCCCCGATCGATAAACTAAAAAACTTTAATACCTACCTCGCAATACCAATTTATATTTATGCGTTGGCATCGCCTTGGAATTTTAATCTCCCCCCCCCCCCCTCATGACCCGCGCTAGCTAGAGACTTGGGGCATTGGAACCAGGATTTTAATTTCTTGAGAAAGAATTTATTCTGCTCAATTCCTACGGCACACTAGGCCTGAGGCATATTAAACACTTTTTAAACCCCCCTATTTTTAAAGCACGCCTACTTATGTAGCGTAGAAAACTGGTTTTTTTAGACTTTAGCGGTTTAATAGTATTAAATATTAATTATATTTAAACACCGAGTGTTTTCTCGTACTGAAAGGGAGTATCATCATTTTTAAAGTCCTATAAGGACCGTCCTGATTCGTGGATTATCCATTGATTTGGGCATTTGTAGGATGTGCGAAAGCATTTTTGAAACTGGATGCGCTTAATTTTTCTAATTTTCTCTTTTTTTTACTACGAAGCTTACCATGGGCGTAGTCAGGATTGAATTTAGAGGGGGCAATAATGATTTAAGGAGGGGCGAAATAATTTTTTTTTGTAAATTTCGTCAAAATTACATTAAATTTTTAAGAATTTTAGGATTTAGAGGGGTAGCCGCCCCTCCCTGCCACCCCCTGGTTAAGCCTATGAAGCTTACATAACTTGTTTTGAAAGGAGCACGTGTGTTTAAAAGGCACCACCACCATTGATTAAATGTTTGGCGCATAAAATGCTACCCTGCAGGATTTTGATTTGTTCAAATTTAACGTGATTTTGCGATATCTAGATAATGTATAAAACGCATTTTATTCTAGTAACAGGCCCATAATTTAATTTCCCCTATGCGTAGAAAAGGCCTGACCAAAAAACCTTTCGTCTATTTATGCGACTAAGAATAAATATTTGGTCTGTTTATGTTTAGTCGACTTACCAAAGGTCGACCATAAAAAACCCAGCCGTTTTTACAACACTATGCTGCTATAACGTTTATAACGCGGTATTTCTTCTTTTTTTGGATTTTAGCAGGCCTGGGCCGCCTAACGCCCATCAACGACATTCGAAACATAGATTCCCTGAACATGGGGAAGACGGAACGGAACCTCCGCTGCAAACTGGCTTCCCTGTATCGCCTAGTCGATATCATGAAATGGTCCCAAGGCATCTACAACCATATTTCCGTACGCTCACCCCTCACCTCCAACATGGGCGTAGTCAAGGGGGGGGACAGACACTCCCCTTTAAATTCAAAAATTTGTTGAAATTTATTAAAATTATTATTATGGCCCCCCCTCTAATCTCAATGCTGGCTACGCCCATGTCCTCCAAATTATAATGAATTTTAACATTTTTTCACCCTTTTTTCTATATTGCACGACTTTTTAATGATGCCAAGAAGACCTTTAGTTTATGTTGCTGCTCCCGAAGTTGCCTCTATATAGAGCTAACGTGACGAGCTAATTTAGTATGGACAATAAGACCTGACGAATGCACCACTTACTGTAGCGCTTATGCCAATTCTGCCTGTTTTACGCCCATAGACGACTGCAGCTGTTTTTAGCTCGAAATTTTGTTAGCAACTCGGCCCACCATTTTGTGTGGACTTTTTGTATAAGCGCACTTGTGTTGTCATAAATCGCGAAATTTAGGAAACATAGAATAATGCGGAGAGTATTAAGGTTGACTGATAAACCTTCCATATACCTTTGTTTGTTTTTTAATTATTCGATAAAGGGAATAACGTTTAATTATACTGTATGCCTCAACTTAGTAATTATCAGCTGTTGCAATTTATGGTATTAGTCTATGGTTTTACCTTTAAAATGAGAATAATAACTATTGTTATTTGGCTAGAAAAGGATCAAATTTAATTTTACATAATAAATTATGCTGCCCAGTAATTTATGAGCTGAAAACATCTGTTGTTTTTTGCGCTTTGTTATTATTATTATTATCAATATCATCCTAGGTGAGGATAAGTCAAGACCAAGAACATTTTTTGATTAACCCCTTCGGCTTGTTGTATTCCGAAATTACGGCATCGACCCTGGTTAAAATTAACATGCAAGGCGATATCATAGATCCAGGATCCACCACTCTGGGCATTAGCAAGTAAACACATAGATAGTTTTATGCGTTACTTTTTCTATTTTCATTTTTTCACGTTTGATTTAATATTTAACAAAAGATTTGTAAACGGGAAATAACTTATATGGGCAAAATGGCTAAAATTATGAAATTACATCTTCTTCTTCTTTCTATGTCTGTTTGTCACCTAACTTTATATAATAAATTGTTATGCGATTTATCGTGAATTAAGCAATTTGGATGTCGGCCTTCGCTAGAAAAATGTCCGTCTGTCTTGTCCAACTTTTTTTGAGTCAAAATTTTATTGTTTGTTATTATCTGTAGAGCCGGTTTTATCATTCATTCGGCCATCCACGGAGCTCGACCCGACGTGAAATGCGTCATCCATTGTCACACGCCTTACGTGGCCGCGGTCTCGACTCAAAAATTTGGCTTGCTCCCGCTCAGCCAAGAATCCCTGATTTGCGGGCCCGTCAGTTACCACGATTACCAGGGTCTAGTGACTACGAACGAAGAAAAGGAAAAACTGGTCCGAAATTTGGGCCCTAAAAATAAGGTGAGCCTTTCGATGAGCTCGACATTGCACTTTTTTTAAGCCTACCTCCTTAACATTTTTAACTTTTTGGTCGTAGCTTAAATCGCAAGGGAGCGTAATGTTTTTTGACACTTTCGTGACAGAAATGCGCCTCGAATTGTTTTAGAATCTTCTTACAAAGTCTGCGATAGATAGATAGATAGATAGGTAGTCTTGGTATTAATAGTTATCGTTTCTTAAACGATTGACGTTATTTGCTGCAATTTCATCCAACCTTTCTTCATCAATACCGTTGATTTTATTGGGGGAAAAAACAAAAATTATATATGGTGATGTTTTGTAAAATCGCATTGCCACAAGCGTTATCATGAGAAACGTACGACGATTCGGGACAATCGTAATGGTGATATTTGTCTTTTAAAGTGGCGTTCACTTAGTTATAATTGAATCTAGCATGACCATACATTTATAACCCACCTGCGCCTGCTGTCTTAAATTTCATTTGGGTATTTGGAGACGAGTCGCTCCATACGCTACATTTTTTAAAATTAATCATTCAATTTTTTTATGTTAAAGTTGCATATCTTTTTTTCTTCGTAGATAATGATACTTCGAAATCATGGAATCGTAGCTTGTGGGTCATCTATAGAAGAAGCATTCCACTTCGCTTTCCACATCATATTAGCTTGCGAAACGCAGGTCTCTCCTCTCTACGATATTCTGTTTTAAAAATCTTAAATACTTTGTTTTGAAATCACATGTCATATGTGCTCAGGGTTGACGCAAAAAATTGTACGCAGTTTATTAATGTTAAGAATAATTTTTTGTTTTGGTTTTAAAATTAGTTTGGAACTATTAAGTTCTTTATAATACCTTGTTTTATGCTTTGGAAAGAAATTAATAATAAATTCTTGCACTTAAATCTTTTTGTGTGGGTAAACGCGCTTAGAATTGTGGTTTTCCATTTCCTTTCCTCGGACGAAATATCAGAGTAGAGCCCTTTGTTGTGGTCTTAACAAGGGTAAATTTCCAATTTTTTGCTTCATAGTTTGAGGCTGAGCTCTGGATTAGATGCATTAATATTGTGAAAGTGATTTATTAACGAATTAAGTGAAAAATGAAAGGCTTTTTGTCCAACGTGCTGGGCTAAATAAATGTTTTATAAATGATGTAAAATATGCTTTAAAAATCTCGTTAAAATAAGACATCCTTAATGGAACAACAGCATGTCAGCCTCTGGGCTATAGGCCTCATTAAAAAATTTGAACCTAAATTCTCATTTTTTTGCTCCTTCTAATGATCTTTAAATATTCCCCAAAACATTTTTATAGTTCGATAAGGCAATGACTGTTACGATTTGATATTCCATTTATCCCCTATTTTACTGCTACTTTTTTATTTTTTTAATTTTTATCCGGCAATCTAATATCCCAGATCAAAGCGCTCAGCTCGGGCTTAGATGCGTTAACGCTGGTAGACCCTGAAACGGCGCGTTCCTCCTTCGAACAGGCCAATCGCCCCGACCTGGGCGTCGATTCTCTGGCTCTCCAAGGGGGCGTCGGCGGAGAAGAATCAGCTGATGGGAGTTCGGGACGCACCGTCGCACCATCCTACAAGTGGAAGCTGGGGGAAATTTTGTTCGAAAGCTACATGCGATACCTGGATTCGATGGTTCGTGCAATTTTATTTTTTTGGTTAGAAAGTTTATTTGTACGAAAGCAAAGTTACATATATAAGAGTTGTGCACTTTGCTGCAAATCGTTTTAGGAGTGTGTCTCATAGCATTGGCGTTGCCAGGGAAGGCGGCTGCCCCCCCCCCCCTTCTAAATCCAAAAAGTCTAAATCTGATATAATTATGACTAATTTTAACAGAAATTGTATTTGCTCCCTAATTCATTATTGCCCCCCCTCTCTAGATCCACTCCTGGGCACGCCCATGTCTCATACTGATTGATAACCGCCTTGTTAATTTATTACTAAGAAGGGTCATAAACTACGTCTTTCGGAGCAGGCCAGACCTTCGCCCCAGATTTGGGTCGTTGGGCCTTTCTTATCTTAATAGAAAATCAGTTTTGAGGGAGGGGGTGGATTTAGCGTCAGTATAAGGCATGATGGGACGGACTTGAGGGGTTCGACCTAAGATTGTAGAGCAATTAATGTTAAAGAATATTGTTACTAATGTTTGCAACTCTTTTATAGGTTGGCCGCGGGATTAATTTTACCCAGAGCTTGCAAAATAATTCAAATTGGTATTCAAATATTTTTTACTTATCGGACGAGTTTGGGTGGGTCACTTGTGCGACAATCTAATTTAAGCTACACATTTTATTATCCACATAAATTTTTAATATATTGAAATAGGGAAGAATGATCTATTTTTGAACCTTTAAAATTTTTTCATTATTGACGTACATAGATAGCGCTCAATATAATTAAAATGTTAACATTAGTTTGGAAATTATTAAAAGGTTAAAACTTTATGATTTTTAGAATTGTTAGGTAGGATTTTTACTTAAATCTTTAAGCAAGTTTTGCTAAACTGCTTCTTTAGATCAAGATTACCCTTTAAAGCTGTTATGCAGTCTATTATTCGATAGATATTTTTTAAATTTTTTTTAACCATTTATTCGCAAAATAACATATTTTGTGTAGATGAAATAAATGAATTACGTTAAAAATAGTGCTAGCTAAATGTCATTCTTATAATTTCCATCACTTAATTTCTTTATAAATTAGGCGAATTTATCATAAAATTAAGGTTTTAAAAGCTTTCTATAAAATTATTTATTGGATAATTAACAGGGCTATCGAACAGGATATCCCTACAAAAATCCTCAAATTTATCACGAGAGGCCTAGAAAGGCTTACGACGAAATCGAGGTTCCACCCTCCGCTTGGTCCAGCTCTGCTGATTACGATGACAAGTCTCACTTCTCTCAATAATTTTATTATTTCACATTTTTTAAATGTTATTTCATTATTTTAAATATTATATTTATAAATTTTAAATATTATTTTTAAAATTTTTATTTCTCTTTAAGAGTGTACAAGATAGCTGATTACAAAAAGAAATTCGAAAAATGTCATTGGCTCAACTCCCCCAACGCGTACACGCGAATCGAAGTGACGGAAACGGGGACGTCTGATCCCAAAAAGATTACTAAAGTTAGTGATGATTAAAGTTATTTGAAAAATATAAAAAATAGTCTTACAGGTTCGAAAGTTTGATTTTTAAAAAGTTGCCTTTGATTTTATAAGAATGAATTAAATCAAATTATTTCAAAATTTATATAGATAATTCAAAGAATTATTTAATAAATATAAATTATATTTTTTAATATCAGTGGGTTCCGTGTGAAAATGGGACGGGCGTGACCGTTATAAAAGAAGATAAAGATCAATTTATACCCGTTGGGACGGATAAGAGAGAATTCAAGAAACTGCATCAAGAAGTAATTATTTCAAGATATTCCTCATATATTAATCAATTAATTTCAAAGTGTTTTACAAGCATTTATTTCACTAGATAAAAGATAATCGGAGAGGTGACAAATTGGATGGTGGTCCTAAATCTACCATATTAGACGGTATAACCTGGGACGACGCCAACAGACCGATGGTACATAGTTTTTTCCTGAATTATTTTACATTTTTTACGCTGATTCTCGATAGGAAAATTTTTAAATTCCTAAATGGTTTTTGATTTTGTTGTGTCGCTTTTAGGAGGGCAAAAATGCAGTCGGAGAACAGATTATTATAATGGGTGCGGCTTCCAAGGGCATTATCGATCGTAGTCACCAGCACAACAGACAGGTAAAACATTGATGAAATCAAGCTTAAAAATAACGTATATCAGCGATTATTGTTTACATAAAAGTAATTTATCCTAATTCAATGCTCCAAGGTTGCATGGAATGCGTGGAAACGAAGCAGCCTTTTTATAACGTGTATCGATTATTGCTAACCATATTTCAATGTGTTATAAATATTATAAGTTTCACAGTTGAATTAAAATTGCGAAATATGGGAAAGCTGATCAAGCTGATAATTCAGGTGCATATAATAGTGAGGAATTCAAATCATTTTAAGGCTCTGCATCTATCTTTGCGTCATAATTAAAATCTTAAACTTCTTACGATGCTAGCGAGAAAACGGACCAAGAGTTTCCTTTTCATTTGTCTATGTCTTAATAAATGTAAAAGGGTTTAGATAATTCTACCTTTTTAGTTGTTCATTAGACTTTTTAACGATTTAATATATTTTAGGCAAGGACAGCGCAAAGTTTATAGGATCATTAATATAGGCCCCCTCTAATTTTTCCTTTTTTCCAACATTTTTTTGCTCATAAATTCGCCAAATAACCCCTTACCTCTCAAATTTACGTAATTGAGAAAGGCCTCACGTGTGATAGCTGAACTTTGCTATTGGGTGGGTGCACTTGGTGTTAAGCTATACTATAATTTATCGCCTCCTCAACCTTAGGTTTACCACCAAGAATACCATAAGAACCCCTTTGACCACGTCGATTTCAGCGACGCGTCACCTCAAGACGCCTTAAATGGGTCGTCCCACGGGGAGAATGAGGATCGGCAGCACTCCCATAGCAGGGGGGGACCATTGAGTGCAGGCGAGCGAGAACGTTTGAGACTGGGGGCCGTTATTCCCAACGGGGGCGGCGGGTCTAGTGAAGTGGGCGGCCTGGCCCTTAACGGAGGCCTTAGCTATTCCGAAGAAGAGGACGCCCGATACTACTATAGCAACGGGCCCAGACAAAGTAATGTACATACCACCAGAGAGTACTACTATTATGTGCTATGCAAGCTCACTCTCGATGAAAATATCATAGGAATTAATTAAAAGGATTATGTAAAACCGATTTAAATGTCATTTAATTAATTTCTTCTATACATCTTCCTTTTCGTGTCTTCGTTTTGTAGATTCACAACGAGAAGAACGCGAAATTACCGACCTCTCCACCACCATTAGATCGACTGATGATAGCGTTGAAGTATTTCTTTTTTAAACACGAGCTTTAACTTACCACATAAATATACCTCCTAAATGACCGGCAAAAAGAGTAGTTTTATCTAAAATTTAAACTTTTAGATTGATCATGGTTGTTAAAAAACGAAATTGCAATTTTATGCTTCCCTTTATCAGACGGGTTAATTTGTTCTACCCAGTCACATTTTTTTGATATGTAATGTTGCAAGTTACTTTGTCCTCGATGCGCGCATCATTCATGTTCACATGACTTAGATATTAATGATTTCACGATATAACCGAAATTAGTCTTTTATCGGTTGACATTTTTAGATATTGCAGCAAGCTTTTAATGCGCAACCGTGTTAGATGTAATTAGGATTATGGTTAACATGATACTGCTGACGATAATTTAAAACCATACCAATATGCGATTCATCAAAAATATTGCTAAAAAGGTGCAAAACATTATTATAATAAATCAATTTTAAATTACTTTTTTGTTTGTTTGGCCAAATTTGATAAAATTAGGAGAGTTCAAATAACACGGGGACGCTTCTTAAGCAAACGCCCCCCGACTCACCCACCAAAGATGGGAGCGCGAGTAGCGGATCGAAAAAGAAAAAGGGATTCAGAACGCCCTCCTTTTTAAAGCGTAAAAAGAGCAAGGAACAACAACAAATTTTATCCAAAAGCGGAGAAATTTCTAGTACTCCCCCCTCTGGCCACAACACTCTGACCGCCAAAGATACTGCCGTTTAATGAAATTATTTAGCTGAGCTTGAATATTACTAATTACTATCACCCCCCACCCTTTAGGTCTCTACATGAATTATTATATTAATCGCCGAGCTTCTACTTTACTAACCTATGATTTTCCAAAATTATTAACGCCTGTCACCCCCCCCCCCTCCCTCCCCACATACTATGTATAATATCCTCCGTATTGCATTAACAACTAACTTACCTAGGAATTTAGAGGATGCGTTGGAAATTTTGCCATTTTAAGAACAACCCTTTTTTGGCGTAAAATATTATTGTTATTATTTAAGTGCCGAGCCATTTTTGGCCGATTTGCGCTTCTACGCGACAAACTTGAAACATTTGTGTCGCCTAGCTAAATGCCGCGCTTGTACAACTTAAGCCAACCCCAAGTCAACCACCTTGATGTATGAAAATTGCTTTTTCCTAACAAAATTTTTATTTCTACTTACACTTCGCCATTGTTTCTATCCTCCCATTTGATATCGCGTTATTTTATGTGTTTGTAAGCGCTTCCTCCCAAAAAACTTTGTTACCAAATCTTCTCTCCCCAGCCTCCAAGAAGTATTTGTAAAATACTACTGTAAATGAATTTTACTATTACCATGGGCAGCTCCTTTATTTTTCAACACCGCCATTGTACATTTATTTTGAAAAGTTTAGTATTGTGACTTCGAGTCCTAACCCATTTAGTTCGCTATACAATAGTGCAAATTTATAAAATTATTTTGTTTTATCCTCTCTTTTTGTTTGAATTATTCAAAATCATATCCCACCTCCGCCAACCGAACCCTTAATTTTTCCAATCGCGCTGCTAAGGTGTTAACATCTCTTTTTGTTCTCATTTAATCAAGCAATTATTACCCCTTTTGCGTTCCAATAATTTCTCTCTCATTTTTAACAACATCGTAACTAATCTCACTCATTACATTATCGATGAAATGGTGGCAATTTTTGATACAATAAACTTTTCAAAATATTTTATTAATCTTCATAGTGTTGACTAAATGGAAAAACGAAGAATTATGAATAAAATTGTTATACAATAAGTGGGTTCAAATAAAATAATTATATTAAAATTTTGAAAATAAATGTAGAAAGTATGTGTGACTTGGTTGAGTTTTCAAATGATTTAAACTTTGATGAGCTGTGGATAACTTTGGAAGAAAAACTTTGTAATAAATTTGTAAAAGTAATTAATACCCGTAACAATGAGAATTCGTTAGAATTTCACAACAAAAACGATCTAAGGCGATAATGGGAAAAAAATTTGGCCTAGTAAAATAACAAAAAAAGGTTTATGATTTAGCATTTGATTTGTAACTAGCTAAATCCAAAATTGTATTGGCTAAAGATTTTATTGAACTTTCTCCCCAAGGCGAGCTAGAGGGTGTAGTTGAAAGAGTTTCTTGATCATCTTGCAATTTGGAACCTTTTTTCTTTCGAAATGCAGTATTTTCCGTGGCCTTAGAACATTCATTACTCCCGTATTTAGCCTGAATTCTCTCCTTAATCAACAATGCCCTAGTGAATTTTCTCCAATTTTCCAAAACTCTTTTTTCCTTTTTCTAATGATTTTTAGTTTTATCACAACATTATAAGGAGTCGATAATGGGCACGAAATTAATAAACTACCTACCTGAAAGTCGAGCATTTGATTTTCCACCTGATATCTATCCCATTCATCGAGTAATCTATCAACGAAAATTAAAAATTTAATAAAACCAATAAAAATCTAAGCCAAATGGGCATTGGTTGCGACCGATGGTCCCACTGAAAAACCAATTAATTGGTCTCTAGTAGGGAATGAACGTGAAAGTTTAAAATATATTAATTATATAGCATAAATTATTAAACATTCATACTTTAAAATGCATTAAACTAAAGAGTTATCTGTTGATTTTTAGCCGTAAATATAACAAACATTAGCCGATAAGCTAAACTCGTAAAATTTCTTTTTTTAAGCTATAATACATACTTCGGTTTTTTAATATAGACTTATTGACAAAGTGCTTAAACTAAAAAAGAGCCGCGCTCCGTTATAACATTAAAATTTATCATTACAAATCTGATCCATGCGGTTTAGGGATAATTTTACAAACTAATTTAATGAGATATTTACTAAACTTTTAATTGCTATGCAATTTATGGGATCGTTTTTTGGTGTCCGTCCGTCGTCCGTCGTCCGTCGTCCGTCGTCCGTTACCCTCCCTATCTATTTGCATTGGGTATATTAGGTTATCGCTTTTTTTAACTTAATGGATGAGAAAGAGGTGCCCCACCCCTCATCTCTATCTCCCTCGCTGTGTTATTTTTTGAATTAATGCATAAGAGGTGCCCCACCCCTCATCTCTATCTCTCTCGGTGTGTTATATATAAGATTTGTTAAATTATCTATTATATAATAAACATAAATAAAAGTTGTTTACTTTTAATTGCTATGCAATTTAACTAGTTATATAATAAACATTAATAAAAGTTGTTTACTTTTAATTGCTATGCAATTTAACTAGTTTTGGTTATATAATAAATAAACTCGGGCCTTCGGCCCTCGTGGGAAGGGGGAGAAGGGAAGGGGAGTAGGGGAAGGGAAGAGGGGAAGGGAAGAGGGGAAGGGGGAACTCTTCTATACTCCGTATAAACGTAGCATATTTGCTATGCAATTTATGGGCGAGAAAGGTGGGAAGGGGCGAGAATGCCTATAGGGGGTATTAGATGCAAAATAATTAGTTAATTAGTTATAGGCCCTTGTAGGGGAGGACATAGGGTAATTATCAATGTTAACCAATTCAAAAACGAAAAAAAATTTCGATTTATTTGGCCAATGGTCATTTTTTTATTGGTCAGTAGCCAGCGGGCGGTCAAAAATTCATATTATCATTGGTATTAACATGAACAAATATTAATTTAATTTAAAAAAATTAAAAAAAAAATTTGTCCCCTCACTGACTTGAACCCCACACCTCCAGTTCACAAGCCGGCGCTATAACCACTATACCATGCTGGCTTTAAAATAGTAGAAGTTATTATGTTATTTATATAGATGATGAAATAATAAAGTTGTGTTTTATGTTTAGAAAATCAATATATATCGTCGGTCAGTAGCCAGCGGACGGTCAAAAAGTCATATTATCAATGGTATTAACAAAAACAAAAAATTAATTTAATGTAAAAAAAAAATTAAAAAAAAGTTTTTTTTTAGTTTTAAAAAAGGGCTAAATTCTTAAACTACCAGCCCGATTCGCTCGAAACTTTACCCGTAGGTGCCCAGGGCGGCCGGGGGTAAAATAACCTTTTCAGATTCCTAAAATACCTTTTCATTTTAAAAATATCGGACATTTCCCTGCCACACGTGCGGTGTAATATCTATGACACGTAGAAAAATTTTACTAATTATATAAACTTACGCGCGCCATCTAATAAAGTACAATTCGTGTCTGAGTTTAATAGTAGATTCAATTTAATTAGAAATAACGGGCTATGCTTATACCTTTGAAGGAGGTTTCGAATTTTGTGTTAGTTTCTATCGATATATTTTATCGTAAATTAGAATCTAATACCTATATTATTTTTTTAAATATTACTTTTTAGGTTTTCTATGAAATCACAATCTAATTAAATGAAATATATTAACCCAATAAAAAAATATATATGCATTTATAAGGTTAAAAATATATATTACATAGTTGGCTGTCTGTTAGACCATCTATAATAAATTTTTAGGTTATATATAAAATTTGGCCAATGGTCATTTTTTTCATTGGTAAGCAGCCAGGACACGGTAAAAGTGGATATAAATTCATAAGTCAAAAAAAACGAGAAAAAAAAAATTTCGAATCACATTTTGGCCAATGGTCATTTTTTCCATCGGTCAGGAGCCAGCGGACGGCCAAAAAGTCATAATAGCAATGGTAGTAACAGGAACAATCATAATAGTCAAAAAAAAACGAAAAAATAAACTCGGATTCACATTTTGGCCAATGGTCATTTTTTTCCATTGGTCAGCAGCCAGCACACGGTAAAAGTGGATATAAATTCACAAGAGTAAAAAAAACGAAAAAAAAATTTTCGAATCACATTTTGGCCAATGGTCATTTTTTTCCATTGGTCAGCAGCCAGGACACAATAAAAGTGGATATAAATTCATAATAGTCAAAAAAAACGAAATAAAAGTTTTCGAATCACATTTTGGCCAATGGTCATTTTATTTCATTGGTCAGCAGCCAGCGGACGGCCAAAAAGTCATAATAGCAATGGTAGGAACAGGAACAATCATAATAGTCAAAAAAAACGAAAAAAATAATTTCGATTCACATTTTGGCCAATGGTCATTTTTTCCATCGGTCAGGAGCCAGCGGACGGCCAAAAAGTCATAATAGCAATGGTAGTAACAGGAACAATCATAATAGTCAAAAAAAACGAAAAAATAAACTCGGATGCACATTTTGGCCAATGGTCATTTTTTTCATTGGTCAGCAGCCAACGGACGGCCAAAAAGTCTTATTATCAATGATAGTAACAAGAACAATCATAAAAGTCAAAAAAAACTCCGGGATTCTAACCCAAAAACTAGTTAAATTGCATAGCAATTAAAAGTAAACAACTTTTATTTATGTTTATTATATAACATTGGTCAGCAGCCAGCGGACGGCCAAAAAGTCATAATAGCAATGGTAGAAACAGGAACAATTATAGTAGTCAAAAAAAACGAAAAAAATAATTTCGATTCACATTTTGGCCAATGGTCATTTTTTTCATTGGTCAGCAGCCAGCGGACGGCCAAAAATTCTTATTATCAATGATAGTAACAAGAACAATCATAAGAGTCAAAAAAAACTCCGGGATTCCAACCCCAAAACTAGTTAAATTGCATAGCAATTAAAAAGTAAACAACTTTTATTTATGTTTATTTATAACTAGTTAAATTGCATAGCATTAAAAGTAAACAACTTTTATATTTATTATATAACCAAAACTAGTTAAATTGCATAGCAATTAAAAGTAAACAACTTTTATTTATGTTAATTATATAACTAGTTAAATTGCATAGCACAACTTTTATCTATGTTTATTATATAATAGATAATTTAACAAATCTTATATATAACCATTATATAGCACACCGAGGGAGATAGAGATGAGGGGTGGGGCACCTCTTATGCATAGCAATTAAAAATAACACAGCGAGGGAGATAGAGATGAGGGGTGGGGCACCTCTTTCTCATCCATTAATTTAAAAAAGCGATAACCTAATATACCCAATGCAAATAGATAGGGTAACGGACGACGGACGACGGACGACGGACGACGGACGACGGACGGACACCAAAAAACGATCCCATAAATTGCATAGCAATTAATAGATAAAAGTTGTTTACTTTTAATGCTATGCAATTTAACTAGTTATAAATAAACATAAATAAAAGTTGTTTACTTTTTAATTGCTATGCAATTTAACTAGTTTTGGGGTTGGAATCCCGGAGTTTTTTTTGACTCTTATGATTGTTCTTGTTACTATCATTGATAATAAGAATTTTTGGCCGTCCGCTGGCTGCTGACCAATGAAAAAAATGACCATTGGCCAAAATGTGAATCGAAATGATTTTTTTCGTTTTTTTTGACTATTATGATTGTTCCTGTTTCTACCATTGCTATTATGACTTTTTGGCCGTCCGCTGGCTGCTGACCAATGTTATATAATAAACATAAATAAAAGTTGTTTACTTTTAATTGCTATGCAATTTAACTAGTTTTTGGGTTAGAATCCCGGAGTTTTTTTTGACTTTTATGATTGTTCTTGTTACTATCATTGATAATAAGACTTTTTGGCCGTCCGTTGGCTGCTGACCAATGAAAAAAATGACCATTGGCCAAAATGTGAATCCGAGTTTATTTTTTCGTTTTTTTTTGACTATTATGATTGTTCCTGTTACTACCATTGCTATTATGACTTTTTGGCCGTCCGCTGGCTCCTGACCGATGGAAAAAAATGACCATTGGCCAAAATGTGAATCGAAATTATTTTTTTCGTTTTTTTTGACTATTATGATTGTTCCTGTTCCTACCATTGCTATTATGACTTTTTGGCCGTCCGCTGGCTGCTGACCAATGGAAAAAAATGACCATTGGCCAAAATGTGATTCGAAAATTTTTTTTTCGTTTTTTTTACTCTTGTGAATTTATATCCACTTTTACCGTGTGCTGGCTGCTGACCAATGGAAAAAAATGACCATTGGCCAAAATGTGAATCCGAGTTTATTTTTTCGTTTTTTTTGACTATTATGATTGTTCCTGTTACTACCATTGCTATTATGACTTTTTGGCCGTCCGCTGGCTCCTGACCGATGGAAAAAATGACCATTGGCCAAAATGTGATTCGAAAATTTTTTTTTTCGTTTTTTTTTGACTTATGAATTTATAACCACTTTTACCGTGTCCTGGCTGCTTACCAATGAAAAAAAATGACCATTGGCCAAATTTTATATATAACCTAAAAATTTATTATAGATGGTCTAACAGACAGCCAACTATGTAATATATATTTTTAACCTTATAAATGCATATATATTTTTTTATTGGGTTAATATATTTCATTTAATTAGATTGTGATTTCATAGAAAACCTAAAAAGTAATATTTAAAAAAATAATATAGGTATTAGATTCTAATTTACGATAAAATATATCGATAGAAACTAACACAAAATTCGAAACCTCCTTCAAAGGTATAAGCATAGCCCGTTATTTCTAATTAAATTGAATCTACTATTAAACTCAAACACGAATTGTACTTTATTAGATGGCGCGCGTAAGTTTATATAATTAGTAAAATTTTTCTACGTGTCATAGATATTACACCGCGTGTGGCAGGGAAATGTCCGATATTTTTAAAATGAAAAGGTATTTTAGGAATCTGAAAAGGTTATTTTACCCCCGGCCGCCCTGGGCACCTACGGGTAAAGTTTCGAGCGAATCGGGCTGGTAGTTTAAGAATTTAGCCCTTTTTTAAAACTAAAAAAAACTTTTTTTTTAATTTTTTTTTTACATTAAATTAATATTTTGTTTTTGTTAATAGTTGTGTTTTATGTTTAGAAAATCAATATATTTCGTCGGTCAGTAGCCAGCGGACGGTCAAAAAGTCATATTAATTTCATCATCTATATAAATAACATAATAACTTCTACTATTTTAAAGCCAGCATGGTATAGTGGTTATAGCGCAGGCTTGTGAACTGGAGGTGTGGGGTTCAAGTCAGGGAGGGGACAAATTTTTTTTTTTAATTTTTTTAAATTAAATTAATATTTGTTCATGTTAATACCAATGATAATATGAATTTTTGACCGTCCGCTGGCTACTGACCAATAAAAAAATGACCATTGGCCAAATAAATCGAAATTTTTTTTCGTTTTTGAATTGGTTAACATTGATAATTACCCTATGTCCTCCCCTACAAGGGCCTATAACTAATTAACTAATTATTTTGCATCTAATACCCCCTATAGGCATTCTCGCCCCTTCCCACCTTTCTCGCCCATAAATTGCATAGCAAATATGCTACGTTTATACGGAGTATAGAAGAGTTCCCCCTTCCCCTCTTCCCTTCCCCTACTCCCCTTCCCTTCTCCCCCTTCCCACGAGGGCCGAAGGCCCGAGTTTTTTAGTGTAATGTTCGATGTAGGTTACTTTAAATTTTAATAATGTTAGACTCGACTTTCCAATGTAAATACAACGAAATGAGAATTTGCTCAGTTTTAAAAAAGCTTTTAAAAAAAATCGTAGTCACTTAATCAAATAAGCAGTGTAAACTAGCGTTGTAAAAACGGCTGGGTTTTGTTTGGTCGACCTTTGATTCAACTATGACTGACGGTCGACACTGATGTGTTTTTCAAATTTCGACTAAGCTTAGCGGTCGACTACCTATGGTCTGTTTATGGTTAATCGACTACAACCAAAGGTCGTTCGATTAAACAAAAACCAGCCGTTTTTACCACACCAGCCAGTGTAAACGGGATAAAAACCTTTCTTGGTCCTGCTCCAAAATCACCCAACCATCTAGTATGGGATGGGCTCCACTCCGTCCAAATTCCCAACCTCGCATAGCTGGTACACACTCCATACCAATCTTAGATGCCACCTTATTCAGACCAGGCATATCGCTCACGTAAACCGTTCCCACCGGCAGCATACTCATCTGAAACAATTCCACGTTCCCAAACGTATTTCTCGGGATTTTACCCTATTTAACATTAGTAATTTACAAAACATATTTATACTTTATTATTGAGCATAAAATTAAAATAAGGAACATTAGCAATGGATTAAAAGTAATAACTTGATCAATAAACATTTTTTAAAAGATAACTCTTGGAATGTTTTGGAGATCATTGGGTCAAGTAAAATATGTGATGCCGAAACTAGAAACCTGCAGTCACTTTTTTCAACCCAACCCCACCCGAAGGCATTTCAAAATTGTTAACCCGAAGTCCGGTCGGGGTGTCACCCGTGGAGGTCTCTAACCGATCCCCGAGCATAGAATCAATATTATTTGATGGGTAAAGGAGTCTTATTAAATCCAAGTTAATCTTTTATTATACAAATTCTCTCTTTTTTTAACATTATTGTTATTTATATTTGTGCAAATTTTAAATGGTAAAAAATCTAACCTTATAGGTCATTTATCGCTAGAAGGGTATACATATACAACATAATTCCATAATAAAATGTCTAATATCATAAAGCAAGATCAAATAGTATTAAACTTACATTTATAACGGGAGGTGAAATGTAAGGGTCAGTTTGCCAAATGCCAAATAACTCTTCCATCTCTTTCCCACCAGGATCAGAAGACATGGTTTTTATTTCATTCTCCAATCCATCTTCTGTACAAATTATAAAATTTTCTTAGAGCTCAGGTATCTACATATTTGCTTCGAGCAGCAAATTCGCATGTGTAATAGTTATTGCTCTAACCCAGAAATTATGAAATTTACCCTAAACCATATAGAATTTAACGTCAATTACATTACATGCTACAATAGTTAAAAAATAACCTATTTATAAAAAAACAACTTCTCATATATTGTTTATTAATTTGGATAACACATTCGCAAGTGATGGCGAGATAAACAAGGGGTAGCTTAATCATAAAAATCCTTAACGAATTCAGTAGTGACATTAACCTGATACATTTTGCTTTTCACTCAGGGATGGGCCTTGTAGGGATAAGCCTTGGGCACCCATAGCTGCTTCTTTAAGTCGTTTTCGTCTCCGAAATTCCTTTAAACTCGGTCTTTTCAAAACCAATTTATACCCCTTTTCATCCAATCGTACAAGGCGAGCGTCATCTTTTAGCCAATTTATACGCGCCTTGAGGCTGTGCAAATTTTCCCGCGAATAAACCGGTTCATCTGATATGTTACAATATATAAATTTATCAGAAAGTTTAGCAGGTAACAAGGCCGTAACCGGGGGGGGGGAGGCAGGGAGGGGCGGCTGCCCCTCTCTAAATCCAAATATTCGTTGAAATTTATCAAAATTATGGCTAAAATTTCGCAAAAATGATCATTTTGCCCCTCCCTAAATCATTATTGCCCCCCCCCCTTTAATTCCAATGCTGGCTACGCCCATGACAGGAGGTAACATTAGGAATTAAGGCATCGAGTTTAAGATAGCTAAAATTATAACTAAGACCACTGGAATTTCAAATACGAAAAATTTTCGGCCATAACCTTCTGTTAAATTTAATTTAGCAATGCTGGCAAAACTTGGGATTTAAAGGCCATTTCATAAGATTAGGGATAAAATGTTAAAACTTTACCTTTATATTGCAATTTTTTTAGAATTAATTAAAACATTTAAAAGTATCTTAAATTTATAATTTTTAATTGTAAAGCCAACATGACAGTTAATTCCCTTATTCTGAACTACTAAATATCTTAAGATATATATAAAATTAAATCCAATCAAAATGTTACACATGTTGAAAAAGTAACATTAATAATCACGTTTCAAAAGAAAAACACTTGATAGATTTGAAAATAGACTCAATTTAATGATGACAATCGCCTTCTAGTCTTCTAAAAAATCGAAATGGAAAACAATTCACTTCTTATATAACCAACGGGTTTGGCGTCTGCCGGATAAATGGCTTGGTTCCGAAGGAGATGTCTCTTGAGCACGTAAAGTGGGTGATCTTTATATTCATTGATAGTTGTGGGCAAAGGCCTTTTTTGTGACACGGCTGGGAAGAAAAAACAAGTCATTAAATATCATTACCTAAAGCCTCAACAATATTATTAAAAAAAGTAAATCGACAAGGGGGAAAACAAATTTTTTGGTATATTAGTAGCAAAATTACTTATGAAATGCTTAATTTAAAAATTAATAAGTTGGAAAATCTTTACTGAAACCAATTACAGACCAAAACAAGTGCCAATAACCCAAAAATCCCACATAAATTTGGATCTCAAAACAATAAAAATACTCGGGCCTTCGGCCCTCGTGGGAAGGGGGAGGGGAGAAGGGAAGGGGGGGGGGGGAGGGAAGGGGGGACGACTCATCTATACTTCGTATAAATGTATCATATTTGCTATGCAATTTATGGGCGAGAAAGGTGGGAAGGGGCGAGAATGCCTATAGGGGGGTATTAAATGCCTAATGATTAATTAATTATTTATACAAATTTTCCATTTATAGGCAAAATGTAATATAGGCAAGGGTTAGGGTTAGATTTAGTGTTTGCATCTAGTTGGGTATTACATTAGTTTTAATGGCCTTTAGTGAATATAAGTCTAACAAACATTATATTATAAAACATCACAATGTTAAGAATTTGCAGAATTGTTGGGAGAAATTTTTTGTTGAATTTGAACAATTTTTAATTAAAAAAATCAAAAATTTGGCCAATGGTCATTTTTTCTCTATTGGTCAGTACCAACAGATACTCTATAAGTCAATGATAGCCAAAAAAACTGAAAAAAAAATTTTGATGCTCACTTTGGCCAATGGTGATTTTTTTCCATTGGTCAGCAGCCAGCACACGGTAAAAATGGATATAAATTCATAAGAGTAAAAAAAACGAAAAAAAAATTTTCGAATCACATTTTGGCCAATGGTCATTTTTTTCCATTGGTCAGCAGCCAGGACACGGTAAAAGTGAATATAAATTCATAATAGTCAAAAAAAAACGAAAAAAAAGTTTTCGAATCACATTTTGGCCAATGGTCATTTTATTCCATTGGTCAGCAGCCAGCGGACGGCCAAAAAGTCATAATAGCAATGGTAGGAACAGGAACAATCATAATAGTCAAAAAAAAACGAAAAAATAAACTTGGATTCATATTTTGGCCAATGGTCATTTTTTCCATCGGTCAGCAGCCAGCGGACGGCCGAAAAGTCGTATTAGCAATGGTAGTAACAGGAACAATCATAATAGTCAAAAAAAACGAAAAAATAAACTTGGATTCACATTTTGGCCAATGGTCATTTTTTCATTGGTCAGCAGCCAGTGGACGGCCGAAAAGTCGTATTAGCAATGGTAGTAACAGGAACAATCATAAGAGTCAAAAAAAAAGAAAAAAGAAACTTGGATTCACATTTTGGCCAATGGTCATTTTTTTCATTGGTCAGCAGCCAGCAGACGGCCAAAAAGTCTTATTATCAATGATAGTAACAAGAACAATCATAAGAGTCTAAAAAAACTTCGAGATTCTAACCCAAACCCTTGTAGTGGAGGGCATAGGGTAATTATAGCAATTAATATCAATGTTACCTAATTCAAAAACGAATAGATATACTTATGCATTAATTTAAAAAATAACACAGCGAGGGAGATAGAGATGAGGGGTGGGGCACCTCTTTCTCATGCATTAATCACTTAGAGCAATTCCCCTCCTTATCTATACTGGTAAACAAAACCTAATATGCCCAATGCAAATAGATAGGGAGGGTGTATGCGGATGCGGACAAACAAAAGCGGACGCGGACAAACAAAAGCAAAAGCGAGCCCATAAATTGCATAGCAATTAATAATTTAGACGCCAAAATGTATTTTTTATAAGGAAAAGTTTAGATAAATAACTAATACATAAATTGCATAGCAATTAAAAAGTATACCTAAAATTTCGTTTTCCTCCAGTGCCTCAACCTCTTTTTTAACAACTTTAGCTGTCTTCATTTTGCGTCCCTTCTTTTTCCCGAAAGATAAAAGATCCTGATGTTCTGTAGAAATCTTAGCATTAAGCCGTTCCAAAGTGGAATGCCACCAGGCATGTTCCTCACTTCGAAATCCAATTCTCAGCTTTCGTCCATTTATGTGCCAATCTGGTGCATATTTTACGCTCAAATCTCGAACGTGGTTTTTCTCGGTTAAGCCTTATTAACAAAAGTTATAAAACTATAACGCTTAAAAATCTAAATATTTATTAGGTCATAACAGCTAGTAGTCAGTATGATTGAACTTTTAGTAGAAATAATATGTCGTAGTGTTGTAAAAACGGCTGGAATTTGTTTGGTCGACTAAACATAAACAGACCAGAAGCGACGGTTAGTCTATGGTTAAACCATAGGTCGACCAAACAAAACCCACCCGTTTTTGAAACACTAATAAGTAGTAGGTTTACAATCATAGGCTTAGTCAAAGTTGGAATTAGAGGGAGACAATAATGATTTAGGGAGAAGCGAAATGATCATTTTTTTAAAATTTTAGCCATGATTTTCAAAAGATTTCAACACATTTAAGGATTCAGAGGGGGGCAGCCGCCCCTTCCTTCCTCCCCTTGACTACGCCCATGATTACAGTAGTTTTTTTCTGTCACTAGGGTCAATTATTATTATAAACTATTGTAAAAATTGATAAATTAATTTACCATATGATTTGTAACTAATAACACAAAATTTATTTTAAAATTACCAATGATGTAAGCGATTGTTTTTGGGAGTTTCAACGATTTAACCACACTTTCGGGTGCTTCTACGTGACCATAACTAGCTTGGTTTTGGGCGTTAGAAGCCTTAAAATAAGGTGACACTATAAGTACAGCGTGAGGAGATTTGGTATCGGTTTCTTTGGTTGTCGATTTTGAGCGAGTCCTATTCCTACTAGAAATTTCGCCAGTTTCCTCATCTGATTTTCTTAAAGGCGTGGTTGAAGCTTGAGGATTTACAGCTTTTACACAATTTACAGTAACCCAGCGCATGTTAACGTGTTCGCTCGAAGTGCTTGGGGTGGCAAACCCTATGTAAGAAATATGTAAAAAAGAAGAAGAAATTTAAAAGGAATTATATACTACTGAAAGGGAAGTCCGAGGCCCTGTCCCAGAAAATTTCGAACCATAAAAGCCTTACAAGGACTCATAGAAACTATTTTTTGGGTACGCTCTGATCAAAAACAATCTTACATAGCACTGGACTATTTTTAATAAAAGATTGGGCCGAACATGAGATATTTAAAAAATCTTCGTCGTTAAAGGAGGAAGGAAAAGGGCTCAAAGTCATTAACTTTTAAAATAAATGGCAATACAAGGTTAATAAAGTGGTATCACATATGATAGATTCGTACAAAACAATTTAATCAACGAAATTTTATGGCAATAAAAATGTAAAAAATGACGAATTATATATCTTTCCGATTTTCAAACCTTGGTCTAAGCGAGCTTCTAACCAATACTGTACCGTAGGGTGAAGTTGTTGTTGTGATTGACTCGAAGCTTTTTATATAATAATTTAATAACAGATTTAAACAAATCCCTCGATTTAAAATACCTTTGGGTGATGATTTTTTGGAAACTTTTTCGTTTTGTTTTCCATCCGTTTTCTACATATAAAAATCAAATTTGAAACTATCTATATAATATCAAGAATAATTTAAAACTTACAATAAAAATTATTGAAAAAAATATTAGAATCCAATGATAAGATTGCTCCTTACTTTTTCCATCTTTCCTTTAAAATAAAACCTCATATGACTAAAAGAAATCATACTGGTTTAAAAAAGAAATTGTAACAATTTTTCATGCATCATCGCACAAAAATTAATATACAAGGAAAAAACGTTAGAAAAAACGCTCTATAACTTAAAAAAATAGTAAAATCCAATGTATAATTAACCTTATTTTCCCTTTCGTTTTCCTTTTTAAGTCGATCATGTTTGGGCAGTTTGAGAGGGGTGGGAACAAAATTCAGGACTAAACGAGTTTCGATTCCTAAGCTACGCAGCAACGCTATGGCTAGCAAATTTAGGTAACCAACGCGACAATTTGCATCTAAGTTGGTAACTGATTGTTTCTCCTTTTTCCTACCAATTCCATAATTATGTGAAATCGGGTAAGGAAATTTGGCTAGAAATTCGGGATCCACTTTTTTATAGGAGCAGATCATGAGGCGAGAATAAAGATTCTTTGATGCTAAGAATCCTTCCACCTTAGGATCGTCGAAGGAGTCTGACGAAAATGTGGTCTGCAACATAAAAATATGATTTGACTTGAGTGTCAAACTAACATGGGCTTAGCCAAGGAGGGGGGGGGGGGGAGGGGCGGCTGCCCCTGGCAAATCCAAAAATTTATTGAAATTTATGAAAATTATGGCTAAAATTTCCTAATGATCATTTCGCCCTCCATAAATCATTATTGACAATCCCAATGTTAGCTACGCCCATGCAAACTATTGTCACATTTTGTAAAAGTAGCGATAAATATTTTCAAAAAAATTACCATAATACGAGTTTTTATGAAATTATAACAGTACATATTTGCGAAATTTCAAAAATTATTATTCGCGTTATAACGCTAACGCAAACCTAGATTTAAATTAAATAAAAATTAACAAGGCACCACATCAAATTCGAGGATGACAAAGAATATGAGAATTTAAAATGGCGGGCACGACCTAGAGCACACTTTAAAAAAGCCTATTTTTGGTAATAATTTAATTTGTTAATATTTATATTTCTTTACTTTTTTTTATTTTTTTCTTTCATCTTCACAAAATGTGTATTCTTACAAAATAAAACGTTCTCTTTTAAAAAAAAAACATTCTTACTTGTATCCATTTTATAAGTGCAGGCACATCGATCTTATTGCTAAACTTTGAATAGACCAACGAATTTGTAAAGCAGGGCACCACCACTTCAGAATCTTTATCCTCCAAGGGCAGAACCTCATTTTTGGAATTTTTACTGCTCTTCCCACCATTTTTAGATTTTCTTTTCTCCTTCGATTCCTTATTAGGATTCAAATTTATTGACTTATTCCCCATATTTTGCCGACCCCTCTCAGATGATAGCATATTGACCAGAAGATTACGCAAGGTTGCCCCATTGCAAACTCCATTTACGTGATAGGCGTGAGCTAAAAGGCACAGCAAATGGGCCTAAAATAGGTGAGGAACGTTGTTTAAGAAAGGATAAAAAATTGCACTAAAAAATTTATAGTTCAGATTTACACCATTTTTCTCTTATTTTTCATAATTTCATGTTTAATAATAGTTTTAATATTTTTTTTATGATATACAAGGTTGTTAAAAGTTTGCTAATCACTAAAAGATAAAAAAAATTTATTAGCCACAATTTAGTGTGGTCGACAAATATTTAAAGTTAGAAACTATTCTAGTAAAACACAAATTCTAACATATATAAATTGGTTGTCACAATGATGACAAAATAAAGCTTAAATAATAATAATAAAATGTCATAAATTTTTGGCATAAAAAGTTAAGAAGCAAATAAAAGTGATCAAATAAATACGAGCTTTTAGAGATTTAAACTTAAATATTATCTTATCACACATATATATTATAAAATCCATAATTTTTCCTGATATAATTTAAATTTCTAATAATTTTTTAAATTTTAATAACGGGCTTTACAAACTTTATGAATCCTTTCGAGTTGTTTTAACTTCCTTTGTAGTATCAATTTGCGCCGCACCTCAGCTACTTGTTGCCGTTTCTCTTCCTCAGTAAGTCCCAATTCAAATCTAGGAATCATACATAATTTTTTAAAATTTTTACTTACTCAATTAAACTAAAAATTTGATTAAATATAAAAATATATAAGACATAAAGCAGTAAAAATATATAGCACTTAACAAGGAGTTTGGGCTCTGGCCGGGCCAGACAAATTAGATGTAAGCAACGGTCAGCATTAATTTGTAGGGAATTTTTTGAATTTTTTAGTCAGCTTTGCAATTATCCGATATAAAGGCACAACTTAGACAAATTGCCAAAAATAAATTTATTAATAAAGGTAATCAGTCGGGCTCATAAAAAATAATAAATTTGGACTCGGGCGAGGTCGAAAAAAGTAAAGCCAACCAGCGGTCATTAGGGTGTCTATTAGCGAAAGCAAAATAAAAGTCTTTTACAGAAACATAAGTCCACAGCCATTAAAAACCCGTATAAGTTTCCACGGCAATTATTGAAAAATAACAAGTTGGTCAAGACGGACGGACGGACGGATGGACAACCAAAAAGCGAGCCCATAAAAATTGCATAGCAATTAATAAAAATTACTCACTTTCCACCTTTGCGCTCCCCCGTGGGTAAATTTATTTGTATAGCCGAGGGCTTGGTCTCATTTTCAAGGCTGGCTAAACTTTTAACTTGTGGAGCGACCCCATTGGACATGATGTCATGGTAAGAAGAGCTCTCAACCTCACTTCCAATCTTGCTGATTTTTTCCATGAGATTTTTATCGAATTCTATTATAAAAAAAATTTATTTATTAATATTGTTTCATGGACTCATGCATTTTAACTTTATATTAGAGATTCCAAAAAATTTCCTTAAAAAACTGTTAAAATTTCCCGTAAAGCATCATTAGTTACAGTTGAAAGCTTAACCCTTCATAAAAAGAAATAATTAAAAAAAAGGTCTAGGAGCAAATACATTTCTTTGATAATAAGCTAATAATATATAATTATGATAAAACTTGATAAAAAAGGATTTAGTTTAGTTAACTTCTTTTTATTAAAACTACGCTAATCCCTATAACACCTTGAATTATAAATCCTTAATCATAAAACTTTGTTTAATCTTTTAATAAAATAAATTATTCAAAAATTTAAAAATAGGTCTCGTTTATAATTATTCCAGGTATAAAATATTGAATGTAATTATAAAGTAATAATCCTAGAGGACAGGAAACATTTTTTTTAAATTTTTAACATGAAAAAAATGGCATGAAACCACATGATAAGGGATAATATAATTTTAAATATAAAATTTAAAGAAAAAATTTGTTTTGTCCCAAAAAGTATAATTTTCAATATTTCTCAACACTTCAAACCCTTTCCTTTATTGAAGAT
Source organism: Gordius sp. MW1 (assembly GCA_964036665.1). NCBI lineage: Eukaryota > Metazoa > Nematomorpha > Gordioida > Gordea > Gordiidae > Gordius > Gordius sp. MW1. The sequence goes on along the minus strand of OZ038526.1, from coordinate 35,617,788 downwards.
GCTAATTTTAAAAATACTTTAATTAATAAAAAATATGAAAATGATGAGCTTCTTAATGGTTTTAAAACCTAAAACATAAATCAAATTCTTCAATAGCTCTAATATTAAGGTAATGGCTTTAGAAATTCATTATGAACGTTAAATAGCATAACTTGAAAGGCCATTGATAATCTTAAAATTTTATGTTCTCTGGTAGTTAAGCTAAGTGCTTGCTAAAAAATAAGTTAGGGTGGGGAGGGGTAATTTAAATAAAATTAACCAAAATATAGAAAAAATTAATAATTGGCCTATCCATATATAAAAAACAAAGATGGTTTTTTCGAAAAAGGAAAATCATCAGTTGCTCAGAGAAAAGTTGACCGAAAAATTTCATTGCAAAAATGTTTTTATACAAATTTTCAAATTAAAATTACTTTTAAATTGCAATTTCTTTTAAAGCTGCGCCCCTTAACAATTTTACTTGATATATTTGATTAAAACCAGTATTTAAATTGAAGGGGGGGGGAAGGGTCGGCCTAAAATTAGATACTAGTTAAGAAAAAAGCCAAATAAATATATAATCAATAAATATTTTCAAAAAATTAAATTTAAGGTATAAATAAAAGTTTTGGCTAGGCCCTTTGAAACAACATAACAAATATATATCGATCATCTAGTAACAAATTTAATTTAAGTTATATAACAAAAATACACGATACCATTCAAAGAATTAAAAGAGCACTAAAAGGGGTAAAAGCAAAAATTGTTTACAATCTAAGTGTCTATAAATTTTGTAAATTCAACCACCCAAACCTTAAGTTTCGCTTTTAGACCAAGCTGAGGGGGGGGGGCAGTTGTGTCTGTCGGCGTGGCCAGGGGGATGCAACTGCCCCCCGGTATATCAAAAAATTATTTGAAATTTATTAAAATTATGGCTAAAATTATCATTTGCCCCTCCCTAAATCATTATTACCCCCCCCCCCACCTCCATCTAATTCCAATGCTGGCTACGCCCATGGGATTGTGTATCTTTAAAACCACAAACCGTTGAGAAATCCGGAAACAGTTTTGCAAATCTAATTATGCCTACACCAATAATAGTATTATTTAAAAAAAAATTACGAGTAGGACAGGACGGACAACCAAAAGCGAGCCCGTATATTGCGTTGCATAGGAATCAGTGGCGTACGCAAGGGGGTGGTTTTGGGGTTCAACCCCCCCCCCCCCCCGCGGATTTTGGAAAAAATATTTTTTGTTGTCTAATATCGCATTATATTAAAACTCGGGCCTTCGGCCCTCGTGGGAAGGGGGAGAAGAAAAGGAGAGGAGGGGAGGAGGGGAAGGGAAGGGAAGGGGGGACGACTCATCTATACTACGTATAAATGTATCATATTTGCTATGAATTTTATGGGCAAGAAAGGTGGGAAGGGGCGAGAATGCCTATAGAAGGTATTAAATGCCTAATGATTAATTAATTATTTATACAAATTTTCCATCACTTTGGCCAGTGGTGATATTTTCTAATGGTTAGCAGACAGTCAAATGGTATTAACAAGAACAAAATATTAATTTAAGTAAAAAAAAAAATTAAAAAAAAATTCCTTTTAGTTTTAAAAAAGGGCTAAATTCTGAAACTACCCGCCCGATTCGCTCGAAACTTTACCCGTAGGTGCCCAGGGGTAAAATAGCTTTTAGGAACACGTAGGAAGAGGTAAGGTAATTATTAATTTAATCTTTTTCCCTTTAAATATAGTAGGCCTCTCATATATATGTGGTATATAAACTCCCAAAATTAGTAAAGAATATACGTATTACTTTCGTAAAAATCATTATATTTGGCCTATGCTCATGCATAAATAAAATAAATATGTCAATATCTTAGTAAAAGGGCGGCTGGCCCCCTCTAAATCCAAAAATTTGTTGAAATCTATGAATCATAGCTACAATTTAACAAAATGTTCATTTTGCCCCTCCCTAAATCATTATCGCCCCCCCCCCCTAATTTAAATGCTAGCTACGCCCATGAATTAAATGAATTTCTTATAAAATAATTATTGCTGACAAACAGAAATATTTATTCCTATTTCTTTATCTTGTTGGGAATAATGTTGCGAATAAAAAGATTTTACATAAGGTGACAGTACGTCAGAAATAACGCTATTAATAAATTAATAATTGTATCAACTAAGAATTAAAAAAACATCAATTTTGGATCTATTTTGAGCCCCAATTGGGGTTCAGAAGATTCCTGCATCTTGGATTCTACTAAAATGATCGGGCTTCTCAAATATTTTTTTTTAAACTGCAAAGCCCAGAATTTTAATATTGAATTAAAAAATATGATAATTTTATCGTTGCAAAATAATTTAATTTTCAACAAATCATTTATCGACATTTTTATGGTTTTTCTCATTTATTAGCAATTAAAATTTATTGTATGCTGCTACGAGATAAATTCATAAGCAGGACTCTAAATTCGCCTAAGCAGGTGTTATTAATAACAATTTTAGAATCTTAAATGTTAATTCACAGGCATTAAATGCTGTCAAGTTGAAACGGGGAAACAATTGAAAAAATTTTTTTACAGAAATTCTATGTTAGTTTTAAAAGTGGGTATTTATTATCGAGATAATTTTTTTTTATTATTAAAACAAATAAAGGACAATTACAAAGTAAGACTTAACATCAACATAATAATAAGTTTTGTTACATTTATACCAAATTAGTTTTTTATGTTCTCATCTTCTTTAAACCAGTTTCAATAGAAATTAAAATTTAAATTTGGCTGGACAAACTCACTACATAGCTCTTTAATCAAATTGCATAAAAAAATTTGCCTATAAATTTTTTGATATTTGAAGAAAAAATTTGAAAACCACCCCCAAAATAAAATCCTGCGTACGCCCCTCATAGCAATTATGTAATAAAAATTAATTATTTGCAATCAAAAGCTTCAGGGTGGCTGCTCTACTTACAACTATAATAACTTTCGACTTTTTCGCGCTCCCAGGGGCTGATTCATATAGACAATTCCCCAATCCTCCTCCCTATCTAACCTATTTTTGAGGAACGCATCATATACACGTAGAGGAGGAGTAAAGCAACTAGGTATCACGAGGGAGGGGGATAGAAATAGACGAATGGGAGAAGGGGAGGAACCAATTTGCCTCACTGGTTCCGGTTCGTATATTTTGTGTTGATAGTGTGCTACGCGCAAACAACGAGCAACCATATTGAATTTATAACCTCCTCTCTCTCTCCTAGTCCTCTAGCTAGATAAAACCTTAAAAACACTCCTCCCTCCTCCACATAAATTTACCGTATTATCAGGAAATTGCATAAATTCTCAGCCAGGATTAACAACAGGTAGTAGCTATTGTTAAGTTAGTTTTGTGTCATGTTTATTTTTTAAATACTTTTGTTATGGGGACATAAAATGGCCTCGATCAATTATTATTTCTAAAAATTGAATTCTATTTTTAAATTTTTGTCTTTTTTGTCACCTATAATTGCCTAATAAACCTTTTTTTTATATCAGTGTCGTAAATGAGGGGGAAGGGGAAACGGGAAATTCCTCCCCCCCCCCCCTTTTTATTAATAACTAAATTAAAGGGGTTAAATTATTATAATTTTTTTATTTAGTTACATCAAAGATTTTAAGACACTTATAAAAACCGACAAACATAATACATACATCTAGTTTAATTTGATTTTTGACAAAATGCGTTGTTTTTGCCAGAATTGCCCCCCCCCCTCGTGAAAATCCTGGCTACGCGCCTGGTTTATATCATCTCGAGTTGTAAAAACGGCTGGTATTTCTTTGATTCAACTAGTACTACCTGTCGATTCTGGTGTGTTTTTTAAATTTCGACCAAGCCTAAAGGTCGACTAAGAAAAACTGACCAAAAAGCCCGTAATTCTTTTACGTTTAGTCGACTAAAACCAAAGGTAGACCAAACGGAACCCAGCCGTTTTTACAACACTATCATCATCATCATCATTCTAAGCTTTTTATGCGATCGACATCGTTTCGAAACGCCTGTTTCTAGAACGCGAATTTAGTTTACTTTGTCATTTTACATTCGGTTCCACCAGGTTAAACAACTTACTTTCACGATAAAGATGAGAGAAAATCCGGTGAGAAAACTGTACGCCTACGACAAGGCGAGCAAAAGATCGATTTGCAAGGTAGAAGGTTGCGAGAGGGCCATAAGTGGGAATCATGCTTCTAACCTTGGAAGGCACATCAAGAGATTTCATCCCGAACAATTTATCCTATTAACCATGGAATTGGAGTCAGTTTCTAGTTCGCCCTCTTCTTCACATTCCTATTACGGAACTCCATCCCGACTAAATTCCAGCCCTCATAAAGGTAGAGTAAACAAACATACGTGCTCGCTCGCAATAAATTTTTGTAGGAAATTTTCACGAGCCCTAAGGTTAAGTTGACGAGGGGATCTCGATTGTTAAGTTTGTTTAAATATCGCTTATTAGAAAATATAGAGTTGAAAAAGGGTTGGGGTTTGTTTGGTCGATCTTTGGTTCTCTGATCTATTTTTCAAATTTCGACTAAATCTAGAGGTCGACTAATAAACATTAAGCCTTCCTGCTTCCTCTATTCGTTTTCAATGGTTAGTTAAATGGGGTATATATATAGGCGTAGCCAGGGGGTGGAAGGGAGGGGCGGCTGCCCCCCTCTAAATGCAAAAATTCTTCAAAATTTAATATAATTATGGCGAATATTACAAAAAATTACCCCCCCCCCACTAAATCCAATCCTGGCTACGCCCATGGGTATACAAAACACGTTTCACCGACTACTTATATAGGGAATTAATATTTATTTCTAACATTTAGATTATGCAGCCAGGATCAGGGGGCAGGGTGTAAACAAATGAAGTTTTAATATTTTAACCAAAATATTTTTAAAATTAAACAATCTTCTAGTTTAAAAGGGGGGGGGGCATCCTACCCTTTGGGTAATAAATAGCTTTTAACGTAGCCATCATGGCATTAGGGGGGGGGGGGGGGTAATAATGTTTAGGGAGGGGTAAAATGATTATTTTTTGAAATTGTAGCCATAATTTTATGAAATTTCAACTGGATTTAGAGGGGAGAAGCCGCCCATCCCTGTCCCCCCCCCCCCTTGGCTACGCACATGGCTTTTGTATTTCAACCTTTGGTTAATACCAATTTTTTTATTTTAACTTAGATGAAGCCGATTCTAGCCCCTATCAAAATACTGTTACGAGCCAAGACCAACCTGAACGCTCCACCACATTGGTCTCTTTAAACAACACCGACCACGATAGGCTTCCTTTCGCCACGGGCACTCCTCAGCATCAGGGCAAATTCGTGAAGGTTAGGATGGACAGGGAAAAATTAATGGACTCCTTAGCCGAAATGGTTACGCTGGGAGGTCTGCCCTTCGACGTTATGCGCGACCCGGGGTTCAGGCGCATCATAGACCCGCTGGCCATCGCCCTGGGAATGGCCAAAATGAGCTCGTCTTACGTGGTAACTCGTGAGGACCTAGAACAACACGTGACCGCCAAGGCTTCTCTTTTAAGAACCACTATGAGGGACAGCCTGAAAAACGCGGTCACCAGTCTCAAGTTCGACGTGTTAGTTGACGAGGGAACCAAAATATTCCTAGCCTGCCACGCCTTCGTTATCCAAGGATCGGCGTTAGGGGGTGGTGAATTGCTGAAGAGCTACGCTCTGGACGTTAGGGACATTACGGACGTACACCCGGTTCAAGGGGTGAGCGCTTGTCTGAAGCGTTGCTTGGCCGCTTACGGCCTACAACCCCAACAAATTTACAGGGTCTCGACCGATTTTTGCGCCACCCAAAGCTATCGTAGCGCCGATCTAAACGCAGAAATATTCCAAGATAGTTTCGACAATGAAGTAGATGATTCGTACCAGCAGCGACAGAGTGGCGGTAAGATGGAGGAAGAGATGGAGCGCGAAAATTGCATGAATAGAGCGGTGCTGGAGGCATGTACTTCGGCGGGTCTCTTCGATTGGGCAGACCACGAGGGTGGGTTTGGGAGCGAATTTTTTTGCTCGACGAGCCCAGCTCGAGCCTTGGAAGGGGTGATTAAACTAGGCTTACGAGACGCGGGAGTTCAAGCCATTTTGGCAAAAGCGCGTATGGTGGTACGCAAACTTAGAAATCCCACTTTCGCGTTGTATTTGAAAAAGTTAAACTTGCCCATCCCCACCCTGGACCGAGGGATTGAGGAGCGCTCGGAGGGCTGTAATGCTCGCGACATGGTGGAAACGCTGGTGCTCAAGCTCCAGGAGTTTTGCCGAGATTTCGGCCAATTAAATCCCGAGCTACACCTGGAAGAGGGGGAATGGTCAGCGCTGAGTCAATTACTAGACGCGCTACGAATTCTCTCCGCCGTCTTAGCCACGGTTAAAACTCGAGTCCTGACGCCCGGCGCCTTTTACTCGACCTGGGTGCGATGTGGCGCGGAGTTGGGGTCGCTGAAGACGCCTTGGGCCAAAGTTTTTACCAACGCGCTCAAGGAAAAGCTAGCCACCCTGACAAAGGACCCTCTGTTTAGGGCATCGCTTTACCTAAACCCGACCGAGAGCCAAAATTTGGAGCAGATCGAGGTAGAAGAAACCCTAGCTTTAACCTGGTTGTTTATCCGAAATTTCGAAGCGCAAAACCCTAGTAAGCTCGATAATGGGTTTTGTGAGGGAGTAACTCCCAAACGCGCTTCCACACCGGTAGATGAAGAAAAGTGGAGTATTAAAGAAGCTAGGGCCCATATAGAAGAGGAGTTAAATGATTATTTGGGAGGTGAATGTAAAGCTGGTGACAACTTGAAAAGTGATGATTATTGGAATTGGATGAAGGAGACTTACCCAAAACTTTTTAAAATACGCCAAACCCTTGGAACCATAGCATACACCCAAGCCACTATTGCCAAAGGCTTTAGCAGTATGAATTATAGCCTTACTTTAAAACCTCACGACCTATCTCCTGCTTTGTTAAATGATGTTTTGCTCATTCGAAACAATACTGTTAATAACAACCAATGAACAAATTAAATATCTGTGTGTAATTTATCAGGATGTGTTATGTATTGATTTGTAAATAACTATAGTTGCCAAATCGATATATATTAAAAGTCACATTTGTTAATATATTTTAATAAAAGGTAGATACAATATTAATTTTTGTCATTTGAAGTATTTCAATTTAAATTTAATTTCTAAAAACAACTTAAAAATTTACAAAGTTGAAATCTACTTTCTTATTTATGACTAACATGTCATGATTAAATGGGATAAAATTGTGCCCGTAATAAATGTAAAATAAATATTAATTTATACGATAAAATGGAAAATATGGTCATTTTATTAAAAAAAAGTTTGCCAATATATAGTAGAAAATTAATTATATGAATTAAAGATATATATATGATATTAAGCTCCTGAATTTAAAAAACATTTAAAAAAAACACAAAACTTTAAGATCATGATAAAATAATACCCGTAAACTTTTGGCACAAAATTTATTAAGTTTTGAATAACAAAGATTTATATAGATAACCTGAAACAAACTTTAAACCCCGACCATCATCTTCTGCAACTTCCTCCCAATCTGAATTATCTGATTTTTCCACATCTTCATTTTTGACATTTTTAGATTGTGCAAAGATATAATCTTTATCCTGAATGGGTTCTGATTTTAATTTTTCTTTGTTGAGGTCTGATGAATCATTAGAAATCTGCTTATTTTTCTTAGCTTTAGGTGAATTTGAGCAATTGGAATTTTTCCTCTTTTTCGAAATTAATTTTGTGTCGGGCTCATTAGCTTTTTCGTTAGCATCTTCACACTTATTTTTAAGTGCCGATCGAGTTTTCATTCTTAAATTAACATGATCTTGACAAGGCAAATTTTACAAAATTTAAATCTGCTGATATATTAAAAATAAGGCAATATGTTACATTAATTTTAACACTTCGTTCGTATTAGGTTCGGTCAAAAATGCTAACACGGATGCTATTTGGGGGTATAATTACCCCAAACGTTAAATAGCTATAACTTAGATATTTTATAATATAAACTTGTCAAAATTTGCAAGAATAATATTTTAACTCTTATACGTTCATTAATGTATTAATTTGGCTATTTGATCAAGTGGTTTAAATTTTATACCTATAATTATAATTAGAGCGACCCCCAAAAATTTTTCCCAATGACTATTTTTGCTCATACAAAAAAAAATAAAAAAATATATTTTATTTTATGTTTAATCAATGATATTATATAAAAGAAGGTTTAAACTATTAATGTGGAAAATTTGGTAAAAAATAACCTAAAAACAAAAAAAAAAGAGTTGTTCAAACTTAGGCAATTTTTGGCTTTTAATTTTTTAAGGTAAAAAAAGTTACTATTGGTCTCAACTCATATTTTTATAAATTTAATGTTATTTTATCAAATTTTCATATAGATTAATAATAAAAGATCAAAATTAATGAAAAATATTTAAACGAAAAATGTTACATAAAAAATTTTATGAGGCTATAAAAATTTTACATATACATTTTCTACATATATTTATATAATCATGAATTTGCTAAATTTCACTATACTCTTAATTATTTCATCTTTAATAAGTAATTTAAAACAATCAAGAGGAGTTTTGATTGTCCATCCATATGGCTTTACTCCAGGAAAATGAAATACACAATTCTATTTTGTTCTAACATTTTTATTAGGACAATTTTTGTGCCACTTAGTATTGTCCTTCCCTTTGAAATATATCATATAATAAAAACTTCTAAGTTATCTATAAATATAAAGTAAAGTGTATGTATGTATGTATGTGGATAAGGGCTAAATTCTAAAACTACCGGCCCGATTCGCGCGAAAATTTAGCCGTAGATGCCCAGGGCGGCCAGGGGTTAAATAGCTTTTTTAGATTCCTAAAATACCTTTTCGTTTTAAAAATATCGGACATTTCCCGGCCAGCAGTTTCATTTATAGCATCATATACAATAATGACGTCATACATACAAGGCTGAAGTTTTCTCGAATTCGATATTTAAAATTATAATAAATATGTTACAGTATTCGGTCAAAATTATTGTTTAACAAACTATTTAAATTAAATTAATAAAATTTAAATTTTGCAATTTTTGCCATTATTATCACGTGGTCGATCATAGAAGCATATTTTTAATAATTATCCATCCTTCAATTAATTATTTTATTATTCATAACCAACCCATACACTTATAGTATTTTCTAGAAATAATGTATATAGCAAAACAACGTTTGCCGGGTCAGCTAATTTCCTATAAAATAACTAATTTTGTTAAGCATATTAATTTACTCTTCTTCATCTTAATCTCCTGTTAACTCACTCTCAGATGACTACTCATGTATATGCAATCATATCATCAAGAACTTGACAAAATATTATAACTGTTATGTTCATATACCATCTTCAGATGAAGAACTATAAAAAAACTGCACTTTTTAATATTAGACTTATTAAAAAATAAAAAAATGCAAGAAAAATCACACAAATAAGCACTTTGAAATACCTCGAGGAAAAATTAATATGTTAAAATCAGAGTTTAAAGTTTCAATATCTTAAATAAAAAGTTATGTATACAAAAAATTTCTTCACAAATGGGTTTACAATAATGGGTTTTAATAAAATATTTTAAAAAAATGTTGAAAAATTTTATTTTATTCATTTTATGGAAGGTGGGGTCGTGGAAGACCCCGGGCATCTAAAACACTATCTATCTTAAAAACTATTGGATAAAAACTAGCCAGATTTTGAAGAGATATTCTAAGGTAGATTTTGTTTAGCTACTGAAAAAATGAAATTGTAATATTTACTAATTTATTTTGTACAGCATTTTTAAACGGCTTGGGTTGGGGTCATTATTACCCCACCCGACCTACGAAGTGTTAAACTCATCTACTTTTATCATAGACTATAAAACGCCCTATCAACTGGCCGAAAACCATCTCGCCGAATTTAATGTCCCACAGTTAAAAAATGTCCCCTAATTTAAAATGTCCCCCATTCAACCAATCACAAAATATCCCAGGTTGATTCGGCGAGATGGTTTTCGGCAAGTTGACGGGCCACCTAATAAAACCATAGACTGCCGAACAGCTGATAATTTTTCAGCAAATATAGCAAGCGCCATCTTGAGGGAAATTGCAACCAAACAATAAAATTCAGCATAATTTATTGCTCTAATTTACTTATTTTTTTATTTTATTAAGCTATTAGTCTTATTAATTTTCTACCATATTTTATAGTGGAAAGTATAAATATACCTATTTTTGAGTTTTTCCTACAATATGACAGCTATTTGGGTGTCTGAATGATTTTAATAGTAAAAATCAGCTGTTCGGCAGTTTATGGTTTTATTTTTGATCCGCCACTAGACAACCATTGGCGTAACTAGTGGATGCAGGGAGGGGCGGCTGCTTTCCTCTAAATACATAAATACCATAAAATTTAAAATAATAAGGCTACAATCTTTAGAAAATTAACATTCTGCCCCGTTCTAATCATTATTGTCCCTCTAGTTCGAATCTTGCCTATGCCCATCCTCACAGCCATTTTAAAATATCTGTGCCTAAATAAAATATGGATTAGATACGAGGTTTATATGAGATTTTGTGAATGATAAATATATGTATCCCACGTTTTTTGCTTAAATCATATAAAGTGAAAAAATTTCATTCAAACTAGTGATGCAAAATATTCGAGACGATACTTTAAAACATCGAGACGAGAATTTTGAACCTAAGTATACGATACGAGACTTTATCAACTAGATCTCGGCTTTAAAATTTCTGATTGACAATCATAATATGGTGTGTGCATTATTTTGTACATTTAGGACGTTTAATATGAATTAATGTAAACGGATATCTTTGAAATTAGGTAGTTTAACACCCAAGTAAATGTCAAATTAGATTGTTAAACATAATATGAGTAGCTTTTAGGGTATGCAAATAAATTTTATTAGCCTAGACTTGGCATTAATACATAATTCAAATACACATACTTAAATTGAGTTCTGTTAAAGTAGTTAATGCTAAAGCATATTCAAATTTCGTAACAATCCTCATCTGTGGTGATTTTTTAAAACTGCGGTTAATCATTCTAAAAGATTTAATACATTTTACTTCAATGGCCAAATATTCTTTAAGCACCCGAACGATTCTGTGCCTGTAAAACAATTGCTTTTGATTCAATCATGAGTATACCAGTATTATTCATAAAATTCCTAAGCCATAAATCACATTAAGCACTTGATTTGCTATTTACATTACCTTTCACATAAAGAATGTAAAGTCTATAATCGTTAAAATTGTTTATGTTATAAAATAATATATGCGCAGTTTATAAAAACCTCAAAATTTATATGATACTATTCCAGTAACATTGGTACTTTAGTGTTTTTACAATGTAGTAATGTGTGCATCTATTAATTGCTATGCAATTTATGGGCTCGTTTTTTGTTGTCCGTCCGTCCGTCCCTATCTATTTGCATTAAATATATTAGGTTATCGATTTTTTAAATTAATGCATGAGAAAGAGGTGCCCCACCCCTCATCTCTATCTCCCTCGCTGTGTTATTTTTTAAATTAATGCATAAGAGGTGCCCCACCCCTCATCTCTATCTCCCTCGCTTTCGGGCGGGGTCGGGTTTTAATTGCTATGTTAAATTAATGCATAAGTATATCTATTCGTTTTTGAATTGGGTAACATTGATATTAATTGCTATAATTACCCTATGCCCTCCACTACAAGGGCCTATGCCTCTACTGATATGGGTCCCTGTGCCCCTACAAAAGCCTATGCCTCTATTAATGTGGGTTCGAACCCCGGCGAACGTTCTGAATTGCTGGTTGGATTCCCGGAGAGGGCAAATTTATTTTTTATTTTTTACATTAAATTAATATATTTTTCCTGTTACTACCATTGATATTATGACTTTTTAGCCGTCCGCTTGTTCTATTATTGTTTCATTTTATTATATAATAAACACAAATAAAAGTTGTTTACTTTTAATTGCTATGCAATTTAACTAGTTTTTGGGTTAGCCGTTAGCTCTTATGATTGTTCTTGTTACTATTATTGATAATAAGACTTTTTGGCCGTCCGCTGGCTGCTGACCAATGAAAAAAATGACCATTGGCCAAAATGTGAATCCGAGTTTATTTTTTTGTTTTTTTTTGACTATTATGATTGTTCCTGTTACTACCATTGCTATTATGACTTTTTGGCCGTCCGCTGGCTCCTGACCGATGGAAAAAATGACCATTGGCCAAAATGTGAATCGAAATTATCTTTTTCGTTTTTTTTTGACTATTATGATTGTTCCTGTTCCTACCATTGCTATTATGACTTTTTGGCCGTCCGCTGGCTGCTGACCAATGGAATAAAATGACCATTAGCCCAAATGTGATTCGAAAATTTTTTTTTCGTTTTTTTTGACTATTATGAATTTATATCCACTTTTCCCGTGTCCTGGCTGCTGACCAATAGAAAAAAATGACCATTGGCCAAAATGTGATTCAAAAATTTTTTTCTCGTTTTTTTTACTCTTATGAATTTATATCCATTTTTACCGTGTGCTGGCTGCTGACCAATGGAAAAAATGACCATTGGCCAAAGTGAGCATCAAATTTTTTTTCCGTTTTTTTGGTTATCATTGACTTATAGAGTATCTGTTGGTACTGACCAATGGAGAAAAAATGACCATTCGCCAAATTTTTGATTTTTTTAATTAAAAATTGTTCAAATTCAACAAAAAATTTTCCCAACAATTCTGCAAATTCTTAACATTGTGATGTTTTAATAATGTTTGTTAGACCCATAATCACTAAAGGCCGTAAAAACTAATGTAATACGCAACTAGAACATTAAATCTAACCCTAACCCTTGCCTATATTACATTTTGCCTATATTACATTTTGCCTATAAATGGAAAATTTGTGTAAATAATTAATTAATCATTAGGCATTTAATACCCCCCTATAGGCATTCTCGCCCCTTCCCACCTTTCTCGCCCATAAATTGCATAGCAAATATGATACATTTATACGAAGTACAGATGAGTCGTCCCCCTTCCCTTCCCCTCTTCCCCTTCCCTTCTCCCCCTTCCCTTCTCCCCCTTCCCACGAGGGCCGAAGGCCCGAGTTTTACTTATGTCATGATCAATGAGAAAAAATATCCACCCCTCTATTAGATTTTTACTATAATATAATAACCACGTGAATTAGAAACGAAATGACGACGGTTATGTTATATCAGAAACTAATACTTCTGTCTGAAATTATTTATCTAAAAAGACAGTAATAATTTCTTTCTACCAATGCTGCTAACTAGAATTGTTAAATTTCTAACTTGCTTCAAACTCCAGCCGCGAGCACGTACACCAATATGTGCTCGCTTTTCGGTGCACTAGGCCGAACAGTAGCATATAAAAATGCTTGGGCCGAGCAGAACCTCCAGCAGATGGTAGCTGGAGTTGAAGCAAGTTAACAATTTAACAACTCTACTTCTAACTAAGGGTCGCTGCTAGTTCACAAACAAAAATGACATGTTTATTATGAGTAAAATTGATAGGCCAATAATTTTTTTTTATTTATAATTGAAATAAATTAGGGAAAAATTTAAAAGTATAAAAAATGTTGAAAGACTTGTTGAGTGGTTGAGATAGGACCGATATCTCTAGGCCGAGACGAAATTTTCCAGACCTTAGCGAGACGAAAACGAAACACTATAGATTTTTAATTAATTTCAATTTTTAGTTTACACTTCCGCCCCAATCAAACAAGTTCAAAAATACATCTATTCATCATGCTAAATTAGCTCTACTAAAGTTATTAATTAAAAAAATACCTTTTGTTTTATATTTCGAAGTTCTTGGCTGCAAGTTTTTGTAAATATGATAGCAAGCATATATATTGGAGACTAATCAAATGCAAAGGAAATAAGATACAACTTTAATAAAAGTCATTTAAAAACTTCCAAAGAGTAGAGGTCTGCGTGGTCCGAAATTTTAGGTTCAGGCCCGGCCCATACCCGCACAAATATTATTTTTTTGGCCCGCAAAAAAATTCCAAAAATTGCGGCCGCATCAGGCCCGCACAAGTAAAATCAAGTATAAGTTGTTTCATAATTATTTATTTGTATAAAAACTATTTAGTGTTCATGAAATATTTTTCTATAGATAGCATGTAAAATCGGTTTTAATTAAAAATTAATATCTATTTATTCTATCAGGCAATAATTTCGCTCTACTGTGTTCTATTGGGCCACTTGGCTTACTGAATGTGCTTTCACTCGTAGCACTGTTGGCTGGAATTGACAAAAATTGACTAGCTAACTTTGTTAAGTTCAGTAGCATAAGTTGGTGTTCTTTCCATCATAAAATAACATCTAGCTGAGCATCTTCAGGTTTAGATTTAATAAATATATCAATCTTTTCCGTTCATCATCGTCCCAAATAGAAAATTGATAATAGTGTTGCACACCTGAGCTGGATTATTCATAGTTGGACGACTTATGCTAGAAGATCTATGAAAGAAGAGCCAGGATCTTGCATAAATTTCTTTAAAAATTCTGTTACCGTAGTTTTTACGAAGCTTCTTTCATATTCGGGTAGCATTTTTAACGTGCGAAACTAAGAAACATTAAAGTATAATATTTTATAATAAATATTGATATTAAAATTTGAAATTCGCATAGTTTGGGCTCTTGATTTCAATTTGTAGATCTTTAAGTCCACAGGACAGGATCATCATTAAACGTTGGAGATGAAGGGATGCTTTTTAATGATGTATAAAAGGGTATAATATTTTATAGAGCGTTGCCGTCTTACCCGCTTCTAACTCGATGCTTGCCTTTTCATAAGGTGAAAGCATGTTAATTAATAGCATGATATATTTTATTAAAATGCCTCTAAGTTTTTCCATTAAATCTTTACCAGTTAAAAAAATGATAATTTCATCCATCTCATGCAAACTTTTTAACAAATGATTTTTGAGTTCCACCAGATTGTTGTTTGGAAAAATACATTTTTTTTATCATTAAGTGCATTTTTTTTTCAATATTATGATTAGAAAATAAACCTGAATAAATTCAAATTTTTTAACTTTTTGTCCAAGCCCGGGCCGCACTTTTTTTATTCCTCTATTTTAGGCCCGGCCCATGCAGACCTCTACTCTATATATATCGTAGTTTTTCACGATGCCATTCAGATTATCATTTTCGCTCGCAATTTGTTTACAGCTTTATCTAATTCCAGGCATGTAATTGCATCTTATCTTATACGTCAAAATAAAAAATGTATCATTTTTTCTAACATTCGTCATTACTAAATTCGCAAGTTCATTTAGTCATGTATTTAAGACTTTTACAGAATCTTCTGAAAAACATTTAGAGCCTGTACTTTCATACTTTATGGGCAAAATTTTGCTAAGGTAGGGGGGGGGGTTGTTTTTCGGCTGGATAAAAAGAGACCCACCGGTTCTTACTCTTGCTCCCAATTAGTAATCGGAGACAAACATTATATTTTATATTGATAGAGGTCACTAAAAACCAGAATCTGAATTGACATAATTAATCAAATCCCTTGTCCTTCTTCTGGGTGTTATTTGGGTCAAAGATCAGAAATGCCAGGCCGGCTGCCCGATCTTGCACGCCAAGGAAACGGGCCGGGCAACTGTTGGAAATTCAAATTTTCGGACGGGCACCAGAACAAGATTTGGGCAATTCGGGCTTATTGAGATTTTTAGAGTGTATTATTTTTTTAATATATTGTTTTAAAATATAGAATTAAATTTACTAAAAATATAAAACTCATCATTCCGAGTTCGCCCTCACTAATGATTCGGGCATGGTCGAGCGGACACTTTAAGGTGTTCGGACGGCAATTTAGTTATAAAAACCGAGACGGGTTCAGACAGAAAATTTCTGGTTTGGATCTTTTTTATTCTCTTTTTATATTTTGCTAATTTAATTACCTAATAAATCAGCGTGTTACTAAAAAGTCGAGTAAAATTACAATTCTTTATGTATTAGATCTCTAGTCTTAAAAATTAAATCAACCGTTATATTTATACAAAAGCTATACACATTCAAAAATAACCCAAATATCAAATCTTACCTAGTAACACTATTTTGTTCCATCAAATATTAATCGTGAAATTGCATTACATTTTGGCATAAATTATTATAATTTTAGATTTTGGCCTGTTGGTTTTATCAAAAGAAAGTGGAGGACCACTCCTATCTTCTCAACCCTATTTAAGTTTATTCAAAGTATATAGACTTGTAAGCAGAAAATTAAAAAAGGGAAATATATAAATTGCACGTGTGCATATAATGAAGATATATAAAAACATAGCTGAAAATAAAACATGTAATCTAGGTTTAAAGGATAGATGCTTGAAGTGGCAATCTACATTAATTCTAAAACAATATTTTAGTAAATCTTCAAGTCCTTAAATCCCATTTCGTCTGCCCAGGTGTCGGCATGCCTTAATGCGGTGTCCCAATTAAATTTAATCGCTAGACATAGAGTGACTAATCGAGCGTCAACTATTTTGAGAGATTCTAGGTCGGTAGTTTGATTACACAACTTAGTGCTATGTAAAGCAAAATTTGCTTCGCGCCTGTCTCGTTGTGTTTTTTTCAATAGCTGATCATCCAACAGTTTTTTAAGGCCCTTACTATGTAGTGCTATATCGGCTAAAACTGATGTAACAGACCTTGACACTGATGGGGCCTGTGTGATTTGTACCAGCACTGGAGTTTGATGCACATTACATTTCAGACTACTTGCTATATTAGCCCATTTTGCTTCATAAGATTTTAAAAATTCCAGGTGTGTTCTAGCCGATTCTGCATTCCTTTTTCTTAACTCTTCCAAATGACTTTGAATTGTTTCAACCATTTTCTGTGACCAGAACTCATTATTAGATTTTTTTGGCAACATGCGATTAGCATTTGGTTGATTGGTATCCTTCTTTAAATGTGACTTTGTTTCTGTTATACCTTAAGATATGTAATATAATAAACATGAGTAAATATATATTTGAACAAAATTTTAAATGAGTTTAAATGTATGTCAAAATGGCTAAAATAGTATAACAAACATAGTAACATATGTAAAATGCATACTAATAAATGTAACCTGGAACAATTATACATTGATGATCACTTTTTACAGCTTCTTTAATATTTAAATTGTCCAAATTATCTTCAACTTTAATTTTCTCACCCAAAGATACCATATCATGAGATTTAGCCTGATTGGATTCCAATATAGAATTAATTTCTAATGCAAGGTCTGATGTATCTTTAAAATACTGCTTATTTTTCTTGGCTTCATTTAATTTTAAAGAGCTCTTTCGCTTACCTAGAGTATTGTTAGAATTAAATTTTGATGTATTACTATTAATAGTTTTTTTTGCTTTGTTAAAGCCAGTTTCGTTCAAGGTTCTTCTATGTGATGAGCGGGTTTTCATTTAAAAATTTTTAAGTTCAAATCCAAAAAAGTTAAAGATAGACAATTAATTACATGTAAAGAATATAATCACGACTAATAAAATTAATACACGTTAAACACAAAAAACAGATTTTATTCATATTATTTAAATATTGTCGCAAAAAATTTTTCACTTATGCGATTTATTGAAGGTTATTTTTACTTAAAACAACAATTATACTATAAATTACTTTCATGTATAATGGAAGTTTGTGTCTTAAAATTTACAAATAAAAATAACACTCTTACAATTATAAATAGATTTTATTAGCTTTATCTAATGTCTACTGCGCAAAAAACCTTATATACTAATTTGTTATTTAATACGATCTCTATACTAATACTATGCTAAACCTCTCACAAAATTCATAATCCAAAATACGCCTTTTACACTTAATAAAGTAGTGATAGTAGTTAGAAACTTTTACCATATCCGATAAATTAAATAATTAAAATTATGGGTATAACGCCACTCAAATCAACCATTTATTAAGCAAGCGTAGACAACTAAACTTCCCACAAAAATTAAAGTTTTAAATACCCTTTTTAGTGCAAATTTAAAATAGTGATAGTAGTTAAAACCTTTATTCGATATAACCATATCCGATAAATTAAAACATTAAAATTGTGGTTATAATGCCACTTAAATTAACCATTAATTATTAGTCGCCGAAAAAATTTGGCATCTGGTGCATATAATGCAATAATTAAAAAAATCCGACAACGTTGTGTATCAAGCGGTATGAGTGCATTATGGATCGGTTGAAGGGATCACTAAAGTTAAAAGATTTTTTGTATTAAAATTAAATCTTAGCCGGGTTGAATATCCTGTAAATGATTAAAACAAAGTACATATATTATTGATTGTAGACGGGTCGTGTGAGCAGGCGTATGGATAAAATCAACGCTTTTGCATTTTAAAACTTCGTTCAAAAATCGAGGTTAAAAATTGTGATAATTTTGTAAAATTAAAATCCCGTCACCTTAAAAAGAGCGTATAATAATTCCTATTTCAACTGCATAGTTTCCGCGAATGTGTGGTGGGTGCTTAATGTAAGTAGAATAAGTAGCATTAGTAGTATAGTGTGACCTTGGGCCTAAAAGTGTGTTGATTAAAGTAGCGTAAAATGTATAGGGACCGGGTGTTATTTTATCTGTCAACCTTAGAAGTTCGATCGTCATTTAGTAAAGGATTAAAAAAATGGTTCCGAGAATGTTTGAGCTTTAAGGTTGGTTCCAATGGGTGTTAAGGGTGTTGGCTGTAAATATCCTACAGAAATAAGGTTAACTTAAATGACACTTAAAGAAGTTAACAAATTAAGTAATGTTTAAACCTTAAAAACTGTTTCAAAAATATTTACTTCACGTTTCAAAGTAATACAAAATATTATTGTAACTATATGACCCTTTCGCTACAATTATCGTCTGACATCATGCTATTTTATTGTTTAACCTCGTTCATAGTTCTTCTTTTTTTTTTAAAAAAAACGACCTAAGTTTTATGGCGAAGTGGGTTATTGTGAGAATTGGAGTTCATTTGTCCGATAGGTCTGTTAGGATTCGGTGATCCGAATTGATTGAATTTAGTCATTGTTGGGGACATAGGCGTTACCTCCGATGATTAAACTATCGATATTTATGTCCACTTTTCCACGCAGGTCCGACCATGTATCTTTGGAGACCGAATTATGATTAAGTGGAGAGGCGCATGATTTTACTGCTGTGGTTGTAGATGGGTTCGGGAACAACAGATTAGCGCCCTAGACGCGTTAAAAATTTGTATACAATATTAAAAATCTTGTAAACTTATGCTTTACACAAGGAATACAACTATTCGTGACAAAATTAAAAGTACACAATTACTTTATAAGCTATGTATGAACAATTATTACGAAAAAACTGCCTTAGATGATACTGTTTTTTAACATTTCCAAAAGCATCTAGATTTCAACGAAGTAACACTTCAATAGTAATTCAAAGATCGAAGAATTTTTACAGTTTATTAGTGAATTAATAAGCTCTTTAATGCGCCTATATTATATGAAAAGCAAACGAGGTTCTGGCTTGAATGGGAAAATTAATAAGATAAAAATTGTCAAAATTTTATATAAACATAATCGAAGCCGTTGAATACATCATAACAATTTCAGATTTATAGACTAATGGGAGATTTGGCATGGATGGGATCGCGCAGAGTGTGCAATGTTTTGAAAGGATTCGCGGCAGATATTGGTGATGGTTGTGAGTGATCTAAGGTTAAAGTCACTTAATAAAACAATATATTACCAAGAAAGATTAAGGCTTTTTAAGTGTAGAATTCATTAGGCATACAAATTAATTAATAAAAATTTAAAAAACCCACTTTAATAGCTGGTTTGCTGGAAGTTAGACTGCAAGAACGGATTTTACAGACGTTCCATGATCACCACTTATTTTGCAACCAAATAAGGAGTTAGCGTTGAAATTATTAGGAGGCAACGGGCTAGAAGGTTTCCACGACGTAAAATCTGCAAAAACGTCGCTGTATAAATTTGTCATTAAATACACTATTAAATATGCATGAATGTAGCCAGGGGGAGGCAGGAATGGGCGGCTGCCCCCCTCTAAATCCACAAATTCTAAAGTTTATATAATTATGGCTAAAATTTAGAAAAAATTGTCATTCTGCCCCTCCCTAAATCATTATTGCCCCCCCCCTCTATCTCGAATGCTGGTTACGCCCATGCAAATATGCCCCTTCGAAATTTCGTAGAAAAAGATGAAGTTTCCACCTTCCTTCTAAACTTCTTTTTTTAAAATCGTTTTCCCCCGCCGCTGGAACACGATATTTGGTGTCAGACTCACGCCAGAAGGAAGAAAACAGAAATTATTCAACAAGAGGAAAGGAAATAATTAAGACGGAAGAGTCATTTGAAAATAATTTGGAGTAAATTCCCCCCCCCCCCACCTTCTTCCGAGGAAAATTCAGGTCGGGTTCCGTCACAGAGCAGGAATTTTTGCCCATTTAAAGTGCGGGGAAGATAGGATTATTCCAGAATTATTCCTACATGAGGTATTTATAAATACATCCCTTTGGCCATGAACGACCTAATCCTACAAATGAGAAGACCACATGATTTTATTGAAAGTTACACATTGTTGATGAAGATGTTGTCTATAGTAATACGCGAGGTTAATTTTGAAAAACTGTTATTAGTATACATTTTCTAGATATTATATTATTGATATAAGGATATCTTTTAATATTGTAAGCAACAGCCATGTCCTCTTATACAAAAGTTAAGGATTTTTCCCCAATCTATTGTAAAACTGCTTATCTCAGACATACTTATTCGATTCCCCTCTCTTCCTTTCTTTATACTGCAAGTTCGTTGATTGTGAGATTCGTTTGATCTCGCCGCGTATTTTAATATATACATAGAACTGAACCCTACCACTTCATATGTGGTACTTTTTCTTTCCATTTAATTTCCAGTACGTGTGTGATACTTTCCCCTCCCCCCCCCACGCGCTTATACGTATTTGTTATTTCTTCCCTTATTGATCAACATGAACACGCATCATTGATTTTTATACACAACGTATTGTATCGAGAGTTGTTTGATTTTTCCACTCAATATAATATTCTTGTAATTTTCTTGGTCATAAATAAATAAATTAAAATGTCATGTGAAGAAAAAAGCAGTTTAATAATTTTAGCCTCTTCCTAAATGGAAAGAGGGTGTCCCCTTATTTTGCCGCTCGATCTGATGATTTCTTTATATTTGTGCAGGATGGGATTTAAGATATGAGGAATAGGAATAGGGGGATATATTGATCGAGCGGCAAAATAAGGGGACACCCTTTAATCATTTAAAGCTAAGAATTTAAAGTTATAAAATATATTTTTATCAGTTCAAAAAATTTTTTTTTCGAGATCTTTAATAATCTTATTTTTAAAGTTGTAACAACTACTATGAATCTATTTAATTGCTAGAATAAGATTGCAATTCATGTCAGTTATATTATAATCATAGACTATTATAATAGACAAGGGAAAAAATCGTGAAGTTTGGACGCTATATAATGTACGCTGTGCGAAGATAATTATTTAATATCGAGTTGAGTTTATTTAAGCCCTATTTTATAAAAGACTAATTCGCTTTAATTAAATTCGGGGCGGGCTTGGGCCTCGTGTCGAGGGAGCAGCATTATAAGTTAGCTAACAGATTTAAAATGAGCAAATGCTATGATCAAGCAGTTTCTCTAAACTGTACATAGCATCTCATATTATAATGCGATAATAAAAGCGTGCGTGAAATAAAGCGTGTTTTGTTTTAGTACATTGTGTTGTTCAACAATAAATTATGGCTATTTTAATAGGCGTAAGTAGGATTTCCTCAAGGGGGGGGGGAGATTATAAAATTTTTAAAATTAAATTTTTTTATAACTATTTTTTTTGGATCTAAATGTTTTGTATCCTAAAAGTTTAAAGTGATATTCGTAAAAATAATAAAATACAAAAAGTAAAATTCCAACATATTTTTTTTTATAAATATACAATGTAAAAATTATATAAAATGAAAATCATGGGAGGGGTTCAAACCACCCCATCCCTACGCCAATGGCTATTTATTATGAATTTCTTTTTTTAAGGCGATTTTTTTTGCAATTTTCTTTATATATGGCTAAAATATGTTTAATGATATTAAAAATTATTTTTTATATATGCCAAATGCCAAAAATTTAATTTGCCAAAAATTTATTTAATTATAAATTTTTGAATTTTCTGTCTCACCCAGGTGGTAATATTTTTTTTGACAATTTTATGGTTTAACTTTATAGTTTATCGTTTTTGAGAACAGGTGTCAATGTTATAATTTTATTAAAGGTGCGAATTAATTTTTTTTCGATTTTTATTATATATATCTAAAATGATTTTTAAAATTTATTTTTTATAAATGGCGAAATTATGTTTATTGTATAAATATTTTTTTGACATTTTTAATATGACTTAATGTTTCTAAATTCATATTTAATAATATTTTTAGTTCAGGTCACAATGCAAAGTTTTATAAAAGGTGGGAAATTTCGCTTTATAGAATATTCTATGTAAATGGCTAAAATCTGTTTAATGATTTCAAAACACCTTTATACACGCCAAAATTATGTTTTA
Source organism: Gordius sp. MW1 (assembly GCA_964036665.1). Classification (NCBI taxonomy): domain Eukaryota; kingdom Metazoa; phylum Nematomorpha; class Gordioida; order Gordea; family Gordiidae; genus Gordius; species Gordius sp. MW1. The sequence continues at coordinate 35,595,086 of OZ038526.1, read as the reverse complement.
TTGTTTTAATTATAAATGTTTGAATATTCTGTCTCACCAAATGCTAATAAATTTTATGACATTTTTAATATGGTTTTTAAGCCAGGTTACAATGTAATAGTTTTATTAAAGGTGTGAATTTGTTTTTTTGGCAAAAGATTTTGAAATTTATTGTTTAAAACATGGCAAAAATATTTTTATTTACATATATTTTATTTAGATGTCTTATATCTTTTTTTAGTTCAAATTAAAGTATTGACACCAAATCAGCATTATTATTTTATTAAAGGGGTTAAGCGAATAATAAAATGGGGAGAGAGGAGGACTTTTTAAAATAAGAATAACAACGTTTCATGCTATGAGAGATAGGGAAGAGGGGATAGGCGATATGCCACATACGACATAAGTAATTTACACATTTGCTGAGCAGATTAAATGCGATATGTCACATAATTTAATTAACACATTCGTTGAGCAAAACGGATGAGCAACTTGCTATCAGCAATTGCTCAACAAAACTACTTTTATTTAAAATTGTTAACAAGCTAATATTCCTACTGCTTGAGCTTGTATTTGCTGTTACAACTTAACCTCTTAAGCATTTTACGCATCTTGTTGACAAAGCTTATGCGTCCAAGCACATATGCTAGCTATGTGTTTACGTCCAAGTCGGAGCTTTAGAGCAACTTAACTACTATACAGCTCCTTATAAAAAAGCTGAACTAGAATTTTGTCTATACATTCAATTTAAATATTCGCGCGCATAACGCAAATAATATGTTTTATGGGTAATTTAAAGGAAGTAAAGGAGTGTCACTCTTTTATTACAAAAATCATTGTTAAAGGTTCTTAAAAAGTATTAACAATTGCAGAAACTTCAAAAATAAGGCCCAAAAGCGAAGTATTTGCAGGTGTGCTTTAAGCCTATAATAAAGATATATAAAAAAATTGTTGAATATGCTATATTTAATCTAAGTTCAATGGCTAAATGCTCGAAGTGGCATAGTCCACATTAATTCACATCACTTAGTAAATCTTCAAGTCTTTAAATCCCAGTTCGTCTGCACAGGTGTCGGCATGCTTTATTCCGATGTCCCAATTAAATTTAATCGCTAGACTGAGTGTGACTAATCGAGCGTCAACAATTTTGAGTGTTTCTAGGTCGGTAGTTTGTTGAGTACACAACTTAGCGCCATGTAAAGCAAAATTTGCTTCGCGCCTGTCGCGACTTGTTTTATTCAATTGCCTATCATCCAACAGTTCTTTAAGGCCCTTACTATGTACCGCTATGTCGGCTAAAACCGATGTAACAGTCCTTGGTACTGGCAACGTCCCTGTTATTTGAACTGGCACAAGTTGATGCTCATCACATTTCAGGCTACTTGCTAAATTAGCCAATTCTGCTTCATAAGATTTTAAAAATTCCTGATGAGTGCTAGCCGTTTCTACATTCATTTTTTTTACCTCTTCCAATTGTAGGAGTGTTTCAAAACTTTTCTCAGACCCCAAGTTACAAAACTCATTATTGGATATTTTTGGCAACATGCAGTTAGAATTTGATTGATTGGTATCTTTCTTTAAATGTGTGGTCTTACTTTGTGCCTTTGTTTCTGTTGTACCTTAAGATATTTAATATGGTAAACATCTTAATATATTTTAAAAATATGTCAAAGTGGCTAAAATATAACAACTGCCCAAGAAGATGTTTTAATTATTGTTCTTATAATGCACACCTATTATACATTGATAAACACTATTTAAAGGTTTTTTAAATTGTTAGAATTGTCTTCAACATTACTTTCATCACTCAAAGATAGCATAGAATCATGAGATTTAGACTGATTGGATTCTAATTTAGAATCAATTTTTAATGCAAGGTCTGATGTATCTTTAGTATTCTGCTTATTTTTCTTGGCTTCATTTAATTTCACAGAGCTCTTTTGCTTGTCTAAAATATTGTTAGAATTAAATTTATTTTATATTTTGTTAGATAATGTATTACTATTATTATTTTTTTCTTCTGTGTGGTAACCAGTTTCGTTTAAAGTTCTTTTATGTGCTAAGCGGGTTTTCATTTAAAAATTTTTGAATTCAAACTTAGAAATTTGAAATAGACAATTAGTTACATGTACACCAAAAAAAATTATTCACGGCCATCAGACTAGTGATGGTGAAATAGCGTTTGATAGGCGCTAAAGCTATAGCACATAGTCACTTGGAGGGGCTAAAACTATAGCATATAGTCACTTAGAGGCGCTAAAGCTATTTAGTAAAAAGGAAAGGAATATATTTTATTAAGGGGAAATTATAACAGACAGTGGTTACGAATCTATATATCGCGAGTTTATATACCAATAGACAACAATAAACATTCAAATTAAAGTTAATTCTGTTTGTTTATTCTTTCTCTTTGTCTTGTGCGTATCACAACCAAATCTCTATCAAGGTAAATGAATTTGTTTCACTACAGCTATAGTCACTTGGAGGCGCGCACACTTGGTGTCACATGTGCACATGATAATGTAATTTAACCTATAAATTTTATAACAATGTTAGCGCCACGCTATAACTCTAGCGCCTTATGTGATAATGTGCTACAAATCTAGCGCCTCCAAGTGACTATGTTCTATAGCTTTAGCGCCTCTAAGTGACTATGTGCTATAGCTTTAGCGCCTCCAAGTGACTATGTGCTATAACTTTAGCGCATCCAAGCGACTATGCCATGTAGATGGAAGGCGCTACACGCGATGGTGCTAAGCGTTTCACCCTCACTACATCAGACAAATAAAATTAATACACGATTACAACGAGGAAACAGATTATAGTAATACCATTCAAATTTGTCACATAAAACATATGCGATATATTGAAATTTACTTTTACTTAATAGTGCAATTTTATTGTAAACTAATTTCATATATAATGCAAGTTTGTATAAAAAAGACTACACATTAACAAGTTACATACTTTGGTATAATATAAAATTTATAAAAAAAAGCTCTTTTACAAACAATTAGTTAAACTATTAAATCACAATCGCGTTAAATATCTTGTAAATAAATAAAACATTGGTGGGGGCTGGGTGGCTGCGAGCTGCGCCTCCAAAATACTGCTGAGTGTCCGACTTGGAATTCGTTTTGGCGCCTTGGGCCGAGTTCTTGGGTATTGCTCATAAATAACTCATCCATACTTCGTATAATCGTAACACATTTGCTATGCAATTTATGGGCGAGAAACGGGCTATCGAGAATGCCTATGAGGGCGGACGGGCAATGGTCAAACTCTAAGCATTAGAATTAATAACTATTTGATCAGGTCAAAAATGCTAACACGAATAATAAATAATAAAGGGGATTATGATAACCCCAAATTTTAAATTGTTACAAATTGGTTGTATGCTAATAAAAATTTTGAACAAAGTATGGATATTTGACGTTTATCCCTAAATTAATATATTATTTTGGCTATTTTATCAAGTGGATAATTTTCTATCGCTAATACGACCTCCAAAACCCACCTATGACTAATTTGGCCCATAAAATAAAAATAATATTGGTTGAATTAGTAAGCTTGTATAAATTAGGTAGAAAACTTGACATACAGTTTTTTACCCCCCTTACATTTTAATTAATTTGAATATAAATAGATCATAAAAAGTTTGATTTGCAAGTTTAAAAAGATTAAAACCTATAGATAATATCTTAATAACTGAAGTATTTTATGTAAAACATTACATCTACACATATTAATTTAGTCTCAAATTTACATTTTTGGGGAAAAAAGAATCCAAGGTTATTTTAACAGACTATAATAATATAATTTCATGGATGTATATATAGTCTCCTGAATACCCATCTTCAATGATATTAAATTTAAGAGAATAGAAACAAAATGTTAAATTTGTTATAATTATAAATCATCTTCAGGAGAATAACTATCAAAGATATTGCACTTTTAAAAATTAGACACGTTGAAAAAAACAAAATGATAAGGGAAATTTAGGCAAATGGGCATTTTGAAAAACTATGAGAAAAAACAAATGTTAAAATCTAAGTTATTAGGTGTTGCAAATAAAAAAAAATATATACACACTTTTCGTTAAAAAAATAATTAATTGACTATTTTACCTTAAATTAATCTCATTTTACTCTATAGGAGCTGTATGATGAGTAGACATTTGAACGTAGTGATCCTTGCGAACCAGATATTTCTATTTTCAATAATGAAATGAAATAAGATTTAGTTATTTCTATTTCCCAATTTATGTGTTTAAGGGGATAAATTGTCTTTTTCGTTTATTAACGAAAAGATTTTTTTGCATACATATAAACAAACACACAACTGCACACAACGCATTGGTAATCGAGTTGTGCAGAAGCGAAATATTATATAATGTTTTATTGGCATGGATGCTAAATAGGGTTTGCGAGGTAATAGAAATTTTATGACATTTTAGTTTCGTATGCCGTGCGTCATCACTTATCGCTAGAGGCTTGCGTGAGGGGGTGGGAGAAAAGGGCGGGCGGCAAAAGTGGGGGGGGGGGGGGGTAAAGGGCGGGCATGGGCGACAAATTGGAGAACAAGGGGGGGGGGCAAAGAGGGGGGGGGGGGAGGGACAATGGTCAAACTCTAAGTGGGGGGTTAGATAACTATATACATTTTTGGCATAAAGGTTAGCCACCCACACACCAACAAATGCACAAAAATTAAGTGAGGCCCGGAAAAAGGACAAAATGGTTGATCTTTGGCCATGATCATCATTAATGCGTCGCCAAATAGCATTGCAATCTAAGATCATTGGCTTTTGAGCAATCCGGTCAAGAATGGCTAGAAGCTTACCCTAGCATATTTTCTAAAATTCTCTTAGAGAAATTATGCCTTTCAGAATAGCTTTTGGCATGGTTTTTAAATTTACGTCACCATACCCCTATCGGCTTTGTAATTCACTTGCATATGAGGAAGCGCGTCACCCTCTGAATGGTAAATTTAACAAAAGCAGGTATAGTAAGCACCAAAAAATAAACACATTGTTACAAGCTGCCCTCAAACGGGCAAAAGTTCTGTCCATCCTCGAACCTTCAGATCTTTTTTTTGAGGGGCGGATGCGTCCTTTTCTAAAATGGGACTACACTTATAATGATGTGTTTGCGCCCTCTAACGATACACACGACCCTTAGGATCGGCAGAGCATCTTAAATCCTTAAAATATTAAGCTTTAGCAGGCCAGTTTTATTCCTATCGTTTCGTCGTGCTCAAGGACGTTTGGGAAGAGCGCTTTAACTTTTTTAAAGATCACGATAAACGCTCACATCCTTCAAAAAAATAGAATAGTTTTCTACTAAGACAATCATTCGCCATTGCCATCGCTAATTCTAATTTTTATTCCATGATGTATTCAATGCCCATTCTTAAAGAAGACGAAGAAACGGATAATGCCTTTTAATCATTTTATTTATAAATACTTTCGTTCTTGTATCCTTTTATTATTTCATTATATATTTAATACTTCAGATATAAAGCATTTTTTATCAAAAAAATTTAAAGGGGCTAGAGCTATAGCGCATAGTCACTTAAAGCGCTATAAGCCATTACGCATAATCACATGGAGGCGCTATTAGTCACATTTTATATTTTGTTTTACAATGTATCACTAATATAATTTTTTTTTCTTCCGTGTTATACCCGGTTTCGTTCATCTTATGTGCTGAGCAGGTTTTCATTAAAAAATTAAATTAAATCCACAAATTTAAAAATAAACAATGTTCATAAAATGATTACTTGCGACTGATAAAATTGATACACGTTTGAACTAGACGTAGTGTTGAAAAAACGGCTATTGTCGACAAAACATTAACAGACCAATGGCTTTTTGGTCTATTTACCAAAGGTGGACTAAACAAAGTCGTTTTTACAACACTACTAGACAGATGTTGATCGATGCGTGAATAAACAAAATTTATTCAATTAAAGATTGGTAAAGAGAATTACATATTTTGTGAAGGTTAGATAAATAAATTAAAAAGTTAAGAATCGTAAATAATCGGAAAACATTTGGTTATGGCTAATGAATTATATCTAAAGATGGTTATGCCGATTTTCTGTCGAACGAAAAACGATTCGCGATTATCATGGGATAGCAATGAAATTTTAAAATTTTGTCGCATATAAACCATTCAATTTCAGCTTAACGCCATTTATTGAAGTTTATTTTTAACTAAAACTGCTATCTATCTAGTGCAAGTTTGTGCGTTAAAAAAAGTAGTTACGTACGATATAACACATTTACAAAGCAAAAACACACTAGTGAAAAAAGATATTTCCAGCGTAATTTTATGTGTCCCCTAAAAAATGTCTTTTGTGCTAATTCATCTTTATACATACATTGCTAAATCTCCCATAAAAATTACCTTAATTATGCCTTGTTCCCGTGCAAATTAAAGCGGTGATAGTAGTTAAAAACTTTATTCGATATAACCATATCCGATAAATTAAAACATTAAAATTGTGGTTATAATGCCACTTAAATCAACCATTCATTATTAGTCGCCGAAAAAATTTGGCATCTGGTGCATATAATGCAATAATTAAAAAAATCCGACAGCGTTGTGATATCATGCGGTATGAGTGCATTATAAATCGGTTGAAGGGATCACCGAAGTTAAAATTGATTTTTTGTATTAAACTTAAATCGTAGCCGGGTTAAATATCCTGTAAATGATTAAAACAAAGTAATACATATATTATCGATTGTAGACGGGTCGTTTGTGAGCAGGCGTATGGATAAAATCAACGCTTTTGCACATTTTAAAACTTCGTTCAAAATTCGAGGTTAAAAATTGTGATAATTTTGTAAAATTAAAATCCCGTCACCTTAAAAAGAGCGTATAATAAATAATTCATAATTCAACTACTGCATAGTGTCCGCGAATGTGTGGTGGGTGCTTAATGTAAGTAGAATAAGTAGCATTAGTAGTATAGTGTGACCTTGGGCCTAATGTGTTGATTAAAGTAGCGTAAAATATATAGGGACCGGGTGTTATTTTATCTGTCAGCCTTAGAAGTTCGAGCGTCATTTAGTAAAGGATTAAAAAAATGGTTCCGAGAACGTTTGAGCTTTAAGGTTGGTTCCAATTGGTGTCAAGGGCGTTGGCTGCAAATATCCTATTGAAAATAAGGTTAACGTAAATGATGTGTAAACAAAAAACCGCAAACTAAGTTCCATTTTAAAGCTAAAAAAACTGTTTCAAAAATAAAATTTTAACTTTAAATTATTATGACCCTCCCGAGATATTTGCATTTTAACGTGTGTCATTAGCTATTTTAATTTGCCTTTTCTCATAAAAATTGTTTACTCTCGTTTAAAAATGGAAAAATTATTTTGTTTTAAACCTAAGTTTTGTGGTGAAGCGGAGTTATAGATAGAATTGGGGTTCATTTGTCCTATAGGTCTGTTAGGATTCGGTGATCCAAATTGATTTATTTTAGTCTTGTTGTTGGGGACATAGGCGTTGCCTCCGATGCGTAAACTATCGATATTAATGTCCACTTTTCCACGCAAGTCCGACCAAGTATCTTTAGAGGCCGAATTATGATTAAGTGGAGAGGCGCATGATTTTACGGCTGTGTTTGTAGATGGGTTCGGGAACAACAAATTAGCACCCTGAATGCGTTGAAAAAATTTATACACAACTTTTAAAAATCGTTAAAACCCAAGTTTTACATAGGTAGTACAAATATTCGTTACAAATTCAAAGGTAAGAAAACTAAATTTTGAAGAATTAGAAAAACCTGCCCCAGGTAATACTTTTTCGCTTTGAAATTCCCAAGCATCTAGATACCATCGAAGTAACACTTAAATAGTAATACAAAGATAGAAGAAAGAATTTTTCTATGAATGGGTTTTAGTACTCTTTTCAAAATTTAATGTGCCTGGTAGAGGGAAAGAGTGTCATAATTTTATCTAAATACAATTCAAAACCGTTGAATACATCACAACTAATTAAGGATTTATGGACTAACGGGAGATTTGGCAAGGATGGGATCGGGCAGAGAGGGCAGTGGTTTGAATGGATTCGCAGCAGATATTGGCGGTGGAAGTTGTGAATGATCTAAGAGCCAATTTATAAAATATTAAATAACTTCGAGTTGTATCTTTTTTAGTGTCTTTTAAATTTCATTTTACATGTACACATTAATTAAGTATAAAAATTTAAAATCTCACTTTGGTAGCTAGTTTGCTGGAAGCTGGATTGCAAGAAGGGATTTACAGACGTCCCATGATCACCACTTAATGCGGCACCAAAAAAGGAATTGGCGTTGACGTTATTATTAGGCAACGGGCTCGAAGGTTTCCACGACGTAAAATCGGCAAAATCGTCGCTGCATAAATTTGTTATTAAATTTGAAATTTTGAAAAAAAGAAGAATTATATTAACAAGTATTGGGTTGGGGAGAAATAAGTAGAACTCTTTCCCCTCTACAAAACTGTGCCAATCGTGATTTTAAGAAATTTAGTTTTTAATAACTTTCGCGACGTCAAAATGGAGTATCCAAACGGTAAAAATCAACATTTTCGACACCTGCTATTTTTCGCTTTTCATCGTGGTCAAGACGCTGCTAAAACAGCCCGAGACATTTGTAAAGTAAACGGAGAAGGTGTCATAGTTGAGTCTACAGCACAAAAATGGTTCGCAAAGTTCAAAAATGGCGATTTTGACATCGCTGACAAGCCCCGTAGAGGAAGACCCTCGGAATTCGACGAAGAGTGTCTCAGAGCACTTTTGAAAGAGGACGGTCGCCAAACAAGTCGTGAATTGGTGGAAATAATGAAGTTCGATCATAAAACCATCCTAAATCATCTTCATTCGATTGGATTTGCCGAAAAATTGGGATCTTGGATCCCTCACGAGCTTAACGAAAGCCACAAAGAAAATCGCCTTCAAATTGCTTCTCAACATCTCGCCCGTCATCGAGCAACCCACGGTCATAAACAGCGCTTTTTGTACCGAATCGTCACGGGAGATGAGAAATGGTGTTTGTACGTAAATTTGATGCAAAGAAAGGAGTGGGTGGCTCCTGGAGCGACTCCAAAGCCGAGGGTCAAGCCTGACCTCCATCCAAAAAAGACCATGGTCTGCGTTTGGTGGGACTGCAATGGGAAATTCTGGAAAGGAATGCCACGGTCAACAAGGAGCTATATATATCCCAGCTAAACCGCGTGAATGAGGCTATTCGACTCAAAAGACCCCATCGACAAGGCCAGACCATACTCCTTCACGACAACGCAAGGCCCCATGTTGCTCAAGTCGTAAAAGCCGCACTCCAAGAGCTCGAATGGGAGGTCCTTCAGCATCCACCATATTCTCCGGACGTTGCACCAACGGATTACCATCTTTTCCGCTCTCTCTCGAACCATATGAGGGGCGTTACCTTGGACAATGTAGAGGGCCTTAAAAACTAGCTCAACAACTTCTTCGATACCAGACCGATCGATTTTTGCGTAATGGCATCGAAAAATTGGTCAAAAGGTGGGAGGAGGTCGTAAACAGCAACGGCGAATATATCATTGAATAAGTTATTGTTATAACAATAAATTATCGTTAAATAAAAGACTTTGATAAAATCTCTACGAACTTTATCCCCAACCTAATAGGTTGATATTAGGGAAAAAAATCTTAATTTTTTTGAACAGTAGAAGGTTTGACAAATTATAAATGCCAATATAAATTAATTCTTCTAAGCTATTCAGTCCAAACAACGGATTTTAAGCCGAATTCACCTAAATCTTAAAACTAAAGAGCACACCGATGTACCCCTGTTAGCTGCTATATAAACCAAGAACCAGTTGAAATTTAAGAATGCGGGGTCGGGCTTTAGTCGGGCCCGAAGAAAATAATTTTGGCCTCGGGTTCAGACAAATTAAATTCAAACAGCAGCCATAGATTAGTTTAATTAATTAATCAGAATCGTAATTTTCCATTATAAATCAATAAGATGGACACAACAAAACAAGACGGAACCATTCCTACTCGAAAATAAGTGTTCATCTTGAGCCCTACAAAATAGAATTTCCTCGGCCCGAGCCCGACACTTTTTATTTTATTTTGCCCGAGCCCTATCGGAGCCCGACCAGATTTTTTTGAAATTTTTGCAAAAAAATTATTCAGAAGGCCCACCCGATTTTTCCTTTTACATAAAAATATTTTGTCTCCTCTAAATAGCCTACTCAATAAAAAAATATTTTAGCGAGATTTTGCCTCGGGCCTCGGGTCGAGTTAACCGATCAAGCGGAATCCGAGTTCGTGCCGGGCTCTACGCTCATCTAAAGCTATAACTTACTGCGAGTGCTTGAAGTGACCATTTTGCTGGTGCAGAGGGTTGGGGTTCCCATTGGTTGTGGTATCGTAAAAGTGCTGGGAAGCAGAGCTATGTTGCTGGACCGTGGTGGTGGGCGGAAAAAAATCACAAGTGCCCAAGCTGCCGAACAGCGAATTATCGCTTTTGTTTGCGAGGTTATTAGAGCCATTCTCGGCGGAGGGAGATATTAAATCGGCCAAAAAATCAATGTCTGATTTGGTGGGTACGAGTGAAGATACGTCACCATTCTACGAAAGGAAAAAAGAGCAAAATTTTCAAAATTCCCATTTTAAAAACGACTCGAAGGTATTTAAAATTCTGAGTAATATATTTTATTAAAAGAAACTTTCTAAAATCAATAAGCCTACTAGCACTACGGGCTCTAAAATTTTCAGTTAAAACGGAAATAGAGGAAAAATCTTAAGCCAAGTTATTGAAACGTGCTTATAAGTCGCGGTAAATAAGAGATTCGCTTAAACCGCAAAATATAAAAATGTGCATGATCGTATTAAGTAATCGAGTAGCTTTCGGGTGTCTTTAGGGTGCCAAATCTACATTTAAAGCGGGTTAGACATTTCCAAAATTAATATAATCTTAGGCAAGAAAGATGATTCAACATTTCACATTTTATTTCCATTTTTTCCCCACGTTACAAACTACTTTGCCTATACATCCATAAAATAAGGTGCTATTCAAATGCTCAGTAGAAAATAGCAAAATGCTAAGTAATCATATTTGCGCTAAGCTTTTTATTAAAAATGCCAAGTTTTTTTTATTGAAAAGCGGTATGTATTTAAAGACTTGATAGAAATATGTGATATTTACTTTAACGCCAGGGGCTCCGTTGTTGGTGCTTGTAATATCATCTTCGGCAAAAAACAAGTCGTTAGCCGTATTTTGGGCCGACTGGTTTTGGGCTCGACGAGCGGTGGGCGAGCTTGGGGCGTTGGAGTTGAGGATAAAATTTTTGGCGGCAGGGCCCAAGTCTATCTTCTTTTTGCCGCTCGCTAAAAAAGCAAAACACAGGATTTTGACAGGGAAAAACTTGTATTTGTTACAAAATTGCAAAAAAAATCCCCTAAATTTTCTTAAAAATTTCAGAAAATTGATTAAACCGATAGGCTTAAATTTCATTTGAATCCAAGGCTGTTTTAATGAAACACACGCGTTGAGCCATGCTTGTTAAATGACTTTAATTCACAAATTACTAAAATTTTTTTATATATATGTTAGATTGAAATATTCCGTTTAAAAGCTGATTAATAAACTAGAGGACGTACCCATAAATACTCCCTTATAAGATCCATTATAAAACTTTGCTAAATTTGAATAAGATTTAATAGGGTTGAAAACGGCTGTGTTTTGTTAGGTCGATCCTTGGTTTTAGTCGACTAAACAGACCAACGAATTTTGGTCAAACCTTTATTCTATTTATATTTAGTCGATTAAAGCCAAAGGTCAACCAGACAAAACCTAGCCGTTTTTACAACACTAGTTCAAAAATAGCCAATGGCATTTTTACAATTCAGATGTTATTAATAATTAAAAAAGCAGTTCGAATTTAGTCCCAAAAATTTAACCCAATAAAACAAGACGACCATTAATAAATAAAAAAGGTAACCTAAAATATCTCGGGCGGATGGCTTGCCATTTTTAACGGGCTGAGGAACTTTTAGCGAAGGATCGGTGCTGAAAGTATTAACAGAAGTGGCTTGTTTGGGATGGAATGAGGCGTTACTGCTAGAGCTAGACGAGCCCGATCTTTCAGGTTGGGCGGCGCTTGAATTTTCTTTGCGAGGATCGGCTGCATCATATGCACAAGAACTACCGTCATTCCTGATTTAATTCCAATAACATAAAGATTTTGGTATAATATTAAATTTTATGATATTGTTGTAAGTAAAACGCGAGGCTGACATGCTAAAGATATATCTCAAAACAAATTTTAGAGACGTATTTTTGAAATAAAAGTTGTGTAGTGGTGGTTAAATAGGATGTGAGCCTTGTCAAGCTTGAAACTTACATCTAAAAACACCCCGACCCTAAGTTACTATATATTAGTGGGGTAAAAACGGCTGGATTTTGTTTGGTCGAGCTTTGGTTTTAGTCGACTAAACATAAACAGACCAAATTTTTTTTGCTCTGATTTTCTTAGTCGACAGCTAGGCTTAGTCAAAATTTAAAAAACCGACCAGGGTCGAGCGTTAGTCTTAGTTGAACCGAAGGTCGACCAAACAAAACCCAGCCGTTTTTACTACACTAGGTTTTAGTCGACTATAAAGACCACAAAACGTTTGGTCTAAACCAACCCCTACCCAAAAATTATAACAACCTATAATTAGGCCCAAAACTACACTTTGGTGGCACACCTAAAAACCCCGACACTGATCATGGTCCAGGAGAATATCTTCAAAAAATTACTTTTTCTGCCAGTAAAACTCTTAGCACTAATAAACATCAATAAGAACCAAACCTTTGAATAGTGGCCGAGCCCAAGCAATAGTTTAGGTCTATGGAGATTCGAAAACAAATCAATAATAATTCGATATACGATTAATATAGTATTGGAGGACCGGTGTAATATCCATTTCCACGACGCTCAAAAAAATCGACATGCCAATCAAAATTTTTTCTTAAAACTTGAAATTAAATTTCTATGGGCTAAGACAAACGTCAATCAACAGATGTTTTTAGTTACTAACCCATAAAATTCACAAAAAATATTGATTATAATTCAACCATGGTTTACAAGATTAATTAAAATTTATCATATTTAGCATTCTGCAAGCTAATTGATGAACTCAATATTGTATTTGGTACATTTATAATAACCTAAGGGATATCTGTTGAGCTTGAGCTAATGATCATTATATCTGATCTATGTTTATAAGCCTATCCTTTTAATTGTAATTTTGGTAGGGCTAATTGATGAACTCAATTTTGTATTTGGTATATTTATAATAACCTAAGGGAAATCTGTTCAGCTTGAGCTAATGATCATTATATCTGATCTATGTTTATAAGCCTATCCTTTTCATTGTAATTTTGGTAGGGCTAATTGATTAACTCAATTTTGTATTTGGTATATTTATAATAACCTAAGGGATATCTGTTGAGCTTGAGCTAATGATCATTATAACTGATCTATGTTTATAAGCCTATCCTTTTAAATTGTAATTTTGGTAAAGCTAAATGATAAACTCAATATATTATTTGGTACATTTATAATAACCTAAGGAATAGCTGAGTTAGTACTTGAATACATTGAGCTTGAGCTAATGATCATTATATCTAATCTATGTTTATAAGCCTATCTTATTAATTATTTTTATTGTCTATAAGCTTAAAACTAAGGTAAAGTTTATAACTTAGACTAATAAAGTAAAAGATTTTTTAATAAGCTTCAAATGATTATGTGCATTTTTATACAAAACTAGAGATGAAAATACAAATGCTTGAGCTTGACTAAACTGATATTCATAATTTTCTTGATTTAACCTAAATTTATAAAATACATGTGAAAAAAAAGATTTGATAATATACTTAAATGGCTAAATTGATAGTTTGTTAGTGATTCTCTAAATTTTAATTTATAATTTAGATAATTATGCATAGTAATTATTTGAAATATTTTGAAAGTCTTGTGTCGTCATTTTAGTGTCTTCAAAAAAAATACATGTTTTTGTGCCAAAACTAACCTATTGAGCTTTTAGGAAGATCACGTGATATGGCATATAACTCGTTATTATGCCATATTAACCAATAGGAATGTTCAACTGAGCGTCGTCGTTTTTTAAATGTCGACGTTTCAGATCATTACACCGGGCAAAAATTTTAATATATAAAAAGTAGCTTTATGTGATTTTTTTAAGCTATATTAAAGCCGTAAAACTACTATAAGTGTACGATTCAATCACGAACTTAAATATTGGAATAACATGTGTGCAGAAGGCCAAAGTCGCGATAATCAAGCGTGATCAAAATGTCAATCCACGGTAACCATAATTTAAATATTAGCCTTTAGTTTGAAACATCAAGTTTCGACTTTTTCAATATGTGTATAAATATTTTATCAGGATCTTAGGTTTCCACTATAAACAACAAGTGGGACAAGAAAAGGTGAGAGTAATGTAAATAAGCAAGAAAAATTATATCTTCGTCAAGGCTGAAAAATAAAAACAGATCTTGGGCTCGGGCGAGGTCGCAAAAATTTAAGCCAACCAGTGGCGGTCATTAGCTAGTCTTTATTCAACAGCAAAATATTTCCCCCGAATATCATTTTGATTGTAAACCCAGTGTGGAAAAAAGACATGACATTCTTCAAGCGAGCCCATAAATTTCATTAAAGACCGGCATGGGTGGGTTAAACTTTCAAATGTCTTCGAATCGGATTGGGTTCGGGTTGAAAATTTTTAAAATTCCTTCAGATCGGGTCGGGTTGGAAAAAATGACTTCGCAGTTCTCTAAATTGCATAGCAATCAATACACATATCGATACTCACGTTTTATAGTCTTCTGGGTAAGTGTCGGGTCCGTCTATGCTGTAAGCGTCGGTAAATTTTTTGACGAGCGTAGAATTGGAAATTTTGGAGAAGAGATCCGTTTTGGATGAGTTTCCAGCGCTAGGGGTGGTGGAGAATGAATCCAAGGCGTTAGTGCCAAATTTATTGTTGCTTTTGTCGAAATCGTCTATGACCGAGGATACGCGACGGGCACCTTCGGGTGACGTCTCTTTAAAATCACCTAAATAAAAATTTGTTAAAATTTATTGCAATTATGGCTCAAATTCAAATCCTTATTGCCCTCCTCTAATTCCAATGCTGGCTACGCCCATGCATCCTATGATATTCGATTAATTTGCCCGAGGTTTGAGACGTAATTAAGGGCGATAAAATGTGAAATATAAATAGGGGATAAAAGGAGCTAATAGATATATATATACATTATGACTCGTAATAAGATGGGTTAAACGAGTGGTTTGAACTTAAAACTTGGCGATTGAACTTATTCTTAAAGGGTCGACTCTGGCCTGTTTATCAAATTTCGACTAAGCTTAGCGGTCGACTAAGAGAAACGGACCGAAAAAGCTTAAGTTTGTTTATGTTTAGTCGACTAAAATTAAAGGTCGACCAAACAAAACCCAGCCGCCGTTTTTACAACACTAGCCCCCGACCCCGAGTATAAGGCAATAATCGGATTAAACTTTTCTATTTGGGGTTGGGTTTAGGGTTAAAAAAATGAAAGTCAAAATGTTTTGAAATGAAAAAGAGACTTGACCTGGTAAAATTTTTTACTTTTAAATGTTTAAGTAGAATTTTAAAATAAAATTTTTCTTGGAGCTTACAAATGTCTCTAGCCCTTAGCCGTAGGCGAATGTAATTCCTATTAATCAGCCCTCCCCCACCCAAGGCAGATTACATAATTATACCTTCAATCCTTAAAAAGCCTAAGAACAGTTTAATGTTAAAAGTTAAAACCAGTTATCACTTTTAAGATAATCTAAGTTTTATGTATTATTACAAGGTTATTTATTGAATGTGTAGTATATAAGACATAAAATATCTAATGAAATTGTTATTAATATATAATAAACTTTATAAAGCTTGTGTATTGCTTAGTAGAATTTGAGCAAATTATGGATTTATAATTGGAATAGTTTCTCGACTCTAAGGTTTAAGATAAGTTTTTTTAATCACCGGATAAACAAAAAAACAGTTTGGATGCTTTTTCTATAGAAAGGTTGGCAAACCAAGTTTTCAAATAAATCACGATGATTTACGCCCAATTATTTGTCATTTATTTCTCATAAATTAAGATGTAGTTTTCATGAATATTTTGCTGAAGCATATGCGTAGCCAAGATTGGATTCAGGGGGGGGGGGAGAAATAATGATTTAGGGAGGGGCAAAATGATAATTTTTCAGAAATTTATCCATAATTATACAAAAATTTAAAAGAAATTTCTGGAGAGGGGGGGGGGGCAGCCGCCCCTCCCTACCACCCCCTGGCTACTACGCGCCTATGTTCACAAGCACACACAAAACAAACACTTACTGTAAGATCCCATAGCGGTGGAATGCACCGTATGATTGGCCATAGAAGATGACATCCCGATAAATTTGTCGCGATTTTTTTTAGCCTTGCGTCGTTCTTCCTTGATTTGTTCGTCATTTTGCAAAAAATCCAGGATTTCTTTAACCTTTTGTCTCACTGCCAATATATTGAAATTTGAAAAAAAATGGAATTATTGATTCGTATAATCAATATTAATCTCCTATTTCCTCTCTTTGATGGGTGTTTAACGTTATTTTAATTCTTAACTTTAAATAAAAAGCAAATATGTGAAATATTTGGTAAAACTAAATTATATCACATTGCAACTTTCAGTCCCAATATACCATAATATCTACTACCAATCTAGTTTTTTTCCTTCAAACAACCGTAAAATTTTAAGAGTACTATATAATAAAGATGAAATGACCAATCACTTTGTCCCAATTCACTTTAGGGGACGAAAACTTAGCTTTCTCCTCATTATATATGTCAAGCCTAAAAATATGCATTTTCAAAATTGGCATCAATTAATACGAACAAATAACACCTTAATGCATGCAAAAGCAAGAAAAATAGTTGATAGCCAATTTACAGCTCATTACTATTTCGGATAACGCGACGCCGAAACGCTAAAACTTCTAAGCCTTTTTTGTCATTAACTACGGGAGAAATTACTTTTTTTAAAGAATAAGCTAGCATACATAATGACGATATTATAATATATCGCGTGCAATTAAAAAACTCCATATGAACTTGATAATAATAATTATTCGGATATTCTCATGGGACATGCTTAAGATTGTTTGGTTGAAGGAACACATGGACCATAATGATATAATAGTTATATATAAAAAAACATTATATTATTTGAAGGCTGAACCAAATTGCTACTTTCATAGAATTAACGTAAATTTAATTGCTAGTTTTGCCGGTTTTAAAAGTGAAAATTTGAAAAAATTGGGGGATATCCTCCTGTAAAAGATTTAAACTTAGCTACGACAATTTTTGCACCTTGCTACTCTGTATACCAAGCATTAGTTAAGACATAACATTGCTCTGTTAAAACGTTTTTAATAACTTGTTCATGTCTCCACGAATTCAAAAGGTATTAGTTTGACTTACAAAAATCCTACGAAACGCCAGTTCAAATATTTTGTTAAACTTTAAATTAATTCCAGTTAACTCATTACTAAAACTAACCATGAGGTTAAGCAAAGTTTAATAATTTTACTTAATAAATTAGCGATCAATAATTTTACATAATAAATTAGCCGCATTGAATGTTTTGAGCGCTTCAGGCCTTTGTTAATAGCACAGACTTATCAGAATTAAACGGGGGCAATAATGATTTGGGGAGGGGCAGAATGATCATTTTTTGAAAATTCTAGCCTTAATAAAATTCAACAAATTTATGGACTACGAGGGGGGCAGCCGCCCCTCCCTGCCCCCCCCCCCTGGCTACGCCCATGGTGCGTTCGTACTTAAATTTATTTAAACCATGCATCATAACGATCATAACTTACTAAGCCTGACGACCATACCTGGATACGAATAGCCTCCCCCCCACCCCCCTTAAAGCGTAATACCAAAATAACAGGCATTCTTCCCATCGTGTCTTTCTTTAAAGGACGACATCTGTCGCGCGCTAAATGCATTTCGCACGTAAAGTGAAGTTATGAGATAAAAGAAGATACAACGAACGATAAACAGCGAGCGAGAGAGGGGGGGACACCAACCAACAATTTTTTTGTTTTTGTTTTTTTTATTACCTACTAGTTACCTGCTAGAGCTAATCTCCCCCCCCCCCGCCCCGCCGCGCCCCCCTTCTAGGTTTCCGCAAAAAAGATATCATAATTGGGGAAAGACACTCGACTTATTTTGCCTTAGCAGCATCGAAACAAACTTTGGAAAGAGTGCCACCCGCGAGAGTTAACTAATTCGCGAAGAAAAATAAAGATGATTTCAACCCAAAAATGCTTTATAAACCTTTAGGGGCTTTGCTAGAGAGTGCAGAATTATGATAATTACAAATTGGAAAGAGTTATATATAATCGAAAGAAAAAGTTAGGATTTCCATGATAAATTCGTGATTTTTAATATCGGAACATTAATTAATATATAATATATACAATATAGTATTAATAAAGGTAAGTAAGGTTAAATTTCTTGGTGGAAAAGTTTGAGAGAACTTCCAATTTCATGGGCGTAGGCAGGAAGGGCGGCTGCCCCCCTCTAAACTATAAAATTCTTTATAATTTAATCTAATTACATGACAAAAATTACAAAAAATTGTTATTTTGTCCCTCCCTAAATCATTATTGCTCCCTTCTAAATCCAATCATGGCTACGCCCATGTCGAGTTTTTTTTTTAAAAAAAAGAAAAAGGTCAAAAATTGAAGTCCAACCCGGCCCGTTTTAGGATATAATTCGTAATTTTCTCTATTCAGCCCAAGGCCTCGCGTTTAGCCGAAATTTGGGCTAGAGAGAATATGTTAGTTTATAAGGGCAAAATGATACTTTTTTAAATTATTCTATTTTCAAATGCAAAATTTGAATGGTATGGGCGACTAGTGTAAACTAACAAAAAATTTAGCTAAAAAATTGGGCAAAGGTAAAAAGATTGAATTTTCCCAACAACGCTAAAAACTTAAAGTCTTATCTCTTAGAAAAACTTGTAGAATACTTACCCTGTTTAAGATCAACATTGAATTTAAATGTAATTTCCAGGGGAAGACTCTTAAAAAGCGGGGAATTTAGCTTAAAGAGCATTAAGTTAGCAGATTTAACTTTCAAATTAAAAGGAGAGTTTTTTTTATTTCTTTAAAGTAAATATGATATGTAAATTGGGCCCCCTTTACATAAACCCAAACCAGAATTATATTTAAATCCTTATTACAACATTATATTAAAACAAATATGATATATGGAAAATAAGTTAAAAGGAATTGGGCACTATATAATAAATAAGCTAAAAAAAGTAATTTTGGCAAAAAGGTGATATATAATTGAGTTGTAAATATATAATAATCAACATATGAAAAATATAATTGTCTACAGCTAGGGTACGTGAAACAAGAATAAATTAATTGGTTAAAATTAAAGTGAGCTAAAAGAGTTTGTGGGTTTAAAATATATGTAATCATAATAATCATTTATCTTTATTATTTATGTATGCTAGCAAATCAAAATATAATGATAAAGTTAATATTAAGCTCTATTATGAAGATTACCATTTAATTAAAGTTTAAAATGATTTATTTAGTGAGTAATCCCAAAAAGTTTTTGCATAAAATATAAATAAAAAAGTATACTATAAATGGCTTATATCAATGCTCTCAAAGCAAATTTTAATATATAGATTATAAAATGCTAATTAATATAAGAAATAAATTATTTTACCATTGATACCCTGATCCTTGTGATGCTCATCAAGGTAGGAAAAATTTTCTAGAGTTCTTAAATCAAACATGTGTTCACGGGCACTGTTTACTACTCTATCTGACCCATTCCGGATTAAATAAGCCAAAAGAACTAATGCCTAAAGAAGGCAAAAATCTTTAAATTTGGATATTTATATATTAAAATTTTTTTGATTTATCATTTTAATTACCAAAAGAAAAGTAGCTATGCAGGTTTCATAGCATAAAAAATATTCAATGTTAAGTGATAATACCAACTAATCTTAATACTTTATAAATTCTTCTCCAATTCTTAGATTCCTGAAACATCCTTCGCCATATCATCCCCATAACTTCAGAATAATGTTCATATGTGTATGTATAATGAGCAATTTCCTGCATTAAAGGTCCTGTTGGTCCCCATGCTTCATCGTTTGTAGCTTCCCTAACTTTTGATTCAACTTCTGTGTAATTCATCACAACATTTGTGCTAAAAAGGGTTGTAAATTATTTAATATAAAGACATTGCCTTCTTATCAATACATAAAACATTGTAAAATTTTTAAAACTCCTTACACTTTATCAGTCATCTCACGTATTTTCCACATACTTATCATTTTGGAACGATAATTTTCAAATATTAAAGCATAAATTATATTTAAAATTAAATTGACCGACGATTATATAAATAAATAAACAACAATCATATCACGTGATTTAAATGTCCCCAGGTGATAAAATATTTATATACTTGCCAAAGAAGTACAACTACAATATTTTAAGCGATTGTCTTCATCTGCGTAGCCAGGTTTTGGATTGGGGGGGGGGGCAAAACGTTTAAAATTTAATTAGAGCGAGGCAAAACATAAATTTTTTTTAAATTTATTAACGTTTTTGCATTAAATTTTTTTTTCTCATAATTTAGGCCAAAGGATACAAGTAGGTGATGAGAAAGCCAAAGTGACCGTTGATTGGAGACAGCACACCAATAAGAATGAAATCAAATCCTTTAGACCATCATGTGATATTATCAAAATGAGGCAGTTGACTCAGGTCATCCATAAGTAACGAAGGTGAACACAGCCTTTTGTGGTGCGAATTGTCAGCTTTCATGAAAATCAAGACCGCGCTCATCACCGCTTTAGTGCTGGCCTTTAATGCAGATTGGGATACAAGATTAGTGGACGATGAGTATGGACGATTTTAAAACAGCGGTCAGGATGGTAGTAGCGTATGCGTATAAAGCCCTTAGCGAGTTTGAAGCTCAATAACCAATTAGACGCGAGGCTTTGGGCGTGGTCTACCGGCTAAAGATTAATGATTTCGTTAAAGAGATTCCTCTCGCAACCGCCCACAAGACAATAATTTATATAATTCATCAAAGCAAATAGGGAAAGTAGCAATGGTGGCCCTGCTTAATGAGATGGACCTTATTAGAATACCGAAAGTTTATTTTAAACTAGGAAATGGATAGTGCGGTTGATCTTTTGTTAGAAGGCTTAGCGAACTTGCCTAAGCGTAACTAGTTCCTTAATAGCTATAGTTATAAAGCATAACAAAAATATTAATTTTTTCTGAAATTTGTTCATGTGTTACTAAGGAAACTTATTTTGAACGCAAGAAAAGGTTTTATCAAGCTATTAAGATGATTAAATATTTAAACGTCTAAACTATAAACCATATATGCATCCACTCAGATAGATGTTTTTATATTTATCAACAGTTTCTTATTTTGTATCAAGTTCCGTTTTTCGATAACTTACAATTTTCTCACAATAATTTAAATAGGCCTATATTTACCTTAATATCTTCATAAGGTAGACGCAAAAAGTCTATTCATCTATTCATTTAAATTACACCCATTGCAAATAAAATTTGTTACAATTTCATTAAAATAACTGATGTACTTTTAATGACGGCTAGTATAAAGATTTTTGGCGCACAATAACATTAAAAAATTAAGTAAACCTGTTAAAGGAAGTATCTACGGATCATGGTATGAGAATAGATAAGAGGACATGTTTTATATGTAGTTACTCTTTCTAAAATAATTATGAAAATTAACAAAAATGCTAAATTATGCTAAAAAGGATGTAGAACCTTTCTTTTAAAAGGGGTCAAAGCTTTAAAGCTGTATGACTATAACGTTCCTATATTTGCATAAATTAAAAGCTGATATAATATATTTTTTTAATAAGTTGATGGCTTATTAATTAATGTGTTAGAGTTCTGGAGGTAAAAAGTATAAAATATTTTAAGTTTTAAGCTCATCTGCAAAAGTAAAATGGTTATGTTAAGGATAGGACAAAGAGTTCTATGTAGGTAATATTTAAGAGATAGACTATGCCAGATTTGGAAAGAGTGTTAGATGCATACTTACACGAAGATGGGTCAGGAAACCCTAATAGGTATTTAGATCTTTTAATTGCAGATTAGTAGTGTTGCAATATGTCTTGACTTCTAAAGCAAAATCTAGTCTCGTCTCGGGTGCTATTATGAAAATCTCGATCTCGTCTCGGCGAGATATCTCGACATGTCTTGATTTTTAAAACCTTTTCCATACTATCTACTTTTTCCACTCGTTTTATTAAATTCTTGTATAAATGAAAGATTTTATAAATAAAATGGGGAATCATGTTTTTATTAAAAAACCTTCATAATCATGTCATTTACATATGAGAACTAGCAGCCACCCTATGACAAAAATAAGTAAGCCAAGAATAATAATTTAAGACAAGAGTTTAGTCCTTTGATATAGTCGTGATCAGTTCTTATCTAAAAAATTTACCGATGTTTATTATATTATTTTAGAAATCCAAAAGGCACGAGTGGATACTTTTTATTATTCATAACACAAATAAATAGTAATGCTTTTGGGTCGGGTTGAAATTTTAAAAACGCTTTCGGGTCGGGTCGGGTTCAGGTTGAAATTTTAAAAACGCTTTCGGGTCGGGTTTGGGTTGAAATTTTAAAAACGCTTTCGGGTCGGGTTCGGGTTAAAATTTTAAAAATGCTTTCGGGTCGGGTCGGGGTAAGGTTTGCAGAATACGCATATAACACACACCCCACACAGCCCCATAATTTTATCACACACACACACACACACACACAACATATACTACTAAGACTAACACTGCTATCCCGCATAGCATAGTATATGCATGCAATGCAATGCATCCCAACCCTTTATGAAAATTTATTAATACATAGATGGAACCTTTCACATATATACATGTTAAATGTTTAAATCATTTCTATATTAAAAAAAATCTTAATTTTTTTTTAAATGATAACAAAAAAATATTTTTTATTCATTCATAATTGTAAATACTTAAAAAGTCTAATGCATCTTGAAAAACGAAAATAGTTAAAGTAAAATATAAAATTTATTCTTAAATTTATCGCATAAAAGACATTTTTTTAGGTTAACCTGAGGTCAACCTGGGGTTTCAGGTTGGGGATAAAATTGAGCTGAAGCTTTTTCAGGTTGATTTTCGGGATCAACCTCAGGTTAAGGTTCGGATCTTCAAAAAACCTTATCAGGTTTTTGAAAACCTGAACCTAAAACCGATCTCAGGTTGAACGTCGGGAAAACCTGACCTAGGTTTAAACACGCAGTAATAAAATTGGAGCGGATGAAGGTTACAGTAATATGTTGCAAAATAAATATTCCGCTCCAACAAACGAATTCTCGACTAAAAGTATGCCTAATTTGGATAATCCATACCATTGTCAGCAATGCAATTGTCAATGGCCTTACAGAGCTGGTGGACACAGAAAGAATATCTAACATTTGTAATCGACCTATTCCAGAAACTTATTAACTTATGTATTGCTTTTATATAGGATATAACATCTGCAATCGACCCCTTACATAAACCTTTTGTCACATGTACTGATTTCCTAATTATTTTAATGATTTATTAATATTATGTATTCTAAATGATCATATTCTATCATTTGTTTTAATGATAATAAAAAGATAAAGCTTTAGTAATTTGTTTTTAGTTGCTTATAATTATTATTATTAGAAGGTTTAACATGTGCCTGGCCAGGTTTTGGATTAAGGGGAGCGGGCGAAACGTTCAAAAGTTCAATTAGGGGGGGGGCAAAACATAATTTTTTTTAATTTTTAAGGCTTTTTGCACTGAAAAATTTTTTTATTCGCTATTTACCCTGCCCCCCCCCCGACTACGCCTATGGGGTTTAAAGAGGGTGAAGATGATTATGCTTGGAAATTGTAAAATATAATAAGAAAGGAAGTATAACGATAAGAGACACGATGTATACACATCCTTGAACTTCTAAGGTAAGCCTTCTAATTTCCATAAATGTCAATTACGCCGTTTTCATTGTGTCAGAACATCTTGACACCCATTGAAATTTATTTCGGTGATAAATGCATAATTACACGGATCTACAAATAATGACTCTGTGATTGTATCCCGCGATCTGACAACTAATTATGATTGAGAATTTTGCGCTGAACCTTAATATGCTTTTCGTTTTTCTTCTAGTTGTCCGGATTTTGTGATTGAGGCTAAAAGTGCAAAAAACGGCTTTTTTAAGAGGCCATATTCCCGCGCCATTGAAAATTTATATTTAAAATAATATTTATAGAATCTTATACACCTATTATTGGTCTATAGGATCATAATTTTATTTTTTCCGCTATAATTTTAAAATTTATCCATGTTTATCTGAACCTCCCTCCCCTCATTAAAAGTCCTCCCTATATGTCTGGGGTAACAGAGTACATTGGAGTACATACTACGTATGCGATGTTTATTAATTCATCGATGTCCACTTCACCACCACGCATTCTTTTACCCTTTTGCTGTGCTTAGCCAGGGTTGGTGAACAAAATTACATTGTCTTTGGCCTTTGCTCAATCCTTTTGGAACCAACGTGCTAGCTGTGCAGGGTCTGGAGGAAGGGTCGGGTCTCGGGTCACCCGTGCAATTCTCTACAAAGGTAGATAATCAATTTCTCAGTGAACGATCACCGCCAATTTACCATCTTATTGAGACACGCCAAGAGTTTTACATAAATATATGTAATAATTAATTGCTATATATGTATATTATGGTTTATCCTACAATTAACTTTAATTCAATGAGCAATTTTACTTTCGCCATTTTATATCACAACTTTCTCAGTGAGCGATCACCGCCAATTTACCATTTTATTGAGACATGCCAAGAGTTATTACATGAATATATGTATATTATGGCTTATCCTACAATTAACTTTAATTCAATGTGCAATTTTACTTTCGCCATTTTATATCACAATCAGAGCTGGGTGCGCGCACCAGGTGTGCGCACCGGTTTTGCGGTGCGACGTGCTTGCGCGCACTTTTTTAAAACCAAGAGCGAGTGCGGGTGCGCGCACCTTATTCACTCGATGCGCGTGCGAAATTGCGCTCCTATTTTGCGCACATTTAGAATTTTACAATTAATATATTTGACATTATCTTACATATCGCATAGCATATCTCACAAATTAACATTGTAGTTAAACAACATCAAAGATAGATTTATGTTCCTGGTGGAGGAGATAACAAGGCGGGAAATTTAATTAACATCGATAGACAATATAATTAATTAATATATCCGCCATATTTTATATTATTCCCCTATTTACTTTATCAATTATTGCTTAAAACGTTTTGGTGTATCATAATTAATATTGCAATAGAAGTTGAAGTATAATTAGAAAAACAAAAACAGACAGGTAATTAGGATAAATAATTAACAATATTGTAATATTTCTATTCAGTGTTTTTTGGAAAACTTTTACCCGCCGTTACTATCTTGATATTTCATTTCCAACACTTTTAAACTTCTCATCGCTATCGTAAGTTTAATCACATAATAATTTTGTTATAAAATATATTTTTTGTAATATATTTAGAATTTAGATAGAGTGTAAAGAATTATGGGTGCGAGTGCGCGCACCGGGTTTGCGGTGCGAGTGCGCGCACCTCTGTTAAAATTGGTGCGGGTGCGAGTGCGCACACCGAATTTTCTCAAAGTGCGGGTGCGAGTGCCGCACCGGTTTTTTTGGTGCGATTAACAGCTCTGACAACTTAGTTTAATAAATACTACCTTCTTATATAATGCTTATAATTCAATTCATTAGTTTCCACTCAGTTACGTCATTGATTATACTTTATGTTTCGACGTCAATTGTTATTATTATAATGTTTATACACATTATCTTTCAGTTTCAATTAAAAGTTCATTACCTAAATCTAAATGCAGCAAATATGATGAACAATATAAACAAATTGATACACACCACTACACAGAGTACGTGTGGAATAATGGAGATGTTTTGAATTCGGATGATTAAAGGAGAAAAGATTCCTGCGCATAGAACGAACAATTTGCCAGGTTTTTAAATATATTCTATATATGTAGATGTACTCTAGCGCCCCCCCCCCCCATTAGTAATTAGCTAAAGCTTAAACTACTAATTTAACGGCAAAACAATTAAAATATAATAGTGTAAGGGTTTATGTGGTAGTTGTTTAGTAAAAAGTTTATAATCTAAAATAATTCTTTGCGCTGGTGTTTGTGTCCCGTGATCCTTTAACGTCTCTCATCTCTCTTGCTCACTAAGATTTATCGGACATGTGCTTTTATATCATTCTTGTCTGCCTAAATGCTTGTGAATTTGCAGTTTAACTGAACGATTAGTCTTTTTTCGCAAATAATGCATATAAACTTATAAAAAGCCCCCCCCCCTTAGAGAATGATTGATAAACTTAAATAAAATTTCATAGCGGCTCAGGAGCTTAGATCGCCATATATATATATAATTAATAAAAAACCAGAGCAAGATATATAGTTTAGGTACTTAATATAATTTTAACTAATTCACTGTATATATTTAATACTATAATTATATCGTAAGAGTTTAGAGATGTATTGCAATGTTATATCAATATGCGATATATTTTGCTTGAACAGAGATTTACGTAGCTACAATACAACAAATCATTTTCTCCTATACAAAGATACATAAATTTTTCAATGTTGATATATAGAGCATAGGTTATAATTTGGGAGTAATATAATAGCCATGGGCGTAGCTAGCATTGAAATTAGAGGGGGGCAATAATAAGGAAGGAATAAAATGATCATTTTTTGAAATTTTAGCCATCATTTTAATAAATTTTAACAAATTTTTAGATTTAGAGGGGGCAGCCACCCCTCCCTGCCACCCCCCCTCTTCTTGGCTACTCCCATGTCGATTACGCGACTTATATGTGATTTAGGCTTAATGCTCCTTACTTTGAAAACTCTTCATTTTCATTTTAAAGATATATGTTGTTTGGCGGGTGACGGAGATTTATTACAATACATAAAAATACAAAGGTGCGCTCGATGAAAGACGGGCCAGGCGCATGCGGACGAACGGCATTTCATACCTACACCAAAATAATAAAGTTCATAGGTACAATCTCGAAAACTATAATTATGTTATCTTTATGCCAATATTTTAACTTAGGGACTTGAAGTGTGAAAATTTGTTGCTGGACATCAATAAAAGTATCAAAATATCGGATTTTGGATTTACTAGACACTATGATATGAAGGTATGGTTACTAACCATACTTACTTTAATATAACCCAAAAGGTAAGTGATTATGAATATTTTATTGTAACATATCGTGTTAAATACATCTAGTAAGGTTACTTGTGTGAATAATAATGAGAGATTTAAATTCTTCTTCTTCTTCTTCTTCTTCTTCTTCTTCTTCTTCTTCTTCTTCTTCTTCTTCTTCTTCTTCTTCTTCTTCTTCTTCTTCTTTAAATCTCTCATTATTATTCTTAAATCTTCTTTCTTCTTCTTACATCTTCTTTCTTCTTCTTTCTTCTTCTTACATCTTCTTTCTTCTTCTTTCTTCTTCTTTTTTCTTCTTTCTTCTTCTTACATCTTCTTTCTTCTTCTTACATCTTCTTTCTTCTAATTCTAATTCTAATTTATCTTTCTTCTTCTTACATCTTCTTTCTTCTTCTTACATCTTCTTTCCTCTTCTTACATCTTCTTTCCTCTTCTTACATCTTCTTTCTTCTTCTTTCTTCTTCTTACATCTTCTTTCTTCTTCTTTCTTCTTCTTTTTTCTTCTTACATTTTCTTTAAATCTCTCATTATTATTCACACAAGTAACCTTACTAGATGTATATAAACACGATATGTTACAATAAAATATTCATTCACTTGAATCACATACCTTTTGGGTTATATTAAAGTAACAGAAGTTCTATTCTCTACAAAGGAAACGATTTAAGCAAAACTTATTGCGGGAGCGCCGCTTATGCTGCCCCTGAAATATTACAAAGCAATCCCGATGTGTGCCCGTTATATGACCTATGGAGTATGGGAGTTATTTTATATATTATGGTAAGATAAGATTATAATACAAATAAGAATGTTTTTATCTTGTATCTAAACTCGACCAACTATTGTTTTTTAATGAATAGTTGATCTGGAATGTTTTAGAAGTTACATGTTCATAGCTCCTTTAAAACAATTTTTTGGTCTAACCTGTTGCGAATAAGTTCAAACATGAGCGTAGCCAAGGGGGGCGGGGCAGATAGAGGCGGCTGCCCCCCTATAAATCCAAAAATTTGTTGAAATTTATTATTATGGCTAAAATTTTAAATAATGATCATTTTGCCCATCCCAAAATCATTATTGCACCCCTCTAATTCCAATGCTGGCTACGCCCATGAGTGCATATATTTTAGGCAACCAAAAGTATTAATAACACTATTTAGATTATTACAATAATTTTTTTAATGTAATTTTTATTAATTTATTATACTTGAATCATTTCTAACAAAAATAATAAAATAGAGGATTTATTTGTTTGTCAATATATTATGTACAAATCGTTTAGACTCTTGTTTTATCATTTTATCCTTGACTTAGCTTAGACTAAAGATCTTGGCTGTTATTTAAAATAAAAAAACCGTTGTGCACTAGGTTTGTGGTTCAATGCCGTACGATGATTCTAATATCAAAAAGATGATTAAAGAACAAACTGAGAAAAGAGTTGGATTCTCGAGATCAAAAAAACTTTCTACCGAAGTGAAAGAACTAATTTATAAATTGCTAGAATCGGAAATTGATAAGAGGGCCAGAATACCAGATATAAGAAGTAGTAGGTGGTTTAAAGGTAAAACTAATGAAGATGAATAAATTGAAGATGAAAATTATACGGAATCAAGTTCGGCGACGAAATACAATAAAATAAGCGAAACCTCGAAAAAAGCTAATGTTAAAGTAGAAGTCGTTGAAAAGAGAAAAGATAACAAAAAGCATACCAAGAGAATTATTGAGTCTCAAGATATTATAAATTCGATCGAATAAATTATTTTGCAATATTTTATTTAATAGTAGTTTTTGTTTTTTATTTGGCCTAGCTCGACCCGAGCTCGAAATTTTTGCACAATTTGAGTGTGATTCGAGGAGGTATTACGTTTTTCAATTATAATCTAAGCCCAGGCCATGTTATACATCTTTTTTCAATCGTATCTTTTAAATAAATTATATAGTTAATATTTATGAGTGAAATTGATAGCTACTAGCTGCTCTAAAACATGAACAACCTTAATTTATTAATAGCAAAGTATCAAATGTATCTTGCTATAACTTATAACTAATTATTATATAAGATCTCTTTTTAATTAAAAATTGTAAATTTTTCGATTTAAAATAAAGCAGCTCTTTCAGTTATTTAGATATATTTTTTTTGATGTTTTTATTCGTATATATTAAAAAAAGAATAATAAAATTCAACAATTTTGACTAAAAAATGATCATTAATAGTGAGGAGGGGTTTTGATTTGTAGAGCTATATTTAAAATATGGTTGGGTTAATTGATTTTATAAATAATTCTTTGACCCATAGTGAGAAGGAACTCAAAAAGCCCTTGTTTCGTAATGTAAATTTTCTCGCCTTCCAACCATACTAAAATTTAACTTTAGCAATATATACAAAATGTGGGTCTCCCTTATTTTTGGAACAATATAAAATTTATCTTTAAGGTCAATGTTTTATAAATTTTTGGTCTAGATTGAGCTATTAAAATAAAATGGGTTGAAGATCAGGTTTTAGCATATAAAAACTTTTAACCCAATCCATGTGTTTTGTTTTCATTTCATAACTTTAAGCGAACAGAAAGGTAAACGAAATTAATACTTTGTTAAATAATATTAGAAAAAGAACAATTTTAAAAACTTAATTCACACAGAGAGTTGTTAAAAGCAAGTTTAAAATGAGCTAGTGTGCCCTTATAAAATTATTTTGAATTGGAATTAATTCGTTCAGTTTGGAATTGAACTAGGTACTCCTTAAAAATGAACTTAAACTTAGCAATTAATATGAAGGAAATAGTACATTATAAAATTTATAAGGACATTTATAATTTGAGTTGATCATATACAAAAGGTTAAATATAAGACGAGGGTGTAGCCAGGATGAGGCGGTCTCCCCCTCCTTCTTAATTTAAAAAAATATTGTGTAAAACTGGAGTCAAAATATCAAAATCATTATTATGCCTCTATCTAAATCATTTACCTCACAACCCTGGCTACGCACATGTGCCTCTATAAAGACCCGATGGCATGGGCGCAGGGAGGAGCGGCTGACCCCCCCCCCCCCCCCTAAATCATTTTTACCCCCCCCCCCCTCTCTAATTCCACTGGCTACGCCCACGCCCGATGGTCAAATTCTATCACATTGAGTAATGGATTTTGTTTGGCTTGGGACTATACATTACCGACGCCCCAACAAAGCGCTTCAACAATTCTTAACCACGGTCATGGTAAAGTGGATTTTTAATTTGTTTTTTGGAGATAATTTTAAAATTTAAATTGTTTTTCATGAATTTGCGAAAATGTTGTTGATTTGTTATACCTAGAAGCATTGCCCATAATGTCCCTGAAAAAGACTTCCTCGGCGAGTAATAGTGCCCCAGCCCGACACAAAAATTTAGAGGTTGAGGCCGAACGTCTCGTTTTACAAGTAAGATTTTTTGTACAAATTGCGCAAAATATTATTTAAATATTTTATTCCTAGAAAATATCGAAGTTTAAAAGGCCATTTAGATTAACTAAAAAACTTTAATATGTATTTCGCCGTAAAGATTATAATTTTTGGATTTCTTTTGTTAGCATGTTTTTGAATGTAAAATTTAATTATTTTTTTAAAATTACGAATATATATTTTTTTGCTTTATTTCTTCTGCTTTATTCAATTGTTTAAATTGCAATTTTATGCTAGGGTATGAATGATAATGCCAAGAATAAGAGAAATACAACTTGTGAAGAATTATTCAATCGCGACCAAGAGCATAAAGATTCGATATCAGTTATCAGGTTTAATCATACATATTATATTGCCCTAAGTTATTTTTATTACAAAATTAAATCATTTAGGTGTTTTAGAAGATTTTTACCCTCATAATCAATGTTCTTTTGTTAGTTGTTAAAATAAACATTTTCTCCCTTTAATAAATATTAAAGTTACTTCGTTATTTTTATATGAAAAGAGGTACATTAATATCTATTTAGTTTTAGTAAGTTTAATAGTTTAAGTTAATTAAAATAGTTTTAATATATTTATTAATTTTTTTTTAGTTTTAATATATTACAGTTACAAGAATGTATCCGAAATTGAGAAAAGTAACAATATAGATTACAGCGATTTTTTTGAACCTTCCGTCGGAACTTATCCTGGTATATTGAACAAATATCTTTTGTATTTTAATTTTTAAATTATTTTTTACGTATAAAGTTAAATTTTCGTATGCTTTTAGGTATTGTTTGCTGGGAAATTGAAAATTTCTTACCCAATCGCCTAGAAGATGGTATAATATCAAAACATTAGTATTTTTTAAATTATTTTTAAAATCATAACTTTTTTTAATTTTAAATTTTTTTATTATATTAAAGCTTTGGTTGGCAAATTTTATGATGGGGATTGCTATATAGTTTTACAAACATATTACCCCAACCCCGATATCCCAAGCCTGAGCTGGAACATATTTTATTGGATAGGAAAGGATGCACCCGTATTTATTTATTTATTCCATTTATTTATTTATCTATTTTTATTTATTTATTGCATTTATTTATTTATTTATTTATTGCATTTATTTATTTATTTATTTATTGCATTTAATTTATTTAATCATTTATTTATTTATTGTTTTTCTTAGTTAGATAAGCAAGCTTGTTCAGCTATGCACGCAGTAAATTTGAGAAATTTTTTGCGGGTCTCAGGATTTATATTGATATATTTTATTTTTCTATACTTTTTAATGTGTTGTTGAAATGATTTAATTTGTTTTACTTGACTTGGATGTTTTTAAACTTGTTTTTTGTTTAGTTATGGATTTCCGTTGAAAACTTAGATTAGTAATATCTTTTTAAGGTTAAGAGTTCTATTTATAGCCTTATAGTTTGGGTTGAATTATCATAGATATTTCTGACATATAGCCATGGGCGTAGTTAGGATTAGAATTAGAAGGAGGCAATAATTATATAGGGAGGGAAAATATTATCATTTTTCGAAATTTTAGCCATAACTTCAATAAATTTCAACAAATTTTTTGATTTAGAGGAGGGGCCCCCCCCTTGGCTAAGCCCATGCATATAGCTAAAATAATTCTATTGAATATTTATATTATATATTTATGATGTGTGATTTATTAATGTGAACGTTTTTTTGCATCACTCAAAGGCCTAAATATAGCGTGGTTAATCAAATGACAGAAGGTACCGAAAGTCAAATCTTTAAATGTTATTTCACGGGCTGGGATGATGTTTTAGCCGTAGATCATACGAAATCCACCAAGGCACTTAACAAAAAGGGTACCCCCTTACGTTATTTAAAAAATAATTTTGCCTGCTTTTACCATAATGTCGTTTATTTGAGGGCGAAATTAAATGAATAAATGTTATATTAGCCTGGAACCTAATTCTGGGTAGAGACCTACATGGGCCCCGGGCCCGATATCGGGTAGGGTTCCGGTTGAAAAATGCTTTCGGGTCGAGTTCGGGTTGAAAAAAGGTGACTTCGCAGTTTTCTAGTTCTGGGGTACTGTAGTTACAAGACTCATCCATACATACTCCATATAAACGTAGCACATTTGCTATGCAATTTAAATAATGGTCGTTATATTCATAGACGACTGCTCATTCCCTTTTAAAAAGTGTACCCCACTTTGGCAGCCATTTTAATAAGTGAAACATGAATTTTGGCCAATTTATATGGTTTGATAAATTTTTAAAATCGCTTGAATGATTAAAATGGGTTGTTTCATGTTATAAGATCAATGATTATTGTCCAATGCAATCCATCGCTATACAAACTCTACTTCACTTATTAAAATGGCGGTCGTTTTTGGCAACACTTTTGATGCGTGAATATATAAAAGATGAGCAGTCTATTAGTCTATGGTTATAATGCAACAAGCTAGACAAGTTGTCACAAGAAATTTATATATATAAAGGTAATCATCAGTCGGGGAACAAATATAAAAATGGAATTTGGGCTCAGGCGAGGTCAGAAAAAAAGCCAACCAGCGGTCATTAGCTAGGCTATATGCCAAATCTAAAAAGGCCTCAGAAGCATACGTTTTTATAGCAATTAATTTTTTTTAATGGTTAAAAAGTTTATTTTCGCAAAACAAGGTTACATAATTAAGCGAAATACAAAAATAAAAACATATTAGTTAAATACAAAGATCTATATCATTATCTTCTAAAATGGGCCATGAGTCGGCAAAGAATTTAAAGTTGTATCGAACAACAAGAATCCCTAGTTGGTGCCTGAGTAAAAAGGACGCAGAAATTTTAGATTTCGGTGAGCGTTTTCCGATTTCTTTAAAAAACCCCATTGCCTGTTTGCCAAAGGAACCGGAGCACGAGGCAACGACAGGGATAAAAATATTGGAAGCCAAAAGGGCAGAATACTTTGTAGTTTTACGCCCTTCTAAGAGTACGCAAAAAATGCGTTCCGACGCCATTTGATCCATATAACACCGGTTTTTAAATGTGCAAATTAAGCTTGTTTACCTTTGATGATAGCCATTTCCTTCCATGATTTTATATTGTTTTAAAAAAAATTCATAAATTACTTTTATATTTTTTAAATTTTGGATAATTAAAAAATTGTAGAAAATTTTGAGAAAAAGGAGACATTGTGATCACAATGTATGTATGTATGTATTTTTGCCTCGAAGACGCCCAAGAGCTTAGTAAGTGCAATCTAAGGTTGAGCCCCCTCTTACGCCAAATGGCGCATAAGGCCACGTTATTGCTAACGTGTGTAATGTTCCTGTAACAAATTTGGTTAATATGCAGTGTAAATATGGCATGTTAATATGTAATACCCAACTCCATGAGAATAAAAAGGAACATTTTAGGTGAGCGTTTAATATTAATAAGATGCACGCACCCTTGTAAATGAAAGACAAGATAGTTGGTTCTTAATCTATCCATAGTTTCCTATCTTGCATTATTGTCAACATTGAATCTCAGTCCTAATAATTGAATTTAATGAAAAGTCTCGTGAAGCCAACTGCCGTTGCACTTCAGGCCCCCTTCCTTCGGGCCTGATTTGCTAGATCCCACTTCCTTGTTAACATTAACTGGAGGAATTTTTTACAACGCATCTTCAGATTTTTGTTTGTTATCATTGCCGGATAAAGATTTGACATACGATTCATAGCATTTTGTTAATGTTAACTTGGAGGTCTGACATTCTATGTATGATTGTCATATTGATCTGAATGAATAGGTCGACGGATGTTGTAAGCCAAATGTTTGTTGCAATGTCTTCCCTTAAATCCGTTTATTCGGGTGATCAATAAAATGGATATTAGCGCGCTGTTTAAACCCCGTCAGCCACCATTTGATGCACAACAGGCTTCACCTTTGGTTCAAGGCTGGAATGAAGATTTAGAAGTTATGGAATGCTTCGTGCTAGAGGGCAAAAAATATGTGAAATTACCCACGAATGAAATCGGTTAAATTTTTTTTTTATTTTTTCATAGAAAATAAATCTAGTTTTTATATGTAAAAAATTGGTGAGTGATGCAAATTTTGAAAAAATGTTAATAGTGTTTCTCATTAATTCTAGCACTGGTCTTATTTTCAAAGTTTATAAATGTCCTAGAGTTCCGTTTAAAATTAGGAAGAAAACAATGAATTTATTTAGTTTTAGCAACTATTAAGGTTTCATAGATATGTTTATTTATTTTGAAGGTGGGGGGGGATGTTTGGATTAATTTTGAATTGGCTATAGAGTGCAACTGTTTCCATCGTTTCCCTTCTAATTTTAAACTTTTATTTCAAAAATTATTTTTCTTAGGGAAAATATAATACTTGTTACAAAATAAGTTGTTAGTAATAGAAAAACTATTTTGCAAAATCTTTTAAGGTTAACTAAAATAGGAAGATATGTAATTTTAACCTTTTTGGCAGTTGTTTTAAATGCCTGCCACTTGTGGTGAGATAGTTTGTAAATTAGAGTTAAATTGTCGATGCAAAAGAGATTAAGTAAGGCAAAAACTTTACGTAAATGGTTTTTTAAGATCCTTTAATATATATTTATAATGGCATTTTCAAATAGGACAATTCTATTCTGGAGCCTGTTACGCTTTCATACACAGATACTGGATAGCTACAGAAATAAGTAATCCCGCCTTGCTGGCCATAACTGAAGCTAAAGTCAACAACAATCAACTTGCACAAGTAAGTTCTTTTCAACCCTTGCCTGGGAAATATTTCAATTTTTTATTATAAATTTACTGTTATAATTTTTCTATTCTGTAACTGGTGTTGGGGTTGAATAAAGAATTTAGACTTTTAATCGAATTTATATATTCCTTTATTTCCGTTTGGTAACTGGGGTTGAATTTAGAATTTAGACTTTTAATCAAATTTATATTTCCTTTATTAATTCAAACACCACGGATATAAATATGAACTATCGCGAAATGTAGGAAACAGGGAAAAATGGGGGTTTTGGGGATTTTATAATGTTTTTATTGCGTAACCACCCTTTGGGAAAAAATGAATAAGTAAGTGTCAAAATCTTGACGTATGGGGGAAAAATTAAAAATATAAAACTCTACCAAAATCTGCAAACAGTTTGCCGGTCGATTTTTCCTTGAATTGTGTTTTTAAATATAAATAATAAAACTTTAATACGCTTTAACCTTAAATGGCGAAATCTTATTTAAATAGATAGCATTATAGATTTATAGTTAAAAAAGATAATACGTTGCACGAGGACCGCAAACTAAATAATAAGTAAATTTTAATTAACGCCACCTAACCGAAATTTTTAACTAGAGACTATGTTAAATTTAGGTATTTTTTATACATTAAGTTAATGGTTTTGGACCATTTTACACATAATAAATCATCCAAATTATGTTACCTGAGATCATTGTAAAAGTTTTTTTATATAACAAACAAAATTAACTAAAATAGAATTCTTCATTGTTTTGGATTTATCGATATTTTATCCTTTTCGCCTTTAGTATTTTTATATTCAATTTTTCTATTTTTATATATAATTTTTTGAAATGTGTTAATAAATTAAGGCGATATTTAGTAACTAAAAAAACTTAAAAAATTTTCGAATCTTAAAATTTTTTTAGAATCGAATTCGAATCTTTATTTTAATATTCGACGAATCTCGAATCGAATATTAAAATAAAATTTTCGAATTCGATTCGAAATCCAGAGGCGTAGTTAGAAAGTTTCAACAAATTTGAAATCTAAAATGATATGAATATGTGTTTAAACTATATTGTACAAAAGAGAGTCATTATAAGACAGGGTTAATTTTTATATTGACTAGCGATTTTCTATCTAGAATTTCATGTGATGGAACGTTCCCTATGAATTGTAAATAATGCCAATTCATCAGTCGATATTATTATCTAATATGTATTTAATTCTAAACATGGAAACTTCCAAGGGGGCAGAAAGTGGGACGTTCACTTCTGCCCCTTCGACCAAAATTTGAAAAATTTTTTGTTTAATGATTAGATTAAATGGGTTAAAATATTATAGTTTAGTTGCATAAAAGATTTTGAGACACTTATAAAAGTCTGGAAACATAATATATACATTCAATTTTTAGAATTTAATTTTCGACTTGCACCTCACCATTATAATTTTCCACCATTGATTGTAAATTGTATGTATGTTTGTATGATTGCCGCGAAGAGTTGTAAATTATGAAGAGAGTTTATATACAAGATTTTTTCCCCCTTAAAATACCAAACCCTGGTATTTCTAGTAAGTGACTTAGGCTTTTATTTTATGTTTATATAGTATAGTTATAATAATTGATTTCTTATATATATTAATTGTTATAAATATTGTGATTACATTGCCAATTTTAAACATAATTAAGCAATGAGCATTGACTACTAATATTTATGTTATCTATTCTGTATATATACAAATTTAACCAATTATAATAATTTCTAGATAATTTAAATTTGTCCAATGATGAAGATTCAATTGAAACACTCACATCTATTGTTTTAAACAATAATATGATGAAAATGCCTCAACTATTTCTAAAGTCAAATGGTATATGTAAAATTTTTTTTTTTTGTTTATTTAGAGTTAATTAAATCGTAAAATGTTAATTGAAATAATTTAATGTTAGATATAAAATCATCATCAAACCAGCAGCCTTATGACATATCTTTGTATGTTAACACCATACAACATTATGAAGAAGATAAGTTGGCAGAATTGATTAAATTTATCAACCACCACTTTTATTCAATTTTCCTCGTGATGAAACAGCTAAAGAACTGAAATTTAAGTTCTCTTGGTTTCATAAATGGAGCTGGCTCTGTCCATTTAGCTGTAATCCAAATAATGTTAAGTAAACAGATTGAGTGACTGTATAACTTTACTTATTAGCAACTTGAGAATATTTTCAGATCAAACTCATAAAGTTTTGCTTTGGTTTCCGCCATTATTTAATTTTACCTAAATGAGAATATTTTCTGCCATTTGAATAAATGCATAAGGTCGTCGATGTTCTTTTTAAGTATAAAAGCGATAGTAAATGCTCTAATTAATGAAGAAAAGATTTTTCCAAAGCTGGTTATATAGCGCCCTGAAGTTTCGCATATATTGTACGCGAATTTTTTTTTGTTACATTAAAAATAAAAGTGTCGAAAATTTTTTTGAGTTTTTTGCCCCGTTGAGAAAATCCTGGCTACACGCCTGCATCTATATCATACAAATAAGCTTAGCTTTAGCTAATAATATTAATTGTTCGACCAAACTTTTCCTTGTAAATTCTATTTGAGTTGCATTGTTATTTGATAACCGAAACACCTTTTGAATGTCACAATTATTTTTCAACAATTCATTACATATTATGGATGCAGGCTCAAAAATTTATCAAGATATAAATGGAATATTAAGTATTCAGATCAGAGAAGACAACTACTTATATGATTGTTACTTATTAAATGTGGGTGGAGGCAGGTAGTATTGGGGAGAAAATGCTAAATCAAGTTTATGTCAAATGAATAAGTGAATTTGAGATAATGTAATTAATTATAAAATAGCTTTTTTGTCGAAAATCAAAAAGAAAAAGTATATATAATTTTTTAATGAATTTATAAGTGTCTTAGTCTTCTATGCAACTTTAAATACCCTTAAATTATTGAAATTTATTTTATTAATCAAAAGGCTCTAACTACAAATACATCCTAAAATCGAAGATAAGCATATGATTTTGTTGAAGTAAAAAGCAACCTTCATTCATATTTTCAAATTTTATTTGAAAATGAGTAATAAATCTAGAAGGTTCAAAAATTTGGAAAACAATATAGACCTTACAGATTCAGTAAGATTTATGAGAAGTTATTAAACGCGTCATAGTTCCTTAGACTCAGATTTTTGAACGAGTTAGAGATTCTCTTGTTTGATAAATGTCAAATTAAAATAGCTAAGAAGGACAATATAGAATTGGTATGGCACTATTTTAACTTACTTTTGATAACTGTATATGCAATTTAGGCTGACAAACAATTAAGTTTTCAAGATGATATTATTGATGCTTTTTGGTATGATTTTACTCAATCTAATAAAGCTTGCACAAAATATCAAAATTGTAATGAATAATTCATATACATGTATATCCTTCAGCATTATGTGTATATAGTCAAAATTGCTTAAGTTATTATGGAGAATCACAATGTTTCAAAGTGCCAATATCCTTTATATACATATCATCTTTAAAGACAAATATTGGCTTAATTATTTTAAGCAAGTCACAACTTAATGAGCCTTTGAAGTACAAGTAGAAACAATAAATAGCAAAATACCCATTAAAGTTTTATTTTGAAATTCCTAATAGTTTTTTAATTTAAAATAAAGCCTTAATTTACTCAAGTTTTTAAATAAATAACATTGTCTTTTTGTACATCAATTGATTGGTGTCTTAGATTCATCTATTTATTATTTTACAGTACTTTTCAATATTACTATTTGTCACATCCTTTGGATCCGTATCAGCCATTGTATTTCATTAAAAACCTTCCTCCAAATTCTTCTGGTAAGTCAATAAAAACACATCAAAAAATCATTGTTATGTATCATAGAGTCATAATCCTACGTGTTTTTACAGTGATATTATTAAAATAGTTTATTGTTTTCTTAATTCATTCCATTAGTAAATACCTTTATTGCTTAGTAAAAAAATTCATACCTTTTTTGCTTAGTAAAAAATTCTTAAAAGTATAAAATGAACTGATTTATTATTACGGTTAAAATGGTAAATCTCAAATTATATAAATGATGTGGGATATATAGAAACACCGGGAGTAAAGATACAAAAGCAAATAGAAGTGGTTGAAATGGCATTAAAAGAATATGATATTATAGACACAGTTAATTTGGATCTTGAAGAAAACACAGCTCTATCAACGTTGGTTCTAGTGTTTGTCAGAAATAAGTGTAAATCACCTTTTTGTGGATACATGCTGTGTAATTTTAAAGTTGAAACAAACAGTATGAAGACATTTTTCAAAAATTATAAACTTAACATGCCCAGTTCATTCATTTTGAATCCCAGTTTTGATAGTAATCACAGTTTTGGTCATATAACCTTCGATAAAACTACTTCACGACACAAAAAGAAACTGCACAAGTATAATTTTACGCCTACTTTATATTCTTAAAGCCATTAAAATTTTTTCACAAATACTTAAATGGCTAATTTATTATAGCCCGCTCTCTCCCTCAGATTATAAGAATAAGAGTAGGTATGGACTTCACATAAAATGCATTTAAAATCATGACCAATTTGAGGGGGAATATTAATGAAGTCTCATATCATATATGTACAGGGCTAATCTAACACCAGAGTTAATCATAAGTCCTATTGAAATTGCCATGCTTACTCAAATATTTTAAGGAGCTTGTTCCAGTTATAAATAATTTAACGTAGTTTTGCGAATATATGTTGTCAAAATGCATTATACTCGTCCGTAGAGATTAGTGTTGTCAGAACGGCAGGTCGACTTTTGGTTTATTTGATTAAACATAAAGAGAGGACAAATGTTTTTTGGTCTGTTTTTCTTAGTTGACCTCTAGGCTTAGTCGAAATTAAAAAACACACCAGAGTCAACCGTTAGTCTTTGAAATTTTAAATATATAACACAGGGCCTATGGGTCTCATCCGACCTCAAGTTATAGGCAAGTTGGAACTCCTCCTAAATACACGTGGGATTTATTAGATCATACGATGGTGTCACCCTCCCCAACATCTATGCTATCTTCCCTGCATTTGGGCAACTTGTCCAGGTCCAAAAACCAATTTCCTAAAATGGCTACAAACCTTACACCAACTCAGCGCCCCAAATCGTTGGTCTCTAAAGGAGGAAGTAGACCAATTACTACAAAAAAATCGCAAAAAAGGCATATCAATTTAGTCGAACAGTCTATGGTGAAAGTTAGTTTAAGCCAATACATCAAATTTTAATTAAAAAAATAAATTAATTCTCTTTGAGATCCAATTTTTATAAGTTTAAATAATTGTTTTTTCATCCTATATCTACTTTGTCGTGTTTTACATTTATATAAGTTTGGGACTCCCTAGTTTTTTTAGTGAATCTTTGCCCTAAATTTTTGTTTTACATCGGGATCATGGGCGTAGTAGAAACAGGGCATTTATGATTAAAGTATAGGCAGATCAATGTTTTTAAAATATGCTTTTTTGTATTATTGCTGTTTGTTTATCACCAAGACCTATTAATATGTAATTCGCAATAACTATTAATAAATTCCCGAATATAAGGTTAAACAACTCGAATATTTGACTTAGGGATCTTACAGTGGGAGTCTTTATACAGATACTCTGACTAAGGCCGAACAAGAAATATTAAGAGGCATGGGCTGTGTTTCTGATGGAGAGGAGGGTAGCCTAGAAGAGAATAATCCGGAACTAGAGAATTCTTTAGATGGACCCTTTGCTTACTTAACACCTCTACTCACTTTGCCAACTTTTTCTATTGATTCTGCTGACCTTCCCCTTACGCCAAAAGAGGGAAAACTTTTCATAACCCGAGATCGTTTTATATCCCACAAAACATACGTATGCGTTTTTGTTGAAGAAGAACAACAATTATACTTGTTTGAAGCACAATCCTTAAGTAAATCCGATTCGGCTCCGTGCCATAGCCTGGCAGCTTTGAGTGCGTGTCCTTTGGAAGAAATTGACCTTTTTGCTATAGTAGAACCGAACGCCAGAAACTGTATAACCCTCTACGCTGGAGTTAACATGGTACATTGAGGTTATGTATATGTAAATTCATTAATGTTGTAAAAATGGGGCTGGGTTTCGTTGGGTCGGCCAGTAGTTTTGGTCGATTAAACATAAACAGACCAAAAGTTTGACCAAAAAACCTTTTGTCTGTCTATATCTCCTATGTCTTTCTGCAGTGTCCCCCATTGTTCAAATAGAAAAAGTGAATTTACCTTACTCATTACGAATGTTAATAAATGATTATTATTCAATTAAATGCAGATGGCACTGAATTCCTTTTACGTCACATCTTTACAGCATTTTTATTTTTATAAATTGTGTAAAACAAAATCACTCTAATCTCTAGAGCCTTTCCACGTTTGTGCACATTTAAAAATGGCGAAAACAAAGGGTACACCTATTTAACGTTAACGGGCAGACTATCTAATATGTAGTATACTATCTGAGCCAACGGGCAAGCTTTACTTTAGCTAGTCTTTAATGCTAAATTCGATTAGTATATGTAAATCATCAATGTATTATGATCGCTATTATTCTATAACAACTAATATTCGCTCGGTTAACACTTTTATTTAGTAGTTGTTTCTTTTTCCCCATTATGCCTTCATTTTAAAAAACTTTTTCTCTTTTTTCCCCTTGATAATGGTCACAAGCGGCCTTTCCTCCCACCTTTTTTTATCAATCCAACGAGATAATTAATAAAAACCACTTGTTTTTATAATTTTGAACTTATGTGTAAATATATATTGTTTTTGCCAGATTATATCCCTTACCATAAACATGCCACTGCTTCAGCCATTGAATTTTGATTCCAATGACACGGCAAATTTGAAAGATCCCACTTTTGGCCGAAATTCATTTTACAATGGGTCATTCTCTCAAAATACATTTGTGAATCCCGGATTTTCTACCCCGTTCGAGCCTAGGAAAGAAAAATTGCACCCTTCCCGCTTGAATCAACTTGATCCCAGTTTTCCCTCACCCATCTCGCTTGATCGTGACGTGAAGATGATTGACGTGAAAACCCTGGAGGTCCCCAGCCCGGCTTCAAAGTCAGACTCAACGGGCATCATCGATCTTTACGGCTCGGCGGGGTCGTCTCTGTTATACACTATTGTAAACTGCGAAAAAATAAATACGCTCCTGGGTCCTAAAGGACTGCTAAAAGGCGATACCGAATTTTACGAGTTAAAATTGCCTAGCCTTCCATGTCGAACATCTCAATGTTAGAGTCTTTTTTAATACGAATACGCATTCCGACATTAAATTATTACTTTAAAATATGGGATTTTTTTTTAAATATGGATTAGATTGGCGAAAAAAGTAGATTGTATTTGTTTTTTTATGAAATTAACTTATGTTTACGATTGAATAAGTGTTACATATAAAAGATGCTTAATTTGTAAAACATGTAAAAACTGA
The DNA here is from genome assembly GCA_964036665.1 of Gordius sp. MW1. Lineage (NCBI taxonomy): Eukaryota > Metazoa > Nematomorpha > Gordioida > Gordea > Gordiidae > Gordius > Gordius sp. MW1. The sequence continues at coordinate 35,552,034 of OZ038526.1, read as the reverse complement.
AATAGGCCAATAGAATTTTTTTAGTATTGAAATGTATTTATACAAACCCGTATGTGTTGCTTGTTTATTTCTATGGACTTTTCAACAATCTGGGGAAATAAACCCTTTATTTAATCCTGGCTTTAATTAAACTACATTTTTTGGTAATTTTTAAATCTCAGGCGAAGCATTATATAATAGCTTGGTTCAAGAATTTGCGGGAGACCCTGACTCGTCTTTCTTGACCAAACTCGTAACCCGATGGTATCAAATGGCAATTTCCTCGTCAGAATACGCCAAAAGTATTTATCAGGTTTACGAAATCAATTCTTAAAAGTTTTCATTTTTATTTTTGAAAAATATCATGAATCAAATGAAATAAAACATAACGTGATCCTTGAAATCAATGAGTTTCTGATCATAATCTTTTTTTATTTTTATATGTTTTAAGGTGGAACATAGAATTCCACTTGCTGAAAGAGAATTGAATGGCCTGCTAGAACTTGTCCTGACATTTTGTGGGATACCAGGATTTAATATTGACGCCGTAATTTTGACAACTATATATTTTTATCTTTTTTGTAAATATTTTTTTTAAATCCATTTTAACAATTATTTTTATTAATAAATATGGGAAACAATTTGTCGATTAGGAATCTATGGATGGTTTGCATAGTTTAAATAAATCTCCAAATTAAACCGAACTTTAATGCCTTTTTAAATATGTGTTAATTATCTCAATAATTATATTCAATATTATACATCTGTGAAATATAAAAAATAGTGAATTTGGATCATTTGGGAGAGATTTTCAGGCTTTTATGATGTATTTTAAATTCAAAAATATAACTAGTGATTTGACCATGACAAGAGTCATGCTTGATTGATTAAAATAATTACGGGCCAATTTCTACTATTTCTAATTCTAAAAGTCATTTGCAGCGATTCTTAAACTAATTAATTAAAATTAACCTCGTAGAATCACGCGATTCATTTTAAGAAGCAGTAAATCGCTTAAGGTACTCAACCTAAATCCCCAAAACTTTCCGTTGTTTATATTGTAAAAATGATATATAATTCATTTTTTGCTGCAGAATTTTGAAGCGAAGACGCAAGCGGTACGATTTAATGAGGAAGCCTTCGAATTGCCAAATTTAACCTTCGTCCGGCGATTGATTAGCATCCTGGAACGCAATCATACCGTGGGTTTTGTATAACTCAACTTTTAAGCGCCGTGTCTTACTTTATTTAGAAGCCAGATTAATATAACTATATAGGTCGACACATGGGCGTAACTAAGAGGGGGGGGCAGGGACGGGCACCTGCCTCTTTATAAATGGCTAAAATTTCAAAAAAAAATTATTTTGCCCCTCCCTAAATTATTATTCCCCCCCCCCCTAATTTAAATGCTGGCTACGCCCGTTGCCCGGAGAAATACCATATGTTTAATGTGTTTTTAGAGTGTTTTAGTAAATATGGTATTTTAGTAGATTTATAAATTTATTTATATAAAATATTGTAATATCCTAATCTACTATCGTTGTAGGATACATGCTTAGCCTCAAATAATATGATAAAGCCTAGTATAAAGCAGAAGCACACTAAGATGCAAATTTAAATGTTTTTACCCGAATAAATATTATGGCCTGGTTTTCTGTTTGAGTGAATTAAGGCTGGGAATTAACTATCTTCCCTATAAAATATTGCATCGCCAATATTTATATTCTCTAGAAATTATATGATCTCTAAATGGAACAAGTTTTCCAAGTCAAAATTTATACAAGATCTTTTGAATATATATGATAAACATTTTATACTTTTTGTGTGTATATACTTTATTTACATCTGTAAAAGTGTTCGAACTTGCGTCAAGCCAGTTTTTGAATTAGAGGGGGGCAATAATGATTTAGGAAGGGGGGCAAAATAATAATTTGTTGAAATTTTAGCCACAATTTTACTGATTTTTGACAAATTTTTGGATATAGAGGGGAGCTGTCGCCCCTCCCTGCCTCCCCTTGGCTACGCCCATGAGTTCGAAGCAAACTTCATTCATAGCTCAACAATAATGTTAAGTTGACCTAACCTTAAATGTACAAAGCACTTGATAAGAAATATACTTAAAATAAATGATTTTCAGGAATGCTTGACAAAAATTAAATTTATTTTTCGAAATCCTATTGAAAATAAATAATTTTTAGGAATTTAAACATAACCCATTTCGAGCCGAATCTTGTTGGAAGCTCGCCGCTTGTCACAATATTCTAACTTTCATGTTTGGAGTTAAGTGCGAACGCCCACTTTATACCGAAATAGTTGTCAATACATCGTCAGCTGGTAGTATGGAAACTAACGACATCCAGAAAAACGCTTTCGAAATTACCAATTTTCCTAGACAAGGTGTTATTTATTAAACACCACCATTTTATATAATATAATAATTTTTACTATTTTAGCTATCATGTTAATCTATATATATAAAGTAAAGTGTATGTATGTATGTAAGGGCTAATCTCTGAAACTACCGGCCCGATTCGCGCGAAACTTTACCAGTAGGTTCCCAGGGAGGCCAGGGGTAAAATAGCTTTTTCAGAATCCTAAAATTTCTTTTAATTTTCGAGATATTGGGTTTTATGCGTTTTGACGTTCAATAAAATGTCAATCAAACGCACCTCCTCGCGTTCGTCGAAAATTTGAATATACAGACAGTTCTGTAGTAAAAGTGTATCCCTTATAGTAGTTTGTAAAACGTAATCTTTTCTTAACGGTGACAACATAAAATTTATGAATTAAATTTCTTAAACGTCATTTTTCTTAACGGTGACAATATAAAATTTATGAATTAAATTTCTTAAACGTCATCTTTTCTTAACGGTGACAAGACAACATAAAATTTATGAATTAAATTTCTTAAACGTCATCTTTTCTTAACGCTGACAATATAAAATTTATGAATTAACCTGAAATAAATAAAATTGTAGATTATTTGAGAAAATATGGTGAAGAAGATGAATTTTTCTCATTATCATTAAATGAGATATTTTAAATGAGAAAGATGAAGGTATATATAATTTAAATGTAATATAAAATAGTCCAACGTTGATTATTCTGAGTAAATGCTATTTATATATAAATGTCATTATTTATCTATCATTAATTTTTATTAAATGAGATATTTAAATGAGAATAAATTCTGAAACTACCGGCCCGATTCGCCCGAAACTTTACCCGTAGGTTCTCAAGGCGGCCAGGTGTAAAATAGCTTTTTCAGATTGCTAATTCCTTTTAGTTTTAAAATATCGGACATTTCTCGGCCTTTTGGTTTTAAAAAAGGGCTAAATTCTGAAACTTCAGATCCGATTCGAGCGAAAATATAGCCGTAGATGCCCAGATAGGCCAGGGGTAAAATAGCTTTTTTAGATTCCTAAAATACCTTTTTGTTTTAAAAATATCTGACATTTCCCGTCCAGTTTCGTTTATAGCAGCATATACAATAATGACGTCATACATACAAAGCTGAAGTTTTCTCGAATTAGATATTTAAAAGTATAATAAAAATGTTACAGTATACGGTTAAAATTATTGGGGTATAACAGAAGACTATTTAAATTAAATAAATAAAATTTATATTATGCGGTTTTTGTCATTATTATCACGTGGTCGATCATAGAAGCATATTTTTAATAATTATCCATCCTTCAATTAATTATTTTATTATATTAAAGAAAATTGTATTTCAAATAAATCAGCTAACTAGAAAAATAAAATAATGGTATTATTGTATAATAAGTAACAGCATTAATAAGCAATTTTTTCAAAAACATTTAATTTTAGTCGGATTTGCTGACTAAAACAGAATTTGCATTTGGTTTGTCTTATTATATAAATATATATTAAAAATAGTGGGTTCATAAAATCATTCGGACCTTTCACATTATAAATTATTTCATATATGACCCCATTTTAGATAAGTCTTATTAATAGCTTATACTTAATTAACCACTTAAGGACTGAGCCAAAGCAACGCTTGGCCGGGCACAGCTAGTTTAACATAAAATGTTTATGACGAAGTACAAAATGTTATTTACGATAAGAACTGTATTTATTTTTAAATTTATTCTACTTTTTGCGCTAATCTACCTTATTATAAAATTTGAAAACGTCTTTAAAAGTGATCATTTTTAATTGCTATTCAATTTATGGGCTCACTTTGGATTGTCCGTCCGTCCTGTCCTGTCCAACTTTATTTATAATTGATAAAAAATTTTAAAACTTAATTTTTTTAAATTTTAGCAATTTAAATGTGTCTGTAGAATTTATGGAAAGGATTGGCATTCCTGCAGGATTCAATAATTATCCGCACAACAGTGGCGATAATGGATTTGGGATGGATCTTGATGTCAAGAATATTAAAGATCCACTGCAATATCATGATCATTTTAAGGTGTCTTTAGAAGATGCGTGTGAAAATGGAGGTGACAAGCTGCATATCGAAAAGCCCACTTCTCTTTCAATAGTATATTTTAATATATTTTTTGTTTATATCACATCACATACGATAAAAAATATTATTTTAATTATAATTTGTCAATTAATAACGGCAAAACGGACTTATTTTTATTATTTGCTTTATACTGATATTCCAATTAATTTTTTTAATCCAATATTATACTCAGTGCCACGCGCTTGAAAATAATTGAAATTTAGAATTTTTGCGAGTATACAAAACGTTTAAAAGCTATTATTTTTTTTTGAAAATTAAATTTATAAAGTGCTTTAGTTTAGGTGTGGGCATCTTTTCCATATTAAAAATTGGGAGTTCAAAGCATTTAAAAATCCATTTAACATTAAGAATAAAGTTAACTCACTCAAATTTTATCGATAAGCCCGACCCGACCCCTAAATTGCTAAAAACTGTTCTTTAAATTTTTTTGAAATTAAGTTTATATGACGTTTAATATTATTTACTATTAATATCTTTCCACGGACCCTTTTGGCTTTATTAAAAAAGCGAGAGCTCTTTTAACTTGTATGTAATATTGACACCTCTTTCTAAAATTCTTTTAAAATATATAAATATCATTTTCACTTTTTTACTATATAGAGTTCGCGAAGTAGATTTCCTCAAGATTTAAGGATGGAAATAGCATATGCCCTTCTCGATTCCTCCCATTCCATCCCGCTATGGATCACTAAACGCGAAGAAAATTTCATGATCGATCACAATAGATTAATGGAGGAGATGGAAATGCAATTGCTCAGTCAATGGCCCAGGGTTTTGTCTCACCCGTTCGGAAGGTGGCTTTTCCCTGAAATAATATTAAATTACATCTCTTATTAATGTGTGCACAAGGAGAAGCAATCCGTGTATTGGAATCCCGTTGGATTTAAAGGATTTTCATTGTTACCTTTTGCTTGATTGGTGCTTTTTTCTTTAATTTTGCCAACTTTTGTTATGCCTTCCTTAAAATTCAACTTGAGCAATAGACTTGGGAAGACAATTAAACCACGAACGGTTTTTTAATCGTAAATAATGTAAAATTAGAAATTAAACTTTTTATGAAAAGGAATTTGATCGTGAAAAAGATTAATAACCTATAAGATATCATGATATACGAGGATTTCGGGGCCTTTTTTACCACAATTATATTTGTACGCTTTTCAAAAGTTAGAAATTTTGAACGTAGTTGAAACTTGTAATTTCGCAATTCTTTACAAATAATAATAAAAAAATTAGCTTGCATTCAATGGTCTATTTCATTTCTAGGCATAAGCATATTTTAATATTTTTTTAAGTCTCAGGATTTTTTTGACATAAGCGTTCTTGTGCTGGGTATTTACAAGCTATTCGTAAATTTTATAATTTGCAAAAGTTTCCCCTACATCTGTTTAAAGGTGCGCTTTCGATATGCACACCTCATGGCCCCTTCTAACTCAAACCCTACCCGTGCCTACTATTCAATTGAGCGGCCACATATGCGTATTGTGCGCCCGAGGCCAACCCGGCCTGTCTTTAGGCGGGCCCAAAACTCAGCAACCTCGGAGGGTCGTTAAGGTTTCGCCTTTGACTTTAACGGAATTTCATAATTCTACTAGTTTGCCACAACATTTGAGCACAGCCTCAGATCCTTATGGAATATTTGCGTCGGGCTGGCCTTATTTTCATAATGGAGTAGCCTCGGGTCTAACTTACTTGCCGGCCGGCCAAGCAATTAGCGATAACAATTGTAGATCTAACGATTTCGCTAAAGTACTATAATAATATGTGATGAAATTGTTTTTATTTAACTAGCGTCTTAACATTTTATAGGTAAAGAAATTAGGTTCTTAAAAAGCATTTTTGATATACAAAATATATGGAGCTCATGTGTAAATATCGGTGATTTAAATGATGGAGTTTATGTTTAGTTTTGGTTTTGACCGTATTCTTTTATATAAATGTCGGCCATCTTGAAATTAGCTTAATAGCATATCGAGGTCGGCTTTTAAACCAACCTAAACCTCGGTCCGGTCGAGTTCAAGCTTAAATATAAGAAATTTTACGCTCATTTTACATAACTGATTATTATCTTATTTTAAAGACACTATAATTTGGAGTTGCTTTTATATGATGTGTGGATTCTAATGAAATTGGATGTTTTATATAAATTAAGGTAATAATAAATTAAGTTTCTCAACTAAGTCGTATATAAAATATATGAATATTTGGATTGTTGAATAAAGCTCTTGTAATGGACTAATTTTTGTTTAAATAAATTCGCAAAAATATTTGTAGCTTATCAATTATTGGATCCTCTTCAACAAGCCAAAACCTCCGGCCCCGATTCAAGATAGAATTCAGAATGCCGCCACCCCTCAGGATTTTAATGATGAGCCGCCCGAAGACCGAGATGGAATTGCTACTCCTTCTGACCAAGACGATTTTGACGCATTCTACGACCTTCACTTCCAGGTTGTGTAGATGGTTGACAAACGCCTAAAAAAGATTTTGTAAAAGAGTTTTTATTTTTTACTAAGGGTGACACTAGTGTTATAGAAACGGCTGGGTTTTGGTTGGTCGACCTTTGGTTCAACTATGATAACGGTCGGCTCTGGTATTTTTTCCAAATTTTGACCAGGCCTAGAGGTCGACTAAGAAAAACAGACCAAAAAACCGTTGGTCTGTTTAGTAGACTAAGGTCGACCAAACAAAATCCAGCCGTTTCTACAACACTAGGTGACAGTCGAAAACGTAAGGCTAACAATATTGACATTTTAACGGTAAAAGGATTGAATTCAATTTTTTTTTATTTTGTTTAGTTGAATAAGGTTGTTCTCAAGGTTATAATAAATTATTAACTCAACAATGGCGCTAGATTTGTAGTTATCAAAAGTTTGAATGATTTTTCTGTTATACGATTGGAGTGGTGAGTTTGACAATTTTGCGACATTAATTAAAGGACGTGGAAGGCGCTCAAAGAAATCAGAATGAACCTTCTAGACTTAATATGGGCGTCGGGGAATCAGGCGCTACAACAAGATTGACCAAAGCTGAAAGAATGAAGTTGAAGCGAGACAAATGGAATCGCTTAGCCCAAAGTCATGCGGGAACTCTACTAGGTTTTTTAGTTCTCTCTCTCTCTCTCGAAATATAAACTATTGTCATCGGGGCCTAGTGTTGTAAAAACGGCTGGGTTTTGTTTGGTCGACGCCCTTTGGTTTTGGTCGGCTAAACATAAACAGACCAAAGCTTTTTTTGATCTGTTATTCTTAGATGCATGAAAAGACACCTTTGGTCTGTTTATGTTGAGTTGACTAAAACCAAAAGTCGACCAAACAAAACCCCCGCCGTTTTTACAACACTATCGGGGCGCCCCTTATTTATCACCAGATATCAAATTTAGGTTTTATTTAATCTCCAAGAAAATTTATATAGTGGAATCTGTTGAAAAATACTTTTAGGCCTAGGCTTAGGCGGACACATATCCAACCTTTCATTGCTCACCATCAAAGATTACTTGCGTTGGGACGCCTTAAGTGTGGCAGCTATCAGTTCCCCTTCAAATACAGACCCTTCCATACCTCAAGGGGGCAATGCGCAGAACTCGGAAGTTAATAGCCCTAATGCCACCTCTTTGAATGCCATAGGTTGTGGAGATAAAATTAAAATTGCTGTTTTGCTGGGACTTGCCGCTGGAACGTATAGGCGAAAAGAAGCTGGGCACCGTGCTGGTGATCTCAAATCTCGCGAAATTAAGCCTGGTTAGTTCGTCAATTCTCGAGGGAGTATCATAAAAACGGCTGAGTTTTGTTGTGTCGATTTTTGGTTTAACTAAGACTTAACGGTCGCTTCGAGTCTTTTTTTCAAATTTCGACTAAGCCTCGAGGTCGATTAAGAAATGCTGACCCAAAACCTTTGTTTCGTTTGTTTAATCGACTAGGGCTTTACTTAGACAAACGGTCACTTCTAGAGTGTTTTTCAAATTTAGAGTAAGCCTTGAGGTCGACTTAGTAAAACAGACCAGAACACCTTTGGTCTGTTTATGTCATAGACTAGATAGACTGCTCATCAACGCACAAAATGTGTACCCTTTTTTCACCATTTTGAATCGAGGATTGTAACGTTGTGAGCATATAGAAATTAGTAATTTTCGCAAATTAAATAATTTTAAAAAGGTAAATAAAAAAATATTAAAGTGGGTAGATATCAAAAACAGCATTTTAAAATAAATATCATTTAAAAAATACATAAAAATTAAAAAATGTACAAACTGCGATTAAAGTTTGTTTAATAATTATATAGTGCCATCAATATTTTGTACAATATTAATTTATTGACGTTTTTTAATTTATAAACTAATGAGGAAGGTAAATTGACTGTTATAGGGCAAAATTACAGGTTAAAATACACCAAATACACTCTTCAAAATGGAGGAAAATTAGACACACAATTACCCATATTCAACATATGGCATGAGCAGTCTATGGTCTAAGGTTTATGTTGAATCGACTAACACCAAAGGTCGATTAGACGAAACCCAGCCGTTTTTACAACACCTCAAGAATTTATGAAGGAGCGATGATGAAAGTTTTTCCTTGTTTAACATGCCTAATATTAATTACAATTATTGGTTTTGTAGTAGACTACTGATTTTAACACTTGATTTATTGTCACAAATAGATCATTCCGGTTTTAATCGACAGTTGACCAATGACAATTTGCTTTTGCGCCATGATTAGTTGACTAGTTGCAAGCATATACATGAGCGTATTCATAAGGGGCATGAAGGGGCAACTTTCACCCCCCCCCCCTTATTAAATAAAAATGTTCCTATACGTACGGATAAATAGTTAAAGTTTTAAGTAAATGTTATTATAAATTTTGCGCTTTCTTTAACTTTTCGTCTCCCCCCCCCCCGCCTAAATTAGGCCCTGCTGATAAGTCCTTTTTGTCGAGGCCCCAAACCTCGTGTAGAATTTTTTGGTGAATTACGAAATGGATGGCAAAATGATTATTGACACTTAAGCAAAGGATCTTTATTCGTTATTAGCCAGCTCATCTTACTAATTAAATAATGGATCAAATGAGACTGAAAATATTAGTTTTCTTACACCATTTGTCTTTAATCCAAGCTGTGCTTTCAACCAACTATAGGTCAATTGCACTAAAATATTTTTGACAGTAGAATCAAGCTAAATATTTTTTAGTTAGGGCTTTAGCAATATAAAATACATGGAGCCGTGCCGTGTAGTTTGGCTAGAAGATTAATGCTTTTAGACCAGTGTATTATATCCTACATAGCATATTTTACAACACCAATTTCTTGTTATTAATTTCTAAAGCTATATATATGCATTGTTGTGTAAGGTGACAGTGGTAAAGAGATGGACGTCCTGATTTACAGGCTATTAGCAATGCACTTAGAAGCCTTCTTGAATATGCAGAAATCTCCTGAGGATTTTCGTCAATCTCTCCACGTTCAAACCGCAGCTATGTTAAGTTTGGGTCTCATTCACTGTGGCACTGGGCACGGGCACGTTAGCAAAATTGCCTTGCAGGAAATCGGTTAATTTTTGAATTGCTCAAACTTTTTTTTTCAAAATTATGCATTGTTTGAGTTATTAGTGTGATTAAGATGTCTTTTTTCTAAGCAAATTTGTAACTATTTGTGAATGTATGGTAATGTCCTTTAAGTCAACCCGACCCGTAAGCGTTTAATCCGAATGGTCGGATCGGGTTACCTGGCTTCTAGGCCTTTTTAACTATCATAGCGTTCTTTATTAAAACATCCCTTGCGATCGTTAAATACAAATTGTTATTTTCGATATATCGTCTTGAAATATAAAACTGTTTTTTTTTGCACTGACTTTTTGTTTAAAAAACACTTCAGGCTAGTGTTGTAAATATGGGTGGGTTTTGCTTGGTCGACCTTTGATTTTACTAAGACTAATGGTCACTTTTGCTTTTATCTTCAAATTTCGACTAAGCCTAGATGTCGTAGAAAAACACACCAGGAAACCTTTGGTCGAACAAATCCCAGCTGGTTTTACAACACTACCCCAGGCTGACGTTCATTATATTATTTCAATAAATGAGACGAGTTGATTCTCATAACAAATATTCAATTTTTGATTTAAGGACCCCCCAAATAATGAATTCTTTTTACCTTAAAATTCATCTAACTAAATTTATTTCATTTACATTAATTTAAAGAAGTTATTTAAATGTAAATTTTCCAATTTTTTAGGCAAAAAAAATGAATTGAATTCCGGATTTTTAATAGTTTGTGCATCGGCCTTAGTAATGTTTTTTGAAAATTGGTGGCGCAAAACGCTTTTTTGTGCATTGCAATCATCAATTTCAGAATATCATAAGTTTGCTGGAGACAATATCGATCAATATTATAAAATTACATTTTAATTTTATGTATTTATTCAGATGAATCCTGGTAAGATTTTTAAAATTTAGCAAAATACAATAATTTATGATAGCTGTCCTCGCGCCCGATCCCGACTGCGAGCATTTCACCGACCGCGATTCCTATTCCCTATCTGCCGGGTTCGCTTTGGGATTAGTCAATTTTGGCGTACGTTTTTTAAAGCTTCATTTAAACAAGCATTATCTTCTCTCTTCTTTATCAATTATTTGGTCCCACAGTCGTGGAGTTTGTTTTAATAAGATTCTTCCATCTTGACCGGGTAAATGCCATGTCTTGACTAATCTCTTTACTTTTTATAACTTTATCCACTTGCCCTTTCTACGTGGCACAAGGTCGTCCTCTTCCTCTCTTCCCCGTTACCTCCATGTCCAGAACTATCTATTTTACATCATTCATAAATTGCTAAAAAATGCTGTCATTGTTCAATATTAGAATATAAGATATTGAGTATTTTTTCTAGTTATTTTTTATCTTTAATATCATAATAACACGGTTGAACAAGAAAAATCGACCGACAAACTGTTTGGAGATTTTAGTAGAGTTTTTCCCGGTCAACACGAATGTTATTTTAATTTTTTACCTACACGTCAAGTTTTGAAATATTTGCTGTCAAAGTTGCTAAAAACAGCGTTTTTGGCGTGGAGAGAAATCCATTAAATCCGTGTTAGTTTATTAAATATGGTTATAAATTGGAACATTGTTAAAACGAACTTTTATTTATACTTTATAAACACAAATATAATCTAATTGATTATTTTAACTTAACGTAAAGATTTTGAGCTTAAGAATGATTTTGAGGCAAAAACCGCAACAAATTGTACATATTTTTCTATGCAGAGAGCGTTGCGAGAAGGATCGACCCCATCTTCTGGTTTACAAAAGATTCAAGTGACCCTTTTAAATTACGTTCTCTACGGCTGTAGCGATATTATAAAGGTTACCCTTTAATTTTTATCCCCACTTTATATTGCTACAAAATGGCCAAAATTCGGCCTTAGCACTCTGGTTTGCTCCATTACATCCATAGACTGCTTATGTCATATGGTAAATGTTTGCCATCAAATCCACCATTTTGAATTTAACTATCTCCCATGCCTTTCTGCAGAATATCCCATTGTTAAAACAAAAAAAGTGAATTTACCTTCTTCATTCGTCGTTAATAACTAAAAAGAATGTTAAAAAATGATTATTTAACAAAATTCTGATGGCACTAAATTGCTTTAACATCTCATCGTCGTCACAGTATTTTTATTTTATATTTTTATGAATTTTGTAAAAGATTTATGTTTTAAAATGCTGTTTTTAATGTTTTTAACTAATTTAATATTTTTATTGCCTTTTAAAATGCTTTAATTAACCAAAATTACAATAAACTAAAATACTTCCTTTATTTGTGCACCTTTCAAAATGGGGGAAAAGGGAGACTTATGTAAAGTTAATGAGCAGTCTATTTAGTCTATGATTACATATACGTCTCGGTTTTTTACCCTTTAAAAAATAATTTATAAATACAAAGTGTTAATATTTGATTCTTTAATATTTGTGAAAAATGTTTTTTCTTACATTGAAATGTACAATATTTTTGGTCAGAATGACGCCAGCAAGAATCCACCCGATATGTCTTTAGTATTCCCCCCGGCAGCCTTAGCTTTGGGTTTCATTTTCTTCAGAACTAACGATAGGTTTATTAAATTTCGAAAAATCCTATTTTTTTAAACTCACTTTGAAATTATATTTTGACTCTAAGAGTAATATAATTATAAATTAATAAATCTTTAAAAATTTTATCTGAATTTTAGCACTATGAGCAATCTTAATAGTCAATTTGATATAGGGAATTATTATAAAGATGTTTGTAAATTTTTATAATGGCCTACTTTGAGCCCATTTAGAGTTTAGTTTCTTTGCTAGTGGTGTAAATTAACTATAATAATAATTCTTTGAGATTTTTTAATATAATTTCTTTAATTTGGGTCTCACTAGCATAAATAGCATAAATTTATTTTTTCTCATTTTATTTGATTAAAAGGACGGCAAAAAGTTTTAAATTTTTCTTTACATTTGTTTAAATCGTTTTTTGCCTGTGGTAAGAGCTAGTTCGAGATGTAAAATTCTTTTAGTTTCTCTAATTTTTGCAAGCCAATTTTTCATGTTTTTTTCAACAAGAGATAAGACTAGTGTTGTAAAAGCGGCTGGGTTTTGTTTGGTCCACCTTTGGTTCAACTAGGATTAACGTTGGACTCTGATGTGTTTTTCAAATTTCGACTAAGCCTAGAAGTCGACTAAGAAAAGCAGACCAAAAAACGCTCGGTCTGTTTATGTTTAGTCGACTAAAACCAAAGGGCCCAAATAAGCCCAGCCGTAGTTGAACACTACTAATTTAGTCTAAAATGCTTGCTTTTTAAGATCGATCTCAAAACACCTCGAAACCCCGGCCACTGTTAAAGATTGCCTCGATATACGACCCGATTTTTTCATGCTTCGCACTATAGCTGCCGGACTCATTCATTATGATTCAATTGCACCAAGGAGAGATTGGTGGCACAATTATAAACTTGGCAACGCCTGTGAAGTCTCTTTAATTCACAAATTTACCATGTTTATATATATGCTAAAATCCAAAATTCTTTTATATTGAATAACAATTTAGGAAAATCTTGAAGATTTAATGTTTTTTACTGCTTTCTACGGTTGCATTCAAAACTTGGGACCTTGAGCTGCAAAGGAGCGAGATAAAAATTTTAAAAAATTTAATATTGGCTCGTGAGGTTGTGTAGTTGGCGGCATTTTTTCTATCGAGTTCTTTTAAACAGACAAGTATTTTTTCGAATACCATAACGCAGTGTTGTAAAAACGGTGGGTTTTGTTTGGTCGACCTTTGGTTGAGCCAAGGCTAACGGTCGATTCTGGTTTTTTTAACTTTCGACTAAGCCTAGAGGTTGACTAGGAAAAATAGGCCAAAAAACCGTTTATATGTTTATGTTTAATCGACTACGAAGGGCGACCTTACAAAATCCAGCCGTTTTTACAACCATTACTATAACGTCATATTAACTTTGAAGCGGATAAACGTCATAAACCTTGCTCCACTTTAGCTTAGTTCCTAAATTTTAGCCCTGCTTTACTCGATGCAAATTTAGTTTAACTTCTCGGGCATATTTAGAGCCAAGCGCGAAAGTTTATTAGATTTTAAGTTAACTTAAACTTTATCAAGTTTATTTTACTTATAAATTGATTAGATGAATGAATATTGGTGTTCTTTATATAGGATGGGGGATCAGCAGAGGTACGTGGAGTATTTCGCGATCTCATACATTTGGCCGATGACCGCGAAGATGAAGAAAGTCCATTCCTCACCGCTGAAATGGGAAATTTAAGGTTATTTATCGTAAACCAACTCATGGCAAATTTAAATTTTTAAATCAATTTCCAAATTATTGAAAGTCTTACAAATTCGACAGTTATATATTCACCGTGTTTTTTGGATTTGTTAACTTACAGGCAAATTCGGAACTTTATATATGCCGGTCAAGCCTTCCTCCTTGGCCTCAAATACGCTGGTACCCACGATAAACAAGCAGCAAATATTTTGGTAAGTTATATCTGCAAAAAGTTTCAATTTCATAAAAATATGAGATTTTGAATTTTTTAAATATTAATTGCACCTTAAATTTAATTTTTAACTTTTTGTGCGCAGTTTAGGGAATTTAGGAGGTTAGTGGTAGGCTGGGAAAATTTGGCTGCTTATTACGAAGAGGATGAACCCACCATGGCTGACACGGACCATGTGGAAGCTCATAAAATAGAATATGTGGCTACGGAGACCTGTGTAAACACCTTCATCATTTCTCTGGCTATGGTAAATATCAACTTGATGCCCGTTATTTTTTTTGATAATATTTGTTAAAATTAAGTCATATTTAATAAAAAGATTAACTAGAAATTGGTTATTTTAAATTCTCAATCATTATCATTTAGAAGTTCGTTTTCTTTATTCTAAATGCTCGCGAGATAGGCTGTATTCGCAGAGGTTTTAATGCTCAGCTTTTACATCTATAAATCTAGTAGCAGTTATTTCATAAATACCAACTTAATATCAATTGTATGCCTAATGATAGATTTTGGATTTTTAACATAAGTTGGCTTTTATAATAAGACTAATACTACTTAACACAACATTGCATTGTGGGGTCCCAGCGACCTTAAGTTTTAAAAAATTTAGCCATAATTTGGGAGTTTATAAGAATTAGAATTAGGACCCAGAGAAATTAGGGTTAAAGTTGAAATATTATGTATAAACATTTTGAAAGAAATGATCAAGATTTAGCAATATGATTGTTTAGTTTGAGGTACTCAACTGCCATCGATAGTAATCCTCTATATAGTCTCTATACGTCTTGACACGGTAGATAATGTCCGGTTCGGGTGACACAAAAACGTTCAAATATTGTCGTAAATTTTTGCGCCCGGCCCTACCCCCTTTCGGGTATACTGTGCCTTCGTATGGATTTTACGTTTGCGCTTCTACAGCCCTGGCGCTCCTCTTCTTGGGCCAATGCAGATATCGGCTAAGCAATGAGCCCGGCCCTGGACTGGCCCTTCTTACAGCCGCTTTTTACCCCTTCAAATGGCCCGCTTACACCTCTGACAACAAGTTTGTTGTGAACATATATTTACGCATTTTTTAGAAACTGTAATTAAGCCCTTTTATGTTTTTTTTTTGGTTTACTAAAACTGAACGTGATTATATGATATTCCTGATCATAATTATTTCAAATTGCAATTTATAAATGCAGTTGATAAATAGATTTAGCCATAATTAAATTATTCGCAGGATATTGATCGTGACATCTAAGTTATATATAACATGACTTTATGTTGTTTTATAGACTAGCTTAGCCCAATTAAGGCTAAATGAGCTAAATGACTTTAAATATGTTTAGTTAAAAAAAAAATATTATATTTTGGCTGCTAAATTAGGCTTAATTAAAGTGATTTTACAATGTGTAATTAAAATTTTTCAAACATTTAAACATCATTAGTTTAAAGATTCATGAGGCTTAGATTTTTTTAGAAAGTTGATCATGGTTTATATGAAAATGTAATTGTTATTCGTTGTAGAAAAGGATTGCTTTTGCTGGTGCTACATCAATGTTTTTAAATAATATGAGATAAAATATTGTAGTATTACATTAAAAAGACATCAGAGTCGACCGTTAGTCATAGTTAAACCGAAGGTGGACCAGACAAAACCCAGCCGTTTTTACAACACTACGTAGGTAGATTATAATGAATAACCGTATGGTAAAAATTATATCAGAAGAAACTCTAACTTTTGGGAATCACATAGGTGTATTATAGTCAACGTGCAACAAAGATTCTATTCCGAATTTGCCCATAAAACAAATTTTAAGAGTTGATCTCTAACTGACGTAATATTGATTAGGTTGTAACAAAAATATGACCAGATAGAATTTTTTCTACTATTTTGAATGATTTAATATAAAAGTTTTCTTAATTTGAATTTTTGCGATTTGTCCCTCATGCGCTTTAAAACGGTATTTAAAGTTTGATTTTTATGCCTCTTAAACTTTGGCCCTGCTATTTTGTAGAATCCTAATCTAATTTTTATTCTTATAAATTATTGCAGATATCACTTTCAACCCTTTCGTCATCTTTTCGCTCTGTGTACCAAACCCAGCATTTCGCCTCAAACTGAGCCCAAAGCCTCTCAGGATAAAAAAGACAGTCGTGAACACTTATTTCAAAACATTAAAAATGCTTCGAAGCACACACACGATCCTACCCTTGATAGTTTGTGGCCAAAGGTTTTTATAATTGTTATAGCAATCTGTTTTTAGCTAAAACTTGTCGTTTAACTTTAAGTTTGATTTTTATAAGTTTTCTGAGTTCCAATATTTAAAGTCTGTTTTAAGTTTAGTTTATAATATTACTTTACTCTTTGTTATATATCAGGAATGGAATCTGGGCGAAGTTGAAGAATACTTCCTAAATAATCCAATATTTAAGGATTAATATATTGTAGGATGCATGAAGATCATTCGTTTTGCTCAATCTTGTTTTATATATATATATGAATGTACAAAATTACGCACGTACATGCATACAAAAATTGTTGTTTTTCTTCAAATATTATACTAAAAAATATCCAATATTTGAAATTTGAAAATATCTATAACACTTCAGGAAAAACGCTTGTCGAATAGATAGAGGGAAGTTATTTCCCTTAACTTGATTAAAGCTTGTTTTAGCCTCCTTGAAAAGAAAAGTTAAAATTTGGCATTTAAAATATGTTTTGAAGCGGGATAAAAGGACAAAACCTTAGATTAACGATATGATTTGTCTTTAAAACTGTTTAAATATTACTTTAAACTTCATTACGGTTTGGAAATGCCGAATGCCTTTAAAACATGATTCTTACCATTGGCTTAGCTAGCTTATTTTCCTTGGGGGCCGAAATTGTATCCCTCATAATCATGTGTGTAAAGTATGCAAATACTATCTACTATGGTCGTAAATTCACAATTCAGACAGATCACCACCCTCTTATAAATATTTTTGGGACAACCCGGGATCTTAGCAAAATAACCAATAATAGGTTACTAAGATGGGCAATTAAATTACTTCAATATGATTATGATATAAAATGCATCCCAAGGAAATCTAATCAGTGTGAACATAGATAATGATATACGAAGAATTAAATTACAATTAATCGATGACTTGACTTTGAATACAAAAAATATTGTAGAGGAAACAATAAAAGATAATGTACTAAGAGAAGTTATAGAGCAATTTAAAAATAGATAACAAGGCTCTTAAAATAACGATAACGTACGAAAATACCTGCAATTAAGAAATTACATTTTTTTCGAAAATGATCTTTTATTTTATAAAGATCGACTTATAATTCCGGAAAAATTAAGGCCAGATATTCTTAAAATTTTACATGATGGTCATCCGGGAATCGTGGCTATGAAGTCATTCGGGAGATACTATGTGTACTGGAATAATATTGACGTAGACATAGAAAAATACGTTAATACTTGTAAATATTGCCAAGAAGAACGACCAAACATTAAAGAGGTACCCCTATACGCTTGGAACGTTCCTAACAAGCCTTGGGAACGGGTTCACATAGATCTAGCGGGACCCATCAATAAGAAGTATTGGTTAGTTTGCATTGATGCTTTTACAAAATGGCCCGAAGTAATGGTGCTGGGCGAGATAAACTCAACAAAATCATCCAAAATTTAAGGACAATATTTGCGCGTTTTGGGTTACCTAGATATATTGTCAGTGACAATGGCCCGCAATTTAAATCTACGGAATTTAAATTTTTTTGTAAAAACAATGGCATAGTTCAATTTACGGGGCCGCCCTACCACCCCAAAACTAATGGTTTAGCCGAGAGATATATTAGAATTAGAACTATTAAAAGTAAGTTCTATGCGAATAAAAAGTCGGGGGTTAATGACTCGTTAAACTTACTACAAGTATTAATGAGCATGCGTAGTAGTCAACGCGTGACTACAGGTATTAGCCCGGCTGAGGCGACGTTCAATCGCAGGATTCGTACGACGCTAGACCAGCTCAGAAGAACGACTCGCGACAAGGTTGAAGAATCGATCTGGAAACAAAAGTACTATAAAAACCGATGGACCCAAGAAAGATTCTTTGAACCCGAGCAGCAGGTGTGGGTACATAATGACACAAGTCCGGGATGGAGGGAAGGACTTGTAGAAGCACGAACATGTTCGACTACGTATGCATAGACTACATAGACTGCTCATGTCATATATTCCATATGGCAAATTGTGTGTGAAATTTGCCGCCATTTTGATGAACAATACCGTCCTATATTACATAATGGCGTTTTGCGCTTTGCCGTTTTTTTCGAACAGGGGAGGTAAAGAAAAAAGGTTTTGATTCCATAAATAAGTAAGATATTACTTAAGATATGATATTTTTAAAAAATTTATTATTGACACATTTCATAAAAATTAAAAATGTAAAAACTGTAATGTTATTAAATTTTTTTAAAAATATCATATATTTAGTAATATCTTACTTATTTATGGAATCAAAACCTTTTTTCTTTACCTCTCCTGTTCGAAAAAAACGGCAGAGCGCAAAACGCCATTATGTGATATAGGACGGTATTGTTCATCAAAATGGCGGAAAAAAACACACACATTCTATACCGTGATGAGCAGTCTATGTAGTCTATGTACGTATGACGTTAATATAGACGGAAATACAAGAAGGAAACACGGAGATCAGTTACGGGAAAGAACAACGATTGACCAAGGTGCGGTATCCGAGCGAAACATTCTAGAACACAAAAGGGTATCCAAACCACCTGATCGATACGATGTAGGGCAACTTTAAAAGGGGGAGTAATGTAATGTATGCAAATACTTGGCATGACCTGAGCGTTCGAATTGAAATGCAATTTAATTGATTGTTAATTGGTTGTAAATTGAATGTCTATTTAAACGTGTTATTGTAATTACCATCAGTCACCTTTTGTTTTGTTTCTTATATGTTGCCAAAATATAATTTTATGATTGAGCCATAATTATATAAATATTTGAAGGTTTTTTGGATTTGGAGGTGGCAGTCGCCTCTCTCTGCCACCCCCCCATGGCTTCGCCCATGCTCATATTTCTTTGTTAAACATGATGGTCACCTTACCCAGCGGCGTAGTTTTAAACTTGGGGGGGGGCGAACATTAACTTCCATCAAGTGAGGAGGAGGTAAACGGCAATTAATTTCCTATACCTGTTTGTTAAACTAAATGATCAACAGCTCTTTCGTGTGTTTTCTCCCTTTATACCTATTCATTAACCAAATCTGCTTCGCTCCCACATGGGTGTAACCGGGGGGGGGGGGGCACGGATGGGAAGCTGCCTCCTGTAAATCCAAAACTTTTGGCTAAAGTTTCAAATATTGTTTATTTTGCCCCTCCTCATCTAATTTCAATTCTGGCTATGCCAACCAGCTCCCACCTTAATCCTTATCAATATTAAATGTCCAATGGGTTTAGGAATCCATTGATTACTTAGCCCAAAAAATATTTCATCAAAAATTTTCTTTTTAAATGTTTAAAATATATCGCATAAAAACAACGGCTATATATTTAATATAAAGTGTCTGATAAGAGTGTATAAATGATTTGTAAAAATACAAGGTAACATACAATTAAAAAGTGTGTTCATCATCTAGCTAGAACTATATCAAATATCAGCTTTAAAATTACTAATCTTTACAATAATTCATACCCTTAAAGGCAGCATGCTTATGGTTGAGAGTTTGAAGCCGAAATTATATCAGGAACACGTGATCAACTTATAACTTTTATAAAAATGCGACCTTAATATTTCAATTATATATTGTAGTTATAAAATTTTACCTATTGAAAAATAATGTAGAATTAAAGATACGGATAGAGGTCAATATATTAATACCCTTTATCCCTAAAATGATTAAAGTAAAACGAGAACCTAAGAAGTTTATCCTGTCATTTATTGAATAATTTCGCACATAATTATTGAAGGATCTTGTCAATAGACTCCCACACTGACCCGGAAAAATTTGAGCAGGGTTCGGACAAAAATTAAAAATAATTAGCCGCCGGGCGGGCCTGATGAACTAGTCCAACCCAATGCCGCATGGCCCGAAGTAAACTTTAACCAATAAATCATGATAAACGTAATTTTCCAATATAACTGCTCATAAGTTATCATTTTCACATATACATATCAATCAAACAAAATAGTTTAAAAGGTTAATATTTAAAAATCAACATTTTTGAAGTTTGATAAAAATTAGCAGGTGGATGCGTCATCATCTATTTTTTTTTAACTTGTCTTGATTTTAATTTTTTTTACTACTATAAAAATTATATGCGAGGTAAACATTCAAAAATTGCGATCGCGTTGAAATGACAAATTATAATTCCGATTTTCTGTTTTAAAAAAAAGTTTCCCTTTTGTCAAGGGTATTGGCAGCTATACGGCGCCCCAATTCTTTCAGGAGGGCTTGGGTTTTAGGACCTATTGTTGTAAGGGTAGTGGTCACTATAGGGCAGAAAAGGAGTGAGGAATTAAATTCTGCGTATTTAGCTGACTTTATTCTTTCAGAATCGACAAGGGGGTCTTTGTTTTGATTTGAGGGTGCAAAGGCATCCGGACAAGTGTAGTCCCATGCTAGGCATAGCCCTTTTGCCCATGGGATGAGGGTCTGTCCATCGGGTCTCTTCTTGTCGCTAAGGCAAAGACCATTAGGCTCCAATTGGGAGGGAAAGCCAGCCTTATTGAATGTCTTCTGTAGAAGAGCATTAACAGATGTGTGACGTAAAAATCTGGCCTTATTAAATTTGCAATGTAGGCCGTGATGACCTTTTGTACCTACAGATGAGCCACATAAGTTGCATTGATGGGGGGCAACTATATCACAATCTAGGCGGAGCCCTGTTGCGATCCTGAACTCGTTGTTGGAGAGTTGAAGGTCATGGGTCCGACTTGGGATGGCCTCCAACCACTCGTGGCCGGACCTTGATGCAAAACTTCTTAAAGCTGGTAACTCCTCCAACGAAGCGCCCGATATAAGAGTTTTAAGGGCATGGTCGTAGAGAGGAAGGTTCCAACTTTTTTGAGAGTTTATGGTAGGGAATGGAGTGTTAGGGTCGGACAAAGAGCTCCACATGTCGAGAGCGATGTGGGTAAAGGGATCTGGTTGATCGATTATTTTGTCGATGATTGGTTTGGCTGAAAGTCGACTCGAGATGAAGGCCGACAAAGCTACTAGAGGGGGTGATCTCAGGCCCAAACCACCATATTTTGTGGGGAGACACGCTTGTTTCCATTGGGACCCTGTAAAAGAAAGGTTTGTGATTTACTCGACTACACCTTTGAGTTTTTGGTCGAATATAGATAGAGCATTAGGATTTAAAAATGAGGTGGATGACCTGAAGATATGATTTATCTTAGGTAAAGAATAGCAGTTTTTAATTAAAAAGAAAGCCTGGTGGGCTGGCAAGTAAGAAAGGAGGGGTTTGATATCTACTAGTTTTTGTATTGTCTCTGTTACTGACTTGTTACAAGGGTGTGAGCCACCTACGGGAGATCCTAAGTGCGTTAGTTCGTTAGGGTGAATATGTTTGAAAGCGTCAAAGTATGGGTCTAGGCTTAAAGAGTCAGTATTGTTTTTGCAAACCTCGGTCTTGCTATGATTTAGATGGAGACCAATTTTTGAAACCTCGACTTCTAGATAAGAGAGGGCTTCTTTAACGTCTTCGGCATTTCCCTTGATGGTACCATCGTCTAGGTACCACAAGTTGAGTGATAGATTATATTTAGAGGCTAGGTCTTCAGTCAGGGATTTTATACCTAGGCAGAATAGTAGGGGCCTTAGCGGGTCTCCTTGTTGAATGCCGTCACTCGATGCAATTATTTTGGAATTAAAGTTGAGCATGGAAGTAGGAGCGTAGCATGCGTTAAGGAAAATGGAGTACTCGGGAAGAGATTTGTAAGCCTCGGTTAAGAAGTGTGACCTGTAGATCGTGTTAAATGCGTTTTTGAAGTCAATCTTAGCTAGGATCGAATGGTCGGGATGGGCTATGCGAACAGCGTGAGAGGGGATTTCACAACCACCCTTGGTTCCGAAACCTAGTTGGATAGGAGCTAATTGATCTGCAATGTCGGATTTTACTCGTGCAATGATAAGTTTGCAGCATATGCGTCTAAAAATTGAACCCATGGCAATTGGACGAAGGCCACCATCAGGTTTGGTAAGAGATATTAAGGTGGCCCCAAAAAAATAGGGAGAGATCGCGTCAGGTACTAAGCCTTTAATAACCTGGTTAAGGAAGGTTGCTAGGGTGGATGTGAAGTGGCCAGACCTGTCAATGTGAGGTCTTGTTAATTCTATTAAATGTGAAGCACGGAAGCCGTCTAAACCAGAACCTACTGAGGATTTTTAAAAGAACCGATAGCCTCGAGAATTTCGGGCGATGTGAAGTCCTTGAAGGGGGAGTTGATTGTAGGGGGAAATTGGGAGCAATTTCTTTCAGGGTGTTTAGTTTGTAAAGATTCGAAGGTTTGTTGAGTGTCTGGGGAAATTTTGCAGTCTGAATTGGCCAGGCGAAGGGCACCCTGGATGTCAAAGTGGTTGAGTTTCGAGGAAACCCGTTTGGCTCTTTGTTGAACTGACGTAATCTAATGGATGTGTGGCTCGTAGATAATGGGGGGTGATGAAACGTCCCATTTGAGTTTTGTTTAACCCAATTCGAGAGGGTACCTTTGTAATTCGATGGTGGTATTGAAAGGACACGGGAAGTAAATTGAAAAAGGTTGGCCCAATGGAGGGTGCTGCTTGGGTCCTTAGAGAGGTTTGAGATGGCATCAGTAAGGGCAATTAGAACTTGATGTCTGGCACCTTTAGGGATGTTTTTTAGAATCCTGTTAACAGGAGAATGAGGAATGTCTGAATATATATTGGTGGTGGTGGTTTCGAGCGGGGAGTAGGTATTATGCAATAAAGTAAGTAGAGGTAGACCTCTTGGGGACTGTAGCTGCTGGATGTTTTCCAGAGCCTGGGCACTTCTGTTTTAATGGACCGCGAACGTAAATCAAATTAGAGAGGGTAATTGAAGCTAACCTGTAGCAGACTGGGCAGATTCCGGTTTGGGTTGTGGAGTTTGTGTTGTTCATGTAGAAGGATTATGGATATTTGGGATAAACCTTTAGTAGAGTAAAATGGCAACTATTTTGATGTTTGGTATTCAACAGTTGGATTGTCATGGAAATAACTGTTAGGAGATATTGTTAAATGTTTTTTTTGCCTTTGATAGGCATAAAGGCTTGGTAAAGGTTAGAAAAAATAAACCCTTTGCCCGCTGCTTGCTTTAAATTTACTATTTATTCTTTAGCGACATTAACGCATTCTCGAACATGAAAATTTTCTGATGAACCCTATTTCCGACGTTGACCGCTGCAGCTATTTGCTTATAACCACCGAAAGTAAGTTTTTGAGATAACGAGCACAATAATTTCGAATAAGTGAGCGGCTTTTAAATCGTGGTGACGTTATTTTGACTAAGCAGTTTCACAAGGGAATTTTAGAGTAGTTGAAACTAGATCTCCGATCCCTTCCTATTTTGCATTAGGACGACATAAGAAATGAAAGCCATATTTTACTGAAAAAACAACCTTTTTGCAGTAAAAATCAGTGGCGTGTGGGGCTAAGGCACGCCCAAAGGCAAAATCTAGGTCCTTTCGGCCCCCTCATGAGATAATCTTGGTCTCTTCAGCATCCCCAAGCTAAAATTCTTAAGCCTATCAAAATTTTTACTAATATGTGTATTAGTTTTTAAATTAAACTAGCTTACATTTTTTAATCGTTGATTCTTGTTTTTATTTAATTTTCCAATACACGCAATACAAGTATTTAGCTTCAAATTATTCTTGTGATCAATAAATATTATATTGTAAATTTAAAGTAAAAAAAATTGATTGTAAACAATTGAAAGTATCCATGCCTTAGCAAATAATTTATCCGAGTGTAATTTCAATTAGAGCCCCCCTAGCGCGACATGAGCCTGAAGTGTCTTTTATTTTAACCCAACCGATCCCGACCTCTTTTTAAATTGAATATATAAAGAAAATTTTATATTGCAAATTAATTTTATTTTTATAGAGTGAAATTATTTGCTAATCGTAGATAAGAGGAGCTTGATAAAAAGAACGCATTGTATAAATGATATTCTTATTTCTAAAGCTATACTGTTGGTGCAACTCAGGGGTGCGGATTGGAAAGACTACCATATACAGAAAATACGCCCTTCGGGCGTAACTGGGGGCTTCGCCCCCAGACCCCCTTGGGGGCTTCGCCCCCAAACCCCCTGCTGGGGGCTCCGCCCCCAGTCCCCCGTTGGGGGCTACGCCCCCAAACCCCCATCTCCTGGGGGCTCCGCCCCCAGACCCCCGGAGAAGGGGGAGATGGGAAGGGGGGGGGGAAGGGAAGAGGGGACGACTCATCTATTCTACGTATAAATGTAGCTTATTTGCTATGCAATTTATGGGCGAGAAAGGTGAGAAGGGGCGAGAATGCCTATAGGGGGGTATTAAAGGCAAAAGAATTGGACTGACTGGCATAGGTAGGTATCAATGTTAGCCAAAAAAACGTAAAATTTTATTTGATTTACAATTTGACGAAGCGGGAAAATATAAATGAGTTAAGTGTATAAATGTCGGCTGGATAAAGTATATAAATATCATCTTTATTTTTTATTTTTTAATAAATGAAATTAGGTTAAACATTTTAGGTTAGGAGGGTGAAGGGGCTAAAATGTAACTCTTGGAGGAAGCTTTATTGAAATTTTTTGTCATTTAGTGGGGGGGGGGGACTAGTTTTGCCTGGGTTTTGCTTGGTCGACCTTTAGTTCAAATAAGAAAACCCCCCTAAATGACGAAAATAAAATTTTTCAATGAAAAAACCCGTAAAAATTAAAAATTGTAGGTTTGGCCCCCCCCCTGATTGAAATTTTAAACGTTTCGCCTCCCCCCCCCCAAACCAAAACCTGGCTACGTCCATGTCCCTGTCTGATCAATTAAATTTCATTTTTGATAAACATATTTTTACGATAAAATGTTTTTTAAAAGTGTACTGAATTATAGAGTTAGACGTCATTTATAATAGGTTCATATGGAAAACATAACATTATACAAAGACATTTGGAATATATTAAAAATGTATTTAAAAAGGAGAGATTAATGTTTATTACATGAAAGATTAAATTATTGAAGGAGAGATTAATGTTTATTAAATAATAAAAGAGGCGTTAAATAACAGAGATTAGATAAGGTATATACATAAGAAGTGGGGTCAGCATAAGGAGGCTGGATTATTACCAAAAGTTCCGAGAAGATTGAATACATTAAAATATAAAGCTAGAAAAAATGCAACCATTTCATTTTTAAGTTAAATTGTTTGAACCAAAACAAAATCTAGTGGAACGTTATTGTAAGTAAAGGAAACCTTTAAATTAGTATGCCCTAATTCGCAGTTAATTAAATTAAAGATTAATTTTCTAATTTAAAAGATTTAAAAATAAATAGCCCTATAAATTGCATAGCAATAAACAGCTGACTTGGCGCTCTAAGTGTATTTGCCTGAAGTGAGGGGGAATAGAAGAGTAACTACCTCCTTCCCCCCCTTTCCCTCCGTTAAAACTAAACGCGCACACTATCCCCCCCTTCCCTCCGTTAATTTGCCAAAAGCATATAAAAATCAATAATAATAAAAAGGGGTTGAGGGATGATCTCCTCCACTCCCGCCCCCTAATAATACCAACTCAGCGGTGGAAGGGTAAGATAGGGAGGGGTAGGGGTTTAACGTATAATCAATATAAAAATAAAAAACTCGCTACCAGTGGTTCGTTGTAATACCCCTTTAAGATTGTAGTTCAATTATTAAAATATTTCTCATATACATTAGCTCTCACTATTCGATACTTTGATTGTTTTGGTAACAAATTATTTAAAAGCCATTTAATATTGGTTTAGCTAGAGCTGTTAAAGGAACTAGTTCAAAAAGGAACTAATAAGTTCCTTTTTAAAATGAGGAAACCTAATTTTTATTATTTTACATCTTTCTTAAAATGATATGCAAAAGGTCCATCTCTATAAATTTTGGTTAGTAATAATGGAAAACTTTGTTAAAAATAGTAATTAATTTAGGCGTCCTGTTACGTCTGCGCATCTAAAAATGGCACAATTACCAGCGATATGCAATAGCTCCGCTATTGCCTGTTACGAACGCGCATCTAAAAATGATAAAATTTAAAAACTTACTTTTGGTTAAGGTAAAATGTTATTAAATTGGGATAATTCCTATTGTAGCTTATAATAAAAAATTGCATAGAAATTATTAAAAATTTTTACATAGAAATTAATGGGAAATAATAATAAAAATTAAAAAAATCCTTACGACGAAACTATCAGCGACATGCAATAGCTCCGCTATTGCCTGTTACGACCGCGCATCTAAAACTGTCACAGGTATCATAAAGATATATCAAAAAATTTACATGTGCTAAATTGTTCCATTGGTCAGTACCAAAAGACAATCTATTAATACATAAGAGTCAAAAAAAACTAAAAAAAATTTCGATTCACATTTTGGCCAAATGGTCATTTTTTTCATTGGTCACTACCAACAGATACTCTATAAGTCAATGTTAGCCAAAAAAACGAGGAAAAAAATTTTACTTCATACTTTGGCCAATGGTCATTTTTTTCCAATGGTCAGTAGCCAGCGGACGGCCAAAAAGTCATATTATCAATGGTAGTAACAGGAACAATCATAAGAGTCAAAAAAACGGGAAAAAAAATTTCGCTTCACACTTTCGGACACTGACCATTTTTTCCAGTGGTCAGTAGCCAGAGGACGGCCAAAAAGTCAGATTATCAATGGTAGTAACATGAACAATCATAATAGGCGGAAAAAAGCGAAAAAATAAACTTGGATTCACATTTTGGCCAAATGGTCATTTTTTTCCAGTGGTCAGCAGCCAGCGGACGGCCAAAAAGTCTTATTATCAATGGTAGTAACAGGAACAAACATAATAGTCAAAAAAAAACCCGGGATTCGAACCCAAAAACTGGTTAAATTAACAAAAATTAAAAGTAAACAAAAAAGACATTGGGTGCAAGACATCCACGTTTTTTTCATTGGTCAGCAGCTAACGGACGGCCAAAAAGGAATATTATCAATGGTAGTAACAGGAACAATCATAAGAGGCAAAAAAAACGGAAAAATAAACTTGGATTCACATTTTGGCCAAATGGTCATTTTTTTCCAGTGGTCAGCAGCCAGCGGACGGCCAAAAAGTCTTATTATCAATGGTAGTAACAGGAACAATCATAATAGTCAAAAAAAACCCGGGATTCGAACCCAAAAACTGGTTAAATTAACAAAAATTAAAAGTAAACAAAACAAGCCGAAGTCATTCGGGTGCGTGACACGAACAGCGTGACATCCATTCGGAAAATGGAAAGTGAGCCCATAAATTGCATAGCAATTAAAAGTTCCAATAGCTGTTTATCACACTAAGGTGGTCAGCTTCTTTGGTTCTTTGCATGAGGGGTGGTGCTCGGCTATCCAGGCCTGACCGTGTTGACGATGTGATATATTTGAAATCTTTTGAAAAAAAGTGCAGAAAGCGGGATTTGAACCCGCGAGCTCTTGTTCAAAGACAAAGCTTATACCAACTACGCCCCCACAAGACTACCATCCATATATAAACACCTAAAACGAAAACATTTCTTCATTAATAATAAGCATCTAACCCTCGATCCGACACTAACGAATGGGCATCTCTTTTACCAATAATGGTCAAGACAAAATTATAAGTTTGATACTCTTATAATATATTACATCTCCGTTCATAATACACAAATATGATGTGGTCAAAAAAATAAAAATGCTTGGGGCGAGTCTTTTTCAAATGCCTTCGCCCAGATCGAATCGCCTAAATTTATCGAGGTTATAGTAATCGGCATGCACGGTTCGTCCACCAAAAAATCGGCCGTTCAAATCGACTACAGCCTTGATAGCTGATTCGACACGCGCGAATTCCACGAATATTCGCACTCGATCCGTTTCTTTCACGTCAGTGGCTAGGGGAGAATTCGATGGTATTTCGAATACAACGCACCCGCGTACCTAATGCATTTTTTTTTGTTTTAAAAATGATATTTATACACGATAAATTGTATGTTAATAAGTGAATATAAATATTATTTACGCCACAATTATGGTGAGTTATAGTGTTTTATCCTTACTTACCATAAACGTGAACTCAATCTATTTTGGCCGTATAGATATACCTATCTCGATTAGTATGTGATTAGAAAATTAACTCTAACGTACTAATGAGCTCCAATAAGAGCGAAAACGTTATATGTCTGTTTTTATTTTCGAGTTACATTTCTAAAAGAGATAGGGATAATTTGGTCAAACTAGTCTCAATCCAAATTGTGTACTAGATGGCATGTTAATTAGAGTTATTCTTATTTGATTCACGGTTACCACCCGACATAAACCCGAACCGGAATCGTATTTAAATCCTCATTTCAACAATAGATTAAACACTGAGTTTGAATACTACACTTAATACTCCTCATTAATAAAAAGTGTTATTAGGCCTGAATGAATGGTGGCTTTTGCAAAATTTGTTTTGATCAGTGGTGGTCACTGGTCAGTAGGCCAATGTATTCGCCCTTGAACTTTTATGATCATTAATTTATTTTGAGGTTTGAGGCATTGCTCGAAGTTTTTAAAGCTCATCGAAACAAATTAAACGCAACGATAAAACTTTTGTTCCTCTCAAATTGAGAGTTATGGCTGGCTAAAATCTTTTTGTCGTGATTCAAACGAAAGAATGTTAAACTATAAACGTTCTTCAATTATCTTCTTTTTTATACAATTATCTGCTTTTATATTATGGCTTTTATACCTTATTTTAATAACGTAATTTGTCATTGAAATAGCCGAGGAGGGGCAAAAAGAGGCAACTGCCCCCCCCCTCCATTATACTAAAATTACTTTTGGTTAAACTTTCAAGAGTCATTTCTCCCTAAACCATTTACAAATTCTGTGTTCTCTCATTTTGACCAATCAGCTTTTATTAACTAATTTAATTTATCGTGGTCGGTTCAGAAATATTAACTGAATGAGTCTGCCTTCAAACCGATATTTTAGACAATTATAGCAAAGTCGAAAGGTATCGAGACCAGTGTGGTAAAAACGGCTGGTTTTTCTTTGGTCGATCTGCAACTAAAACCAACGGTCGACTCTGATCTGTAATTTTGACTAAGCTTAGTGGTCGACTAAGAAAAACAGACCAAAAAATCTTTGAACTGTTTAGTTTAGTCGACTAAAACTAAAGGCCGATCAAACAAAACCCAGCCCTTTTTATAACACTAATCGAGACATCGTAGACTTACCGCCCAAGCTTAGAATTAATGTTTAATTCACTCGTGAGAAATAAATGTTCAATGGATTGTTATATTCATAGACTAATGATATTATAGGCTGGCGATCAGCTGTTTTTGCCTTAAAATTTTTTTGAGCAACTTAAACGACCATTTTAAGTGAGATAAACTAGATGTTAATGTGGACCGTTTGCACAATTTTAACTATTTAAAATGTGGTTTCAAATTTTTTCAACAAAAGATAAGTTTTTACATTGTTCCAAAATAAAAATGTTTATAAAATCCGCGATATTAGCTTAATATAAATGTTTAAACATAAATATTTAAATTCGGCAAATGTCCCTAAGATGGCCGACTATACCCTAACTGAAAAATAAACAGCTGTTCTGTGGTACTCACTTCGCCGTACTTGCTACATTCTTCCCTGGTTTCGGTTTCCAGTTCTGGGTCAACTTCGCCAGGTCCCACCATGTTACGGAGCAGGACGACCTTGCTCGGAGTTTTAAAAACGGGAGGATCGTTGGGAAAAGTGGCTATGATGCACCGTGTGAAAAGATATTTTTATAAAAAGTAAACAAATGTTGGTAACATTTCTGAATGCGCGGGCTTCAAAATCAACTAAGAATATCTGATATCTACCAATGGACACTGCTACTTAGAACGCAGGCCTCGGAGAATCTTTATGTGATGTGCCTTTACTAAGGGTTCCCTATAAGAAAAATTTCCTTACTTCTTATTGGACGCAGCAAATTGCAGTGCTTAAATAAAATGTATGAGTAAAAGTTAAAAGCATTCTAATTTCAAGAAATTATAAAAGAGGTCGAACAGTTTTGAAATGAATTATACAAGTGCCCTATACGTCGCAGCCGGAGTACGAAAAAGGCGTTAAGCGAAATAGCTGATAAAAGCATAATTTGAATATTTCTAATTCCAATTTTAGGCCATTCCACAATATATACTCGTACTATATGTATAAAATGAAAGGCCCAACCACACAAAAAGCACATATAATTTAAACGCCTCGTGTAGTCCATAAATGCGCCACCCATTAAGCGCGCGAAATTTAATATTAAATCAAGGCAAATCTCCTTAAATCTTTAGTAAACAGATTAAAATCTATTCTTAACATACTCATTCAGCCATAGTCTGCATTTAATTTCTAAGTTATACATGGGCGTAGCCAGCATTGGAATTAGAGGGGGGCTATAATGATTTAGGGAGGGGCAAAATGATCATTTTTCGAAATTTTAATGAATTTCAACAATTTTTTGGATTTAGAGGGGGGCAGCCGCCTCTTCCTGCACCCCCCTCCCGCTTGGCTACGCCCATGACGTTATACTCAAATATCAAATAAAAAAAGGTATAAAATCTCAAAAATTGACCCGAAGAAGCAATAGGATTTTGAGATTGTAAATCCTCCTGGATCGAGCTAATGCCGGGGGGAGTCATCCTATTTTCCATTTCTTCTTGGGTGTCGTCATTGTAAAGTGTCGAAGATGACACAATGTCGCGATCTTCTTCCTCGTCAGCTGGTTCAGTGCAAGATGTATTTTCGTCGAAAGTCAAGGAAGGCGAAAGGGAAGGGTCATCTCGGGACGTGCCGTATTGAGTACTCACCAAAGAAGTGGCTCCCTTTTTGCCTACGTTACATATAAAGAAGTCAATGACTAGTGGTGAATCTATTGATTATTATTTACAGTCAAAACCGTTTAATTGCAAAGCCTTGGGCCTGATAAAATTCGCGATTAACCGATATTTCGCGATTAAACGATGGAAATAAAAGTATATGTACATTATATTAAATATTCCATTCATACGCTTCGCAATAAAACAATATTTATATAATTCTCTGGTTAATTAAAGGACTCGAAAATGTTTGTGAATATCCGATATTGTACTATTAAGCGATTTGTCAATAAACGATGTTTTTGTTAATATTATCGTTTAAAAAAACAAAATGGCGGTTAACTTCGCGATTAAAAGATTTTCGCGATAATCTGATTTGCGATTAAGAAGTTTCGACTGATTTTTCTGCTTAAACTTATAAATAAGTAAACGTGTTTTTCTTAATTTGATCCTAATAATCATATTGTCAAGTGTATAGCCGAGCGGTGTAAAAGCTATAAACAGGTGAATCGGTTTGTCCGTGTTTTATAAATATTAAAATAAATATTAGAACGTTATCTCCGATGAAAAAGAACCATAACGCCTGTCAAAGCATTGCAAAATGATGAATTATAACTAGAGCCCTGCAAAATGAAATTTCTTCGGCCCGACCTGAAACTTTTTATTTTATTTTGCCCGAGCCTGAAAACTTTTTACTCAGGCCCGACCCGAGCCCGGCCCAATTTTTTTGAAGTGTAAATTTATAAAAAATTTATTCAGAATCCCCACCAGCACCTTTCATTTAACATAAACATATTTTGTCTCTTCTAAATAGCCTACTCAACAAAGGAATTGGTAAACACTTTACAAAATCTTTTACCTAGATTTTGTCTGGGGCCGGGCTCGAGGCTCGTGAGCCCAATCAAATTTTAATTTTTGGCCGGAGCCCGGGCTTCGGTTTTATTATAGCATAAATAAATCTAAGACCTCGTAGCTTCTTAAGCGATTTTAAAAACGGTCAATTATAATTTTTAAAATGTTAAGTCAGGTCTTAAATTAATCAACCTAGGAGAAAGGATATTACAACGATTCCCGATAAAATAGGTTAGAATTAAAGAGATATAAAACAATGTTTAACCTTTTCCCACGGGTATATCCTTTTCGTGCAAAATTTTGCCCCCGCGTTTACTCGTTTTTTCGACTTGTAAGGGCTGGCTCATGCCCTGTTCCGATTTACCTAGACCTTGCCCTTCTCGAAATCCGTACTTGGCCATAATACGGGCAGCTACCGAATTTCTGTCAAATGAGTAAATAATCATAAACCAATGTTTTGGGTCAAATCAAAGATTTAAAAGATTATTATTATTATAAAACCCTTCCATGTTGAATCGTCAAAAAAAACGAAATTCGATCAACCATTTTAGATTTGGACATTTCTTGGTAAGGGTGTAGACACGGGCGTAGCCAGCATTGGAATTAGAGGGGGGGCAATAATGATTTAAAGAGGGGCAGTAATGATCATATTTTGAAATTGTAGCCATAATTTTAATAAATTTAAACAAATTTTTAGATTTAGAGGGGGGGGGGCAGCCGCCTTTCCCTGCACCCTCTTAGCTATGCCCATGCCTTGGCCAACTTTTGAACATATATGCTTACTCTAAAGCAGGAGCAAAGTTAGGTTTAGAAGAGGCAGAATTTGCAGAAGCTAAGCCAATCACCGCATCCACTTCCCGTAAAACACTGGGTGGAGGGGCAATGGCAGCCCTGTTTTTGGACGGGAAAGGAATATCGTTAGTTTGTGGTTCATCTTCTTCACTATCTGCTCTTCTTGGCATAAGGGATGGGATAGTTCCTTCTTCTTTGTTATTAGATTTGGCATTCCTATCAAATCGCTCTCGTCTACGTCTAATATGAAATTAATATAATAATAAAATATTTGATTTTAGGTTGGAATCATTTTTATTATATAAGTGTGTAGAAATGATTTTTAGACTTATAATAATATTTTATGAGTATTTATTAGGCATTATGTTCTATAATAAAATCTATAAATAATTTTAATCATTGAATTTAAGGGGCCTAATAGATGGGAAAACTAGGCAAAAATTAATAAAAACCAAAATCAGTATTTTTGAGATTTAAGGATATTAACTGGGTTAGAAATAAGTCAATAGGAATTGTTATATTAAAAGAGGAGAAAACTGGTAACAAACTTATAAATTAAAAGGTGAAAAAATTAATAAATTCGTGGAAAAACAAACTTATAGGAACATTTATATACAACCATTGTAATTTTAAAATAATACCTTTCCCGCTCTTCAATTTCCTTTTTCCAATCATCAGCTCTTTCGCGTTCTTTCTCCTCCTCACGTAAGATCATGATTTTATCATAATCATTTGGATATTTTGGATCATATTCATTTTCAATTACTAAAAAACCCACATTGTCATAATCATCATTTTCTTGCAAGGAAGGGTTAATTGGTTCATGTGGAGAAAGCTCCTCCTTATTTTTATAAAAAAAAACATAAATTTAATGGCAATATAAACAATATTTAAGTTAATTATATACAGACAACTTGTATATAAATGTTTTAATTGAATACTTGAACAGGGTAATCGTTGGCTTCTTTGATAGACTGAATTTTTACTTGCCTAGCCTATAAAATAATTAGAATAGATCAAGATTTGAATGTGCTTAACCTTTTGATTAACATGAGCAGCTTTTTTAAGATGTAGTTGTGTTTGCAATATTTTGATCTGGGATGACCATTGACCTTCCATTTTTGATTTACATAATTTTTATGCATACTTTTATCCATAGGTTCAGTTACATTCTCAACATCGATGCCTTCATACAAAGACATAATGATATTTTAAATGTGGCTAATAAATTTTAGAATCAGGCTAAACATTCTCCACTTTTGGGTGACATTTTTCCTATCGTAAAAACGCGTTCCTTAAACGTTCTCCTACCGAACGAAAATAAACAACGCATCCGCGTTCGTAAATTTTTGCTTGCCTGATTACAAATAAACAAACAACAATGTGCCATTTTTTAGTTTTATTCCCATTTTAGTTTCACCCATATCATTTTTTTGCTCAATTTAGTTATTGAGCTGTGCAATGGTAAGAACAATTACACATATTTTAAATATTTTTTAGATACAATATAGATATTAAAAGACTCAATGGAAATTTTGATGGTGGAAATGTAAAAAATATTATCTTGCCTCTAAAATTTAACAGAAGTTCAGGTTACAACAGAATAAGAGTGTAAAAACTAAAAACCAAACATTATCAATTGTGACTTAAGAATTAACTCTCTCTACATTTTAGAAATTTTCATTTAAAATTATATCCTAATTTAATCGTGGTAATTTTAATTGTATGCAAATCATATATTATATATGGAATCCATCCCTATTGATCCTGCATTCCAAATACGTATTTGTATATCCCTCAAATGATCTGCTATCATCATCACTACTAATCAAAGCAAACTGAATCCTCTACTAATTTACCTGGAAACTCTTCAAAAACTCTTCACAAACACACAAATAATGAAAACAATCAACCCAATTAATTACATCACAACTTACTATTCAAAGCATACTGAATCCTCCATTTAGTAACCTCAAAACCCTTCACTGTCAGTATTTCAATTATTTATACATTTCTTATCACTACTTTATTAACTTCCATATTTTTAAAATTTTTGTTTTGTTTAATCAACACATATTTAGACCTAAATTTAAATACCCAAACATTTAAATTATATAAATAGGAATCTTTTAACATAATTAGAACCAACCTTTACAATATGCAATCTCATATCTTTTACAAAATAATTTATCTAAACAAGGTAACATAAAATTTCTTTTAACTTCCATATTTTTTTTTTTTTTTTTTTTTTTTTTTTAATCAACACATATTTAGACCTAAAGTTAAATACCCAAACATTCAAATTATATATATAGGAAACTTTTAACATCATTAGAACCAACCTTTTCAATATGCAATCTCATATCTTTCACAAAATAATTCATCCTAATCATGGTAACAAAAATTAGTAATTTTTTTTTTTCTATTAAACGACACCAATGTTCCTTATTAGGCAAGTAGTAACATAATTAGAACCAACCTTTACAATATGGAATCTCATCTCTTTTACAAAATAATTTACCTAATCAAGGTAACAAAATTTTTTTTTTTTTTTCTTTAAAACAACATCAATGCTCCCCCACTATATCCTTAAGATTTTCCCGTATCCTTCCTCTATAATTAATATAACTATGTCTATTTCTTATATGTAAGCTGTTACATTACTATTTCTCCATTTTGACATGCCTACCACAAATTGCCCATCTTGCAATAAGACTTTTACACTCACTAAAGCTGGCAAATTTATCATCCATGGTCCCCGTGATAACCGTTGCCCATTATCAAACTCATTTCCCTCAAGTACATCAACAATCTCCAGTAGCAGTTTCTTTAACAGCCACCACAACGCAACCCCTGAGCACGTGCTTGCTCCTGATAAACCCCCGAAACAAAATGACTCTTCTTGGGCTAGCCAAATAATAAGCCTCCAAAAACCTAACACCATCTCTAGGATTCCCAGAGGTGCTCGTGAATGTTTTAGTACTCTCCTAAACCAAATTATTACCTCAATCATACACAACCCTGCTAATCATAAGAATTGGGAAAGCCTCTTTACCCTTAGTTTTCACACTCTAGCCATCCCCAACCCTGCTACAAAGCACCTCTCAAAAGACATTAAAGCATCAATCTTGGAATTTGATCTCCTTAATCCCTTAAAACCACCCTTGAAGCACAACCATCACCCAGTTGACAACAAAGCTAAAAGGATAGCCAACAGAATCAACAACATGGAAATCCGCTCAGCGCTTAAAATCCTGGAATCGGATGACTCAATAGCGCCAAATACCAATACCACCTTCGACCTCCTCCTGCAAAAACACCCCGAAGGTCATCCATTACCGCCTAACCTCCTAAACGTCTCAGATATTCCCCTCATGGACTTCACTCTCCAAGAAGTAGCCGAAGCTCTTATGTCTTTCAAAAAAGACTCAGCCGGGGGCCTCGATGGTATACGACCAATTTACCTTCAGGACCTCACCAAACCTCAACTTAGCGGTTCACATGCTCTTCTAGCCAACTTAACCAACCTTTGTAACATAATAAGGCGGGGACATTTTCCTTCTGAAATAGTTCCTCTCCTATTTGGTGGAAAACTGATTGCTTTTAAAAAACCAGATGGTTCGATCCGACCCATTGTTGTTGGATCAGTCCTCCGACGCATGGTTTCCAAAATAATAACCTCTCGAATCCGTTCACCTTTAACGGCTTCTCTCCTCCCAAACCAACTTGGTTTTGGCGTGAAAGGAGGATGCGAGGCTGCTTCCCATGTAGCTCGAACATTTCTTGAGTCTTCTTCATCAAATGACCTCCTGGTGAAACTCGATTTTAAAAACGCCTTTAACAGCGTAAACCGAGCAGCCTTTATTGAACCGTTCATACAACAATTTCCGGAATACCATCAGTTTCTGTTAAATAGCTATGGGAACCCAACGTATCTACTCTTTGGGGACCAAATAATCAAATCATCCCAAGGGATCCAACAAGGAGATCCTTTGGGCCCGGCCCTTTTCTGTTTGGCCATTCAAACTATCATCGATAAACTCTCCTCCCTAGGAGCCTTCTCATGCAATTTATGGTACCTTGATGACGGATTCCTGGTCGGCCCAGCCGAAGCAGTCCGGCAAATCCCACAGATCATCAATGGCTTCGCAGACAATATATCACTCAGCCTAAACACATCTAAATGTGAGATCTTCACCAAAGATCTCACAATTGACAAACTCTCCCTCCCATTCCCAGTCATATCAAGAGATGACTTTCATTACTTAGGCGCTCCCATTGGAGGCGTTAAAACAACTGAAACATTCTTAGAGCATTTCTCCGGTTTCATCGACTCCATATCCCACACCCTGGAGCGTCTAACTCCCCACCATGCCTTTTTCCTCTTAAAAAACTTCCTCCTAATACCCAAAATTAACTATGCATTACGCGCCTCGCCCGTCTTCCTAGCCGTTAACCTACTCCACGCGATGGAAAAAAAAATCCAATTGCTAGTCGAAAGGTGCCTAAACCTTAAATTTAGCCCTCTCCAATGGCTCCAAGCCACCCTTCCCTCCAAGAGTGGTGGTATAGGCATCCGACCCCCCCATCTACTCTCACTAGCAGGGTTCATTTCATCCCGTTTATCAACGGATGAGTTAATCAAGCAAATCACTCAAACCCAAGACCCGCACCTCGACAGCGCCCTTCAGGCGTGGGATGACCTCAAACTGGATTCCGCTTCTTACCCGAATGGAACCACCCAAAAGGATTGGGACTTACCACTGATAGCACGTTCCGTAGCTTACCTCACTTCGAACAACCTATCTTTGGGAAATCTCCACTTCAATTGGGCATCCTCCGGGGGTTACGAATGGCTCGAGGCCCTACCAAGCCAAAACCTAGGGTTACACCTGTCGGGCGAGGAACTCCGAATAGCTGTAGGCCTACGCCTCGGCTGTGAAATTGTGTCCCCATTCAACTGCGACCTCTGCCGCCAACCCGTTCTTGCAAACGGCCATCATCCTCTACACTGCCAATACAGCAAGGGGCGGCATCCCCGTCATGCCACAATAAATAAAATAATCGGACAATCTTTGAAGAAAGCCGGCTTTCCCAATACAATAGAACCCACTGGCCTAAGCTCCACTGACGGGAAAAGACCCGATGGAGTAACAATCATCCCGTGGGCTCGTGGCCTAAACGCCTGCTGGGACTTCACTGCAGTGGACGTATTCGCCAAATCTAACGCCTCTCCCGACCTCATCTCTTCTACTGAGAGAAAGAAGGAGGATAAATACAAATACCTAAACAATATTATTTTCATACCAGTAGTAGCTACGACCCTCGGTAACTTAGGTCCCGAGGGCAGCCAATTCCTAAAACAAATTTCAAAATATATAACCTCCATTACTCACGATCCCAAAGAATACTTTTTTATCAGGCAAAAGATCACAATGGAAATCGTTAAATCCAACACGATTTCCATACACGGATCAATGCCATCCGTTTAGTTATAGCGCGTTTTTATATTTTTTATTCGTGTATATCATAATTATAATTATTTGTTTCTGAATAAAACTTTTAGATCAAAGGTTTTGTGCATTGGTAAGAATTATTATATGTATAATCAAGATTTTTACATAAAATTTTAGAGAAGGAATTTTTTGATAAATTGCCCCTTGCAAGGAGAGAATATGAAGATAGTGTTTACTCAAATTAATATATATTTACCAATTAATTGTATTTTTAACAGCAATATAGCAAATTTATATATATTTATTTTGTACTAATAAAGTATTTCATGATTCATGTCTACATAGTTATATTATTCAAATCTTATTTTAAGAATCATGACATATAATTTAAAAAAATTAGATGTCAGATTTATTACCTATAAAAAAGCTAGATTTGAGATGGGAAAAACAAATTGTTGGTAATTACATTTACTGCTGCATTAATTTTATATTTTAGAATACATACAACCCTTAATTTAAAAGTAATATAAAAATTATACTCATTATTAATAAAGGAATTTTAAATGTCCACATTTTAATATCTATTTAAATATCTTTGTATAAGATTATACATATATCAGCATGGGCATAGCCAGGGGAGGACAACTGCCACCCTCTAAATCTAAAAAAATGCAAAAATTTTACAAAAATACAGCTAAAATTGTGAAAAGTTTCTAAATACCTTTTGCCCCCTCTAATTTAAAAGCTGGCTACGCCCATGTTTATCAGCTATAGAAAGGTCAGATAAGAGATGAAAAGAAATCAATTGTCAGTTACATTAATTTAAAACTAAATACATATTTGTTAATGAAAAAGTAGTACTTAAAATTGTGTCACACTCTTGTAGTTTCAATTTATATCTATGTTTTAATCTCTATTGACCCTCTATTTTTAGTGGGCTTGCTTATAAGATTCAGAGCTTATAGAACCTTTATAAATTATACAGTTTTAATAATTTCTATGTTTGAACTAACAAATGATTATAACAAATAGTTTATTCTGTATAAAAAATACATAATTTTAAATAAGTTGGAATTCAAAACACGTGGTAGAGATTTATTCACAGGAGATATTGTTTAGGCTATTGTCTTTTTTGGTTCAATATGTGATTATTCCCTAAGTACAAAATAAACTAACAAAATTTACTTTCTATTCTGTTGTAACCTGAACTTCTTAAATTTTAGAGGCAAGCTAATATTTTTCACATTTCCACCATCAAAAGTCCATTGAGGCTTATAATATCTATATTGTATCTAAAAAATATTTAAAATGTGTGTAATTGTTCTTACCATTGCACAGCTCAATAACTAAATTGAGCAAAAAAAGAATCCCATCCATAATGTCAATCATCCACAACGCCAATGACTGTATCAAACTAGACACAAAAACTAAAAACTATAATTTAAATGGCAAAATTGTAATATATTAAAAAATTACTAAATATAAAGCTATTAATAAAAAAATAAATAACATATGCATAGGCTTTTAATTTATATTCACTTGCACATAAACTAATGAATAATATAGAGTAGGGTACGTATTATGATAAGCCATATGCTATTATTTTTAAGTAATAGCTCATTATACAGTTAATTTTATTATAATGATTATCATATATCTATGTGTACTTATAATAACATTTAATAACAGTAGAATAAGGACTATGTTTTAAATTAATTTTGCATTTTGTATATAAATACATTTGCATTACGATTATGGCTTGTTATAGACTAAAATATATTCACATGACAAAATGCATAAGTTAATGATACTTATATATAGTTGGATATTAGCAAATTAAGTATGATTTGAAAGTTTGCCATCTGATTAGTGCACATTCTTGAATTTCTTGATATTAACTAAAATATGGATGACATATATAAAATATGGTAAACTTTCTTATGATTATTAATTATATATTTTTTGGTGACAAATGATTTAATATTAAATTTTCTTGAGTTACAGAACTCAATATCTGAGGATAATATTAATAGGACATAGACTTTTATGAAGGATATTTTAAATTAGTGAATACATAATCATTTGCATAATGCTATTAACTAAACACATAATAAGCATAAACAAAACATGTAAGTATCTAATATTGATAAATAAATTGGTATTAAATTGACATTTAAAATATATAAACATGAAATGAAAAATTGGGATATACATTGCATTGCTATGAAAATTTATATATTGAATATATGGAATTTAAAATATGTTAAACTTTCCTAAAATTATAATTATTTATTGTTTGATGTTGACAGGTAAATTAGTATTAAATTTACTAATTTATATAACTTTAAATCTTTGAGGATAATATTTAAACAACATAGACTTTAAAATGATATTTTAAATTAGATTTTGAATAATCATTAAAATTGCTAACAATAAAATAAATATAATAAAAAAACATATAAGTTGGGTTTTCCTTATTGTGCAATATTGATAAATGAATTGGTAGCCTTACAATTTAAAAGATATAAACATAAAATTAGAATTTAAGATAGAATTGCATTGCTATGAAAATTAATTGTATTAAAGATATGGATTTTAAATATGATTAACTTTCATAAAATTGTATTTATTTATTGTTTGATGTTGACAAGAAAATTAGTATTAAATTTATTGTTAGACTCTAAATCTCTGAGGATAATATTTAAATAACATACACTTTAATAAAGTTTAAAGAAATTGTAAATTAGATTTTCAATAATCATATATGTCAAATTGTTATCAATAAAATAAATACAATATAACAAAACATATAAGTTGCTGTTTTCCTTATACTAATATTTAAAAATGCATTGGTATTAAATTGACATATGCCTTATGACTCTACATGTATTTGTACAATTATCCTGTTACAGATGCATTAAAAAATATAAACAGCAAATCACTAATAAAGATATACATTGAATTAACTATGAGAAAAAAATCAACACTTTGATTTTACATAATAATTATGTTCTAAATTTAAACAATGATCACAAGGCAATCTTATTATAAAATCAAACTACTTTTTTATATAAGAATAATTGTAAATTTCAACAATCACTTCCATCATGCCTTTAAGTGAGTGATGTTAAATCAATTTGCCAGATTTTGACTACATTCCAATTAAATTTTGTTTTAAGTGATAGAAGATTAATACACTTAAATGTAAAAAAATGCAGAATAAGCTTGTCAAAATCCAAAAAAAAACAAATATTTGAAAGAAAAGTGATTATTGTAGTAATACCCTCATACATGGACCAATGTTACACGATCCAAATTCTTGTACTGTATAAGCGATCTGACATTCCATTTTCTTATTCGATCCAAAAAATAACGAAGCGCAAGAAATAAACAAAATTTCTTACTCACGTTTTCATATTGTGATTTCGGTCTCGCAAGGGCAGGTTTTGTAGGGTGAGGGTTAAGTCATTTTAGGTTCAAGATACATAATTACTTTCTTTGGATCGAATAAGAAAATGGAATGTCAGATTGCTTATACAGTACAAGAATTTGGATCGTGTAACATTGGCCTCATACATGCTTAGCTAAATCTATTTTGGCTTGAGTGCTATATTTAATTTGATCAGCATTAAATTACATCAAAACTAATAAATCCGCACTCCTGCATTTTAATGTAATGGTGTAAATATAAACAGGAGCAAGTTTATTTCTAATATCTGATACAAAAGCTTATGTATTAATAAGTGGAGTAATCAACTTTTAAAGATAATCCTTCCATAATCATTAGAGGATGTACAACAAATTGAAACATAAATTAATCATATAAATGTAATTGTGATAGTAACCAATATTTTGCTGTAATAAATTGCTCTTATCTTTTAGAATACAATCATATAAAATTCACAACAGTAGTTGATAAGTCAAATAGTATGGACCATTAAGCTCAAACAATGATAATCATGGTTTTGAATATATGAATGTATCCTTTTAGATGCGTAGTTATGCAATCTTTAATATAACAAAGTATTTGTTTCCACACAACTATATATAAAAAACAGCTTATGCTTCTGTTGTATGTTTAATTATTCTAAATTCCATAATAACTTTATAACAGATAGTTTAAGTATAAATTCCAATTTTAGAATTTTGTATTTTAATTTGTAGAATTTATTTCCAATAATAATTTTGGATTGATAAAATGAGAGGGTGGAAATGGGTTTAGATATTTCGATTGTCCAGCAATCATTGTCAATAAAAAAATAAATAAATTGCAAGTGAGGCGAATTACAAATGACAATGATTGCTGGACAATCGAAATATCTAAACCCATTTCCACCCTCTCATTTTATCAATCCAAAA
This sequence comes from Gordius sp. MW1, assembly GCA_964036665.1. Lineage (NCBI taxonomy): Eukaryota > Metazoa > Nematomorpha > Gordioida > Gordea > Gordiidae > Gordius > Gordius sp. MW1. The sequence continues at coordinate 35,509,032 of OZ038526.1, read as the reverse complement.
TTAACATTATTAAAATTAAATTCTACAAATTTCAAAGGTTGGTATTACATAATTATTTTGTATTTTAATGTTTTCATATGCTTTTAGGTCTTATTTGTAGAAAAGTTGAAAAAGTCAATATTAGACGTTATGTCACATACCTCCAAAACTTTGGTAACTTTTGATTGGTTTAGCCATTGGCGTTCTGAAGCATTGGCATTATGGACGATTGTCTTTTTGAACAGAAGCGCAAAAAAATGATATGGGATGGGTGAAACTAAAATGGGAATAAAATTAAAAAATGGCGAACTGTTGTTTGTTTATTTGTAATCAAGCAAGTAAAATTTTACGAACGCGGATGCGTTGTTTATTTTCGTTCGTAGAAATGTCACCCAAAAGTGGAGAATGTTTAGCCTGATTCTAAATTTTATGCAAATTCTAAAGTCTGTTCATAAGATAGCGAAATATAAATTTGACGGCTTTTTTTGATAATATAATTTAAGTCGGTAAATAATACAAGCCGATAACACCAGCCTTAACATTTATATGAAGCCTCGTTTAGATCTTTATTTAAATGGGATGTAAAAGAGAGCAAAAACTCCTTTTAAGATTCTAACCCGAAGTATAAAATTAATAAAACATCTAATATTATCAGGCCCGGTCTCATGATCGCAATTTGTATTCTTCATAGTTTCTCTTTTGTCCTCGTGTCCTTCGGTTTATCAGCGTTTTAAATCCATTTGTTTGTCCTTTGGTCACCTGTCTTATGGTCTTCGTTTGTTCTAAGTCTGCATGTTTCTTTCCACCATCTGTGATATTATCAACCCTCTTTTTCTGTCAGCCTCACAGCCTCCTTGATACTTATCCTCTTTACCAATCTATTCTATTTCCGGTAGTAAAACAAATATTCAACCATTACTTACTTCTCTAATGTCTAAATTTTAATCTCAGCCTTTTTTTCCTTAATGCCCGATCAAAATTTGTAAGCCCAATGACAGAGTATCATGCAATGTCTTGCAAACGAGTACTTGGTTTTATGTGATAATTTATGCGTGTTTGAATAAGTTAATAAATGCTTGCTTCCCTAAATAAAATTGCTGTTATGTCTTATGGACAAAGTCTCAAGTCTAGTGTATTTATCGCGAATAAAGCTGTTAAGGTTACTATTCCACAGTAACTAGTTAAGTTAAAGTAACTTTCAAAAATATGTAAGTAATTACAGTTAACTAAATACAATTCCAGTTAGTTACCTGATGGAACTAGTTACATTAAAAGTTAGTCGAATAAATTAAAAAAATAATTATAGAATAAAAATCATTCGATTTCAATAAAATGTTATATTCTATATTGTCGTCAAATCAGCTTGTCCTTTCTTTAGTTTAATAAGACTAATTAGGCCCTCGACGGGGGCAAACCATCATATATTTTCAAGCATCCATCATTATTATTATCTTTTATAATATATATATTCAGAAATTTCATATCTACGAAAATAATAAATTATGAAAATTGCAATTTTTAATAGGTGAATTATCTATTCGAAACAGTATTTAAATATTTAAATTTAATCCGCGGAGGTAATCTATTGGGTTAAGATGATGTGAGTAACATATTTAGCGTGGCTCTAAGAAAAATATGCCCTCCAGATGGTACCCATAGTTTTAACCAAATAACCTATTTATGGCCTAGACAAAACTTTTAGTCCCATGCCGACATTCACAACATTGGTGTATAATGGGAGAATGGTCCCGGGGAAATTTTGAGAACCCCTAATTTTAATGCTACACTGTCAAAGTCAACATATGGTATTTAAACCGTATGGAAAATTTTTCAATATATAATCCAGCTTTTACTGATAATAGAGAGAGCAACAAAGAAAATATTAGTAAGCTTTGTTATTTAAGTATAGGCAAACTGTTGGTAGATTTGAGTAGCGTACCCATTGATAAAAAAATTAATCTATTATACGGAAAAAATATTTATTGGAGTCTTCTCGTGTGTGTTGCCTATATAGAAAAAAAATTATCTTAATTAATTTGATATTTAATTTTAGATAAAATCTACTAATTATAACATTATTTATACAAAAAATTTATGTCCTGAGTGCAAGTTTTCTAATAAGAAGAAATTTAATTTTTATTTATTTCTCTAAAAAACTATCTCAACATCTAAATTACATGAAGAAGATGCTGATACAAGCCAAATTTTAGTTATAAAGGTAATTAATAATTTTATTTTTCTAAGTATTTAACATGGTTATTTAAACTTACATTAGTTCCTTGTTTATAGAAATTGCGGGTTTACTACTAGGGAAGAGTATAATAATAAAATTCAAATAATTAAGTCTCAAAGTAAATGATTTTACTAATCGTTTTGCTCATTTTATTCATGCATGCTTTATTTTTAAACATAATTAAAAAAAATTTTTTAGAAATTGTGTATGCTATTTTTACAGTCAAAATTGATGTGAAAATTTAACTTAAAATTAATATCCCTTAGTGTTTAGTAAATTCATTTTTTACAGTTTAATTTTTAAGATCATGATATAGCTAACTTTATTAAGGCAAATACAGTTGGCACCACCAAAACCGGGCATGAATAAGCTTTTTGTTAAAAATGGCGGGCCGGCCTTGGACGAGCATTATGGTAATAAAACGAGCTCGGGACGGGCGTAGCTATTAGTAAGGGCAAAACCTTTTTTAATATATAAAAATTTTTCAAATTTTATTATTTAATTCTACTATATAATTAATACATATTAATTTTTGTTTGTTATTTATTCATAGAACTTGTGATTTTTAAATATGTGGATTCCAAAAATTTTATTTTTAATAAGGGGAGAAAAAATTAACAAAAAGTAGGTATATATTTAAATAAAATTAGCCTTGCATAGAGTTTCAATTATCATAAATAGTTTTATTTTATGCAGCTTTAAGTGCTACTAGTGAAAATTTAACGGTGCGTTACTTGTTGGAAGAAACAAAAACCTGTTTGAGATTGATATATTATGATTAATATTGAATATTTTCAACATATAAATAAATGATTTGACAAAAAATGTTTAAAAAGCCGCGGAATATATAAAAGTTTTTTGGAAAGGTGTAGGCTGGACCTGTACTTTGCAAATTAGCGGGGCGAACTTGCTCTTAACGGTCGTGGGCGGAACAATTATTGGTTCTGGTGTGAAATTTTAGCCTAAAAGGCCAATGCAAGTGTTTAGTTCAAAGCATGGCCCTAATTAGCGCAAACAAAAAAATTGGAAAGAGCTCTTTGCAATTTGCGTCTCTGAAGATATTATTAATGCATTTTTCACCAAAAAGCATCTAATCGAAATTCTTTGACACAAAATTTACCCCCCTCCCCCCTTAATTAGATAGTCCTACCCCCGTCACTACTGTATATAAGCTTAATAAATTTTTGTTTAATAGTATCATTTTAAAATTTTTTTTGGAAATTCCCCCCCCCCCCCCATGAGGCAATCCTGGCTACGCCTATGGTAGATTATAAGAGATATAATATAAAAAACATGGACCGATAAAAATTTTAACCATATCAATTGGAGAGGGAAAACTTTGACCGGTGTATTACAAGTGCAGGCAATATAATACAGGTCAAGCGCATGATGGGCTGTAATTTAAAAGATAATTGCGTTGTTACAATTGAGCATTCTATAATATGTAGCAATGTAACATACTCTTTATTTTTATAAATAAATACACAGCATATAAAAAGTCAAATATTTTGAATAAAGCATGTATTAAACTTGTTGAAAATATCTTTGCAACCATTGAGGGTCATCAGGAGCATGGTCGTACAAAAAGTTATGAAAGTATGAGTATTTATTAAGCCGATGCAGAGATGCATTAAAATATAATCACTTGTGATATTTGCTGATCACTTTTTATAAATTATTATTTAAAATAATAAATTAAGTTTTTCTTTTTCAAGTAGAATTGCAACTTTATCAGACTCATGAATTACTAAGCAATTAATACATGTTAACTACACCATATGATGTTCAACAGAGTAAACTTTATTATTAATTATATGAGGAATAGTTGATTGTGAAATAAGCATTAGATTTTTAAATATATAATATTTTTATTATAATTCAAATTTTGATAAAGATGTTCTAGATGTTAATGAACAACCCCTGCACCAGCTGAAAATCCACATAGTCGATTTATCGTTTTAATTTTATAACACTAAAAATAGAGTTATAACATTTTTACCATCTTAAAAAAACAATCACAACTCAATAAATATCTCTATGTAGTTGACAAACTTCTATTAATTCCTCAGCCCTAAGATCTCCTTGCTACAAGCAGTTTCCTTTTTGCAAACACTGTATTAAATACAGAATTATTCCCCCTTTATTTGCCCTTTCATCAGCTTCACCATTAGTATTAGGAGATGTCTATCACAAAAAGTTTAGATTTATATTAGATATAGGGGCTTCAATATTAATTAATAATCGTAAAACCTTAAAAAATATTTGAATACGTGTCAGGAAGTCTAACGGAACGGTTAGAGTTTGTGCATATTATGGAATCGCGTTAAACAAATGTATAATCGAGATGAAGTAACCAGAGGTAATTACTTTTTAAATTAATAGGTGCTAGATTTTTCTGAAAAATTGAATTGGCCCACGCTTATATACAAGAAAAGTCGTCACGGCTCCCAACGATCAAAGATGCCACTTTTTAAACTTAAAGGCTTCTCAGCTAGCTATAGCGTCAATTTTTAATAACTTAGATGATATAATACTATTTTTGGACGATGTTATAACAGGATAGACGAAAGTCGAGCATAATATGCTTGTTCAGGCCTTAAATTTAATTTATCTAAAAGGTCTGAAAGTGAAACAAATTCTCTATTTAGGACACATTATAAATAACGGCAATATTCAACCAAAACATGACAAAATAGACGCTAAAAATTTTAAGTTGCTTACAAATAACTAGGAGCTATCGTCATTTATGGGTTTAATGAGTCATTATAGCAAGATTATAAATAGATACATTGATTATGTGGACTAGGAACTCTAAAAAAATAGCATCGTATTTAAATGAAGTAAAAGCGATTTGGAAAAAATTTGATTTTTTGAAAAATATCTTGCTTAACACTTCGTAAGTCGGGTGTGGTAATAATGACCCCAAGCCGTTTAAAAATGATGTACAAAATAAATTAATGAATATTACAATTTCATTTATTCAGTAGCTTAACAAATATTACCCCAGAATATATCTGCAAAATTTGGCTAGTTTTTATCCAATAGTTTTTTAGAAAGAGAGTGTTTTAGATGCCCAGGGTCTTCCACGACCCCACCTTCCATAAAATGAAAGAAAAAAAATTTTCAACATTTTTTTTGAAGTATATTATTAAAACCCATTATTGTAAACCCTTTTGCAAAAAAATTTTTTGTATAAATTTTTTTTATTTAAAATATTCAAATTTTAAACACTGATTTTAACATATTTAATTTTCCTCGTGGTATTTCACACTGCTTATTTGTGTGATTTTTCCTGCATTTTTTAATTTTTAATAAGTCTAATATTAAAAAGTGCAGTTTTTTTTAAAGTTCTTCGTCTGAAGATGGTATATGAACATAACAGTTATAACATTTTATCAAGTTCTTGATGATTCTATGATTACATATACTAAAGTAGTCATGAATCTATGAGTGAGTTAACACGAGATTAAGATGAAGAAGAGTTAATTGATATGCCTAACAAAATTAGTTACTTTTATAGGAAATAACTTAGAAGCTTTTATTATATGATATATTTCAAAGGATTACTAAGTGCCACAAAAATTGTCCTAATAAAAATGTTAGAACAAAATAGAATTGTGTATTTCATTTACCTGGAGTAAAGCCATATGGATGGGCAACCAACACTCCTCTTGATTGTTTTAAATTACATATTACAGATGAAATAATTAAGAGTAGAGGGAAATTTAGCAAATTTATGACTATATTAAATATATGTAGAAAATGTATATGTAACTATTTTTATAGCCTCATAAAATTTCTTATATAACATTTTTATTCATTAATTTTGATCTAATATTATGATATGAAAATTTTTATAAAATAACATTTAAATTTATAAAAGTATGAGTTGAGACCACGCTTCTGTTCAAAATAACGACCGTTCATAATACGGAAAACCAATAAAATTCATAGACAATTTCGCAACTGAAATTTATATGATATGTCATTAAATTTTCCAAGTGTAAAATGTTTTTCAAATGTAAAATGTCTCAAGTTCTCATATATTATATAGCTTATCCAAATAATTTGTAAGTTTATTTATAACATTCTATGATTTTTTAGGAGAGGGTGTATCAATTCTTCCTACAAATCCTTAGATTATACAACAAAGCTAGTATATTATCATTTGTTAATTTTTAAAGCTTTTTTTCAAATAAAAAACTATTCTAGATATAAATAGGTTAAATCATAATTCCTTAAATTAATACTGAGATTCTTAAAAGTGCAGGAGATATTTAGATAACTCTTGACATCTCACATGAAGGTAACTTATAATTATTAGCACTTATATTTTATATGGCTTATTCAAATTATTTGTAAGTTTATTTATAACATTCTATGATTTTTTAGGAGAGGGTGTATCAGTTCTTCCTACAAATCTTTAGATTATACAACAGAGCTAGAGTATTATCATTTGTTAATTGTTAAAGCTTAATTACATCAAATAAAAGTCTATTCTAGATATAAATAGGTTGAATCAATGATTCCTTAAATTAATACTGAGATTCTTAAAAGTGCAGGAGATATTTAGATAACTCTTAGGTAAAGTTTCTTTGAATATGACTAATTTTGCTCATAACAAAAATAGCTTTTTTAATTTTATGATGAACATATTAAATAAGGTACAAACTATAAATTTAGAAAATTTGGCTAAAAAAAACTTAAAAACAAAAATTAATAGAATCGTCCAAACTTAAGGAAGTGTTGACACTTTAAATAAAAATACATCATATAAGGTTATATTTAATAATATGAAAAAATCTAAATGTAATGTCTATTAACATATACAACTATAAAAATGATAATTTTTGTGTAAAAATGAGTATCAAATTTAATTTATTGTAGATTAAAATGAAAATTATAATTAAGTAACTTAATAAACATAGTATAATGAGTTCATTAATTTAGAATTTTTGTGTATTAAGTTGCTAAGCTTTAATAATATTTACTATAATGTATAAACTCTTAAAACTATAAAATTAGATTATAAAAAAAGCTATTGTTATTTGTTGATTGTTAGAGCTTAATTTTATCAAATAAAAGCCTATGCTAGATATATATAGATTAAATGAATGAAAGTATAACCAATCTTTTACTCATTGATAGATTACTCATTATTTACAATTTTATAACCATAAATTCAACAAATTTCATAAAATGGTATCAGAAATATACATGTAATATTTTCCAAAACATAATTTTTATAATGTGGGTCTAACTTAAATTTCTATATGACAATAAGTATATTATTGATATTTCTTGAAATTAAGTTTGGTAAAATATTAAATTTTTCACATTCCTAATAAAGTTATTGATAGGTACCAGATTTTCATAACCTGCTATAACATTTTCTAATTAGACTTTTTAAAACAAGAACAAGATTTTAAGGCATTTTTTTGCTAGGCTCTTTGGTAAGCATTAAATGTAAAAATTGGGGTAAGAGTTTCATCCATCAATCATCTTATATATCAATATAACAGCACATCAATAAGTAAACATTAGTTGAGGTAGATAAAAATAAAATAGAAATAGTTAGTGATTTAGTTATAAATAAATTTGCCTTATAATAATAGCAAAAACTTAATACAAAAGCTTATCTAATCACATGCACATTGATACTAATCATATTTAACAATGATCCCTTTACAATCTTATAGGATCTAAATTAAGTTATATAGCATCATAAATTGTATGAATAATTTCTATTTAATCTAATGGCTAAAGAGATTGCCCTTTTAAAATTTAATATTTTTTCTATTAAAGTACAAAAAAACTTTAACAAATTTCTTATATGTTTACTTGCTGAGATTATACTCTGTAACTATATCACTTAACGTTCTAAATATTCCATTAATCAACTTTTAAAAAATAATCTAGAGGCATGGGATAGCACTGGGATGATATCCTTTATATAATACTTAAATTTATTATATATTGCTTATTTTTACACCACCTTATACCAAACAAACGTATATCAGTTAATTATATAATTTAGTATTTAATATATTAAGTATGTATGAATTGCTTTTAAATCATTACATTTATTTTATTATATACATACCACCTTATACCAAATAATTTGTATTTATTAATTATATAATTTAGTGTTTAATGTTATATTAAATATGCACTAATTGTTTATATATAATTCTTTATAGTATTATATACATAGATTTTTTAAAACATATGTTCATATATTTTTTGCTAATTTTGATTTAAGATTTAATGTCTAATTTGATAGGCTGTCAGTATTTTGAACTGTCGTTATTTTGAACATGATTCGTTGAGACCAATAGTAACTTTTTTGCCTTAAAAAATTAAAAGCCAAAAATCGACTAAGTTTCAACATCTCTATTTTTTTTTGTTTTTGGGTTATTTTTTACCAAATTTTCCACATTTATAGTTTTAACCTTCTTTTATATAATCTTATTGATTAAACCATAAAATAATTAATCTTTTTCTTGGTATGAGCCAAAATAGTCAGTAGGGGAAATATTTTGGGTGTTGCTCTAATTATAGGTAAAATAAATTAAACCACTTGATCAATTAGCCAAATTAATATATTAATGAATGTAGAAGAATTGAAATATTATTCTTGCAAATTTTGACAAGTTTATATTATAAAACATCTAAGTTATAGATATTTAAAGTTTGGGGTAATTATAACCCCAAATACCATCCGTGTTAGCATTTTTGACCCAACCTTCGAAGTGTTAAACCTCCATATTTAGATGTTATGATCATGGCACCATATTTTAAGAGTCGATGCAATGGGCATCGAAGGTCCATTTTGTCAGATTGAAGATGTTAAGGAGCATCCTGTTTTGTATTTTGCCTGAAATAAAAAGAGATGCGATATTTTGTTATAGAACGCCAGGCATTAGCGATGATTTATAGGTTACAGCGATGTCGTTAATTACGGATACGCCAGTGGCATAAGCAGGATTGCCTAAAGAGGGGGGGGGGAGTAGTGCTTCAATAGTTTTTGATAAAAATATTATTAAACAAAAATTTAATAAGATTATTAAACACTTCCTAATGGCAACGAGGGGTTTAATTTTGCATTAAGATTATTTAATTAAACCATAATTAAATTGTATACACATAATATCTACAATGTGTTGTTGATAATAACAAATATATTAATAATGTCTTCAGCCTTATATTGCTGCATTAACAGCTTTTACAAAATCAAAATCTGCCGTGAATTCGAAGTTAAGACACCGCTATGTTATAACCCGTACGATTTTGCTGCGCGGCAAAATCTGATATTATGACAAGCCCTTAGTACTTATGCCGTTATATTTACTCTTAATTTTTATAACTACAAATTAATTTAAACCCTAAGCAACTATTTTATAATATTATGTTTCAAAGCTACCTAATTATCTTCAAACCTCTCAACAAATTACTATATAGATTTTACACTGAAGTAATATGGCAAAAAATGTCTAGAATTATAAGAGCATGTACGACATATTGGTATGCATATAAAAATCAGCTGTATTGATGACTGAAACGATAAATGCTCCTAGTGGCAAGTTGTTTACAGAGAAAGAACGGTATTAATAATTTATTTACAATAATTATAAAGTTGGCTTTGTATATACCCTGCATATATAAATCTTAAAAAAACTGTGGCACAAGGAAGAAGATTGCCAAAAACTAAAGTATCATATAAAGTAATTGCAACATAATTTATAGTGTGTTGAAAACCCTACAGTAAATGAAATTAAGGACGTGTTGCAGGCATTAAATTTTAATGTTGAAATTGAAGTTAGTTTTTTATGATCATACATAACAATTAATAGCATTACTTTTTTGATAAGTTTGTAAATTATATATTAAACTTTTATCTCTCCAAGAATAAAATGTATCCAAGAGAATGGAACAGAGATGTGCTTTTTAAAGGAAGAGTAAGAGTTCAGATTAAAGAGACTTCAACTGGACAGCCTATTAATCCAAATATGTCTAATAGTAAATTTAGTTTATTTATTAGCAATTGACCCATTTTACAGCTAAAATTATATTTATTTTTCTTGTAAACTTATAAAAATGTTTTTATAATATACAAAATTTATTCTTTTTGGATGGGTAATTGTTTACTATTCATTAATTAATATTGTGCACAATGATTTTAATAATCCTAAATGCACATAAATTATTATTAATTTATATATATATATTCAAATAATTTGTCTGTGTTATAGAGCAGGCCATATTGGTTTGTTTAGGAGAAATGATACCCCGTTTAAAGTCTAGGTCTCATAAATCGGGTGTTGTTGCAGGCCAAATTGATAGTCAAAATCAGACACCATTAGGTGCTAATACATCAGGACATGGAAATAAACACAAAAAGAAAGGACGTGGGAAAAGATGAAGATTTCATACAAACATTTTTTAATACTGTTAATGTTTATTACATATTTTTACTGAATATTAAGTATTTTGTTTTCAAGAAAAAAATGAAATTAAAATTCATGATAATCTGATTGGTTTTTTAGGCAAGATTATTACATAAATGTTAAGCCATCACAAGAGGCCTTTATTAAAAACGTGTTGCTTCTTATTTTCTAAATTTAAAAATATAAAAAACAATTTTAGACTTGAATTTGATATAAAAATAACAATAACTTTGAGTTATGTTTGGACATTTAGTCTATACTTAAAATTGTTCAATCAGTTTAATAGAAGACTTTTTAGATTGTTTTAATTTGCTCAAAAAACTATTAAAATAGGAACATCTATTTAATAAAATAACTTGAGACGTTAATAAAACAAATTTAATATACAAATTTTATACAGCAAATTGTAAATTCAATTTTTATTATCCTATGTTGACACTTTGCTTTAAGTAAATTAATAAAAATATACATAATTATTTAATTGTTATGAAGGTATTTTCATAATTATTCATTTACATATGTAGAATATAATGGTATTGAGCATTTAGTTTGCAAATTTGATCACAATTGACGATTTAAAATCTTGAAATTAATATGCCATTTGCATTTCTCTCTTCACAAACAGGTCCTTCCTTGGCTTCTTTTTTGATTGCCGTAAAATACGAAAAAACGCAAAGCCCAAAATATATCTTTTAAATGTTGAAAAAATTAAAGTAGATTAATAAAAAGTGTATAAAATAATAAATGTTTGGAATATTAAATAACTTTTGTTAAAATTAAACAAAATTCTAATGGTAGCCCTTCTTGCTTCGTCCTGGATAGACCTATTTCGACAAACTTTCACAACGTTATAAAACCCTGTTTTTTTGAGTTGCCTAATGCATGGTAGTAGCCAGGTTTTAAATTGGGGGGGGGGGGGGGCAAAACATAATTTTTTTTAATTTTTAAAGGTTTTTGCATTGAAATTTTTTTTTGTCTCGTCATGCCCCCCCCCCCCCCGACTACGCCCATGATAAGATGAGATTGATTTAAAAAATACACGAGACGAATAATTCATTAAAATTGTAAAATTGTAAAAATCCCTAAGTTTGTTTTGTCGACCTTTGGTTTTAGTCGATTAAAAAACCTTTGGTCTGTTTATGCGACTAAGGAAAACAGACCAAAGGTTTATTTGTGTTTAGTCGACTAAACAAAACCCAGCCGTTTTTACAACACTAACTATCAGGGTTTCTTTCAGGGGGGTGCCCGGGGGGGTATTACCCCCCCCCCCGGAAATTTCAAATACCCCCCCGGAGAGTTTTGATTGAAGCATGAACTCAAGTTTAAAATTGATAATTAAGCAATTAAAAAAATTTTTACCCCCCCCCCCCCCCGAAAATTGAAAATACCCCCTCGGAGCATTTTTTCTGAAAGAAACCCTGCTAACTATATACCCCGACGAAATATTTGACAAGGATTTGTAGCTTATAAAAAAAGTTTTACCAAAATTAATGCTATAATCATATCCGCGATGGCACTACCAAGTATGGATCTGACACGACCCTATGATAGAATTAAATTATTAATTTAATAATAAATTATGGAAATTGTGAAAAGGGTTATGTTTGTTGAATTACTTAAACTTACCCTGAGAACTAGATTGTTTAACGACGAGAATAATATTATGACAATAGCGATGGGTAATAGGACAAACCATGGCCAAAAGTAGCTAAGGATTTTCTGTAAAATCGCAAAAAAATAAGATTAATTTGAAAAAAAAATTTATTATATATAAGTTATAAATTAAATAAGATAGAAAAATATTTTAAATTTTCAACAATTTATCAATGATATGAATTTATATCACTTGTTAGTAAACCATGTGTTTAGCCAGGATTAAAATTAGAGGGGGGGGCAATGATGAATTAGGGAGGGGCAAAATGCTATTTGTATGAAACTTGGGGCATAAAGGTCATAGGATTTTTGAATTTAGAGGGGGGCAGCCGCCCCCTGCCACCTGGCTACGCCCATAATAGATTGGCGAATATAGGTTTTTTTGCATTTTAAATTATTGAGCTCAAGTTCCCATTTTATGAAAATTTTTTAATATGCTCACTTGTGCAGGGATTAAATGCAAAATTTACAAAAAAAAAGAATAATGAGAACATTAAAGCTGATTAACTTTTTATAGGTATGTTTGTAATTTAGTTATTCAATAAAGGGAATAACGTTTTTTTGATTATACACGTCTCAAACGTAGCGACTTACTCGCTTATTTAATAATGATTATCAGCTGTTCGTTGGTCTATGATTTTATCCCTAAAAGAAGTTAAGAATCAAAAATATATTTATAATTAATGATTAAGTCCCCCAGAGCTAAAATAACTATTAAGTGCCTTTTCTCGTTCCCAATTTTATAATCCCCTCAAAATTTCATTAAATTAAAATCTCAAAATACTTGTAAATTGTACATATATTTTAAAAAAATTGACATAAAAATGTTTTAAAAAGTTTTAAAATATAAGGGATTATTAGAAATAGGCAATTTTTACCCTTTTGATTCCGACCAATAATACTATGGAAGCTATGTTTAGGCATAACGATAGAAACATCTCCAATGCCCAACCCGTGTTCAAAACTAAAATATTGCAAATCATAAGTTATTTAAATAAATAAATAAAATTTTACATCTTTGAGTACGCAGGGGTTCACTTCCTTGATCATGTTCAATTATATTGACATTATACCATATAAGGTAATAAACACGCACAAAAGCTTCGATCGTGAAATAAAGCTGAAATAAGCAATTTATTACAAAAAATTAATATAAATTTTAACATAGTTTTACTTTTAAAATGAAAAAAAAGAAGAATAAGCAAAATAATATTTTACCAAGGTGAAGATGCCAATCGCCATACAACCATCCCTTAGGTTAACACAGCAACAACATCGGTTTATAAGGGTCATTTACTGTTTAGGTTCATTTTTTATCTATATAAATTAAAAAATAACTGGGTGATATATGTTTTAAAATTATTAAATATATTTTAAATGTTTTATATTGGTTAATTTAAAAATAACTGGCCAATAAACAAAAAAATCATGCAGGGATTGGTTATCATATATTTATAGAGTTTTTTTTGTGGTCAACACAAATATGTTTTTCGGTTTTTTCCCAACACGTCAGGATTTAAAATATAATGGATTAATAATTGCGAGAATAAGCGTTTTCCCCCTTTTTAAGGTATTTAATGCGAAAACAAATAGAACAAAACACACGCATAATACAAAAAAATAAAACAGAAAGCTAGATTTTGCAATATTGATTCATACAATAAATCATTAATTAATAAAAGTAGAATATAATGTTTCGTCTAAAATTTAATTCTTTTTTCGCAGTTAAAATTAAATAAGGGTCAAAAATATAATAGCTATTTTCCCAGCTTTGAACACAATATTAAAAATTAAATTATAGCGAAAATCGGCTAAGGTGTTATGGGCATTTACTAAGAAGGGAGACGAACGAATGATGTAAAGCCCTAAAAGTACTAGAACCGAGGAAGAGAGGAAGAGGACGCCCTCGTGTCACGTGGAAAAGGCAAGTGTACAAACGAGTGTTGCAAAAACGGCTGGGTTTTGTTTGGTCGACCTTTGGTTTTAGTCGACAAAACATAAAAAGACCAATTTTGGGCAATTTTTCTTAGTCACATAAAGAGTTTAGTCGTCTAAAACCAAAGGTGGTCCAAACAAAACCCAGCTGTTTTTACGACACTAGTACAAAGTTATAAAATCTAAGAAGATGAATCAAGACATGGTACTTAGTTAGCCTGCCAAGATGGAAGAAACTCATCGAAACAAACTCCACGATTGTGGGATCAAATAATTGATAAAGAACATTATAAGTTCATATATTCAACATTTTCGTGCTATGAAAATATACATGACACTACTATCTAAAAATTCAAATGCTTAATTCTTAAATTTAATTATTCAGGAAACGAAGTTAGGGGGCTGATAGGTTTCAAAATAATATTATCTACGATTTTGTTTACGTTGCAAAATCGTTGAGGCCTTAAATTGACATATGCGGACTGGTTTTTATTGATAGTGTTGGTTTATGCATTAAATTACATTTGATATCACAAAATGGCTTTATTAAATATTTGTAACTAACACGAATAATAAAATGGTTTATGGCATTACCTTGAAATGTTTGAAAGACACCGATTGACAATGATAAATTCCATTTTCTCACCGACATTTAATTGGTGCAATTTAAATTATTGATTTTGTAGTGATCACGTTATGGGCATTAGTTGACAAATGGATTATATACCTGTTTTTTGTTCCACCTTGAATAATTATAGTGCAACAAAATATATTGGAACACCATCTTAGTATAAATCAAAATCATGGCCTTCGGCAAATTACTTCCTCCCCCCCCCTCTCCCATTCCCTAATTAAAGCCCGATCTGCCTTGTTAATAAGGCACAGGTTATAGTTGGCAGTAGGAAGTTTACATTAATCTTGTTTTTTCTATATGATAACACGGTTAGATTTAAAAAATTTAGAAGTACTCTATACATTGGTGTAGCTAGGATTGGAACTAGAACTATAAATATATACAATTAAGATATTTAGTTATATTGGCTAGCGAGGGAAAGGGGGGGGGGCGCCGGTCCCCCCCTCTAAAATACGAGAAAAAAAATTTCCAAAAAATTTGAAAAATTAAAAAAAATTTAACGTTTTGCCCCCTATAATTGAACTTTAAAACGTTTTGCCCTCCCCCCTCTAATCCAAAACCTGGATACTCCCATGTATAATGGTTATATTGCATTGACAATTGAGCAAAATTTTTTTAATCCTAACTAAAACGGTAAACTCAATTTTACTAATATGTCCAAATATTTGTTGGATTTACATTATGCATGGGCAAAAAATGTGCTTCAAATGCTATAACGTTTACACAACAAATTATTTGCTAAGTATTTTATTCAAATTGCTAAGTATTTTTAGCGTCATTGCTAAGTATTTTATTCATTTGCTAAGTATTTAATTCGTTTGCTAAGTATTTAAATTAATGCTAAGTATTAAATTCAAATGCTAAGTATTTTATTCATTTGCTAAGTATTTAAATAAATTTTGCTAAGTATTTTATTGTTTTGCTAAGTATTTTATTTATTTGCTAAGTATTTTATTTGTTTGCTAAGTATCTTAATGTTTTGCTAAGTATTTAAATTATAAGCTAAGTATTTAAATATATTATGCTAAGTATTTAAAATATTGCTAAGTATTTAAATATATTATGCTAAGTATTTAAATTATTGCTAAGTATTTAAATATATTCTGCTAAGTATTTAAATTATTGCTAAGTATTTAAATATATTATGCTAAGTATTTAAATTATTGCTAAGTATTTAAATAAATTGTGCCAAGTATTTAAATTATTTGCTAAGTATTTAAATAAATTATGCTAAGTATATTATCTAGGTTTATAAATAAATTATGCTAAGTAAAGATTTTATAAATTTAAACAAATAAAGCTGTCTGTTGGTTTTAAATTCATGTTTCAAATTTTGACTAATGAGGTCATGAAATTAAGTAATAAAAATGCAGTTTTTGAAGTTCTTGTCATTGATGCAGCCAGTGCAATTCATAATGCATTTAAAGCTGTTTTGGGGGATAAAATGGTGGTGTTATAGGGTTAGGGTTTATTGTAGTTGAATAAAATCTCTATCAATTATCCTATTGGCTATTTAGATTATTTTATATATGAAGTCATTATAGAACATGAAGGGTATTTCTTCACCTACAATTAAATAATCATAATTTTTTTATTCAAATCTAAAATAAATTACACAATATAAAATTAAAATATTATATTTTTCAACTATAAATTTTGGTAATTCATTAAAATACTTCCCATTAAAACTTAACTTCAATTTCAACACTTTTTTGTGTCATAAATAAAACTATGAATTAAAAAACTTTAATAACTTAGCACTTCAAAATAGAAAACCTAGCATTTTTAAAAATTAAACATTTTCTTTGAAATTATTACCATTAAAACTTTGTCCTTTTTAGCTTTTAAACCTTATTATCTTATATTTTTTTAATACTCAGCATTTTGATTAAAACTCATAATTTAGATTTTTTTAATAAAATACTTAGCATTTTAATAAAAAAAGCTTAGTATATCAAAATGAAAACTCTGCAATTTAATAATAAAAACTTAGCATTTAAAAATAAAAACTTAGCATTTAAAAATAAAATACTTAGCATTTCCTTTGAAATACTTAGCATTTAAAATAAAATACTTAGCATTTCCTTTAAAATACTTAGCATTTAAAAATAAAATACTTAGCATTTAGATTAAAATACTTAGCATTTAATAATAAAATACTTAGCATTTAATAATAAAATACTTAGCATTTAGATTAAAATACTTATATTAAAATACTTAGCATAAAATACTTAGCGTTTTTAAAATACTTAGCACTTTAATTAAAATACTTAGCATAAATTACTTAGCAATTTGTAATTATTTACTTAGCAGTTAAATAACACCCTAACGTTTATAATTACGGCTGAATAAATCATCACTAATATATCGGATTTAATTTAAATGGGGAACAGGCAAGGAAAATCCTAGATTTTGAAATAGATAATTATGATTTTAGCTCACATACATGAATTAAATTAAAATTTATTAATCTTACCCTCAAAAATAAACTGCTTGCACATTTAAAACAATAGATATTAAAACTATTCAAAAATAAAGGCCAGTGTCCATAGGCGTATCCAAGGGGGGGGGGGGTAGTGTAGAGGCGACTTTCCCCTTATAAATCCAGAACTCTTTAAAAAAATTTAAAGTCACGAGAAAAATTCCAAAAAATATCATTTTGTCCCTCCCTACATCATTATGCCCTCCTCTAATTCCAATGCTGGCTACGCCCATGCAAAATCCTATACCTATCGCCGTTTGTATTATACGAGATATACACGCTAGAAGAACACCTAGGGGATATGCCTTAGAAGAAAATATTTTAATAAAGTAAGAATAAACTATAAAACAAAATTAAGCTCAGTTCCTATAATTAAATGCTAAAATCTTAAAAGAAAACTAGTCAATCTTCTTTTCTTTTTGATTTTCCTCATAATGTTTCGGCGTCTAGAAAATACGGTACAAATTGAAGAGAGGTTGTTATGCTCAAAGTACAATTTTAATAAGTAATCATCTATTATTTTTTAGACATATATATACAAATTAGTTTTATTTATGGCAAATGTGTGTGTCTAAATTAGGGTGACATTTATTCTATGTCCTTTAACACTAACAAGATCATCTTAGGATTCAACTTATCTTACCAAAAAAGTAGTAACTTTTAATATTTGTTGTTAATATTTGCTATACGTCTTCAAGCCGAGGCTCTATTATTTAATGTTGCTATTTTAAATATATTTAATATCGATCTACACTACAACGGGTAGGAAGTCGGCCCGCCCATACCAGTTTTTTAAAACGTTCAAGCCCGCCCGAGCACCTCCCTATTTATTTTCACAGCACTTCAAGGCTACTACATTTATTGCTATTTATTAATATTTTTAGTAAGATATCCGGAGGGTGACTTTTAATATATTTCATAACTTGATACTTAAATATTATTATTAAAATAGTTTTTTGATTAGTAGCTCGTAATGTTGTGTTTTGTTCAACATCACATTTCCAAGTTGTTATACCCTGTGTTTTTTGTACAGAATTGAGGTTACAGACAGACTTTTTAGATGGTTATCATTAATAAAATCAAATAAATTCTAGGCGTTAAAGATTTTTGTGTGATCAGAGATCCAAATTCCATAGTACGCATACAGTTCTCTATAGTGTAATATTCTAATATTCATATCTGGAAATTGGCAGAAACAGATTAAGAATAAGATGCAATAAATCCCTAAAATGCGAAATTTTAGTTAGTATCTTATACATATATTTTAAATCGAATTTAAAATATCTTAAACCGTTATTAATTAGTTTAAAAAGACAAGCTCTTTTAATAAATTATGTAAAAGTGCAGTAATATAAGAGGAAACAAAATTAGATATGAACAAATTGTTTAAAACGAACATAGCTCGAAATGCTAATTCAATAAATGCTACAGACTATACAGAGGAATGTTCTTAAATAAGCGCCTTGATTAAACAAATAGTATAAACACCATTTCCATATTTAATTATATTTTGGCATTAAAAAATTTTTGTTTTAACTAAGAATCCATATTTAAATAAAAATTAAAAAAGTTTTATAAAAGCGCGTCTGTGATCGCTTTAAATTTATTATAAATCCAGGATCGTTCACATAATTTTAGGCGCGTTCAAGCAGCTAGGAAAATGTATGGCCTACCTAAACCCGTCATTAAATTTGTTTTGCCCGCCCGAGCCTAGCCGGTTAAAAATGTTTATTTTTAAAGCCTATCCGTATTGCCCAGGCCAGGCCTGCCCATGCAGATATATCTAATGTTTATGATAATGTAAATTAAAGTCAAATTAAGTTCAATATTTATTTTATAAAAATATAAATATATAATAGATACACGTGCGCAATTCTAAAGGAAGTAGAGGTTCTAGAAAAATGCCATATTTATTTGTTTATATTTTATTTATTTTACATAATTACTTGTAAAAATAACACTACCTACGACGGTCCCAAGTCCATGTGCAAAAAGTGGAGGGTTGGCGTCAGGTCGGAAACCGGCTATAAAACCTACTCCAAAATCATGATAGTTTAAACAAGATTTTACAAAAAAAAGCTAGGGCGTCCTCCACAAACGACGCGCAATGCATACCTCGCCCGTGCAATGTGAAAAATACACTAGGGTTACTGCCCAACTCACAACGAAGGCGGTTAAGCAAACTAGTTGTGGAAAGAATGCGAATAAGTGCTAAAATGTGGGAACGTGGACGGAAAAGAACATCGAGGTCACATAAATGCTATAAAGAAGAAAGATACATATCGCCTGCCTACAGGAGATAGGTGGAACGGAACCAAGGGAATTAGAAGAAGGATACAAACTTTTCTACAGTGGGTCACCAAATCGTAGAAACGGTCGGTATTGTTCTAAGCGAATCGTTCAAGGACAAGGTGGTGGAAGTCAAGCGTTGTTCCGACAGGCTAATGTGGGTAAAGATTGCGGATCAAGGGGGCCTCCTAACCGTTATGTGCACGTATGCTCCCCAAATTGGGTGTATGGAATCAGAGAAAGACATATTCTTCAATTCATTGAAAAAGGAAACACAAGGATCCGACAGGAAGAAAGGCTAATTATTGGGGCCTATCTACATTTGACAAGACATTTATGGAAAATGATGCCCCTATTATCCTCAAATTAATCGAACAAAGTAAAGAGCTTACAAAGTATTTTAAACAGAGTGGGAATGTACAATATTTAAGTAAAACACTCTACCAAGATGTAGAGACCAGATGGAATTCCAAAATCATAATGTTAAAAAGTTTGCATGAGATGTATGATGAAATAATCAATTTTTTATCTGGCAAAGATTTAATGGAAAAACTTGAAGGGATTTCAAAAAAGCATATTATTTTGCTAATTGCTCTGCTTTCGCCTTATGAAAAGGCAAGCATGGAGTTAGAAGCGGATAAAGTCCCAACATTGTATAAAGTTTAACCCTATTATACATTCTTAAAAGCCATACCAAATACGCCTCCATCTCCTACTAATAGTGATCCTGTTGAATTAGAAATTTATAAATTAAAAACCAGGGCTAAAACTATGCTGATCTCAAAGTTCGAAATTGATGTATATCATAAGATATCAACATTTCTGGCTCCAAAATTCCGCACCCTCAAAATGTTACCTGAGGATGAATGAATTCTTGTTAAAACCATGGTAACACAAACTTTAAATAAATTAATGCAAGAAGATCCTAGCTCTTCTAGCATCATATCTCCGTTTGGGAGGACGATGAAAGAGAGCAGATTGAGGAGAGCAATGAAGTTGATTCTTATGTTAAATTAAATCTTAAACCGGAAGATGCTGAGCTTGATGTTATTTCATGGTGGAAAGAACACGAACTTATCCTACCTAATTTGACAAAGTTAGCTGTACGTACAGTTTTTGGCAATTCCAGCCACAAGCGCTACAAGTGAACGCACGTTTAGAAAGGCAAGTCGCCTAATAGAACCAAGAAGAACAAGACTACTACCTGATAGAATAGATAGTTTATTATTTTTAAATGACAATTTTGAATTATAATTTTTTTTTTATTAATATCGTTTTTATATGCTATAACAATTTTTTTCATACATGCAAAATTGTTTCTATTTGTTGAAAACACTGAAGCTTTTTTCTCGTGCGGGCCTGATGCGGCGCATTTTTTGTTTTTTTGCGGGGCGGGTATGGGTAAAAAAAATAAATTTGTGCGATGGGCCGGGCCTGACCCTGAAATTTCAGCCCATGCAGACCTCTAATCCCATCCCATCCCTCGTAGTCGTATTTTTATTTTCACTTTTAATTTATATGAATGAGGTAGGACTAGACTAGAGCGATTATGCAAATTGCAAGGTCAACACATGTTTCAATGAAAATAATAGCCCAACAATATTACATACTAGAACCCGGCAAACGTTGTTTTGCCATTTACCCGGGTGTGTTAGAATATATATCACCTTATAGATAAATTTCCATAGATTAAGAATATATCAAATATAATTGGTAAGTGTTTATTATGCAAAAATTTTTAAACAAATAGTTAAAGAGGGTCCAAGGCCCAGGCCCACCCAAGAGAGAAAACCTGGCCCCATGCCCCCCCCAAGAGAAAAATCTTTGGCCCCCTGGCCCTTCAAGCAATTTTTTTTAATTTTTTGTAATTAAGAAACAATATCATAATTATAATTATTTGTTTCTGAATAAAACTTTAAATTCTGAACTTAATAATGTCCGAAGAACTGAGATATATTTTTAATTTTTTGTAATTAAGAAACAATATAATAATTATTAATTGCTATGCAATCGGGCTCGTTTTTTGGTGTCCGTTGTCCGTTGTCCGTTACCCTCCCTATCTATTTGCATTGGGTATATTAGGTTATCGCTTTTTTAAATTAATGCATGAGAAAGAGGTGCCCCACCCCTCATCTCTATCTCCCTCGCTGTGTTATTTTTAAATTAATGCACAAGAGGTCCCCCACCCCTCATCTCTATCTCCCTCGGTGCGTTATATATAAGATTTGTTAAATTATCTATTATATAATAAACATAAATAAAAGTTGTTTACTTTTTATGCTATGCAATTTAACTAGTTATATAATAAACATAAATAAAAGTTGTTTACTTTTTAATTGCTATGCAATTTAACTAGTTTTGGGGTTAGAATCCCGGAGTTTTTTTGACTCTTATGATTGTTCTTGTTACTATCATTGATAATAAGAATTTTTGGCCGTCCGCTGGCTGCTGACCATTGAAAAAAATGACCATTGGCCAAAATGTAAATCGAAATTATTTTTTTCGTTTTTTTTGACTATTATGATTGTTTCTGTTTCTACCATTGCTATTATGACTTTTTTGCCGTCCGCTGGCTGCTGACCAATGTTATATAATAAACATAATTAAAAGTTGTTTACTTTTAATTGCTATGCAATTTAATTAGTTTTTGGGTTAGAATCCGGGAGTTTTTGACTCTTATGATTGTTCTTGTTACTATCATTGATAATAAGACTTTTTGGCCGTCGTTGGCTGCTGACCAATGAAAAAAATGACCATTGGCCAAAATGTGAATCAGAGTTTATTTTTTCGTTTTTTTTGACTGTTATGATTGTTTCTGTTACTACCATTGCTATTATGACTTTTTGGCCGCACGCTGGCTCCTGACCGATGGAAAAATGACCATTGGCCAAAATGTGAATCGAAATTATTTTTTTCGTTTTTTTTTGACTATTATGATTGTTCCTGTTCCTACCATTGCTATTATGACTTTTTGGCCGTCCGCTGGCTGCTGACCAATGGAATAAAATGACCATTGGCCAAAATGTGATTCGAAAACTTTTTTTTCGTTTTTTTTTGACTATTATGAATTTATATCCACTTTTACCGTGTCCTGGCTGCTGACCAATGTAAAAAAATGACCATTGGCCAAAATGTGATTCGAAAATTTTTTTTTCGTTTTTTTTACTCTTATGAATTTATATCCACTTTTACCGTGTGCTGGCTGCTGACCAATGGAAAAAAATGACCATTGGCCAAAGTGAGCATCAAAATTTTTTTTTCCGTTTTTTTGGCTATCATTGACTTATAGAGTATCTGTTGGTAAGAGAAAAAGTGACCATTGGCCAAATTTTTGATTTTTTTAATTAAAAATTGTTCAAATTCAACAAAAATTTCTCCCAACAATTCTGCAAATTCTTAACATTGTGATGTTTTATAATATAATGTTTGCTAGACCCATAATCACTAAAGGCCTTAAAAACTAATGTAATACGCAACTAGATGCAAACACTAAATCTAACCCTAACCCTTGCCTATATTACATTTTGCCTATATTACATTTTGCCTATAAACGGAAAATTTGTATAAATAATTAATTAATCATTAGCCATTTAATACCCCCCTATAGGCATTCTCGCCCCTTCCCACCTTTCTCGCCCATAAATTGCATAGCAAATATGATACATATATACGAAGTACAGATGAGTCGTCCCCCCTTCCCTTCCCCTCTTCCCTTCCCTTCTCCTCCTTCCCACGAGGGCCGAAGGCCCGAGTTTAATTTTTTGTTTCTGAATAAAACTTTTAATTCTGAACTTAATAATGTCCAAAGAACTGAGATATATCAACATTCATTGGCACTTTGTTAAAAGTATTTTCATTTTTCTCCTTATTTAACGCGCAAAAAATGACAAAATTAGATTTTTTAATTTATTTAGCCACGCAGAGGGGACACGACCGCCTTATAATAATAATAAATGACGTGAGAAATAAGCAAAAAAATGACTTTGATTTAATGTTTCAAATCGTAAAAAGTTTCTATTTTCCGCAGCACATGCCTACATTTATCACATTACAAACGATAGATACGCAGTACGTCATGAGGTTGCGTTTGATTGACATTTTATTAAACGTCAAAACGTATAAAACTAACTCGAAAACTACTAGACCGATTTGGCTCGAATAAATCTTAAAACATGCTCCGGAGTGTCAGGAATAAATTGTGAAATTATATTTAAATAGTTTCATATATAAGATGTACCTCTAAATCTTGTGAGATTTTTATTCTTAGCAACGTAGATGAATTAATCTAACCAATTTAAAATAAAAATGGTAAAGATAAATTAGACTAAATAGGAAAGTGGTATAAAATCATTTTTGCGATTATCCCTACGAATTAAAATCCAATCCTTGAGTCTTTTATAATATCTTCTTTTTTTTTGCAAAAGGAGGGGGCTGGCCCAGCTAGAAATGAAAGTTGAAGCAATGCAAAGTAAGGCGTAGCCGGGGGGTGGGAGCAGGGAGGGGCGGCTGCCCCCTCTAAATCTAAAAAATTGTTAAAATTCATTTAAATTATGGCTAAAATTTCATAAAATGTTCATTTTGCCCCTCCCTATATTATTATTGCCCCCTCTAATTTTAAAGCTGGCTACGCCCATGGCAAAGTAATAAATTAATGTCATACAACAATATTAAAATAAATCGGTGTTAAGCTTAAGATTAGTTAGATGGTGAGATAGGGCAAAAAAATTATATTTTCCATCGTAAGTTGTTAAATAGATATAGAAATAAAAGAAAGGAAACAATTAAAAAAAATTATCAATGTTAGCGCCGTGCTATACTTCTAGCGCATTTAAGTGCTATCGGCTATAGCTCTAGCGCCTCAAACCACCCATCTCCTATAGCTTATAGCACCTCAAACCTCCAATCTCCCATCGCTCTAGCGCCTCAAACCTCCCATCTCCTATAGCTTATAGCACGTAAAGTGACTATGTGCTAGTAGACATAGGGTATATAATAGGCTACTCCCATCAGCGGGGAGATGCTAAGCGCGCTAGTGCTAAGCGTTTTCCCATCACTATTATGACCTATAGAAGTGGAAAGCATTTTAGTCAAATTGACTATTTGCTTATACGGCGAAAAGACTTTTGGAGTATCAAGGATTGCAAAGTAATACCGGGAGAAGAAATCGCCAGGCTACCGAAAGAAGAAAGGTCTATAAACCTCAAATTCGATATGAAAGGTAAAGGATATGTCGACAAATGAAAAATAATATCAAAAAGCCTCCTCACTCTTGGGTGCAAGGAAGTTGCAAAGGGACGTACACGACGATTGGGAGACGCTATCTAAGGACATTAAGGAAACAGCGCTTCATGTTCTAGGACAGACCAAAGGAGGCAAAGCTATGAATAGGGAACTATGGTGGTGGGATCAAACGGTTAAAGATTTCATCGAAAGAAAGAAAAATTTATATAGAGTGTGGCATAAATCAAAAAAGTCGGAGGATTATCAAGAATATAGGGACGCAAAGAGGGCCGCAAAAAGGCCGTTGCAAAAGCAAAGAATGCCGCGTACACCGAGATGGCAAACAAACTGTATCATAAAGGGGGCGATAGACTTATGTACAAATTGGCCACGATAAGGGAGAAGAAAAGTCGCGATGTCGGAGTTCTTAAAATAGTCAAAAACGAAAAGGGTCAAATTTTATTCAAGCCAAAAGAAGTGATGGAAAGGTGGAAAGGATTTTTAAAGAAACTTATGAATATTGCAAAGCAAATGACAAGGATTTCCTTCCCAAAATTGAGCCAAACATAAGTATGGTCGAACTCTTTCAGGGGATGAAGTTAGGACACAAATGAACAAGATGCAAAAAAGGAAAAGCTAATGGCCCAGATGGTGTACCTATGGAAGCATTGCTCGGATGTCGTGAAGAAGGAATCACCACCATGACGAACTTTCTTAACAAGATATTAGTAAAAGAGCGGATTCCTAATCAATGGAGAGCAAGCACAATTATACCCTTATTAAAGGGCAAAGGAGACCCACAAGACTATGGCAACGACAGAGGTATCAAGCAAACTGGCTACTCCTTGGAGCTTATGGAAAGGATCTTAGTAACAAGGCTGAAAAACGAGGTGGAAACATTTGCTAACCAATTCGGTTTTGTGGTCGGCAAAGCTACAATCAACCCAATCTTCGCACTAAGACAAATGATGGATAAGGATGGTGAAAAGAGGAAAAACCTACATATGGTCTTTATCGACTTTGGAAAAAGCTTATGACAGGATCCCACGAGATTTAATATGGTTGTGTCTGAGAAAACAAAATATCCCTGGCGCATATATACGGCTCATGAAAATTATTTATGAAGCCACAAACTAAACTCTTGCGTTAGGACGACAGTTGGAGACCCTAAATCTTTTCGGGTTAAAATTGGATTACACCAAGGATCTGCTTTAAGTCCCTTTTTATTTAATACATTACATATAATAGACACGATAACGAGGGACATTCAAAAGCCATCGGTGTATGCTATATGCCGATGATATAGTACTATGCAAAGAAACAAGGGAGAAAGTATTCGAAGACCCCAAAAAGTGGTCAAAGCGCTTAGCTAGATATGGTATAAAGGTCAACGATCGAAAAACGGTATACATGGAAATGAACACAGGCAGCCCATCGCTAGATGACCATTTAAAGTACCCAAAAGTAGACTAGTTTACATACCTCAGCTCGATGCTACATCAAGAGGAGGTTGCGCAACGGACGTCAATGCCCGGACCCAAAAAGGATGGCTTAAATGGCGAAGTATATCAAGGGTAATGTGCGACAAGAAAATGCCAATATGGTTGAAGAGCAACAAATCCATCGTAAGACCGGTGTTACTCTATGGAAGTGAAACATGGGCATCAATCACCACGGACGGAAAGCTATTACAAGCCACAGAGATGAGAATGATACGGTGGAGCTTGCGGTATACTAAGCTCGATTATATGACAGACCTGCTCATGACAAAAATGGGTATTCAACCTATGGTTTGCATAATTAAAAAATATTGGCTAAGGTGGTATGGGCATATACGAAGAAGGGACACGAATGATCTAAATCGAAATTTACTGGACATGCAGGTACCGGGCAAGAGATTAAAAGGACGACCCCATGTCACGTGAATAGGACAAGTCGGTAAAGTAATGAAAACAAAATAGATTAGTCAATATATGGCACTCACCCGGTCAAGATGTAAGAAACTAGTTAAAACAAACCCCACGACTGTGGGACCAAATAACTGATAAATAAGAAGAAGAAGAATTAATTGTAAAAATACAATTTTTCTTTTATTTTTTTTTTAATTAAACTGTTTTGATATGTGTATTAAGCTTACAATATAAAATATAGAAGCAAACTTGTAAAATATAAAGCAACTGTTGGCAATTTCCCCTATACAAATTAAAATGCTAACAATTTTGTAAATCACAAACGTTGACTAAATTATTATAGTTAACTTGGCATTTATTTAAAATTTTTGGATCTCTTTATTAATTTTTTGTTTGTTTAAATATTATTTATAGCATTGTTAAAGCTTTACTTATCAATTTTGGCAAAACCATTTTTTCTATAACAATGTCAATTTTTATACCTAGTGACCAATATTGGTGTTTATATCAGCTGAACTAAATAATCCAGGCCCTCGCGATCGTTCAAATGAAAATCAAGTCTTAAAAAGTTTTTTTTACTATGTCCAGTCAACCAAATTCTACACCCAATAGAGGATTCGAACGTAGAGGAGCTTTGAGACAAAAAAATGTTCATGAGATTAAAGGACACAAATTTATTGCTAGATTTTTTAAACAACCCACATTCTGCAGTCATTGCAAAGATTTTATATGGTAATCTTTCCTTAATTTTGTAAAATAATTATATTTTTAAAATAGGGGGTTTGGAAAACAAGGATTTCAATGCCAAGGTATTAATATTAATAAAATTTTATTTTAACAATAGCTTTGCAAATGTGAATTTATATAAATGATATTTTTTCCAGGTTTTGATGTTAAGTAATATTTTTTTACTGTTGGAAAGTTTTTCAAATATTTTTTATTTATACATTTTTCACAAAATTTTTAAAACAAGTAGAAAATGTAAATACTTAATTGCCTACTTTTTCATTTTGTTTAATTGTTTTATTTTTGTGGCTAACTAATGATGCTAATATTTGTAATATAATTTTTCATTTATGTCAAATTTAACAAATTATTGCATATATTATGCTCATGTGTCTTTATAATGAATAGATCAATAAATCAGCCATTTGAATATACTATCTAGAGGTCATAGTTTATGGTCCAACTTTTGCAAGCCTGCCATTTACATATAAATTGTATAATAACCACATTTTTATCCCCAAAACATATAATAACTCATAACAGGCATAATACAGGCATCTATTTATTGACTTTTTGTTCACATAAATTTGAGTGAGCCTTTTGGTTTGCACATTAATAAATTTTAGTGTATATGTCAAAATTAGACAGATGCCAGTGTCAAGTTATATTTAATAATGACAAAGTTATTAAAGATTACAATCTTCCATTATTTTTCAATTTTTTTAATTAAACCTAGAAGAATTAATGAAATTTTGAGCCATTTTTGATCATATTAAGCCTTATCCACCTCATCTCCCCCCTCCCACTCCTTTCCTTTATTCTTTGAATGTTTCATGTGTTATATTGGTGAACATTAATCAGTTGAAATTATTTATGCCTTATTGCATCTATTTGACTTAGTATGTCTGTCTGGTGTGGATTATCTAGACTTTTATGTATACATCCTTGCATCTCCATCTCCCACAGCTCATGTATCTTTTTGATTTAACTAAGCCACTATTTTTTAGCAATAATTATGGACATTACAAATTTGGATTCTCAAACTATTAAAATTTTAATATCGCTTTTTTTTCTACTAAAACAGCAAGGACTTATTAATTATTCAACGTTAAATGGTTTCGTTTTTTGTTTTAAATATTATCCTCATAAAATATTAATATACTACGCCCTAAAACTATTGTCTAAGCAACGCAATCCATTTATTTATATCAAAATAAAATAAGGAATTTGATGCTCGTAAATATAATATAGGCGTGTATAATTTGTAACTGTTTATAGAATTCTCTTTTTCTAAAAATATGTAATCAAGAAAAATTGCTCACTTTAAATAAACTCTAGGGAATAGATTAGTTTGCAAATATATATTCCAAAATTATTTATTTTTGCTTATGTTTTTTATAAAACGTTATCTACCAAAGCACAACTAATTGACTAACGCAATAATATGCCAAACGATTTTTTTTTCTCTCCTCTTGTAAAGTAATTTATTTAAAAAAATATTTAATTGCTTGAAATACAAATATGCCATTATGTACCTATAAGTTTGCTTTAAAAAATTATTATTTAATTTATTAATTATTTTATAGGTAAACCATTTATTCAACCAATAATAGATTATGGTGAGGGCAAAAAATAGTAATGTTTTTTTTACTTTATCATAATTTCGTTAAGGTATATGTATTTTTTTAGTATGGGATGAGGAGGGGGAAGCTATCTTTTCATTCAACTTTTAATCTTCAAAAATTGCCAATAAAATAAAATATTTTTTATCAGCTATTAGTTGCAGTTGCGTGTTTTATTAAAGACGGCTAACCTAATTTAATAGATTTATTGAAAATTACAAAATTTCTAGAATATTATATATAATTGGCTCATGGATCCCAGTTATTAGACTATAATGAATGCGTATTTTATTGTTTGCTCATCATCATTAAAAATAAACCCTTGCATCATTCGATTTGTTAGGTTCAAAATTTAGAGATGTGATTATTTTTATATAGCCAAAAACATTTAAGATCAGTGCTTGTGGCACAAATTAGTTAGGAGTAGATTTTATTGAGTTCAATTAGAATTTTTGGCTCACAAATAAGGTCCGGGGAGGTGGGGGGTCGTTCAATTTATTTGTGCTAAAATTTTCAAAAATGACACCTAATTACGTTGGAAAATTTAACTTTTCCCCTACCTAAAAGATCTATGGGCTCGAGATTACCAGCTATATGTGTCTTTTTAATGAGAACCCTTACCCTAAACTTCAATGTGTGCGCGCGCCTAAGTGGGGTCCACCAGACTCCAATTATATTTACCATACCATCTTTTCTCTATCCACACGCATTATATTTGTTCCAATTCTCTCGCTCCTATTTTAAACGGCAGTTATTTGCCGGTTTATTTTTTATGCACTATTTTTTGCCGCTTAACCCTCACACCATCGACTATTGATTAATCGATAAAGTTTTCATATTTATGTTTCACGTGTAATACACTAAGACGTGAATGTAATGTATGTACATATTTTTATGATAATCGTACATAATCTACAATATTTGGGCCCGCCCCTCCCCGCCCTTCTTAATTGGATGATTGTTTTAGAGAGGGTTGTGGGGAGAGAGAGATAGTGGTAAGGGGTGGGCGCGAATTACTCGACTAAAATGAGTATGATCGGGTTTGACAGTTATAATGATGTTTTCGTGGTAATTAAGTGAGCGGTTGTTTCGCTATGGAGTTTCGGATATATATGAGTGGTCTTAAATTTTGGAGCGAACCCTATCTTAAAGCGCGTTTCGGGTTTGCAGCCAACCTAAGACTAAGGTTAATACATAAGTGATGTATACCGTTTTCTACCATTTTTTAATGTGCACAAATTAGGAAAGTTTATGTCAGATTAGAGTGATTTTGGTTAATTAATGTGTTTTTAAAATGTAATTGGATAATTATCGAACTAGTTAAACATTCAAAACTGAATTTCATAAAAAAATAGTGTGATGGTGTGATGTTAAAGCAATTTAGTGCCTAACATTCCTTGTTATTTGTTAACTAATGAGAATGGTAAATTCACCTATTCTTTTTAAATAATGGGGTACACTGCAGAAAGCCATGGGAGGCCGCCATATTAAAAATGGCGGATTTAATGGTACAGATTTTTGCATGTGAAACATATGACATTAGCAGCCATTTTTTAAATGCTTAAAAAAGTTACAAAAAAATGTTTCTTACCCTGACCATCGATCTAATAACAAATCAGTTATGGATATGGTGTAAGGAGTTTGTGGGTAATAGTTGATGGGGGTAGGTGCAATTTTTATAATAGTTTTAGGCATGGGCGTAGCCAGAATTCGATTTAGAGGGCGGGGGCGATAAGGGTTTAGGGGGAGGGCAAAAAGATAATATTTAGTAATTTTAGCCAAACTTATATAAATTTCAGAATTTTTAGATTTAGAGGGTGGTAGCCGCCCCTCCCTGCCCCCCCCTTGGCTACGCCCATGTCTTCTTGGTAGATTGATTTTTTATAGCTATCTAAGCGTGACCATCTAAATTTTATTAGTGTCACTACGTGTGGACCGTCGTGCGCGAGGGAAATTTAATTAAAATCCATGGGAAATATCATGGGAAAATTTTGTCGTAAAATTGCCTGATGCCTTCGATTTTAATGTCGCCCATTTTACGGTCGACCGCTTCAAATTTCATTTTTGGCTGTAAAACCACCATTTAGGAGGAAATTAATGGAATTTATACGTGCTCAAATTTTATTGGTAATTCTGCATTTTCACGCTGAAATGACCAAACTGACCATCTATCGCCACATATATTTTAGCCACTTTTTTAAGACGTCCACACTTTACACATTTACCCGCTTGATCCAACCCGCTTGATCCAGTAGATTAAACTGTTTTTTTTGAATGGGCCATTTCTTCAATCTTTTGTAAGCTTGTACATGGGCGTAGCCAGGTTTTGGATTAGGGGGGGGGCGAAAGTGTTTTAACTTCAATTGGGGGGGGGGGGCAAAACATAAGTTTTTAAGGGTTTTTGTATTGAAGTTTTTTTTGCCATTACCTTTTCATTTTTATTTCAATAATTAGTAGTTTTTTTAAGACGTTTACACTATTATTTGCTTGTCAGATTGATTAAACTGCTAATTTTTATTAAAATGCTTTTATTCGTTATTTGAGTGGGCAATTTCTTAAATTTTTTAAACAATAAAGCTCCGCTCGTCTATTTTTTAACGGCTACTTAATTTTAATGCCTAGATATAAATATTTTTCATTTTTATTTTAATAATAATTAGTAACTTTTTTTAAGACGTGTCCCTTAACACTTTTACGTGCTTGAGCATATAGATTAAAATGGTTATTTTTAATAAAATGATTTCTTCAATCTTTTTTAAACAATAAAGCTCCTTTAGCTTGTATTTTTTTTAATGGCTACTCTATTTTGCCTAAATATAAATATTTTTCATTTTAATTCCAATAATCAGGGACAATTCCTTTTTTTAATCAAAACGCATTTGTTTTTTCCATACCTTAATGCCTTTTTCGCTAAGCAGGCATTTAATATTTCCCGTTGCATTACAGCTATGTAATTATAAATTACCGATTCAATTCATATTTCTCGCCTCTCAAAGGAAATATTTATAGCAAAAATAAATCAGCAATTTTTGCTTTTCGTTCTCTAGCCATTAGTTGTTAGTCGTCTTCAATTATCGTTATTGAATAACCTCGATAATAGTCACGCATCTTTTATACATGATGGACACTGGGGGGGGACCTTCTAAATTTGTCAAAATTCATTTTTTTGAGACAGCTCAGGCATAAAACAACTAAAACGACAATAATTTGCTGAGGAGCTTGATGTTTTTTAAAGCGTTGGGAGTTTTTTAGGAAAGGTGTTTTCTTTGCAAAATCACTTAACGGAATTAATACCGTAATTAAATATATAATTTCCTAAAGTGCCTGTTACAATCCTAGTATTAGTTTTCCTCAGGGGACTACTACCTCTACTATCTTAGCATTTTTTGCTAAGCAGAAGCAACGTTAAAATAGCGGACAACAATTCTCCTATGGTACTTGAAATATCGTTAGAAAGCCGTGACCCGGCCAATTTTTATTTTTTCGTTATTTTTGCAATCAATAATTATCAATCAATCAATCAGGCTTTTTTAATGGTAGCACCTACTTCACTTCTCACTCGATTTTTGTCACTTTGATTTTGTTGCTCCTTCAAATATATCACGTGAAATGGCACTATAATTAGTATTAGAGCTGCGAAACCTATATCCTCGACTTTCATCTTCACTGACGTGTTATGATTATTACGATGTGATAAGGTTTCAAAAATTTAATTACAGACGAACTTGTAGATTAAAAATTTAATGGACTTAAAGTTTTTTTATATTAAAAAATAAAATTTATATCGCTTTTAGTGGAAAAACATAAAAATTTTTGATGTCTAAGTGTTAATTGAATTGAAATTTAATTTTTTACTTAAATTTTACAAAACTAATGATCCATCCACCCACCTTACTGTTATCGTATCGACTGGTTTTTAACATGTGCAGTACTGTGTTCATAGTTTAACACTAATGCTTAGTTTAAACTTATCTAATTGTATAAACTAACCCCGCGTTCGTAATGACGCGTGAAGCGAAAAAAAGCGAAGTGAATTTTTGTGCTAAATTATCAAACTTTTCATTATTTTTTATTTAATAGCTTAATTCATTATGAATTTTATCATATATCACGAAAATAACAATTGTAAATATGAGATGTTCATAGCGAAACCGCAGACGATTATTTTCGCCTGCGGCAGAAAGCGAATTAAAATGATACAAATTATTTTGTACTTTTCGCGCAATGGTTAAAAAATTATTTTGGTTCGCTTTTTGCCGCAGGCGAAAATAATCGTCTGCGGTTTCGCTATGAACATCTCATATTTACAATTGTTATTTTCGTGATATATGATAAAATTCATAATGAATATAAGATATTAAATAAAAAATAATGAAAAGTTTGATAAATTAGCACAAAAATTCACTTCGCTTTTTTTCGCTTCGCGCGTCATCACGAACGCGGGGTAAGTTTACTAAGATCATAGACAATGTTAAAGTAATTCACTTCACATTACCTAAATTTTTGCAAATATCTTCAGGTTGTTAAGTCAAACTGAAATCGTGTATTTATTTGATATGAAATTGTTAAATTTGGAAAAAAATGGTTAATTCCATTATAAATGATAAATTGCAGGGCAAATATGTGTTACTATGCTTAAAAACGCCGTCATTGCGAGAAGGGGGGAGGGCCATGGGATTGCAACATGAAATAAGGCATTTTGCGACCGATCAATCATCGATTACCACCACATTACTTATTGATTATTGGCAATTTACATCTAGGAAGCGCCTTGTTTTATTTGTGCTCTCCTCTACGTTTTTGTCTGTGATAGAATTTTGAAAGAGAACACCCTGATCAAAATTAATATTTATTAAATCTAAATACATTTTTTTACAATGTCCATCCATGGCTTTATGCATTTTTAGCATGATAATGTTTGAGAAATATATTTTCCTTCTAAAAATATATTTAATATATTTAAACTTTTATTTAATAAATTTATAATATTTACTTTATTTGTGAATATTTATAGTTTGTAGCTTTGTGGTGCACAAAAGATGCCACGAATTCGTGACTTTCAAATGCCCCGGAGCTGACAAAGGACCAGATTCAGATGTAAATATTTCAATTTTTTAATTGCCGATTTACTCGCTATACCAAATTATCGTTTGGTTTTTTGCCACCAAATTAGACAATTTTTGAGAATTTTAATTAAAATATTAGAGTGATAAGATATTTTGTCTCATTTTTCAAAGTTGCGTCATTTTTTTTTGAACTTAAAATAGTTTAATTAAAACAATGATATCAGTAAAGGTAATAATATATTTTAATTCAAGTAATATATATTTTATTATAATAATTGGTGCTCAATTTCAACCAAACATGTCTATTTGTCGTCTTGTCTTGTTATATAGCCATTTTCAAATAGCTGAAATTTTTTTAGCATTCGCTCAATTATCATGAAGTTACAATTTTTAAATTGAAGTGGTTTAGTTTTTTCAATAAAGAAAAACTTGCAAAAATAAATAACAGCCTGATATCACAAATTATGAGCGTCACCATAGCTTACAAAATTTAATTTAGAGCAAAAGTCTGTTTAAGTCTTCTAGCCATATTCATTGAATTCAAAGATGCAGAAAAAGGGCAAATGTAAATTTAATGTTGCCTCTGTATTATATCAAATGCTTAGCTAATATACAAACTGGGCCGTTTATCACCAAAGTATGCCAGTTTTTTTGAAAATATCCTTAATCATAGGCGTAGCCAGCTTTGGAATTAGAGGGGGGCAATAATGGTTTAAGGATGTTTAGGGAGGGGCAAAATGATCATTTTTTTGAAATTTTAGCCATAATTTTAATGAATTTCAACAAAATTTTGGATTTTAGGGGGGCAGTCGCCCCTCCCTGCCCCCCCCCCCTTGGCTACGCCCATGTCCTTAATTGAGAGTAAGATCCTCGATAAGGCTGTATTGGCGTTAGGATTATAATATTTTTGTTATAAATTAGCTTTCAACTAGTAGTAACATAATATTTGGTTCACTAAATTTAATATGAAATTGGCTATAAACCAGTGTGACATTGGGTTGAGGGGGGGGGGAAGGGCAATACCATCTCCATTCATCTGGATAAATAAATTCAGTGAACAGGATTATTGTAAATTACCATGGAAATATTGGCCCTCCCCCTGCTTGAAGTTAGTGAAAATAAGATAAGGATTAAAGGAACTAATATAAGTAGTGTCGTAAAAACGGTTGGGGTTTGTTTGGTCGACCTTTGGTGTTAGTCGAGTAAACATAAGCAGACCAAAACCAAAGATTTTTTGGTCTGTTTATGTTTAGTCGACTAAAACTAAAGGTCGACCAAGCAAAACCCAGCCAGCCGTTTTTACAACGCTACTAATAATAATTTGTTAGGGGTTATAAAGGGGTAAATGATGAAATTTCATTT
Source organism: Gordius sp. MW1 (assembly GCA_964036665.1). Lineage (NCBI taxonomy): Eukaryota > Metazoa > Nematomorpha > Gordioida > Gordea > Gordiidae > Gordius > Gordius sp. MW1. The sequence goes on along the minus strand of OZ038526.1, from coordinate 35,473,474 downwards.
AAATTTCACGTGTTTAAAACAATTTGACTTAAAACCTCCCCTTTCACCTACTACATAATAGTTTAAAAAGAGCCTAAAATAAATATTAATAAATTAAGAACGAACCTTCGACGGAAGCATTATAGAAATATAGGACAGCTCATTGATCAATGGGGGCTTTGCTTCATTATATGTATGTCATTACGAGGACAAGACATTTTCCCTCAGTTGGGGAGGGGGCAGAAAATTGTTATAGAACATAATATGAATAAATTTGCAGAAAATTATTTAGCCAGTTTCGCAATTATCCGTTATAAAGCAACAGCCTAGACAAGTTGCCATATGAAATTTATGAATAAAAATGGTAATCATCAGTCGGGCACAAAAACGATGATGGAATTTGGGCTCGGGCGAGGTCGAAAAAATTAAAGCCAACCGGCGGTCATTAGCTAGTCTATTTGCGAAGGCAAAATAAAAGTCTTACAGTCCTTAAAAACCCGTATAAGTTTCCGCACAGCAAGTATTCATATAATAACGTGAGCCTATAAATTGCATAGCCAATAATATTGTTTACAAATAAATCAAATTAAATTGCTGAGAAGGTGTTTGTTTATATGGAAATGAAATAAGATTCTTTGAAAATATCATGATCTTATTAATATTAATTTGTGGCTCTAAGATTGAAATTTAATTTATTAATAAATTAAATCGATCGTTCGACCTTAATTAAATAAAATTTCCATTTAATTATGCATTCATTCATTTGTCATTTCCCTCATTGAATATACAATACCCACAACAACACCGTCGTCCGTCGCCTCCTATTTAGATCGATGTCATATATTATAGACCTGCAATGCATGGGCGTAGGGCCCCCCCCCCTAAATGACGAGAGAAAAAAAATTTCAATGCAAAATCTTTTCAAAACTAAAAAAATTTAGGTTCCCCCCCCCCTGATTGAACTCTTAAATCTTTCGCCCCCCCCCCCCTAATCCAAAACCTGGCTACGCCCATGCTGCAATGGTTTTTTTAAGTTGTTAAAGCCCGGGCTTGGCCCGGCCCAATAAATTTGCCCGAGCCTGGCCCAAAAATAAAATTCTTCTATACATTTTGATGATTTGTATATGAACAAATATGAAGATAAGATATTTATACATATAATTAGCTTCCAACGAGCTACCCGTCGTTTAAAATTTTTTCTCTGGTGGCATATTATAGAAATTTAACATTTTTTAAGAGGAGTTTTTTGGCTTTGCTTTCTACCATGATTAAAGATAAAGCTTTCGGGGTCACTAATTTCAAGTTAGCCGGTAATTTAATGAATGAATGATGAGGAAAATGCAAAATTGATCAGTAAAAAATTTACATTATAAAAAACATTAACCAAGGTTTATACTAGTGTTGTAAAAAGGGCTGGGTTTTGGTTGGTCGACCTTCGGTCGAATTAATACTAACGCTCGAACCTGGTCTGTTTTTCAAATTTCGACAAAGCCTAGAGGCCGACTAAGAAAAGCAGACACCAAAAAACCGTTGGCCGCTTATTTTTAGTCGAATAAAACTAAAGGCCGATCCAACAAAGCCCAGCCCTTTTTACAACATTAGTTTATGCTTTCGGACCTAGATTTTCCTTCTACCTCGGCGCCCGCCTAGTTATCCAAGTCGGGCCTAAAAATTTTTAGCGGGCCCGGCATGATCTTTAGACCTTTTAACTTCTAATAAATTATTTTTACGATAGACCTCTTATATTTTGCAAATATTTTGGGGTTATATGTTCAGGCGTTCCAAAGTTGAATCCTAGGAAATGTATTAATGGCCATATTATTTTTAATTGCTATGCAATTTATGGGCTCGTTTTTTGGTGTCCGTTGTCCGTTGTCCGTCTACCCTCCCTATCTATTTGCATTGGGTATATTAGGTTATCGCTTTTTTAAATTAATGCATAAGAAAGAGGTGCCCCACCCCTCATCTCTATCTCCCTCGCTGTGTTATTTTTTAAATTAATGCATAAGAGGTGCCCCACCCCTCTGTGTTATATATAAGATTTGTTAAATTATCTATTATATAATAAACATAGATAAAAGTTGTTTACTTTTAATGCTATGCAATTTAACTAGTTATATAATAAACATAAATAAAAGTTGTTTACTTTTAATTGCTATGCAATTTAACTAGTTTTTGTTATATAATAAACATAGATAAAGTTTACTTTTAATGCTATGCAATTTAACTAGTTATAAATAAACATAAATAAAAGTTGTTTACTTTTTAATTGCTATGCAATTTAACTAGTTTTGGGGTTGGAATTCCGGAGTTTTTTTTGACTCTTATGATTGTTCTTGTTACTATCATTGATAATAAGAATTTTTAGCCGTCCGCTGGCTGCTGACCAATGAAAAAAATGACCATTGGCCAAAACGTAAATCGAAATTATTTTTTTCGTTTTTTTGACTATTATGATTGTTCCTGTTTCTACCATTGCTATTATGACTTTTTGGCCGTCCGCTGGCTGCTGACCAATGTTATATAATAAACATAAATAAAAGTTGTTTACTTTTAATTGCTATGCAATTTAACTAGTTTTTGGGTTAGAATCCCGGAGTTTTTTTTGACTTTTATGATTGTTCTTGTTACTATCATTGATAATAAGACTTTTTGGCCGTCCGTTGGCTGCTGACCAATGAAAAAAATGACCATTGGCCAAAATGTGAATTCGAGTTTATTTTTTCGTTTTTTTTGACTATTATGATTGTTCCTGTTACTACCATTGCTATTATGACTTTTTGGCCGTCCGCTGGCTCCTGACCGATGGAAATAAATGACCATTGGCCAAAATGTGAATCGAAATTATTTTTTTCGTTTTTTTTGACTATTATGATTGTTCCTGTTCCTACCATTGCTATTATGACTTTTTGGCCGTCCGCTGGCTGCTGACCAATGGAATATAATGACCATTGGCCAAAATGTGATTCGAAAACTTTTTTTTCGTTTTTTTTTGACTATTATGAATTTATATCCACTTTTATTGTGTCCTGGCTGCTGACCAATGGAAAAAAATGACCATTGGCCAAAATGTGTCGAAAATTTTTTTTTCGTTTTTTTTACTCTTGTGAATTTATATCCACTTTCATCTAATTTACATAAATATTTTATAAAACATACGCGCGCTTTTTGTATAAGTATGTGTAGTAGTTTAAATAAACGCCCCCGGGGAAACAATTGCGTAGCCGGTGTAATATCCATTTCCACGACGCTCAAAAAAATCGACATGCCAATCAAAAATTTTTCTTAAAACTTGAAATTAAATTTCTATGGGCTAAGACAAACGTCAATCAACAGATGTTTTTAGTTACTAACCCATAAAATTCACAAAAAATATTGATTATAATTCAACCATGGTTTACAAGATTAATTAAAATTTATCATATTTGTAATTAAAATTTTTCATATTTAGCATTCTGCATTTACTTCTTTTGATATGTATTTTTGAGCTTGAGCTGATGATCATTGATCTATGTTTATAATTCCTTTTAAATGGCTGATATAATTTATAAAGTCAATATTGTATTTGGTACGTTTAATAACCTAAGGGATATTTGAGTGAGTATTTAAATACATTAGCTAATGATCATTATATCTGATCTATGTTTATAAGCCTATCCTTTTAATTGTAAAGCTAATTGATGAACTCAATATTGTATTTGGTACATTTATAATAACCTAAGGGATATCTGTTGAGCTTGAGCTAATGATCATTATATCTGATCTATGTTTATAAGCCTATCCTTTTAATTGTAATTTAGTAGGGCTAATTGATGAACTCAATTTTGTATTTGGTATATTTATAATAACCTAAGGGATATCTGTTGAGCTTGAGCTAATGATCATTATATCTGATCTATGTTTATAAGCCTAACCTTTTCATTGTAATTTTGGTAGGGCTAATTGATGAACTCAATTTTGTATTTGGTATATTTATAATAACCTAAGGGATATCTGTTGAGCTTGAGCTAATGATCATTATAACTGATCTATGTTTATAAGCCTATCCTTTTAAATTGTAATTTTGGTAAAGCTAAATGATAAACTCAATATTGTATTTGGTACATTTATAATAACCTAAGGAATAGCTGAGTTAGTACTTGAAGACATTGAGCTTGAGCTAATGATCATTATATCTAATCTATGTTTATAAGCCTATCCTATTAATTATTTTTATTGTCTATAAGCTTAAAACTAAGGTAAAGTTTATAACTTAGACTAATAAAGTAAAAGATTTTTTAATAAGCCTCAAATGATTATGTGCATTTTTATACAAAACTAGAGATGAAAATACAAATGCTTGAGCTTGACTAAACTGATATTCATAATTTTCTTGATTTAACCTAAATTTATAAAATACATGTGAAAAAAAAGATTTGATAATATACTTAAATGGCTAAATTAATAGTTTGTTAGTGATTCTCTAAATTTTAATTTATAATTTAGATAATTATGCATAGTAATTATTTGTAATATTATGAAAGTCTTGTGTCGTCATTTTAGTGTCTTCAAAAAAAATACATGTTTTTGTGCCAAAACTAACCTATTGAGCTTTTAGGAAGATCACGTGATATGGCATATAACTCGTTATTATGCCATATTAACCAATAGGAATGTTCAACTGAGCGTCGTCGTTTTTTAAATGTCGACGTTTCAGATCATTACACCGGGGGAATCCGAAGGCAGATTTGCTGTCTTCGGATTTGCTGGCTGCTGACCAATGGAAAAAAATGACCATTGGCCAAAATGTGAATCCGAGTTTATTTTTTCGTTTTTTTTGACTATTATGATTGTTCCTGTTACTACCATTGCTATTATCACTTTTTGGCCGTCCGCTGGGTTCTGACCGATGGAAAAAATGACCATTGGCCAAAATGTGATTCGAAAATTTTTTTTTTCGTTTTTTTTGACTTATGAATTTATATCCACTTTTACCGTGTCCTGGCTGCTTACCAATGAAAAAAAATGACCATTGGCCAAATTTTATATATAACCTAAAAATTTATTATAGATGGTCTAACAGACAGCCAACTATGTAATATATATTTTTAACCTTATAAATGCATATATATTTTTTTATTGGGTTAATATATTTCATTTAATTAGATTGTGATTTCATAGAAAACCTAAAAAGTAATATTTAAAAAATAATATAGATATTAGATTCTAATTTACGATAAAATATATCGATAGAAACTAACACAAAATTCGAAACCTCCTTCAAAGGCATAATCATAGCCCGTTATTTCTAATTAAATTGAATCTACAATTAAACTCAAACACGAATTGTACTTTATTAGATGGCGCGCGTAAGTTTATATAATTAGTAAAATTTTTCTACGTGTCATAGATATTACACCGCACGTGTGGCAGGGAAATGTCCGATATTTTTAAAATGAAAAGGTATTTTAGGAATCTGAAAAGGTTATTTTACCCCCGGCCGCCCTGGGCACCTACGGGTAAAGTTTCGAGCGAATCGGGCTGGTAGTTTAAGAATTTAGCCCTGTTTATTTTATAGTTAAAAGTATTTATCGCTATTTCACGGGGAAAAAATAAAGATTTCTGTTCGTTTTTTATTCTAGGATGCTCGAACTAAACACAAATTTAAGGCACACACCTACAGTAGTCCCACGTTTTGTGATCATTGCGGATCCTTGTTGTATGGAATTATACACCAGGGCATGAAATGTTCAAGTAAGATCAAAAATATTTTTAAATGAAATTTTATAACAAAAACGAATTATTTAATTTAATATAATTTCCAATTCCCCAATTCGGTAAGCCTGTGAACCGTTATATTAAATTTCGAGATAACTCGATTTAGAGTTTTTATTCCCCAAGACACTAGTTAATTTAACTTATTCGATCACAAAAATAAAACGTAAGATTTAGTAACCTAATAAAACCGTTTTGATTGCTTATGCATTAAATTTCCGCTCATTTTTACAACATAATCGTATAAAATGCAATCGAAAATTGAAAAATAATAACACATTTTTTGAAAAAAGCGTAGAAATTTTGAAAAGATTAATGCTAAAAGTAGTTTTTTAGCCAGTAACAATTGCTTTGGGCTCTTAATAATAATAAATAATAATAATAATAATAATAATAATAATAATAATAATAATAATAATAATAATAATAATAATAATAATAATAATAATAATAATATATTTGAAAGAATATAAGTGTTGTTTAAGCTTAAAAATGTCTTCCATCTTGTCTTAACGCGGGCTCTTTTATTTGAAACATACAAAGTCTTCAACCCATTTGTGTTGAATCTTTTTTCTTCCGCTCAAGATTTTTAATTATAAAACTGAATTTTAATGCCAGGTTTTTACCTTACTATTTTCAGTTTTACTAAATAAATGCCTTGTTCCCGATACTTTAGCTAATTTCATTTTATTAAAAAAAAGCTTGTCATTCACATAACCTTTTTTGGGGTTTAATTCTTTTTTGTTCCAATCAATTAGCATGTGACATGAACGTTCATAAAAGGTGTCAAAGCAGCGTACCCAGTTTATGCGGATGCGATCATACTGAAAGACGAGGTCGACTCCACATTATGCTAAAATTATCCGGCAATTTACTTTATATTACGGGTATATATTTTATTTTACTTTAAAAAAATGTTTAGACTATAAAACGTTATATTGTATTATTTTGCCTATAGGGTGGCACATGGGCGTGGCCGAGGGGGGGGGGCGGCTGTCCCCTCTAAATTTTAAAAATTTACTGAAATTTATTAAAATTTCAAAAATTGATCATTTTTCCCCTCCGTAAATCATTATGCCCCCCTCTAATCCTAATGCTGGCTTCGCCCATGGGGTGGCACAATATTTCTTTTTAATCCCGAATCTCACTTTGTTTAAATGATTCTAATAAAACAATATAGATTTAAAGCTCTGATTCGTCTCATGCCTTTTTAATTAAGATTCTTATCAAATTTTCAGTTTTGCATAATACGTCTGAATTATCTGTGGTCAAGGCATGGACATGTTTGAGTCTTATATAAAACCATAGATTGCATTTAATTACTATTTGGCTTAATTTTATAAATGTGATCTAAAAATACTTTCTTTACTCAATTGCTATTAAAAAATGTTTTTTTATGTATTTTGTGGCAAAAAGATCTTAGTTTTAATAGTTGTTAAGTCCAAAGCCATTAAAAACCCATAAAAGTTTCTACAGCAATTATTAAAAATTACAAGTTGGACAGGATGGACGGACAGGACGGACAACCAAAAGCGAGCCTATAATTTGCATAGCAATTAAAAATCACTTTATCCAGGGATTGGAGATCGTATCATATAACTAGATTTCTTTCAAATTAAGCTTTACTTTTATAAGAGACTGCGCATACATTTTTAATATGACTTTTAATTAAAGCCCCGGGTGTTGAAGTATCAAATTTAAAATAAAATATAATTATATGGCATTTTTCAAATCGTAAAATATAGCTATAAAAAGAGAGCCCTTCTTATGTATGTTAGTGCTAAGATAATATATGGATTTTTGACTAGGGCACTTGTTAGCAGGTGTGCATGTTGACACTTTTCTTTTTATGGCCAGTTTTTAATGGTTTAGCTCGTAAAAATTGATTAAATTTGGTTACAAAAAATATGTCACCACATTATTCTATCCCTTTATAATTAAATGTCGTTAAACGATTTATTTTTATTTATTGATTTATTTATTTATTTGTTTCATTTATTTAAATAGTGAAAGAAGCACGGAATTTGATTCCCATGGATCCGAATGGCTTATCCGATCCCTACGTAAAGATTAAACTAATTCCTGACCCGGAGAAAGATAGCAAACGCAAAACGAAAACGCTTAAAGCCACCCTTAACCCCGTTTGGGACGAAACTTTTAAGCTGTAATTCAAATTTGGACCATACGTTTTATTTCGAATATGATCGCACATATTTCATTGATTCTCACACAACTTTTCATTCAGCTCTTTTCATCGATAAAAATGCGTGGATTAATGCTGTGCATTATGGGACTTTTATTTGGCTCATGTTTGATTTTCTATTTATATTTTTGTAAATCTAACGTGAGAATGGCTTTTAAAACATTCCTTCTGCTGAAGAACGCGTTTTATATTTATAAAATATTAAAACATAGTTTAATGTATTGTATTTTCTGACGGTTACTATAACGTGCCCTCTACTTTTTTCCAATAAATTAAGGCTTTTGACTGTTTTTCGTTGCTAACGTTTCTTTTTGCTGATGACTTATTCCTATATATTTATAGTCTAAGATATAGAAAAAACATATATGTATAAATAACATAGGCGTAAAATCTTTTTTATACCTTTTAAAATGACAACCATTTTAAATTTTATTGTAAATTTTCTGTGAGGTTTGGCCAATACTTTCATTGATAGTTTTATCATCCATCGTTTTATTGCTTTAAAGTTATAAAACACGACTAAATACTTTAATGTCGCGTAAAATTTTAAATGAAATCGCATAAAACTACCGTGATATTATTAAATTTTGATTGTGATAAAGATTGTATTGGCTAAAACTATTGGTGTTGGTAAAACAAATCATAATTTAATGATTTCCACCTCCAAGTGGCCACCTAAACATTAAAGTTATTTCAAAAAAGGCTTGTCTTAATAATTAGTTCTGATTCGAATGAAGCAAAGTTTTTTTTAACTTGATACACTATTCAATTTTTGGGATTCAACTGTTATTTAACACTACATTATAAACCACCAGTTTAAGCAGTGCTATGTATTATTAACCCGTAACACGATTTTTGCTGCGATATAAATTTGATAACAAGCCTTAATTTACCTTGCCCTTGTTATGTTTTTTGGAATTTAATCAAAAATTACAATTTTGCGTATCGCGGTCTCGTTTGTATGCGGGCCGGCAGAAATCTTAAAGATGGCGACCGTGACCGTCGACTTAGTTTCGAGGTTTGGGACTGGGACCGGACGTCCCGAAACGATTTCATGGGTAGCGTATCGTTCGGCGTTTCCGAACTATACAAGATGGCGGCGAGTAAACGCGGAGGCGGGGGTCGGTTATCAAACGTCGCCACCGCGCACGAATACAATACGGCGGCCGGGGCGGAGGGGGAAGATAGCCTCGTGGTGGCGGATGGATGGTATAAATTGTTGAGCCAAGAGGAGGGAGCTTTTTATAACGTTCCGGCCTACGATGACGTCACTTCGGAAATTACCAAATTCCGATCACGTGCCGAGGTCATCTTGTTTACCCTTTTTGCTCTTTTGTTTACTTATCTACCTTTTTTACACGGGCGTGGCCAGGCCCTTCCCTCTAAATCCAAAAATTTGTTTAAATTTATTAAAATTGTGGCTTAATTCAAAAAATAATCATTATTGTCCCCCTCTAATTCCAATGCTGGCCACGCCCATGCCCTTTTTCATCGTTTGCTTACTAGGCCCCTTTAGTTTTTCAAATGTTAAGTGCAATTAATATGTTAGAGTGTTTTAAAAATGGCTGGATTTTGTTTGGTCGACCCTTAATTTAAACTAACGGTCGCCTTTAGTCTGTTTACGTTTAGTCGCCTAAAATCAAAGGTCGACCAAACAAAGCCCCGCCGTTTTTACAACATTGCATAGTGTGTATAAGGTTTTTTGTCAAGTTTTGTCGTGTCGGGTGGTACTAGGACTTGAGGCCGTTTTAGGAGTTGGGCCAGCGTTTTTAATACGGCGTTTACATTTTAAAGTTAAAGCTTTGTGCCTGTATATATTTAGTTAATTATATAAAAAATTAAATAATTTCTTTTTTTAAACAACTCATCATATTGAATTCTAACCAACTAACTGTCTGTTTTATGAAGATTTTTACATGTAATGTTAAACCTTTTTGTGCCTCAATTCTAGATCAAATTTTCTTGAAGTTTTTGGATCGGCTAAATTATTATTGTGGGGTTAGAATATAAGAGTTAATATTTAAAAGCTTTTAAACCTAGTCGATTGTTTTATTTAACAAACAAATGGAAAGATCGTTATTTTATTTATTAATTAAGGCATGTGTTTGTATAATTTCAAAATAACTTACCTTAGGTTTAATAAACTATTATGGTGGTTTATTTGTGAAAAGTGATTATATGTGTTTTAAAAAGTAATTGACACAACTATTATAAATGATTTAAATTTACAAAATTTAAGGATGGCATGTCTACTTGGGAATTGAAAACGAAAAATCAGCACGCCATGTCTTATGACAATGATCCAGCCGATATGGCCCTCCTATCGCACACCGTTACCCGAATCACCCTTAAAGGCACATTAAAATTATTTATATTTAATTAAAAGAATAAAATAATCTATTTTTTTGTTTAATTGCTTTAGTTCTTATATTGTTAATGAAGATTAACTACGCTACGCATGCAGACTGATGGGAATTTACTATAAATTTATTTTTTAAGTTGGGTTTTGAACGTTATTTTCAATATATCCATAAAGGACTTGGAAAAAACTTTATATTTTAATTGAATTAAGAATTTTGACTATTTTTGTTAATTTAGGAATTGTAAGTTGACATGGTATACATTAAAACTATATTTCTTTTTTATTTTTTACCGCTTTTTAGGTGCTAACGAACAGCAAAGCCCTAAAGATGTGATTCGCGTGTCAGATTTCAATTTTATAGCCGTTTTAGGGAAAGGCAGTTTTGGCAAAGTATGAAATTTCGTTAATAAATATCAAATAACTGGCAACCTTAAAAAAAAATTTTTTAAATAAAATTATTTTCAATTCTGCCCAAGAATTTTCTCAAAAAATTGAAATATTTTTTGTACGCTCTTAAATTAAGTTTTTTCAAATTTTTAGCGTGGGTAATAATGGCTTTCTTGATAGATGTATCAATTTTTATTAAAATGATTGCGATTTTTTTATCATGGTAGTTGTATAATTATCTAGTTATGGGGTAGGAGGCAAATTAATTTAATTAATCTATTATTTTAAATCGTTTTCCCACAAAAAGTAGTGAATTTCTAGGATAAAAGGCGTGTTTGCAGAAAAAACTTGAAATTTAGATCAATATGTTTCAAAATAAGTCAATTACTCGTCAAAATATTATGTATTTTTAATTTTGAAATTTAAATTGATAATTTTCATTTTTTAAATTTTAGGTTATGTTAGCGGAAAGGAAAGGCACAGACGAATTATACGCCGTTAAAATCCTGAAGAAAGATGTCATAATACAAGACGACGACGTTGAATGCACCATGATAGAGAAAAGAGTGTTAGCCTTAGCAAATAAACCACCCTTCCTAACCCAACTTCATTCCTGTTTTCAAACTATGGTTTTTAATTTCAAAAATATTTTTTAAATTTTTTAACCTTATTTTTTTGAAGTATTTGCAAGAGTAGTTAAATTCAATCTTTTGCCTCATATTTTTGAAAATGACTATTGAAGTGTTGTAAAAACGGCTGGGTTTTGTTTGGTCTACCTTTGGTTTTAGTCGACTAAACGAAACTTTTTTGGTCTGTTTTTCTTAGTCGATCCCTAAGCTTGTCGATCAAACAAAATCCAACCGTTTTTACAACACTAGACTATTGCAAGATCATAATAGTACTTTCGTTTATTATTGCTTATAATGGGGGTGCGCTAAAAATTTATATACTATTTTTTCACCTTGTTTATATATGTAATTTAGTTACACCTTTACATGGGCGTAGCCAGCATTGAAATTAGAGGGGGGCAATAATGATTTAGGGAGGGGCAAAGTTTGAAATTTTAGCCATAATTTTACTAAATTTTAACAATTTTTTTTTGATTTTGAGGGGGGCAACCGCCCCTCCCTGCCCCTATTGGCTTCGCCCATGCACCTTGATTTTTTGAATGTTTGATGTAATTAAATTAAAATGAATTTTATTTATATTAAGGATCGTTTGTATTTTGTAATGGAATATGTGAATGGAGGTGATCTCATGTTCCAAATTCAACAGGTTGGCCGTTTCAAGGAGCCAGTTACAGTGTAATATGTTTGTGTTTTATAATCTTATAATAATTAAGTTTACAAAGCTTCTTTTTCTTTTCTAATATTGCAACTTTTTCATAATTATTTAAAATTATTTATAAGTGTTATAATATATTTTTGTTTTAAAATGTAAATAACGATCATATTATTCAAAATGTATAATGATTTACCATTATTATCATAAAATAACATACATAAATTACATGCTAAGGGTAAGGAAATTTAATACTATCATGGAAAATTAAGTTTTTTTATTTATTTGCCTAGATTTTACATGGCCGAAATAGCTGTCGGTTTATTTTTCCTCCACAATCAAGGCATTATATATCGGTAAGTTTTTTAATTTGTAACCTAGGAACGGCCGAATACCGTTTACCTTTGTAAAAATATTGACCGATTATTGTTTTTAAAATTATTGATTGATTATCGATTATTGTTTTTTTTATCAATAAGGGATTTAAAGCTCGATAATATAATGCTGGATTCCGAGGGCCACGTTAAAATAGCCGATTTTGGGATGTGTAAAGAAAATATGTATGGCCACACCACCACAAAAACTTTTTGCGGAACTCCAGATTACATCGCCCCCGAAGTTAGTTTGCCATATCCTATAATTATTTTGAAAAACTTATGGAAAATTTATTAAGGTTAAAATGAGTATTTTGTGTTTTAAAAAAGAACCCAATTTATATTTGCAATAAGCTCTACGCCAATGTAAAGCCATATTTTAGTTGAGAAATTATAAATAGTCTATGTGTAATCCATAAAAAGTTAAATTAAATTTACAATTTTTAAAGTCGAACGTATTTTTACTCTAAACTACTTCATTATCAACAAATGTTTTACAAACATATTGCAATTTAAATCTGTACAAACAATAATTGTTTTTCTTTTACCTATGCCTAAATACTTGTGAATATAGAATTTTTTGTATTATGGCTTAGTTTAGAAATAAACATTTGATTTGACGATTACTCACGTTGTGGCATCGTATAATACATGGGCGTAGCCTTAGAGGGAGGGCAATAATGAATTAGGGAGGGCCAAAATGATTATTTTTTAAAATTTTAGCCATATTTTTGCTAAATTTTAACAAATTTTTGCGTTTAGAGGGGCCTGTTCATCACATAAGTGTCTATAATGTCAAAAATATTTTTAGATCATCTTGTATCAACCTTACGGCAAATCGGTGGATTGGTGGGCCTTCGGTGTTTTGCTTTACGAGATGTTAGCAGGACAAGTATGAAAATGTTGCTTCAAAAAATAACGGGAAATATTTTTCGTTTTTTAGTATAAAAATTATAGAAATAAAATATTTTTATTCTATAGTTTTTGTGTGAAATTTATTTATAATATTTGGTTGGTTAAATTTAGCCCCCGTTTGATGGGGAAGATGAAGAGGAATTATTTGTGTCTATAACAGATCAAGGTGTCTCTTACCCTAAAGTTATGTCCAAAGAAGCCATTTCCATGTGTAAAGGGGTACGAAAAATTCATAGATTTCAAAATTAAATTAGAAATTAATAAGAAATCATATACTAATGATGGTTAAGTATCTAAAATGTATATGCACAACGTTTACAATTTTGGTGAAAATCTAATTGATCATTTGTAAGGCATGATAAAATATTTTCATAGGGCTTGTGTTAATATCGGATTCAGATTTAAATCGCGCGATTCTTTGTCTAAATATCCTATTCAATTTCATGGGTCACATTCGGTTGTAATTATTAATTTTTTTGTTTTTGATAGTTAAAAACGCTTTTTTTGTTTATTTCAACTCTTGAGATTAAATCTAAACTTTCGTAATACCTAAAAATTTAAAAAACATACAACATTTAAGCTTATGAAAATTTTTGCGTCCTCCGAAATAGCTGTTTTGCGTCTCATATGTAAAAAGCTGTGAATTCGAGGTAAAGACACGGCTATGTTATACGGCGAGTTTTGCTGCTCAGCAAAATGAGATATTAAGACAAGCCCATTGATAAAATTAGCTTTATTTGGACAAGATGAAATTGATAGAAGAAATTATTTTTAGGGACCGGGGTGAAATAAAACAAAAGGACAATCAGATTATTAATCAAAATATATAATTTTAGCAATTAAAATATAAAATTGATATTAACACTACGTCAAAGAATGATATATAACTAAATTTCTATTTCATTTATATACCTATACAATAGGCGTAGCCAGGATTGGATTTAGAGGGGGGGGGCAATAATGATTTAGGAATGGACAAAATGATGATTTTTTTTTAATTTTAGCCATAATTAAAATAAGGTTTAAAGATTTTTGGATTTATAGGGGGCAGCCGCCCCTCCCTGCCACCCCCTGGCTAGGCCCAGTTATATGACAAATATCTAATTTTATTTTGCACTTTGCACGTTATAGTTTTTGACGAAAAATCCGGTCAAGCGGTTAGGTACTGATGACCAAGGAGAATTATACATCAGGGAACATCCCTTTTTCCGACGTATAGATTGGGAAAAGATCGAAAATCGAGAAGTGCAACCCCCTTTCAAGCCAAAAATTGTAAGTAGCAATTGACAGAAAAATTTGCATTATTTTGGTATTTTCAAATTTTTGCAACTAAATTTTTGTTTCAAGTGAATTATACAAAATATATGTAGTGTAAATGCATGTTCTTTTAAGAAATTTTGTCGGGTCGGGTTAAGACAAATGTTTTTTTGACTTTTTTTTTCATCATTTATGAAACACATGATCTATGGTAGTATCTTGACTTGCCTTGTGATAAAACCTTTGTAATACTATGTACCAAAATTTTGAAAATGGTATTAATTAAAGGAGAGGTTTTTAGTTGAAAAAAAAATTAAAATTGCGTGCCTTAAACAGTTTTTTGTTTATGCGCCAAGTAATGTGTGTGTCCCATTTTTATCTTATTTTAAAACTCTTGATACAATGTCTAAACGATGCGTTGTCTTGATTTTATATAGCGCTCATCCATTTGCATAACAGGAGCTATATTTTAGGTTTAATTTTATGCTCGAGTTCTAGTATGTTTTTAATCGTTGCTCACAGAATTTTAGTGCAAAAACACAGAATTGACTTGGTTTAAGCGAATTATTAATATTTTTGGGGGCATTTTGTCGTGGCCACTAATCATTTACTATCACATTCTAACTCATCCGCGCTCTTTTTGTATAGCGTTACGCCAAAGATACCAGCAATTTCGATCCGGACTTTACCAAAGAAGAACCCAAACTGACACCAACCGACAAATTATTCATCATGAATCTAGACCAAACAGAATTCGCCGGTTTCACATTCCTAAATCCCGAATTTGTTCAACACGTATAACGCGTCGCGTCCTACACACTAAATTAATAACATATCACTTCGTTAGTGTTGTATAAACGGCCGGGTTTCGTTTGGTCGACCTTTAGTTTTAGTCGACTAAACATGAACATACCAAACTTTTTTTGGCCTGTTTTTCTTCCGCTAGTCTTAGTTGAACCTAAGGTCGACCAAACGAAACCCAGTCGTTTTTACAACACAAAATTCGTCACCTGGTTATATTACCTCGAATTAATGGCTTTGTAATTGCTACTTTTATACACCAACCTTAGTGCAAGGCAAAACACAATTTTGCCCTAATCTTTAGCACTATACTATAACGTTTGAACACCTTTTTTACGCACACTTAAAGAGCAACTAGCTGGACGCGTGCCTCTATTTATGGTTCGATTAAAAATATTTTGCAGTTATAAGTGGAATACATTATACTAGTAAAACTGTATCGGAAGTTTTTGAAAATTGCTTGATCATATCGCGCATTTTAAAATGAGAGGAGGGTTGTCACCTTAGCTCAAGAGATTCCGATTTAAGACGTCTTCCCATAATCCCTTCAACTCCCACCCTTATGACATTTTTGGTAAGTGATCGCGTACGCGAATGAATGTACACATTAACCGCATCTCCCCGCATTCCCCATTCTCAAAATAGCTGTGAGTCGCTATGTTTTTTTCCCTGCTTTTGTATTTCTCTCGAAATGGCATCATACTAGTGTAGTAAAAACGGCTGGGTTTTGTTTGGTTCAACTAAGACTAACGGCCGACTCTGGGCTATTTTTCAAATTTCGACTAAACTTCGAGGTCGATTAAGCAAAACAGACCAAAAAAAGTTTGGTCCTCGACCAAACAAAACCGAGCCGTTTTAACAACACTACATCATACAAAGGGGAGACGTATTACATGCACGCACGCGTTGTACATCTAGTTTTCAATTTGTTAACCTATTTATTGTCATAATATTAATCATGTATGTTTTTTTTTGTATTAATCATACCAAATATCTATGTGGGCCTATCACAATACGGCCACCACACCACGTGCAAATATATACGTGTAAATCGGAGAATTTTAAAAATTTCTTATTTATATAAAATTGTATTACGATATTTGTATTTATTGTTATTATAAAGATTACAAAATTTACAACGCAGATATTACGTAACGCAATTTAGGTAATAATTGCAAACTTTTAATCGTTATGCAAAAAACCGTGTCTAAACAAAAACTTTATATTTTTTTGCAAGAAAATGTCAAAAATGCAAGAATCTATAGTTTTAAAAATGAAACGAGTAATATAAATATACAATCGTGGTCAAGCTAAACCAAGAGGTTTTGCGTTACAATAACACAGAGCGTGGTGTTTTTAAAAATCACAATCCGAATCCTTCCTTTCGAATTCCCCAATTTATTATTAAGAAGATGTAAAAGCTAAAAAGTAATAACTACAAAATTGAAGTCGCAAAAAAGTGCTCTAATGACAGCGCAAAAAAAAGGTAATATCAATTATAGGAAAGGACAGATAATATAAATGTAAGAAGCATACATTGTGTGTGGGTAGTTAAAGTGGTTTAAAAAAGAGAGAAATTTGATCTTTTAGACGATTTGTATAATTAAATTTATCCATATTGGTATAATGTGTAAGGTTATGTGAATGTAGGTGTCTCATTAGGAATAACGGTTCCCTCCTTAGCACTGTGATTTTGCTTGTTTAATTCAATTAAGTTGACTATTACCACGAGCTTGCAATAGGAGATCCACTGCGGCATTAACATCTCCCAGGGTTGTCGTCAAGGCTAAACGACGTACAAAGGGGTAAAAATTTTTTTTACATATTTTACAATGTGATAACTAATAAAAAGGAAAAAACGTTTTTTTCTTATTACTATACAAGACAATTTTATAATGTAAATTTAACATCTAATTCTAGGTAGGGCGTATAAATCCAAGGTTAATGGAAGCATACTTTTAATAACTCATTAATTTGTTAGTTAAAGAAAGCTGCTTTAAAATGAAAAAAACATTGACCATTAAAAATATTTTACAGTGTGCATAAATTTGTCAACAAATAAGCTCAGCTTGAGATATTTGCAATTTAAGGTGACAAATTTGAAATCATGATAAAAAATAACAAATTTTTCTAAATATAAAACAAATAATCTAAAAAAAGCTTTAACAGTTATTTTAACTATATAAAGGAAAAATGGCTAAAAACACAGCTAACTATTGATCTCACTAATCCAAAATCTATAGTTAAATAAACAAGCATTCCCTAAAACCTTCAAGGTAACACTTACCATAAACGTCCCCATTAAAAGCACTTATTTTGAAACAACCAAGATTATGCATTACAAATTCGCCAAAACAATATGTCGTGCTATCGCATAAAAATTCAAACCTCTTATATTAGCTTCCTGGTTGATAAATCCCATTGATGCAAGTTGTTCCAACTGAGATCTGTACGTCTCGGCTGCATTAGGGGCGGGTGTCTATTTTAATTACATGTATATATAGAAATTAATATGATAAAACGCGATATTATCTTAACCTAACAATAAAATTGCTTTATTATTTAGCAACGCAAAGTGAATATAATTCCTATTTAAAGGCCCTAAAGATTTTAATTGAAAACGACAAATATTTTCATAATAATAAAAAGTTTTTACCAAACTCTAATAAATACTAGGAAATAAACATGCCTACCAAGTTAGTAATACAAAGAATTGTCCCAATTAAGGCTTGAAATAATCTCCTCCCAATTTGACGTAAAAAATATTCCACAGCTCTAATTATAATAATTCCGACATTTGGCTCTGTCACTAGCACGATTTTCTTAAATGCTAGGGCTCGTCTTAGACGAGACAAACATAATTAAGCTGTTTATTTTCCCCGACATTTGTGAGAAATATAACTTATAAGTTACCGAAGTTATTGTTTTCACATCACATTTAAATCCTCGGCGCACAACACAGCGACTTATTAAATGCTAAACCTTCCCCAAGCTTACATGTAATACAATCGTATGTTATACCCCGTCCTAGTGTTGTAAATCTTTGGTCTGTTCTGTTTATATTTAGTCGACTAAAACTAAAAGTCGACCAAACAAAATCCAGCGGTTTTTAAAACACTATCACGTACACCATAAATTCTGCTTTTTGATTCAAAAATACATGGAGTTGACTTGTTTATTTAGACTAAAGAGTTGTAAAAAATCACATATCTCTAGAAGAAGTATTGTATTAACCAAGTACCTGAATGCCTGGGGAGGCGGGTAAATTAAAAAAATCCGGTTGCCCGAAAAGGCCAGGCACGGGGGCCTGGGGGCCAGTGGCGTTGGGCCGCATATTTTGCAGCATTTGCATCATGAATTGGCTCATGAGGTCGGCGTTAGATTGCGCTGACGCTCCTGCGCTAGCGTTTTCCGAATCAGTAGCGGGCGTCTTTGAAGCGTCGTCAGTATGGAGTGTATTTGACGATGGAGCGTCGCTCGAGGGTGCAGAAGCGTTGACTTTCGTGATTTGAGGCGTCGGGAGTAGAGATGTAACAGGCAATCCCAGTCTATAAAATGAAATTTAAAGATATATTTTTAATTAATTTTTCTAATGTTTTATTAGGTAAAAATGATACATAAAATACGTGATAAGCGAGTATAAAACAAAAGATAATTCCATAAATCGCATAGCAATTAATAAAAAAAACCATTCATTTAGATTCGTCAAGAGCCAAAAAAGGATCTCTATTAATTTCTAAGCATTTTATGAGCTCAGCCTCGCTAGCAAAAATGTCCGTATGCCTGTCCTGTCTTGTCCAAACTTTTTTCACATAAAAATTTGCAATTATGGTATCATTCCTACAAATCTAATTAATTACCAAAACTTATTTATTGATCGATTAAAATTTTTAATTTGTTTGAGCCCGGCCAGGAGTCGAAATTCTCTTTTAACTTTGGGCCCTAGTTATATCTTAGACATGCTACTAACAAAATTAATATAAAAAGAACAATGCACTTCATACATGGATCCTTGACCCTTATCCCCCACCAGTTATTTAAATTTATACAAAATGAAACCTAGATTCACATTTTAATCCAGCATTTCGTCTATCTAAAAACTAAATATGCAAATATATCAAGTCTGTGAGTGGAGTTAAAATTTTAGCAGATTTGATGAAATTACCCAGGTATGAGAGAGGGTGCTTCGGCTTGAAGTTGGGCCAATCCCTCTTGAATTTGTAAAACAGCTTTGAGAGCTTTAGGGTTTGTTAGCATTGCTTGAAAATTTGGATTTTGCATCTATAAAGCATAATTTAAATATAAAATCATTTATAAACTAACCAGCTTAATCCATATTAGTGTTGTAAAAACGGCTGAGTTTTGGCGACTCTGGCCTGTTTTTCAAATTGAGACCAAACCTAGGGGTCGACTAAGAAAAATAGACCAAAAAACCTTTGGCTTGTTTAATTTTGGTGGACTAAAACCAACCCAGCCGTTTTTAAAACACTAATCCATATACTAAAATCAAATAATCCATTGTATCAATCGAGTACCTGTTGGGCAAAATTAGGCAACTGACTTTTCACTTGTTGAGCTAAGGCTGGGTTATTTGCAAATACAGGATTTGACATCACTATCTGAAACATTCAAATATCATTTAACCTTTAGGAATGTGGTGTGAAGACATAATAACCAAAAGTAAATGTATGATAAATGGAGTCAAACTCAATAAGTGATTTGCTAGATTTCACAATTCAATATTTTAAGTTTAAGTTTAGATAATCATCAAACCTTTCTGAGACATGTGAGATCAAAATATCAAAAAGAAAATAGAAGCAGTCAAACTTGCTAGATTTCACAATTTAATATTTTAAAAATGTAAGTCCTAATAATCACCATTTATACAAAAAAGTCTAAAAATTTATCAGGACAAAAGAAAAGTTTGAACCTGTTGATACATCTCAGGATTTTCAGCCATCGTTTTTAGCGTTTGCTGCATATAAGGCGATCCCATGAGATTTTGTATGAGGGCAGGATTAGATGACATTTGTTGGAGTAAACTTTGCATGGCAGGTGTATTGAACATGGCTACTCATGTGAAAATCCATATACAATATATATTTACACTAATACAAATTTAATTTTATATAGTGCAGTCAAAGATGTGAAGAATATATAAATAACTAGAATATAAATGAATAATACATGACAAAGGCTTTGAGTAACAGTTGAAAGCTCTAATGTATATATATATATTAAAATTTTTACGATAAGCGTTAGATCCACTTGTTTCAGTGGAAGGTGTGGTAGTTGTAGGGTTAGATACCACTGAACTTGTCAAAGTTGATGTTGAAGTATTACTCCAAGGATTAGGCATGGGCGCTTTATTTTCTGTATTTTCCCCAGAGGATTTTGGTTTGGATGCATTATTGCCTATATAATATGAATTTTTACAGCTAAAACTTTTAATTGTACCAGTTGTGGCACTAAAGGGATTAGAAACAAGCTGATCTGTAGCTGCATTTAAAAAAGGTTCTTGAATATCAGTGTACATGCGTCTTAATAGATTGTAACCACCTGGAATGCTCTATAAATTAAGGTTAACAAATGACTTTATCAATTTACCTCAAGGTTGCTTAAAGCTCTATCTTGATTTCTCATCATCTCTTGTAACATAGATGGATTTCTAGCCAACTCCATAGTCTATACAAGAGTCATTATTATTTAAATTCTTACAAAAATTACCTCTCTCATTAATTCTGGATTATTCAACATGTGTGTTAACTCAGGGTTGCGCTAAATACAAAATTTTTTATATATGGCAATAAATTAATACCTCCATCAAGTTTTGCATTTGAGGATTTGCTACAATTAATTCTCTCATTATATCAGGGTTGCTCATGAGATTTTGAACAAGTGGGTTATTTAAAACATTTTGCATCATGCCAGGATTAGATAACATCTTTTAAACAAAATTTAATAATGCCTTTATAAATTATTTACTTCACGTTGCATGCTTTGTTGTAGATCCACAAAATTAGCTAAGACAAATTTAATATAACTTAAAAATCTAAATTACATGATCCAAGATTTAAATTTCCTAAACCAGGAATTCCACCTATATTACCAAGATCAAATGGAGTAGCACTAATATTAGGGGTTGAGGTTGGCTACAATATAAATTAAAGTAATTTCTCTATATATTTTACTGTATTCATTTTTGATGTTGGTTCAATTGGCTAAAAGATAATATAAATAAAGAAATAATTTAATACTCTTTCAGAATTCCGTATGACAAGATGTATGGTCATATCATTTTTTATGCCTAACTCCTCAATATTTTGGTTATCCTTCAAAATTTTTCCTGCAAATATGAGACATAATTGAGGGGGTGGAGCATCAAATGTTTTTGAAACTTCAGCTTTGACCTAATAAAAACTATACATAACATAGTCAAATAAATAACCTCCTGGATAGTAGCATCTTTTTTAATTTTAATATCCTTTTGTTCTTTAGGTGTCTTTATTGTAAGTTTTATTATGTTTGAATCGTGATCAGCCATTTATACAAAAGTGGATCTTTATCGTAACAAATATAGTCGAAAATAGATAGTTAAGTTTTTGTGTAAAAAATAATTTTGATACAAATCCAAAATGTGTTGAATTGCAATAATGCAAAAAATGAGAAAAGATTAAACTTTTAAATAAAATTTAAAGTTAAAACCTAGTGTCAATGGTCTAAATGTTTTGTTCCAATCAAGCCTACACTTTGATTTTTTATCATTGCACATTCAATGTAACATGTTTTCAATTTAGATTATATTGGATTTTGAGCTTCCGCTATTTTGTTTTATCTACCACTATCTAATGATATCATTTCTGGCAATTCATTGTAATGTAATTAGTTGAATATAAGCGGAGGGTTAAAATTGATAAAATCAGTCGAAGCAAATGGCACAGCGCACACATCCACAGTCCACACCTTCCCAAATAATTCAGTATGTCTAACTATTCCTTCATATTATTTTTGTTAAACTCTTTAATAACAACGTTTTGTTATAAAAAATTTGTATTTTATTACTTATCTTTCCTTTTTTGCGCATCTTTTGCTATCACCATCTGTATTTTTTTATTTCAAGAGCATTCATCTCTACAATCGCTATTGTAACCTTTACGTTTTAACCCGATTTTAATTATTCTATCCATTAACCTCTTTGTTATTTTACCCATTCCCTCATTGTACTACTTTATTTTTAATTTTTTGTGTGATTTTAAATCCACTTTACTTTCCTAAATATAGTCTATATATGTCCGAAATATCGCGTGCCATTTTCCTCTACTCATATTATCTATACAACCCAACCCAATTCTTTTTATACAACATTTATATTGCCATTATCTGGTCTCACTACATCGACCATACTTCAGATATTTGTTTTAGGGCATACTTTCAGCTAACTTGGTTATGCTCCACCTTTTTCTATTATTCTACTAATAAATTATTTAGCCAAATGCAAGCATTATTAGTTGCAAAACTTATTAGTAGTCTTACCCTAAAATTTTCATTACCCAAAACCAATTTAATCCCTCTATTTAAACCATGCAACATCTTTTAATGCTTAATATATACATTCCACCATCTAGGGGATCTAAATTTTCTAGTTTGCTATAAATAATGCACTCTAAATTTTAATAGCATATATAGACCCCGTTAAATGCTACTAACCCACATTTTTTTATTCAATACCATGATTCGGGATATTTGCCAAAACCATATTATGGTGTTTCTTTGCCAAATTTTTCTATATTTGATAACATAGATCTGAATGGAACTTAGGCCTAAACCATAAATTACAGTTAGCTAAAAACTTAACTGTTCACTATCTTTTTTTAGGTGTATTTATAACTTTTTAGATCATAATATCTCACAGGAAAATGGCAAAATTCTTTGTTTAAAGATCATTAAAATCGATTGAAAGTTAGTGTTATTTCTTGATTTTTAAGAAAACTTTGTTTCTAGTTTGAGTAGCGTTATATTAAGGATGATAAAATCGATCTGAATAGCACAGTTACAGCTTTATATACTGAGAAAGTTGCTCTCTTATTGCATAAGTATAACTAACTAGATTGTTGGTTTGAGAAATTAGCGTCCCTTTTTAAAACCCTTAACATGACTATCGTAATTTTCTCTATACCCTTCTTTTGATTGTGTTTATTGTTCAATGGCATTTCTAACTTTATAATTCCCTATTCTTATCATAAAAGAGTAAATCAGAGCTGTCATATTATAGGGCCAATTCATAAAAATGGGGTGGTAGGGCTTTTCTCTTAAAGTTGAAAAAAACGGATGATCACGTTGATTACATATTTTATATTTTTTCCCGCCCCCAACATTTTTACCCTAACGACTCTGATTTCTCTGATTTTATCATAACTAATTAAAATTTACATTCACAGAAGAATACTTTTATGTATATGTAAGCCAAATAGTTTTAAATTGATAAGACGCAAATCGGCTGTATATCATCTATCAAATATTGTTTAGAGGGAATTGATGCAAATAAATATTTAATGAATAAACCAGTATTTTGCCTTAAAAAGTTTTACTATGCGTTGAGCTCAAAAATATATAGAAAATGACGAGTCCATATAGTCGACTCCATAATTTTTACAATATATAACGACAATTTTAACACTTTCTTTCAAGATAAAAAGTAATTACTCATTTAAACTCATGGGCGTAGCCAGAATTGGATTTAGAGGGGGGGATATGATTTGGATGAGGGGGGGGGGAATGATAATTTTTTTAAAATTAGCCTTAATTATATTAAATTTTAAATGATTTTTTGATTTAGAGGGGGCAGCCATCCCTACCTGCCATCCCCTGGCCGCCCGTCATTACACAAGATCATATTTTTATCAAGTCAGCGTTAACTTAAATTTTTACGGAGCAATTATAAGATAAACTCCATGTCAACGTTCTCACACTTATTAAATGCGAAAAACACATTAAAATATACAAAAACAATTTTCGGAAAGTGTTAATAAATATTTTAAATAAATCACCCTAATACCCATATTGTTTTTAATACCTATTCAAATGTATTAATTGCTATATGGTTGTATTCTCATTTTAAACAATTAGGTGTAAAAATTATTTTATTGAGGTTAAGTTATAAAAAATGGAAATATTAAAATCGGCAGTATGGTATAATATAATACATACGAGTTAGCGAAACATTTATAAATTTAAGCTCAGTATGGTTTACGTTTAGTGAGTATTAGTGATGAGTCTTTAAGCATATATTTACATACAACGATGAATAAATAATAAAACATAACAAAGTAATAACAAACAATCGCGTTTTTATTCACTCATAACAATTTGCAATTCTGAAAATATTTGCAAATAATTATTGCAATTTTTAAGACGCATTTAATATGGCGTTGAATGATTGTATGTGTAAAGTTAGGTTTTGCTCGAAGTTTTCCAAGCATTTAAATCTATGGACGGATAAACGAAACATGGCATCAAAGGATTCCTATTAAAATCCAAAAAAATAGGTTATTAACATTATCTCTTTGCTTGGGAATTTGAATATCTATATAGTATTTATTATATACATCGTAATCACGATTCTAAAGATGCATTATTTTTAAAAATAATTATTAGTTATATAAGCTATATCTGTATTTTTTTTTTACATAAATTATTTATGTATGAAATTGCTGCTAACCAAATGTTATGGGGAATCTTAAAAGGCTCAGAATGTATTGTTCCTATGTTATCTGAATTGTCGCATATAAGGCGAGCTAGGGAAACTTTGGTGATTTCATTCAACTGACCTGTTGAAAATAAATAAATCTCATTTGATTCATAATTATAGCAAATTTAATAAAAATCAATACATAGGATGTTGGAGTTAGAATTAAAAATTTAAAACCAAAATATTTATATACAAAACATGTGCCAAATAATTTTATTTTTAAATCAAAATAAAATAATTCTTACTTGTTTTAAACATAATTTTAGGTTTGCTGTTTTCGAACCAGAAAGCATCAGAATCTCTAAGGGCTCGGAATTGGCGGGTAATAATGCACGAAAAGGTTGGTCCAACTAAAGCTCCATTAATAGGTATTTCGGCCAATCCAAGCGGAAACAAATCCATATCTTCAACACTACAATCAAGACAGTTGTTGTAAATGAATTGAAATATATTTTATTTGTAAAATTATTTCCAAAAGTATTAAAATTGGTCATAAAAACTTAAATGAAAATAGCGAATTAATATATAATAAAATAATAAATTAAAACAGATGCATTAAATAAAAATATAGTACCTATCATATGTGTTTGCCAAGTTTGGTATAGTTTTATTAGGCACAATTCCAACTAAATCCTCGAAACTGTGTATGGGTGACAAATTACAAAAATCGCGCATTTGAACATAAGTAGGAAGACCGTGGTCCCTGCCCCGCAAAACGTTTAATGTCGCCAAATCCAACCCTTTATTAATTTTTTGGAAATTATTTTAACATTTAATTTAGGAATAAAATATAATAAATGTACGATTTTAATAATAAATAAGCTGAAACTCAGTATGTTAATATACCAAAGGGATTTCCGGATTCAAATAGATGATTTCTGACTTCTCCAGTTATAATTTGATCAACATTTTTTGAAGGTTTAGAAATTTGTCCTCGAATTAAGCAATCCAAAGCGTTAACTTCAACCGGTATTTTCGTTTGTTCAAAGAAGAAAAAGTTGTCTAAAAACGCCTAAAATTAATATATAAAAAGCTAAATAAATTTAAGTGTTATATATTTCAAAATGCTGTTTTTATTGTTTAACTAGTTGACTATTTTTTTATTACGTTTTTAAAAACACTTAAATTAACCAAAATTACTATCATCTAGATATCCTTCCGTTATTTGTGCACATTTCGAAATGGCAGAAAAACTGTACACTTATTTAAAATTGATGAGCAGTCTATCTAGTCTATGGTTATTATATGCCCCAAATTAATTACCCGCTGATCTGCAGTCTATTATTGCATTGTTAGTCCTGGTGTATATTACAGTTGCTTTTCAAACTAACTCGAAATTTATTTTAAACTGACCAGACTTAATCTCTTTTACTAAAAAGGGATTCTCATATCGAGCACTAAAAGAATGAGAAATACTTTATACACTTATATCAGTCATAAATCGTTCCATGGGCGTAGGCAGGGGGGGGGAAGGGAATGGGGGGAAAAAATTTATGTTTTGCCTCCCCCCCCCCCCCAATTTAACTATTAAACGTTTTGCCCCCCCCCCTAATCCAAAACCTAGCTACGCCCATGAATTGTACATTATAAATTTAATATTAAAAATGGTTTACTTCTCGCATAGGAATAGGCTTGACACCGGGTATACTTTTATAATTTTCATCTAGGCATTCGTATTTAGCTGGGATCATGCTATGCCCAAACCTATAGGCGGCCGTTATAAATTCGCTAGTTAAGCCCGGTTTTAAATCCTTCTTATAACCGGTGTAGTAACTGAAAGGTTTAAGTTGCAGGCCCGAACTTTTCATCACTTGACGCCCCAAGATAGCGGGAAGGTATTCGTCGTAGGTTATCTTTTGCACCATGGCTCCCACTAATTTACTAGAATTTATATCAAATTTTATTAACATTATTAGTATTGTTAATTTTTTATATATTTTTTTTTTTTTTTAGATATAAAAAAATATATTTATTTTTGTTTATTTTTATTAACCGAGCCTCTTGATATGTAGTTTCGTCAGTCCATTGTGGGTTGATGGTAGCTAATTTTTCCGCTATCCTATTATGTTCGCGGAGCAAAAGTATGTGCAATATGCTTAATCCAACTTGTTCGGAAAAACGATCATCACCTTAGCAAACGTAATATAAACATAATGAAATAGCCAAATATTGTTTCTTATATATTTTATTAATTTGAATATTTATTGAAACACAAAAATGTTAAAATTCTGTTCGATCATAGCAGCAAGGAGTAGACTTGGTAAAATTTGATCTTATTGTTGATATAGATATAAAACTTTAAAAATGTTCGTTTGTTTATGAACTCAGTTTACATTTGATTTGGCTAACATTACAAGGCAAAAAAAATGATTTCCAAAATACAGTATTAGTAATATCGTATAATTATAAAAAAAATTGGCATGCTTAGAGGGTATATCAACACAACGAAATATTATAAAGCAGAGATGTAATAGTATTCTTTCAAATTAAAAAATACAGGCTGTTTAAATTTATTTTTCATTCAAATCTACCTGCCAAAGTGCATTTGTTAGATTGCGAGGTGGCTTGACCTTGACAAAATGGATCATCTGCAGGCAAGAGCGGCATTAAAGGTTTTCTGGTCGGTCCTGAAGGCCCAAATGAGCTTTTTAATTGCCCTAAAACCATCAAAAAAAGGTTCATTAAAAACTCTAAAAAGCTCAAGGAGTTTAAAAAATGATGACAAAATACCAACCAAAATGATATAAATTTTTCTTACTATGAGAAAAAATAGTTCCATTAACATATCTATCATTCTTATAATGGACCTGTAGAGACTCAGATTGACGTAGAGTGATAGCTTTTATTTTGGAGTTAAATGCCAAGTTTGTTAACTATTTATGTTATATTTTTTTGTGATTTACAAAATTTTTTCTCTTATATTTATTAGCCGAGCGTTGAGATCAAAAGTTTCAAAATCCTTAAAAATGTTAATAACCGATTTCACGTTTAGAAAAAAATTTGGCAAAAAATTGTTGACATTCAAATCAATGATTTTTGGCATTATATGATTTATGATGTGTATGATATTTTAATGGAAATATCAAAATATTATTGAACAAACACAATTCTAGTTATTTAATATATTTTTGTGCCTATTTGAAAGGGCTTTATAAATATTTGAAAAATGATTTACCTATAGTAAAAGTTCGTAGTGCCTTTTGTCGATCGGCACTTACTCCATAAACCATAGATGCATCCAGGAATGGTGTCAATTCATTTATCTGTTCTCGAGGACCTAGATAATCAAACCATTTAAAAGGCTTGCAAATTAAATTATAATTGTTTTTAATTTTTTAGCCAAAGTATTTAACATAGCTTTTGATGTGGATTTAAGGTGGAAGGTGGATATCAGTTTTTCATCAAAAACTAAATAGAAAATTAAAAATATTCAAATATGTAATGAGATCTTATTAATTTAACAATAATTAAATGAAATTGTTGTTAAGACAGGTGAAAATATGATTTTAACAAGTTTGACCTGATGAGTTTCCTTTGGCGGACCTGGCAAATCCCAAACAGCGAACGTCAAATTTTTGGAAAAAAGAATCACTCGTGACATCAACCACTTCACAAGATGGATCGCCTCGGTCTAAACTACAGCATTCTAATGTTGTTCCGTCGTCTTCTAAAGTAAAAATCGAAATAAAATTTTAATAATTTATATGTTGATTTAGAAATAAGATTTGCATACATTAAAAGTCCGTTGATCACTGCTAACCTGGCCACCAAATTTAATAGCTTCAACTCGCCTTTTTTCAAATATTAACGTTTTATACTTTGTAGACACAATATTTTACCTCTAAAACTTAGTTGCAGATATAGTGGTTATTATTTTAGGACCCTCAGAATTCCCTCTGTCTTAAAATGCTAAAGGAGCAATTTGACAATCAGTATGTTAAATTAAGTGTATTAATATGAGACCTTTGTTTTAATATTGTTCAGGATCGTTTTCAATTATTAACAATAATATTTATACTTATGTTTGATATCTAGATAGGGAAATAACTATTAAAAGAATTTTATTCACAAATTTGATTAATAATTTTACAAGTTTTTAATGTATATAATCTAATCTTAAGGTAAGAAAAAATCATAAGTTACGGAGGAGATAAAAAAGCGCTGGACATTTTATGTTACTTGAAGCGATTGATGTTTTAGTGAAGTCGTGATCAATGAATTGTCCCCATAGCATGGCCATGATCGAGCTTTGTTTGCTGTCCGAATCGGCAAAAGCAGCAAAGATGTTCGTACTTATTGTTCTTGGACTAGGTAAGGGATTGCCAGTCACGGAAATTCTCAACGTCGACAGACCTAAGTTTTATTTTACTTTTTATGACATTGTTATTGAGTATAATCTATGTTAAAATTAAAGTTCTACGCTCCATTCTTAGGGCCCGTCTTAATATACGATTCAACTTCATGCGCCATATTTTTGTTTGTATAAATATGCGATAAACATGTCGTGGAATCAACCGTTTTAGTTAAGTTAGCATATGAATATGCATTAATGAGCGTAAGGATAAATATTTGTTTTACGAGCAAAAACACAAAAACAGAACTAAAATGAAGTGACGCTCGTATTAAGACGCGGCTATGGTCTAACATGCATCCGCTTTTTGAATCTAGATTCAAAATCGCCTATCCCTTGGGGGTAAACGATATTTAGTTTGTATCAATACTTAAGTCTATAAAACACTGGTTAACTAATTTGATATTATATTCAGTTTTTAAAAAACTCAAAGAATTAATAAACAAAGGCTTCTTGAATTATAAAAATACTACTATAACAATTGAAACAATTTTTAAAAACACGAGTAGTTTTACTTAATCCGTTCTCTATTTGTTCAGTAGGTTTATTTTAAAAGTATAACTAAGTTGCGTGTTTCTGTAAATTTAGTAAATAATTTATACTAAAGTTTGTTTCTTAAAAAAATCCTTTACTATTTACTCATTTTATAAATGATTAATACAATTTAAGATAACCTATATTGTATATGTATTAAAATTTAGTAAAATATTTTGAATGTACAAAACCATAATTATATATATTTATATTACCGTCAGAGTACTGTGGGGGTAAAAGACGGCCATGTGGCTGCATGACCGAACCCCAATCTTTATTAACTGGATTATTACAAACACCATTTATACTTCGGTATTGAGGTATACAAGGACATTCGGGATTGGGGTTGATACAATTGACGGATTTTGGGATTGTTCCAGGGGTGGCATCGAGTAACAGGGGCGCTATTGTCAAAAATTATACTCTAATCATAGACTAATAATAACGTAGATTAATGAACAGCTGAGAATTAGTAATTAAAGGTGTAAGCCGATATTTTGATGCACTTAATCTTAACATTTTTGTTTATTTGAATTGTATTAATTGTTCCGAAAAATTTTTATCAAGTCATTATCAAATAATAAAAGTGTTTATCAATGGATAAAAAGTTATGGTTAGTAAAGAAAATTTAAACAACATCGCATTTTGTCAAATCTTTTAAAAAGGTACACTCAAAATGGAGACTTGGGTTACTTTTTAACTTTCATTGCTATAATCTAGTGTTGTAAAAACGGCTGGGTTTTGTTTGGTCGACCTTTGATTTTATAAACATAAACAAACCAAAGGCTTTTTGGTCTGTTTTCTTAGTCGACCTCTAAGCTTAGTCGAAATTTGAAACCGGTCAATGGTATTATTAGTCTATGACTGCAATATTCCTAATATTTAAACACATTCAAATTTTTGGATCGATAGTTTTAAATGGCTCACTCCTGTTATAAACTTTGATAAAATTTTTTAAAAAGCGACGCAATTTTACTATTCAACGGTTACAGCTATTTCCTTTAATTTTTAGTGCGGTCCCAATAGTATATGATATGCACTTGAGTTTATGGCAAACAATTTTTAAAAAAAAATGCAAAAAAGGCCTGTATAAATGATGGCAAAACTATTAATATTCATCAAATATTAAATTCATCACATACGTATCAATTTTTTTTGTGTGTGTTAAAAAAGTTTATTTTCACAAAACAAAGTTACATAAATATACCTAAGTTAGGGCTATTCGAAATAGGTACCCTGCTCGTGCCTATACTAGCTAATGATTTTGGTATGAAAATAGTTTATAAAGTAGAAAGATTTGTAATTTTACCATTTTTGGTCGACAAAGTAGTTACGGGTGTGATACTGCTGCTTATTTTGGTAGTGGAAGATGACAAATCACCATTTATATTGTTACCTGAATGAATTTAAATGGTATGTCGGAATAAAGTACGACTCTATTTTCAAAAAAGATTAAATGTAATTTTAATTTCTTGATCCTATTTTCTTAATATTTATAATGGTATCGATGGATGAATCTTCTGATGCTCAGTATTATCTATAAGTGCCTAGTCTTTCTTATATGAACAGGCACCTTCACTGTAAGGTTTCTAAAATGTTAAAGCGCCTAAGAGTTACCTTATTTTTTAATGTCTTAAATAAATCAAACACCTAAGTTAAGGCAAAGTTTCCTTTTTACAAAACTTTAATAGAAATTACGAATTATAATAAAAAAGTGAATAATTTTATTAACCCTGCACTCCATTTAATTGATATCTAATTAAATCAGGGCATTACGTATTCTATAATTTGTTGACCTATGATTTTCCTCATAAAGCTTATTTCTATTATGAAAATGATTTTCTTTAGAGTTTTTAATATATATGTAGCATTTTCATGATCAAATCTTTCATTTACTTATATCCAAGGTAAGAATAAATGATAGTATGGGTAAAAGGAATAATATATAGGTAACGAATTGTCCTTGGAAAACATGCATAGACTTATATTTGATTTATAAAACAAATAAATGTACAAATAAATAAAAAATTTAATGTGAAGACTCTTAAAATAATTCACATGGTAATTGTAACCAATTCGTTAATGGCTTAATTCTGACGCCCGGGGTTATTTGTCTAAATTTAAGTCAGAGTGTAAATAAAAGCGCGTTACTAAATAAACTAGGTGAATTTAAAAATATGTATACAAAATTTTTAAAAAACCAAAAAAATTGTACAAGCGCAAAAGTCTGCTATTAATTGTATTTAAAAATTTAGTAAGCACTTCAACATTCCACGCTCATAGGAAATTTTGCAAAGCTCTGCCGTGAATTTTTTCATATTTTTAAAATAAAAAGTTCAAGAAATAAAGGCTAACTAAATAATTTTTGTAATTCTGATACGTGTAAAATATATTTGGCTATCTAAAACTTAATAACTAGTGATTAAAAAAGGTCAGGTTAGGGCCGAAATTTAATATAATTTTTTAGGTGATGGGAAAATTGACTTTTAATATCGGATTTTGCTGCGCAGCAAAAATCGTCGTACGGGCAGATTTACATTTCAAACCCATAGCATAACAGCGATTTTGTTAAATGCAAAATTTTTCCTAAGCTTAAATGTTGTATGTTTTTAAATTTTTAGGTATCAGCATCTCAAGAGTTGAAATAAGCTTAAAATTAAAATCGAGTTTGACATATGAAATTGAATCGAATATTTAGACAAAGATAAATTAGCGCCATATAAATCTGAATCCGATATTAAGACAAGCCCTTAGTTATAATAAAACACGGAAACAAGCGAAGCATTACACCGCTTATAACCCTAAGGAAGTGTTTATTTATAATCGAATTATTTATTGATTTCGCTGAACAACATAAACACATCAATTTCTATGTTGAAATTTTACACATGTACAATGTCATAAAAACAGGATTTAATTAAGCGTTCTTTCAACATAAAATTGGTATGAAATTTAAAAACGTTCAGCGACCCATATCGCTGCGTGGCAACCAGTTTTAATGGCTTTGGTCAAGCATTGGTAAAAAGGTGCTTGCTCGGCTTCATTTTGCAGACCAGTATCGTGGTGCTCCATCTCTTCGTCCCGAAATTTTTTAATCACCTGGGCAAAAAACATAGAGAAATGAACGGGATCAATAAGACCTTTCTTGTTTTTATTATTGACTTGGGTGCAGCCAGGGGGGGGGGCAGGGAGGGGCGACTGCCCCCCTCTAAAAAAAATTTGTTAAAATTTTAAAATTATGGCTAAAATTAAAAAATGATCATTTTGCCCCTCCCAAAATCATGATTTCCCTTCTCCAATTCCAATGCCAGCTAGGCCCATGGTTAATATAATTAATTTAAATATATTAATAATTCAGTAGCGAGGGGAGTTAAATTTGTCCATGTACTACGACTTTATACAAGTTCGAAGATAAAAAGCTTGTTGTTTATGCATTTATCTTATTATAAATTTTGTAAATAAAAATGCATAAGGCTAGGCAGGTCATGAAGCAAGGCAGGTATAATTATTGATTATTTATAATAATTAAGATTTAGAAATTCAATCAAGTGTATGTGTTGTGTACCTTAGGCAAGTGATTAATAAAAAGATGTATGGGCGTAGTCAAGATTGGAACTAAAGGGGGCCAATTATGATTTAGGGAGGGACAAAATGACAATTTGTTGAAATGTTAGTCATATTTATGGATTTAGGGAATGGCAGTCACCCCTTTCCTACCTCCCCTGACTATGCCAATGAAAATATGGCGCATAAATTATACCATAAATTTTTCAGGTCACAGTTGGATTTAATATACCATCTTTTATATGTAGTGATTTAAATATTCATTTTTAATAAAGCCTTAATTCATATTTTAAAATTATAAGCAAAACAATTTATCCCAAACCTACTTCTCTTTCAGAGAAAAAAAGTACCAATTCCAATTATATACATGAAATTTATTGGAGCCATTAAGATATAGTTATAAAATTTAAGAAATATGTTTGCCACTAATTTCATAGTGTGCTAAGGCGAGGTTTTAAAATTTGAGCCCAACTTAAACAAAAATATCAGCCTTTTTTACTCTAAACACTTACAACTAATATAAATTACAATATTTAAAAAATTAGAAATAAAAAAGATCTACAATGGGAATATAGCCATAAAGTCCAACATCAACATATTATATGCATAAAACAGGGTACAATTTTTTATAAGGTATAAATTACTTAATCTAAGTAGAGTCTAATATTTTTACCACTTATACAAATTTTTTGTTATTTAATAAATATCACAAATAATTTGCAATATTTTAAATGCTACGCATATTAAGAAGTGAATATTAACAATGAAATTAAATAACTTGACAAAGACACATAATTATTACCTTAGTAAGCTCATCATTTTCTTCACCTTCTTCATTTTCAATTAGTTCTCGTATTTGACTAAATTATTATAGCACCATTTACAAAAGTATACTCATTGTAATGTTGGGAAATAACATCTTCTACAGCAACTGTGCATGCCATTGCTGCTTGTTTGCCAAGCAAAGCGCTTCCAACACCTAATGCAAAACCAGCCACATTCCAAAAGGGAACAAATATAGATGGTCGAGTTCTGTATTTAGAAATTAAGTTTTCAAAAGTTGCCAAATGTTCTTTTTCTTGGTCCCACATATGCTAAATAAATATTTTTGAATATTGGAAATTAGCCCACCTGAATAGTAGGACCAATGGGCGTATTCTTTAGCACAAAAAGTTGGCCGGCATAGATACGATCTGCCCCTAATTCGCCTGCATGATCAACCCTTAAAATACGATCATATCGCCTTCTATTGCTGTAGGATAGATATCTCTGATTGCATTTATAAGGTGAATATTTTACCAAAGGACGAAAAAGACCGAACCTAAAATGAGTCATGATTTTAACATGAGTTGTGCAAGAAAAGAAGTAATATCTTTTACTATCAATCATATTCAATTTGCCGACAAACATGTTATTAAAGGTAAGCATAGACAAAAATTAGAGTTAAAATTAATTTATGTGTCAGATTTAAAATCACGGTTAAATTAGTATTGAGGTTTGTTGTTGAGCTTAAAGCAAATATAGCGCTATTTTGGTGGACTTTAACATTATTATTGACTGAAATTAAAAAGTGATAGATCAGATATATTCAGTTAAGATATTTATATATTTTTGCGAAGCCACTTACGGTCAGAGATAATTAAGTAGTTAGCAAAGAAATTGTTTTGTTTGATCACTTATAACTATAACTCAGAAGTTAATGTTTAGGGTAATGATCGTGTTGTGTATGCGTCTTTAGCTTTACATAGAAAGTTCAGGAAATTCTCTACCTGCTAAAAGCTGCAAACATGTTTATTTTGAGCCGCTTAGACATTGAAGAACTAATAAATTACAATGCCAAAGATAAATAAGTGCTGGATAACCTTAAGATTTTCTGTTGATCAGTAGGGGTCGGGATTTTGTTGATTTTTTTAAACATAGTGTAACCATTAAGAGTAGAATTAAAACGGCATAAGTTGTTTATCATTTTAGCGTGTTTTATTAAATTTCTAAGCGTATATTTGAGTGCCTTGAGACTTATCTATTTGAGATTTAGTACTCCAAATAGATGTTCTAAACAAGTTTTTATCAAAACGTTCACATTGATTAAGTGAGTGTCCCTGTAAATTGAGAGGAGTTAGAGAAAAGAAGATTGAGATATATAAAAGTGAATCATAAAAAAGTAAATCTGAATGTATAGATACCACCGCGCTAGAAAACACCTGTTGTCTGCAGCGTTAATTTACCATACGACTATCACCGCATTTTTGACAATCAAATATATTTATAGAATAAGCCAGGTGGTAAATCTCTAGGTATAATTTAGATAGATGGTACGGATAACTTATATATTTTACTCTTATAGACCTTACATATATTTATATAAAAATAAACATCCTCATGCCAACTATATGACAGATAGGCATAAAAATAATGATTATTTTAATTTATTTGTGCTCTGGATATAATAATTAATACGTTTCCTTAAAATTTGTATTTTTATATATTTAAACAAAGAAATATCTTTCATAACCATTAATTAAAAGTCTGCCTCTATTAAGGAGGATTAAAAAATTCGTTCTCAATTATGAAAATTTTTATATCATTACTCCCTGCCAGATCCTTGGT
Organism: Gordius sp. MW1; assembly: GCA_964036665.1. Classification (NCBI taxonomy): domain Eukaryota; kingdom Metazoa; phylum Nematomorpha; class Gordioida; order Gordea; family Gordiidae; genus Gordius; species Gordius sp. MW1. The sequence goes on along the minus strand of OZ038526.1, from coordinate 35,437,357 downwards.
TATTGGGTCGTCTTATTAAACTATTAAAAAAAGGAGACGCCTCGAATCCGATCAATTACCGCGGTGTGACTATATCAATCCGGAGGCAAAACATTTTATCAAGGTGATAAATAATAGGCTATACAAGAAGGTCGTTGCTACCTTCTGGTACAATGAGACGGGGTTTAGGAGGTCAAAAAAAACGACAGTACCTATCATCACGCTAATAAATATAATGGATGTTTCGAGCACTAATGGAGCCCCTCTGGCTCTTGAATTCTTAGATATTTCCAATGTATTTACTCTCTCCAGCGTTTATATATAGGGGAGTCATTATGTATACTGTTAATACAAAAGAAAATACAGGATGATTTTCTCATATACAATAATATAAAGTTAATCGTTTCCCATCTTAACCATATACCTGAACCAATTGTCATGACAGGGGTCAGACAAGGTTGTCCATTAACCCCCTGATAATAAAAAGATCAATATTCGCTTTAGATGGCATTGCGTTTAACGTATGTTATGGTGGCTGACCTTTGCTAATGACATATGCTTTGTCTCAACATCTATACACAAGACCCAATCTATGTTAGTAGATTGTCCATCCAAGCTAAACAAGCGGGATTGATTATAAATGCCGATAAATGCGTGATGATTACATTAATTATTTCGTATTATAAGTTCTTGATTGACAACAACTCTATAACAGTCTCTCAAAAAGTTTGCTACTTGAAATTAGACCTCACACCTGACATCTATGCCAAGACGATGTAGTCAAAGCTGCAAGGGACCCTTGTTAAATTTTAATCTTGTTTTGTCTGAAGATCCCGTCATTTGGCGCTTCTTATGCAACTCAGAATCTTTAAAGTAATGATTATACCAGTTCTTCTATAGTTGTAGATCTTGGTTTTTGAAAGGATCTAGCCTGAAAAATTTAAAGAAAACTGAACAAAATGCTGCACATTATAGGTAGAAATTTTTATTTTAACACAATATCAATCAAAAATCTCTTAATACTTTGCAAAATTCCCCATAAAGAATATTATATCAACCAGTAAAGGGGTTTTACCCCATCAACTCAGAAGGAAAGGGAATAACTTATGCCCTTCTTCCTCTAGGACCGCACGTGCAATGGCAGTTGGCTTTGAAGGTACTCCACGACATGCAAGTGGTAAAGAGTGGAACTTATTGCATGCTATTATGTAAGATAGAAAGCATGGAAAAATTTGTCGAATATTTCTCGTCTCCCTCATTAATCTAATCTTAATTTTTTGGTTTAATAGTTTATTTTTATGATAACAAAGTTACATATATACCATAATTTAATGCTCCATCAGCAAAGCATAGCAATTATAGTCACTCCCATACGTTTGAGTATATTATATAATATTATCATGCATATATACACTGCATAATTACCATTTTTGTTACAGGCACAAATACACACGTTAGTGATAACGTGTCATTATGCGCCATTGGCTTAAAAATCAACCGTTGCACTTATTAAGCTTTTGGGCGTCTTCTAGGCTAAAATACGGCACCCGGTCAAAGTAGTAGAAAAATAGCAGCCAAATTGGTGAGATATCGTCAGGATTCATCAAGATTGTTAGGGATAGAGTTCTGGTTATAGGGTTAGGAATACATCAGAAATTCCCTCCCCATTTGAGATTTAATTCTAATAGATTATCTAAAAAATTATTTTTCTGCTACTTTTTCATCATTCTGCTACTTTGACGGGTATTCCTAAAATACATTCGCACATACCTAATTTATATTAGTATCATTTAAAATTTGCTTTAAGCAAAATATAAGATTGAATTGATCGACCATACCCTCAATCTGAAAATCAACAACAGGTCTATTTTAGAAAGATTTTCACCCTTCTAAAGAACATTTTTTAAAAATAAAGGTCTATTATTTACTTAATTTAAAACATAAAAGTTTCATACCAGATTTTAGCAACACTTCCAGTTACAACGTATTCTAATGAAAGAAACTTTTCGACGTTAAGAAGACTCAAAATTTACTTGAGGAATACAGAGAGTTAAATACATCTTATATTAAACATTTTTGATTTTGTATAGGCTTATTGGGTGGGGGTATTATTTATTAAAGGTAAAATATAAAGTGAGGGAAAAGAAAAGAGTCAGACCTTTGTAAGAGAATGGTCTAGTATATACATTAAAGTAAAAAAATCAATTGAATAATCATTTAAGGTAATGTTCAATTAACGCTTAAAAACACCGTTGGTTATTTGTATACAATTGTATACAATTAATTCAATTATGATTCTACAGGCTCATAGGTTTAACCATGTTGAATATTCATAGAGATTTAATTTCGGACACTTCAATGAGTTTTTGTCTAAATCGCGCAGATAATTTTTTCTATACTATTATTAAATTATAATAATTATCTTTTGTGAATATGATTGTATTTATATAAATTATAAAATTAATATGGTGATTTGTATTACAACCCCCCCCCCCTAGAAAAATCCTTCGTACGCCCCTGCTTAATTAAGTCAAAAATAATGTTTTGAAAATCGTTTTGTGCTAGAAACCTAATTAGTAAAGATAATCAACCGAGTGCTAAAAGAGTCCATGGACAAAAGGACTTGTCAATCCGACACAGCTCAATTAAGCCTACTGACAACTGTCGCGCTAAATGTCATTTGAACTTTGGTTGAGAAAGGCTTATAAAACAAACAGATAATTCTAGCTTTATAAAAGTTAATATAATGTCTAAAAGTATTCAAATTCTCAATTAAGTGAACGAAAAACGTATTTGATGGCATATTATCTAGTTATATGCGTTCCCTAAAAACAGAAAAGAGTACTTAAAAAACCGTTAAAAATGTTTTGACCATACAAGATGCTTGTTATTTTAGACAAACAAATTAATACACCTAATTGAACAAAATATTACAAATTGTAATAAATGTTAACATAGACCTTTCTCTTTTCATTTTTGTCAAATCACATAGATGATACCGCTATTTACTTAAAAAATTTAAAATGTCAATATATTTAAGTGATCTATCGTACGCCCCTGACTGTGATCAATTTTATATAAATAGCTTAATGTGCGTACTAAGTTAACCAAGATTTAGAAACGAGCTGTAATTGAGCTGTGTTAATATTCACTATGTATTAATTACTATTTTGTTCTAGTTATTGTATTATAAAATATCTAATACAATATAAGACGCAAGAATTTCGATTAATATAATACCTCTGAAGAGTTTGAAACTTAATATCTATCGACTTTCCTAAGGCCTATTCGATCAAAACTGCAACCTAAAATTCTTATAAATTTCTACTCTTGTGACCAAAGAATAAAATTTTATAACATATAATCATTTAAGATGAGCGATTTTATATCAAAATTGAGTTATAATATATTTATGAAATAATCATGGCATGAACAATGTGGCACAAAAAATTAGATGTGTATGTATACTGTTTATTATGTGCAACTATTACTAGTTTTAAACAATTAAATATTTAAAAATTGTCAGTGCGCTTTTAGAATTTATCCAATCTTGCATCGTATATTGTATTTTATGCAAAAAAATTTGGAAGCATTATGACAGCTGTTGATTGTTTGTTTCTTTATTTAATTAAAGGCCACTCACAAAAATGAGATGGCATGTGTTTTAATGGATAAGTCATACAGGCCTTGCGTGTATTAAGAAGGATTATGAATTTTACTCGCTGTTCAAAAAATATATAAAAGTGCCTGCGCGGATTGTAATTTTGGATTGGCATTTAGCGAATAACGTAGGCAACTTTTTGATTTGCTATGACGTATAGCATAGTTAGGGAGAGGATCAAAACGACGAAAGCTAGCGAGATTCCCATGTAAATGGCCCAATCAAATTTACCCGCCTGTTTAAGCATGGCTTCTTTGTACTCTTGACTCCCGTCTGATATGGAAAATCGGGTTAGGTAAGAAGCTAAACTCCCGTTCCTCCAGGAATGTTTGGCTTCAGAAGCCGTTCCCGTGGCATTATGCTTTGAGAGCTCTCTGATAGAATATTGTTGAGGATCGTGATTCGTTCGAAGCGAATACCGTTTTAAGCTATCGTAAGGAACCTTGAGACTACAATCGTAACTAGGTCTGCGTAATCCATGCATCACTCCGTTTTCAATGGAAGAGTCGTAGCCTATTAATATCAAATGTCCAATGATTTCCAATATTATAAAAAATTAGTGCGCTAAAATCTGGATTAATTAATCAAGTGTAAACGTATTAAAGAGTTATCAATTTGAGCAAATATTACCATAGGCGCAACGAGGGGAAAGCAGGAGGGGTCGGCTGCCCCTTCCTCCCTCTTATCCCAAAAATCTTTAAAGATTTAAGTTAAATATGGCTTAAAAAAATTCATTTTGCCTCTCCCTATATCATTATTGCCCCCATTTAATTCCAATCCTGGCTACGCCCAATACCACTTTTTAATAACTTGAAACAATTACTAGCTGAAAAGGATGCCTATTTCTCAGTAAAAACTATGGAATAGTAAAAATTATTTGGAGATATATAAAAATTTAAAATTGATTTTAAAAGTGAAAAAAATTTCAAACATATGGCCTAATGTGTTCCTCATTACTTCGTCACTTCCTACGTGATTTTTAATAATCCTTTGCACATTTGCTTAACAAACTGAATTGAAATTTAAAGCGGATTAATAAAAATTAGGTTGGCGTTCAATAAGAAAATTATATACGTCACTAGATTTTTTTAATTAATCCCCTGGAATGAAGCGTAAAGAGGAAAGTAGCATTTCATTGGCTTTAGTAGATGCCCTACCTATTAAATTGTTATTGTTATAATATTAATTTTCATTTCAATCTAAAGGTTATACAAAACAAATGATGGCAGTAAAAAATTGTTAAATTACTTTTTGCAAAACCTGCTGTGTTCCTCGGTTAATTATTTTTTTAAAGTAAAAATCTATAAACTGTTTATTCTAGATGATTTGATTATATAAGTTATGTTGCCAAATGGATACAATTCAAAAATGTGTAAAGGAACTGTAGCTATACCATAAGTTAGAGTTACAATACTGTTAACTCTTTAAACTAATTTTTCTAATTTGCAAAATATTAATCAATATTATTCAGTAAAAAATTCTGTTGTAAAGAATAGGGGAAGATCGCTTTGCCCGACCTTGATATATATATACGTGTGTTTGCTAATTACCAGCAAGATTGTTCTTTAAATTCGATTTTAAATTAGTACCTTACTCTCGAAACTAAACTTTAAACTTTAATCATTAGTATTTCCGGTTGATCGGATGTCTTTGATAAATAATTTAACACATAGGTAATTGATATTACAATTAACAAGCCTATACAAAAAGAAGTTAGAAAAAAACGAAATTTTTATGATAAAGAAGGTTATTAATAATTATTAAAGTTACAAATTATTTTCTAAAACACTTGGCATAAATGTTTTCATGGGCGTAGCCAGAGGGAGGCAACGAGGGGCGGCTACCCCCCTCTAAATTCAAATTTTTTTAAAATCGAATATAATTATGGGTAAAATTTTATACAATTAGTATTTTATCCCTTCATTTTACCCCCTCTAATTCCAATCCTGGCTGCGCCCAGAATGTTGTAACATTAAAAATCTTATGTCTATTTAAGAAAAAAATAAGATTACATAGTTTTAATCAGCCATTTAAAAGAATAATGAGATATTATGGACTATTTTAAAAATTCAAAATGCTTTTATAGCTCATACATAAATTACATAGCAATTTTGAATAATTAACCGAGGGTTTTAAAATGGGAATAAAATGCATTGTCTTATTCAATACCGAATCTGGCCGATTATTGCCAATATTCTAACAATTAAAAATTAAATTATTACAAATAAAATTGTATTATCTAACTCAAATTTCTTTATAACCATGGACTTTTAGAAAAAATTACATATAAATAAACACAATTTTTATGTACAAAATTAAAATTAACAAACAGACATTTTAAAGACATTTCTATTTTATACTTTAAAAATATATTTGAACTACGAGATATATAATTTTTTTAATCGTACTTGTCAGGCTATAAAGAAAAGAAAATATTGTAAAAAAATCAGAAATTATCACTTCTCTACTAATATTCATTTTATAAAATTAAAATAAATTTATTCTTTAATTATAACCTTTTTCTCGAATGCCTCAAACAATCGTGATAATAATATATTTTGATATTGTCAAATCAAAAATCCAATTTAATTCTTAAATTGCAAAATTTCTACAAAAATATTGATTTTAATCGATCATATTGGTGGAAGTTTTGTCTTTTTCAATCAATAATTTGCGATGGATTCAGCAGCTGATTCTAATTAATAATTTGTTTCGGCTTTTTGGCGTAATCAATCGAAAATATACGAATTGCGTCAGCCATTAATAAAATACAGCACAGCCACTATGATAATCATATTTTGACGGGTTTAGACATGGCTCAGGTCCAAAGATTTCTGAACTCAACTCAAAAATTAATTTAATTATTATATTTACACAAATTATTAACATTAAATTAAATAAAAAGCGTTTATCATTCACCGAGAAATATAAATTTGTTTCTTAACATATCATTTAAATGGCAAATTTGGTATGGAATTAATCTATAAACATTAAAAAAAATAGCCAAAATCTTATAAAAATCTTTAAAGTAGATGTTGCAAATATGTTAAACTTAATTTGCATATTTAAATATTTTAATAAAAATATCAATACCAATGTAAAACTAAAATCCATCTATACAGAACACTCCAATTTAGTCAAAAATTTTAAGTGAAAAAAGCATTTTTAAAAGAAATTGCTAGCGTGGATAAACAATTAAGTTAGCTTAGCTCTATATTTATTATAGATATTTATTCATATAACATAGTTTATGAGCATGACGATAATAAGCATATACCAGGATGTTTAAAACTTAATTAAAGTTCAAACTGCATAAAAATATATTGTTTATGGGTAGAGCCCTGCACGGGCCGTTGGGGGCCCGGCCCGGCCCGAGCCCGACCCGGCCCAAGCCCGACCCGGCCCGACGGGCTTTCGGGCCGGGCTCGGGCAAATTTTAGAATATTGATCGGGCCTCGGGCTCGGGTCGGGCCTGATGGGCCAGCCCGACCCGAGGCCCGAGCCCGAAACGTCGAGCATGGTAATTTTTTAATTTGCATTAAGCACTTATTATTTTTCTAGATAATATAATGGAGGAAGAATTTGTAGATTTTAGTGTTGGGAAGAGCCCAGAATAGATAACAACGAAGCTGAGGAAGATGAATTACATAAATATTTAAATACGAATTATATTGATGGTATGAAAGTTTTGGAATGGTGGAAGATGCATCAGAGTGAATTTCCTTGTTTGAGCAATTTGGCTAGAAAGAATTTGGCAATATCTGCTACATCAGCTAGCAGTGAGCGAGCCTTTTCTACAGCAGGAGCGAGCTTAGGAAGAGAGAAGGACTTCGTTAAAACCCGATAAATTAAACTCCACTTTATTTATTTACCATAATTATTCATATTTTAAATCACATACTATTCGCGATACGTAATATATTTATAAATAAATTTTTGAAATAAAATTGGTACAAATTTACATTTTTACAAAAGTCGGGCCGGGCTTGGGCTCGGGTCGGGCCTCAGTGAAAAAAACAAATCGGGCTCGAATCGGGCTCGGGCAAAAAATAAAAAAAAATTTCGGGCTCGGGTCGGGCTCGGGCCGATAAAATTTAATTTTGCAGGGCTCTATTTATGGGCATGTCGACAACAAAAATAAACAAGGAAGTTCAAAATTAATTCATGTTCACATGTAATTAAAATATGCTTTTGGCCAAAAATAATAAACAATATTAGTGTTGTAAAGCTGGATTTTTGTTTGAGCGACCTTTGGTGTCAGACGACTACATAAACAGATCAAAGGTTTTTAGTCTGTTTTTCTTAGTCGCGTAAACATACCAAAGGCTTTTTGGTCAAATCTTTGCATTGCCTGAAGAACTATAGTAAGGAGGATTACTTCTTCAATTTTTCCAAGCGTACGACATGGCGATCGTTAATACATATTTTTAAAAACGCAAAGGATGTGGAATCATTAGCTCATTAGACTATTGAAAGGGAATAGCTTTTGGGTGCAACTAGTTGCGAAAAAACGTAAGCGAAGCTTGGGAGAGGCTAACTGCGCACATAATAAAAACAGCAATACGGGTTCTGGGACAGACTAAAGTAAAGAAATGAATAAGAAGCTATGGTGGTGGGATCACTCGGTTAAAATTTATCTAGAGAAACAAAAATATTTAGGGACGGTGACATAAATCAAAAAAGATAGAGGATTATCAAGAGTATGAGGAGGCAAAGAGAGCTAATATAGAATGCCGCCTACATTCAGATGGCCAATCATAAAGGGGGTGACAGCCTTATGCACAAATTGGCCAAGATAAGGGAGAAGAAAAGTCGCGATGTCGGAGTCCTTGATATAGTCAAAAACGAGAAGGGTCAAACCATATTCAAGCCGAATGAAGTAATGTAAAGGTGGAAAGGATATTTCAAGCAACTCTTAATATTGCAAATAATAAAGATCCCCTTCTCGATAAGCCAAACATAAGTATGATCGAACTTTTTCAGGGGTAGAAAAGTGATTTCCTAATCAATGGAGGGAAAGAATGATTATACCCTTATTCAAAGGCAAAGGAGACCTTAGGGAGTGCGGAAATTACAGAGAGTTTAAGCAATCTCGCCTCTCCTTGAAGATTATATTTAGTAACAAGGCTGAAAACGAAGTGGAAATATCGGCCAAACAATTTGGATTTATTGCCGACAAATCCACAATAGATTCAAACTTCACACTAAGACAAATGATGCATAAACATACGGAAAAGAGAAGAGGCCCAAATATGATCTTTATCGACTTGGAAAAAGCTTATGACACGGTCTCTCGCGATAATAAGGTGGTTGTTGAGGAAACAAAATATCCCTGGCGCATATGTAAGGCTTATGAAAATATTTACAAAGCTCAAATTTGTGCCTTAGGACAACAGTTGAAGACTCTAAACCATTTCGGATTAAAATTGCATGGTTCTGCTCTAAGTTCCTTTTTATTCAATATAATTATGGGCACTGTACTGTTATATAATCTGTGTTTATATACGTTATTTATAATTTCTTTTAGTTCTATATACCTTGTATATATGTTGGACATTATCATATGGTGATTTATATAATTTGAATAAACTTATTATTATAGTGGCGCGGTCGAAAAAATGGACAACATAGGAATGCCTAGTTATAAGGTAGGGGATAATATTAATACATATCTGTTTACACTGATAACATATTTGAGTCAAAACATGGACTTAAAGAAGCAAGAACTAAAACTATCTTGGGTTATATGGGACAGAGAAACGTGGAATTACTTATAAACTTCGTGTATCCAGAGAATATATCCTCACTTGAATATGAAAAATTTGATCAAATTAATAAAGAAGGTATTCCAAACAAAATGCACTATATTTCAGGCAAGATTAAATTTATGCGATGCATAAAACAAGAAGATGAATCTTTAATTGAATATGTTACAAGATTAAAGGCCTCTGCTGAGTGCTGTAATTTTAAACTGTTAGATGAACGATTAAGAAATCAATTTATAAATGGACTGCATAATATACCATTAGAGATAGATGTTAGGACAAGATGGTGGATGCTATGAAACATACAGGACTAGAGGTGACTTTTAATGATACAGTCAAAACTTCTTAATCGCAAATCGGATTATCGCGAAAATCTTTTAATCGCAAAGTTAACCGCCATTTTGTTTAAACGATAATATTAACAAAAACATCGTTTATTGACAAATCGCTTAATAGCACCATATCGGATATTCATAAACATTTTCGAGTCCTTAAATCAACCAGATAAATATATAAATATCGTTTTATTGCGAAGCGTAAGAAATGAATATTTAATATAATGTACATATACTTTTATTTCCATCGTTTAATCGCGAAATATCGGTTAATCGCGAAAAAAAATCAGGCCCAAGGCTTTATTAAACGGTTTTGACTGTATATACAATACAGATGAATCAATGCAAGGAGGTTAATATATCTAATGAATTGAACAAAGTACAACATCAAAATAAATTGGTATACCAACAAAATTTTATAAAACATTGCACTAGATGTGGTAGTGGACATAAATACAATAATTGCTTTGCCTTTAACAAAATTTGCCATAGATGTAAAAAGAAAGGACATTTTGCAAAACCAGAAATCAAATAATCAATACAATTGGGATAAATTATGATATAAACAATTTAAATCAAAACAAACCTTATATGTAATAATCAACAACAAGCAATTCATAATGTTATATGAGACCGGATCATGCGTATCACTGATTAACAACAAAATGTATAAAATTTTAAAAACACCATTCTTACGTCCTTGTCCAATAATAATAGCATATTGGAATCATACAGTGCCAATTAATGGAGAAACTTTACTCCAAGTACGTTGCAATAATAAAATTATGAAGTTACCCGCTGTTCTGACCTGCTGATGAAGAACCTATATTTGGTTTAAATTGGATTCAAGCATTTAACTTGAGACTTCCAAGTCAAAATAAATTACATTCAAAAAGAACCCAAAACTGTAGAAGATACATTCATTGAAAAATATCCAAATGTATTTAATGAAGGTACTGGCTGCATAAAGGATGATGAGGTTGGTATTTTTCTAAAGGAAGAAGCTAATCCAATAGCTTATTCAGCCAAGATAGTTCCTTTTCCAATACGAAAGAAAGTGGAAGATGAACTTGCAAGATTGTTGAAAGACGATATTACTAAACAAGTTGAGCCATCAAAAACACCAATCCATTGGGCAACCCCAATAGTTAATGTCATAAAGTCTAATGGTACAATTAGGATTTGCGGTGATTTTCTCACAATAAATTCTTATGTAACTTTAAGTAATTATTTACTACCAACATTCGATGATCCTATCATGAAGATTGCAGGAGGTCAGAAATATACAGTCATTGACTTACGTGATGCATATTTGCTGATGAAGGTCGAGGAAAACTCTAGACAACGATAGCAACTTATATTGCCTATTTTAGATACAAACGGCTTCCATTTGGATTGTCGATAGCCCCAAACTTATTTCAACGTTACATGGAAAATTATTGGATGACATACCCCAGGTAGTTGTTTTATTAGATGATATCATTGTGACTGGTACAACCGAAGATGAACATATAAAGAATTAAATGAAGTATTACAAAGAATCCAACATGCTGGCATAAAGGCACGAAAGGATAAAGTAAAGTTCTTTCAAACATCCGTAACATATTTGGGTCATAAAATCGACGCATTAGGAATTCATCCTACAGAGGAAAGAGTTGAAGCAATAACGAACAAGAAAGAAAGAAAGAGCTACGATCATTTTTGGGATTGGTGAATCAAGAACGTTTTATTCCTAGGTTACATGAAAAATGTGCACCCTACCATGCACTGATCGGTTCTTCCGTGATGTGGAAATAACTTTTTACAGTATTTATATGGTAAAATAATTTTCAAAAATTTTAAAATTTCTATTTGAAAAATCGGGTCGGGCCCAAACTAAAAAAGGTCGTTCGGGCCGGGCTCGGGCAAAATAAAAACTGAGACGTTTAGCTCGGGCAGAATAAATTTCATTTTGCAGGGCCCTAGCTGCAACTCAATATCTCGGCCCACGCAGGTTTGCACTATACTAATATTGTCAACTTGTTGATTTTTTGTATTTCGCTTATTTATGTAACTTAGTTTCGTGAAAATAAACTTTTTAACCATCAAAATTGTTGATTTAAAACTTAATAAGATTGCACTTTTTAATAATAAATTTCATCCTAAAATCTATAAATTTTATTGCTGGTAATTATTCAATATATTTGTAGTAAATATGCTTACATTACAAAGGCAGTCTAGTATATGCAAAAATGTTGTCTATGAAATTGCCTTTATAATAATTTTTTGAGGCTATAAAATTACTCTTGTAAATTATGCAATTCTTTATTATGACTGGGGCTCAATAGAACATTTTATCTCGTGTTCACTTGTGATTACGCCTCTGGGAAATATTCGGTGTAAGTTTCGAATCGAATAATGGCTAAGATTCGAAAATCCGAATCGAATCCTTGAAAAAATAGAATTTTATTTTTTTTAAGTTTAATTAAAATAGACCATACTCAAATATTTATCTATTTTTATCTTACCGCATTTTAGTTATTTTTCCTGCTACAATTTGAAAAAGTTTAATTTAATATTTTTCTAACTTACATAAGTTATGGAGAACTAGGATCACAATTTAATTAAATTATGGACTACAGGTATATTATCAACCAGGCATAGAAGATCATGCTGGCAAAATGGCCAAATAGAAAATTGAAGATATATGGCATTCAACAAGAAGATAGTCTTATAAGCTAGTGTGGTCGATTTAAGGCTTAAAATTTGAGTGTTCATCGCCAGTACATGGCATATCCTATAGAGAAATTAAAGATGATTTGGAAACTGCTATAGGAAGTCAGCCAGATTTTGTATTAACTACCGAGGTATCAACACTGGAACGGCTATTAAGAGCGACAAGGCGAAGTCTTCATTGGAGACATTTTTGCACAAACCACGTGTGGTCTCCAATGTTGAGCCTTTACAATGGTGAAAATCGAATCAACGTCGTTTTCCAAACATCCAAATATTAACAACAAATCTTCTCTTCCTACCTGGATCATTTACCTCTGTGCGAAATTATATTTTCAACCGGAACCAATTTATTGACTAAACACAAGCAATCGTTTAAGGATGAAAGTGTAGGAAGATAATTTGCCTTAAAAGTTGGCTATAAACGGTTATTGATTGTCTTACACATATCGCCATGGTTTTTTGTTCGCCTTTAATATTTTTATTTTCGATGTGTGTATTTTTAATTGCTATGCAATTTATGGGCTCGTTTTTTGTTGTCCGTCCGTCCGTTGTCCGTCCGTTACCCTCCTATCTATTTGCATTGGGTATATTAGGTTATCGATTTTTTAAATTAATGCATGAGAAAGAGGTGCCCCACCCCTCATCTGTATCTCCCTCGCTGTGTTATTTTTTAATTAAAAATCATAGTAGCCTTTTTAATGTGTTTTCTAATAATAATAAAAACGTCATTTATATTCGAATCGATTTCGAATCCTTAAATTTTTATCGAATCGAATCTTCATTAATATTCGACGAATCTCGAAATTTTTTTCCGAATCGAATACCAAAAATATTCGATTCGAAATCCAGAGGCGTAATTGTGATGGACTAAATTATTTACGTGGAAGTGGATACGTTGTTAGAACAAAATAGTGAACAGCTACTTTGAGTTTACAAAGTATTGCCTTCTTATATCTTTTCAGGAATAATTTCTAAGATTATTAAAGTTAGTATTGCTGTCTTATATTTTTTATCCAGGAATTATTTCTACCTTAGATATTTAAAGTTATACTACTTTATATACGATTTAAATATACTACAGAAATTATTTTATAAACAAAGTAACTTTCCCCGCTATAAATTTTTTTTGATAATATCATGTTTCTCAAACGGGTGTGATAAGCACCAGACCGCTGAGCTTCACCAACCTATGCTGGTAACCGTGGAGGCTGGTTATTATCAAACTGGTCATTTTAGGGTAACATGCTAAAGGTAAAACTAGGTATTATTCTCTTTTTGATTCGTGTTCAGTTATAATTTAAAAGACACCCTAAAACAAAGTTTTAAGTTAAACCAAAATTTATGCCTCTTAATTTGCTTTTTATAAAACACTAGCTGACCCGGCAAACGTTGTTTTGCTAAAAATACAATTTTCTTTAATATAATAAAATTCGAGAAAACTTCAGCCTTGTATGTATGACGTCATTATTGTATATGATGCTATAAATTAAACTGGCGGGGAAATGTCCGATATTTTTAAAACTAAAAGGTATTTTAGAAATCTGAAAAAGTTATTTTACCCCTGGCCGCCCTGAGCATCTACGGCTAAATTTTTACGCGAATCGAGCTGTAGTTTCAGAGTTTAGCCCCTTTTTAAAACGAAATGTCCGATATTTTTAAAACGAAAAGGTATTTTAGGAATTTGAAAGATCGACCACGTGATAATAATGGCAAAAATTGCATAATTTAAATTTTATATATTTATTTTAAAATAATTTTGACCGTTTACTGTAACATTTTTATTATTCTTTTAAATATCTAATTCGAGAAAACTTCAGCCTTGTATGTATGACGTCATTATTGTATATGTTGCTATTAATAAAACTGGCAGGGAAATGTCCGATATTTTTAAAACTAAATAAATTTTAGGATTCTGAAAAAGCTATTTTACCCCTGGCCGCCCTGGGCATCTATGGCTAAATTTTCGCGCGAATCGGGCCGGTAGTTTCAGAGTTTAGCCCTTTTTTAAAACGAAATGTCCGATATTTTTAAAACTAAAAGGAATTTTAGGATTCTGAAAAAGCTATTTTACCCCTGGCCGCCCTGGGCATCTATGGCTAAATTTTCGCGCGAATTGGGCCGGTAGTTTTAGAATTTAGCCCTTACATACATAACATTTTTATTATACTTTTAAATATCTAATTCGAGAAAACTTCAGCCTTGTATGTATGACGTCATTATTGTATATGGTGTTATAAATGAAACTGGCAGGGAAATGTCCAATATTTTTAAAACTAAAAGGAATTTTAGGATTTTGAAAAAGCTATTTTACCCCTGGCCGCCCTGGGCATCTATGGCTAAATTTTCGCGCAAATCGGGCCGGTAGTTTCAGAGCTTAGCCCTTTTTTAAAACGTAATGTCCGATATTTTTAAAACTAAAAGGAATTTTAGAATTCTAAAAAAGCTATTTTACCCCTGGCCGCCCTGGGCATCTATGGCTAAATTTTCGCGCGATTCGGGCCGGTAGTTTCAGAATTTAGCCCTTACATACATACATATATACATACACTTTACTTTATATATATAGATACTCAATGAACAATTTTTGAAAGTTTACTTATTTTATAACTGTCGTATATATGGATTCTCCCCTGTCGTATCAGTATATACGACACCTTCCCTGACATTGAGAGTTAATTAACTTTCACTCTAGACTTTAGTTTAAAATTAATCAATACTAATGGACGAACCGTTTCTTAATGATGTTTTTAATTATTTTTAATTAACTGATAATTTAAAATTAATAAGGCCTTATGCCGATGGGTAAAGCTTCATGAAATATCATCGGTGTTTTGTTCATCTTAATCTTTAGGGGTTTATTAACTTTTTTATAATTTGTACAATAAACAAATTATTCTGACAAATTTTATGTCTGTAATTTTTACCTCAATTTAAACAGTTTCTAGATAGTTCCCCTATTTGTTTAAGTAACTTAATTAAGTTCTTTTACCACATCTTTATACCATAATTTATGTTTATAAGTAAGGTAAAGCTTCTCGAATAAAATTTAACAATCATACCTTTTTATCGAGTTAACTCCAAGTGCGGACGATAAAATATATTTGCCAAATGTTGAACTCAAAAGTAAACAATCACATTAAATGAGTCAATAATAAACCAATGTATAAATGATCAGTTAATTTATGGTTTAGAATTAAAGTTTTTGAACATTAACCACACCCTAAAAACAAATGTAATAGATGCTAAATGAATTATGATGAAAAGTGGATAAACTAGATCTCAAAAACTTATGAAGTATTTCAAATTAATTATGTATCCCCATCGTTATGAGCTTGTTTCATGTGTTCGGCATACCTAAAATATACATGTAAAAAATAGAATAAACATGACACCTTTTAAAGCAGACAATATTTACTTGTTTGCCCAGTCTAATGAAACTTCCCTGTGGCATCCGTCAATTTTAGCGAGTTGATACAGAACCTAATACCATATTGTTATGTAATAAACAAATTTTCTTATTTTAAATTTATCTATAAATTTTAAAAGAATAAACAATTTTTGCCCATAGAATTATATAATTTAAAGGGTTATTTATGGTGTGATACAACTAATTAATTATGAACATGGGCGTAGCCAGGGACTGGCGGCTCCCCTTAAATCCAAAATCCATAGAGTATAATTATTGCTACAAGTTCAAAAAACTATCATTTTGCCCCCCCCCGCTATTATTATAACCCCTCTAATTCCGATTTTGACTATGCCCATGATAATGATTAGCGTACCATAAATACCAGACAATGCAATATCACAGTGTATAAGAAAGCAAAGATCCTAGTAGTTCTGTTGGAAACCATCCTAGTTGCCATAAAATGTATCATCTTTTCTGGCGGGGATAAATTGTTTATCTTTCTCATTCGTTCCTAAATAGGATTGAAAGCCATAAATTACATTTTGATTTAAAATTATAGCATTTAATAATTTCCTATCTTCCCAACATTATCTAAATCTAAAGGGATGCTTGGAATTACTTTATGATAAAAATCGCTGAATGGGTCCAACCTTGCTTCGTACTTATCGTGATAATAACCTTTCTCAATTTCGATTCGCCGATTCAAGCCTTGGTTGGATGCTTCTCTCATTTCTATGCTAGTCTTTGGTGTCGAGCTGGATGGTCCGTAACTTTGCAGAAAACGGATTTTTTCGTACAACATTAAATTGTCATTCTTGTATTGATCCAATTCTTGTTTAATAATGTGAACCCTCTTCTTCAACTCGCCGTTCTCCTAAAATTTATGTAATCCATAAGTTAAACATCTTTATCCCATCCCAATATAAAGTTATTAAGCTACATTTCAACAAGGACATTATAATGCGCCCGATGATCCAAAATTCTCTACATGTTTATAATTATAAGAATAGGTCAATTAAATGTGAATAACTTATAGTCTGCTTAAAAACCACTTCAATTATATCAATTAAAATAATTTTTGTGTTATGATAACTTCTCACATATTCCAATTCTCTGTTCTTTGTTTTGAAGCGTTCCTTTTGGCTAGAAACTATTGGCAATATGGAATCAGCGCATGTCATAGTTGATGTTAAAGATTCCATCGAAGAATATTCTGCAAAAATATTAAAGCGTGTGCAATTTAGGTTTTTGCCAGATATTTTTAAGGGAATTTTACTTGGAGAAAATGATTGCGAAGTAGCGGCCTTCAGTAATTCCATTGAAGATGGAGGAGACTGTTGACCCTTGGTTTAAAACAATATAGTCAAGTCAAGGTTATAAATTTTATTATGAATATTTTATAAATATAGTAAATTAGAAATAATTTACCTCGCCATCACCCCTGTATCCGGCAGTGATTGATTCGAGGGCCGACAAATCCTTTTCCAATCTGTCAACCAATAGTGTCTTTTCCTTCAATTGCTTCTCCCTTTCCATGTTTTCCACCAACAAACGATCATACTTTTCTATAGCGTGAACATGAAAATTAATTCTAGATAGCGCATTCGGCTACGCTATATACCCTAAAGTTTCTATAACCTATACTGACCTAATCTTGCTTATTCCTCTCTTATTCTTAAAAATCTCAAATCATTTTTAAATTTAAAACCTAACAATATAACAATGATAGCCATTCATTTTTATTCTGCATCAATAATACCGCGGTTTATTTATTTCAATATATGCCGTAAGTAGTGTATAATCACGTGCGTGATAAAACGTATAAAATCATGGGGTTGATAAAAAAGAATCATCATAATCAGTATCGAGAAGGTGGATGGGACAGATAAATTAAGGTGGACGAGCTAAGGAGCTAGTTTGTAATGATTAAATTAAAGACGTGGTAATGTCTTGATTCATATATAAAATTAATATCAATGTATTTGTGTATATAAAATTAAACAACAATCGATAATAGTAATTTATAATGGCGGTATAAATATAACGAGGTTGTGTATAAGTAGTTTAAACTAGAAGGTACGAAACGTGAGATATTCAATCAAGTTATATGCATTTAAGTAAAGGAAAAGGTAAAGGATTTTACTAAAAATAATAAATATAATGAGAGTAATTTTACAAATGAATGGAAATGAGGGAGCTTTCCACCTCGGCTTAACAATATAAATATGTAGAGGACGTATAGCGGTAATAATAAAGAAGTTTATAATAATGACGCGTATAGTAAATGAAGCAATCATAGTTTTGGCTTAACGCTTGATCCACGTGAATTGAGATGGGTATTGTAAAAAAGGTTGAAAAGCCAAACTAAAAACTATAATACAGCGTTTTGGGGGTAAGGGGCGTGTCAGTGCATTTGATATGTGTAAAAAAAAACAAAGAAGAAACTGAGCACTAATTACGTTTGGCCAAAGGATTTCATATAATACATCGTGGGTAATGGGATAAACGAAAAACAAAAGATAACGCACGAAAACAATGGAGGGGATGAGATGGTAAGCATCACTCTCCTCTCCCCCGCTGCAACTGGTATCAAAAAGGACGTGTTAACGAAAAAAATAAAATCGCTAAATATAAGATGTGTATACGTATAAAAGAGCGTTTGGTCGGGTTGTGACTCAAAAATTGAGATGTTGACGAATGAGATTTTTTGGCTGTGGTAATGTTCGGGTGCACACGGGTTTCGTTGTTTTAACTAATGCCTTGCATTGGATAAATCATAACAGAAATTTGGATAAGGCTCGAGCATATATAAGTACAGGGAGCTAGTTTTTTATCACACTGTTTGTGGACGTTATAAAGGAAGGTTGGAGCTAAACTAATACAACTAGTAGTTTTGGTGTTTAATGCCTCATGTCGGTAAATATGACGATAACGAAAGGTCTAATGCAGTTTTCAATCCATGATAATCCGATAAAATCACAAGCAAAAATTTGGTTGAATGTTATAAATGCAAGGGGGTCGATTGGAAAAGAGATCGAAGTGGTAAAAAGATGTCGTAAAAATTGGGTAAAACAAAAATGATCAGGGCATAAGGCTTGTCATCATGTAAGATGGTGTGGTAGAGTCTAACATTTTTGCCTCGCTTGCAGAGTTGCGTTGATATTCATTTTGGCATGGTTCGAAGGTGTGTCCCCACAAAATGTTTGGACTCTTGACCCTTTCTGATTCCAAGAACGGGCTCTTGTCACGGTCAAGGTTGTCGGTTTTCACGGATTTTTTGTGCTCAACTTTAGTAGGTACGTTAGCCTTCCTCTTATTCACCCTTCTGCCGCCACAATCATTAGCGCCTCTGCCTTGAGAAACGTCTGGAAAAGTGGAACTGACATTCTTTCCGTGAACCAAGGTGGGCACAATTGAATGAGACGTCATTTCGATATTTTCGACACTATCAACTAGCTCGGACGGTTGTTTGGAGTTACCGTAAGGCTCACATAAATTGTTCGAATGGTGGTCTATATCGTTAAATTTATCGGCGATAGCTGAATCTTCTTTGTGTTCAACTTTTGTAGGTGGGCAACTTTGAGCTTTAAGCCTCATTCGGTAGTTGTGAAACCAATTGATAATAGATCTGGGTGGCACGTTAAATTCCATAGCGAGTGCTGAAATGGTATCGGTTGAGGGATAGGAATCCCGCTTGTAAACCTGCTTCAATATCGCCTTCTGAGCCGGGCTGAACGTCGATCTTTGCAGGGACGAGCCGTGACCACTACAACCACTCAGAGGTAGAGAGGAACGTTTGCTTTTAAAGGCCGTGGGCAGACGGGTACCGAAGGAATGATGATAAGAAGTGAACCATTTTTTAGGCGAACCTCCCACAGCAGTCCCTAATAACTTTTTGCTAGATGCTTGAAACCTCGACCCAGGCGAGGACGACCCCTTAGGTGACCTCGACGCGATATGGTTATCGAGAGGTTCGTCATTAGAGATTTGGTCGTCGTCGTCGTCAAAAAAATCGTAACCAGAAGATGCTAAAGCTGGCGAAGATAAGTCGTTATAGGCGCTGTGCTTGAGATCATTTTTGTGAGAAGGGGATCCATTGAAATCACTCAAAGAATAGTGCGGTGGTACCATAAAGGGTTTAGGTAGGTCGTCGATACTTTTACCATAATAGTCGGGCGTGTGTTTGAAATAGCTTTTAAACAGGGGGGAAGGAGTGTTGGAATGTGAAAGGGTTCGGGGGTAATGGATGGTCGCCGTCCCGTATGCGTCAATCGCTTTAAAACCCTCTTCTTCAGAGTTTGAATGCTGAAATCTTTGCTTCCTCTTGCCCGCACTCGACCCATTGGTCAGCGAGCTTTGCGAGGGATTGGTGGTGTGACCTTTAGCAAAAACAGGAAGCAAAATGATTAGGACATATAAATAGGGACTTAGTTAAAAGGTAGGCTAAGAATAGAATGTGCATGAAAATAATTAACATTTTAAACTTTTTTTCTTCTGTTTCAACGATTTCAATTTTTCGATATTTTCGACGTCGTTCAACCAAAAGTGCATCCTGATAAAGGGTTCGCGTCCTTTAAGGCTCAGCATGTGCCAGGGCTTGGGTTTTGAAAGTAGCTCGCTTACAGAGCCCTAGGGATTTAATTTATAAACAAATTAAGGATATATTCTAGGAGAAAAATATGTGAAAACAAATTTCATCATAGTGTATACTAATATACCTGTGATAGACCGAGAACCGCTTCTCCGAAAACTTTTTGCCCGATGTTAAAATTAATGAGAATCTCTTTGATGCGAGATGTCAATTGAAGGGTATCCAAGTTGCCTGAAACGGCAGTTAACTCCATGAGATGAGCTGGGGATGGGAATATGGGCGATGGACCCATCACGTAGGCTGTTTTGTTAGCAGGATTAATACTATCTTCACCGGATAATGCTGCATTTTGTTGGACGGAGTTTTTATCGTTAAAACCAGACGTTTTTTGCTCTCCAAGACTGTCGTTGAAAATAATGGATGATTCTTCGCACCTGTCTTCGGGTTCCTCTTTATTCGTTAAAGGTGTTATTAAAAGTCCATTCGATTCTGGTTGAGCCGGACAATTTTCATCTGAGCAACCACATTTGTCATCTGTGATGGAGGAATTTGTCAAGCCACCGCCATTTAGCGAATTATTAACGGGTCTGTCGCTCATGGATTTTCCTTCACTAGAGGCGGGAGAAATTTCGTGAGCTTTAGTTTCACCTGTCAATTAAAATAATATTCTTGTTTAAAAAGCCACATAATAATTAAGTTGTGGTTTTGTCAAATAAGAAATATTTAAAAGGTTACCTTTAAAATAATCGTTATGCCAATTAAAGGGGTCGCTGTTATCTAGGTTTGCCTCCAGGCCGGGCAAACTCGTTGTGGGCTCATCTTTCGTTATCTTGCTATTAGCCGCTAGCTTATCATAGCCATTACTAATTTTAGCGAAATCTTCGGATTCTTTGCCGTTACTATTGCAAATTCCATTAAAGGTGGTGATATTAGTCGTACTGTGAGCGTTGGTGGCGTGTGCTGCGACAGAAGATGATCTTTTGTGAATCGAGGTTGATAGAGGCAATGTAAATTTGCCATCGTCCAAAAAGATTTGCATCCTAATAAAGGGTTCCCTTCCCTTTTGCGTTAGCAGGGACCAAGGTTTGGGCCGGGCCAAAAGGTCGCTCACTGAGCCTTGAGATAAACCTAACATAAATCATAGGATATATAGGTTATCTATCATTCCTCCCATTCCCACCACAAGATGCTTAGGTGGAATGATGGGTAATATATTAAAACCCGTTTTTCCATTTAGAGTCTTATCATTAATAAAACTTAAGAAATAATACAATTTTGGGGGATTTAACAGCACCTTAGTAAATGAATATTTCAAATTCCTTATCGTTTTTAAACTGAGTTTGGGGGATAGAGGGAAACAGGATTCAATATTCACGATATTTATGACTATAGTTACCCAAAACCATTTCTCCGAAAGCCCGTTGACTGATGGAATATTTGGCGAGGTGCTCCTTCACGCGTCGAACTATATCTTCGGTATTGAGGTTCGACCTGGCCGCAAATAATTCTTGTGGTACCGGTGGCAAGCTGCTTTTACTCGACTTAGTTCCCACGCTATTGTTGTTAGCAGTACTACTACTACTACTATTCAAACATCCCATGGCTCCTGAAATAGAAATAGTTGGCTCAGTCAAGCCGTGCTTGGATGATGAAGGGGTAACACGGGGCACACATTGCCAAGGACTTGTAGTTTTAGGATGGGTGATGGCGGGAGAATGGGGAGATGTGCAGCGAATACTCATAGTTATGGAATGAATTTTTCCCAAAGGGCTTGTATTAGATCCATTACTAACCCTGGAATCCGAAGTTGAAGAACTGGAAAGCGTCCTGCTGCGTTCGTTAAGGCCTCGCTCCTTAAAACACCACCACAATGCAAAATTAAAATTTAATGGCATAATAAAATTTCGAATAAGACTCAAGAGGACCTAAACTTAAAACAAGTCATCATGTTTTTTAACAATCCTCGCTTTGCATAATTATGCCTATTTATCCATTTACATTTAAATAATATTGCTATAGATAAAGGTGAATTACTTGCAAGTTGCGGTACGAGTTTTCCTCCTTTTTACGCGTACTCAAATTTAACGGGCTTTGGGTGGGCGGGGTGTGAAGATGGTTGCTGTGTGCAGCTATTATGTTGGCCCACATGGCTTGCGACATGTTGTATTGATCAACTTTGGGGCCGTATGAGTTGGCGGTAAAGATGTTGCCGTTATGGTTGTACGGGGGAGAGCAGCCATTAGTTTTAGGTTTAACTTCATCCTGATCCGACATCTCGTCGGGGTCTAGGCCGTTAGCATAATGCTGGAGTCCGGGGTGAGACCGCCGGTTGTAAAATGTTTCCCATTGTGACCTGTAATATTCGGCGAGATTGGCTGGACTGGTTAGAGCATTGGGATCTAACCCGTTAGCAATAGATTCGTGCGGAGCGAAGATTGGTGAAGAAAAGGGTTGAGGCGGTTCATTCCTCGAACCGCCCTTGTAATGCTGGTACATTTGGTGAGCGTAATTGTAAAAGGGGTGATGTTGCGCTTGGGAATTTTCATTCTGCGAGCGGGCCCGCATGTTATCGTCCTGCTGGTGCGTAAGCTTTATTTTGTCTCCTCCTGAGCGATTTATAGATTTGTTGGAGGAGACGTTCCCGTTAGTTGGGCAGCAGTTGAGGTCATCGCAATCGTCATTTTTAACGGCCGAGTCATCGTGTGATTTCGGCGACGTTAGGATGTTGTACGGCCGGCCTTGGTCCATAGTTTTCTGGGCGTACTGGTTTAAGGCTGAGCATGCATCTCCGTATCCCATCATGTCGGGATTTTTAAAAGCTGAGATCATTTTGTACATGAAAGCTGTAGCTAGGTTTACGTTTTCGAACGGTGCTATCTTGGAATCGGAGTAGGGAAGGGCGTTGGAGTAAGAGGATCGACCAAAGTCTTTGGCGTTAGAATCGAGGTTAGACCCAGAGGATAGACGATTAAGCGATAAAGGTGACGACGTTGTAGATGGAAGAGATCTATTTTTGGACTGGTCGTGCGGTGATGTTCCTGTGGCTGCGTCACATTCACCACTTTTTGAGATCATGATCGTCTTTTGAGATAGTGGTTTGGCTTGCCAATAATCGTCGCCTGGCTCCTCTTCCCCATTACTAACCAAACCGTTTGGCTGGCCTGTAATGACTTCGCGATCCGTGCTATTCCCATTTTTCTAAACACGCGCGAGAAATTAATGCTGATTAGTTTAAGCATTATTTTTATTAGCTAGTTTCGATACCAAAATCGCTAATGCAATTGCATATTAAAAATATCGGTTGCTGAATTAAGCGTGTTACCTTAAGTTACGCAAAATAACATATTACTTCGAGCTTGCTCCCATTTAGATGCATTTTTAAAAGTAGTCCCAAGTCATTTAAAGGCATTTAGCGACATAAAATGATAGTAAGTAGAGTACTTACATCCCCTCTAATTTAAAGGCCTTAAATGACAGAAAGAGTAAATATTAAAATACACAAATGTGTATTACATTGAGTGTAGCCTCATAGTCTCCGTTATGAGCAAATATGGGAGCGATTGATTGAGCTGGTATAAGGGTTGGAAAGGGAGATCCTTCCTCGCTTGCGCTATAATCTTTGTGCATCATGGCTTTTTGAGCTTTACACAAAATGTCAACAATTTTTTCTTTGGTTTGCTTATCCTCCTTCTTAGCTACACCATTTTGCGGCATTTCCTTAGCTGAATTAAATAACACAAACCAATTTCAAATTTTTTCCGGGTGCAAAAATCGTAGGTCAATTCTAAATTAACTGCTTGCCTGACCAGAATGCCTAGCCATCATGAGAATATGAGGGGAGTAATAATGATTTTGGGTGGAACAAAATGATAATTCTTTGAAATTTTAGCCATCGGTTTAATAAATTTCCACAAATATATGGATCTAAAGGGGGCAGCCACCCTTCCTGCCCCCCCCCTCCCTTGGATACGCCCATGCGTCTTAGGATAAAGAGAGGGCGAGAAAATGACAAATCATGTATAGATAAATCAAAAGCAAACATATATTTTAGACCTGGAAGATCTTTAGTTGTAAGCAATATAAAAATGAACAAAGATCAGGCTAAAATATATTTGAGTCAAAATTGTAGGTTAAAAAAAGTTACCTCTCTTGGGTGCCAGGGATTTTAAAGCCAGTATGGCGGTTTGATCGCTGACCCAAGCGTACATCTTTCGATAGGATTCTCTACCCTTACCAGATAATCGTTCCCATGGTTTGGGTTTCGATAGCAGCTCGCTCACGGTACCTTGAGACAAACCTTTGAAAAGAAATGGAACTTATAAAAGTCGTTTTTATAATATGAGCAAATGGCACATCCGCAAAGATGCTTTCCAAATACATCGTCTTTCCATCGCTAGTTTTCTACTGCAAAAGTTTTATATATGGAGATACAAAGAGCATTAATTTTATTGTTTCGATGACATTCCCTTAATTCGTTTGTAAAATGAAAGCCTTCGAAATTGTTTTAAAGAGATTATTCAGAGGAGGAGGAGGAATTTAAAGGAAAAATGCCCCGCCGTATTGTTTAAAACACTTAACTCTCACATTGGAAGAAATATATCCAAACTACTAACATGTATGTTGCACATTGAAAAAAATCCCCACCCTTGTAAGAAATCCTATTTTCCTACTACGAAACATCTTGTATTAACCGAGAGACAACGACATCTATACGCTAGCATAGCATAGAAAGGAGTTGAAATTGCAAAAATTACCCAATATGTATTTGGCGAAAACGCGCTGACCGATTTGGTGAAAGCATAGAGCTTCGCGCACCGTTTTCGCAATGTCGTCCGTCATGGGTAAACGGGCGGCGGCACCAGAAGGGTTGGCTCCTTCCTTGCACGATTGAAGGCCATCATCTTGGCAGGTTGTTGGCTCTTGTGCGAGGGAAGCGGAGCTCGGGCCCGGGTCGGAGGAATGTTTTAAAGTAGCTTTATTATCACAATCGTCGATTTGAGAAGGCGGGGGCGAGGGTATAGGATGTTGTGCAAGTTGCAAGGTGATGGATGGACTAGAACGAACGCCAAGGTCTGTGCTACAATTTTGGGTTTGTGGTGCGGGCGAAACATTATACAGTAACGGTGAAGGGAGGGCGTGAGAAATTTCGTTTTGGTTAGTAGTAGTAGTGGTAGTAATTGAGCGAAAGTTGGTGGTCGTGGTCGTAATAGTAAGATTATCCATATGAGCAGTGGTTGAGGATGGTTTTGAGATTTTTGTGGACGTAAGGTCGTCTCGACTACTAATACTACCGAACACACTACTACGTTGTTGGAATGTTGGAGTGTAGTTTTTGGTCTCTGACGAGGGGGCAGGTGTTTGTAAAGCTAATACTTCTGCGGAATCTTCCAAGTTACAATTTGAGCTAGGCGGCTTTGGGACAGGGTTCGATTCCCATTTACTAAATAGTTCGGCGTAATAATTGGCAATTTGATGGAGCGTTTTGGTAGATGGGACAGCTAGGCCTACGGTGGTATTTCCATCTTCGCCGCGAGTTAAGTCCAAGGTCGGGCCCGAATCTAGAGGCCAGGTCGGGGTAGTAGCGTTTGGCTTGATTGTGGCGTCGTCGTCGGCTAAAGGCGTTGAAGATTGTGAAAGTGGGTGAGTGCGAGGAGTGGTGTATCGTTATAAAAACAGAAAAATTGGGGTAAATATACACATCATATCATATCTAGTGTAATACAATACGGGTGACTGCGGTTACGTTATGTGAGCATCGGTTAAAGTGGGATTATAAATAACGGGGTGCGCGATTACAGCAACAGAGGTAGTATGGGAAAATCATGCGTAAAATTGGCTTTTTAAACCTTAGGTTCTCGTAAGTTGAAAATGATTCTTATCAAGATCCCTAATTTACTCACTTAAAATAATAACGCTGCACCTGATAGTTTGTTTGCTAAATATTTACCTTTTGGTATAAAGTCAACTATTCAAAATATCAAATAAGGTGAAATCCACAATCAAATATACCATTATATTAGTTGCGTAATTATAAAATGCAATTAAAAAATTAATAATTACCGGTCATCTGAACCTTTTGCGACCTTAAGGTGGAGTTTTCAACTTTGAGCGTTTTATTCTTTTCCATGACCAAAACCTCTAGCGGTTTCTCCTTTTCACCTTTAAAGCCATCTGACGAGTTGATCTCGCCCTCAGAAAACTCCATCGATTTTAAGATACTAAACAGATGAGGAGATATCCTTAGCTTGTTAAATGACAGGAATTTATGAGGGGATAAAAATCAATGTCTTAGGATTTTAATTTTACCCTGCGCATTTTTAACATGGCCCAATTAGCTCAAGTCATATCAGCTAATACACCTGCCGAACTATTCCTATCTCGTTCGATCGGATTTAAATTGCTTAGCAATTCAAAAATTAAATTCTTTAAAGACACACTCAATTTAAAATGTTAGTATTTTTTAAATATTTTAATACCAAAAACAGCTCATTTTCTGGTAAAATGTCACACATGTAAATTATGCCCCGCCAGTTTATATAGATTGTTGCAAGCCTGTTGTTACCAACCTAAGTTCACGTTTAATAGCGCTGTAATCTGCCATGGTAGATAAGCGCCGTTCCAATTGCTCGTATGCTACATTTTTTTGGTCCACATGTTGTTCGAGAAAAGCAATTTTGGTGGCGGAAGTTTGCTCCAAATGACTGTAATTAAGTTTCATCCCGTTGATTTCGTCAATCAAGTGTCGAACCTTAAAGGATGGTCATTAAGTTTTTTAAACCCATTTGGACAGATTTTTAAGATAATTTTGAAAGAAACTTTAAAAGAAATTCTGTAATTTAATCTTAAAAGTGTAAAATCAAGCTACCGATTGAAAAAGAGGTCCTTACAAAGCTAAACATTACCTCCTTTTCTTTATTTTCAATTTCTTTTTCCAATTTATCGATGCGCAAGGCAGAATCTTGCTCCGTGTATTGGCCAGAAATGACTTCTTTGCCCGCATTTTTACCAAGTTTTTCGCATTCGGTCTCTGCCATCTGGGCTCGCACTTGAAGTTTTTCAATGTCGCCCGCCATCATGTCAATCTCGCAATTCCTATAATAGTAAAAACATATTGATTAAATAATGAGATTTATAAATTGTTTAACTTTCATTACAACTATGCTAAAAGCTTAGTTCGTGATGATCGATTAGAATTAAAACTTTTTGATAGTGAAACTGAAGCTTAAAAGTCTTGGCATATTCAACCAAGTTTCTCATTGCTTTATCTTAGAAGCGTAAGTATTAAGTATTTTTATGAAAGCAACAAAGGTTTGCGAGATTAAGTTTACGGAATAATTATATGATTAGTATAATCCTAAAAATATATTTAACAATAAATAAGTCAATCGATAGTTTAAAATTTTGATTTAATTTCAACCTTCGCTCATTGTTACCACAAACCAATTTCTCAAAAAATCAGAATACACATCACATATATATTAGCAACACTTGTTTTGAAATTACGCTCAAACGTTTATTTTCGAAATACATAAAGGGAACCAAAATAAATAACAGAATTACAAAATCTAAACTATATTTTGATATAAAAAAACGATATAAATATTATTTACTTAGCCAACAGGTAGTCGTCGTATTTCGATCGCAATTCATGAAGTTCGACATTGACAGAATCAAAAGAGGTTCTCAACATAGTTATTTCTCCCTTCAAATGATCTATGGTAGATGTGAGGCCAGCTTTTTCTTCCCCACTCTCAATCAATTTACCCGCAAATTCGGACTCAAGTTCTTCTCGAATTTTTATCACGGCCGCCTGTACAAAAATACAAAATTATCCTTCCTTCGTCCACTTTATAAAAGCCAATAAATAAATTTACCATACATTTACGTCAATGTTTCTTTTTTTTAATTATCCACTATTTTTCGCATATATTATTTAGTTGACTGATAGGGCGCAAATTTATTTCCAAATTGTCCTGTGTAATGAGCTCCAAAAACATTCACTTGCGTTAATTCATTTAAAAATTATAAGTAAAGTACTGAATTTTGTATATGTCGCCTCATAAGATTTAAGAGGGATTTGCAACGTTGTGTCTATACGTCTAGAATTATAGCTATAGCATTCAAGACACACTAGTTGAAAGAGTATTTAAAACAAGAAAAGTAAAAATTATCAAACAAAATATGTAATTTTGTTATAAAAATAATAAATGATTCTATGTTTTAGCATAAAATCACATACAAAGTTATCCTAGGCATCAGGGACAATTAAAACACTAAATGTATATATTTATATTTGTCATATGACGTTCTTTGTTCCATTAATTTTTAATCGTAATGATCGATCTCGTGACTTGTAATCACAATTTATTAACTAGCATCTAAATTCCTAATTGAGATTACGGTCCCCTTTAAGTGCGGACCTTCGTACTTGAGCACTCAATAATTAAAAGACTCTAAAAGTTTATTCTACCTATAAGGATTTAGCACAAAGTTTTATTAAACAAACATAGTTAAGAAAATGAAAAGACACGAAACCCCTGCAATTTAAGTCAGAAGCATGGACGTAGCCAAGACAAGAAGGGGTGGCTGCTCCCCTCTAAATCCAAGAATTATCTGAAATTTATTAGAATTACGGCTAAAATTTCAAAAAATTATCATTATGTCCTAAATCATTATTACCCCCCTTAAATTCCAATGCTGGCTACGGTAATGGTCTGAAGAAGGGGTTTGTCCCAAACCCGAACCCCTGAACCCGAACCGGGTAAAACCCGATGTTTTACAGAACCCGAACCCAAACCCGAACCCATTTTTAAAAATACCCTTAAAACCTGAACCCGAAGAATACAAATAAGGGTTCGGGTTCGGGTTTTTAATTTAAAAATATACTGTGAATTGAATATCTCAGTTTTCTCTATCATGACAATGTAACGAAAACCATACGATTGCTATTTCAATATTTTTATGTTTCCGGCATTTTTCATTCATTAATCGATACTAATTATCTCAAGAATTATTTGTAAGTATTATATATATAGTTGATATAATATAATTCCTTGAACCCGAACCTGTACCCGAACCCAATTCCTTAAACCCAAACACGAACCCGATTTCAAAAGTTATGCCAAACCCGAACACGAACCCGCTTTTATTTTGGGCGGGTTCAAACCCCTGGTCTGAAGTGTTACTAAAAACTTTACCAATTAAAACGAAAAGACTCTTCAAAGTGAAAATAAGTCCACACTCGGACTCTACCTCGGTGATAGCAGTGATATTTTTGTCCGTTTCTTTGAGCTTGTGCTCCAATTTCTTAACCGCCTCTTCGCTTTGTTTAGCCGCAGCTAAATCCTTGTTGCAATCCTCCAGCGTGTCTCGCAACAGTTTATTTTCCAGCTCCAAATCTTTCACTTTTTGCGCCGATTTTTGCAACCTTTCACATTGCTCGATCAATGGGGACGGATCTGCAAAAAGTACGTTCATTATTTAAACCATTTTTTAAATCAAAAAATCCCATTCCTGGTGCAAAATGCGTGAATGTTACCAACTGTTTGCGACGCGCTTAATTAAAAACAACCTTTAAATATCACTATACAAAGATGTATAATGATATTTTAAGCTCATTTTTCAGAAAATATAAAGCGCCAAAAGTTTTTTAACTACACATATGCTAAAGATAGCATGCGCTGTAAGGTTGTAAATCCGCTGGGTTTCGCTTGGTCGACCTTTGCTTCAACTTAGACTAACCGTCGATTCTGGTCTATTTTTCAAATTTCGACTAAGCCTCGAGGTCGACTAAGAAAAACAGACCACAAAACCTTGGTCTGTGTTTTAGTCGATTAAACCAATGGTCGACAAACAAAACCCAGCCGTTTTTACAACACTAATAGGCTGACATGTGAACATAAAACATTAGTCATTTCGCTATTAAAAGGGCAACCTCGGAATTAGCACCGTAAATGACTATAATTTAATTAAAAAAACAATTTCAAAGGATAATATTAATTTACCCACAAAATCAATGAGTTGTTTGTACACGGCTAGGAAAGCGGCTTCGCCAGATTTACTCCTCTTGGAGAGCGAATCAATTTCTTGCTGGAAATTTTTAAACAACGGTCCAACGTATTTTTTGACATCCTAACAACAATAAAATCAAATATCGATAGACAAAAATATCAATTACGCTACTCCATACACAACACACCCACTTTGTTATGATGGGGTGTAGGAAGGTTGAAAAGCCAAAGTCACATTTTAATTATGATTGATTTATATGGCGTCGTGATTGAAAAAATTTTAATTAATATTTTTGTGCGACGCGGTTATAAGTGAAGCCAATACAGTGGCACAAGCAGACAAGGGCGCCGCCCCATTGAAATAAAGTGGGGGAGTGATTGAAATTTTTTCCCCAACTTCCAAAATTAACGTATATTGATTTTAAAGTAGTCGACGTGTCAAATTGCATTTGCTAGGGAGTAATGGAAGTATGCACTCATCTAGATCTATCTATCTATATGTATGTATGCTCTTTACTATTATTTATCTCAAATATACTCTTCACAATTTTAATGGGCTTCCCCGCTCGTACATAGCAAATTTTGATTAAACGGACCATGGGAGTTTATTTCATGAATCAAAACCCTTTTATCTAAAGTCAAAAAAGTTGTCTGTTACGTACGTTATCAAATAACTTATAAAACCAACATTAATCACAGCAGTTTTTTGAAGCGTATTTACTATAAATTTTTGCCTCGTGCATTGTAAAAGTAGATGATCGGATTTGACCTTAGTAGTCTTCAATCTATCGCCCCTTGAACTTTCGCTTCGACTAAAAACCATATTTAGCAAATACCCAAATTTGCAAAGATAAGCTAAGCCTGAAAGTTGGGCGACAATCCTTCAAGGTTCGTAATCTTAATCTTTGAAATCTAAGAATGGAGGGGAGGGGGGAGAGGGTAATGGATAAAATCAATTGAGCCCGGCAAAAAAATTCTCACACAAATCATCCCATATTTCGACTGAAATGCATTAAAACTTTCAAAGCAA
Source organism: Gordius sp. MW1 (assembly GCA_964036665.1). Taxonomy (NCBI): domain Eukaryota; kingdom Metazoa; phylum Nematomorpha; class Gordioida; order Gordea; family Gordiidae; genus Gordius; species Gordius sp. MW1. Next base: position 35,405,862 of record OZ038526.1, on the reverse strand, counting down.
ATTTGTGAGCCCTCTCCCATCTGGATTTCGATATAAGGAGTGTTGCAAGAGTTAATGATATTTGGTAGATGAGGGTGTATATACTCACTTAAAATCCAAAGTATTCGATGATGATAATCATGATTATATCTCTTAATTTCGCTTTTGCATTCGCGATAAACCGTATTGGCAACATATTTTTTAAAGGATTTACTTACCTTATTGCATTTTCTTTCCCAAATACTACAAGGATGGCCTCGTAAAATAAACTCCTTTAATTTAACAATGTGAATAAGCGGGAGTGCCTATTAAATCTGTGTGTACCATTTGTGCCAGGCTCCTCGATTCTCATCCGCAAAATTTAATTAAAGTAGTTATAAAATATTAATAAAAGTGAAAGCGCATTCACTAAGAGTGCTTGGACTCGCTATCTATTACGATTTGTTGTAATACTCCTTCCTTACCACAAGCTCCACTTACCAATATACTATTATAGTATTAACTCTACATACATACACTACACACCGTACATACATTCATGGCTATTAAAAATGAGACAAGCCCTGCCTGGCTGCGGTTTAGGAGCAGGCAATATTTTAAATTATAGTAATTAAGATTTAATCAAGGAGAAAGGGAGTGAGTTACATGATTTGCGAATAAATAGAGATAAGGTAAAAAGGAGGGACGGGGCGGGGCAGATTGGTACTGACCGGTCGGGGTGGTTATCAAAATTATTATTATTATATTAGCTAATGTATTTATGAGAGGGGGCGGGCGGGCGAGTGAGTGGTGATGGTCAACAAATTGGTGCGTTAATTAAAAAATAATAGTAGAATCGGCGAAGTACGATTTAGGGACAGCCGAGGGGATGGCTGAAACGTAATAAAATTTTAATATGCCAAACTGATTTCATTTCCATCATCCACCCAACTCTCTCTCTCTCTGCCTCTCCCCTTTACAAGCACTTATACGGGGCAATAGTAGATATTTAATATATATTAATAAATTTAATTGCATATTTCCAGTCTCAGGGAACAATTAAGCACAGGGTAGGTCATCATTCCTTAATATAGTTTTAGCTGCGGTTTAATTGGATCGCAGTATATATCGCTGGTGCAAAATTAATAAAACCACTAGTAGAGGTAAGTCTACTAACATTTCACGAAATTGACTTTTTACATAAAATTTTCCTCAAATTTCTTATTAAAATCACAGTTTAACGATTTCAAAATTAATTCTCAAAGTGCTGTTCGTCTCATTCAAATTTTATTTTAATAATAAAAAGATTTGTGTTGTGTGTGTGCGGGGGTGATAAGCTTGAGAAGAGCTCGAGGACAAAATGTCATATTAAGCGGGGGCGCAATAAAAGTGCTAGCTACCTACTCAAGCAAGTAAAAGTGTCCAGTCCGGTCAAGGAAAACTGAAATAACTTATCGCCGTTGAGCTGCTGTCAATACTATCGCCGTATCCCAGGCCACAGTCTCCCGTTCGTTAATCACGAACGTGGCAGTGGCACAGGCAAATATTCATTTGCATATAATTTGCAAACGCCACTTCTTTTCCCCTTACCCCTGCTTTAATATAAAAAGTGAAGAATATATGTATATATAGTGAAAAGTGGAAGAGCGGGCCATAAAGCATATATGGTATTCCGATCGCAAAGCTAGTAATGTTTGATCTAAGATTTGAGGGTAGGGGTATGTGGAAGGCACAAGTAGAAGGCATGGGCGTAGCCAGCATAGAATTAGAAGGGGGGGGGCAATAATGATTTAGGGAGGGGAAAAATGACTATTGTTATAAATTATAGCCATATTTTTTAATAAATTCATAAGATTTTTTAGATTTAGGGGGCAGCCGCCCCTCCCTGCCTAAGCATATGGTGGGTGGTGATAAAGAAAGTATTGCCAATCATCGATTGTCAACCCCTACTCCCCTCCAGCCTAACGTCGCGTGGCTACTGGCTAGTAGTATTAATTTAAATGAGCCTGGCGAGAGCTGAAGCCACTGTGTGAGTGATAGAATGGGGGAACCCGAAATTGCATATATTAATTTAAATAATTAGTAACGACCGACACACCTACCATAAATAATTATAAAGAAAAACGGGAAAATAGCGTATAAAAAATTACAATTGCTAAGTATAAAAGATTCTTAGGCAGCCTCTAAAGTTGATTTGGGGGTGGCATGCAAAGTCAAATTTAATAAAATCCAGATATGCCCCATGTAAAAGATTAAAAAATAGTCGTCGATTATAAAAAAATTTTCCTAGCCGTATAAGCATTTTTTGGTGTAAACTATAATGAAGATGCATTATTTACGAGGCAGCAAGGCATGGCTTACTTCGGGCGTGTTTTTCTTGAATTCACGACTTTGCTCAACCAACTTTTGGCGGGATAGATCACTTTCGTCCTGACGATTGGCGATTTCTAGTGCAACTTGATCCAATTCTTTCTGCGATCCCAAAAAATAAATATACATATACAAGTTGCAAAAAGTAATTTATAGAGGCAATCAGCCGGGGCACAAAAATATCGAATTTGGGGTAGGGCGAGGTTGGAAACCTGAAAGGCAAACAGCGGTCATTATAAACGCAAGTTGGACAAGACAACCGACTGAAATTAATTGATTTACAAAAAGTGGTCTATATCTAAAAATTTGGCTCGGGCTAAGTCGAAAATATTAAAGCCAACCAGCGGTCATTAGCTAGACTATTTGCGAAGGCAAAATAAAAGTCTTTTACATAAGCATAAGTCCACACTCATTAAAATCCCGTATAAGTTTCCGCAGCAATTATTGAAAACGGAAAACCAAATACGAGCCCATAAATTGCATAGCAATTAATAAATATTAAAGGTTAAATTAAACATTTTGAAATAATGAAAGTGTCGTAATCAATCATGAATGATCGTGGAGGGTAGAGGAGTCGAGAAAGACAGGGTTAAGCACCTACACTGTATTTTACCTTTAAGACCGGAGAAAACGCCAAATTATTATTATATAAATTAAGTTTAAATTTCAAAATGGCCACGGGCTAACACTTATCACGTTACAGAGTTTCACGTTTTTAATAGGAAAGGTATGGTCTAGAGGTAAATGATGATAATGAATTCTTATCAAACACATATTTGGGGGGAGTACACATTGTACTTTGCAAATAAAAAATTTATCCTATCGCCCCCACAACACGCAAAAACTCATTAAATTTATTCAGGGACGGGGGCGTTTATTTTATTAATCAGTCAGCAAGCATGCAGGCAGGCAGCACGACCAAACTCAGCCCTACAAGTATTTTTTGTTGAATTTTGGTAACCCGCCTCGGGGGCTAACCAAGCAATAAGGGCGAGAAATTTGATACCAACAAAGTTCAAATTTTGTTTATCGGTGAATTTTGTACTCTAGTTTAGATATTGTTTCGATGACAGGACAGGCGTTTAATAAAAGAAAACTCTCCCCGCCCCCTAGCCAATTTATTTAATTTCCAAGTCTGTGTTGGAAAATTAAGGCGCTTCCAAGTACCAACCAAGGTAATGTTATTAAATCAAACTTAAAAAGGATGGATGATATGGGGTAGAGGAGCGCTTTATTAGTAATTGGCTTTTATAGTCTCCCTATTTCGGACACATTCTATTGGGCCGAGCAGCAATAAACCAAAATTCAATCTAAATAAGCCTATAATTGTTGTAGCTATCTATGAGGGATGGATGGATGGGTGCGAAGGTGGAAAAGTCATAAAAGTAAAACGTGGCCTGGCTTTTGTGTGGTAGTAGTAGTTATTAGATGCGATATTAATGCGACGCAAAAAAAACTAAAATTATGGATGAGCAACGAATACATGCATGCAACAGCATACCTGTAGCCCCCTCCCCTACCCCTGGGTGATAGAGTATGGGTCAGGACAGGACTTAGTCAATTTTATGATAGCTATTAGCCTTTTATGACTGTTTTGGTAGTAGTAGCAGTAGTAAATTTACAAATGGCGAGATTGCCCAGCTTTGATTTAGCGCCCCTATCTATTCCACGATATTTTGAGGTTTTTAATGGCAAAATTGAAAATTTAACCGGTTAAGAAGATGCGGGGGAGCTATTGATGATATTTAAAAAGTACACACACACTTAGTAGGGGATGATGAGTTTGGGTATAAGGTTTCCATGGGAAAGGAAAGCTTTTCAGTTCAATTCGATTCATGTTTAATAAGGTACATTATAAGCTTAGCATGCAACAAGTGATGATAAAATGAGGGCCTATAACCCCGCCCGCCTAATCCTAACCCCCCTATTGACGTGGAAAAGTGGGGATGAAACTTTTCGCGTCGTTATTAGAAAAAGCAATATTTGACGCTTCAATGGGTACACCCACTATTCTATAACTATTAACGACTACTACAGACAGAGACGGAAAGAAACGTAGGTAAAATAAAGGTATACATATAGACAAAGTCATACTCATACATAATGGAAAGGGAAGGGGGGAGGGGAAGGTAAGTATTGAACAAGACCCTGCAATCATTAACTGATCGGGTTCGGGAGGCGGGGAGGGGAAGGGAAAAAATAAATGTTGTATGATGTGCTCCGTCTAAAGATTGCACACAAAATTATTATCTATCACACGCAGGGCATAGCGAGAGAGGCAAGCTCAGAAGATCCTTTGTGTATGTATGTATCTATCTATCGAATGCGATACAGTCACATTTTAGACTTATAGATAATAAATAAAATAGATTCCCTATTATATCCCCCGCTCCCCTCCCCCCTCTTCCCAGGTAAAAACACTATTGTAGTGGTGCTGATTGTCACAGTAGCTCTGTTCTACCATTATTGAATGCTATATTTGACCTAGCAGCAGCAGCAGTTCTATCTCATCTATCAATTTCCTCTCAACCCGACCCCCACCCCCTCCACCATTGCCCTTCCCTCCCCGATTACTCATTGTTAAATGGATGGATGTGTGTGTGGGTATGTAGTGTCCCTTCTTCTCTTCCAGTAAAACTACCTGCGTTATCGCGAAATATAGCAAGTTGGCATAAAATCGCAATCGCCTCTGACCCCACACCCGACCCTGCCTGATAAGCCATAAAAGGGGGGAGGGAGGGGAAATTATAATGATTATTATTATTGCCTCGATGCGCTAAGCAATTATAATTGCCGGGAGGAGGAGAGAAGGACGGGAACGGGACGGACACATTACAGACAGACACTTTTTATCGAATGTAAAACGCAGATATCGATAGATAAAGGCGATGCCTCTTACTTATCACGTGATACAGGTAAGGTAATGAATGTATCGATAGGGTTATGGGAATTATTTAAAGCTATATCGTTCTTTAAATAATAGACGTGGAGCGTGAAACAAGCCTGGAGGAGGTAAATTTCAATATTTTATATTGAATAAACATGTAGGTATTACTATAACAGACTGACGGGCCGCTTTAAAATATAGGGCCGGACGTTGTTACTTTTTATTCTTCATCAATATGTTAGGTATGTAAACTTAACAACATCCACGGCCAATTTTTTTTATCAGAGGCATAAGAGGGAAGGGAGATAGATAGAAAAAGGGGGTTGCCGTTTATCAGGTGGAATTAAATCAGTGCCCAGGGCCTGATTTTTCCCATTTTTGCACGCGATACTACAATGCGATGCGACTTATAAAATATCGTTGTGTCGTGTAGGTGCGAAACGATGGCTAGGATGTATTGTAATATTAATTTTAAAAGTTGAACGAGGGGAGAGATAGATATGTAGGTAGACGTGAAGAGTATCCTCTTTAAAGGAGGGCTTTCAAATTGGTAATATCGATGGTAGGTATGTGAGAAGGGAGGCGAAAAAATTATTATTAGTATTAAAATTACACAAGAAACGGACAAATAATTTAAGATTCGTCAAACGCACTTTAAATTAAATGTAATAGGTAGTGGGGACGATTTTAAAATTGCTTTTGCCCGTAATTATTTTGGTTCCATTCAATTTATTTAAACTCAAGTCAGGCAAGTTAAAGCGAGGCAAAGATGCTGTCTTCGGCACAGCGTAGCTTGCGCCAATGTCCCAAATCAACCGTGATTCCTTTGTGTTCCTCTTCTGATCGCTCCTTCTCTCTGTCTTTTGTATGGTGTTAAAACCAATTATTATTACCTATCTAAGCTTAATTTAAAAAAAATCAAAGGCATGTGACGCCAGTAAAAAACGATTTATCTACGTGTAAAGCAATCGGCGTACGAAAAAGGGGGGGGGGGGATAAATAAACTGACTATAGGTGGCCTTTTAATGGATTTTTAATGGAAGGGAGCAGCAGCAGCAAAAGACATTGTAGATGCGCTTCTACAAATGTCCCGACCGAAATTGATATTAGTCCAATTATTTATTAGCGAAAGGGGGCGAGCAAAATTGGTCAGGCTTTTAATTACTACTCACTGCTTGCTTTAGAGCCTAGGAGCAGCGAAAATATGGAGGAATGAAGTCAAAGAGTGGCCTATGTCCAGCCTATGTGTGTACATGGTGCGAAGGGGATAAAGATACTCTGAGTGCGGCTATGATCTATTATTTATAAGGAAGGAGAAAGACCGACCATAAAATTGAGATGCGTTAAAATGTGAAAGCTTTTCATATTTGTGAAGACGACGTTAACCCAGAAGAAGCCAGGCAAAAAGGTGTGTAAATATGGTATGGGGTGCCCGTCTGGTAGGCAGAGTAATTAATTGATAACGTTAAAAACGTGAAGAAGAAAGGGAGGCGAAGACGAGAAAAATATGAACTGAAATGGATTCGACTCGCGAGTCTATGACGTTTTGACCCCTTTGATGATCAATATTACAACCAGGTTTTGGTGGCGATCAAAAGATCGTACCAATTGTGAATACTCAATCACGACGATAGGGAAGATAGCAAAAGGCGGTCAAAGAAAATCATTCATAGCTATTTAAAAAAAAATCACCAACGCGGACCTTTTTCGTAGGGCATAATGTAAATTAGAGAGTTTTTAATCAACCGACCGATTCTACATAGCCAAGGGACCGTTGCAAGTTGCAATACCCTATCGTTTTTTCAAATCTACGTCCGCTATTTTTAATTAAATTTTCTCGGGCTTTGAGGGTGAGGACTGTATAGTTAGTTAGAGTCGTAAGTGATCATTCGGCAATTAAAGATATTAACGAAGGAAATAAATATTATTATATATCAGCATTGTGTAAGTTTAGATTGATGGGGCATCCCCAGAGGTCGTGCATGCCTAGTAAAGTCATAGTTATTATAACTGTGAAACAACTTAAAATGGACAAATGTCAAACCTGACTAAGTTCCTTTAGCGTCCTCCCACCCCCTGCCCCTCGGAAATACGATAATTGAAAAGATTTGATAAATCATTTAATTATTATTATCTCCTTACGAGGGGACCCTTGTGCACCTAAAGTGAGGCAAGTTTTTTAATTGAAAACGATCAAATTTTCCCGAGCGATTTAAAAACGCGCTTTAAAATTTGGCGATCGGACGGTTTAGATAATAATAACGGGAAAAGGAAGATCTGGTCTAAGAAGATGAGGGCAGCTAGCTTATCACGGGAGGCGTATCTTTTCATTGAAATGCTGTCGCGCAAAATTAGGACCGCCGCCCCGAGAGAGATAAATAATTGCCAGGAGGGGGGGGGGGGCTTATGGTTTGAAAAATTAATTAAATTTTTTAGTTTCACCAAATTTTTATCTAATAATAACGTGCTCTCTTAACTACCTCTTTTGGCCATTGTTATTATTACTTCTTATTATTAGGAAGCGAGCGAGGGAGAGTGTCCTTTTTAGCTAGCTCGTTAGCTGAGCGCTCCGATTCCTTTATCTCTGGCATAGCAGAGCACTAGTAGTGTACCATTGAATATGTGGTGGGAATGGAGAAAATGGGAAAACACAATCACTAATAGCGCATTCTCCCTTATAGAAAAAGGAAGGAGAAAAGAAAGCTTCCAATTTTGGTTGTACATGATTTAGTATAGCCATCTTTCAATTCCCTTTCTTTTCTTTACGCTGCTCTCCCCTCTGTAAAACCGAGGAGAAAGAAAAATGAAGGGGAAAAAACTTTTTGGTATATTTGGCTATCGTCAGGTCGGGCACATAGAGAACTGCGGAGTCACTATTTTTCAACCCAAACCCGACCCGAAAGCCTTTAAGAAATTTCAACCCGACCCGATCGTTTTGAGTCACCCGTGCAGGTCTCTACGGGCACACAAAAAATATTTTAGCGCTGTGGGCAGTCTGCCTCATAGCTCACAATCGGGAAATTTCGCTTAATTTTTTAAACTTTAAAATTATGTAACGCGTTCTTGCCTTGCGATGTAAGCGTAGCAGTTTGAGACTGCGGTGGCGAAAGCTAACGCGTATTGACCTACTTGTCACAAAACTAGTTTAAGCGGCCTTCCTCCTATATATATTTTTACTAAAATACCAATCATCGGTATGGTAATTGAAGTGGAGAACGTGTTCTCACATTAAGTCCAAACGCTAAATTTACCCCACTTGCTATTTCAATGCAAAATTTCCCATTTTTGAAAGGCCTACCTACGCAAATTTAAAACGGAAATTGGGGAGGGTGAGAGGCAAGTGAGGGTGGGAGGGGAGGATTAGGTCGTGTTCAAACAGATTGACCGATATTTTACGAAATGGCCTCTACCATCCTCCCCCCCCCGGCTAAATTTAAGGGGAAAGTAAAAGGGAGAGAGCGGTCAGCCTTTTCCGATAAATTAATCAATAATTTCCAAAATCAATCACCAATCACAAGTCTAATCGATCGATCGATACCATACATTTATTTACCGATGGAAGCATTGAGATAATCGGCTCAAGTCAAAAACCTCACTCGCGTTATCGAATGAAACTATAAAGGCAGTGAGTGGTCTTCTTTCTACGCATGATTTATTCGCCGCTAACATTTGGACGAAACTTAGATAAAATTGAAATTGAGGTGAAATAACAAGCTTTTCATCCTTGACCCATTATATTCAGTATCCCTAGGACCAGGCTAAACTATAAAAAAATAACTTAAAACCTATGTAAACGTAATTGATGCGAACGATGGGTTGGACAATCGTTAGTTTGCCTTTTTCGTTTCCACACCAAATTTTAGCTGGTATCCGTTTAATTAACGAGTTGAAAATTTATTCGATGAGCTAGGTTGGAAAAATGGGAAAATTGCGCATTTCACTCGTTGTGATGACAAATAAAAATCAGGTCAGTGGGTGATAGGGGCCGTACACTATAATCACTTAAGTTGGAAGTGGCGAATTTTGTCCCCATGTTATTTTAATTATGACAAACCAAAATTTGTCCGAAAAAAAATAAAAGTCAACAATTAAATTGGCATCGAGATAGTATTTTATTAGTAAAGCCCAGATTGTAGGAATTTAAATTATTTGCTAGAAACACACACGACAATATTATTAAAGATCTAGGCTAAAAGGGCTCTTAGCATGACCACTAAGTAATTATAGCTACAAGATGGGATAGGAAATTAAATTTTTTAGAGGTTTTATGACAACAATTTCCTAATTCAATTCGAGCCATCGATTTTGCATAAGCCAAACTCCGAGCGCGCACTGATAAATGTAAACTAAACCAATTTGTGCAAATTAGATAGCTGTCGCCATCTCCTCGACTTTTTATTACTAAGTAGCAAACTTTTCAAGTCTTAAATTTAGTGAAATGATGTGATCTCGTAACCTTATTAATAAGATATATTTTAAGAGGAAGGCGACATAATAAAGGAGGGGGGGGGGGGGGGGGGGGGGTGAGGATTTAAAATGCGAAATTGTTAAAGTTTAACGCTAATTTGACGGTGATTCATAAAATTATTTATGCTGCAATGTTACCAGTAATAGCAATTATTATCTAATTTTAAAGGGGCTAAGAGGAGACGCTTAAGAAGCGATCATTCTTCAGGATGGCCTGCCTGATCAAGGTTTAGCTTAGAACATTCGAGGCAAAATAACCAGCCCCCCCCCCATTAAAGGTTAGTAGCCCAACAAAATTCTGACGCGATAGGGCTAAAATAAGCGGCAAAAAAACTTTCAAATATAACATCGAATTCAGGGGGAGCGAGGAGATCGCGAATTTTTTGTTTGTTCAAAAAACATATTGGCAAACAGGATTCGCAGGCCGACACTTCGTTTCATGTTTCACATAAGGATAACGCGTTACTTAAAAAACTAATTAATTTCGCAACGTTACACTTATTATTTAGCTCCGATACATGGGCGTAGTCAGGGGGGCAGCTGCCCTCCCCACTTTAAATCTCAAGATTTGTTTAAATTTTTTAAAATTTCAAAAATTGATCATTTTGCTCTTCCCTAAATCATTATTGCCCTCTTATAATCCCAATGCTGGCCAGGCCCCCATAAATTATGTTACTCGAATGTTGAGCGCTGGCCACCCTCTTTTTATGGGTTAAGAGTTAGGGTTAATGAAATAAAATCGAATATCATACAAATTTTATACATTGGCAAACATTCGTCCGCCCAAAGCGCAGTTTTTCATGGGGGCGGGCAGGGAGTAAATTGAATTTGATCAAATTGTATTGTGTATTAGGGGTTGGGTTTGAACAGTTATCGAATAAACACATGTTGTAGCAAAAAATAAAAGTTTTAGATTTTATTTCGGTGCTAGGCTATACTCTAAAATTCCCGTGAACTTAAAATCCTTAACCTCCGATCATATCGAGAAAAAAAATCTATAAGCTCTTCTCATGCACACTTTCAATTCATCCCTGCGGTTCTATCGCTCTATTGATCTTCACCCTCATCGCTCGCCCACATAAAACATTGAATACTTTTTCAAAAAAACAGAACTTACACTTTTTATCCCAAATTTATCCAACTTTTTTTGATCGGCCCAATTGAAAAGGTCAACTTTTCATCTATTTTCATAAAATTAAGAGAGTCCGTGATCTGTGAGCTTAAAATATTATTTTTTAACGAACTCATCGTAGATTGGCCTTAAAAAGAAATAACTGGTCACTTCAAAATCGCAATGCTCATATTAAAAAGAAACGAGAAGCTTGGGAGCATAGGGGTTAGCGTTAATTAGATGGCTAGATTAATGTTGAATGTCAAATTAATGGAATTGATCTCCTCTGCCCCGCGCAACCCCACATCATTGATATTACGGAAAATAATTAAGCCGAAAGAAGACTGGTGGATTATTTATCAATCAGGAAGACCCGTGTCCGTGTATGATGGGGGGGGGGGGGGAGGGCATTGGTGTCAATTTCACGTACAAATAAAGAGCTAGCTACTCACGTTATTAATATTAATTAAATCTCTCAACAGGAATTCAGAATAATAAATCAATTCGATCACCGGTGACAACTAACTAATACCTCGTTATTGTTACAGCCTAAAAGTGAAGTGAAACAAATGAGTGGGACCGTATAATGTGGTGGGCGACATATTTCGCACCTGAGGATGGGGAATGGACTGGAAGGTCTTGTAAGGGGAAGAACTAAACAGATTTAAGGTATGTGAAGCTTTCAAAAAAATCAATAATCATTATCGAGCCGAGGGACGGGTAGTATATATATAGATGATAAAAGTGAAGATCAATTACATTACTCAATACCCCTCTGGCCCTCAGCCCCGCGCTGCTAGAGCTATAGAGGCTTTTAGCCGTGCTCTTAAAAGCACAGGCCTCTAGCTTTAAACATTTAAAAATGACCGGGGTTGGGCAGCCTTAGATTTAGAGAATTACACAAACGGTGAAATGAGATGAGAGTGTGCGCCTTAGTTGTAATTTAGCAACTAATGCATTTGCCATCACAAAGAATGGGCGCGGCTATATGGATGGATGGACGGATGATCGAAAATCGGGGTAGTGTTGTTGATACGTCGACACTCCTGTACAATATATGTCAAATCAGAGGCATGTTTTGTTGGATGTGAAAGTATTTTAGAACAACAAAAATAAATATAATTATAATAACATCATTTCCGAAGCATGTATAAGCAACGATCTTCCCACGGTACCACCAGGATGTAAAAAGGAGCTAAGAGCCTAACTATGCAAAAATAGACCGTCCCCTCCCGTATTTGAAATCTTTTTGCGTGTAAAACTGACAAGCCCCTTTCATCTAAATAAACTCCAAAATCTTGTGACTTAAAATTGACGTATGGGCGTAGACAGCATTGGGATTAGAGGGGGGCATTAACGATCTAGGGAGGGGCAAAATGATCATCTTTTCAAATTTTAGCCATAATATCAATAAACAACAAATTTTTGGATTTAAAAGGGGGGCTGCCGCCCCTTCCTGCCCCCCTTGGCTATGCCCATGCTTTGGGAGATTTTCATATCCGTTCCCACAAAGTCTACGAATTTTTTAATCCCTCCAGCCCGGGCACCACCCCAATCGAATTGCTGTTAAAAGTCGTTCGATTTAAATGAATACATAATCTCTTAGATCGTACACACACAGGCGTGGGGAGTGGGGATGAGTCTTATTTAAAATAAAATTCAAATTAAATTTATTAAATCCCGCCTCGGACTGGTTCGAAACACCATTTAAACGACACGTGCTTGAATTTGTGATTAATTAAATTTTAATATTACGGGCGGCGTGCTTGCTAGGAGACTACTAGTGTAGCCCCTACCCCATTTCTTTTGAAAGTTAAATTTACAAAATATTACCTCCACCCACCCACCCCCTCCAATTTAACGGCGTTTAAATAAGGGGTTGGGTTCGTTGTTTTGTTTCAATTTTAATTTGCCTCCCCAATACGATCGTCTATCGGTGGCTTGTAGTTGTGGTGGTGCGGTAGTAGTAGTAATCCGTCCGCATTTTGTTTCAAAAATTTTGTGATTAAATTTTGTTAATCCTCAAAATAAATAAAATTAAGTCATGAACCTTTTTAAACTGCTAATTGCGTTTAGATAACCAATACTCATTTGGTTTTACATATTGAGGCAAGTTTTATTCGTGCCTTTTAAGAAAGGTGAAAAACACTCATGCCTGTAAATCATCCACTCTATTATTTGTAAATTAAATCCTCGGAAGGAATTATAATTGTTTCCCATACGAAATGAGTTTTCTTTCGAGTTTTAATACGAGGATGTATTAATTCTAAGTAGATAATAAAGTGAAATACTCGACAGAAGAAAAGAGTGTCCTTCAAGGAGGCATCATAGGATAGTAACTAGTAAGTTTATTATTGCATAGTTCCTTTAAGGTCGCTGCTAAACAAATCTATTAATTAAAATTAATAATCTTAGCTCTCTCTCTCTCCTTCTTTCTCTATGCACAAAATTCTCTCATTCCCACGCGCTACTTTATTGTGTTCGCGAAGAAATATGGTCGTCATACATAATAATGGGAATTGATGAATGCCAAAATCGCTGGGAAAATTTATCAACTTTCTAAGATCTTCAAATAGACTTCCTATTTGAAATCTATGCGCGCCTCCGCAACCGAATATGATATACATATTCAATTATATAAAGGAACACTACCGTTTTTAGCAGAGCCAAGGCTTTACAGAGGTTAAAAGATGGAGGATTTATTATTTACAGACCGTCGTCCAAGGTCAAGTTGCTCACAAATTTTCCGCAAAATACCATTTTAATCAGCACCTAAATACGCTTAAATTTGCATCAGTTTTGAATTTTATTCATGAATTTCATTACTAATGCAAATTTGAGATCAAAAGTTCCCTTCAAATTCATTATACCTTCTCACTACAACGCTACATTGACAGGGGCGTAGCCAGGAATGAAACTAGAGGGGGGGGCAATGATCCTTAAAGGAGGGGCAAAAATAATATTTTGAAATTTAAGCCATAATTTTTATAAAATTTTAAAGATTTTTATATTTAGAAGGGGGCAGCCACCCCTCCCTGCTACCCCCTGGCTACGCCCATGTATATTAATAAATTTACGCTAAAATGGTGATTAAGGCTAGATTAATATAAATATGGCAGAAAATACATATTGATATTGGATACACACACATCGTAATTAATCTGGCTAGGCCTTTCGCTCTACAAACAATGTATAACTTGTTTCTCGAACTTTGCACCATTTTAAGGGGAAGGGGTCGGGACATGGGCGCAGCCAAGGGGGAGAGCAGGGGCGGCTGCCCCCCCCCCCTTAAATCCAAAAAATTGTTGTAATTTATAAAAATTATGGCTAAAATTTCATAAAATGATCATTTGCCCCTCCCTAAATCATTATTGCCCCCCCCCCCTCCTTCTAATTCCAACGCTGGCTACGCCTATGGGTGGAGAGATGATAAAGGTAGAAATCAATCGTGCGGGGGAGGGCACCTTAGTCGAGGTGGGGTGGGGAAATTATGTATTTATTTCTCAAAATAATTTTAATGCTCAAAGTAATTATCTCAAGGACCTACTACTACAACTACTTACATACATATCGCGATTGCATGCCGCAATGCATACTTAACGATATAATAGTAAATGAACGATTATTGCATGTGAAAATGAAAGGGAACGGGGGGGGGGGGGGGTAGTTGCATTTTGCTTATACTTAGTAATGTTTGTGTAATGCAAAATTATCGCTAAATTTAGGCAACCGAAAAGTGTAATTATTATTATTATTATCACGGAAAATGTACTACCCCCCCCCCCCCACTATCAAACTTTCTTTGTAAAATCGTTTATATGAAGATAGATATAAAAGAGGGTAGGCGAGAGCCCCCCCCCCAACTACATTTTTTTAAAATAAAATTATACTTAAAAATTATAATTCAAAAAATTAGTAAAAAAGATGATTTCAATTTTGTGTTGATCAGTAGTTCGAAAAAATATTTAATTAAATTAAGCACTGCTAAAAATTAAAATATCAAAAATCAAAACGGTTTGAACGTTAAAACTTAAAAGACTCATTCGCAATTTTATTTCTTCATTTCTTTATTAACGGGGTTCTCAAGACAATACTTGGCAAGTTTAAAATATTTTGATTGCAAATGGCGTCATGCGATGTAAAAAAATTGAACTAAAAAATTCGAAATTGATATTTTACACAATGGAAGAGGGCGAAGGCATAATTAGGGATAATTGATAAAAATAAACAATTTTTTTTTATTTCGCCACATATTAATTGGACATTCAACCTTCCATTCTTTACTTTGTCTTTAGGCCTAAAACACCAATTACTAACTTTTCACAAACGGATTTTAAAATTTGTTTCTCAAATTTATTATGTACTAAGCTCAAAAAAAATGATAAACGAGAAAATTATTAATAATTTCAATAAATATAATTCATTGGTAAAAAGTATCGAAATCGAACTAATTTCTTATTTTGACCGAAAAGTAATTCAATATTTATAGAAAATCAGTTATAAAAAGTTTAGTAAAGGCGTCAGTCACTACAATGCTTTAACACAAATAAAGTGGGTTAGTACTAACTTAGTATATTCAAATTTAAACATCCTTTTATTAGGCAAAAAATATAAAAATGACTCTAAAATTAAAACATAATTTAAATACTGTTATTATTATTACATATCCAGGGTGGGGGCAGGAAGGGGCTAGCCGCATTTTTTTTCAAAATTTAATATAATTATGGCTTAAATTTCAAAAAAATATTATTTGCCCCTCTCTAGACATGATTGCCCCCCGTTTAGTTCCAATCCTAGCCTATGCGTATTAGAAACAATAATAATTCCAGAATACATAAAATAAATTATCAGTTTTATCTTGGCAAAAATAAATATAAATGTATTGTTTTGTTCAATAATTTTAAAAGATATAATAAATTTTACCTGAAATTTGAGCAGATCGAACGTTTTCCAAAAATTGATGGTCGTTAATTGTGGATTCACCGCGGCCATTCACGACACTTTATGTAAAGATTGCGAAATTGTATTAGTTTTTTCAGGGATTTTGGGCAATTTTTTAAAATTTCAATTTTGGATTAAATGTGAATAATAAAAATTAATCAATTAATATGTTAATTTCGATCGGACGTCGTTGAGTTGCAAAGCGATTGATAAATATAGTCATGTTGTTATTTATCGACGACGACGCAAGTTACTTTTTAAAAAATAAATTTGAACGTTCTAAAAGCTAACAAAATTACAACACATTAATGAATTCTCAATTTCATTGGATGGTGATGGCAAAAAATAATCACACTACTTACTACATATACATATTTACCCCCATCGCTGCCTGCCTCTTTATACTACTACTACTACGTAACAATTATTTACTATAAATGGTTGATAATGTTGAGAGGAGGGTGAGGGATGCGATACTTAATCATTATAATGATAGCAAATTCATAAGGAGCTACGACCAGGGGGGGCTGCTCCGCCACTTCTTTTTTCGTAAGGTGTAAAAATATTTTTATGTCACAAAATTTATCAAAAGGCATCATATTATTTGGATGTAGCCAGCATTGAAGTTAGAGGGGGCAATAATGATTTAGGGAGGGGCAAAACCATCATTTTTTGAAATTTTAGCCATATTTTTGGATTTAGAGGCCCCCCCCCTTGGCTACAACCATGGGTAGTAGTCAACAAAGTATTAATAAAATTTTGTTATAATATTTATAATCATCTCCCACCCCCCCCCCTCCGCTTTTCATATCATATTTATTATTATCTATATATCTCTCTCCCTCTTTTTCTCATGCATATATACAACACTACTACTTGTTGTCTGTGTGTAAGGTAAGGTATAGGTAGTAGTGTGATTAAATTATTATTATCACATCCGCACCCAGGCCCGTACCTTACTAGGCGGCTGGGTGTAGCCAGAATTGAAATTAGAGGGGGGGATGATTAAAGAAGGGGCAATATTGTAAATTTTTAAAATTCATTAAAAAATTCTAAAGATTTTTTTAATTTAAAGTGGGGCAGCCCCCTCCCTATCACCCCCTGGCTACGCCCATGCTTATATGATGAATGCTTACATGGGCTCAGTCATTGAGTTTTGAAATAGGGGGCGGGGGGGGGGGCAATAATTTAGGGAGTGGCAAAATAAAGAGTTGTTAAAAAAATTGGTCATTTATTGAAAAATAATAAAGATTTTATTGATTGTGCAGAAACTTAAGGTATATTTTACCTAAAATAAATACATTGTATATATGTCTTCCATCTAAACTTTAAAATCGTTTAGGATGGGGCAATACGAATTATTTGAATAAAACCCTAGCCATCCTTCCTATTATCGCCCTTTCCTTTGCCCGAGCAAATTGTTAAGTTTGTATTGTGTACCGATAAACATCAATAGATTTAGGAAGAAGACCAAGTTTTTATTAGAATAAAAGTGCCCCTCGCCCCCCCCCCCTTAAAATTACCATACGAAAAAGTGTTTGCGTTATGATGGTAGCCACGCAAAATAGATTCAAATTTTTTATAATATATATATAGATTATTCAAAGATGGTTTTTTTACCCGAGCAAAGGAATTGAATTAATAATATCAAACGTCGTCAATTTTGAGGAATGTAAATTAGGAGAGAGAGATTGATTAAAAGTTGTGATATATTGGAATGGTTTGGAAGGTCGTATCGGCCAAGTAAGCAGGACACACAGGTAATCAATATCCAATTTAATTATTATTATTACCTATTTTCGGTTTTGAAAAATCAATCGCGACGTGCGTATCCCCTCGAACCTTATATGTATTTTATCTCTCTCTCTCGCGCGCGCCCGACAAATAGTATGAGGGGGCGATGAGGATTAAAAATCAATCTATAAATCTAATAATTTAGTATATATTGATCATATAGTATAGGACGCGATTGGAAAACGGATGGAGGTCTTATCACAGATATATAACAAATAAGGTGGGGGGGGGGGGAGGGGGTAAGGTAGTGACTGAGGGGCGGCCAATAGGTAAATAAAGAGGAGAGGTAGATAGATATATTGGTGTTATTAGAATATTTATTCATCACAGAAAAGTACAAATTGAATGAAGCTAATAATATTGAAAAATACAAATAAAGCTATTTAATGTATATCGACGACTAAAAAACTCTCTATTAAGCTGGGGAGCGTGGAAGTAAAAGCAAATACACAGGCAGGCAGGCACACGGTATAGTCTCTTTATAGCTCCTGGCAAACAATCGATTGATCACATGATTGATTTTGCTGTGCCTCCTCGTATTGTATCAGCGTTACACACATATATACTGGTTGGTTATAGGGGAAGGGGGGTGGGTGTGAGTGTATCAATAAATGTGATTATTATTAGTCTTGAATCGATCAATAATAATATCTTTCACAAATCTCAACATGCGGAATTAATTTTAAAAATGATTATGTTTGAGCCAAGCCATAAAATATTTAGTTTAAAATTAATATACATCTTCATGGGTAAAACTGATATTTTTAATTAATTTAAAAAAAGTTTCATTATTAATTTTGATTATATAATAATATCAAAAATTGTTAATTTATTATGTTTAATTAAACGCTTTTGCAATGTACGCTAGTTACCTTCAGGTTAGTTAAACTAAACAAATTTGTTTTAAATTTATCGAGGTATAAAAATTGAACTAATTCTTGAAAATTTTACTTACTTACAATTACAACCTTTACCTAACCAATCAGGCTATGTAACATCTCGCTGAAATTGGGTCAAATCAATTATATACATTACACGTTCCTAAATATCCTTATCGAATGCCAAAGTATTTTAATTGATTTTTTAAGATACTTTACTAGTAATTAATTCTTTCAATATAGGTTCATTATATTTGATTTAAAACAATAGCATAGCATAAATAAATTTCGCAAACATTTAGAATTTATAATAGGGAGGGAGACAACTTAAGATGGATTCTATAAACCCAAAATAAAATCATGGTACACATGTTATTCACATTAGATTTGTGCCTGCATGTATGTATCTATCTGTCTGTGTATGTCTATGTCACTCAACCTATTCCTCCAATTCCGTGTCGTTTAAGTCCAATCCAATTCCTTAACTTTTCCATTATTACCCCAGCAGATTAAATCTTCCCTCCTATCGCAAAGCAAAATATTTTTATACCTTCAAGAGTAGCGCTAGCACAACACATAATAGATGATGATTATTATTATTATATTAATGATCACCACCTATATACTTATTTATTTGTTGCACGTAGTATTAGTTGTGTGTGTGTTGCGTTTTAAAATACAAAGCAATTATCTATCGGTGTCTGAACAACGCCCAGTATTACAGTGCAGTGTGTGTATAAAATAAAGGTAATAATAATAACTTGACGATTCTCCCATCCCCTCTCTTCCCTTCCCTTCTCAACTACCTGATTTTATCTAGGTTAGGGCTAAATTGCTTTGCTGCTTTTGCATCAAAAAACAAAATTATACTTCGATACTTTCGCGTTTATTGATCTTTTGTTGAGATACGTAGTGTGAGGTAAATTGAATTTAAGTCAACTTTACTGCTAAAAATCAAATAGCATTAATATATTCATTTTAAATTAAGCAGGGGACGTCGTCACAATAGTTTAATTGCTTTCCACTGCAAAAAATTATTAGAGTTTTTTCAATGATTAATTCTTTGCTGTATTGATGTCTTTTCCTACAAAAAAAAATGACATATGGGGGGGGGGGGGGGTGAAACGTTTAAAAATTCAATTGGGGGGGGGGCAAAACATAATTTTTTTTAATTTTTAAGGGTTTTTGCATTGAAAACTTTTTTTCCCCATTTAGGGGTGGGGGCAGCCGCCCCCCTGCCCCCTCCCCCGCCTACGCCCATGTCCAATGATAATAAAATCTTATATTATATTTCAAAGTAACCTTTACATTTATTATGTTTGACATAAATGATTGGCGGGTAAAATTTATTGATTAACCACTTCCTTTTATTTTACTACACTACACCCATTAGTCCTATTTTTTCATCAAACCAAAATTTTTATTAAAAATTATAAATTAAAGCGAAAATTTACAGTTTATTATCTCCCGATATAAATATCTATTTATTTAGATTTAATTTAAATATAAATAACTTTCACATTAATTCCTTTCAAATTAATATATAAAAATACGTCAAGTGTATTTTAAACTTAAGTATTACCATGGGGCATGGGCGTAGCCAGCATTAAAATTAGAGGGGGGCAATATAATTTAGGGAGGGGCAAAATAATCATTTTTTAAAATTTAGCCATAATTTTAATAAATTTCAATTATTCGGATTTAGAGGGGTGGCCGCCACCCCTCCCTGCCCCCCCCCCCGGCTACGCCCATGAGTATTGCCATTTGCAAGCGGATTCAAAAATAGAAACATACACTTGAATTCAATAAAGGGCAAACCTTTGAGTTACTCAGCAACTTTATTTTTTAAGGCACAACTTTGGGGGGGGGGGGGGTCATAAAATAGTCTACAAATAATGATTGATGTCTAATGTTGAATAGCCGGAAATTGATTATAGGAACAATTGTTGAAGTAAAAACTCGTAAATTTTTGTATATATCAACATCTGTCTCAATTTAAGTTTCTTTCTACGACTCTCTATACGACCCGACCATGCGAATTTAATTATAGAAAAGTATTTGAATCCAAGGACTGTGAGGGAAAAGGGCTTGTGATAAAATCATGGGCTTAGCCAGGGGGAGGCAGGGAAGGGCAGCTGCCCCTCTCTAAATCCAAAAGCTCTTTAAAATTTATTAAAATTATGGCCAAAATTTCACAAATTTATTATTTTGCCCCCCCCCCCCCCATTATTGCCCCCCCCCCTGTAACTCCAATCCTGATCCTGCTATGTTTAGGAAATCACAATTTTATAATTTGTTGAAATCTTAACTTATTAGTGTAAAGTAAATAATGAGAGATTTTTTAAGAGGATTATTGACTCTGTCCATGGAAATGTCTATCACGTTTTTAAAAATAGTATCAAATCTTGTAGCGTAGGTGAGGAGGTAATGCGGCAAACACCCCCCCTCCTTCCCTGGAGCAAAATCCTTGCATCTTTAGCGCGAGAAATAAATAATGGCCTCATCGGCCCCCTTTAATGAAAATTTAAACATAAAATAAAATATTTAATTAAATCTAATAAGAATAATATAATACTTTTGAATTAAGCTAGCCGACTCTATTTTAATAAATTACTATTTTTTTATTTCAGCTTTGTACCTAAGTAACACACAAGCATGGGCGTAGCCAGCATTGGAATTAGAGGGGGGCATAAATATTCTATGGAGGGGCAAAATGATCATTTTTTGAAATTTTAGGCATATTATTAATATCAACAAAATTTTGGAATAAGAGGAAGCAGCCGCTCCCCCCTGCCCCCCCCCCCCCTTGGCTACGCC
The DNA here is from genome assembly GCA_964036665.1 of Gordius sp. MW1. Taxonomy (NCBI): domain Eukaryota; kingdom Metazoa; phylum Nematomorpha; class Gordioida; order Gordea; family Gordiidae; genus Gordius; species Gordius sp. MW1. Next base: position 35,384,639 of record OZ038526.1, on the reverse strand, counting down.
CATGCACACAAGCAATAGAACTTAACTTGTCTTCAATTACCTCCAAATAATAGCTTGAATCAAATAATTATGGTATAATATCCAAAGACAATAAGTTATTGTTTTAAAATTATTGTAAAAAGGAGCAGTCATGAAGTCAGAGAAAAGGGTATATAGTGCCAGAGGTCAGATTTTTTTGAATTGTTCGGCCCGAACCAAGCCCAGTCCAATTTTAAACTAAACTGCCCGCCTGAGCCCGCCCGAACTCTTCTAGATATCCACCCGGCCGGCCATGCCCAAATCATTAGAGCTGACCAACTGCTAGGCCTTTAATTTTTCTTTTTCCAATTTTTACCAATAATTTTGGTATATTTATACTTGTAAAAATTTGAAATTTAATTTCTGATATTTCTTTTGGATAAGACCTACGATTAATAGATATTATGCAATCAAAAAGTGACAAAAGAATACACCAAAACAAAATAATGCACTTTACAACAACTTTCATTAAGCCCGAATTTCCCGAATCCTTTTATAATGCCGTCTCAAGCGAGCCCAAACTAATTTTATGGCTGGCCGAGCTTTTCTGGGCTCTGTTTAGTGCATTCGCTCATGTATTATAGATTATGCTACATCTTCTGCAAGGAGTTAATTTTAGTATTTTGCTTAATTCGCTTCATGTGTAATTTTAAAACATACAAGAAATTTGGAAGTAAAAGTATCTGTTACAGGAATTTTTTATAATTATCCTGCTGTTATAAAATGTCCTAAATTTTGTGCAACGATCTATAGACGATTTGCCACCCTCTAGATCCAAAATCCTTTATTTTGCCCCTCCCTATATCATTATTTCCCCCCTCTAAAATCAACCCTGGCTACGCCCATAACTCTAGCTAATTCAATCTTTTGTGACATGACATGACCTTAGAATGTCGCAATGTTTTTTCATGTGATTACAACTACCAATATCTTGTTTGTGACTCTTAACGACTTCATAACGATCATTACCAGACATAATAAAATGACCTTAGGGTGGATCTTGTTTGGTCGACCTTTGGTTTTAGTCGACTAAAAACAGACCAAAGGGGTTTTTTGTCTATTTTTTCTGAGTTGCATAACAGACCAAAAGCTTATTGGTCAATTCTTTGGTCTGTGTATGTTTAATCGACTAAAACCAAAGGTCGACCAAACAAAACTCAACCGTTTAAATATCACTACACACAGGGGCGTACCCAGGTTTTGAATTAGGGGCGGGGGGGGGCAAAACGTTTAAAAGTTTATTTAGATTGGGGCAAAACATAAATTTTTTTAATTTTTTAATGTTTTTGCATTGAAAAATTTTTTGTTCCCGTAAATTAGGGGGGGGGGGCAGCCGCCCACACATATCTTTAACAAATTTGAAGATGATTTTTAAATCTAAGACTTTTAACAATGATTCCTTCGTATTATATAGAATAGAATAGGTTTTGCTAAGGTTCGCTGAATTATAGTCTATAAAAGATTTATACCTCTTTACTGCGACAACTCTTATTAGTTAAAATTAAAAAGTTTAAATAATATAGTAATTTTCATTCATATATTTCATCACGTTAAAGCCCAATAGTTTTATATAAAAAATTTTTAAAGAAGAGCATTGAATCATGAGTCTCGACACCAGTTTTGGAATAAAAATTCTGACACTATTTACCCCTTGCTCACAAAATAACCCCCCCCCCCTCCAGGGTAAAAGTTAGCTGATTAAATCCTCGACTTATCGAATGCTTAGAATAGAAATGTTGTTAATATCATCTTTTTAAGCATGGTCCAAGCACGTATTTTCAAATGACTTTTGTGATTATGTGCGTAGTGTAGTAAATGTCTCTGAACGAGAAAGGATTGTTATAGCATGACCTTTGGTTAAGTTGATTTATTTTATTTACCTAAAAGATTTACCCTTCTAATTACATCATTGAAAGTGGAAACAATATTATTAAAGATGCTCGTTGCTTTATTTCGGAATAGAATCCCAACCAGGATTTATTAAAAGAGGTAAGGGGGGGGGTGGGTTAAATATTAAATTTAGATAGTTCATTCAATTCTTTAAAAAATGTCTTTTAAGTATGATTAAAAAACTTAAATTATATTTGTTTTATAAATAATTTATTTAACTTATTTTAAATTTAAAAATGTTAGCAATTGTTGAATAAAACTACTCCACTCCAGAACAAAAGTTAAACGATAATTTGTAAATTTGAAAAATTTAATCAATTGATACACACGGATAATAATAATTAAATAAATTTATTTCAAATTGTAGGAGTTTATAAATAATAATTTGCAACGCAAAACTTCAGACGAAAATTATATAAATCTTTGTATTTAGCTAATATGCCTTTTACATGGGCGTAGCCAGGGAGTGGCAGGGAGGAGGGGAGGCTGCCTATTTCTATATAAAAAATTCTTTAAATTTAACTAATATATGGCTAAAATTATTGAAATTGCTTCGCCTAGGCTCTTATATATGTGACTTTGTTACATAATAATAAATGCCAAAAAAGATATAAGAATCGAATACAACACATATCAAATGGAGAGATCGAGTTTATTATTTTTAAAAATAATAACCATGAAACCAAAATTTTAAAATATGTGCTATATGTCATAATAAAGTATAAGAAAAAAAAGATTTATATGGAAAAAGTAAAAATGAAAATTTTTTAGATGAAAAACGCTTGTTTGAGGCTATTAGTAGCCCCAACAAAATTTATATTTAATTTGCACGGGCGCCCAGGCGGGCACCATAACAACATTACAGCAATTTGGGCTCAATGAGAATTTTTATATTGTTTTGTTTTCGTGCATTATTTTGTCACTTATTTGATTGTATAATATTTATTAACCGTAGTAGAGAATTAAATTTAAATTTTACAAGTCTCTGGTTAAATGTTTAAAAATTATTCGAGCCTGGCAGCTCTAACAATTCGGGCTTAACTTAGCTGACGCTTAGAAGGGTTGGGCGGGCCCAGCCCGAAATTTAGTTAAAAAATTGGACCGGGCCGGGTGTGGGCAGAAAAATTTAAACAAATCTGACCTTAGCTATATACATCACCAATTCTGATCAGAGACCAGAAATGTCCGGCCCGGCCCGGCCCACGGGCCGGTCCATGTTGGACAACTGTCTTAAATTTTAATTTTAGGGCGGGCCCGGGCGGGTAAGCTGATTCGGGCAATTAGGGCATAGATAAATTAAGATCATAGTATATTATCTTGTTACTTTTTTATTAGATTGTACATCGCGAATGCTGCCACCCCCAAGTTAAATCTTTACCTGACTCGATTTCTTAGCTACGTTTATGGAAAGAATTGAAATACTTATATTTATGTAGCCATTTCATTGTTCGCAATACACATATGGGCTGTTTAGACTTAAAACAAAGGCTTCGTGCCATAATTTCTTAACAAATAAAATTTGGTTCAATTTGCCGTTTTTATTTCCTAATTTACGATATTACTTCTTTCTAATTTCTATAATAATTAATTTCCATATTATTCTTTTTTGCCTCATTTCATTCGCCCTTTATATTTCCTTATCTACGCTATTAATTATTTTATAAAACATAATTCTTTTTTTGCTTCAAATAAAAATTTTCTCCATTATATTATATAGCAAAGGAAGTATTTATTAATTGAAAATTTTTTAAACTCCATTAGCAATTAATCTATTAAAATTCTGTTACCATTTATTTTGGTTGAAAGATTTTGGGATAACATAAATTCGGGTCTAACGGGCAATTTAATTAATCGGGCCGGGCAGCTCTAATGGTTCGGGCATGACCGAGCGGACACTTAGAAGGCAGGCGGGCAATTTAGTTAAAAATTTGGACCGGGCCGGGTTCGGACAGAAAAATGTGAATAAATCTGACCTCTGTTTGGGATCGCATAAATTCGGGATTAACGGGCAAATTTAATATTTCGGGCCGGGCGGGCCCGGGTGGACACTTAGATGGGTTCGGGCGGGCCCGGCGGGCAATGAAGTTAAAAAATTGAATCGGTCCGGGTTTGGACAGGAAATTCCAATCTGACCTCTGATTCTAATTACAAAAACATGACTTCAATGTTATGACCAGGATTAAAATTAAGGGGTGGGGGCAGTGGGTGCATTGCATAAAGTTTGGTAATGAAAAATGCTTCTATTATTTTAATTTTTAATCAAAAATAATTCTTTCAAAATATTAAAATTGTAAGATCGAAATGATGACCAGCCCTGCCTTCCTCTGCTTACGACAAACATGACATATCATAATTACTTTTCGACTATTTAACCTAAATTACATTAGTAAGTTGACAACCAAATCAAAAAAACGCAAAATTATTAGCGCATTGACACTTTTTTTATATACCACATAAATATATTATACATTTTCATTAATAAGAATTAAGAATTAAAACTTATTAAAAAGAGGGTATAAACCTTTATTTCCCATCCAGATTGATTTTAATGCAATGATATAATGATTATTTTAGAATCATTTATATTTAGCAACTAAACTTATTTAATTTTATATGAACTGAATCAGACCCGGAATCAAGGAATGTTTTCAAGCTGACCATACACTAGTGCTTTAGAATCGACTGGGTTTTGTTCGGTCGACCTTTTTTTCAACTAAGACTAAGTGTCGACCCTTATCTGTTTTTCAAATTTCGACTAAGCCTAGGGGTCAATTATTTAGTCGACTAAAACAAAAAATCGACCAAACAAAAATCAGCCGACACCCATATACTAATCATTTTTATGTTACTTACTTTTTAACGTTTATTTCAATTATGATCTAATATAAAGCTAATGTTTTTTGTGGTAATTGTACAACGGATAGTAATTAAAATATAATTCCTTTCGAAAAATAAAAAAACTAGTTCAAGAATTTTTTAATCTTAAAGTATGAATTTAAAATAATTTTGTCACACCGACTTTAAAAAATTGCAAAATATAAGTCACAACTAATAAAAAAATGTTTGAGGATAGGATAGTATGCAAAATGATCGAGAAAAATATATTTGCATGCTTAGGCAATTTATTTCTACTTTATTATTTTGAAAGGTAGATAAGAGAATAGTTAAGCTTAAGTTGTATCCATAAATATCAATTACGCAACTTATATTAGCTTATAAATTTTTCTTTATTAAAATTAATATTACAATATTTATTAAAAATTAATTATAAGTTATCAAGAGGAGCATGTAAATTGAAAAAAATGGGCACATAACTTTCCGTAAACATTGCATAAAACTTTAGTGTAAGCTCGTGAAAAGTTAGGCTCCTTTGAATATAGACTGTCAATTATTAACCAAATTCCTTGATTATGATTTATAAGGAAAATTGGTATTTACACATTACAGACCACTTTATTTAATATTAATAATTGACATTTTTGTAAGTTGCCGGAACTATAATCAATTTATAATTAAGAGCAGCGCGCGATGCAAAGTTTGTGTAGTCGATGTCGTATGCTAATTATATGCATTTGCTCCCTTGCTTAAATGATCAAAATATTAAAGCAATATTTAAATAGAACTAAGGCCGTAAAGTGTTATGAGTTTTTTATTATTTAAATACAGAATTTAAGAGATATTTACCCGTTCTATTTTGACTCAATGCTAAAATGCTTACTTAAGTGTAGATTACATTGTATTTATATTGCTAAACAAGTAGTTGATTTAAATTTCTAAAATATTTTTAATTAACTTTGAGTCTTATTATAGATAGTCTAAAATGTTTATACTATCTTATAAATATTGATATTATAAAATTAAGTTTCAAACAATTATTAAAAATATATAAAAACCCTTTTACACAGTATTCCCCACAATAACATTGTCTCCAAATATATTTGTTAAAGTGGAAAGCATTTCAAAAAGTTCAAATTGATATAAAGTTTGTTAGGTTATTGCATATGAAGAAAGTCAGGTTAAAACAAAGGGAGATATATACTAATATTCAAATATCTTGCCTCCCAAATAAGGGTTATGTTAATTCGTCGCTATGTGAATATATAATTTTTGCATAATGTATGCAAAATTAATTATTAGCAAATGCAATTTGAATATTAATACAAATATATTTATCTAATGTAAATATATATATCCTTTGGTATTAAGGTATGTTGGTAAAATAAGAAAAAACTTTAACTGGTATTTGCATATTTACCACCATTCTTCTTCATTTCCACCAAAATATGTCGGAAATTAAATAAAGTATAATTATTATCAATTATAATTACACCTTCTACATCATTAACTTGCTTAAAACCCCAACATAATACTTTAAATAATTTATGAAACGTTGCTTTAATTATATAGAAATATAGAGTTTTTAAATTCTTCTGTTCTTTATGAACAGGCTTAAAATGATTATTTTAAAATTTAAGGTTTTAATCATTAGGGATTAACTGATATGTTGCAAAGATTAATTAAATTTCCAATTTTTACATATAACTTTTCCTCGTAATAGATGTTAATTAACTAATTTGACACGCGTATAATCCATTAAATCTTGACTTTCAATTGATATTAATTTTTTGCACAAATTTTGATCGTTAAAAAGTTTTTAAAAAAATTATAGTAAAAAATTGGGATTAGTCAATTAATTACACTTCAAAAAACGTTAAATGACTAGAGTGTTAATAAATCACGTTTTAATTTGTGGCAAAAACATGGAATTCTAAAAACCCGGTCTTGATGAGGAAAAATGGGCGGTTGGATTTTGAGTTTTTTTTTCTGAGTCAATCATTCAAATTTTTGTTATCAAAAACCGACAGTGGGATAATTATAAATAATATCGGGACATATTCTCCCCTCCCCCCTCCTTGAAAAATGCTTTAAATTTAACAAATTTAACAAAGTTCCTATAAGAGAATTCCTCATTCTAAAACTTGAGTGATTAATTTGGCCACAAGGAATCACCTAAATGGAAGTGCTATTTTTTGAGAAAACTTTATGATAATTAAGCCGATGGTTAGGAATAATTAAAGGCTCTACTAAGTCTGAATCTACCTTTGAATTTGTTGGGCCATCATGTTTCACTTCCTTAGCGACCAGCACTTTTTCTGCCCTTATCTAGCAGGAAAAATAGAAATGAAAAACTCTTTAAATTTTGTTGTTTTATTCATCGAATAAACAGAAAATTCTCGATTTAGGAGGGGGGGGGGTAACTTTCCTTCCCAGCAGAGTCTCAGATATTGCAAGCAACGATGCACCAATATATACCATTATTTAAGATAAGGAACCATTTGGCCAGCTTGTGACTAATTTATTAATTTAAGGCTTGATATAAACCCTAGACCGTTAAACGTGGCCATTAATCTCGTAAATTCCATTCTATGATAGAGATGAACATCTTTGTATTTTGCTAAAAATTAAATAGGAAAAAACATTATAGTCAAATCCTACTTTAATTCCCTCTCTTTAAAACAATTTTAATTTTTTTCTTAGCCTATGTGGGTGACCCGAACCAAACCGGTCCTACAGTTGAACCAAAAAATGTCAAATCAAATCGGATCGAAGGCTAGGACTCATTTTGCAATGTTATCATTAACAAAATTATAAAGATTTGTATACATTTTATTAAAGTTAAGCTATGAACTTGACTAGTTCTTTTTTGGATGCAGGATTGCTCTTTTATAAGTTTCAGGCATGACTAAAATTATATATATCTTTTATTAAAAAACACGCTGACAATTTTTTAAAAAGAATGCTGGTGGATATAAAATTTTTAAAAAGTGTTTATTTGTATAATAGTAAACAATTTTATAATTTAAATGTCGTTTATTTATATAATTGTTATTAAAATTTGTAGCTGTTTTAAAGAATACTTCAATTTTTCAATTGATTACTACATTCATCTTTCGAGTCGGGTGGAACCAAATTTTGTATTTATGCTTGGGTGAGTTGAACAATGCATGGCATTAGTAAAAACAAAATAAGTCACCTCATGGCATGCAATCGAACAAAAAAATAATGCACTAAGAAAACTAATTTATTTAACAACACGTTAAATGTAAAATATAAACAAATATTAAATTGCAATTTAAGATAAAAGAGTGCTTATTTAGAATCATATTTATATGCCAATAAATAAAGATTAGAGATTAATATGAAAATTTTAAAAACCGGATCTTGATCGAAGACGCAACATAAAAGTTTAGAAAATTATGATAAGATTTATATACAAATGAAAAGCAGATCATAATATTTTTTAAATTCGATTTTTAAATTGTAAGCAGATCAAAATTTTTGTTTAAATTCGATTTTTAAATGGTATCGTACCTAGGGGGAGGCAGGGAGGCAGATATAAGCTCCCAAATTCACTTTTTTTTAATCGAACGAAAAAACGGTTAAAATTATAAGGTTATTATTAAAGCCTTCCCTAGATCATAATTTTTTTGTCATTTTAAATTTTTGATATGCCCATGTAATATAATAAGTAAAAAAGCAACATGCATATTCGTCTGTAACATTCCACGTCTCTGCCGTGTTTTTTAAAAAACCGATACATCTTTTATAGGAAGAAGATTTCAAGGAAAATCAAAGAGTTTTCAAAAATAATGACGAAAAGGCATCAGCCCTAGAGAACATGTTTCCTTCACGGAAAATTTCATTAATTGTTATTACAATGCTATGGCCGCAACACTAACTGCGATGGTCCCAAGTCCGTGTGCAAAAAGTGGAGGGTTGGGGTCAGGTCGGAAACCGACTATAAAAACCAACTCCTAATTCAAGATAGTCTCAAACAAAATTTTACAACAGAAAGCTAAGGCGTCCTCCACAAACGACGCGCACTGCCTACCCGCCTGTGCAATGTGAAATATACACTAGGGTTACTGTCCAACTCACAACGAAAGCGGTTCAGAAAATTAGTTGTGGAAAGAATGCGAATAACGTGGAATGTGGGAACGGGTCGCTTAAATTCTAAAAAAGTAGGTGCACATCGCCCACTTACAAGAGACGAGGTGGAACGGAACCTACGCTTGGGATCAAGAGAAAAATAGAAACTATTATACAGTGGTGGGTCATTAAATCTTATAAGCGGGGTCGGTATGGTTCTAAGCAAATCATTCAAGGACAAGGTGGTGGAAGTCAAGCGTTGTTCCGACAGGCTAATGTGGGTGAAAATAATGTGCACGTATGCTCCCCAACTTGGGTGTATGGAATCAGAGAAAGACACATTATTCGATTCATTAGAAAAGGAAATACAAGGACAGGACAAGAAGAAAAGCTAATTTTGAGCCGGATTTTAGCGCCCACGTAGGGAAGGATCGTCTCGGGTGAACACTATATTATGGAGGCTAGGGGCAGGGATTGAAGAACAAATACTTAGAAAAACTCTATGCGACAAAGCGATCCTTAACACCTATTTTTAAAACGCGACGATTTTATTATAATTTATAGAAGTTTGACCATCTTTTCCGACGAAAGAACTTATGTAGTTTTATGGATTTTAAAGTAATACCGGGAGAATAAATCGCCAGGCAACATCGTCCACTTGTGATGTATCTAAAAAAGTATTTCCCGAAAGATGAAGGGATTAAGAACCTCGAACGATAAATATCATTAAAAAGCTTCTTCTGGGTGCAAGGAAGTTGCAAAGGGACGTAAACTTTGATGGGGAGAGGCCTAAAAGAAATGGTGATTTAGGTTCTAAGACAGACCAAAGGAGGCAAAACTATGAATATGTTACTATGGTGGTAAGATTCGGTTAAGGATTTCATCCAACGAAGAAAAATCTATATAAACGGTGGCGAATATCAAAAATGTCGGAGGATTATCAACAGTATAGGGGGGCAAAGAGACCCGCAAAAAAGGCCATTGTAATAGAGAAGAAAGCCGCGTACACCAAAAGAAGATGAAGAAAGCTAGCATAGTAGTGAACAAATAATACACTTGGGTAGGTATGAGGCTAGGCCAAAAGACTCACACCCGAATACTATTGATCATAGAGGCAAACAATACGTTAACTATAATATAAGAGCCAAAGCAAGCAAGCAAGCACAAAAAACCTGCGCACAAGTAGATCCATGCACTCCCGCCGACTCTAAACAAAAATGAATAAAACACGATTTCATCATAAAAAGTAAACGAATTTACAATGATGTGTATTTTTTAATATCATTTCACCTCTGCCCAAACAAGCATATGGATTTGAAAGCGCACTTGACGTGTGGGATTAAAAAAATGTTTTGCACGCTCCTGCACATCGATTCAGTTGCAATTGACCAAAGAGCAAATAACAAAGAAATGTCTACGAAAATGCATTTGTCGATTAAAATGTGTGCATCTAATCCTAACCCAAACCTAAAACCCCAACCTAAAACACTAATCCTAACGTTTTCGTCTCTGTAAACCCCTCTCAAGGAGCATTTTCGTTAAATATTCCTAGACATTCATAGATATTTGGTCAGTTAAACTTTGTTCGAATGCACCGATACGCTGCACATCTGCCAAACTGCATATGTAGCAAAATTTAATAATATTCTTAGGCAAATATTTAACAAATGTGTCGAGAAATGCGTCAAATAATCTAAAGTCAAGCAACATGATTCTCCATTGTAAAACCGGAAATTTGAAAAGTAAGACACTGCCTACCATCTAGTATATCAATTTAAATTTTTCAAATTCTTAATCAACATAGCACACAATTTCTGCATACCTTGTATTATATATTCACAGATCTAGATAATATGCAGATTTTAAAATGCATCTAGATGACTTCCAATTTTGCATTCGCCAGTTAGGCTGGAGTCGTTTTGTCCCATCAAGCAATTGTTATATACCAATCAGGTGTGATGCCTTTATTTAAAGTTTTTAAATTTTTAACAAAAAATATAAAACAGATTTGTTATCAGAAAGTCTTATATAGATATAGAAGTACTGATATTGGTACAAAAAGTCTTAATTACGATCACATATATAAGTGTTCAAATATTATTTTAATAAGCTTGATATCAAGGCTTAAACTCTACCAAACTTTAATTAGTGTTGCAATAATACCTTATGGATTTTATTTATACCAATCTAAAGTATGGACGAAAGAAAAATTATTATTGTTGGCTAGTTTAACAATATTTGCTACAGTATTACTTTATTTTGTGTCCTTTTTTGCAATGAAAGTAATTGGGAAAATAGGGTATAATAAAAATTCAAGACTTGTAAAAATATCTCACCTAAATTTCTGGGGAAATCGTGTTGAAAGTTATTATAAACAAGATGATTTTATTCCTTTATCAAATAAAGCTCAAAACTTTTCAGATCTATATGTCAATGTGAAGTTTTATCACACCTCTAACACCTATTACCTTTTTCTAAACCATGGAGTAATATTTAATCAAGCCATGTTTAATAAAATATTTTGTACTAATACTAATTGATTTATTAAATACTGTTACACTTACAATACAGTGAATAATTATATATCCAACATATTATAATTATTGATTTTTTATTATATTTAAGCATTGTGAGATGAATAAAATTGTTGAAAAAATATTTTATATAATAATTATAAGCCTTAATTTTCAGAATGTGACACCTATTGATGGGATATACTTTATGGCACTTAATAAATTGCATAGCAATTAATATATGAAAGAAAGTGAGAGAACAAATGAGAAATCACTATCATTAATGCAAACTATAAAACAGATTTGGAAATTTTTAGGGCATTTGTCCTATAAGGCTAAAAATCATATAAGTTGTATTTGAAAAAAGTCTTTGTAACTTATTTATATAATTCACCTTATAAAATGTCACAATTATGTTCCTATTTTAATAAAAAGACGAGAAAGATTTAAACCTAACACATAATGATTAAAATAAACCAAATTTGATCCATTATCTCTCTCTTTCTTTACATGCCTGAGGAAGATTTAAAACTTAAAATTAAGCTTTTTTTAATAAAATTCCCCACATTAATCTTGGCATGCACTTGCTGCTCATACTCTAGATCTAGACCTTGTTTTCATCTCAGTTGGTTTCACGGGTCAATATGACTTACAGAAGTTTACCTCGATGTAATTTTCAAATTTTAAGTTCAAAGTCAAACTTGAAATTTGCGCCCATATTATTTGAACCTTTGTTCATAATTCGATTCACTGAAATCTATATTTTATAAGTTGACATTTAAGATTAAGAGACCCACAAGCAAAATTGTAAGTTACTTTATGTAAATCAACAAATTGTTGAAACGGAGTCGCTAAAATGGGGACCCGGTCAAAGCTAAGCGAGTCGTTCAAAGGACAAGGGTGAAAGTCGATATAGTTTAATGTGGATGAAGATTGCAGATCTAAGAGGCCTTTTAACGGTAAAATCTTATGCTCCTCAAATAGCATGGAAACCCAAAAGACATTTTTCAATTTAGAAATTAGAGAACATGGAAAACAACAAGAAAAGGTTAATTATAGGGGAAGACTTCTAACGCTTAGGTAGAGTTCGATTTCAAGGGCCCGTCTTGAAATACGATTCAACTTCATGGCGCCATATGTTTGTCTAAATATGCGATATACATGTCGTGGAATCAACAATTTTAGTTTAGTTACCATATGAATATGCATTAATAAGCGCAGTTAAAGGATAAATATTTGTTTTATGAGCAAAAACACAAAAACAGAACAAAAATGACGTGACGCTCGTATTAAGACGCGGCTTTGTTTTAACATGCATTCGCTTTTTTAATCTAGATTCAAAATCGCGTATTAAGACACACCCTAAGCACTTTGCCCCTCCTGCAAGAGAATCATTGGAATAAATAAAAATTTCTTCTTCTTTTTACATGGCCCTATGTCAGCAAGATGTAAATATTCTGGTCAAAAAGCACCACCAGTAAGTGCAATCCCCCCTATAACGATTATAGGTGATATTGGAGAACAAACATCTCCTTTAATAGCAAATGTAGAGGATGATCAAGCAGAAGTTGAAGAGAGCCATGTCCTTGATTTTAATGATTACAGCTTGCCAACCAATGTTTTACCTCCAGATTTTTCATGGAGTAATTCCTTCCTTACTCTCTCCTTCCCTAACACGTTATCTAGAATTCCTAGAGGGGCAAGACAGGCTGTTCAACAACTTATTATAAATTTGATAACCTCCATAACTAATGATCCTATAAACCTTGCTAATTGGGACAAAATACTTAAATTCTCATACCACACTCTCTTTATCAGGCCTCCCGAAGACTTAAACCTATCTAAACAGATAAAAGACTCCATCGTTACTTTTGATATCAATAAACCCTTATGTTCTTCCCATACAAAACCTGCTTTTGCATCATCACTGAAACATACTGCAAAGCTAGTATCTAACAAAATTAACCACTTTAATCCAAAAGGAGCTCTGAGGGTGTTTTATGGCAACGATACAATCGCCCCAAGCACACAGGAAACTTACAACCAGCTTATACTAAAACATCCTCCTTCTTCATCCTCAGATAAATATCCCCACTCTAAATCCAACATATCCTTAGATTCCGCTGAGGTCGCCGAAGCCATAAACTCATTTCCCCTAGATTCTGCAGCTGGCCTAGACGGAATCCGCCCTATATATCTCCAAGATTTACTTAAAATGAATAACCTTAACTCAACATGCCTCTTAAAGGCCATAACATCTTTATGCAACCTTATTGTTAATGGGAACATACCTTATGAAATAATACCTATTCTGTTTGGCGCCAAATTGATAGCGATTAAGAAGCCAGATAATTCCCTAAGACCTATCGCTATTGGCGGAGTATTTAGGAGGATTATTTCGAAAATAATATGCAATAAAATTAAACCGATTCTTTCCATCAACCTAAGTCCACACCAATTAGGTTTTGGAATAAAGGGAGGCTGCGAAGCTGCTAGTCATGCCGCTAGGCTAGCCCTCGAATTCATACCATCGGACCATTGCATGGTCAAATTAGACTTTGCTAACGCTTTCAATTGCATTCGTAGAGACGTCCTTATTAAAAATTTTCTCGAGGATTTTCCAGAGTTCCATAACTACATCCTATTAAGTTATGGCTCAACATCCTTTTTAAGATTTGGGGATTTTACAGTTAAATCAACTGAAGGTATCCAACAGGGTGACCCATTGGGTCCGCCATTATTTTGCTTAGGTATTCAAAGTTTAGTAGAAAAAATATCGCACGAATGCGACCTATCATTAAATATATGGTACTTGGACGATGCCACCCTTTGTGGCCATCCTCGCGAAGTTTTTAAAGCTATCAAAATTATAAAAGAATTCGAACCAATTTTAAAACTTAGACTAAATGAGACCAAATGTGAGATCTTTCAACCCCCTGACTACACATTATATCCCCACGTTACCCCTTTTTTAGCAATCAAGAAAGACGCTATGTGCCACCTTGGATCGCCCATAGGCGGTAGAGTTGGACTCGCTACTTATTTGGAGAAAAATCTCTCTATTTTAAAGTCAAAATTAGATCTCTTAAAGTGTCTGCCTTCACACCACGCTTTTTACATAATAAAAAACTATTTTAATATTTCAAAGATTCAGCACTGTTTTCGCTCTTCAAGTGCTTTTTTACACTCGGAAATTTTAAACCTCTTCGAACAAAATATTAAATCTATTTTACAATCTATTTTAAATATTAAATTCAATACTCATAGCTGGTTACAAGCTTCCCTACCAACCAAATCGGGTGGTTTAGGGATTCGCTCACCGGCCTCAATATCTCTAGTCTCCTTTATTTCATCTTATAAATCCGTAAAAGATACCATTTTTAAGTTGTATCCGGTTAAAGAAGACCCGCTTCTACCCATTGCTTTAGCTACTTGGGAAAACAACACCAATCCCGAAACACGTTTGCCACAAACCTCACGACAAAGAGATTGGGATGCCGGACTTGTGTTGCACTCCGTTGATTATCTAATTTCGAGTAGCGATGCAAGTCAGTGTTCTAATTTAAGGTCGTTTTTGTTTGATGGCTCAGGTCACGAATGGCTAGAGGCCTACCCAAGCTGTCTCACCGGGATGATGCTGGAGGACTCGGAGCTTTCGTACTCCATAGCACTCCGGCTAGGGGTGAAATTTTCGAAGCCATTTACTTGCCGAAATTGCAGCATACTCGTAGACGAACAAGCCAGGCATCCCTTACACTGCCTGGCAAACAAATTCAAATATGCTAGACACAATAAGGCCAACGCCTTAATTCAAAGTGCCCTGAAGAGAGCAAAGATTCCATCCATCTTGGAGCCATCGGACCCCGCCTTGGAGGGACGTATGCGTCCTGATGGATCTTCTTTAGTCCCATGGAGCAATGGTCTTCACCTTAAATGGGACTTCACATGTATTGACCTATTTGCCCCCTCTAACTGCAACAATGATTCTTTAGCTGTTGCAGAGGGGCGGAAAATTAATAAATACAAAGCCCTATTATCCTCAAATATTTTTATTCCATTGGTTGCTTCGTGTTCAGGCACCTTTGGCAAACAGGCCTTAGCTTTTTTTAAAGAGGTTGGAAGACGTTCTCCCCCGTCTAAACATTCAATACCCTTTTTACTAAAACAAAGACTTGGTATTCTTATAGCCAAGTACAACTTTAAATCGTTCGCGGATTCTTGGCCAATTTTGGAAGATCCCCTCGATGATGATATATCCGAATAGTGTATTATTTTATTCGGCGCATTTTGCCCTTTATATTTCATGTATTTATATTATATTACTGTCAGCGGAATTTTAACAAATAAACTTTAAAAAAAAAAAAAAAAAAAAAATATCACGGCTAGCGTGGGGATGGCTTGACACAAGGAAGGTGAAAATTTCTAAAAATATCCCGAACACAAGGCAATATCTTGACTTGAAGAAGTGAGAATCAAAATCATATTAATCAAATTGTCTATCTGCTTATAGGGAAAAAGAATTTATATAGTATTAAAGATAATCGGGATAAAAAACGCAAGGCAACATAATTGTTATGAATCTTGATTGATCAATATATCCCGTGAAGAAATGTATTTGTAATAAAAGATGCCAACGACCTTAGAAAAATGTATAGACAAATAGACTGCTCATCTCTTTTATATTCACGCACCAAAAGTGCTGCAAAAACCGACCGCCATTATGAAAAGTGACGTAGAATTTGTATAGCTATGGATTGTATTGGTCAATAATCATTGATTTATAACATGAAACAACCCATTTTAATCATTATAGCGATTTAAAAATTCATCAAACCATATGAATTGGCCAAAATTCATGTTAGAAAATAAGTTAAAGTATAGATGGCGCTATAAAAATTAATTTTATTTATACATATTAACTGAAATACATTTATTAGTATAGTATGATGTAGTTGTAAATCAAGATAAAAGAGAGAATATGAAGATTATATAGAAGCTAATATGTTTTAACCTAATTTTGTTCAAACTACAATAGATCAATATTTATTTTAAAATATTTTATATGTAATAGATTTGTGTTTAACAGAAAGTTAATAAAAAAATGAGTACGCATAAAAGTTCACTCTTCTTAGGTTTTCTATGAGCTATAGGAGATGGGAGGTTTGAGGCGCTAAAGCTATAGCCGATTGGAAATAATTTTTTTTTTTTTTTTTTTTTTTTTTTTTTTTTTTTTTTTTTTTTTTTTTTTTTTTTTTTTTTTTTTTTTTTTTTTTTTTTTTTTTTTTTTTTTTTTTTTTTTTTTTTTTTTTTTTTTTTTTTTTTTAATGATATCTTTTATTAAATGAAACTATATATACTATAAAAATTATATGCGAGGTAAACATTCAAAAATTGCGATCGCGTTGAAATGACAAATTATAATTCCGATTTTCTGTTTTAAAAAAAATTAATTGTTTATTTTCTTTTTATTAAATATTAAAATACATCTGAATATAATTTTTTTGCCCTATCTTACCATCTAACGACTTATTAATATAAATTTAATTAAGTGTATGACTTTAATTTAAATATTTTGCATTGCTTCTACATTTATTTTATTAATAACTCGCCCTCCCCCCCCCCCCCTCTGAATGACGAAAAAAAATTTTTCCAATGTAAAAAAAACCCTTAGGGTGCGTCTTAAAATGCGATTTTGCATAGATGCAAAAAAACGAATGCATGTTAAAACATAGCCGCGTCTTAATACGAGCGTCACGTCATTTTTTTCTATTTTTGTGTTTTGGCTCATAAAACAAATATTTATCCTTTAATTACGCTTATTAATGCATATTCATATGGTAACTAAACTAAAATTGTTGATTTCACGACATGTATATCGCATATTTAGACAAACAAAAATATGGCGCTTGAAGTTGAATCGTATATTAAGACGGGCCCTTACAAATTAATAATTTTTTTTTATTTTGCCCCTCCCTAATTGAACTTTTATTTTAACCGTTTCGCCCCCCCCCCCCCCCCCCCCCTAATTCAAAACCTGGTTATGCCCTACGCCCATGTTTTTGAGAATAAAAAAATTAAACTATCCCATCAGGGCGATAAAGTTTCAGTGAAAAGGAAACTCATAGCACCTCAAACCTTCCATCTCCCATAGCTCATAGCACCTCAAACCTTCCATCTCCCATAGCTCTAGCACCTCAAATCTCCCATAGCTCATAGCATCTCAAACCTCCCATCTCCCATAGCTCTAGCGCCTCAACCTCCCATCTCCTATAGCTTATAGCACTTAAAGTGACTATGTGCTATAGCTTTAGCTCCTTAAAAACGCTATTTCCCCATCACTAAAAAAATTTCAAAAGATGTTTATTTATAAAACATCAATAGTGACCACTACCCTTACAACAATAGGTCCTAAAACCCAAGCCCTCTGAAAGAATTGGGACGCCGTATAGCTGCCAATACCCTTGACAATAGGGAAACTTTTTCCATTAAACAGAAAATCAGAATCATTAAAGGTATCGCAATTTTCGAATGTTTACCTCGCATATGATTTTTATTGTTTTTTATAGTTTCATTTAATAAAAAATGCCTTTTAAAAAAATAAAATAAAATCCTCTTGATAAAGTAAAACAAATTTTTATTATCAATACACAAATTATATATAAAATACATTAGTATTACACCAGATAATCGAAATGATATACATTTTTATATCAAAATTAAAAAAAGCTAATTCTGAAAACTTTGTTTCTTAACTTATTAATTATTATAACTGAATTATCTGAATATTCCAATATAGAACCGTGTTATTAATTGCTATGCAATTTATGGGCTCACTTTCCATTTTGTTTTGTCACGCTATTCGGTGTTTTGTCTTGCACCGAATGTCTTGCACCGAATGTCTTGTCTTGCACCGAATGTCTTGTCTTGTTGTTTACTTTTAATTTTTGTTAATTTAACTAGTTTTTGGGTTCGAATCTCGGAGTTTTTTTTGACTCTTATGATTGTTCTTGTTACTACCAAAATAAGACTTTTTTGGCCGTCCGCTGGCTGCTGACCAATGAAAAAAATGACTAATGGCCAAAATGTGAATCCAAGTTTATTTTTTCTTTTTTTTGACTATTATGATTGTTCCTGTTACTACCATTGCTAATATGGCTTTTTGGCCGTCCGCTGGCTGCTGACCAATGAAAATGACCATTGGCCTTAATGTGAATCCAAGTTTATTTTTTCGTTTTTTTTGACTATTATGATTGTTCCTATTGCTATTATGGCTTTTTGGCCGTCCGCTGGCTGCTGACTAATGAAAAAAATGACCATTGGCCAAAATGCGAATCGAAATTATTTTTTTCCCTTTTTTTGCGACTATTATGATTGTTCCTGTTACTACCATTGATAATGTGACTTTTCGGCCGTCCACTGGCTGTTGACCAATGAAAAATGACCTATGGCCAAAATGTGAAGCGAAATTTTTTTTCCGTTTTTTTGACTCTTATGTATTTATATCCATTTTTATCGTGTCCTGGTTGCTGACCAAT
This sequence comes from Gordius sp. MW1, assembly GCA_964036665.1. Lineage (NCBI taxonomy): Eukaryota > Metazoa > Nematomorpha > Gordioida > Gordea > Gordiidae > Gordius > Gordius sp. MW1. The sequence goes on along the minus strand of OZ038526.1, from coordinate 35,365,753 downwards.
GGAAAAAATGACCATTGGCCAAAATGTGAATCGCATTTTTTTTCGATTTTTTTGACTCGTATGTATTAATTCATCTCTTAGTAGTGACCAATGGAACAATGTAGCACCTGTAAATTATTTGAGATATATAATTATGATACCTGTGACATTTTTAAATGCGCGGTCGTAACAGGCAATAGCGGAGCTATTGCATGTCGCTGCTTGTTTCGCCGCAAGCCCATTTAATTCAATTTTCTTTTCATTACTCTCTATTTATAATTTTTTATGCCTAATATTTTAAATATTTTATTGTATAAAAAAAGCCTAGACACATGACTTACATACATACATCCATATTTTAATAGCTATTTTTAATTTTTTGTTAGGCACAAATCTGAATTTTATTATCCAGTTCTTATTAATTGCTAACAATTTTGGCATTTTCATCTGTTATCATCAGAAACATCAAGACCGCTATTGCATGTCGTTGCTTGTTTCGTCGCAAGTCCATTAATATAGCAAAAATTTTGTTAATCATTTTAATAGCTTAAACATTGGCATTTACTGTTTTTTTCTATAGCTTTTTAAAACTTTTTAGTATTAATTTGTAAATTATTACAGGGTTTCACTAAGTAATAGGTAAAACTTTATAGCAATTAATAGCTATAGATTGAGTAAAGTCGGGCATAAACTTTAGCTTTTGCCAATAACATTTGCTATGCAATTTATGGCCCCCAGGTAAAAGGGCTAGGTTATGCAATTATGACGATTCCAACATAAATTGCATAGCAAATATGCTTTGTTTATACGAAGTATAAAAGAGTAATCGATGTGTATGAGGATTTGAAGCAAAGATATGCGGAGCAGGGACTGTCCTGAACTAAACGGGGGTCTGGGGGCGGAGCCCCCAGGAGATGGGGGTTTGGGAGCGAAGCCCCCAGCTGGGGGTTTGGGGGCGAAGCCCCCAATTACGCCCGAAGGGCGTATTTATTAATAACTTCTTCTTTATCAGTTATTTGGTCCCACATTCGTGGGGTTTGTTTTGATAAGTTTCTTCCATCTTGACCGGGTGAGTGCCATGTCTTGAGTATTCTCTTTAGTTTTCATAACTTTATCGACTTGCCCTTTCCACGTGACACGGGGTCGTCCTCTTCCCCTCTTTTCCGGTACCTCCATGTCCAGTACTTTTCGATTTACGTCATCCGTGTCCCTTCTTAGTATATGCCCATACCACCTTAATTTTCGTTAATCATGTCCGCCATAAATTAAATTAGCGATCTGCACGGGCAGGCCCGGCCCTCGGGCGGGTACGGACGGGCATTATATCATAAAAATTTCAACGGGCCGGGCCCGGACGGGCTTAACAATAAATGAAACGGGCTAGGTCGGGCCTGAGATATTTTCAACGGGCTTTAATGGACCTGACGTTTTATAAACGGGCTTGAACGGGCCAGTGATTATATAAGCGGCCATAGAATTACAAAGGAAAAGTCAGACAACTATATTAATATTTATATAATTTTTATTAAATTTATAGATTATTAATTGCTCTATTTTTTTACACTTTCATTTTTGTATATCCTGTAGCATTCATTCCTTTTTCAAGCGCTAATTTAACTTTAAATTTTTTTTATTCTTTTTGCTAAAGTTTCGTTTACATAACTTAAGATTATAGCTTCATATATTCTTGTAAGTTCAATTACTTAGTTAAAATGCACCAAAATTTTTGTGTTTAATTTTATAACAAATTTTACTGGTACAATTATTATTAGGGCCATATAATTTAATAAATATTTTTTTTCTAATCTAAATATCAGGTGTAATAACTGATATAAATTATCAAATCATGTAAATTTCTTATTTAACGTTGAATACTCTCATGTAATTTTATTAAAGTTTTTTAATATAATGGTAATACTGAATTCTAACTTCTTAGGTTTATTAACTTAAATTAATCAAATAAAAGTAAATTGTTGAAAGTGGAATATTCTCATGTAATATTTTGAAAATGGTAGCACTATATTGAAATTTTTTAGGTGTATTAAATGCAGAAATAATTGAAGATTTACATGATAATTATTTATAATTTTTATCAATATGTCAACAAATAAAATAAAATTTTGTAAAATTTTTGATGGGGCCGGGGGCGGAGTTCTTTAAAAAAATTTGAACGGGTTTTGGCGGGCCTGGCGTTTTTCTAAACGGGAACGAACGGGCCTGAAAAATTTACGGAAGGGCTCGAACAGGCTTAAAAAATTTACGGACGGGCTCGGACGGGCCTGAGGTGTTGAAAAAAAACGGGCGGGCCCGGACGGGCCTTGAAGTTTTAAAAACGGGTACGGGCGGCCCGACCTTCTTAAAACGGCCCGTTGCAGATCTCTAGGTTGAATACCCATTTTTGTCATGAGAAAGTCATTCGTCATATGGTCGAGCTTAGAATACCCCAAGTTCCACCGTATCATTCTCATCTCTGTGGCTTGTAATAGCTTTCCTTCCGTGGTGTTTAATGCCCATGTTTCACTTCCATAGAGTAACACCGGTCTTACGATGGATTTGTAAACTTGCTCTTCAACCATTTTGGCATTTTCTTGTCGCACATTACACCCGAAAATACTTCGCCATTTAAGCCATCTTTTTTGGATTCGGGCATTGACTTCCGCTGCGCAACCTCCCTCTTGATGTAGCATCGAGCCGAGGTATGTGAATCTGTCTACTTTTGGGTACTTTAGATGGTCATTCAGCAATGGGGTGACTGAAACGTTCATTTCCATGTATACCGTTTTTCGATCGTTGACCTTTAAACCATATTCAGCTAAGCGCTTTGACCACTTTTCGGCTTCTTCGAATACTTTCCTTGTTTCCTCGCATAGTACTATATAATCGGCGTATAGCATACACCTTGGCGATGACTTTTGAATGTCCCTCGTTATCGTGTCTATAATTATATTAAATAAAAAGGGACTTAAAGCAGATCATTGATGTAATCCAATTTTAACCCGAAAAGGTTTAGAGTCTCCAATGTCGTCCTAACGCAAGAGTTTAAGGTTCATAAATATTTTTCATAAGCCGTATATATGCGTCAGGGATGTTTTGTTTCCTCAGGCTCCACCATAATAAATCGCGAGGAATTGTGTCATTCTACAAGTCGATAAAAACCATATGTAGGAGGTCTATCCTCTTTTCACCATACTTATCTATCATTTGTCTTAGTGCGAAGATTGGGTGATTGTAAATTTGCCGGCCACAACCGAATTGATTAGCCGATATTTCCACCTCGTTTTTCAGCCTTGTTTAAGATCCTTTCCATAAGCCAAGGAGTGGCAAGTTAGCTTGATACCTCTGTAATTGCCACAGTCCTGAGGGTCTCCTTTGCCTTTAAATAAGGGTATAATCGTGCTTACTCTCCCTTGATTCGGAATTCGCTCTTCTACCAATATTTTGTTAAGGAGGTTCGTCATGGTGGTGACTCCTTCTTCCCGAACATCCGAGCAATGCTTCCATAGGTATTCCATCTGGGCCATTTGCTTTTCCTTTTTGCATCTTGTTCATTTGTGTCCTAACTTCATCCTCCTGAAAGAGTTCGACCATATTTATATTTGGCTTGATTTTGGAAAAGGAATCCTTGTCATTTGTGTTATATTCTGAAAAGAAGAAAGAAGAGGGTTGTTGTTGGCCCATAAATTTTATTCCATTTAGTCAACAATTTATTGTATCGATATAACAGCGTTTCAGGTAATCTCAATCGGTAATACAATCGACGGGAAAGGGTTCAGGGGTTAATATATTATTCGGACGGCGTGGACAAAATATCGAGATAATGTCGTAAGGATTTTAGAAGGGAAGTTCGCAGGGGTTAGTTGTAATTCCCCCAACGGGGAATTACCTACCAGATAAAATAATTTATTAATCCATTTTCAGTGTATTCATGGGCTTTTATATCGTTAAGGTTTTCTAACCCCGGCCTGTTCATGTTATTATTAAATTTACTTTTCCTTATAAGGAAAAACTATTAAATTTTACTTATCTACTTTTACATCTCTTATTATATTGACTACTCCTTATATAGAAAAACTATTAAGTTTAACTTATCTATTTTTACATCTTTCGAACCTTTCCGGTCTTATTTTAATCACCATGAGGATACAATATTCAATCCTCTACACAAATATCTCCACTCTTAATACACCTGCTCCCTTAATCTTAACTTTTACTTCTACTAAAACATCATTCCCCTATTCTAATTTTGACAGCTATTCCACCTAGAGCATTCCCTTCTTTAGATGTATTGGTAATAAGCAATAAAAAGCCTTGGTAATAAACAATTAAAAGTAAGTCATATTCTTGAGGATATAATAAAAAGCCTTAGTAATAAACAATTAAAGTTCGGCCTTATTCTATCTTTGGCATTCCTCACCCATTAATTAATACTTAACTTTTCCATCACTACTTAAAGGACTACTAAGGCAGGAGCAAATGGGGGGTGGGGTGAGGTATTTAGGGTTCGTCGTTACGGATACGACAATTTGTAATATTCATAAGTTTCTTAAAATATACTTTCCACCCATCCATCACTTCTTTCAGCATGAATAAGGTTTGACCCTTCTCGTTTTTTATTTTAAGAACTCCGACATCGCGACTTTTCTTCTCCCTTATCTTGGCCAATTTGTAAGCCTATGGCCCCCTTTATGATCCAGTTTGTTTGAAATCTCGGTGTAGGGGACATTCTTCGCTATTGCAACGGCCTTTTTTGCCTCCCTCTTTGCGTCCCTATATTCTTGATAATCCTCCGATTTTTTTGATTTATGCCACCGTCTATATAAATTTTTCTTTCTTTCAATAAAATCTTTAACCGATTGATCCCACCACCATAGTTCCCTATTCATAGGTTGCCTCCTTTGGTCTGTCCTAGAAGATAAATCGCTGTTTCCTTAATGCCATTAGATAGCGTCTCCCAATCGTCGTCTACGTCCCTTTGCAGTTTACTTGCACCCAAGAGTGAGGAGGCTTTTTGATGGTATTCTTCGTTGGTCGACATATCCTTTAGCCTTTCGTATCGACTTCGGGGTTTATAGACGTTTCTTCTTTCAGGAAATACTCTTCTGTCAAGATCCATAACAAGGGAACGATGTTGCCTGTCGATTTCTTCTCCCGGTATTATTTTGCAATCCTTGATACTCCATAAGTCCTTTCGCCTTATAAGCAAATAGTCAATTTGACTGAAATGCTTCATACTTCTATAGGTCAAATATGATCTTCGCGTTTTGAAAATAGGTGTTAACGATCGCCATGTCATATGCTTGGGATACTTGGAGAAGTTTTTCTCCTTCTTTGTTCTTCAGACCATGCCCATAGCCTCCATGATTGCGTTCATATCCGAGACGATCTTTCCCTACTTGAACGTTGAAATCTGCCCTAATAATTAGCCTTTCTTCCTGTCCTATTTCTTGTATTTCCTTTTCCAATGAATCGATGAATATGTCTTTCTCTGATTTCGGACACCCAATTTGGGGAGCATACGCGGACATAACGGTTAGGAGGCCCCCTTGATCTGCAATCTTCACCCACATTAGACTGTCAGAACAACGCTTGACTTCCACCACCTTATCCTTGAATGATTCGCTTAGAACGATACCGACCCCGTTTCTACGATTTGGTGACCCACTGTAGAAAAGCTTGTATTCTCTCCTAATTCCCGAGCTTTTGTTCCGTTTCACCTCGTCTCTTGTAGGCAAATGTGTTCCTTTTTCTTTGTAGCATTTGTGCGACCTCGATGCTCTTCCCCGTCAACGTTCCCACATTCCAACACGTTATTCGCATTCTTTCAACAACTAATTTTCTTAACCGCCTTCGTTGTGAGTTGGGCAGTGACCCTAGTGTATTTTTCACATTGCACGGGCGGAATATGCAGTGCGCGTCGTTTGTGGACGACGCCCTAGCCTTTTCTTGTAAAATCTTGTTTGAAACTATCAAAATTTTGGAGTTGGTTTTTATTGTCGGTTTCCGACCTGACGCCAACCCTCCACTTTTTGCACACGGACTTGGGACCGTCGTAGGCAGTGTTGCGTTATTAATTAATATAACTGAATTATCTAAATATTCTTATATAGAACCGCGCGAATGTTGACATCAGAAAAATAAAACGGAATAAAATATATATAATGTGAAAGAGTTTCATAAATGGAAAATATCAATTGTGTTGTTACAGTTCAACAATCTCCTTAATCCTCTCTTGCCTTGCTAGCGCAGCTGGCATTAGCACGCGGCATCTAACAGAGAGAGGGGGACCATACCCGATACCTTCCTCCGACCCAAGTGTTGATCTATCTCAGCACGGTCGTAGGACCCGAGTTTCTGACCGCATACATTTTTCTCTTGTCCCTTATTGGGCGTACGTATCGAACTGTATTGAACGATTTATCCTTCGAGCTTGGTAAGGGGGGGGGGGTTTGTTGTAAGGTAACGTTACATCGATGTATAACGATTGACCACGTATATCTGAGCGTCGTTGAGTTCGAGATACTCTACCCCAATGAAGTTTTTTGATTTCCCCCAAGAGAGCGAGACAGAAACATCTACGCCACCCTAAGTCGTTCCGGCCGCTCCTTAATAAGAGCTGCTAGCCTCTTGACCATAAGCGTACGGATGTGTCTGTTTAATTATCAGCGACATCGCTACACCACACCTCAGCTATCAGCGCCGACACGGGCACCAGCGACATCTCTAAGTGTAAAAAAAATTGTCACAGGCGTATCTCGCATAATGCAACTCCGCCTACCATAATCACCTGGTAGCTATGAACTCCATAACGTTAATCTTGGACCTGACTACGATGGTATTGCCTCTCGTTAAACAACGTGCGACGTTCCGGTATCATACCAAATATATTAATAACACCATGCGCAACCAGCGAAAATATTTGCTCACCCAGGAAGTTTGACCTCATCAAACCTACTTAAAGGTGATATGGCTTATAGCCCAAAACAGGTAATTACAGGCATAAAGCCTCCGAAAATAAATTCGCATCTGGGATCACGTGCGCGCATGCAATACTTAATTCCATACCCGAAACATCGTCGTACACGCATTGCTCTATACCGGCAGATTTTCTTCGGCCCTACCGTCTCTATGCACCGGCATTATCCTTCGGCGCATATTGCCCACACTGCCCATGCATAACGTTTCTTACCACCGCATCGTATTGTCCACCCGCCATATTCCGATCATCAAGCAGGTACCTAAGCATCGGAATTACATACCTTCGGCGCCCTATTATCGCACTGTCCTATACCAGCTGATCAATCAAGGGCAATGACGGACGACGATTGACGTTCACATGCGCTTCAACCATATTCATAAATATATAACAGCGATTTCATGCAACAAAAAAAAGGTGAAAAAAAAGAAATGGCGATACATGTTTTAAGACAGACAAAAAAGGGAAAGCTTTGGATAAGGAATTGTCGTGGTGGATTCATGAAAGAGATAATACATGACATAAATTTTAATTATTAAGTATATAGGGAGCAAGGAGAGCTGTGGAAGGCTGATGCATTAGCGAAGAATGCTGCTTACACCGAGATGACCAGCAAAGTGGATTATAAAAAGGCAACAAGCCTTGTACAAATTGGTCTGGATAATAGGGAAGAAAAGTCGCGATGTGGAATTAGAATAGTCAAATGAGGAGGGTTGACCCTTACACAGCCCTAAGAAAGGTATGTAGGGTGAGGTCAGCGTACAAATATGAATGATGGAAAAATGATAAGATAATGGATCAGATTGACTACCGATGGACGCATGGGTAGAATTCCTTGGAGGAAAAAGTTCCATCTATAATAAGATTTTCTCTACACGATATTGGCAGAGGAGCGAACCAATCATGGCTAAAGAATGAGGTGTGTATAACCGCTTCTGTTCAAAATAATGATAGTTAATAATAACGACAACCAATATATGTATATAATAAAAAACTCGGGCCTTCGGCCCTCGTGGGAAGGGGGAGAAGGGAAGGGAAAGGGGAAGAGGGGAAGGGAAGGGGGGACGACTCATCTGTACTTCGTATAAATGTATCATATTTGCTATGCAATTTATGGGCGAGAAAGGTGGGAAGGGGCGAGAATGCCTATAGGGGGGTATTAAATGCCTAATGATTAATTAATTATTTATACAAATTTTCCATTTATAGGCAAAATTTAATATAGGCAAAATGTAATATAGGCAAGGGTTATGGTTAGATTTAGTGTTTGCATCTAGTTGCGTATTACATTAGTTTTTATGGCCTTTAGTGATTATGGGTCTAACAAACATTATATTATAAAACATCACAATGTTAAGAATTTGCAGAATTGTTGGGAGAAATTTTTTGTTAAATTTGAACAATTTTTAATTAAAAAAATCAAAAATTTAGCCAATGGTCATTTTTTCTCCATTGGTCAGTACCAACAGATACTCAAGTCAATGATAGCCAAAAAAACGGAAAAAAAAATTTTGATGCACATTTTGGCCAATGGTCATTTTTTTCCATTGGTCAGCAGACAGGACACGGTAAACATGGATATAAATTCATAATAGTAAAAAAAAAACGAAAAAAAAATTTTCGAATCACATTTTGGCCAATGGTCATTTTATTCCATTGGTGAGCAGCCAGCGGACGGCCAAAAAGTCATAATAGCAATGGTAGGAACAGGAACAATCATAATAGTAAAAAAAAACGAAAAAAAATTTTCAAATCACATTTTGGCCAATGGTCATTTTTTCCATCGGTCAGGAGCCAGCGGACGGCCAAAAATTCTTATTATCAATGATAGTAACAAGAACAATCATAAGAGTCAAAAAAAAAACTTCGGGATTCTAACCCAAAAACTAGTTAAATTGCATAGCAATTAAAAGTAAACAACTTTTATTTATGTTTATTATATAACATTGGTCAGCAGCTAGCGGACGGCCAAAAAGTCAGAATAGCAATGGTAGGAACAGGAACAATCATAATAGTAAAAAAAAAACGAAAAAAATAATTTCGATTCACATTTTGGCCAATGGTCATTTTTTCCATCGGTCAGGAGCCAGCGGACGGCCAAAAATTCTTATTATCAATGATAGTAACAAGAACAATCATAAGAGTCAAAAAAAACTCCGGGATTCTAACTAAAAAACTAGTTAAATTGCATAGCAATTAAAAGTAAATAACTTTTATTTTTGTTGATTATATAAATAGTTAAATTGCATAGCAATTAAAAGTAAACAACTTTTATTTATGTTTATTATATAATAGATAATTTAACAAATCTTATATATAACACACCGAGGGAGATAGAGATGAGGGGTGGGGCACCTCTTATGCATTAATTTAAAAATAACACAGCGAGGGAGATAGAGATGAGGGGTGGGGCACCTCTTTCTCATGCAAAAAAAGCGATAACCTAATATACCCAATGCAAATAGATAGGGAGGATACAACGGACGGACGGACGACGGACGGACGGACACCAAAAAACGAGCCCATAAATTGCATACCAATTAATATATAGAATCATATATAAGCAATTTCTACATATTTAATACAATATATTAAACACTAAATTATATAATTAATATATACAAGTTATTTGGTATACGGTGGTATATAATTAAGTGTATAAAAGCAATTTATACATACTTTATATTCAATACTAAATTATATAATTAATAAATACAAGTTAGTCTGGTAAAGGGTGGTATATAATTAAATGTATATAATAAAACACATGTAATAATTAAAAGCAATTTATACACATACTTAATATATTAAATACTAATTTGTTATGGCTGTCGTTATTATGAACTGTCGTTGTTTTGAACATGATTCGTGTATAACAGCTAACAGCTTTAGATTTGTGGTCGGCAAATTTATAATTGATTTCATCTATGCACCATGAGGAATAAGAGAAAAAATTATTTCCGATCCATTTGGAAAAAGTTTATTACAAGCTGCCTAGCGATGTGGTATGGTGGTGCTGAGAAGACAAATATATGTGACGTGTATTTACGGCTTAAGAAAAATAGAGAGTGGCATTAGAACATTTCAAAGTGAAATAGGATTACACCGTGGACATATTTTTAAATAAAAATATGGGCGCAATGACAAGGGACCTCCAAAAGCCATCTCCCTTGAGTATATTATGCCAATGGAAGAGTACTATGGAGGGAGACAAAGGGGGAAGTATTCAAATGTCCCATGATAATAGGCAATTTATCATGCTTTAACATTTCATTGCTAGTTAAAATAATCGAAAAACAGTTTAAATGGAGATGAACTTTACAGGCACGTCATCCCTGGATGACCAATTGAAATACGCAAAAGTAGATAGGTTCACATACCTTGGGGCATACATCAAAAGGGAAGGTGGGCAAAGGATGTCAATGCTTGCACTCAAAAAGGACTGAAATGGCAAATTAATTTCGGTGTAATGCGCTGCACGAAGAGGCCAATATGGTTAAAGCAAAGCTTACAAATTTATCGTTAGACCGTCGTTACTTTACGGAAGAGAACATGGGCATTAAACCCTACAGAAGAAAAGTCCATACAAGCATAGAGATGATACGCTAAAGTTGGAGGTACACAAAGCTCGAGCCTTTGATGAATGCCTACATAGGAAAGCTCGGTATTCAACCTAAGGTGAACATGATTAGAGAAAATAGACTAAGGTGGTATGATTTTCAAATATTTTAAATTGGAAGTGATATTCGATAGATTTTAATATAGTTTATCATAAACTTTCAATATAAAGTGAAAAATGGTAGTTTCGTCGTTATCAAGTGTTTTGCTCTATACGCAAACATGAAATATTTTTCGAATTGCTTCGCTCTATCTGCATTGACCAATCCCGAACGATCATCTTATCACATAAAACCTTTCATCTGAGTTTAAATTTTAATTCGCATTATGCCTCCACAATTATTTTTTTAGCACTGGTATGTAAAAAAAGTAATTAAATAAGAAATATTCTGAATAGGGTAAGTTACAATAACTTGTAAAATAAATCTTCTTTATAAGTTTAAATGATTAAATCGAGAATGATGGTTGCAATCTGACAAAATCTTCTTCTTCTTCTTTATCAATTCGTAGGTCCCACATTCGTGGTTTTTTTTTATCAGTTTCTTCCATCTAGATCGTGTTAGAGCCATATTGGGATTGATCTTCTTATTGAGCATAACTTTGTCCACTTGTCCTTTCCAGGTACCACGAGGTCGACCTGTTCCTCTTTTTCCCGCACTTCAATGTCTAGTACTATTCGATTGACGTCACTCGCATATCTTCTCAAGATATGCCCATACCATCTTAGCCGATTTTCGTTAATATAGTCGGCTATTGGCTGAATACCCATTTTTTCTCTAAGACTTTCATTCGTCATATGGTCCAACTTTGTGTATCCCAAGCTCCAGCGTATCATTCTCATTTCCGTCTCTTGTAATAGTTTTTCTTGGGTCGCGTTCAAGGCCCATGTTTCACTTCCGTAGAGTAACACCGGTCTTACGATAGATTTGTAAGCTTTACTCTTCAACCATATAGGCATCTTCTTGTCACACATTACCCCGGATACGCTACGCCATTTTAACCATCCCTTCTGAATTCTTGCATTAACTTCTTTCGCGCAACCTCCCTCTTGATGTAGCATCTAGCCGAGGTACCTAAACTTGTCAACTCTTGGGAATTTCAATTGTTCATTCATCGATTGTGTGCCTTCTGCGTTCATCTCCATGTATACCGTCTTTCGGTCATTGACTTTGAGCCCATATCTAGCCAAACGTTTCGACCACTTATCGGCTTCTTCAAATACGATATCCTTCTTTTCCTCGCATAATACTATATCATCGGCATATAGTATACACCAAGGAGATGGCTTCTGTAAGTCCCTCGTTATTGTGTCTATAATAACGTTAAATAGAAACGGACTTAGGGCAGAACCTTGGTGTAAACCAATATTGACCTGAAAGGGCTTAGACTCTCCAACTGTCGTTCGAACGCACGATGTTGAGGCTTCATAGATGTTTTTGATTAGCCGTACATATGCATCCGCTCTCGTGCCTTTGTTCCGTTCCATCTCGTTTCCTGTAGGCAAGCGATGTATATCTTTCTTCTTTTGAGCATCTGTGCGACCTCAATGCTTTTCCCCGTCAGCGTGCCCACGTTCCAGCTTGCTACCCGTAATTTGTCCACAACTAGATTCCCTAACCGCCTTCGTTGTGAGTCAGGCGGTAACCCTTGTAAATTTTTCGCATTGCACGGGCGGATGATGCACTGCGCGTCGTTTGGAGAGGACGCCCTAGCTTTCTTTTGTTGCACTTTATTATTAGAAACTGTCATAATTTGGAAAAGGTTTTTTACAGCCGGTTTCCCACCTGACGCCAACCCTCCACTTTTTGCACACGGACTTGGGACCGTCGTTGGTAGTGTTCGATCAGACAAAATCTAGTGACCATAATTTGTAAATACATATATGGTTAGTACTAACTTAAGCATATAGAATTTCCCGGTCACGGAAAGAGATGACGCTGATTTATTGTTAAGAAAATCCTTAGACATTATCATGTAATACTAGTTTTAGTAAAAATAGATTTTAAAGCTAGAATTTATAAGATTTTCAGAAACTAAACGAATTGAAATAATGGATAAGGAGAAAAAAGTTTTGCAATAGAAAGGAAAGAATATGATAGGATCCTTTTAAGATGTATAATATTTCTCTTTGTAATTATCTACTTTTATTAAGAATAATTATAATTAGCGATACAGATAATAAATGAGCGATAAAGATAATATATGATGTTGTTTTTCATATTCCGGAAGAATTGTCGATGGATGGATAAATGAATTGGTTGAAAAGTTCGAAGTGTGTGAATGTCAGTTTGTTACTTTATCTCTCCAAACTCTAAACCGCCACAATACTCCCCTTCCAGATATATTTAAGGTTTTATGTCGATAGGAATTGGCTAAAATTTATGTGATGTATTCCCGAAGATTTTTCGGCCAATGGACTTTTCTGCCTTTTCGAGTTACTTTGACTGGTTCTTCCGCTTCTTGTGTCGGTGCTTCGGCTTGAGTTTCGTCGACGGTCTGAAAGGATGGCTCCTCTCTACTTATAATCTGTCTATTGAGACTGAATCTCTTTTACCATTTTTTTCTATTACGAAGTATTTTGGTTCGCGTTTTACTACTTTGTACGGTCCGTCATACGGTGAGGTGAGCTGCGAACTGCGTCGTTTCTGACGAACACATGAGGAGTTTCTAACAGATCTTGACTAACCTGTTCTTTTGACTTCCTGTGGTGTTGCGGATGGGGTATGGTATTGCAATCATTGGCCTTCTTAGTTTGTCTACAAAGTTATGCAGTTCCATTTCCGGTTGTCGGCTGGCCTCAGGTAGCTGTAGAAAATAGTCTCCAGGCAGTCTTATGTTGGTCCATATACGAGTTCGGATGGTGTTAGTTCAATGTCTTCCTTGATTGTGGCACGGATACCAAGTAACACGATTGGAAGAACTTCACTCCATTTGATTTTTTCGGTGGCTTTTAAAGATGCCTTCAATTGCCTGTGGAAACGTTCCACGAGTCCGTTGGCGGCTGGGTGATAGGCAGTGATTCTTATGTGCTTGCATCCTAGCTTGTTGGATAGTTGTTTGAAAAGTCCTGACGGAAACTGCGGTCCTCTGTCGGTAGTAATTGTACTTGAGACACCGTAATTGGCTATCCAACCTTCGATTAACTTGGAAGCGATCTCTTCGGTAGATGTTTCTTTGAGTGGAACGGCCATAGGCCATCTCGAGAAACGATCGATTGCTGTCAAAATGTGAGTAAAACCATTTGAAGATGGTAGTGGTCCAACTAAATCGACATGTATGTGTGAGAATCTTGCGTCTGGATGTGCGAAAGTCCCGGGGGTCGTTATAGTGTGTTTATGAACTTTTTGGTTGGCATTTTAAACAACACTTAGCCCAATTTCTAACGTCTTGGTTCATTGACGGCCAGACCACTCGATTTAAAATTAGTTTCAGAGCGGCGCGTATGCCTGGGTGTGATATAGCGTGAAAATGGTCAAAAACTGTTTTTCTGAGTGTTTCTGGAATGACCGGCCGAGTGGCAGTTGAAAGATCGCAAAGGATTTTTCTCTCGGATCCTGGAATTGGCAATAACTGTAACTTCAAAGATGATGAATTTTTAAAGCTTTTCAGGGATTTGTCATTTATTTGTTGTCTGCTAATCCTTCTAGATCGGGCATTTCTGGTAACTTGATAACATCCACTCCTAACCGAGAAAGTGCGTCCGCGACTGAATTCGCTTCACCTTTGATGTATTGTATATCCGTGGTGAATTGAGATATAAAATCCAGTTGCCTGGTTTCTCGCGGCGAGTATTTGTCAGGTTTCGCATCAAATGCGTAGGTTAAAGGCTTATGGTCGGTAAAAACGGTGAAGTGTCGGCCTTCTAACATGTGTCTGAAGTGTTTGATAGGTAGACGGCGAGGAGTTCTCGACTGAATGTGCTGTACCGTGATTGAGCTGGCTGAAGCTTAACCGAAAAAAATGCCACAGGCGAAGTTTTTTCTGCTACAGTTTGTTCCAACACTGCACCCACCGCTGAATTGGATGAGTCTGTCGTCAGTAACTTTGGTTTTTGGGCTGATGTCCAAAAAATTTAGGGTGGTAAATTCGCCAGCTTTGTCGAACGCTTTCCTCTGACTGTAACCACGGATTTCCGAGGGTTTTGAGTATGTCAGTTAATGGCTGCACGGTTTGCGCCATTCCTGGTAAGAATCTCCGGTAGAAATTTATCATACCGAGGAATCTGCGGAGTTTTTTACTCGAATTCGGAATTGGAAAATTTTGTATGGCATCAATCTTGTCCGGTAGGGGGTTTATACCTGTAGAAGATATTCTGTGTCCAAGAAATTCTAATTCTCCGACTCCGAATTGGCACTTGGCGGGATTGATCCTCAAATCATATTCTTGTAGACGTTGAAGAACGGTTTTTAGGAGCCTTTCATGGTCCGCGTCGGACGAGCTAGCTAATAGAATATCATCTATATATGCGTAGGTTCCTTCTATTCCTCTTAAAACTACGTCGATAAACCTCTGGAAGGTTTGTGCGGCGTTCTTTAGCCCAAAAGGCATTCTATGGAATTCGAAAAGTCCGAACGGTGTCGTTACGGCTGTCTTGCAGATGTCGTCTTGTGCAACCGGAATATGATGGCATGCTCTTACCAAATCCAATTTGCTAAAAACAGTTTTTCCGCATAGATTTGCTGTGAAGTCATGTATGTGGGGTATCGGGTATCGGTCGGGAACCGTTACTTTATTCAAGCTTCTATAGTCCCCGCAGGGTCTCCAGTCGCCTGACTTTTTGACAGCCAAATGTAATGGGGATGCCCAATTACTTTTTGACTCACAGATGATACCTAGTTCCAGCATATATTCGAACTCCTTTTTGGCTGCACTTAATTTGTCGGGCGCCAATCGTCTGGGGCGTGAATGCTGGGCTGGGCCTTTTGTCAGAATGTGGTGTCGTACGTCGTGCTGTGAGATTTGACCCGTAAAGTTTAATGGTGATGTGAGCGACGGAAAGTCTTTTAATATGGCCTCGAATTTAGAATTCTGATGAGTGACTGCAACACAAATTCCAAATGTTTGGTACTGTGAGGCGAATCCTTTTGATGATAGATGTGTCACTCCGTCGATTAATCTTTTGTTTTTAATGTCCACAATTAGATAGTGTTTGTGTTGTGTAACAGGTCAGCTCCTATAATCGGTGTGTGAACGTCTGCTATCAGGAAAATCTATTGTATCTCACGCCTTAGGCCTAGGTTTAGAGCTAACATCTTTTGCCCAAAGGTGCAAATGTTGCTTTTGTTGGCCGCTTGCAATACCGGACCATTTGGAATTTTTGGGACATTGGCTGGCGGTGAAATAATACTCACTTCGGCTCCGGTGTCGATGATAAATTTTTGTTTCGACGTTTGGTCAATAATGTAGAATAGACGACTGTTTGAATTCATGCCAGCAGTAGCCGTCGTCTGAATTACCCGGCCTGTTAGTTTTTTTGATTGTCATCACTGAAGGCGCAGGGCTTTAAGCATTTGCGAGCCTTGTCCTGGAATTTGGAATGATAATAACAGTATGGGTGTTTTTGTGCCCTGTTCCGTGAATTACTTCTTGTTCGTACTCTTTCATGGTAGGATCGTTGAGAAAAATTGTTTATCTGTAACTCCAAATTACTAATTTTTTTTGTTAAATCCTGTATTGCCTTGTCACTATCTGTGGATTTAGCTATAGTAGTAATATAATTATTTTGTGAAATTGTTTCATATATTCGGTCAGCGACTTCAGCTAAACTTGATAGAGATTTTTCTTCCCCTAAACAGGTTAGAATTCCAGTAATCTCTTTAGGCATTTTGTTTACCCATAAGTTCTTGAGAAATGTATCGCTCATTTGGTGTTCTCCTAGTAAGGACTTTAAATGTCGTAAGAGTTGACTTGGGGATTTGTCGTTTAAGTCAACATCCTTAAAGAGCTTTTGGATTCTCTCTGAGTCACTTTGTCCAATTCTTTTAACCAATGCTTGTTTTAAGGCATCATATGGATTCTCTTCTGGGATGTTAAGGATGAGATCAGCGACCTCCTCTGCCACTTCTATGGGGAGAGATTCTAATAAATATGCATATTTCTTCTGAGAAGTTATCCTCCTGGTTGAAAATATAGCATCGACCTGTGCTATCCAAATTTGAATGTTCCTAGAGTGGAAATCAGGGATTTTGATGTGGACAATTGCTTGATACCTCCAGTAGTAGAAGTGTTTATTAGTATTTCCTCATTGGAAGTTGAAAAATCAGTAGGTTGCGTGTTCATGTTTAGTAGGGGTTACCAATGTATTATTTCTCTTTGGTATTATCTACTTTTATTAAGAATAATTATAATTAGCGATACAGATAATAAATGAACGATAAAGATAATATATGATGTTGTTTTTCATATTCCAAAAGAATTGTTGATGGATGGATGATTGAATTGGTTGAAAAGTTCGAAGTGTGTGAATGTCAGTTTGTTACTTTATCTCTCCAAAGTCTAAACCGCCACAGATGTTATAAAAGAGTTTGCTAAATATTTTAATAGATGCAAATACAAAGGTTTTAAAAAATTAATTATTAAGAACAATAGTAAATCTAAAATTAAATTTATTTTGTTTTAACTAAGGTGGTAAGAGCTAGTGTTGCAAAAAGGCTGGGTTTTGTTTGGTCGTCCTTTGGTTTTAGTCGAGCAAATATAAACAGACCAAAGATCTTTTGGCCTATTTTCTAGTCGACCACTTGGCTTAGTCGAAATTTTAAAAACAGGCCAAGGTTGACCTTTATTCCTAGTTAAGCCAAAGGTCGACCATTCAAAACCCAGCTGCTTTACAACACTAGTATGGGCATGTACTAAGTAAGAAGGGATACGAATGATGTAAATCGAAATGTACTGGACATGGATGTACACGGGAAAAGAGGAAGAGGACGACCTCGTGTCACTGGAAAGGGCAAGTTGACCAAGTACGGGTTAAATTTTCAAAGCCAAATTAAGGGCATCACTGTGACAATTTTATCCCATTAGTGTATAAATTTATCCATTCAAAATCATCTAATACTATAGTATTATTTGTTTGCAATTTATAGTTTCAACTTAGTTTTGATAAATTAAACCGGTTCACAATCCCATTTTATCATTATAATTTTGTTTATTACTCAATAAATTTAGGTTATCAGGGTCATATAGTCGTTAAAATAAATTAAATGTTTTTTAATTTTCAAATATTATATTAAATTTATAGTCATAAATTTATCTTCGACGTCCACATTATACATTAAAATTTCCTTTCAAAAATGGCTATGTTGCTAAATAAAACTTAAAAATTCAGAAGTTTGCTATATCTGATATGTATGGAGTCGATTTTCAAATAAAAAAAACAAAACAATTCTTTTTTTTTTGTTAAAATGTCAAAAATGATTTTATATCAAACTCAATTTCCAGTCATATGAATAAAAATTGATTTTATAACATTTCAAACTAGAACTTCATAATTTCATTTTGGAGTTCTGTGAAGATAGAGCACTCTAATTCTCAGGTAGCTATATATTAAGTAGGGATGATGATGATATAACTCAAATAGTAATAATATGAAGGTGCTAAAAAGGAAAGGGCAAGTAGACTAAACCAAGATGAATAAGAAGATGTATCCGAACCTGGCCCTTATCGATCAGAAAGTAAGAAATTGATCACAACTGTAGTGGCAGTTATTTAGTTACTTGAAAACACGCTTCGTTATTTGAAACACTTGAAAATACACCGTATTCAAATTACCTTATTTGAATATAACAATTTGTCGTTTGTATAGATCACTCGAAGTTATCTATAAAAAGCCGTTATCATTTAATAAACGAGTCTCTTAGTTTTGAATCTCATCATGTGTTCTGTCACTTCATTACAAAAACAAATACCTCGACTGAAGGACCAAATGCGATAAAGAAAAATAGGGTACATAATATCCTGCCTACATAATTTTGAAAGGAAAGGACACTAAATGTCTTATGCGGTATTGCAATCTAAAATACACGATACAAGTTAATTTTAAATATATATTTAATTTAATACTAATAGCCGGTATATCAATACTCTCTCATTTCTTATAAAGCGTTTTTCTTTAACTTTGAACATTTTGACTCCCCACTCGCACACGAATAGGGGAGAAAAGGTGATCAATCATAGCTTTTGAAAGCGAACGCTCTTTCCCTCTTCTTACTCTCCATGCAACTTCCCTCCCTTACATGTATATGTTTTCGCCACTCTTGCATTTGACCCTGCACCTTTTTATAATTTGGTGGTTTTTGTCAGAAATTCGTCTATTTTTTTGCTAATTTTTGTGATAATCTAAAAAAGAAAAACTTTGTCGAAAGTTCAAAACATAGAGTGACATTTTTATTAAATTTTTTAAGTAATATTTTTAAAGTCTTGATTAAAATACTAATTTTTTATCCAATTTCATAAAGTTTATATTTTACGTAACAAAATGTAATGACTAAATTATTTTTAAAACAATCTTTAAAATAGTTCATTCAAATTTTTACCATTTTTGTAATGTATACGTTATTGTCAAAAATTTGAAATTTTAAACTTAAAAAATTACAGTTTTTTAATTTAAAATTCCACGCAATAATTAAATTTGGGCCACGTTCTTTTATCAAAAAAATGCATACGTTCTTCAAAGTTGTATCTCGGAGGCGGAAGAAGATTGTTTTCGAATGGAGCTTGAAGAGACGCTATCTCAATTTAGTATAAATGGGTTCAGAGTTATTGGAGCGGACCTCGATGGGCACGTGGGTAAATCAAGGGTATGAAATAATTCGCGGTGATCTGGGTTATGGCTCAAGAAATATAGGAGGTACGGAAATTTTTTTTTAAAGATGAAGTTAGTTTATTGATATATATCTAAACATAATATTAAATGATATTTAATAAAAAAAACATCATATGAGTAATATGTCTTCATCTTACTCTTTTAGAAGAGGCCAGGAATCCAAAACTTTTGACCTAGCTATAGGAAATACCTTCTTCAAAAAAGACAGGAAGACCTTATAACATACAAAAGCGGCAGCCGTACCACTCAGATGGATTTATTTCTCGTCAACAGAACGCAGCTAAAGAATGTTCAACATGTAAAGGTAATACAGAGTGAAATATTGGCTTCTCAACACAAGCTTTTGTGGATGGACTATACATTATAAGTCCTTAAAGAGTAAAAGATAAAGAGAGTAGCGGCTCCAATATAAGGAGGAGACTAAAACACAATACTCAACAATTTCAGGAAGAATTAATGAGGCATGCGGAATTTAAGGAAAATACATTATATGAGAATCACTGGAATGGTTTGACCTACACAATGCGGAAAACGGGACGATACTTATTAGGTTAAAGGAAGCCGACTAAGAGAATTCGCAAGGAGTCATTGTGGTGGGGTAAAGAAGTACAAAAATGTATCAAAGAAAAGAATGTACAAGGTTTGGTATAAAAGCAAGGATAGTAATGATAAGCACCCTTACCTAGCTAGCAAGGTGTACAATAATGTAAATGAAAAATTAAATTGAAAGGAAGGAGAAAGATTTCTCAATAAAATCGTAAAGTCAAGGGCCCAAATTTCCATAGATTACATTGAGTGCCGGCTTAACAAGGGACAAAATGGAAAAATACTAACACACGAGAGTCATATAATATTACAAACATGGTACAACTATTGTTGTGATTTATCAACTGAAAAGGGCCCTTAGTCGAAGACCAAAACCAAGAGAGTATAATAGGAGAGTTAGACCCTGCGGATTGGATCACGGAAACGGAGATTAAAGCTGATATGGTTAAACTAAAGTCAGGAAAAGCTCTCGGACAGGACAACATACTAATAAAAGGCTTTAAAGCCTTAGGCAACACTGGT
Source organism: Gordius sp. MW1 (assembly GCA_964036665.1). NCBI lineage: Eukaryota > Metazoa > Nematomorpha > Gordioida > Gordea > Gordiidae > Gordius > Gordius sp. MW1. Next base: position 35,345,294 of record OZ038526.1, on the reverse strand, counting down.
GTCCAAATCCTCACCACACCTTTCAATAATATCTTATAAACAAGTAAAATACCTTAAGAGTGAAGGAATAAGTTTATGATAACGATATACAAGATGAAAGGGAAAATTCAGAAATGTAACTACTACAGAGGGATAAAGCTTATGAGTCCTACTTTGTGGAAAAAAGAGATTGAAAATCGTCTTCGAATTTAGTTAAAATTTGAGAAACCAATTCGAATTTATGCCGGCGAGGTCTACATCTGATGCCCTGAACAGAGTTAGAAGATTAAGGGAACGGTTTATGAGAAAGGGACGAGGATAAATATTTTTTTTGGTTAAAAAGTTTATTTTCACGAAACAAAGTTACATAAATAAGCGAAATACAATAATAAAGACGTATTGGTTAAATACAAAGATCTATATCATTATCTTCTAAAATGGGCCATGAGTCGGCAAAGGATTTAAAGTTGTATCGTACAACAAGAATCCCTAGTTGTTGCCTGATTAAAAAGGACGCAGAAATTTTAGAATTAGGGGTGCGTTTTCCGATTTCTTTAAAAAACCCCATTGCCTGTTTGCCAAAGGAACCGGAGCACGAGGCAACGACAGGGATAAAAATGGATGCCAAAAGGGCAGAATACTTTGTAATTTTACGCCCTTCTGCTGTAGCGATAGGGTTGTAATTAAAATGGGAAGAGGCAAATAGGTCAATACAAGTAAAATCCCATTTGAGGGATAAGCCATTTTGCCAGGGGACTAGAGAAGAGCCGTCAGGTCGCATAATACCTTCAAGGGAGGGATCTGACGGCTCAAGGATTGAGGGGATTTTTGCCTTTTTTAAGGGCAGCATGAATTAATATATTAGCTTACATATTTATTTGTTTGCTAGGCAGTGTAGAGGGTGCCTAGCATATTCGTCTACATTGGTAAGACAATTTCGACAATTGAATTCTCTACTGTAACTAATCCAAGGGTTTTTGATAATAGAAGTAAATATATTTAGCAGAGATTGTTGGATGGAAGGTCTGGCTCCTCTTGGGATTCTTGAGATAGTATTAGGGATTAAAAGAATTGCTCTAAGATGAGTCAGGCGGTTGATTAATTGATGGGGAGCATTGTAAGCAGGGTTTCTTTCAGAAAAAATGCTCCGGGGGGGGGGGGGTATTTTCAACTTCCGGGGGGGGGGGTAAAAATTTTTTTAATTGCTAAACCATTTTATATAATATTTACTAGTTTTTATTGGTGATATAAGTGATATATAAATAGATACATACACGCATAATCATTAAATAAATACATGTAATATTTTAACGGGCAAGTGTTCTTTTAAGAAAGTAGGTTGTAAAAAGAACAGACAGAGCATAAAGCCCCACCTAAGGCTTCATCAATAATTAGCCATTTGTATTTAGATGTCCATGAAATCATAAATTTATATGATGGTTTAAGTTTTAAATTTTGCCCATGTTTTTCACTTTCAGAGACTGAGCAATTAGTAGAGCTACCAATACACTCATCTTTATCAATATATATTAATAAAAAAAAACAACTTGCATAATTTTAATTACCAGCATTTTTATCATAAGAAAAAGAAGAGACAGTTTTCCCCACTCGAGTAGAATTACAATTTTTATCTTGACCTAAAACATAAAAATATATATAATACTTCTATATTAAATCAAAATCTTTCTTGCTTCTTTCAGAGTTCATGTGAATTTCTCTGCTGGAAGCAGAATAATATCTGTCTTTAACTTGTATATATTTAAAAATATCTAATGCTTAAAAATGATTACCGTTTTTCCCATAGTAAGGGATAAAACAAGAGTTTTTTTTAATTCAGTCCCATCTTTACCTATTACAAACAAACATATTCATGTCTTATTTTATATAAACACAAATACCCATACATAATTAAAATGATTCCAAATTAAATCATATTTACCATCTTTTTTATTAGGCTTTTTCTTTTTACTAAAGTAGTGTAGTACTTTTATATTTACCAGACATCTGCAATTTAAAATAAGCATATTATATCAATAAAAAACAAACAATAGAATCTATTATTAATAATAATTCTTTTTAAGTTTATAAGTAAGATAGTGATTTAATAATTCTAAAAGCAATTATTTATGTTTATTTACCTATTGCTTTTTTTTAATTTAATTTGTAACTTTCAAGATAAATTAGGGTTCACAGATGTTAAAAAATGATGTCTATGAATGATTTCCACTTGTTTTGTAAAAAAAATTTAATTTCGCCAATTTTATATTTTTTTATTGACAAAGTAAAATAATTTATTGAATTTCAATTTTAGCCTATTAATATAATTTATGATTTCATGATGGAACTTGAGTTCATGCTTCCTTCATTCAAAACTCTCCGCTAGATCAACACTTTAAGCGGATGGTGAAATGGATAAGTTATCCGAGCAAGGATAAATTCCGGATGGCTTAAATAGAGAGATTTAACAGCATTCTATGTGTCAAACACATCCCAAGAAGACTTAAGAGTACACTGCATAGGTCCATCATACAGTTAACAGCCCTGTATAGAGTATGGGATATACATAAGAGGGAAGATCAACGCCTAGCGTCCATGAAGATGAAAATGCTAAGATGAATGCTAGGAGTAAGTAAAAAAGAACTTCCACGAAATGAAGAATTAAGGAAAAATATGGGTAGACCATCTATGAAGACAAAGCCCATAACCACCAGACTTAAATGGTATGGCCATTTAGAGAGAAGGGACGATAGCTATGTCAGAAGGAAAGTCGAGAAGATATTAGCCGAAAAACAATAAAAAGGAAGACCTAAGCTTTGATGAAATCATAAAATAAGGCACGACATGAAAATGCACAGGATAAATAGAGATGTAAATATAGAGACAAAATAATTAATATTGAAAGGACTGCCCACCAGTCTAGGTGAGAAGCAGTTATAGAAAGAAGAAAAAGTAGCGTACGTTTCTAAGCCATATCATTAAGTTAGAGGTTTTATTCAAAAAAATTAGCCTTTTTGGCATTTTCCATCCCAATTGCTTCATAATTGTTTTAATGGGAATAAATGATAGCATTACTGAAAAACCTTTTGTTGGCCTTGGTTGGCAGGATCGGGTTGAAGTTGTCTATTTTTCTCATTATGTTACATACGACATTATTATTTAACCCATAATTAATAGCACCACGAAAATATCCAAGGAAAAAACAAGATTTAATAATGTATTAAGGTAAATAATTAAATTTAAACTTATTTCTTAAGTAATTGCTATATAGGTGATAAATTCATTAAATAAAATTTACGCTTCAGTTATTCAACATTATGTAATCTGTTTTAAACTTGCAATAAGATGTGTTACATATCTGTTGCATAGTTATAATACTTTTAATATGTATAATCAACCTTTGCTTACCATAAAACTGCAATTGCTTTTAACAGTAAAGCATGAATAAGCTTTAAAATAAAATTTTAGCTTAAGATTGATCTACATTTTTAGTTGGATCTATATAGACCGCACTTTCAGCTCTTGCCTAGGCAATAATTAATGCTATATTATGCGACCAATTGATAAGAATTAATCATATGTCATAGATTACCGCCAATGGATTGATATCTTCAATTGTTATTTTTAAAAATTTATGAATTTAAAAATGAATTGGGATGAAGGGCTTCATCCATTAGCAATATTGGATAAAATAGAAAGTAAAATAATTTATTTTTTATAATTTTTTTATAGAATATACAAGATTGTATCGTTATCTAAGCTTATGCCACAAAGGAAAAGTATAAATATTTTCTAAATTATAAATTTTTTTAGCCACTTCTGCTTCATAGGAATCTTTCCTATATGCGGAAACAATATGTTACAAATAAAAGGTTTTATATATAAATAATACTTATTGTTTAGAATATCCTTAGAGAACATAATATCAAAGTTATATCTAAAGGCATGGAATATATCCCTTAACTCCAACATTTTAAACTCAGGGTAAACATTATATTTATCAAAATAAGATTAAATATTATATTAATACTAAATATTTTTGTTGGATTATAATTAATGCTTACATATGTTAATCTGATTTATCTATAGAAATGAAGATGAAATAATATTTCTAGAATTTGATGCGGTGCAATTAATAACTACTCCAGAATCTAGTAACTTAGGTTCACGTTTATTTTATATTAACTATCATCAATAGTTAATTGTTGTCACCATCCACAATTGCCCAAAGAAATGACTGTTGAAATATATTTAACTCAGCAACCATTAAATATTGATGAAGTAAATGTATAATAATTTTTGTATTTTTTTATATTAAAATTATAATTAGATGATATATTAACATGTGTTTAAGTTGTTTACTATATATACAAGATCCCAATTGTCTTAACCACCCATTCACATTGTGCCTTTCTTGCTCACATTTTTCTAAATATGCCCTTTTTGATGCAAAATAAAAATTAACCTTTTTTAAACAAGGTCATATTAAGTTTGCTAACCTAAATTCTAATTATTTATTAATAATGGGACACCACCTAGTTCATCTTTTTAATGCAATTTTCCAATGATCAGCTTAATTTGTCCAAAGATTTTTTTTGATTAGATAAAACATGGAGATCACTACAATAGTATTATATTTATAAAAATTGTTAATAATATCACCTATTTTTACATTATAGCCCAATAGTGTTATAAAGGAATTACACCAACGTAACAGTAAAGTTCGGTGTGGAGAGGTTTTGTTAGGTACTGCCAAAGTTCCCATCATTTATGAATACTACAACTATTACGACTCTCATTCAATTTCCCTAGAAACTAAAATTTTGGATCTACCCTCATTGTCATCCCATGAAAGGAATTCCAATTTAGATGAAGACATTCTAAGACCTGCTCTTGGACAGAAATCGGTTATAACTTCATCAACTACCATCAAAGTTATGTCCTCTCAATCACCGATTACCAAACAAGGAGACTGTGATAAAAAGAGTTCAATAAGCTTGAAACTCAGCGACTTGAGTCCAATTGTTAAGGCTTTGACATGCCCAAACTCACCCATAAGCTATGGCGAGCCACAGGGATTAGCTTTAAAGATATCTGCTATGCCTGTCATCAGGCCAAAAGATGTCGATTTACTAAACTCTCATCACGACCATCTAGATTCTGGCGTAAATTAATAATAGATACATGTCAATTGTTGGAACTTTTTAAAAACAAACTGAAAAAACTGAAAAGAGTACCATAAAATATATGTTTTTATCGACATATTTATTGTTCAAAATAATTGAGCAAATTTTTTAAATATTTTATATATGGCGTTGTGGATGTGAAGTGTTTTATAGAAACACCACCTTACGATGCTTGCAATTGTTACGAAGAGTCTCTCTCCTTTGCACTCAAGCTAAGGTCCCACGTTCAAAGTCTCAACCACCAGAGGGCGGCCCACCAAAATGGGGATGCCTTCAACAACTTTTTCATCTCTGGTTAGCACATTAATTAATTAATTCAATAATTCATTCATTCATTTGATAGAAAGATCTTCTGGGTTGGGGTGTACCGTAACGTCTAGCGTGACGAGTTACGCCTCGCTCATCGACTTGAGTCAGCTGATCTCCGACCCTCGTGTTCGAACAGGGCCAGGTGTTGGAATCACGTGCACACTTATGCCCCAAAGCTCCCCAAGGAACGTGGCCGAAAAAGAAGATTCAGGATTTTCATCTGTAGTCGAAGAAAGCTTGAGCTATGGGAGTTGTGGTGTTACTCTTAAGTTTAGGTTGGTTTTGAGCAAAAGGCCTTCTACATTACTCAATGGTCATCACACTTCACCCCCACCCAAATACAAGTAAGAACATACAGACAGGATTTATGAAATGTTAATTGTCTTTCTCATAATTATGATTTTGTTGACTATTTTAATCCTTTTTTGTTAAACAATTAGGATTAGATCCTAAAATTCTTGCATATGTAGCAATAAGATAAACAGGATCATTGTTTCGTAGGTTTGTGCAAGAGATGCTATTATGATTAACAGCAATTGCCTTTTTTAATTTTACCATAGGGAGGGTCATAGATAAAATAGCGGACCTTGCATTAAAGAGGCATTTTATATTATTATATTTTGGTTTGAATTCAATGCTTATTTTTTTAAATCCGAAAATTGACAATATTATAAAAGGAAATGCGTCAAATAATGAAAAAAAGCTATTTTAACATAAAATCATCGAGAGGATCTTTAAAAAATAATTAGGAATTCGCAAACCATACAAAATTGTATTTGTTTTAAAAGAATACAAAGCCTTTATTTTAATAAAAAGCCTGTTTGCCAAAGGTGCTCGAACACGAAGCTACGAAATAGTGATGTTTATGAAAACATAAGCGTTTATTAGTCTTAACATCCAGCCTGTTAACAACACTGCAAATAATAACACACACAGGTTTCCGAGAAATAGAGCTACTATATACGCTGATTCTCAAGCTGTAAATTTTTTTTTCATCTTACGCCATTTGAATAAATACTATATACAGGTAAAAAAGGGGAAACCCACCTCGATGTATGATAATCCACAGCTCTACAAATATTGACTTTGTAATTGTATCCCGCAATCCGACCAATAATTCTGATAGAGAATTTTGCGCTGAAAAATAATATGTTTTTAGTTTTTTTCTACGATTACGAGCTTTTAAGATATATGAGTTTGAAAGTGCCAAAAATGCCCTTTTTAAGCTATTTTAAGGCTAAATTGCCATGGTATTTTTAATATTTAGTGAAAAATAGTAATATATTCATGTAGATTGTTTCATCTATAGGTCCATTCTTTTATTTTTTTATATCTCCCTTATACTCAAGAAAAAGGAGTTCATTAGAGTTCATACTACACACGCGCTGTTTACTAACACATCTCTCTCTCCCTTTCTTCTTCTCTTCCAATCCCGCCCCCATATCTATCTAAGCACACATGAAGGGGGCGGGAGTGGAGGAGAGGAGAGGAGAGTAGGTGAAGGGAGAGAGATATGTGTTAGTAAACATCGCGTACGCATGAACTCTAATGTATTCCGTTTACCAGAGATCGTGGGACGAATTTTGATAAGGAGAAGGGGTTTACGCAAACGCGTATAAATTTGAGTATAAGGGTGATATAAAAAAAATAAAAGAATGGACCTATAGATGAGACTTTAATCTACATGAATATATTACTATTTTTCGCTAAATATTAAAAATACCATGGCAATTTAGCCTTAAAAAGGCTTAAAAAGGGCATTTTTGGCACTTTCAAACTCATATATCTTAAAAGCTGGTAATCGTAGAAAAAAAACTAAAAACATATTATTTTTCAGCGCAAAATTATTGGTCAGATTGCGGGATATTTTTTTTTGTAGACCTGTGTAATCTTCTTACAGCGTACATATAAAGTCAAACTCTCCCTGTCTCTTTATTATTAGATTTAAATCTCTATTCAAGTACGTATCTAGACCCATAGTGGCTATTAGAACTCCGAAAATAAAACAGGTAGACCGTCAAACGAAATTTATGTTTATAAATTTAGATGGTTTAAACATATTAGTTAAATAAATTGTAGCAGAATTGGGCTCTTTTTTTTTTTTTAACTTATCCTTGCTTTCAATTAAGGGTAGTAACAATCAAATTCTTTTGTATTTATGTGATAAAATAATTTTATAATTTTCTCTGAAGTTTTTATAATAAAACCAGGCCGGACTTGGATTTAGGTCGGACCAAAAATGAAAAAGCATTTTTGACTCGGGTAGGGTTCGGGCAAATTAAAAATAAAACGTCAGGCTCGGGCCGGGCTCTGGTCGAAGAAAATTTATTTAACAGGGCTCTATCAATTCCTGACCTAGAATCCAAAAAACGTTCAAAAATGTGGCTTTTACCATGAAGTAATGCTGACTTTTTTTCAAAAAATATTTACTAGCTTCCTCTCATGACTGCTTTTTCTCCTGTTGCATTTAAAAACAGATATCCAATTAAAGTCCGGGACCTGCAATGCCTTAATTACGCTGGTCAATAAATAATAGACTATAGAATCAATCGGCAAACTGTTTGCTAGAGTTTCTCACTCTGAACACAAATACTTTTTTTCCAATACGTCAAGTTTTTTAAAATATTTGTTAAAAATTGCGTCTTTGGCGTTTTTTAAACGTCAATAACTTGAAACGGTAAAATTTTGATTTATAAGTTTTGATGTATAAATAAAGTGGAGAGGAATCCATTACAAATTTTTTTTATCCTAGCATAATTAATTTTTGAGTTATATACAATATTAATTTATCCCTATCCTTTTACATCGACAAATTGATCGAGACTTGAAGTCGGCCTCCCTTCCCTTTAAAGCTACGAATTAAGTGCGTGTTGTTGTTTATTCCATAGCTAGGGGTAGAGACCTGCACGGGCGACCGAACCGACCTTGAAAATTTGAAATGCCTTCGGGTTAGGTTCGGGTGGAAAATTTTCGGGTCGGGCTCGGGTTGAAAATTTAAAAAAATTCGGGTTCGGGTTGGATAAAAGGGATTTTGCAGGTTTCTAGCTAGGAGGAATTAAGGAATTTTCGAGCATGTTTAATAGGGATGTGATAGAAAAATTTTATACAATTCATGATGAGTATCAATATAGTTATCCATGGGCGTAGTCAGGATTTAAATTAGGAAGGGTCAATAATGATTTTGGAAGGGGCAAAATGAGGTTTTTTTCAATTTTGTTTTAATTCAGTAAATATTCGGGAGTTTTTAAATTGGGGGGGGGGGGGGGAGGCAACTATTTTCCCTGGCTACGCCCATGTCGGATTCTATATATTATATAGACGTTTAAGTTTCATAAACTCCTGATGATTTATCCTATTTTATCACAGAATTTAAAATTGCAGTGAACCTATCTCGAAATTAATGTAAATATTGTCTTTTCAACATGAAATGTCTTTTTTCAACTGCTTAACACCTTTGCATGGGCGTAGTCTTCTGTAGTGACCGTTATTCAAGGTTTCGGTTTGAACAGAAATCAGGGTTTCTTTCAGAAAGAATGCTCCGGGGGGGGTATTTTCAACTTCCGGGGGGGGGGTAAAATTTTTTTTAATTGCTAAACCATTTTATATAATATTTACTGATTTTTATTGGTGATATAAGTGATATATTATGTTTAATAGCTTTCCTCTTTCTCCTGTCGCTTTTCTGTAATTTGTAAACGAGACATTAATGAACACAGGGACATTCCATGTCAAATCGCCACGTTTTCGGCCGACCCCCTCAGAATTTTATAAAATTTGGTGGAAATGTTAAAACTAGTAAAATTATTAATTTCCGAAAATTTTAGCTCATTTGGGCCACTACTTTTCGAGTTGTGTGCTCTCAAAGGTCGAAAATCGGCCATTCAAAAAATCGGGTTGTGACGCTATATTCAATAAAATTCATAAATTATTGGCCCCCAAATCATAGAATCTTGTTGTAGTAATAGGTAAGACCTATCTCCATAGGGAAAAAATCCAAAAAAAATTTTTTGTCGATTGGTCATCTCATAATGGCCGAAATGGCCAATATGGCATAACTACTGTTGAACCCTCTCAAACCGTTTCAAATTTGAGACAAATGTTTTATACTACCTATTAACCAAATTAAATAAAAGAAAAAGTTGGGCGGCCATCTTGAAGTGGTCATAAATTGCTAGAAACGGTATTTTATTTATTTGGTGCCAAAATGACCCTCTAAAATTGGTTTTATTACTCATTTAGCCATCTTATAATATTATTATATCTATTATACAAATATTTTTGCTATAAATTAACACCCCAACCCCCCCCCCCCCCCCCCCCCCCCCCCCATATTTCCTATAAATTACAATCAAAATAGGGAGTGGTTTTTCTTCGAATTTTGAAATAGAAACAGCTTTGAAAAATCACCTTAAATAATAATTTATTTCAAAGTATATATTCATTGTTTGTTATTCGATATGTAAAAGTATTAAAAAAAAGTATGACGGAGGGCATGTCTTCAAGCGCATATAAAAAATTAATTTAACATATCTGAAGTATATTTTAGGTAAGGCAATATGTTTTAGTGTCGCATCAAGCATTTCGTTTTAAATAAGGTATAAGTTCTCCGGTTGAGGTTAAAGGTGATACAATTTTTAATATATCCCATTTCTTTAGAGATATTTTGTGAAATTTATCTAAGCGAAAGGGTTCGCATGGGTTAAGCAAACTAACTATTATTTTTTCATCGTCATAATTTTTATTATAAATTAGATTCAAAATTTCGAACGTCTAGGGGATAATTAGTTGATAGTAAAATTAAACGATAAAGTAATTTTATTAAAAGAATTCGACATCATTTAAAATTCGCGCTAGAGGTCATACAAATTAATTCATACGCGCCAAAAAAGAAATCAATCTGTGTTGATAAGGCAATTTTAAAGCCTATATTCAATAATCCTGACGATTTTATTATCTATTTCACGAGCCTGTTTCCAAATTACAATAAAATAATGTGTGGGAAAAAATTACTCGCTATTTTGATTTAAGATTAAAGGGGGGGAGGGGTGTTAATTTATAGCAAAAATATTTGCATCATAGATATATTAAAATTATATGAAGGCTAAATGAGCAAAAAAACATATTTAGAGATCCATTTTGGCGCCAAATAAATAAAATACCATTTCTAGCAATTTATGACCACTTCAAGATGGCCGCCCAACTTTCTCTTTTATTTAATTTGATTAATAGGTAGTATAAAACATTTGTCTCAAATTTGAAACGATTTGAGAGGGTTCAACAGTAATTATGCCATTTTGGCCATTTCGACCATTATGAGATGACCAATCGACAAAAAAAAATTTTTAAATTTTTTTCTATGAAGATAGGTCTTACCTATTACTACAACAAGATTCTATGATTTGGGGGCCAATAACTTATGAATTTTATTGAATATAGCGTCACAACCCGATTTTTTAAATGGCCGATTTTCGACCTTTGAGCGCCCATAACTCGAAAGGTAGTGGCCCAAATGAGCTAAAATTTTCGGAAATTAATAATTTTACTAGTTTTAACATTTCCACCAAATTTTATAAAATTCTGAGGGGGTCGGCCGAAAAACGCCTTTTTATGATCGATTTGACATGGAATGTCCCCACACCCTTTGTTTTTTGTTGAATATAAATCGTTTTTGTTGTAAAGAGAACAGACAGAGCATAAAGCCCCACCTAAGGCTTCATCAAAACTTAGCCATTTGTATTTAGATGTCCATGAAATCATAATATATGATGGTTTAAGTTTAAAATTTTGCCCATGTTTTTCACTTTCAGAGACTGAGCAATTAGTAGAGCTGCCAATACACTCATCTTTATCAATATATATTAATAAAATAAAAACAACTTGCATGATTTTAATTACCAGCATTTTTTTCATAAGAAAAAGAAGAGACAGTTTTCCCCACTCCAGCAGAAGTACAATTTTCATCTTGACCTAAAACTTAAAAATATATATAATACTTCTATATTAAAACCAAAATCTTTCTTGCCTATTTCAGAGTTCATGTGAATTTTACTGCTGGAAGCAGAATAATATCTGCCTTTAACTTATAGATATTTAAAATATCTAATGCTTAAAAATAATTACCATAATTTCCCATAGTAAGGGATAAAACAAAAGTTTTTTTTAATTCAGTCCCATCTTTAACTATTACAAACAAACATATTCATGTCTTATTTTATATAAACACAAATACCCATACATAAATAAATAAAATTATTCCAAATTAAATCATATTTACATCTTTTTTATTAGGCTTTTCCTTTTTACTAAAGTAGTGTAAAGGAGTACTTTTATATTTACCAAACATCTCCAATTCAAAATAAGCATATTATATCATTAAAAAACAAACAATAGAATCTATTATTAATAATAATTTTTTTTAAGTTTATAAGTAAGATAATGATTTAATAATTCTAAAAGCATTTATTTATGTTTATTTACCTATTAATATTTTTTAATTAAAGATAATTTGTAACTTTCAAGATTGTAAATTAGGGTTCACAGATGTTAAAAAAGGATGTCTATGCGTATCGATGCATTCGGCCAAAGTTTAACTGACAAAATATCTATGAATGTCCATGAATATTTAACTTGAGAGGGGTTTACAGAGACGAAAACGTTAGGGTTAGTGTTTTAGGTCGGGGTTTTAGGTTAGGGTTAGATGCACACAATTCAATCGACAAATGCATTTTCGTAGACATTTATTTGTTTTTTTTTGGTCAAATGCAACTGAATCATGTCTATGAATGATTTCCACCTGATTTGAAAAAAATTTAATTTCAAAAATTTATATTTTTTTATTGACAAATTAAAATAATTTATTGAATTTCAATTTTAGCCTATTAATATAATTTATGACTTCATGATGGAATTGAGTTCATGCTTCCTTCAATCAAAACTCTCCGGGGGGTATTTGAAATTGCCCGGGGGGGGGTAATACCCCCCCGGGCTCCCCCCTGAAAGAAACCCTGACAGAAATTATTCTTATAGACACTTGAGTGCGGCGTTAGTTATTTAAAAATACGCCTCGCTATTTGAAACACTCATAGTACACCGTTTTGAGTTTACCTTATTTTAAATATATGTATTTTTCGGGTGTGTATATATAAAGCCGTATTTATGTTAAAAGAGTGTCTTAGTTTTGGATCTGTTTTGTGTTTGCCACTTCATTTCATAACCAGGATTTTATTTAGAGGGGATTTTATTTAGAGGGAGGGGGGGGGGGCAATAATGATGAAGCAAAGGAAAAAATGATGAATTTTTGAAATTTTTAGCCATAATATTAATAAATTTCAAAGAATTTTTGGATTTAGAGAAGGAGGAGGAGGGGGGGGCAACCGCCCCTCCCTGCTTTCCTCTGGCTACGCCCATGCACCTTTGTTAATTAACACATGTATTTGCAGGTATGAACGCGAATTTTTGAACGATATCCACACCACGTTATCTCAAGCAGGTCCGCCCCATTCATCGCCCAAGCTTAAAAATGGATTTTTGAATCAGTATGAGCATTGTAGTAAAAGCAACGCTAAAATCCGCGATGTTTGGATAGGAACTAATGCCAGCAGCGGAGAAATGAAAACCGCGACTTCACCTATTTTGCAGTCCAATGGGAGGGGGACCAAGAGAAATCGCCTTACCAGACTATCGTCCCAATGTATGGATTTTGTTTTTTTTTGCGAGAAAGCGCGTTTCTTTTAAAAGACTATAAGGATTTGAAGGAATTGAGAAATTATCTTTCCCTCTAACGTAATTTTTAGGATTTGTTTAGCAACTTCAAATAACGCTGAAGCAATTGAGCATTTTGCAATTTCCCTGTGGTTGTCCTGTTTAATTGCTGTTACGAAGTTTTGTGACATTTGCTAGCCTTTTAGTTTGTATTTTAGGTGTGGTCGTATTAAAATTTACACCATGCATCCAAACCTAATATTAACATCAAATGTATTAATTGCTATGCTACGGTTTATTTATATAAAACTACCGAATGCTAAATAAGATGATAACTTAAGTTAACAAGTAAAGGTCTCGCAAAACCAACTGACTAATAAATTAGCAAGTTTTATAAATTTTTTTTGTATTTTTCTTATGGACGTATAAGTTTTTTTCGTTTTTTTTTTCATATACGTATAATGAAACGAAGACATCGGTTTCTATTTAGCGGTTTTTATGCAGATCCCAAATGATAATTTAAATGTTTCCATATCGAAATTTCAAAATGTCTACCTACGATTTTTAACAGTTTATATTAGGGCTAAGTTATGACTGCCAATTTCATAGTAGCATCATTGTTAAAAATATTGAGGAGCATATTAATGGCGTATAGATACGATTTTGATTATACGTATCTTCATGAGAGATGAATAATATTAAGAACCAGAGATGTTTAGCCAAAATTCGTTTTAACCGTTGAGGTTTATATAAAATTCACTGTCTTTATTTTATATTAACTTGGTTTAGCTAAGTAAATCATTATAATAAACTCATCATGTTTGGTTGGTTATAGCCAGAATCTATCCTAAGTTTCAAACCTGTTCTTCATTCGTCTTGTTTTTAGCCGCGAATAGTGAAGAATCCAGTTCAGAAAGCGGCATTCCCTTAAGACTTTTGCGAACTAAACTCCGCAAAAAGAGGCTCAATCTCGCCACTACCCTACCCAAACCGACCCCAAGCTCCTCAGATCGTAACGAGTTTAAGCCAATATTTCCAAGTCCTTGCAATTATCCACTCCCCAACGATGCCACCAACAAAATATTTGCGAATAACAAATTGACGGGCCGAAAGGGGGTCTCGCATCATAACGGGATGAAACAACAAACACACCAACGGGGAGAGGATGCGAAAGAATCTCAAAAGCTCGCTTGGCTACAGACCGAGCAGCTTATTTTAAAACGGGCGGGCGGGCCGCCCTCCATCCGTTCCTCGAGGCTGAGGTTTTTCTTGGGGGATGGGGCTGACCCCGTTGTTACGTTCTTGGGGGTCACGACACCCCGCCCTGCTACCACCCTATCACGTGATAGCGGTCCCGCCCTTGGTGGTCACGTGTGTCCATGGTGCTTCACCCCCTGCCCCCAAATATACGCTCTGCTCAAGCACATGACTAACTGGCATTTTCGTTTTCACTTCTCCCTAGACGTAAACTCCCACTTTTTTATTATTGAAATACTCTTAGACACTTAAAAATGATAGATAGGATATACATATGCGAAAGCAAAATAAAAGTTTTTTACAGAAGCATAACTTTCCATAGCAATCATTAAAAAAATAAATGTTGGACATGACAGGACAACGGAAGGCCACCTCATAAATTAGTGTTGTGAAAACGCCTGCGTTTTGTTGGTTCGATCTTTAGTTCCAGGCCAAAGGTTAGTTGGTCAAACTTTGTTGACAAAAATCAAAAGTCGACCAAACAAAACCAAGAACACTACCATAAATTGCATAGCAATTAATAAACGGGCCAAAATATTATGATTAAAAATTTAACTTTAGATTTTCTTGGAGAGCCCTTTATAAACGTAAATTCTACCGTTTTTTATTACTAATAAAATACTTTTATTAGAGGTAAAAATGATGAGTAGCAAAAATAGTAATACAAATAATGATATAATTGAAAAAAGTTTTCCTCGGTTTTTGAGAGCTAGCTCTCTTTAGACCTAATTTCCACTTATTAATAAAATACTTTTATTAGACGTAGAAATGATATGTAAGATATTCACTCACCGAGTATAAAATGATATAACTAAAAAAAGTGTTTTTTAAATTTTTCTGAGAGCCCTCTCTTATAAAATTTACATGTATGCCCTTAAATATAGATCACGGAAGATTGTTTTTTAATCGATGCTGTGCCAGCTCATACTCTTGAATCCACCTTTCGAGAAGAGATCTCCAATTTTATAATGCTGCGTAGCATATCACTCCCCAAATCTCGCAAAATTAACTTAACCTTGCCTAGGACTAAACGGCTGCCCTATACAGAAATATATGCCGTTTGCAAGTAAAACATTTTATTTTCTAAAGTATTTGTTGGAAAGGAAATTTAGATTTTGCACTGCATAAGTTCAATGAATGTGAAACAGCCTTTGAATTAGCTCTTGTTTATGCCTATTGTGGGTGTATTACAACCATAGACTAGATAGACTGCTCATCAAGATTAAAGAAGTCTACCATTTTTCCGCCATTTGGAAATGTGCACAAAAAAGGGAGTGACATATATTTTATACTAATTATGGTCAATTAAAGTGTTTTAAAACGCAAGACAAAATTTTCCTATAAAAACAGCATTTTAAAATATATGTTATTTACAAAATTCATAATAAAAAAATAAAAATACTGTGATGATGGGATGTTAAAACAATTTAGTGCAATTTTCATTTTCTGAAATAATCATTTATTAACTAATGAGGGAGGTAAATTCACTTTTTCTTAGTTTTAACATAACAATGTACACTGCAGAAAGGCATGGAGTTAATTAATTTCAAAATGGTGGATTTAATGGTACCTATTTAACCATATGACATGTGCAGTCTATGTAATCTATGATTACAACACTACATTTGGTACAAGAACAAATCGTTAATGTCGTTTTTTATTAATATTTTGAAATGATACAAATTGGTAAGTTATACACAAACGTGTATAAAATAAAAAAACTATTTTTTATTTTTATAAAGGGTCAAAGGCCATTTGTTAGAGAGGGTTTTGTTGTCTTATTTTCCCATTAAAAACAAATTTTGTGTCGCAAAATTAAGCTTGGCCAATGTATGACCTGAGATATCTATAATCGAGATGTTGGAAATAAAATGTATATTAAATATCATAATTTAAACTAATTTTTTTATTTATCAAGGTCGTCGTTGTTTTAAGATAGTTTTAATACTTTTTTTTTATCTTAATCGAATCATAAAAATATTTTTTAGGTTCGATTATTTGACGAGTCAAATGAATCTGCTGGAATTCGTCCAACCCAAAGTAACTAAAATTGAACCCGAACGTATTAGTAATTCCGGCGACCGACTTAATTTCGTTGGCAGTACCAGTGTCCCAAGCGCTAAACTTAAGACTACTGCTCCTTGCAAAGATGAAACGGGACAAACGCGATATAAAACATTTCATAAACATTTATCTTCTTGTTACAGGAAAACCTTGACCGGGCACAATAGGTTAGAAATGTGCTGGATAAGTGAAATTTAGATTTCTCTACCAAAACTGAACTATCTCTTAGTTTTTAAGGGGAAACAAAAATTTAAAAATAATCATCATAATTGGCATTGCATTTAGTTAAGAAATATGATTTTGCATCCTCTAAATACACTGGTACAATGGACTTATAGAATCAACCGGCAAACTTTTTGCAGATTCTGGTAGAGTTTTTTGCCGTGAACAAAAATATTTTTAAATTTGTCCCTATATGTCAAGTTTCTTAAATAGTTGCTGTCAAAGTTGCTATTAACATCTTTGGGCGTTTTTCAAATCGCTAAAAACTACAAAATCTGCCAGCAGTTTTCTTGTTGAACCGTTATTAACGCTTATCTTTCCAAAAATATTCTTAACAAGAAGAATATGTATATATATTTCTATACCTCGATAGAGATTTTTGGTTTTAACACGGTTTTTCCAAGGCAATAAAAAATATAATTGACGATTATTTTAAGTTTGAATGATTCACAGAACTAATTTTGATGAGTGTCGTTCCTTAATAAATTGTAATGGAATTTGTTTACCTGAATATTATACACATGCAAAAATAAAAAATTTATGAGTGTCTTTAATTTTAAGTGACTTTAACACTTGAAATTTCAAGTATCTGTCTATTGTCTAGGATATATTATCGTAGCAGTACTTACGTTCCATTGTTTGCCCAAGAGGTTGAATACGATAGTGAATCCGAGACCTACCCGAATTGGCTGGTGGAAAAGAGATGCAGTGTAAATAACTCATACACGTTTGCATAAGCCATAAACTAATTAGAGTACCAAACAGGGATTTTAGTCCTTATTTATGTTAATTGCTATGCAATTTTTTAAGAATGCATCAAAATTGCATTATTGACTTTAAATCTATAGTAGATTATGATGAGATTTAAGATTTTGATAAAATGACGATGTTTTGGGGTCAACAGTTAGGGCGACATAAAATGATTTTTAAATTTATTTAAAATAGTTACAATTTATGCTTATGAGGGTTAAGAGATGTTAACTTTTATAGATCTTGCATGTTTTAAAATTTATCGAAATCGTGTTGAATTTAACAAATGCCATAGGGAACTTATACTTGGTTAATATCAATCATTTGGAACTACTTCAGAGTCAGCATTTTTTTTATTTTATTTTAAGTCGTTTTTGGCTCTTAATATTTTTCGCATTTTATCTTTTTTTTAGCTAATTGATGATTTTACTGATGTGGATGACTACGAGAAAGAATTCATGAAATTATGGAATCGTTTTATGATGCAAGGCAACACGTAAAAACAATATTATGCCTAGGCCTCTATAATTGGATTTTTTGCCCCGAGCCCGATATTTTTATTTTTCTAAGTCTAGCCCAAATTTTTATTTTTTGACCCGGGCCCGGCTTAAAAACTTCTCGTGTCGGACTTCGGGCGGCCCTCACAGGGCTCTACTTATGCCTTTAATGTTTACATCACAAATTAACGCAGTTTTTGAATTATTTACCTAGTATTTATGTATCAAATATTTGGGATAAATTTTCTTTTTAGGATAAACGTATATTATTTGTTTTGATAAATCTTGTCCGTTCGTTGTTATATGAGATAATTTGTTTAAAACTCGGGCTTATTGGCCTAAATTAAATTTTCGTTTATTTACACTTAGTCGTGAAAAACATTTATGATTTTGGCAACAACAACATTATAATAAAATACAGGGGCCATTCCATGACAAATCAAAACTTTTTCAACCTATCTTATTTTGTTTGTTTAAATCAAAAATTTGTAAATAATCATTGAAGCAATATTTATTCTAATATAGCTTTTTAGGAGAATCTCACGTATTTCAAGCTTGTCACACCTTTATAACCCTAAAACGCCAAGACCTCAAGCACGCAAAATTGACAAAAAATCTCATATTCCATCTATGTCAACTATATCACTTCGAATTGATCACCGCCACCCAGCATCGCCAATTGTGGGCGCTATTCAACGAGGAAACACCAAAACAAACCACATAGCCATCCTTTTGAACGTTGATATAATACGAGAGGGCTACGCTAATGCACGCATTTATCTCACACATTAACAAATGCAATTAAAATCATTAAATTTTCCAGAAACTTCCTCCCCCCCCTCTTTCTTATCTTTATTCTACCAATATCATTCTCAGGAATTTTGTAGAATTGGAAAAATCTACTATGCCGCGCGGGATTGCTTTAAAAATAATCCGCATGATTTGGAAAATTATGGGATTAGGTGATGTCATGCTACAAATAGTTATGCATTTAAGTTGGAGTCAGTCAATTTTGTATTAGTGTCATTTTGTAAAATTGTAACGACGATTTTTATACAGACGTGCATGATTGTAGATTATGGTGAAAACAGCGTTTTTGTGACACTTTTGTAATATACCAAAATATTTTATAATATTTATTATCAATAATGATTGAACATTGATGAAGCGTATGAATTAATATATGATATAATTCTTGCTTCGAGATATTGAATACATTGTGGGAAAATTATTCATAATTTCAGAAGCTAGGTTTTATACAAAATCATTTGTTATGAACTTAGACTAGATAGACGCTCATCAACTTTAACTAAACCTAGACCTACCGCTTTCCGCCATTTTGAAATGCGCACAAATAAGGGAAGGACATATAGATTATAGTGTGTATTTTTGTAATAAAAATAAAAAACTAGTTAAACATTTAAAAACAGCATTTAAATTATATTTTATTTACAAAATTCTTAGAAATAAAATTACTGTGATGATGTGCAATTTACTATTAACTAATGAGGAAGGTAAATTCACTTTTTTTGTTTTAACACTGAGCTACTCTGCAGAAAAAGCATGGGAGATAGTTAAATTAAAAATGGTGGATTTAATGCTACACATTTTACCATATGACATGATCAGTCTATGTAGTCTATGGTTATGAAGCGTTGTGACAAAAAGATTCTAAGATAAGGAGAAAATAAATTAAAAAAGGAGTGAGTTATGATTTTTAAAATAGTTTATCCTACTTTGATCCTTTTGAAAGAAATTATGTTAATAAATAGTGAGTTATAACATAGTCCATTAACATCAATAGACTGGTGAACAGCTGTTTTATGCATTGTAATTTATTAAGCAACCCAGACCTCCATTTTATGTGGACTTTTGAATATGCGCACTCTTGTGCAGTGATAAATAGCAAAATCTATGGAAAAAAGAATAATGAAAGAACTTTAAAGGATTAACTTTCCATATACCTAAGTTTGTCTTTAATTATTTAATAAAGGGAATAACGTTTAATTTGCTCCGCCAGTTTATAATATTATTATTAGTGTATGGTTATAATACATAGCACATTGATCTACAAGAACTCAAGTTAGCAGCCCAATTCTTTGTTACCGTTTAATATAACTTCTTAAAAATATGGTTAAAACAGTTTTCTATAATCTTATACAACGTGTCATTAGAGCCCTGAAAAATCGCTTTTCATGACCCACCCGAGCCCAATGTTTTTATCTATTTAGAGCCGATAAAGGAAGAAAGATTTCCCCATGGTAAACCTTTAGCAAGAGATAAAAAATTAAGAGGCTTTAAAATAAACCTAATTACTTATTTTTGTACTTTTCATTTTTTGTAATACTTATTATAATTACTAGTAATTTCGCATTCTCATTAACTCGTCGTTCACACGGCCATTTTAGCTATATTGAAAAATTTTATGTTATTAGGGAAATATTTTTAAAATTAAAGCAAAGATTTGGTGTTCTTATAGCCAAATACAATTTTAAGTCGTTCGCAAATTCTTGGCAAATTTTGGAAGATTTTCTCAAATACTCTATATTAGAATAGCTACTACTTGATGCACTTCGTGTTATATATTTTATGTATTAATTGCTATGCAATTTATGGGCTCGTTTTTGGTTGTCCGTCCGTTGTCCTCCCTATCTATTTGCATTGGGTATATTAGGTTATCGCTTTTTAATTGCTATGCATGAGAAAGAGGTGCCCCACCCCTCATCTCTATCTCATGCATAAGAGGTGCCCCACCCCTCATCTCTCTCTCCCTCGGTGTGTTATATATAAGATTTGTTAAATTATCTATTATATAATAAACATAAATAAAAGTTGTTTACTTTTAATTGCTATGCAATTTAACTAGTTATATAATAAACATAAATAAAAGTTGTTTACTTTTAATTGCTATGCAATTTAACTAGTTTTTGTTATATAATAAACATAGATAAAAGTTGTTTACTTTTAATGCTATGCAATTTAACTAGTTATATAATAAACATAAATAAAAGTTGTTTACTTTTAATTGCTATGCAATTTAAGTAGTTTTGGGGTTAGAATCCCGGAGTTTTTTTGACTCTTATGATTGTTCTTGTTACTATCATTGATAATAAGAATTTTTGGCCGTCCGCTGGCTGCTGACCAATGAAAAAAATGACCATTGGCCAAAATGTGAATCGAAATTATTTTTTTCGTTTTTTTGATTATTATGATTGTTCCTGTTTCTACCATTGCTATTATGACTTTTTGGCCGTCCGCTGGCTGCTGACCAATGTTATATAATAAACATAAATAAAAGTTGTTTACTTCTAATTGCTATGCAATTTAACTAGTTTTTGGGTTAGAATCCCGGAGTTTTTTTGACTCTTCTGATTGATCTTGTTACTATCATTGATAATAAGACTTTTTGGCCGTCCGTTGGCTGCTGACCAATGAAAAAAATGACCATTGGCCAAAATGTGAATCGAAATTATTTTTTTCGTTTTTTTTTGACTATTATGATTGTTCCTGTTACTACCATTGCTATTATGACTTTTTGGCCGTCCGCTGGCTCCTGACCGATGGAAAACCAAAATGTGAATCGAAATTATTTTTTTAGTTTTTTTTTTGATTATTATGATTGTTCCTGTTACTACCATTGCTATTATGACTTTTTGGCCGTCCGCTGGCTGCTGACCAATGGAATAAAATGACCATTGGCCAAAATGTGATTCGAAAACTTTTTTTTCGTTTTTTTTTGACTATTATGAATTTATATCCACTTTTACCGTGTCCTGGCT
This sequence comes from Gordius sp. MW1, assembly GCA_964036665.1. NCBI lineage: Eukaryota > Metazoa > Nematomorpha > Gordioida > Gordea > Gordiidae > Gordius > Gordius sp. MW1. Next base: position 35,323,553 of record OZ038526.1, on the reverse strand, counting down.
GCTGACCAATGGAAAAAAATGACCATTGGCCAAAATGTGATTCGAAAATTTTTTTTTTGTTTTTTTTACTCTTATGAATTTATATCCACTTTTACCGTGTGCTGGCTGCTGACCAATGGAAAAAAATGACCATTGGCCAAAGTGAGCATCAAAATTTTTTTTCCCGTTTTTTTTGGCTATCATTGACTTATAGAGTATCTGTTGGTACTGACCAATAGAGAAAAAGTGACCATTGGCCAAATTTTTGATTTTTTTAATTAAAAATTCTTCAAATTCAACAAAAAAATTCTCCCAACAATTCTGCAAATTCTTAACATTGTGTTGTTTTATAATATAAAGTTTGTTAGACCCATAATCACTAAAGGCCATAAAAACTAATGTAATACGCAACTAGAAGCAAACACTAAATCTAACCCTAACCCTTGCCTATATTACATTTTGCCTATATTACATTTTGCCTATAATGGAAAATTTGTATAAATAATTAATTAATCATTAGGCATTTAATACCCCCCTATAGGCATTCTCGCCCCTTCCCACCTTTCTCGCCCATAAATTGCATAGCAAATATGATACATTTATACGAAGTAAAGATGAGTCGTCCCCCCTTCCCCTCTTCCCTTCCCTTCTCCCCCTTCCCACGAGGGCCGAAGGCCCGAGTTTTATTATATTATTGTCGATGGACTTCTTACAAATAAAAAAAGCATATTTGGATAATTTTTTTAATCAATTCTGAACAATTTTATATTTTGCATATATTTTTAATCCATGAGTTATACACCACCATTTTAATTTGTTTCAAGAAAAAGCTTTTGTTATGTAATACACAAATTTTATTATTATTATATATATAAATAAATATTAATAAAATACAGATCAATTTTGATTTTGCGATAATGATTCGAATTGCGGTTGTGCGATGCATTGTGGGAACAAGATAACCTACAAATTTGTTATATTTTGTAATATCTCTACGTAGCTCTTCTCAAATAAATATGAAAATTATTTTAGATCTTTAGAATGGAAAAAGACTAGAGTTGAAACTAACAACTAAAACAAGAACAATTTTGTTAAAATTATAAAAATTTAATTTTTAACATCATTACTTTAGATTCGCTTTTTGAGTTGTGAGATATTATTTGTACGCCTATGATATTCCATTCCATCCATTTTCCCATGATACCGTCATTGTAATCTAAACAAGCGCGACAAACTAGATAAAGGACGGTCGTATTTGAGATGGGGTCATAATAGGAATTTGTTTGAAATCCTGTAAAAAATAAATTAGTTCAATGATGAAAAGTAGCGAATGCAGGTATGGGATTAAACTCTAAAAATGCTATACTTTTAATTGAATTTAATCGAATAGTTTTTATAAACTTTTTTTTATTAAAGAGATTTATTTCCAAATAATTGTGTTATGATACGAGCCATGGATTGAAATTGTATTGGATTTTACAATTTCCTTGGTGATTTTCTGCCTGATGCTTCTTTATCGTGTGTAGACAAATTCAACAGCATGCACGCTTTAATATTAAATCCATGCCTTTAATATTGTACTTTTTAACTAAATTTAATAATAATATTGTTGTCCCCCGTCCCCTCCTTTCTCTCTCTCTCTCTTTATATATTTGATGCGTTTGAAAAATTCAGCAGATGATTATATTTTTCTCGTGTATAAACCACACTCACTATTTATCCCTCTATATTCCCAGAAATAATTCAGTTAATATTACCTTAGCGATCGCTCCCCGGGGTTTCTTCCCCGGGATTTATTTTTATTTAAAGAATAAAATGAGTTTGGAGAGAAAATGACTAGCTAGGCATCTGTCATTTTAAACGACAAACATATAATATTTTATCCTTTTAATTATATATTTTTTCTCATCTGTTTTAATAATGTTTATAACTTTAAATAAAAGTAAATAAATAGCCATAGAAGTAAACAACGACTGAAAATTTTGTCCAAAAATTCCTTAAAATTTCAAGCATCTTTGAAATATTGAAATTTAGTAACTAATTTTTAAACTGTAAAAAACAGACCTGTGTGATCACTGTATTGGTAAATTGCGAAAGGCCCTTGTTCGTTGAGGTTTTGAGAGTTTAATAGATAATATGAACCGTTGCTACCAAACTTATGATTAAGTTCTTCTTGGATAACAAAAGGAATTAATTGACATAGCTCGCCCAAGTCAACAATTTCTGAATATAATTCAAATTTTAAAATTCATTTTTTATAAAAGAAAAGACGTGAATGAGGATTAATAGAGTAAAAGAGGGTTTCTTGAAATAAGATACATATTTTAAATTAGTGTGACTGGAATTATAAAAACACAAATTTTTTGCAAGAACTTACTAAATTCTGAACATAATATAACAAATTAACTGAATGGGAAGATGAGCCAACTTAAACAAGCATTTTACTCAGTTAAAATAATGCAAAGATCAAATAGCTTCTTTAAGAAAATGTTGTAGGTTACAAATAAGGTTGCGACATTAAAGATGATAAGTCAAAGCGCTAATAAATTAGATAATTCCTAAACACACAAGTTATAAAAAGAAAAATATAAAAAAGTTTATACTTTAAATGTACCTATTGAATCTGTACTATGTAAAAGAGTTGAATTACAATACGAGCATTGAACATCTGCATTTATTGGAGAAAGTGATCGATATTCCTCGAGGCATAGGCTATTTTCGCTGGAAAACGAATGAATTGCATGTTGTGGAGACAGAGTTACAGGCTATAATATAAATACACACCATAAAAAATTAACTCCAAACCTTTGAGATTTCTTGCATTACTTTGATGAGGAATTTTTTTTAAGTAACAAAATACATCAAAATTCAAGTTTTAAAAATATTACAAAAAAAATAAAATCAGTAAAAGGGGCCCGACCTTGATTTGGCCCTCTGAGCGTCCATTACCCAAAAGGTGTTGGCCCAAAACGCCTAAAATTTTCAGAAATTACTATAATATCTAAGACCTCAACCCTAACTAAAAATAACACAATCTGAGATGGTTGGGCCAAAGAGTTTTATCTAATCCTGGGATGGCCTATATATATTAATTCCACAATTTTTAACGGATAATATAAAACACGTAGTACTTTAGTAGAATTTACTTCTCATAATATTAAAAGTACAGATAATAAGAACCCGCCTTAATATTTAACTTAATTATAACAACCAATCACCGATAAATAAAAAAATTTGAGTTACGTGTGGGGCCTGTATTGAATCGTAATTTTCCCGAGGCGATTCCAAAAAAGTCGTTGGGTTGTTTATGAGAGGAGATGTTTCTTTATCATCTTCTATGCACACACAACCTGCAAAATTAAAATTAAAGCTGAACGAAAGTTTTAGAAATATGAATAAGATTCAGGGAATTCAACTCCTAAAACTTAGCAGCCGACCAAGTGGTCGCAAAATACATGACGAGTTTATAGTGGCCACCTTGAAAAATTAAATTGATACAAATGCTAAAGTAATTTTACAGAGGCATAAGTCCACAAGCATTAAAAGCCCATGTATAAGTTTTATTTAAATTACAAGTTGGACAGGATAGGAGAGGGCGGACAACCAAAAATGAGTCCATAAATTGCTTAGCAATTAAAAATATTTGATCAACAAAACTACGTTAAAAGTTTGAGTGTGCTAACGAGAATTTTCAGCTAGAATAGATTAAAGCAGTTATCTAAAAAATGTCTAGAACAATAAAACCCAAACGCCACGTTTAAACGCCTATTAGTCATTAGTTTTGCCAAACATCTTAACTAATATTGTAAAAACGGCTAGGTTTTGTTTGGTCGACCTTTGTTTATCTTATTCGCATAAACAGACTATAGCTTTGATTCCAATTAAGTCAGGTCTACCAAACATCCAGCCGTTTTTACAACACTTATCTCGATTAAATAAATTTAATACTCATGGTTTGTAGTAGTATGACAGGTGCAAAGATCTATATCGTTTTTCTACTGTTTCACTTACAATTTTTCTGACAACTGTTTTGTATTTTATGTTTTACATCATCGCAATATCACATTCTACCAAATCTAACGCGTATAGACTAAAAGTGAGATTAATAAAACACACTCGAGCTCGAATTTTCGTCTTCTAAAACCGCCGTGCTTGGCTCGCAATCCATTTCACAAGAACCGCTTTTATCGGCTAGCAAGGTCGGAGAGGTTAGTTGGTACATGGTAGTTTGAAAAGTGATCAACTCGCGTATAGTCAATTCGGCGTCCAGAGAAGGAACCTTGATATTGTCCCTAATCCATTTAGGAATTTTGGTCAAAGGATTAGACTGATCTCCTCCGCGCTTACCTGCAGTAGTGCGTATATCGAACCTTTGATCTAGCAATAATATGGCTCCCCAATCATTTTTATGCCTCAGGCAACGGCCCAAGGCTTGATTCAAGGCCCGAAAGGCTTGAATTTCGTACCATTCCGATCCGGTTAGCACGGTTGTAGTACCTAATGGTGTCGGGCAAATGTAATGACGTTTTGATCAAATCCTTATTTTACATCTTATACCTGGTTTATCATCTTAGGCAGGGACCAAAAATTGTGATTTCGCTTATATAAATTTAATGGCTCGTAGTTGGGGTTTGATTTTAAAACCTCGAATTCCTTGTTTCGCATAAATGTTAGATAAATTTATTTTAAATTAATTTTACTATAGAGCAGACTTCAGGCCCAAGATTATATGGGACTAATAACAAATTTGCCTATACACTACATTAGCCTTACGAACGCTAAATTTTTTGTAAGCTGGATAGTTGGCAAAATATTGCTTTAAATCGGACTCAGATCTAGAATATTTTTTTAATCGAAGCCAGCCCGAACTTAAGTCGCCAGTCCAAGGATTTAGTAGCACTTAACGTTAAGGCCAATGGTAATTATTGTTTATATTAATTTTTAACCACCGTGATCGTTAAATTTTTTTAGTTTTCCACAACTTTCAAATAAGAAACATGCACACTTTAATAAACCTTACTTTACACGTTGAACGTGATATATTCAAATACTTTATATAAATATTTATTAATTAACAACCATCATCTCTATTTATGTGTTTCAGTGGACCAAAAAAGGTGGTTCATAATTTTCTTGGAAGACAGCCATGGGCGAAGCCAGGGGGTGACAGGGAGCCTCTAAATCCATAAATTCTTTAAAATTTATTAAAATTATGGGTAAAACTTCAAAAAAATATTTTACCCCTCCCTAAATCATTATTGCCCCCCACCCCCTATAATTCCAATCTTGCCTACGCCCATGATGACACCTATACTTATACAAGTATTCTGAGTATTTAAAATAGCTTTTATCCAGTCCTAAACACCCTTAGCCGTACCGTGCAAAAGAGAGGAGCGATGCTTTTCATCATTGTATGCCCGTTTCAAGGCGACTCGTTTAGCTCTGAGATTGGGATAGGGTAAGCCAACGGTAACCACTAAACGCGCTAAATCATCGCTAAAATCGACTCCCTCGCTGATTTTGCCCCGATAAATCGCGAAGAGAAGTCCACCTTTGGGCGCACCTACAAATAAATATAAAATCTCAGTGATATTATAAACTAATTAAGTTTTAAAATTTTTGCCCGCAAGTTGCAAATTAGGTCTCGTTTGATGTTAAGATTTAAGACTGTTTAAAAATTCTTAAGGGCGTCGGTTAAAGAATTTCCAATTAAAGTCTAAATTCATGCCTATACGGCTACAAAAGACTGAATCTATCCAACTTTAAATTTACACTTTTTTTCTACGATCAAGATTTATTTTCCATCAAAACAATAAACATTGCTACGCGATGTTTGCCTTTAAACTTTCCAAATCTTTCAAAAAAAAGGTTTTTAAAACCTCCATCCCCGCGGTCGGGCCTTGGCAATTTGTCGGAAGATGCCGAATGTTTCCTATATTTATTCCGTTTAAAAGCGAAGCGCCGTATGCTGTTGTAGTCTTCATCAACACTCTCCAGTAATGCCTCTTCACCTTTTCTCTTGTTAGGCTCGCATAATACACCACAACTCGCCGCGAAATCGGCCATGAGACTTTCGAGACGAGCTTGGACGCTAGGACTAGGCCCGAGGTCGCTATCAACATCCATCGCGCTTGATACATCTCTAGGTTCTACGTATAAATCTTTACCTTGAGATAATCTATGAAATACATGAATTTCAGGATTAAAAATATAATTTTTTGGTGGTTAAAATGCTTTATTTGCAAATTGTAAATACAATCCAGGTAGAGATAGATATATATAAAGACAAATTATCTAACATTTATATGATAATAATATTAACATAATAAAGTTTAAAGATTTGGAAAAAACAGAGTGCTTATTAAAGCCGCGGCGGTTTCTTTATGGAAATAGCCAATACGCCATGCTCAATTTAAGGTGCAGTGCCAAACCTACGCTATACACTAAAATAATAATTCAAACATTTTTCAATTTTTTTTAGTTTTAAATGAAGAAATTGCGTTGACTCTTTCCGCTACAAAAGCTAGAACTATTATTAATCGATAGTTGATTAGTTGTACTACGATAAGTTAAGGTAATTTAATAATCAATTTTTACAAATGTTTTCATTTTATCCTAAATAACCGTCTCCAATTAGAAAAGTAACTAAGCATTTTCAAATTATTAGTTGAAAAACAATTCAGGGACTAGTTTTTCTTATTAAAAAACTCATGATTTGCTCAATTTTACCAGTTTTTAAAAGTTTTAAATTAAATTTTAAAGTTAAGAAGTTATAGCTAAATCAATTTTTTCAAAATTTGGAGGCTGGTTTTATAAATAAGAAAAGGAAATTGATGAAAGTTACAAGTTTGCATGATCTAGTGTTGTAAAAACGGCGCGGTTTTGTTTGGTCGACCTTTGATTCACTAAGGCTAAAGGTCGCTTTTGATCTGCATTTCAAATTTCGACTAATAGAAGTCGAATAAGAAAAACAGACTAAAAAATCTAGTCGACTAGATATAAAGGTCGACCATACAAAACGCAGCCGTTTTTACAACACAAATTCGAACTATTTAAATTATATTGTTTTAGTATGCAATATATTAGTAAAATATATTTAAAAAAACTTCTTCTAAAGAAACCATGAAGTGATCAAGTTCCTTTAAAAAAATAATTTAATTAAACTAACTCCTTATATGGGTGGTGAATTAAAATTTATTATTTTTAAAAAATACCCTTAATAGTGTTTTACATAAAGCGTTTAAAAAATTCACTTCTGCCACACGCCTGTTAATTTCCACCTTTCGACTAGCTTATCCATGAGGGGGTAAGAGGGCAGAAAAACTAAGATGCCTCCGGGGCTCGAACCCACGACTCCGAGGGGACAAGTAGCGAGTCGGACCAAGACTTCGCCCAGCCCGTCCTGAAAACCTAATGTCTCACGATTCCCGAAAGTGACGCGAAGGGGCACGTGATCCAAGTCTCGGCCCAGGGACCTGACCCAGACACGTGATCCGGGAATCACGTGGCCGGCCTCGTAGACGTAATCGAACGTCATACCAGTTTCGGAACAAAAACTGGACACGGGCGCTAGGGTACCTAACATCACAAAAAATCAATCAAGCCTTTTATATTTACTTTTAATAATTTTATATTTTCAAATTTACAGTGATTTTATAGTTATCTCAAATGAATGAATATTTAATAGACCTGGACATGGAATAAAAGGTTTGTTTACAATTTCTTATAGTCCTTTGTATTTTTCATTAAAAATGTCCTCAAATCTCAGAAAAGTGCACATTAGAGCTAACCATTATAAAATTTATTAAAAGCGTTATAATAAATTCAAGTAGCAAATTGAATGAACAAGAAGAAATGAAGTATATTTAAACCTGAGGTGAGCACAATGGAGTGACTTTTATTATCCAACTCAAAAAGAGCCACGGCCGGGTTCATGCACCACAAATTAAAGTTGTATTCCCATTTAGTTTCGGATCCCGGGCTTTGTGTTAATCCTTTTTTCCCATTTCTTTCAAACTTCTTCCCATATTTCATGACTTTCGACAACACCAATCTAATAATTTTTCAAAAACTAATTACTAAGCTAGAACATATAATTTTATAAGTATACAAAAACAAACTTGAAAATAATAGTTCTTAGTAAGACCTAAATTAGAACCTATAAGAAACTGAATACTATCACGTCGACATTTTTAAATAGTCCGAGAAAGTTATATATCAAATAACAATTTTTTCTCGTAACTTCTCCCACATTTTTGAGGTACATTATATATACGCGAAAAATGAGAAAGGCGACCTTCAACCTAAAGTCGTAACGTTGTATAATATATAATCATGTAACCCTTTATCATATTATAACAATGTTCGTTCGAGGCGAGCGCTCATAGTCTTTAAAAAGATGGGCAGGGACATTATAAAAAAGCAAAAACTGAACGAACAAACAAATTAAAACAAGAAATGCTACTATCAAGTAGTGTTGTAAAACGGCTGGGTGGGTTTTGTTTGGTCGACCTCAGGTTATAGCCGACGAAACAAAAACTGACCAAAGGCTTGATTAAAAAACCTTTGTCTATTTATGCGACTAAGAAAAACAGACCAAAAAATCGTTGGTTTGTTTACGTTTAGTCGACTTAAACCAAGGGTCGACCAAACAAAACCCACCCAGCCGTTTTTACCACACTACTACCAACAAAACACAAAATCCCACCTATAATCTAGCAAAAATTTGGAGTTATCGTGATAAAGATATCCCAGCGTGATAAGAATGCTCTCTACGAGGCGCAAGAAAGAATTTGGCATTTCTTTAATCAGATTTTGAACGGAGTCATAGGTAACTACTGATTTAACGTCGGTTTCGCTGTTGAGTTTGTTGTAACTTGACTACAGTGGTGATTAAAAATATTTCAAGAACAATTTATTAAAATGGGATCGCATTTCCATTTTTTGGACATTTAAAAGGCTCAAATGCACGGGGAAAAGTTTTATTTTAATCGTTAGGGCCATTAAATTATTATAAAAATGCATAATACCGCATTTGTTGATTGCAGTATCTGCTTTGTTTGAAATATGTTGTATAAGAAAATAGGATTTTTGTACGCAAATTACTAAAATGTAACTAAAAAATGGCTAAAATCGTTAAAATAATCGATAAGATTTATTGAAAATTCAGCCATAAACAAAATGATTTTTTGGGAAAAAAAGACGATAAGATTGTATAAATGGCGCTCAAATTCATAATAAGGATCGACTTAAGGAAACAATTTTCTTTAAGCCACTCCAATCATAAAAAAATTACACCATATAATACCCTAATTTCTCTAAAAAGAAAAAATATTAATACAGCTAGAACAAAATATTTTTTTCCAAAATTTACTTGCAAAAGAGGGTATTTATCGGGTCCTATGTTCATAATATTAAATGTGGCTAACATTTCTTTGCCCGAGCACGCATGATATTCCGTTTCATAATTTTCGGCCGTCAATTTATCCGACATGCGTTCCATGTGGTTGTATATGTTGAGACACTTTCATTTAATATCACAAACAATTTCAAAATTAATTTCTCTGCACATATAATGATATAATGAATTTATAAATTGTTAAATTTTCCTACTAAAAATTCCTTTTCCTATATTAAGCGTGCCCCAAAAGCAGATATAATCATTTTATTTTAAATTTTGTATTAACATTAATGTTTGATTTAATTTTACATGCTAAAATACTTAAATTAAACAAAAATAGGGTTTAGCATGATTTCCATGATTGATCTCAGGATAGTTCTTTATAAAATCAATCTTATGGCAAGGAGAGAGTTCAAATATAAAAAACAACCCAAAAAATTTCAAGTTTAGTTCACGTAATTTAGCTATCAACGATATAATATAAAGGCAAACAGCATAGTATACCTTTATTTCATAGTTAATCATCAAAGTACAATCATATTTCCAAAGTTGTAGTTAAAAATTAATGAACTTTCTAACACCTTCTACAATAATTAAGAAATCCTCCAAGACTCAAATTAAAACGATGGAGGGCCAAGAATAGCTTCGTTAATAACTGTATAAGATAATACTTCTATTTCAAAAGCTCTGGCCATTGCAAAAATCAAGAAAAATGTTCAAAAGTTGCCATTAAAAAAATATTAAATTTAACAAAATTCAGTCTAAAATTTCAATTTTGGCCCTTCCTAAATTATCATCAAAGTATTTGCTTCAACTTAATGAAAAAACCAAAACATAAGATTGCTCAGCATTTACCATTTCGGCAAGGAGCTTGGATTCGCTGCTTTTATCCTTCGAGGTGCCTTTTGTGTCAAATAAATATGGTATTTAGCAAATTTATTCACTGTGCACGTAGAAAAATATTAATCAAAATTATTTAAACGTTTAATTTTAATTTTTTTGAGGTAAATATTGTAAACGACTATACTAATGTGGTAAAAACGGTTGGGTTTTGTTTGGTCGATTTTTGGTTTTAGTCGACTAAACATAAACAAACCAAAGGTGTTTGGTCTGTTATGTTTAGTCGACCTCTAGGCTTAGTCGAAATTCGAAAAATAGACAGGAGACGACCGCAAGTCTTTGTTGAACCAAAGGTGAATTAGACAAAACCCATCCTTTTTTTTGCAACATTACTATGTATATACTCAAATAGTTTAAGGCTTGGTAGCAATCCCACAATTGGTTCCGCTCAATGCTGAGACTCGCACTTTCGCACGACAGCGTTTCGATGTTATGAGCTTCGTCGAATAATATAACTTGTCCGGGCATATTGAGACAACCTAACTATTGGAAAATAATTACAAAAATTTATTAAATTTGTTTTTTGATAAAACTAAATTATTTATAATATAGTTTGTGAAACCGAATTTCTGATAGCTTTATCCATGAGGTAATTATAAGGACAAAAGATAATATCTGCCTGGTCCACTAAACTTCGAACCGAAAAATAAGGGCACATCTGCATATATCCATAAAATGAATGTTTAAAAATTTAAAAGAGATATATATATAATATGCAGCAAATTTAGTAATGATTAATAGCATGCAATACAGAAACATAGACTAAATAGGCTGCTTATGTCATATGTTTCATATGTCAAATCTGTACCATTAATTCCACCTTTTGAATTTGGCAATCTCCCATATTTTTATTTAACTTCCTCATTGATCAATAAATAAAAACGAATGTTAAAAAATGATTATTTAATAAAATGCAGATGGCACTTAATTGCTTTAACATCACAATTTCACAGTATTTTTTTTATATTTGTATGAAATGTGCAAATGTATTTTAAAAGGCTATTTTTAATGTTTAAATAGTTCAAAAAAATTTATTATACGGTTTAAAAACATTTTAATTAACCAAATTCACAGTAATCTATATAGGCCTTTCATATTTGTGCATATTTAAGATGGAAAAAACGGTACTTATTTAACCTAAATCAGCAGTCTATATAGTCTATGTATATAAATTAATTTAATATAACATATAGAATAGCAATAAATACAGGATTCAAATAATAAATAATTTTTTTGGGAAGAAATTGTATGCTCAACAAATGCAATCAAAAATGTTCCCTCCGTCGATTTTTTCCCTTAAAATCTAATTCATTGCAAATGGTCTTAGTTAAAGAACTGCAGAGTCACATTTTTCAACCCGACCCCGGCCCGAAAGCATTTTTTCGGGTCACCCGCGCGGGTCTCTAGTCTCAGTATTATAAAAAATAATCAACTTTTTTCCTTTTCCCAAAATTAGTGATGTCTTCGATGTCCCAAGCCTGAGTTTCGGTGGCGAATTGCAGCAATTGAGTTTGATGCTTGTGTTTGAACAAGTTGTGGTAGTATTTGCAACTGTCCTAACATTCAAAAATAATATTTAATTGGCAAATTAACGACAATACGTAAATTTTTCTCATTAACAGAGTAATTGCTAAATAAAATATTTCCCCATTTTTTTCCATCACTTCCTATAAAAACTGGACGAAACGATTTTGTTTGGGCGACCTTTGGCTCAGCTAAAACTAACTGTTGACACTGGTCTGTTTTTCAAATTTCGACTAAGCCTAGAGGTCGACTAAAGAAAACAGGCCAGAAAAAACACTTACTTAGTCGACTAAAACCAAACGTTACAACACTAATATTATGGTATTTTTGATGACAACTTGCCAATTAAATAATTATATTTATATCATATGCTAGAATCAAGAAAACCTCTCGTTTTTTCAATAATTCGGTACATAACTCGTTTCTATCTCGGCGGGATGCAACACTCGGGTTTATACATGTCTGTTCTCTGCTAGCTAAAATTGTCATTCTATAATCAAAATGTAAGATTTTTAAAAATTTAATATTTTATTATATCACTATAACCATTTCAATATATAATTTTTATTTTTTCCCTCATTCTAATAAAAACAACCATATTGATTAATTTTCTATTTATATTTAACAATTTTTAGTCAAATTTTTCAGACAAATAATAAAATATACGAATTAGCTATCACTCTAAATATAACTTATGCATTTCTAATTAAAAATTTTTACATTAAGGTTCAGTATTAAGGATAATTTGTAATACATAATTATGATTGTAAAATTTAGTGATTAGGTAAGATCAATTGATATAAATATGAAATGCATAGAGTTGAAAATGAAGAATTGTTGTCATTGAAATTTTTATAGAAAGGCAAAATACAAGATTTAAACTTAATTTTACTTAACATCTTTATAATATGTTTTTCTGAATTCCTTGACTACTTGGGATAGCTGCTTATGAGTTCTTGTAGTATAAAATATTTTTGGATATCTAGATAAAAGGTGATGTTTATGTAAGATAAATATCAATAAATTATAAAAGTTTCAAACTTTTGAGTGCATTTTTCTTCTACCATTTCACATGAGACCTCATTGTTAGCTAAAAACAATAAGATTTATTTAATAATTATACTCTCGTAATCTATATCAGAAGGTCCAACTGGTTCATAAACTAGATCCAACTTTCTTAAGCTTTTTAATTTTTTTGAAGCACTTCTTTTATTCTGCTCAGATATTAGATGTGCAGGCAAATCAATTTGACTTTTGTCAGTATTCTAAATGATAATATAGTTATGTAACAGAACAAACCATTTCAAGATTTCTAACCTCTATTAATTTACTAGGGGTTTTAAAATCGTCATCTGAATCTGTATAGATATGCATATTTACAAATAATATATTATTAAAAAAATCCAAGCTTCCTTGATTATGTTCAAATTAAGTATATTTGTTGTTTAAACCTTGTCTAGTTGTTAAATTTTGTAATAGAGTGCTGGGTGATTTTATTGAGGGAGATTGCCATTCTTTACATGAGTTTTTGTTAGCTACTATGAAGTGGATAATTTAATCAATATATTTTACGTTTATGGGTTTGCAAATCATTAGCTTGTTGAAGTCGTTCTTATTATTAATTTATAACAAAAATAATTAATTCTCACGTTTTTGTGAATTTTGCCAGGCTAATGTTGCACAGAGAAGCGACAATGTTTTTCCTGTACCAGTTGGACTTTCTAGTAAAGCATTTTTACCATTTTGCAATGCCTTTATTATCTAATTAAAGGTCATTTTAAATAAAAATGTCAAGATTAAATTTTAATAAGGCCTTTTTTAAAAATTTAAATTAAATAGTCAACATTTTTCAACTACAAATTAACCTTTTCCATATACGAAATTTGACATGGGTATGGCTGATAGGGGAAATAAACTTTTAACCCACAAATCCATATGGTTTGGTGAATTGCACATGACATTTTTAAAAATTTTTAACCAAAATTTGAATTTGTGTCTAATTCGCAAAATGTTACATAGTATAAAAAATTTTGTTGAGGACTTTTTTATTTTATTAAAATTAACAAAGGTTTATTACCGAATCATTGTGTATAGAACATGCTAGAATATAATAAAACAATGAACAGTCATACAGCCATGGATTAAAATTGTAATGAGGTAACAGTAATGCGTCCTCTCATGGCTATATCATGCCGGGTTATGGCGGATATTAAATTTTATTTAATATTTTAGATATAGGTGTGTAAGCGAGTGAAGTAAGTAAGCGCAAACAATAACTTAAATAATGGTGTTGAGAAGTTAATTTGAATAAGTGAATTAAAGGTTTATAGAGCGCGAGCTATTTGCGAAATCATGGGCGTACGCAGGTTTTGAATTAGGGGGGGGGGTGGCAGATTAAAAAAAGGTCTCGACATTTTCCTGAGAGCAAAAAAAAGGTCTTGACTATCTTTCTGAGAGCAAAAAAAAGAAAAAAAAGGTCTCCACTATCCAAAAATTTTCCTGTGAGCAAAAAAAAAGCAACTGCTCTAAATTAGGCAGTGTGGGCAGCCAGACCCCCTGCCCCCCTGGCTAATTAGGGAGGGGGGGAAACATAATTTTTTTCAATTTGTTAGGGTTTTTGTATTTAATTTTATTTTTAATTAGGAAGGGGGGCAGCCGCCCCCCCCCCCGCCCCTCCTCCCCCTGCGTACGCCCACGTGCGAAATAATATATATGATTAAGTCAAGTTTCGATTAGTTTCTACAAATACATCCTTGGGGACTTTATACAAAATTGAAAAAAAATTTGTGTTAGTGATCTTGGCGACCAGTCTTGGTGATGATTGGGTTAGGAAGTGATATGCTAGGTTTGGTAGAAGAAACAATGGTAGGCTGGCTTAAAGTAGGTTGGTGTGGCGAGAGCCTGTTTGGCTTTAGTAAATTTGGGCTATCAGCTTTAGGCTTGAGGAAAGCTAGTTTAAAACGATCTATCGAGACAGTGTACTTTCTTCCATTGTGATCTATGACAAAAAATTGAGTGTGCTTTTCGATCACTATGAAAGGTCCTTCGTAGGGAGGACCAAGGCTTTGCGTAGCCGGTGTGTCCTTATGCCAGACACACATTTAACCTTTAAAGTCAAGTGTCAACAGATCTCAATTAAAAACGACAACAAAATTAACGATTGTTGGCATTTTTGGCCCGACCAATCAAAGAGCTTCACATTCACATGCATAATCTTCGAAAATTAAATAATCTTAAAAAGGTAAATAAAAAAATATTGAATTGGGTAGTCAAAAACAGCATTTTTAAGTACATATCATTTACACAATACATAAAAATGAATAAAATGCGATTAAAGTTTGTATAATAATATAGCGCCATCAATATTTTGTATAATATCAATTTATTGACGTTCGTTTTAATTTATAAACTAGTGAGGAAGGTAAATTGACTGTTATAGGGCAAAATTACATGGTTAAAATACACCAGTTGCACCCTTCAAAATGGAGGCAAATTTGACACAATTAACCATATGCAACATATGGCATGAGCAGTCTATCTAGTCTATGTTTACAGCAGACCAAAATTACAGTAGGAGAAGATGCAGAAATAGCAAGAGCTAAAAAAGTGGAGTTAAAGGCATTTCACAATGCCCATTTCTGACACACCAATATTATGATATTCCTCATAAAGGTAAAAAATAAAAATTCATTACCCTGAATTAATTTGAAATAATACAACTATCCAAGTTTTTTCATCACCCTTGCAAAAATAACATTCAAAATATAACCAGTAGGTTAGGTGCTAAATATTGTGTTGTCCTACAACCCCTTACGCCTCACCCCCTTACGTGTGTGATATATGACAATTTAGAAATACGTCCCCCCCCCCTAACGCACATAAACTTATACGCTTAAATTTTACTCCTGTTTATGATGAGTACCTTTCTTAAGCGATTGATTATTTTCCTCACTTACACAGATATATTTTTTTCAGTAATGATCGGAAAAAGATGTAAAACAAAATAATAATTAATATTATTTCTCGGATCAATTACTCGCGGTAGTTTTAGAATAAAATAAAATAAATATTACTCGCAGACGCTTAAATAAATAAATTATTGTTTGGGTACAATTTGCAATATCATTACGTTGTAATTTATGGGTATAATTTGCAATATCAACAATTATTTGGAATAAATACGAATTTGACAAATATAAAATCTTATATAATTAGCAGAAAAATTAAACTTTTTTTGGTATTATAGAAATGGCTAATAATATTGCAAACTCCCCTTCTATTATCAATACATCAAATTATAAGATAATTTTGCAAAGCAATGCAGAAAATAAAACTTTCTAACAAATGTAAATTTATGGTGGCCCGTCAACTTGCCGAAAATCATCTTGCCGAATTGATTGTCCTAATCTTAAAAAATGTACCGCAACAAAAAAGCATATTAATTATTTAATTTCGGGTTAAAGTTTTAATTTAGGTATCTTTTATTATAAAATTGATAATTATTATAAAAGGTACTCAATTTAGGGCCTTATTTATGATGTTGGGGAGATATACGTTAAGGTCCCTTCGGCAATATAGTTTTCGGCGAGTTGATATAGCACCTAAATTTATATAGTGACTTAGGTTTAGAGACCAGCAAAATCGATTTTTTAAGGCCTGACCCGAGCCCGAAATATGGGGAAATGAAGCCCGGCCCGAGCCCAAATTTTAGCATCTATAAAACAAGGCCCGGGTCCGGAATTTTAATAATTGCAGATTAATCAAACTCAATTTTGGTACAATTCTTTATTAATAAATAAAATGCACATAATATGATTATAAATCGATAATGGAACTATTTTGTTGCAAAACGCAGGCATCAAAAATTTCTGCGTTTAAATTTGTTCTCCGGTCTTCATAAATCTGGCCCAGCTGACAAAAAACACCTCTCACTCGAGGTAGATGAAGCAGTTGTCGAAAAAACCTTCAAATACGGGAGCTAAGCGCTGGAAATTGACAACTATGGTTTTCCCACCATTCCAACAACTTTATTTTTTTCGCGTTGATCTTTAACTTTATGTAGGTGTCAATTTCTTTTACTTTATAAAATTCTTTCTGATTTTCAGCTATTAGCAGCAGATATTTTTGGTCCTTACTCAATTGCTTTTATATTAAAAAACAGCCAAATAAATGAATGAAAGTTTAACAGATTCAATAACTTGTAATTGATTAATTTATTGAAATTTTATAGATTATTTTAAACAGAGTAAAATCCTACTTAGGCTACTACTTCTAAATTATTCCGGGCCGGACCTATAATTTATGAATTAGGCCCGGCCCGGCCCGGAAAAAACTTCAATAATTAAGGCCCGAGCCCGGCTCGGACCTCGGGCCGCCCGTGCAGGTCCCTACTTACGTTTAAAACTGTCGGGTATTTTTATACCACTAAATTATTTAAAATGTTTAAATGTAAACCTATGTTCATATAAGTTTTTAGGTTCAAGACTGTGAGTAATTTAATAAAAACATTATAAACTAAATCTCCCTTAGTTATGTGTCCAGGGTCCCGGGGCCCAGCTTATAATGGTTTCTTTTTCAATTATCAATTTTTACCTGTTGTAAGTTTAAGCTTTAAAATTAAATAAACATCTTATTATGGCTCCATTGAGCATGCTTTACAATGTTTGATGCACTGTAAAGAATTTAATGCAGTCGGCGAAGTTTTTTTTATCTTTCTTTTATCAGTATGTTGATTTTCCCTAGCTACCAAGCAATTTATTCCTTCCTAAGGACTAAAATGTTTTTCCCTTTTTGGGATGGCAAGAATGTTATATCTAAATTATAGTGTGGTTACATAAACTAAATATAAAATGAATTTACTTTTGGTATTAACACGTTCTAAAGCATCATTGTTGGAATCTATTTATAAATAAGATAGTTAAACATTAACTATGTGACATTGAATTATGTCAAATTACTTGCTACAATATCATCTAGTGAGTTTAATAAGGCATCTTGACTTGAATCTAAAATAAATAACGATTTTAATACTCAAATTTCTTACTTCCATTAACATCTGATGTAAGGGCTTGTTCAATATTATCTAATAAGTTCAATAAAATTGCTTCTTGACTTAAATCTAAAAAAAAAATTAAAAAAATACTAAAATCTCTTACTTTCTTGATCCTCTATGGGTATGGAGATATTTTCTACAACTAAATACTTAATTTAAATTATAAATTTCTTACTTTGCTGACTATGCTTTTGTATACAATTAAGGGAATGTTCTGATGTTATTTGACAATAATTAGATTTAAGCACAACCCTTCCTGGGCATTGATATTTACTGTACTTGCTGCACTTATAATACATTTGTTCATTTTTTCCCTCTTTAACTTTGATATAATCATAGTAAAAGAGGGTTAAAATGTTATGTTTTCTCTTTGGTTTTTTAAACCCTACAGCATTATGTTTACACTTGAAAACTAATGCTTACATATATTTTTTTTGTTTTGAAGATTTTGCGTCAAAGAGATTCCCCGTTTTCCATAATATTAAGCACAATTTAACATATGTTAAATTCGGCGCGTATTAATATTTTCGGGATTCTGGCGTTTCGGGATTTTTTTTTTTGGGGGGGGGGGAACCTAGCTATAGCCTCTCATACAAAACTCACCATAAAAGTTATTATATCATATATACGCCATTATGCAACTTTTTATGTTATTATTGCACCCTCTTTAAATAGTTGAATATTGTGCTATTTATAGCCTTTTATATATAAACATGTCATTAAAGATTTGATAAATTTATATTTATAGTCGAATATTCATGCACTAAACACGACATTTATCTATTTTTATCATTTTGTATATGTGTTTGGATTTTTATATCTGTCTCAGGTTGACACCTCAATCGGATTCTCATTTTCAACAGCTGATAGTATAATTTTTTTACAATTAAGCAATAAATATTTGTTGTAAGTTTATTATTATCGCCATGCATTTAGTTTTATTGCTTTTTTTAAGAAAGCTCTAAACACAGTTCTTTATTTATAACAATTATTAATTATCTATTATTATTTTAATAAATTTTGTAATTTTTTAGATAAACAAATATGTTCTCCTTAATTGGCATTTTTCTATGTTTTGCCTGTCTATCAACACTGGCCTTAATAATAAAAATAATGTGGGAGTATTTCTTTGTATATCTTTATGCTCATTACATTGTTAACTCATCACAAGCCAAATTGAGAAATACTTTAGGTTGTTTACCAGGAGCATGGGCTCTTATCACAGGAGCTACAGATGGTATTGGACGTGCTTATGCCTTTGAATTAGCTCGTTTGGGCTTCAACATAATTATACATGGTCGATCAGAAGAAAAATTAGCTACTACATTAAAGGAAATTAAAACTGACCCTCAAATTTTGCAATCTCGGTCTATTTTAGGTTTGTCAAATAGTGAGGGGACTGAATGGATACGTACCCTAAATCTAGATCTATCAACTGAAGTAGATGGTGCAACTGTTGAAAACAAACTTCAAACTGTGTTAAGTGGAACAGATCTAAGGGTTCTTGTTAATAATGCTGGTGTTTCTTATAATAAACCGAGCCTCTTTATGGATTTAGATTTACAGCCTGACACCGATGGCTATAAAATATGTCAAAAACTAGTCAATGTGAATATCATTGGTGTTCTCAACTTTACTCGTGCCTGCTTGAAGCACATGCCTTTAACTCAAAAATCTGACAGAGTATTTCTTATGAATCTTTATATATATTTTTACTTTAATTTGAAAATAGTTTGTGTGAAGCTTTTTGAAATAATTCACTTAATAGAATTATTCTAAAAACTTACATCTAACTATTGCTTTAATTGAAATAGGCTAGGTGAGTTTAAGATGACATACACCAATAAATATATAATTTGAAATATGCTTTAAAGTATTGATTTAATTTCTAACTTGATATTATAAACTAATCTAATGCTCGAAATTATAGTGCCTATTAATGTATTTATGACAGTGGTTCCCTTTTGTATTTGAAGCCCATTTTCCTTAACTTAAAAAAATTAGACTATCTAATGGCCCTTATTTGACCGTGACTCTTTAAATTTTTTATGCACAACCCCGTCTTGTATATCCTTTTAAAACTAGACACACTACGCCCGTTTAAATGGCCTAATTTTTATATAGAATGCCCACCATTTACTTCACTATTTTTCGCTGTTTAGTTTTAGTGTAAATTAATGCGTTTATTTTTTGCAAAATATTAATATTCTGTTCTGTCTATCTATCACAAGCGGTCATTTGACATTTTTTAGAGTTCGGACATATTTTTTCCCGGTTTTAATATTACTTTTTCGAATTATTATTTAATATATTTTGAAAATGACATTATAATTATATTAATTTAATTAACCGTTTAAAAGATGACAAGGTAATTTTTAAATTTATTGTTAGTTAAGATAAAATTTTATAAATTAATTTTAATACATCTAAGGACGAAAACAGATATTTTTTTGATCGGAGATTTGCAGGAAATACTTGGGTTTGTTTAAAAAAACGATAAGCCAACACAATTTTAGGGATGATTTTATAATTCAATTGCCAGAAGAGTTTACGACATCATATCAAAAAGGCAATAGATAAGCAACGGTTAATTTAAAACGTGTTCACGTGAACTCAAAGATTGTCAAATTTAATATTGAAAAATTTATAAGATAAGACTAATAACAAGTAGGTAATGGGATGTATTATATAATTAGTTAAAGGTATGAAGAAAACGCATAAAATGCAAATTATTCAGTTCCAAATTAATAATAAATATTAGGTTTTTTTTATTAAAGTGTTCATTTGACTATCTATGCAAGGATAAAAGTTCGAGGGCAAGGCCAAGGAGGCCCAGTTAATTCATCTTTATATTAAAAGATTTTTCACATTTATTTGAAATATGGTTACTAATTTGAAAAATTGCTATTCCCCCCCCCCCCCCCCCATCTCGTTCGTCAAGCCAAATGGCTGTGATTTATTATGAAAGCCTAACTTTTGAAATTTTGAAGCGCGCAGTTCTAACTTTAACAAAAAGATTATACTCCAATTTTATAATTAATTTCGTGAAGTTTAATACTGTTAAAAACGACCTTTTAAGTTTGATTTCAATTTTTGAAAGGGTTAAGGGTCTCAGGGACCCCACACTTGACCAAAGGAGTTTTTAGTCAGCATGCCAGTTTTAGCCATTGTATACCTCCAAATCGGAGTCGCTAAGTCCATACCTAAGTAATTCCTAATATATTTACCTTGGTAAGGAAAATACCCTTGGAACATCCTTTAAAGAGCGTGGTGGCGTAGTGATCAATCTATCCAGTTTTTCGGCAGTTGGCACTACCCCTTACATCAGCGTATACGCTTCTAGCAAGGCTTTCATTTGGCATTTTGGACGCTGTTTGGCTGCTGAATATCGTGCTCGGGGTCTGATAGTTCAAACAGTCGTTCCCTATTTGGTCGTTACAAAGATGACCCGTCTCAAACGAGTAGATTCACTTGTGAAATTATACTGTGGTGCCAAGTTTTTTTTAATTGAAACTTGGCGAATTTATAACGGGGAGCAAACTTATATTAAACTTATGTTTGTTTAAGCAAAAAAGGTTTGATAATAATTTGTTCTTATCCTACACATCTTGCTAATGAGGGGCCCCATCGCCTCAAGTCATAGTATTTACATGCTCTTTTTTTAATTTCAGCTAAATCTTTTGACATTTTCTTAAGTTGAATTATTTAAGAGTTTATTTGACGAGAAAAAGAGATTGGTTATTTTAAAATATATTTCTTAAATGTTAATATAAAAATGTTATTAATTTTCCTTTAAATTGGGCTTATGTAAACAATCTTAGATCATTTGTAATTAATACCTTTTTATGGTTGGAAAAATGGCTTTAATTTTAATTTATACTTGTCGTTAGTAAAAAAAAACTTTAAACTCACTATCCGGCTGAACATTTTTACTTGTGGCTCGCCTAGTTCATCGTACCTGCTAACATACATTCCATTCTGTTAAAATCATGTGCCGTGAAATGTAAAATTATAACTTTAAATTTGCCAACACAAACACATAATTTTTATCATCATATTTTTTTGTTATCATTAGATCACCCATAAAAGATTTTTAAACATGATTTTTCAGGTTACCCTATTCAGGCCAACACCCGAAACGTATGTAAAATCTGCGCTTAAAATGATCGGAGTTCAAGATATTACATTCGGCTATCTACCCCACGCCTTGATAGGTTTTTTGTTCGGCGTAGCCAATTACTTTTTACCCCAAGCTATGGCTCAATTAACCCTGAAATTAATGAAAGCCAGAGTCGTTAATCGTGACAAATGGGACTAAAACATTTGATATGTTTTACATCTTCTCTTTGTTACTATACAGCGCCACTACATTTCTTACATTTTTTTGATTTAAATTATACATTCGCGAAATTTGGATATAACCATCACTTAATCCAGATTTAAATTATGCTGTGCTCAAATTTATATTTATATATATATAAGCATCTTATTATTTGTGAGGAAACATTAACATTAAATTCATAAGTGGACTTATGTATGATTTGGAGTAGTACAGTACAGCGTCACATCTAATTTATTTACACCTCAAAATTATAACACAAATTACTTTGCTATCTCTCTCCTTCCCCCTTGTTTTTTGTTTTTTACATATATGGATCAATATATCTGTATGCCTAACATCGATACATAATCCATTTGGACCAATCGAAAGGATATATATTTTGATATTATGTATTTATTTGCATCCGAGTGTACTACTTATTAATTCGTGGTAGCTTTACCTGAACTCTTGCGACTTCAGACTTAATAGGCTTTAAAAAAATAATTAAGATTTAAACTTTAAATGTCTAAACACAAGTAGAGTTAAGTATAACTAGTGTTTCGATCTCACGATTTCGAAAGCAAAATCCCGTCTCAGGTGCCTTAGCGTTCGTGATGACGCGCGAAGCGAAAAAAAGCGAAGTGAATATTTGGGCTAATTTTTCAAACTCTTCATTCTTTTTTCTTTATATCTTTATATTTATCGTAAAATTTATCATATATCACGAAAATAACAATTGTAAATAGGAGGTGTTCATAGTAAAACCGCAGACGATTATTTTCGCTCGCGGCAAAAAGCGAACGAAAATAAGAAAACTCGGGCCTTCGGCCCTCGTGGGAAGGGGGAGAATGGAAGGGGGGACGACTCATCTTTACTTCGTATAAATGTATCATATTTGCTATGCAATTTATGGGCGAGAAAGGTGGGAAGGGGCGAGAATGCCTATAGGGGGGTATTAAATGCCTAATGATTAATTAATTATTTATACAAATTTTCCATTTATAGGCAAAATGTAATATAGGC
The DNA here is from genome assembly GCA_964036665.1 of Gordius sp. MW1. NCBI lineage: Eukaryota > Metazoa > Nematomorpha > Gordioida > Gordea > Gordiidae > Gordius > Gordius sp. MW1. The sequence goes on along the minus strand of OZ038526.1, from coordinate 35,300,354 downwards.
AAGGGTTAGATTTAGTGTTTGCATCTAGTTGCGTATTACATTAGTTTTTACGGCCTTTAGTGATTATGGGTCTAACAAACATTATATTATAAAACATCACAATGTTAAGAATTGGCAGAATTGTTGGGAGAAATTTTTGTTGAATTTGAACAATTTTTAAATAAAAAAATCAAAAATTTGGCGAATGGTCATTTTTTCTCCATTGGTCAGTACCAACAGATACTCTATAAGTCAATGATAGCTAAAAAAACGGAAAAAAAATGTTGATGCTCACTTTGGCCAATGGTCATTTTTTCCATTGGTCAGCAGCCAGCACACGGTAAAAGTGGATATAAATTCATAAGAGTAAAAAAAACGAAAAAAAAATTTTCGAATCACATTTTGGCCAATGGTCATTTTTTCCATTGGTCAGCAGCCAGGACACGGTAAAAGTGGAAATAAATTCATAATAGTCAAAAAAAAACGAAAAAAAAGTTTTCGAATCACATTTTGGCCAATGGTCATTTTATTCCATTGGTCAGCGGACGGCCAAAAAGTCATAATAGCAATGGTAGGAACAGGAACAATCATAATAGTCAAAAAAAACGAAAAAAATAATTTCGATTTACATTTTGGCCAATGGTCATTTTTTCCATCGGTCAGGAGCCAGCGGACGGCCAAAAAGTCATAATAGCAATGGTAATAACAGGAAAAATCATAATAGTCAAAAATAAACTCGGATTCACATTTTGGCCAATGGTCATTTTTTTCATTGGTCAGCAGCCAACGGACGGCCAAAAAGTCTTATTATCAATGATAGTAACAAGAACAATCATAAGAGTCAAAAAAACTCCGGAATTCTAACCCAAAAACTAGTTAAATTGCATAGCAATTAAAAGTAAACAACTTTTATTTATGTTTATTATATAACATTGGTCAGCAGCCAGCGGACGGCCAAAAAGTCATAAGAGCAATGGTAGAAACAGGAACAATCATAATAGTCAAAAAAAAAACGAAAAAAATAATTTCGATTCACATTTTGGCCAATGGTCATTTTTTTCATTGGTCAGCAGCCAGCGGACGGCCAAAAATTCTTATTATCAATGATAGTAACAAGAACAATCATAAGAGTCAAAAAAACTCCGGGATTCTAACCCCAAAACTAGTTAAATTGCATAGCAATTAAAAAGTAAACAACTTTTATTTATGTTTATTATATAACTAGTTAAATTGCATAGCATTAAAAGTAAACAACTTTTATTTATGTTTATTATATAATAGATAATTTAACAAATCTTATATATAACACACCGAGGGAGATAGAGATGAGGGGTGGGGGACCTCTTATGCATTAATTTAAAAAATAACACAGCGAGGGAGATAGAGATGAGGGGTGGGGCACCTCTTTCTCATGTATTAATTCAAAAAAGCGATAACCTAATATACCCAATGCAAATAGATAAGGAGGGTAACGGACAACGGACAGACGGACACCAAACGAGCCCATAAATTGCATAGCAATTAAAAAGAATGAAGTTTTATCTCGTCCTTTAAATCTGTGAAGGATCTTGCTTTTGAATTAACCTCTCAATCACACAATTTTCTAACGGAATTGGCCATATTGTCTTGGCCTGAGAACGTCATACCAGGAACCAGTCTTCCAGAGTCGGCCAAATAACGAGAATGTGATGCCAGTGTAGTATCACGCTCCGTAGCTTACTTACTTTCGAGTTGTGATACTGTGCAGCATTTCCATCTCAGGTCACTTACGATTGACTCTGGTCACGAATGGCTTGAATTTATCCCGAATCTCAGGACTTCTGCTTGAATTTATTAAAATTATAGCTAAAATTTTAAAAAATGATCAATTTGCCCCTCCCTAAATCATTATTGCCCCCTTTTAACTCCAATGCTGGCTACACCCATGCCTTTACCAAATATTAACGCCTATAAGCATTATTAATTGCTATGCAATTTATGGGCTCGTTTTTTGGTGTCCGTCCGTCCGTCCGTTGTCCGTTGTCCGTTACCTCCCTATCTATTTGCATTGGGTATATTAGGTTATCGCTTTTTTAAATTAATGCATGAGAAAGAGGTGCCCCACCCCTCATCTCTATCAAGAGGTGCCCCACCCCTCATCTCTATCTCCCTCGCTTTCGGGCGGGGTCGGGTTTTAATTGCTACGTTAAATTAATGCATAAGTATATCTATATTTAAATTTTGGTAATTGCTATGCAATTTAACTAGTTTTGGGGTTAGAATCCCGGAGTTTTTTTTGACTCTTATGATTGATCTTGTTACTATCATTGATAATAAGACTTTTTGGCCGTCCGCTGGCTGCTGACCAATGAAAAAATGACCATTGGCCAAAATGTGAATCCGAGTTTATTTTTTCGTTTTTTTTGACTATTATGATTGTTCCTGTCCGTCCGTTGTCCGTCCGTCCTTCCAACGTAAATAATGCTTAGATAGATATCAAATTAAAGCCAAATTATTTATTTTTTAATTGCTATGCAATTTATGGGCTCGCTTTTTGTTGTCCGTCCTTTGTCCATCCGTGACCGTCCGTGACCATCCGTGACCGTCCGTGAGCATTACCATTGCTATTATGACTTTTTGGCCGTCCGTTGGCTGCTGACCAATGGAAAAAAATTACCATTGGCCAAAATGTGATTCGAAATTTTTTTTTTCGTTTTTTTGACTATTATGAATTTATATCCACTTTTACCGTGTCCTGGCTGCTGACCAATGGAAAAAAATGACCATTGGCCAAAATGTAATTCGAAAATTTTTTTTTAGTTTTTTTTGACTATTATGAATTTATATCCACTTTTACCGTGTCCTGGCTGCTGACCAATGGAAAAAAATGACCATTGGCCAAAATGTGATTCGAAAATTTTTTTTTAGTTTTTTTTTGACTATTATAAGTTTATATCCACTTTTACCGTGTCCTGGCTGCTGACCAATGGAAAAAATGACCATTGGCCAAAATGTGATTCGAAAATTTTTTTTTCTCGTTTTTTTTGACTTATGAATTTATATCCACTTTTACCGTGTCCTGGCTGCTTACCAATGAAAAAAAATGACCATTGGCCAAATTTTATATATAACCTAAAAATTTATTATAGATGGTCTAACAGACAGCCAACTATGTAATATATATTTTTAACCTAATAAATGCTTATATATTTTTTTATTGGGTTAATATATTTCATTTAATTAGATTGTGATTTCATAGAAAACCTAAAAAGTAATATTTAAAAAAATAATATAGGTATTAGATTCTAATTTACGATAAAATATATCGATAGAAACTAACACAAAATTCGAAACCTCCTTCAAAGGTATAATCATAGCCCGTTATTTCTAATTAAATTGAATCTACTATTAAACTCAAACACGAATTGTACTTTATTAGATGGCGCGCGTAAGTTTATATAATTAGTAAAATTTTTCTACGTGTCATAGATATTACACCGCACGTGTGGCAGGGAAATGTCCGATATTTTTAAAATGAAAAGGTATTTTAGGAATCTGAAAAGGTTATTTTACCCCCGGCCGCCCTGGGCACCTACGGGTAAAGTTTCGAGCGAATCGGGCTGGTAGTTTAAGAATTTAGCCCTTTTTTAAAACTAAAAAAAACTTTTTTTTTAATTTTTTTTTTACATTAAATTAATATTTTGTTTTTGTTAATACCATTGATAATATGACTTTTTGACCGTCCGCTGGCTACTGACCGACGAAATATATTGATTTTCTAAACATAAAACACAACTTTATTATTTTATTATCTATATAAATAACATAATAACTTCTACTATTTTAAAGCCACCATGGTATAGTGGTTATAGCGCCGGCTTGTGAACTGGAGGTGTGAGGTTCAAGTCAGGGAGGTGACAAATTTTTTTTTTTAATTTTTTTAAATTAAATTAATATTTGTTCATGTTAATACCAATGATAATATGAATTTTTGACCGTCCGCTGGCTACTGACCAATAAAAAAATGACCATTGGCCAAACAAATCGAAATTTTTTTTCGTTTTTGAATTGGTTAACATTGATAATTACCCTATGTCCTCCCCTACAAGGGCCTATAACTAATTAACTAATTATTTTGCATCTAATACCCCCTATAGGCATTCTCGCCCCTTCCCACCTTTCTCGCCCATAAATTGCATAGCAAATATGCTACGTTTATACGGAGTATAGAAGAGTTCCCCCTTCCCCTCTTCCCTTCCCCTACTCCCCTTCCCTTCTCCCCCTTCCCACGAGGGCCGAAGGCCCGAGTTATAATATTCTTTCAATCGAACGAAAAAATATCAGGACTACTTAAATTTGACAATTTTTTATCATCTTTTGGTACCGTAGCATATCATTTATAATTGACCAAACCTTATGTTCAAGCAGCACTATTTGTTATTTTAATTTTGTAAAATACAAATATGAATGAATAAAAAATTTTTATTGCAAACCCATTCAAATCATGAATAGTATAACTTTATTTTGTCACGGGCCCGGTCTTTATAAAATAAACTTTTACCTAACTTCGGCGTTTACTGTGTACACTTACTTAAAAAGTTTTAACTTCAAGATTTTTATTGCTCCTTAATTTTAAAAACTTCTACATAATTGTAATTCCAATTTTTGAAAAGAATGTCAAAGCTCGACCCTAACCCACCCTAACCTTAACAGTGCTTAATCGCCAGACAAAAGAGTTAAATTTAACCAAAACGTTTTAAATTTATTTTTTGTAGTTATAAAGGTAAGGTGATATCGATAATTATTGTAAAATATTTTAGATCGAGTTGGTTATATGTTAAATAAAACATAAAAAATTAAATTTTTATATATGATAATCTGGAATATTTAAAAACCGAACATTAAATTGAATATGTTAGAATGACCAAAAAATGTTGTCCAAAAACGTAGGCTATTCAATTAGTATAAAATTGTAAAATTAAATCAATGAAAAGGTAGCTTAAATGGTATAATGGGATATAAAAAAATTTGGCATTTCTAAGGACTGCATAAATTAAGTATTTTAAATTACTTGGTAATTATTTTACGAATCATTCAGTCGCCGTGCAAGAATAATAATAATATTCAATCGATAAAATTGATTTTAAATATTTTTTTTTATATAAAATAATTCGAGTACAGGAAATATTGGATGTAACAAGGGATGAATCAATTAAATAAATATTTGCTTGGGTGGGTAGTAAAAAAGGTTTAAAATGGATTTAGTTAATATATTAAATTTATAGTTTATTGTGTTACAGTTATGGTTATGTTTTCAATTTCCTGGATAGCATAAAATATATGGGTAAGAGGTAAAAGCTAATAATCAAATTATGGTAAAAAGGGAGGCTGAGCTTGGGCTGTTTATTTAAAAACAAGTTAGAGGGTAGGGGGCAAGCAATGTAAATAAATAAATACAATATATGATTTGTATACTCTCTTCAAATAGTGCTTGTAAATTAACAAAATTTATAAGTTTTTGAGTAAAAGATTATAAATAGTGTGAAACATATATTAATTATTGATACTAATACAAAATGAAATTATAGGTGTTTTAATAGTAGAACTCTTAGGTTGTGTATAATTTAAGCATTGATATTCAATATTTAATATAATATTAATCTTTTACTCATTTTAAAATCATTTTAATATTCCAATTTTAATTTTATTATATAATTTACATATTGTTTTTACAAAAGTTATTTGTTAAACAACGCTTGAAATAGCTTATTGAGGTCACATTTTATTTACCAATTTTGCATAGGACATTATTGAATTTTAGAATATATCTAACAAGCAAAAAGTAACAGCATTTTGGCAAATTTGAAACCATCTGATAAATATACCTTTAGGAGGCCAAAAATGGTTTTGGGAGCCTGGTGCTATTTATCTTCATTTGAAGATGGTTCAATAAATTTAAATTTAATTATCTAATCGATATGAGCGCACACCTATATCATAAATTTTCATTATACTAACTTTAAATAATTTTTGAGGAAAATGTTGATTTTGCATTATTTATGCTTTGTCCAAATTTGTAATACAATTTCGATTACAGCAAACCCCCCATGGTTAAATTTTTTTGCTGTAGTATACTATTAAATTACTACGCGAGTTAACGAGACTGACCCTACGACTTTAGAGCTTTATTTAATAAGCATTATAGAATAAGAGTGGGCGGCATAAAAATTGGAAAAACCTCTAGACAAAATACTCATACAATATACATATAATAATGTTAAAGCACTGTTACAGGGTAAAATTTTATTTTTTAGGCGTCTCAGCCGTTGATGCATCGTAGGATGAAGCATAATTTGGGTCGGTCGCTTCAGAATATGCTCCAGACTCAGCTCCATATGTTCCAGATTCTGCTCCATAAGTTCCTTCGGTTCCGTAGGTGCCCTCAGTCCCATAAGCTCCGGATTCTGTCCCGTAAGTGCCTTCTGTCCCATATGTTCCTGATTCTGTACCGTAAGTGCCTTCTGTCCCATAAGTCCCTGATTCTGTTCCGTATGTTCCTTCCGTCCCATAAGTCCCTGATTCAGCTCCGTATGTATCATAGGCTCCGTAATCCCCGTAAGAACTGGCATAATCTGAAGCCTGTGATTATTATTACAGAAGTAAATAAGGATGCATGTATGTTATTGATATGGAACAAATGAATGTTATAAACGATTCCCGTATGTAAAGTAGTGTTGTAAAAACGGCTGGGTTTTGTTTGCTTGATCTTTGGTTTTAGTCAACTGGACATAAACAGATCAAAGGTTTTATCGTCAATTTTTTTTGTCGACCTTTAGGCTTAGTTAAAATTAGGAAAAAGACCAAAGTTGATCGTTAATCTTAGTTATACCAATGGTCGACCAAACAAAACCAGCCGTTTTTGCAACAATAGTGTAAAGTAGATTATGAGGAAATTACATAAGCGTAGCCATTGGAATAGAAGGAGTGGGCGATAATCATTTAGAGAGGGGCAAAATGAGAGTTTTTTTTTGAGATTTAGACCATTGTTATATAAAATTTTATATAATTTTTGGGTTTCCCTTGTCTCCCCTCATATGTAGATTGTTAGGGTTAAATGGTCAATTGGATATGTAAAAAATTAGCATGCTATTAGTAAATTAAGGGGAAAATAGTTATAAAAAGATTAATGATAATATCCTATATAGTCTTGAGAGCCCAGGGAGTTATTGGTTGTTTTGTTTCTATTTTCCGCTATTTTGATTTTATCGTATAAATTATAATTGATATAGTCAACTACACTGTTGTGCTATGATCGATGATAGGCTTAATTTCGTGGTATAGAAGAAAAAACAGCAAGATAAAAGGAATTGAGTCTTAAATTATTTATAGAGAACTTGTAAAATATTAATGCTTTGTATCATATTATGTTTCGAGGCATGTTGATTCATAGGACCATTGTTTCAAATGTCTTTAAATTTATAATTATGGGTTTATATGTTTTAACTTTATCACCTATATATAAACGGTCTAAAATTTAACAGATGCCAGAACTATGTTTGTGAAAGTGTTTTTTTTGTTTTATCAACAATCTTTATGCAAAAAGGACATTTATTCTTAAATAGACATTTCAATCAGATGAAGTTAAACTTATGTCAAATGATATCTGGGACTAAAATTTAAATTTTAAAATTAGGAGAAAAAATGTATAATGTATAAACAATCACCTTAGAATAGGTATCTTGGGATTCGTCATAATCGTAGTAGTCCTAATAAATAATATACATATACAAGTGGTAATTTTAAAATAATTTATATATAGTTTTTAAAACATCTGACAAAACCATTATTGGACTGCATAAAATTTGTCATAAATTGCACAATAATGAATCAAAATAGCATAATTTAATATTTAACATTTTGTAGATGTTTCTACAGTTCAAGAAAATTTGACTTTCATAAAGAATATTTTTTATGAATTTATTTTGGGATTATGAGATCGTCAAAATATTTATAAAATATAATATTGGCCTTTTAAGGGCTTTAAAGTTTATGCATAAATGCTTGTGCAAATCTATAGCAGGAAGCCCTAAATTTTTTGCTTATAATGTATACAAGATTTTAGGAATGATTTAGCGTTCATAGATCGGCAACATAACAAATTTTAAAACTGTAAATTTCAATAACTTTAACAAAGGCAATCATTATGGTTTATTTATTAAACTAAAATGTATAGAGGCTATATTAAATACTACTGCTCTAACCTTTGAGTATTTATTTTGTTTTATATTCTTTGAAACCGAAGGCGTAGCCAGGCTTGGAATTAAAGGGGAGGAATAATGATTTAAAAAGGGACAAAATTATAATATTTTAAAGTTTTAGCTATAATTATATCACTTTTTAAGGAATTTTTGGATTAAGAGGGGGAAGCCGCCCTTCCCTGCCCTGCCACCCCCTGGCTACATGTGTGAGCTTTCAAATTTAGCACAACAATCAAGGTATTCCCCATTATTTTGTGATCCGTCTTCTAATTTTAGAGTCACCTGCTTCAAAATTATATCAGAATAATTTTAAGAAAATGTCGGGAGGTTCTTATAATACCTGGAAGGGGCTGTTAAATATAATTTTCCACATTGAAAAAGTGTATAGACAGTGCACAAAAATGATATATATATATATGCATATATATAACTAAAATTAAGGAGTAAAAATTAAATAATTATATACGTCTTTGCCGTATTGGTCACCATAGGCGCTATCGTAATTGTCATACTCCCCAGAATCCCCATACGTGTAATCATAATCGTAATTATAGCCTTGATCGTAGTCATCCATTTGAGCTTGGACGTTCATTTCGACCGGTTTTGTGGTTTGTAGTGTGTTACTGAAACCGAAAAAACTTTTTCCCTCCTTCTTATCTCCCGAAGATTTTCCACCCGAGCCACCCAACATTACCGGTATCTTTATAACTTTAACAAGTTTAAATTAATGAAAATTCGATATTTATCATTGCGGAAATTGGTTGAAATACTTTTTAATCAACCTTTTTTTGCGGATTATAGTAAAAATTTGATTTAGATGAGGCACTATATGTGAATGTATGAAATGCTATGGATGGATAATTTACTTTGAGTTGGTTTTTGTCCTGTGCTATAGGCATAGCCCATGAACCCAACGATAGATAGTAAAAAGACGACGACTACTATAACCCCGATCAGAGCTATAAGAGGGCCACTAGAACTATCTGAGGCATCCGCGACCGCTTTATCTACTTCACCAGCTATTAAAAAATGTTATTACAATTTATTTTAAAATATTAGTATAGATTTTTTAAATTTATTTATACTCTGGTTTCATGTTTGCCAGGACAAAGGTTTTCATTTTATTTAGTCAACTTTGTGTAATATAAATTAACAAACTGTAATTGATCAGCTATTTGTTCAATTGTTATAAAATCTATTAAAAAGCTTTGTCCATCAAAGATATTTAGTGTAAAAAAAATATTCTTAAGACTTTGGAATAGTCTTACACTATAGCACGGTCCAAACTTATTATGATGCACTAAGAAATTTCTAAACTAACATACTGATGAATACATGGGCGTAGCAAGGTTTGGATTCAGAGGTGAGCAATAATGATTAAGGGAGGGGCAAAATATAATTTTTTGAAATTTTAGCCATAATTATATTAAATTTTGAAGGAAAATTTGAATTTTAGGGTAGTAGCCGCCCATCCCTGCCACCCTGCGGCAACGCCCATGGCTTTGAGATCCTAAATTTCATACTTTAAATCCTTAAATTTATGCCTTATTAATGTAATTATAAATCAGTCTAATTAAAGGAGTCAGTTTATCAAATTTAAGGATCCATATAATACTAATTTTTTAAATAAATTAATTATAGCGGTATTCCGTGTCAAAATTACCTCAGTCGGACCTAAAAAGCCATATTAAAACTCCAACATTTAAAACTAACAAAAGTTGTAACATTTGACTTGACCAACCATATGCTAAACGTGTATGGACTGGTTTAAACCCAAATTATAAGCAAGCATATAGTATAGTTGTGACTATTAAAAAATTTCTCGTAATTTAACCTGCGGGTCCATAATAGCTTCTGATTAATATTTTGGCGACGCTTTCCTTAGGTGGTGTCCCCATATCACTAACTTTCAAAGTCAACTCTTCTTTTGCCCCGGGATTCAATGGTTTCTTATCAGAAGTAAATATACCCCCTAGTTCTGGTTTGTACACAAAAGCAGCCGTGGACGGATCATAAGTCTTTGCACCTGTTCCTGCTGAAGGTGCCTGGACTAATTCAACTTTAGGTTTTAATGTACTATCATCTTTATCCGTCACTATTACATCAACTACTTTGGTTCCTGGGGGCGTTAAGCTGGACAGAGATATTGTCTTGGGCAAGCCTACAAACTCCTGTGCAGGTTAAAAAACGTGAGTAACCCATTTATACTTTTAAAGTCTTTTTGATTGTTTTTCCCCTCATTTTAAGTTTTGATATAAGAGATAATTTTAACACTAAAGGTGTATGCTATTTAAAATACATTAAAAAACATTTTAAGTTTCAAAATTGGAAGTTTATTTTTAAGAAATGGTGTTTTTTTGATAACTAATTTGTCATTTTTTGCTTAAAGATAAACGTATAGAGAGAGCATTATATAGCGTATAAGCACCAAGACCTCTAAATATACATTTTTTATTTCAGATTTGTACATGAGCGTAGCCAGGATTGGAACTAAAAAAGTGGCAAAATATACACAAAAACAATATAATACATTATTTTAAAAACTTAACTTGTAAAGGTAAAATATATTAATAAAATAATTTTTTAGAATTGTATTTAAAAGTGTGAAGTGGTAATTCACCCTGGCTTCGCCAATGGGTATAAGCGCCAAGATCTCCAAAATTTTAATTTTAAATTTAAAGCTTATATGTAATTCAACTAATGCAATAATTTTGTTAGTGATGAGATGATAAACATACTAACCGGCGGGTATTTGTTAGAGCTGACTATTTTCACTAGTAGACCCATTTGTGTTGTAAGAGGATTTTTCCCCATGTCAGAAACTTGAACCTGTAGAGGGTAGAACTTTTGTTCGTTCGCTAACAGCGGCTTAGCCAAGGTAATTTTCCCTGTGGAGGAGTCGATAACGAAGCACTTATCTTCCCTCCTAAGTTGCCCACATTCACCCCCCTTCAAGGTGAAAACTAAGCCCGACCCTTCTATGGGATCCGGGTCCTTTGCATCCATCTGGGCAACTACCGTCCCGATTTTTGTATCCTCTTGTAAACTAAGAAACAAGAATTATATAATGCATATTTTTCGAATAAACCTAGTAGAAGTTTAAAAAATGAAAATAATTTGTATGTAGTAGATGAACAATGAAATTAATTGTTAAATATCCCCCCACCTTAGGAATTGGAATAAGATAGATTGGGTTCAATTAGAAATTCCAAACGAAAAACGCTGTCTTAGGGTTTCCTTATACTTATAATATTACCTAGACCTAAAAAAAATTCACAAAGAGGGAAGTAACAATTGATATGATTAAAAAGATAGTAATTAAAACAAAACAGAGGGTTAGCGATTAAAAATTGACGAATGTAAATTAAATAGTTTAAAGCCTTTCAATTTTTTAATTTAATAATCTCATAAAATTGGGACTGGGAATGTATCAAAATAGGAGATCTTTGCCTTCATTTTCAAAAATAAAATAATGATATTTGCTTAAGGCACCTTGGTTCCTTTTACTTCAACGAAATTAAATTAGCGACAAAAACGACTAAATTTTTCAGTGGCGTACGCAAGGGGGTGGTTTTAGGGTTCAAACAACTCCGCGGATTTCGAAAAAATATTTTTTATTTTCTAATATCGCATTATATAATAAATATTATGAGTTGAGTTTTACTTAATTAACTATGAGGAGCACTTATTTTCAGCACCCGTTAATTATTTTTAAGCGTTAATATATTTTTCCTGAATTTTCCTTGTGGTTATAAAACGTAAGCATTTCATATGAATTCCTCTATCAATTTGAATAAAAGAAAAGGCGCGATATTTAAATATTTTGTCAAAAAAGTTATTCATGTGAAACAAGTAGAGTCCTGCACGGGCCGCCCGAAGCCCAACCCGGTCCGAAATAATTATCTTCGTACACCATACCTAATATAGCTTCCAAGTTTAAGCTTTTTTCCCCTGTCTATGATAATATTTTGACCTAAATTGCAAATCTTATTCTATTTAAATATATCAAAGTAGCTGTAACTTTAGATATAAAAAAAGGAAATATTTGGAAAGGTTTTTGTTTGGGCTAGATAAAATATATTTTATAAAGTTAAATTTCCAGTTTTATATTATTAGCTGAATAAATTGTAGCGAGTGAAAATGAAAATTTTATTTCAAACTTATCCTAGTTGTAAATTAAGAGTAATAGCAATTTAATGCATTATGTATTTATAATTATATGGATGCTAAAATAATTTTCATAAATTTTTAAAAAAAATGTTTAAAAAATTTTTATTTTAAAAATCGGGCTGGGGTTGGGCCAAAAATGAAAAAGTCGTTAGGGCTCGGGCCGGGACTCGGGCAAAATAAAAACTGAGAAGCCGGGCCCGGGCAGAAAAAATTTCATTTTGCAGGGCTCTAAGAACAAGGAACTGCTGGTGGTAAGATTTTTAAATGATTTTAGTTAGATATTAATTTTAGATTTAGTTCATGTGGAAAAAGGACCTGCTGGTGGTAAGATTTTTAAATGATTATAGTTAGATGTTAATTTTAGATTTAGTTCACGTGGAACAAAGACCTGCTGCAAGATTGTAACCCAGAAGCCCTCCCTTCCAATGCACAAAATGCATTGTCCGATCATACTTTCAAACTGCTCTTATATCCAAATATAAAAGTGTTATACCAGATTTTAGCAACACTTCCAGTAACAACTTGTTCTAATGAAAGAAGTTTTTCTACGCTCAGAAGACTCAAAACTTACCTGAGGAATACAACTAGTCAAGAGAGGTAAATACATTTTATTAAAAACTCTTAATTTTGTATAGGCTCATAAGTTTGACCTTGTTAAATATTCATAGAGATTTAGTTCCAGACACTCAAGATATCATCAATGAATTTTTGTCTAAATCGCGCAGATAATTTTTCCCCATACTATTTCATCAAATTATTTGATATGACGTTTATAATAAATATCTTTTGTGAATGTGTTCTTATTTAAATAAATTGTAAAATTAATGATTTTTATTTAAACCCCCCCCCCCCAGAAAAATTAAAACCACCCCCGAAATAAAATCCTGCCTATGCCCCTGAAGTTTTTTAACTAAACTAGCAAAATAACATTTGTTACTTTAGACCTAATCTCAAGAATATAAGATCTTTTGAAAATATTAGACTTAAATTTTTTGAAAGTACTGTTTCCATGGGCGCAGCCAAGGGGTGGCAGTAGGGGCGGCTGCCCCCTCTAAATCTAGAAATTCTCCAAAATTGAATATTATTATGGCTTTAATTTTTAAAAATTATCATCTTGCTCCTTCCTGAATCATTATTGTCCCCCTCTGAATCAAATCCTGGCTACGTTCATGGCTGTTGCCCTTTCGCTCTCCCACCATACTATTAAATCCGAGCTTAATTCAAAAGAAGATTTTAATAAGTCTTAATTTGGCATTAAGCCTTTTTTACACTAAAAACAGTTTAACATTACACTCCGTCGGTCGGGTGGGGTCAGCCGTTTAAAAACGCTGTACAAAAAAAATAGTGAATATTACAATTTCATTCTTTCAGTAGCTTAACAAATTTACCTTAGAATATCTCTGCAAAATTTGGCTAGTTTTTATCCAATAGTTTTTAAGATACATTGTGTTTTCGATGCCCGGGGTCTTCCACGACCCCACCTTCCATAATATGAACAAAAAAAATTTTAAACATTTTTTTTTGAAATATATTAATAAAACCCATTATCGTAAGCCCATTTATAAAAAAATTTTTTGTATACATTTCTTTTTATTGAAAATATTCAAATTCTAAACTCTATTTCTCACATGTTGATTTTTCCTCGTGGTAATTCAAAGTGCTTATTTGTGTGATTTTTATGCATTTTTGGATTTTTTAATAAGTCTAATATTAAAAAGTGCTGTTTTTTTTATAGTTCTTCGTCTGAAGATGGTATATGAACATAACAGTTATAACATTTTAACAAGTTCTGGATGATTCTATGATTACATATACTGAGTAGTCATGAATCTGTGAGGAGATTAAGATAAGAAGAGTTATTTGATATGCCTAACAAAATTAGTTACTTTTATAGGAAATAACTTAGCTCTATTATATGATATATTTCAAAGGAATACTAAGTGCCACAAAAATTGTTCTAATAAAAATGTTAGAACAAAATAGAATTGTGTATTTCATTTACCTGGAGTAAAGCCATATGGATGGGCAACCAAAACTCCTCTTGATGTTTTAAATTACTTATTACAGATGAAATAATTAAGAGTAGAGTGAAATTTAGCAAATTTATGACTATGTAAATCAGGCGCGTAGCCAAGGGGCCAGAAACCCGGATGTTTCTGGCCCCTTGACCAAAATTTGGAATTTTTTTTGTTTAATAATTAGATTAAATGAGTTAAAATATTATAGTTTAGTTGCATAAAAGATTTTGAGACACTTATAAAAGTCTGGAAACATAATATATACATTTAATTTATAGAATTTAATTTTCAACTTGCACCCCAACATTATAATTTTCCACCATTGATTGTAAATTGTATGTATGAATGTATATGTCTAATTGCCGCGAAGAGTTGTAAATTATGAAGAATTCTATACAAAAATTTTTCCCCCTTAAAATACCAAACCCTGATATTTCTAGTAAGTGACTTAGGCTTTTTTTTTATGATTATATAGTATTGATTTTTATCTTATATATTAAATGTTATAAATATTGTGATTACATTGCCAATTTTAAAATTTTAGAGGATTTAAATTTATCCAATGATGAAGATTCAATTGAAACACTCACACCTATTGTTTTAAACAATAATATTGATGAAAATGCCTCAACTATTCTAAAGTCAACTGGTAGATATAAAATTTTTGTCTTTTTTAGTTTATTTTTAGAGTTAATTAAAATTTGTAAAATGTTAATTTAATGGAAATAATTTAATCTTAGATATAAAATCATCAAACCAGCAGCCGTATGACATATCTTTGTATGTTAACACCATACAACAACAACATTATGAAGATAAGTTGGCAGAATTTGATAAAATTTATCAACCACCACTTTTATTCAATTTCCCTCGTGATAAAACAGCTAAAAAGCTAAAATTTAATTTCTCATGGTTTCATAAATGGAGCTGGCTCTCCTATTCTCCCCAAGAAAATGGTGCCTATTGTAAATTTTGTGTGTTCTTTGGACCAAGGTATGGTGGTAAAGGGGATCAAAAGTTAAAAGCCCTTGTCTCTCAACCATACAATAGGTGGACCGATGCCGCTAAAAGTTTTAACGCCCATCAAAGCAATTTATACCATAAAAATGCACTCCAAACACATCAGTCATTAACATTAATAAAAGAAGGGAAAAAATCACAAATAATTGAACAAATAGACACACAGAGAGTGTTGCAGGCCAAACAAAATCGTCGGAAGATTGCCCCGATAATTGATGCTATATTGACTTTGGGCATTCAAGGCCTATCATTGCGAGGCCATAAAGATTCAGGGCCTATAAGCCTGGATATAGATGAGAATAATGATGGGAATCTACGGGCTCTACTAAGATACAGGGCTATTGGGGATCAAAATCTTTTTGATTCCCTCAAAAGTTCCCCCAAAAATGCCAATTATTTGAGTCCTCATTTTCAAAATGAAGTCATCAACGTTTGTAATGAAATTATCTTAGAAAAATTGGTAATTTGCATTAATAAATCCCCCTTTTTTTCCATACTCTCTGACGAATCCACCGACATAGCGGGAATACAACAAATGTCGCTGTGTGTTCGCTATCTGGACACTGATTCGGTCACGATAAAAGAGGATTTTTTGCAGTTTGTGCCGGTCCAAGACACAACTGGAAAAGGAATATCTGACATTATTATTCAAAGCCTCAAGGATATGAAGATCAACATAAATTTGTTAAGAGGTCAGGGCTATGATGGTGCCCGAAATATGAGTGGGAAATTTAATGGCGTTCAAGCCAATATTATTAAATCTTATCCAACAGCACTATATGTTCATTGTGCATCTCATGCATTAAATTTGGCACTTACAGACGCCTCAACTTTACCTTCTATTAGAAATTGCATGGGTATATTATATTTGATTAAAAATTAATCTTTTATTCTAAATAATAATATAGGCATAGTATCAAAGGTCTATGACCTTTTTAAATACCCCAAAAGGCAAGAAGTTTTGTTGGAAATGCTATCGAACGTGGAAAATAACTCGAATGTCAAAAAGCTTAAACAAGTGTGTTTGACACGATGGGCTTCTAGACACGAAGCAATTTCTACTCATATACAACTTCAAGACGCCATATATCCAGCTTTGGAAAAAATCTCTATGTGGTATGATCACGAGGTTGCAACAGAAGCTGCAACCTTATTAAGTTCTCTTCGGCAATCAGAATATTTAATTTCGCTTTTATGTCTTAATAAATTATTCACTTATACATCTATACTCTGCAATCAATTGCAGAAAAAGGACCTTGACCTTCAGCAGGTTATTCAACTGGCAGAAAATGTTGTCATTCAGATCAAATTTATTAGAAACAATGTTGACAAAGAGTTTCGTCAAATTTTTCTAAAAGCTGAAGCGAAAGCAAAATTATATGAGTTTGATCTGAAAAAACCTCGAGTTGCTAATAAGCAAACTTACCGCAGTAATATTCCAACTCAATCTATTGAGGAATATTTTAAAATAACAATATATATACCCTTGCTTGACTCTTTTATAGTTCAGCTAAATGAACGGTTTTTAGATAAAAAACAAATTTTAGCTAACTTTCAAATCCTCTTTCCACAAAATCCAATCATTTTACCTGAAACACAAAATAAAATAAATTCTTTAGCAGAATTTTATTCGAGTGATTTGATTGGAACGTGCGATAATTTAAAAGCAGAATTTGATTTGTGGTACATCGCGTTGTCCCAAACGCCAGAGGCATCTCGTCCCAAAAATGCCCTGAACGCACTCTCTACATTTAAGACTATATTAAATTCATTACCAAATGTTACCACACTTTTATACATACTGGCTTGTCTCCCTATAACTACATGCACTAATGAGCGAAGTTTTTCGACGCTCAGAAGGTTGAAAACGTATTTAAGAAATACCATGGCCACAAATCGATTAAATGGATTAGCTTTGTTAACAATTCATCGGGAATTAGCTCCCACTTCAGATGCGATTCTTGATAAAATATCGCAGGGTAAAAGAAAAATAAACATCATTTTATAGACCCATAACATGGACATCGCGATGTACCTTCAGTTTGAATTGATTCATTAATAAAATTGGGCTAGGAAATTCCTTTCTGTTTCAGGTAAAATTGAATTTTGTATAAAGAGTATTTGAAAATTAGCTAAAACTTGTTTTTTTTCTAAACACCGTCCATTTAGCTGTAATCCAAAAAATTTCAAGTAAACAGATTGAGTGACTGTATAATTTTGCTTTGGTTTCCGCCATTTTTTAATTTAACCTAAATGATAATATTTTCTGCCAGTTGAATAAATGCATGAGGTCGATGTCCTTTTTAAGGTATAAAAGCGATAGTAAAAGCTCTGATTAATGAAGAAAAGGGTTTTCCAAAGCTGGTTATATGGCGCCTTGAATTCTCGCATATATTGTACGCGAAGTTTATTTTTGTTATATTAAAAAATAAAAGTGTCGAAAATTTTTTTGAATTTTTCTGGCCCCTTGAGAAAATCCTGGCTACGCGCCTGATGTAAATATATGTAGAAAATGTATATATAACTATTTTTATAGCCTCATAAAATTCTTGTATAACATTTTTCATTTAAATATTTTTCATTAATTTTGATCTTTTATTATGAATCTATATGAAAAATTTTATAAAATAACATTTAAATATGAGTTGAGACCAATAGTAACTTTTTTGCCTTAAAAAATTAAAAGCCAAAAATTGCCTAAGTTTGAACATCTCTATTTTTTTTGTTTTTGGGTTATTAATTTTCCACATTTATAGTTTCAACCTTCTTTTATAAGATCTTATTAATTAAACCATAAAATATAATATAGTTTTTTGGGTATGAGGCAAAATAGTCATTAGGGGAAAAATTTGGGGGGTTGTTCTAAATATAGATATAAAATTTTAACCACTTGATCAAATAGCCAAATTAATATATTAATGAATGTATAAGAGTTGAAATATTATTCTTAAATTTTGACAAGTTTCCATTATAAAATATGGAAGTTATAGCTATTTAAAGTTTGGGGTAATAAGAACCCCAAATACCATCCGTGTTAGCATTTTAGACCCGACCGACGGAGTGTTAAAGGAGTAGTTGTAGATAGATCTGGCTTTTCAATAGTGTATTTTGGAAGGGGTTATTATTTTATCCAAACTTATAAATTTTTCATATATTTACTCAGCATTAGAAATGAATATAAATATTCAATTTTGTAGCCGGCCAAATTTTCCAAATTTCTACACTTATGTTTATAAATTAGCTAAAAAAAACAGTTTTTCCTATTTGTCTAAACTTTTCTGCTAGAACCCATCATGGTTTGATAACTAAATTGACTGCCAAGGCCAGCCAAAACCCTTTAATTACCCAATTCACTAATGCTCTCCGAACAGCCGGGCCCAAAATGACGATTTTAAATTTCAAGAATTAATTTTGTCTTATTTTTAGAAATTTTTGATCTACCTGATTAGGTAATCGTTGGCATTTTGATCCGCCCCTTTTGTGGACTTTGTTGCTTCAACTGTCCCTGCTGGAGATGTTATTTCCGATTCACCCAACGCCATTCCTAAAGGATTTTGCAGCTCACATTGGTCTTTTTCTCCATTATCGCGTTTTATTTTGGACATACCAGGTTTGGAACCTAATTTTAAGGTTGGAGGGTAGCGATTGGCCTACAATATTATAACATCGCATATTATATTTGAAATGAAATAATAAATTATTGATATTTTTAAGAAGATAGATGGTGTTAATTAGGGTATACTTTTAATTTAACTTCGGCACTCCTAAATGGGGTTATTATCATCTTCTTACAAATCGTATATCATATAAGAGTAGGTATTATAAGCTTTACCTAAATATGCTCAATTTATTATGGCTTTTAGCAATTATGTTATACATCAAGATAGTGTTGTAAAAACGGCTGGATTTTGTTAGGTCCACCTTTTTTGTTTTTAGTCGACTAAACATTAGCAGGTCAAAGATTTTTTGGTCTATCTTACTTAGTCACATAAACAAACCAAAGATCTTGGTCGACTAAACAAAACCCGGTAGTTCTTAAAACCCTAATATAAAGTAAAAATGCTTATCGGCAGATTTTTACTTTATTGACAAGCTTTATCTTCACATCTACCGGTATTGCGTGCAGGGGATAACCCTGATCAACAGCTTTCACCTTAATTTGGTACTCGGATTTTTTAACAAAATTGAGAGGCGAAGTGACATAGATGTCACCCGTATCTTCATTCACTTCGAAGTTTCCGGCTCCTCCTTTCAAAAAATATCTAACGACACCGGGTTTTCCATCTTCAGTCAAATCTTTATCAGCTGCAGTCACCTGTTTGGTTTTAAATTCGTAGTTAGTTATTTAGTTATGATAGTATCATTTTGGTGAAATAATGAATTTGTTTTAGGCATGGGCGTATCCAGGGGGAGGCAGGCCCCCCCCCTTTAAATCAAATAATTTAATAAAATTTGGTCTAAAATTTTAAAAACATTGCCCCCCCCCCTCTTATTCCAATGCTGGCTAAAAAATTTTAAAGTATAAACTGCGGAGTGGATATTTATCAATTGGGTAATGCTAAAAAATGTGTGTAATTTAATAATTCTTAATTTGTGTAAATTTTTGTAGGTGCGCAAGCGCAGCGAAGCAAAAATTTAGGACACTAATTTTTAAAGTGTGGAAGATAAGTGCATAGCATATATATTTGGCTTTTTTTCTAATGACTTAATCGAACAAGTTTAAAATAACCTATATTTCCCTATTATCAACTTTTAGCATTTGTAATTGATGCATAGTATTTTTATTTGTGAACACTAATAAATCATTTACAACTATTTCGAAAAAACTCATCAGAAATCTAGTGTGATTATTAAATTTTTAATTATTAGGTAGTTTTAAAAGTTTATTAATTCATTTCTAAAAATTTAGTTAAAAAAAGTAAATTTTGACAAAATTTTAGGACTCTTAATAAACATAATTACTTTTAAAACGGATGTTCCTACAACAACATCACTTGCTAAATCATCTAACGCATAACTCGGCTTTTCAAACACGGGCGCATTATCATTCACATCCAATACTTTTACCTTAAGAAAAATTTATCGTAAAATTGTAAAATTTTATAAAAATTATAGAAAATAAATTATATACATATTAATTGCACCAAAAAACATAAAATCTTTAATTATATAAAAATAAATAAATAAGTAAATTTTTATAAATATTTACAACGACGTCACTGGGAGAAGATTCTTCCCGTGAAGTTTTGACCATAACTTGAAAATTGTAAACGGATTTTGCTTCCCTGTCCAATCCGTTAATGGTGCAAATATCACCGGTCTGTTTAATTTCAAAATCGGGCGGCGCATTTAGTAACTTATATTTGGCGGGGCTTAGGAATGCATCGAAACCAGTGACCTGACCACGTTTATACAACAGCGAAAAGACTTGCAAAATGTTAAAAATAACTTTAATCGAAGTTTTTCTAGACTTAAAGACTAATAAAAAGCCAATTTATATCGCTTAAAATTATAATATGGTATATTTTCCAAAATTGCTTTGTTAATATTGGCGTTTGGTTTATTTTTTGGGGTAGTTTGGTCAAAAAATATTATCAGGGAGGTAGACCATGCGGGTACTACAGTTTTTAAGAAGCAATCTTTAAATTCTTAACATTTAGTGATTCTTACTAATAATAATATAATGTTAAAACCTTCCTATATTGTTAAAAGTAAAACCGCACACAATTTGAGGGCTTTTTTTTAATGAAGTATGTTAGACGAATTCATTATTAAATTCGAACTCATCAGACTAAATTATAAACTTAGCTACAATTCGAGCCCAAATTTTTTACACATTTAATATTAGCAAAATATTTTTAAGATATGATATAGGTCAATATAAATTATAAATTTATAATTTCGAACGGGGACCTGACCAGAGATCATTAAATTTTCACCTCACCTTCAACTTGTTATTCATTCAACTTATAAAAACATTTTCAATGCTTCCGAACTTTTTGAATGATAAATTTTTTTAAGGGGAGATTAGGCCATCTTTGATAAAGGAGGGGCCAAAATCTTTAAACAAAATTATTTTAAAATTTAACATTGCAAAAAATAGCGTCGTTTAAGGTTTAAACCTGTAGAAAACAAATTTTCTCGTTTTCGAAAACATTGGCGGTGTATGATTTTTGTCCCATGATAGGAACCGTGGGCCTGTAAACAGCGCCGGCTATTGGATGCTTTAGTGCGACATTACCCGATAAGGAGCAAAGGAATATTAATAGGAATGAAATGCCTTGATGCCACATTTTATATCGCCACATATGATTTTGAAAGTAATCATTTTCCCAGAACATTATTTAATATATTGATTAGAAATAAATGATATACATTAATGACGTGCAAAATTGCAATAATCAAATGCAACAGATTATAAATTTGCTGCAAATTTATATGGAATAATAAATACTAGCTGACGACGCGGCAAACGTTGTTTTTCTATATACATTATTTTTAGAAAATACTATATGTATGGGTATATGGCTATGATTGAATAAGAATGGGGCGTTGTGAAATTGTTGGCCCATAAAATGACAAATGACAATACATAATTTATTTATTAATTTCATATTTTTTATATAAAGAGGGCCCGATCAACGAGGGGTGGTAACCGCGAATCAAATAAGAATAACTCTGGTTTATATGCCACCTAGGACACATTTAAATTCAGAGACTAATTTGACTAAATCATCCCTACCTCTTTTAGAATGAGACTTGAAAATAAAAACAGACATATAACGTTTGTCTCTAATTTAAAATGTGTCCTAGGTGGCATATAAATTAGAGTTATTCATATTTGATTCTCGGTTACCACCGGTCGTAAATCGGGCCCTCTTGATCCCGAACCGGAATCCTATTTACAATCTTTATTTCAACAATATATTATATCATATTTTATACTTTATTAAATCAACAAATATATTATAAATTACATTTTCTGATATCTATATATACATCAATTGATGATGATTAAAAAATAATTCATATAATATTTTTGGTTAGTCCGTCTTTAGCCAAACAAACTGGATGGTTTTCCCACGCGAGAACATGCCACGTATAGCTGTCCGTGAGACCGACTCCATGACCGCCTACTTTGTCCTAAAGAAAGGCGGCTCCAATTTACCAGTGGTAGAAAAGATAATCGCCTACTTTGTAGCCTCATACGACGCTTCGCACCTGCTGAGGCTACACTTTAACCTAAGATGGGTATCCACTACAGAAAACCCGGCAGACGAGCCATCGCGTACCTTCATAGCAGTGCCACGCTACTCCGTACCTCCACAACTGCCAAACATCGACGAGCTGAACCTGTTGGAGATCGGAAATGAGGAAGAAGAAATAGACCTGAATTTTTGGGAAAGCGAAATACTCGAGAGCTGAGGGGAAAACAAAACAAGAAATCCCCCAAGCACGTGACCGCGCACTATATAAACGCGACATACCACATTCATCGCATTCGCTTCTTTTTCTGTTCCACACGTTTACGCTTTCTGCCGTTGTTGTATTATTGGGTAAATAAACGCCCCTGGTGAAACAATTGCGTAACCAGGGGATCTGGAAGAAGGGCCTAACCCTTCTCCCAGATTGATAGATCCCATTAGCTCTTGCGGATGCACGCAAAACTCATAAATACCGTGATATAATTCCTTCTAAAATTTTTATCCCTATCGTGGCTTCTTGTTCTGCCACTTTTGGCAAACAGGTATTGGCCTTCTTTAAATTGATGGGAAAGAGATCCCCCGAAGGAAAATACTCAGCAAGTTTTCGCCAAAAAATAGGAATTTTAATAGCCAAATACAATTATAAGGCATTTTCCGACACCTGGCCTCTGGCCCTCGATGAAGATGACGAGTAGTCACGCTTTTTATTTATTTATTGATCGTTTTTTATATTTTGCATATATAGATTTTACCTAATAAAAATTTAAAAAAAAAAAAAAAATCTAAGCTACTACAAATAGACATCGTTTAACCTTGCGCCTTATTGATTGTCAATGCGAATGCCAATCTAGTTGGAAATTTAATGCGTTTGAGTTCCATCTGCACATCTGTGGGAATCATAGGAATTCGTGGCAGCAATACATGTTAACCTCGGAACAAGAAACCCCCTTGTCCTGCCGAAACTGCTAGCATAATGCGATCGTAAATGGTTTTTGTTCATGAGTCAGTAGTGGAACATTGCGAGTAACAATCGCTGCCATTTCTAAGGCATTGTACTGCAGTGCAAGACTCATATCAGTGTTGAGTAAATCAGATGCACTTCGATTTGGGTAACTCATACCAAAATAAATAATTTTAAGATTGACAATTCAAAGATCCTTTAGCTATCAAAATGCTTCATTGTTCATTGCGCCGCTGAATGATAACGTTAGATAGTTGCACCTTGAAGGATGTCGATTCAATACATCACCAGTCATTGAATCTTTGCTTATACCACAACGTTTGTGCTCGGGGCTGGAAACAAGTTAACACTATAGTGAATAGTAGACGAATTTGTGTTCCTTTACAGTAATGCTGTTTTAGTAAGCTAACCCTAACCCGATGGTTGTCGTCTTCTAGCAAGCATGCATCTTTATACGTTAGATGCGGTTGTCAATTTACTTTACATATATCATGAAATGACAATGAGCCGGTGACATTAACCAACAACAGTCGCAGTTAAAAGCACTCAGTCTACCTTGGATTTACTGTATATACACGACCCAAATGGTTGGATTTGAGTAAACCGGGCCTTAATCAATTGGTGTGCCTAGCTTGCGGGGCATCCATTTTTTCGACTGATGAGCTCTAATAAGAGCCAAAACGTTATATATCTGTTATCATTTTCGAGTCACATGCATAAAATCTGGGAATATATATATATATAAACCGGGCCATTCATCAATTGATGTGCCTTGCGGGTAGAGACTTGCAAAATCGATTTTTTTAAGGCCCGGCCCGAGCCCGGAATTTAAAATGGAAAAAAAATCAAGCCCAGCCCGGGCCCGAATTTTAGCATCGGCCCCGGCCCGACCCGGAATTTTATAATTGCAGGAATTTAGTCAAGTCGATTTTAGTAAAATTTTTAATTAATAAATAAAACGCAGAGAATATAATTATAAATCGATAATGGAACTATTTTGATGCAAAATAACACAGGCATAAAAAATTTACGCGTTTATATTTATTCTCCGGTCTTCATAAATCCGGCCCGCTGACTAAAAACATCTCTCACTCAAGGCAGATGAAGCAGGTGTCGAAAAAATCTTAAAACAAGGGAGCTAAGCGCTAGAAATTGACCTTTGTGGTCTTTCCACTTAGCCTCTGGATTTCGAATCAAATCGAATATTTTTAGTATTTCATTCGGATTAGATATTTTTATTTGAAAAAATATTCGATTCGAGAGTCGTCGAATATTAAAATAATGATTCAAATTTTCGAAAAAATTTTTAAGATTCGTTCGATTATTTTTCAAGTTTTTTAATTTCTAAATATTGCTATAAATGAATTTATTCATAAAAATAAAAAGAATGAATATAAAAATATTAAAGGCGAAAATGATAAAATATCGATATTTTAGTAAGTCTTTGTTCGTTATTAAGGCAAACTTAGACGATGATTGCAGGTTGCAAATTCGATGATTGATTATTGTCCCAAATCATTCAATTATTTTTATTCTTCAGTATCAAAATTTTTAAATTAATATAGTTTCTAATTAAAAGTTCGCCTAGATGGCATAAATTGGAGTTTATCTATTATTTAGTTTCGGTACCCGTACAACGGGTTATAAATCTAGAAGGTTACGTTATAAATAAAACCACGGCATATATAAGGTTAATGCATATCAAAAAATATTATTTATAGTTAAATTATTTTTGTTAAAGTTTAATGGATGAGTACAAAAAATAATAATAAACATTAAATAATAGTTGCCCTAAAATGTTAGCAAAAATAGTGGAAATTTTTTTTGAAGTTGAACCCCATATTCTATGTAAAGTGATATTTTTATATTTTGTGTATGCTTATAAAATTTAGTGATCGGAAAACAACTATCAAGTATAAATAATTTTTCGAATCCCTTTTTAAAGATTCAATTCGAATTTTCGAATCTCACCAGGTAAATTCGAGTCGAAATTCAGACCTAAGGATTCGGGTTCGATTCGAAATTTTGAATCGAATCCGAATCTAATCTCTAATCGAATATTTCCCAGAGGTGTACTTTCCACCATTCCAATATTTCTATTTTTTCTCGTTGAAACTTTATGTAGGTGTCAATTTCCTTTACTAAAATCATTTCTGAATATTTTTAGCTATTAGTAGTAAATTTTTTTGTTCCATACTCAATTGTTTGTATATTAGAAAAAGCGCAAAATGCATAAAACAATAACTTATAATTATTTATTTTTTGTAATTATTGTTTTAAACAGAACAAAAAACTACTTAGGCTACTACTTCTAAATTATTTACTTCTAAATTATTCCGGGCCGGGCATATATTTTATGAATTAGGCCCGGCCCGGAATTTTAAAGTTCCAAAATTTAGAACCCGAGCCCGGGCTTATCCAGGCCGGGCCGGGCCTCGGGCCGCCCGCGCAGGTCTCTACTTGAGGGGCATCCATTTTTTCGACTGATGAGCTCTAATAAGAGCCAAAACGTTATATATCTGTCATAATTTTCGAGTCACATGCATAAAATCTGGGAATATATATATATATAAACCGGGCCATTCATCAATTGATGTGCCTTGCGAGTAGAGACTTGCAAAATCGATTTTTTTAAGGCCCGGCCCGAGCCCGGAATTTAAAATGGAAAAAAAATCAAGCCCAGCCCGGGCCCAAATTTTAGCATCGGCCCCGGCCCGACCCGGAATTTTATAATTGAAGGAATTTAGTCAAGTCGATTTTGGTAAAATTTTTAATTAATAAATAAAACGCAGAGAATATAATTATAAATCGATAATGGAACTATTTTGATGCAAAATAACACAGGCATAAAAAATTTACGCGTTTATATTTATTCTCCGGTCTTCATAAATCCGGCCCGCTGACTAAAAACATCTCTCACTCAAGGCAGATGAAGCAGGTGTCGAAAAAATCTTAAAACAAGGGAGCTAAGCGCTAGAAATTGACCTTTGTGGTCTTTCCACTTAGCCTCTGGATTTCGAATCAAATCGAATATTTTTAGTATTCCATTCGGATTAGATATTTTTATTTGAAAAAATATTCGATTCGAGAGTCGTCGAATATTAAAATAATGATTCAAATTTTCGAAAATTTTTTTAAGATTCGTTCGATTATTTTTCAAGTTTTTTAATTTCTAAATATTGCTATAAATGAATTTATTCATAAAAATAAAAAGAATGAATATAAAAATATTAAAGGCGAAAATGATAAAATATCGATATTTTAGTAAGTCTTTGTTCGTTATTAAGGCAAACTTAGACGATGATTGCAGGTTGCAAATTCGATGATTGATTATTGTCCCAAATCATTCAATTATTTTTATTCTTCAGTATCAAAATTTTTAAATTAATATAGTTTCTAATTAAAAGTTCGCCTAGATGGCATAAATTGGAGTTTATCTATTATTTAGTTTCGGTACCCGTACAACGGGTTATAAATCTAGAAGGTTACGTTATAAATAAAACCACGGCATATATAAGGTTAATGCATATCAAAAAATATTATTTATAGTTAAATTATTTTTGTTAAAGTTTAATGGATGAGTACAAAAAATAATAATAAACATTAAATAATAGTTGCCCTAAAATGTTAGCAAAAATAGTGGAAATTTTTTTTGAAGTTGAACCCCATATTCTATGTAAAGTGATATTTTTATATTTTGTGTATGCTTATAAAATTTAGTGATCGGAAAACAACTATCAAGTATAAATAATTTTTCGAATCCCTTTTTAAAGATTCAATTCGAATTTTCGAATCTCACCAGGTAAATTCGAGTCGAAATTCAGACCTAAGGATTCGGATTCGATTCGAAATTTTGAATCGAATCCGAATATCTCTAATCGAATATTTCCCAGAGGTGTACTTTCCACCATTCCAATATTTCTATTTTTTCTCGTTGAAACTTTATGTAGGTGTCAATTTCCTTTACTAACATCATTTCTGAATATTTTTAGCTATTAGGAGTAAATTTTTTTGTTCCATACTCAATTGTTTGTATATTAGAAAAAGCGCAAAATGCATAAAACAATAACTTGTAATTATTAATTTTTTGTAATTATTGTTTTAAACAGAACAAAAAACTACTTAGGCTACTACTTCTAAATTATTCCGGGCCGGGCATATATTATATGAATTAGGCCCGGCCCGGAATTTTAAATTTCCAAAATTTAGAACCCGAGCCCGGGCTTATCCAGGCCGGGCCGGGCCTCGGGGCGCCCGCGCAGGTCTCTACTTGAGGGGCATCCATTTTTTCGACTGATGAGCTCTAATAAGAGCGAAAACGTTATATGCCTGTTATTATTTTCGAGTCAAATGCTAAAAAAGATAGGGATATATATAGTCAAATTAGTTTCTAATTAAAATTGCCGATAGATGGCGCTAATTAGAGTGTAATTTTAATTTAATTGCGGCACTCTTGACAACAAAAAATAAATGCAGCCATTTATATCCTGGACTAGGGCGTCCAGTACAGAGTAAAAGCCCGAATCAAATTTTTTATGAATAAAAATCGCAAAAAGATTGTTTCAGAAAGTGTTTAAGTGTAATTTTATTCCCATTATAATACCTGTTAAAAAATAATAGCAAGTGAGAAGTCGAGGAGATTTATTATGACTAGCAGAGACCAGATTGCCCGGCCCGACCCGACCCGGCCCGGCCGGTCAACTGTCTTAAATTTTACCTTTCGGGCGGGCCCGGGCGGGCACGTTTTACTTTTCGGGCGGCCCGGGCGGGCACGCTTTGATAAGATTCGGGCATAAATAAATTATTGTAGGGCTAGGGTAGGGTGTGACTTTTTATATAAAATGGATTATTTTTGAAAATTTCTAGCTAGATTGAATTGCCTTACACACTTCACCTTTAACACTTCAGAGGTCGGGTGGGGTTATAATGGTAATGACCCCAAGCCGTTTAAAAATGCTGTGCAAAATAAATTCGTTTTCTATAATTATAGGCATAAAATTAAAACCACTTGATCAAATAGACAAATTAATATATTAACAAATTTTGACAAGTTTAAATTATAAAATATCTAAGTTATAGCTATTAGTTTGGGGTAATTAATAGCCCAAATACCATCCGTGTTAACATTTTTGACCCAACCTCTGAAGTGTTAACCAAACCACACTTGTAATAATATGAAAGATGCATATTTTTCCCTCCATGACCTTGGGCTCAACACAACACAATTTGATTGATTCGAAATGCTAATTAAAATTCTATTTTTTTAGTGTGCTTTATTAAGGGCCGGGCATTCTTCTGATCTCTGTCTGTACCCTTTATTTAACCCTTGTTGAGAGTATCGCATTTTTAATGAATTTGTTGAATATTTACTTTACTATTACTTTTACGTCCTTTCCTTTTTTTATTGCTAACTAACGAACGCATGTGCTGTGCATGTGCGTGCACGTGCAGTCTAGATCTAGACAAACATCCAACTCTCTTAAAAACGTTTTCATATTCATTTTCATTCTACTAAATTTAATCGCTTCGCTATTATTTTCTTTTTCACATTTACTTTACAGTATTTAATCCATTCAATTTCAAGTAAGTCTCGTGGTATTTCAATTCAAAGTGTTCATTTGTGTGATATCCTGCATTTTTTTATTTTTTAACATGTTTAATAATAAAAAGTGTAATACTTTTACTTGCGCTTCGGGCCGGGCCGGGCGGGCATTTCGGGCAGCTCTTGCGCTTCGGGCCGGGCCGGGCGGGCATTTCGGGGAGTTCTTGCGCTTCGGGCCTGGCCGGGCGGACACTGAGAAGGGTTCGGGCGGGCCGGGCGGGCAATTTAATCATAAAATCAAACCGGGCCGGGTTCGGGCAAAAAAATTTAAACAAATCTGACCTCTGTAGGGCTTGAAGTTCAGGGCCGGGCTCGGGCAATATTTCATGCATCGGGCTTGGGTCGAGATGCCGACTTAAAGCCCCAACTAAATCGACGTCAACTAACCATTTATAAAATCTCAGTTGATAAATCCAACTCGATAGAAAATAAATATCAATATAGTAAATTCAGGTTTCAACGCTTAGATTAATGTTATCCGGTTTCAGCGTAGAAGTGGGGGGGGGGGTTCATATTATAAAAATCATAAGGTATACAAATGTCATTTCTCCCATAAATATCTTGATTTTCTTTTAAAAAAAGCTCATTCCTAATCCTAATTACGCAAAGTAGAGTTGTAAAAACGGCTGGGTTTTGTTTGGTCGACCTTTATTTCAACTAATACCAACGGTCTACGCTGCTCTGTTTTCAAATTGGATTAAGCCTAGAGGTCGAAAAAAATAGACAAAAAACCTTTGGTTTGTTTAGGTTTAGTCGACTAAAACCAAAGGTCGGCTAAACAAAACCCAACTTTTTACAACACTAATGCACAAGGCAATTTTCAATGAGCAATTCTAGGGTATTCCAATTAGTTAATCGACTATAAGTTTTTTTTAGGTTTTCTAGCTAGTGATTTGAAAAATTTTGTTTTTAAATACTGTAATTCATTAATTAAACAGAATTAATTACTTACGTAAAAGGCGTTACACAGGTATAATACAAAATATAAGTAACATTATGCATTTATATATTGAGTGTACTAATTAACCTATTGTTATAATTTTTCATTATCTGGGATTAAGATTTTAGTACTAAGCATTCAGTGACGACCTTTTTGACAGCAGATTATAACTTATGTAGAAGAAACACGATAAAGTCAGCCCACTCAGGCTAGATAAAGATTGTTTTGTTGCGGTAATTTTTACTTTAAGGAGTATTTATGTGAATGCAAAAGTTTTGCAAAAATAACACTATCAAATTTGCTCTTTCCCTATTCAATTCTAACTTAAAAATGTAAAATAGGAACGTTAAAAAGTTGTCGGACGTTCATAGTGCTGTGTGAAGCGAAAAAAAGCAGCGTCGCCACAATGCATTCATATATGTGCTATTTTTTGATACGTTACCTTTAAAGGTTACATCCATCGGCATGGCCAAGGGGGGAGAGTTAGGGAGGGGTAGCTGCCCCCCTCTAAATCCAAAATTTATTGAAATTATGGCTAAAATTCTTAAAAATGATTATTTTGCCACTCTAATTCAATGCTGGCTAAGCCCATGGTTACATCTATATTTTTTAGTGAAAAAAATATAAAGAATAATGATCGGGTGCTCTAAATTAATAGATTGTTTAATCGAGTTCTCGGATTTATATAGATATAGATGATCATGATGATGAGAATTTAGTTGTTTAAACAAGTTTTAGAAAGCCTTCTTAGACTAACCCTATTAATAAGATTTCATGGGAAAATGTGTAAGAACTAATGAAGACGCCCTTAATGCTGCCCTCCTGGTGGTCTGCATGCCCTGCTCAAGACTTCTCAAGGTTGATATTTTCCCATATCAAATAAAAGTAAAATAGCTAATAAAAGTTTAATTATTATCAGACTCATAAACTAATTGGTCTAATTTTAAAAACTATTGAAATATGTCAACAGGA
This sequence comes from Gordius sp. MW1, assembly GCA_964036665.1. Taxonomy (NCBI): domain Eukaryota; kingdom Metazoa; phylum Nematomorpha; class Gordioida; order Gordea; family Gordiidae; genus Gordius; species Gordius sp. MW1. Next base: position 35,269,250 of record OZ038526.1, on the reverse strand, counting down.
AACAAAGGCACGACCTTTCATTGATTTCTTGTAATTTTTAAATTAATTATTATGAAAACTCAATTAGAAGTCAGAGAATCATTAGAAATTCTCAATTTAATACTAATTTTTCTTTTAAATTTGTTGAAGGGGAGCTAATAGGCTACTTTAACGATTATGTGGTATTCTATTTGGCCATATGTGCCCAATGAATTAAAATAGTTCTTCCAAGCTATAGAAGATAATAAATGATTAATTGAAGCATACCTTTTAAATCTTAGTTAATTTAACTTATTTAGTTGAGAATAAATATCCCAAATTTGAGTGAATGTTGAAAGGCTATACTTTTGCATGGTAAAGACTGAACTTACAACTTACCCAAATTCTATAAATATGATATTTTTCGAATTGGTTTTGTTCTGAATAAGCCCTTAAACATTTTTTTTTAATTTTTATTGTTAAAATTCTGGCACATAATATAAATTGGAAAATATGCCCCAGGCCTAGCGAGGATTCGTACAAGGAAGGGAGTTAATAGGTTTTTCTATTATTATTTAAAATTATGCAATAGAATGCTATCCTTCTTAAAATCTTGATGCTTTTATGAAATTTTTATAATTCTCTAGCAAAAATTGTAAGTGTTTGATTTAATTTTGGACCTACTACAAAATGTTTTAAAACAATTTTGCCAAATTGATGCAAGCTATTAAGCGTATTCTATACAAACTAAAGCATATTTAAAGGATTAATATTAAAGCTCAGCTATTTTTTAAGTGCAAAAGTAAACTTATAATTTATGATCAATATGATACGTGAATATCGATTTGTCACAAAAGTGTATTATATACACCTCATACGTTTTATTGAACCGCGATGGCTGGAGACTCAGCTTTGTCTAAAACAGATTTAAAGAAAATTTTTGGCATCCTATCAAAAATATCTGCAAATAAAGTTTTTATTTTTTACACATATTTTTAATTAATTTAGCAATGTTTTGATTGTGGGAGCGCTAATCCTACATGGTGTAGCGTTACATTTGGCATTTTTTTGTGCATTGACTGTTCTGCAACGCATAGATCTTTGGGAGTTCACATTTCATTTGTTCGATCATCACAATTAGATACTAATTGGACTTGGCCACAGATTAGGGCTATGCAGATGGGTGGAAATGCTAATGCTGTAAATTTTAATTAATTCTATTTCTATAAATATTCAAGGCTGCCTTTTTTAAACAACATAATTGTACTATTAATGATGCGAAATTGAAATATCAAAGTAAAACAGCAAATTTATATAAACAGAAATTGAATAACTTAGTACAACATGCTATGAAATCTTATGGAACATCCGTAAGTTACCACAAAGTGGCAAATATTATTTGTTTTATCACTTATGTGTTTATAGATATTGTTAAACAAACTATAATTTATTTTTAATTGCTTTATACACTTTTGCCAAATGTTTAGTTGCACAATGAAATCAAATCTGATGATCTTGTAAACCCATTGGATAAAGATCAAATTAAGACAGATTCAGAGGGTGAAGATTTTTTTCAACAAGAAGAATCTTTTTCAAAGCCAAATCCTATTACAACTACTGCCTCTTCCACTTTATTGAAAACTACAAAATCAAGTAAATTTTAAATTGCAAAAAATTTTTGGAAGTTTAAATGCTCATTAATTCAATTTTTTTGTGACTAGATACAAATTCTATTAAGGCTCAAGATCCTTTACTACCAATAACCCCTTTTTTGGAGAATTCTGAAAGTGTAAATGATTCTTCTGATGCAGGCCTTTTTAGTGTGCCTAAAAAGACAAGTGCACTAAACACAGCATCCACAAAGAAGGTTAACAATTAGATGTATAAAATGATAATTTTAATTTTATGAGAAAGATTTTTAAGGAAAAGGATAATATAAAGGCTTAAAGTGCCAATTTGTGGGTCATGTATGATTAAATAACAATAATATAATTGTATCAACTATGTTGGCTCAATGATTTATTTTTAAATGGTGCTTAGCAATACATAAATTTTTAAAAGCTTTACTTTAACTCATAGTTTTCTGTGTTATATATTGTACAATGATATTATTATTTACTTTTGCGCATCTTTATAAACATTTGTATGCCTCCTAAATAGGTATTATTAATTTTAAATGCAATAATACCCTTTTTATTTTGAAATATTTTGCATCATCATATCATATTTATTAAGTTTATAGCATTAATTTCATCTCCTAACACCTAGGGCGGTTTGGGAGGGAAAAAACTTGCTGCTCAAAAACTAGGAACTTCTATAAATTTTGCCGAGGTTGAACAAAAAGCTGAACAGTACAATTTAGACAAGCTCAAGATTGTTGAAGAAGCCACAAAAAGAGCCGAAGAAACAGACAAAAATCAAGATAGAATAATGTACTTATGCAATTAAAAAAAAATTATTTCAATTGTTTTCTTTTAATTTGAGTGTAAAAATTTTTTTTGCCTTTATATCTTTTAGGGCCTCCTTGAAATTGGCTTATCAAGAATTAGATACCAAATCAAAAGCGGGCAATGAAAAGGGGAAAAATTTATCAGTTCAAAAAGCAACGCAATTTGAAAGGTTGGGAATGGGTAAAGAAATGTCCAAGGGAAAAAAGTAATTTATCATCATCCCATGTTGTACAGGCTTGATTTTTTGTGAATTCTTTTAGCCAAATACAATTTTAAATGTTTTGCAGATTCTTGACCACTTTTGGAAGATCCTCTCTAGGACTTTGATATTAGAATAGTTTATTCTTATGTTTTCTGAGTATATTTTAAAATATTGTCAAATTTCCAAACTTTTTAAGGAATAACCATAAATTTATATAAAAATCTGTATGAAGCCTGTAAACGTGTGAATTCATAGTTGAAAACAAATTTCAAATGAAAAATGTGTTAAAATGTGATAATCATTAACTGAGTTTTTGTTTTTTGTTAATTCTTGTTTTTCAGTATAACTAAGCAGTCTTGTTAACGCTCCTTTTTAAAAGTAGCGATTCCCGCTTCCGCTCCCGCTCCTACCTTCTCAAAAGGAGCGCTCCCGTTCCAACTAATGGAATCACCGCTCCTTTGATTATTTTTTTTAGTAGGTACACGAAACAAAAATTTTTTTTTATCAAAACGTTTTATTTATATTATATGATATATCAAAATATTTATAATATTTTATTAGCTTTTAAAAGTAATAAATGTTCTAAATGAGAATCTAACAAACACCCACGCCTCTCTCCTAAGACCTGTTTTGCGATACTAAATAGGCGCTCCACAGGAGCACTAGAGGGAAGCGCGGTATTGTATTTAATATAAATATTTTTTAATTCATGGAATTGTTCAAAAATAGTAATTTTGCTATCATTATCTAAAAAATATCTATCCAAATTATTTTCATGGTAATCGATTTCATGGAATCCAAAGAAATCTTCCAAATCATTACAAGGCTCCCGTGAACTAGTTGTAGCTATTTTTCCGCCGGGTATTTGTTTCCTTATGAAATTAATTAATCTGGCTTTTTGTTCCCTATTTTCTGGATCTTTTCCATTCCCAATTCAATTTAAATGCACGATGGACAATCGCTGCAATTATATTATCATCATTATAAATATTTGGAAATCTGTAAAAAGTTATTTAAATAGATATAATTTACGTTATTATAATATAAACCTTTTATTAATACCGCTGATGAGAGACTTTACAAGAGGTTGGCAAAACTCTAAATCTGATAATTCATTTAATTTTAAAATGAGTTTAAAAATGGTAGGACTTAGGAAACCCATGTCCATATGAAGCTCCCCTTCAAGAATTTTCAGAGATTTTTTAATAGGTTCCATAACCTAAAATTTATTTATATCACTAAGATAACGATTATATTTGAATATTTACTTGACTATACTCTTTAATAAATTTACGTTCTTGGGAGTTAAAACGCATAAGCCCAAGGTTATCACACAACTCATCAAGGTCCTTTTGTTTTTCATCTAACATTTTATCTAGCAAAACCATGGACTCATAATACGAATTCCACCTAGTGGAATTTGGGCATATTAGATACCTACCCAACTTTCTGATAATTTCGTCTGCCATATTTGTAGACATATTTTGTTTATTCCACAAAGATTGACACTTTTGAAATAAACTTTGAGATACTATTTTAAAGCTTCTATCCCCTAAAGCTTTCTCTGCATCAACTGTTGCCACCAAATTAAGACTGTGACAAGCACATCTTGAATGTTGAGGGAGATAATCAAAGCTTTCTGCCCTATTATTTAGGATATCATCAATATCCACAAATTGCAAATCATCATCAATCTCATGACTTTTATCTTCAAACATTCTAAAAAATAAAAGGAAAGTTATAATTTTAAAATATATATTTGAGATTACCTGAATGCCTTCACAAAGTTCCTACCATTATCAGTAATGGTTTTTATTACTTTATTCTGAATTTTAAAACTTTTGTGTATATCAATTATCATCTTGGCCAAAACATCAAAAGTATGCTTGCCTTGAACACGTCTTAGGGCTAAAGCTGCTGATTTTCTTTGCAATGATTTTGTGTCAATCCAATGAGCATTTACACCCAAAAAAGACCTTTATAAGTTAAATTAATCAAGCACATTTAAAAAAATTTAGACACTACCTTCTAAATCCACTCCAGCAATCAGCTGTGGTATACACATAAGATACTCCAGAAAGCATTTCTATAATATCATCCATCATTTTATCATAACGCAAACCTATCTGCTATTAGTGTTTGGCGGCACATTACCTTTGCTGAAGGGGAAAACGTTTGTATCATTTTGACAAAGCTAGGATTATCTACAGTTGATAAAGGAACTAGTGTCTCAATGACATAATCAATGATTGCATTATCTCCTTCAATTTTTGTAGGTTCATATGTTTTTTGACCAAAATTTAATATTGACTGTTTTTTCTCAGAAGAGGGAGATTTATTATATTTATAGGTATTGATATGATTTTCAATTTTTGAATATTGATTATCATGTACTTTCTAAATGTAAATTAAATTTATAAGCTCAACTAATGTATGTAATGAATTGCCCAAATATAATTAAAACCATTTTAAAAAAATTGTTATTAAATAAAGAAATATTGATTTTACCTTCAAGTGTTTTTTTAAATTAAAGCTGCTAATTTTAGAGAAAGAAATAATTTTGTTATTAATGCACAATAGGCATTTCGCCTTTAATCTGACTTTATCATCTGTAGTATCAATCAGCTTGAAATATTTTTTAAATGGTGGAAATGGAAATTCCACTTCGGTTTCTTCTTCATCTTCTATAATCTCTATCTCTAGATCCATGGGAAAACTATTTTTATTATATAAAAAATTAATATGACTTACAGTTTTTTAAAAATTCTTTAATATAAAACAGGAAAAACAGATGTTTAATGTTTCAAATGATTAGATGAAAAATCAAAATAAAATTCGGCTCAACATTTAATAATGAATAAATTAAATTTAAATAAAATTATATTTTCATTAAATTTTAATTAACAAACATTATTAATATTTAAAAAATAATATAATTTATATATTAAATTTAAAGGAGCGGAGAAGCGGCGCTCCTCCGCTCCAGCCCTAAAAGGAGCGATTCCCGCTCCCGCTCCTCATTTTTAAATAGGAGTGGCGCTCCAGCTTTTTTTTAAAAAATGTAGCGGCGCTCAGGAGCGCCGCTACTGTAGCGCCGCTCCTTAACAAGACTGTAACTAAGCATAATTCTTTTGAATAAATTGATATAAAAACACTTTTACGTACAGAGCCTTTAGCCATTTTGCCTCTAAGGATATGGTTAACATAGAACAACTTGGTGGAGAAATGGGTAAAACCGCCCAAAAGGATACCTTGTTTGAAAAATCCAAATCATCCTACCTCTTTGACGATGATGAAAATGATAACAATAATGGGTTTTCAGATGCCCGCGACAGCTTTAAAACAAAATACAAGTCATTTTACCAACTATTCTAATTTTTTTTTTATATTGTAATCATAGACTAGATAGATTGCTCAGAATTTTGAATGAGTGTACCGTTTTTCGCCATTTTAAAATTGCACAAATAAGGGAGGGACTAGATTATAGTAATTTTGGTTAATTAAAGTGTTTTTAAAACTTAATCGAAAAATATTGAAAAACATTTGAAGTATCATTTTAAAATATCTATTATTTACAAAATTCATACAAATAAAAAATAAAAAATATTGTGATGATGTGATGTTAAAGCAATTTAGTGCCCCTTGCAATTTATTACACAATCATTTGTTACCATTCTTTTTAATTTATTTACTAATGAGGAAGGTAAATTTACTTTTTCTGTTTTAACAATTGGGTACATTGCACAAAGGCATGGGCGATAGTTAAATTCAGAATGGTGGATTAAATGGTACACATTTTACCACTTGAAACATATGACACAGTTTATGTAGTCTATGGTTAGAATATAAGATTCAGACTTTAACTTAGTTTTTAAAGAAATTTAATTAATTGTTTTGATAGCCTACGATTTGTATGCTTGAATTGAGTTTGAAAAAGATAACATCAGGTTTATAGCGCTTTTGGATAATTTTTTGTTTGAATTGGAGTTTTGGCTATACAGATTTTTCGTCACCGGGTCAAAGTAGCAGAAAAATAGCAGCCAAATTGGTCAGGACTTAACATATTCAGGAGGGTTTAGTGTTTTAGGTTGGCATTTTAGGTTAGGGTTAGGGTTATTTGCACATCAAATTCCCTCCCCATTTGTGATTTAATTCGAATATAATGATAATCTAAAAAAATATTTTTCTGCTACTTTTTCATCATTCTGCTATTTTAACCCCGATTCGATTTTTCATTAAAAATAAATATGTTCCAAATATGTATCTTATAATACCTTTACAAAATGTCATTAGTAATTGTAACAGACGTATAATTTAACATACATTTTCGAGGTTTCTATCATTCCGGCCTATTTAAGCTAGGGTTTTAATTATTTTATTGCATCGCCATGCAGTAAAAACGCAAATGAAGATTGGACCGTTATCAAGCCTACCACAACGTCCGATGGACTCGATAAATTTTATGGGAACAAGGCTAAAAAAGATCAGTCTCCAATAAAGTAAACTACTACTTTCTCTATTTTAAAACGTCGTTTTTAATCACTTTCTTCATTGAATCTCGAAATTTCATTAGTGTTGTAGAAATGATTGGGTTTTATTTGGTACCAAAGGTCGACCTTAAGTCATAGTTTAACCATAAGTCGACCAAACGGAACCCAGCCGTTTTTACACCCCTAAATTGTACTGTAAGATAATTAATTATTATTTTAGGAATTTTGATAAGTTGAGGTGTTTGTTAATGGATTTACATGGAAGTATGACAAGACATCTTCACTGCACTCTAACTTGATCCATTTTTATAATTATAGTCTTATTTAAGGCTGATTATATATTCTTTCAACTTGATATTATACTAACAACATTAGCAAACATTTGTAAATGATAAAATTGGATGTTTTAGCAGCAGGCAGCAAGACCGAGGTCAGGGTAAGGACTCCAGCACCAAAAATTCTTTCGAAGAATCTACTCAAGCGCGTAAACAATTTTCCAACGCAAAATCGATATCGTCTACCCAATACTTTGGAAACGATGATACGGTATTTATTTATTTTATCATTTTTGCACGAATGTTCTTAAGTGCGTTAAAATTTTATGAAAATTGACAGTTTTTTATTGTGCTTTATTTAATATAATGTTTAAAATCAAATTTCTTAAAATTTAGGGTATTTTTAATAAAAAAATTTTTCATGTTACTCATTTAAATAAGAACGAACTAAGGGGTCAATCTTATAGCTGTAATTATAGACTGCTCATAGCTAATAAATGATTATAATTAAAGCAGATGGCACGAAATTGTTTAAACATCACTCACAGTATTTTTTCTTTTTATGAATTGTGTAAATAATTAATGTTTCGCTAGAACAATATTTTTTTCATAGCGTTTAAACCACATCACTAACCAAAATCACTATATAATAATAGCTTTTTCTTATTTGTGCACATTTAAAAATGGCGGAAAAACGATGCACTTATTCAACGTTCATGAGCAGTCTATCTAGTCTATGTCTTTAATGAGCAATATGAATGAATTTATATCCTTCAAAGTGCTATTTTGAAATTGTTATCACCAAGCAATTTTTGTTTAGACCCCTCGCTAGGAAAAATGTACGTCTTGTCGTGTCCTTTTGTTCAGTCTTGTCTCCTACTTGTTGGTTTATATTTTTAACACAAAAATGACGACTTTCTTAAGTTCGCTCGTTTTTTTTAACCACCAGGGCCCCGAGTACCAAACTAAGTTGCGGGGTTTAGAAGGTCGAAGTGGTATCTCAAGTTCGGACCTTTTCGAAAATGGCTCGGCAAAATCCGGTGCGGGAGGGGGAAGGGGAAGTTACGGTTCGGGTTCTTCTAGCTCGTACTACGACACTTACAGCAATTATCGCGATATCGTGGGCCCCGAATTGTCGAATATTAAAGATGGCGTCAAAGACGGTGTTAGTCGGATAGCTGGTCGTCTTTCCAATATGGCCACAAACGTTATGTCTAATTTGCAAGTAAGAACTATGATAAATCATCAGCTTTTGCCAGCTTCCAGTTGGGTTGTTCCTAAGCTTAGCTCATCATAAAAGTGTAGAGGCTTGGAGGGGGGCAAAGGTATTTAAGTTTTAAAAATATGTTCAATATATAAAGGATAAATGTTAATTGTCGTAGTGTAGTTTCTTGGGTGGAGATCATGTTACTTAATTTGCAAGTAAGCATTAAGAAATATTGGCGTTTATGGCAAGCCTTTTTTAGTGGAAAAATAAGATTCGATTATGGAATGACGTTAGATTTCAATAAGGCACGATAAAATTAGGGAAGGCCCCTGATTCTAGGAAATGCTTTGTATAACAAAATCACTGGGCCAATTTTATAAAATATGATTTTATATGGTTTAACGTGAAAAATATGTATGGAAATGTGTTGAGTTTCATAGCATTGATTCCTTGGTTACTAAAATCAATAAAACCAATTTTCCTATATAACGGATTTAACATTTCTGAGTTTTTAAAATAAAAATAGTTTTAAAATTATTTATATAGGGACAATGTCTCTTGATATTGTTTGAAGAAGAATGTAATCATTTGCCTGGTCTAAAATTAATGCTCTTTGTTTTATTGATATCTGGGATGTCGTGTTGTAAAAACGGCTGGGTTTTATTTGGTCGATCTTTGGTTCAACTAAGACTTACGGTCGAATCTGGTTTGTTTTTTAAATCTCGACTAAGCCTAGAGGTCGACTAAGAAAAACAATCCAAAAGCCTTTGGTGCGTTTATGTTTAGTCGACTAAAACCGAAGGTCGACCGAACAAAACCCAGCCGTTTTTACGACACTACGGGATGTCGAAGATATTGTGAAAATACCTACACGGTTTTCGAAATGGTCATTAAAAGGCGCCGTTTTTCTATCTAATTTATCAATATTTATAACAAGTTTAGTTTTAAGTCCAGCCATATCACAAAATACCTTTGTTTTTGCGAGGAAAACCTTGTTTTTTTACAATAGTAAAGTTTGCTTAATGTTGTCGTTCAACTTTATTCTTATTATTTGGCTTTAATTAATAAATTTCTTGCAAAAATAACCCAGGACCGTTACGGATGAGTTTTGGCAGAGTAATGTGGAAAGAAACACTTATGATCATTGCTAGCCTTTGGAGATGAAACGAAACCATCACTTTATCCAACCCCGACCACGCATCTATTTTATATTATATTGTAACACTCGCAAACGCCTATATTATTTAATCACTTTCATCCCTATTCCATTATTTTCTCTCGGTTTTTTATTAGGGATTTCGGTTATTTTCGTTATTTTTATACCTCTTTTCAATGATTGTTTTTTCATTTTTTGTTTTTTTTCTCGCCAGTTCTATATCGCTTTTGGGGGATTTTATTCATGAATTTATCGAATGAATGCTATTTTTACCAATAACGCGTTTTTCTTTTATTGGTTTATACATTAAAGATCGCGGTACTCTCACTGTTTAATGATTCACTTTAATACATATTCATTTTTTAATATATTTTCTATATAATGTTAGACCCTAATGTTTGAAATAAAAGCGTTATGCGAATAATGGGCGAAACTTGGAAATTTTTTTATTTTACATCATGATGATAGGTTTAAATAATTTATTATCGATCAGGAAAAAGAACTCGGGCCTTCGGCCCTCGTGGGAAGGGGGAGAAGGGAAGGGGGGACGACTCATCTGTACTTCGTATAAATGTATCATATTTGCTATGCAATTTATGGGCGAGAAAGGTGGGAAGGGGCGAGAATGCCTATAGGGGGGTATTAAATGCCTAATGATTAATTAATTATTTATACAAATTTTCCATTATAGGCAAAATGTAATATAGGCAAGGGTTAGGGTTAGATTTAGTGTTTGCTTCTAGTTGCGTATTACATTAGTTTTTATGGCCTTTAGTGATTATGGGTCTAACAAACATTATATTATAAAACAACACAATGTTAAGAATTTGCAGAATTGTTGGGAGAAATTTTTCGTTGAATTTGAACAATTTTTAATTAAAAAAATCAAAAATTTGGCCAATGGTCACTTTTTCTCTATTGGTCAGTACCAACAGATACTCTATAAGTCAATGATAGCCAAAAAAACGGGGAAAAAAAATTTTGATGTTCACTTTGGCCAATGGTCATTTTTTTCCATTGGTCAGCAGCCAGCACACGGTAAAAGTGGATATAAATTCATAAGAGTAAAAAAAACGAAAAAAAATTTTCGAATCACATTTTGGCCAATGGTCATTTTTTTCCATTGGTCAGCAGCCAGGACACGGTAAAAGTGGATATAAATTCATAATAGTCAAAAAAAACGAAAAAAAAGTTTTCAAATCACATTTTGGCCAATGGTCATTTTATTCCATTGGTCAGCAGCCAGCGGGCGGCCAAAAAGTCATAATAGCAATGGTAGTAACAGGAACAATCATAATAGTCAAAAAAAAAACGAAAAAATAAACTCGGATTCACATTTTGGCCAATGGTCATTTTTTCCATCGGTCAGGAGCCAGCGGACGGCCAAAAAGTCATAATAGCAATGGTAGTAACAGGAACAATCATAATAGTCAAAAAAAACGAAAAAATAAACTCGGATTCACATTTTGGCCAATGGTCATTTTTTTCATTGGTCAGCAGCCAACGGACGGCCAAAAAGTCTTATTATCAATGATAGTAACAAGAACAATCATAAGAGTCAAAAAAACTCCGGGATTCTAACCCCAAAACTAGTTAAATTGCATAGCAATTAAAAAGTAAACAACTTTTATTTATGTTTATTATATAACTAGTTAAATTGCATAGCAATTAAAAGTAAACAACTTTTATTTATGTTTATGATATAACTAGTTAAATTGCATAGCAATTAAAAGTAAACAACTTTTATTTATGTTTATTATATAATAGATAATTTAACAAATCTTATATATAACACACCGAGAGAGATAGAGATGAGGGGTGGGGCACCTATTATGCATTAATTCTAAAAATAACACAGCGAGGGAGATAGAGATGAGGGGTGGGGCACCTCTTTCTCATCCATTAATTTAAAAAAGCGAAAACCTAATATACCCAATGCAAATAGATAGGGATGGACGGACAGACAGACAGACGGACGGACGGACAACAAAAAACGAGCCCATAAATTGCATAGCAATTAATTATCTTAATGAATGCGTATATATAAATTATCGATTCAGTATGCGTTGTGCATGCGTATACAAAAATCATTGAAGTGTGATGGATAAATATTAATATACGGGGGAAGAATAACATACCAGGTAGGGGGAAAATATTATAAAGCGCCTGAGGGGGGGGGGAAGGATACCACACAGATCAAAGTTTTTGAGTCTGTTTTTCTTAGTCTACCTTCACTAGTCGAAATTTAAAGAACTGACCGGAGTAGATCGTTAGTCTTAGTCCTAAAGTCGACCAAACAAAACTCAGCCTTATTAAATGATTTGAATATTTACTTAGTAGAAGCGATTTCATTAAGAAAACCACGAGGGAGTAAAGTCAAAAACTTATTGATTACTGATTTAAAATTCGACACTTCTAATGTGATTCATATCTTATTAAGCTTAAATTTGCTTCCAATTTCTCTGAATATATACTTTTATTAAATATAGCCAAAAATGTTTTTTGACAATAACCATGACAAACACGTAAAAAAGTCCTTTTTGTATAAATATATAAAATAATAAATTAATAAAAATATATTTCAAATAAAATACTAATTAATACGGCAAAGAAAAACTTATTGTATCAAATTTCCGAAATAAATGGTAAAATTTCATATTTTTCTTGAAATCTTTGCATTTTCAACGTGATTTTGATCGCTATTTTGATCTTGGGAAGAATGATTGATCCATAATAATTTTTGGTGAATGTACTTAGAAGGACCATTCTCTGCAAAATCACTAACCGCATTTCCACTACCTCTTAAAATCCATTTTGTAGTTAGAAGACCTTCCATACCAACCGGACCTCGGGCATGAATTCTAGCTGTACTGATACCCACTTCGGCTCCTAAAAACGGAAATTAATTGGATTTAAAGAAATAATAGACTTATAAAATCAACGGAGAAACTGTCTGCAAATTCTGATAGAGTTTTCGCGGTGAACACGAATATATTTTAATTTTCCCCTATAATACGTCAAGTTTTTGAAACATTTGCTGTCAAAGTTGCTGCTAAAAACAGCTATTTGAAGGCGTTTTTTAAACGTCTCGATAACTTGCAAATTAATCGGTGAAATTTTAATTTAAAAAAATTTGATTTATATATAAGGGGGGTAGGAATCCATTACAACATTTTTTTATCCTACCTAAACAATTTTTGAGTTGTATACAAAATTAATTTATCCCTACCCTTTTACACTGACCAGAATCTGCAAACAGCTTGCCGGCTGATATTTATTAGTTAAAAAATACATATTTTCAGAAAATGATGAAATAAAAAAAACTCGTGAACTTATCAAATTTCCAAAAGTATCGTTTAAGTATATAATGGTAAAATTTAGGGTTGTAAAAACGCCTCGGTTTCGTTTGGCTAAGCTTTCGTTCAACTAAGATTAACAGTCGACTGGTCTGTTTTTCCAAATTCGATTACGCCTAGATGTCGACTAAGAAAAACAAACCATCAATTTTTGGTCTGATTATGCTTAGTCGACCATAACCAAAGGTCGACCGAACAAAACCCTGCCATTATACAAGTTTTAAAAATTCTAAGAAACTAGATTTGCTAATTAATATAAAATTAATAATACCTAATCCAAAACGATAACCGTCAGCAAATCGGGTGCTTGCATTGTGGAAGACACAAGCGCTATCAACTTTTTGGAGAAAGGATTCGGCCGCCTCAGCTATTAATTTCAATTAAAAAGCTATTTGTATATCATTTGTAAAAGTTATGTTTAATTTTCTTAAATGTATTTATTAGCAAAATAATAATACACTTTAGGAAATTCAAATATCGTACTAATAACTATGATTATACAAAGACTACATAGACGGCTCATGTCATATGTTTCATATGGTAAAATCTGTCCATTAAATCCACCATTTTAAATTTAACAATTTCCCATGTCTTTCTGCAGTATCCCCCATACAGAAAAAGTGAATTTACCTTGCTCATTATTTAAAAAAAAGAATGATAATAAATAATTATTTAATAAAATACAGATGACATTAAATTTTATTATGTTTCAACGATTTTTTGGATTTAGAGGGGGGCAGCCGCCCCTCCCTGCCTCCCCCTGGATACGCCTATGAACATTACCATACATTTGATTTTTATTTTTTGTCAAAAAATATTTATTAATATATGGCTAATTATAATACGGTAAAATGTAATACAAATATAGTATATCAAAAAATCAAATAAGAGCGTTAAGTAACTAATATATCTTCATCTTTTAAGGAAGGGCAAAAATCCAAAAAGGATTTAAATAAAACGCCTGACGACCAGTCATATAATTAAAAATATTTTCATAATTTATCCCACATTAAGACATCGTGAGCTATAATTTAAATAAAAAATAAAACTAACAAAATTAAAATTTGGGTGTAACACGTAGGCCAATAAAAGGTTACCTACCATCTTGTGTAATTATGGCTTCGGTATGAGAACTACCGTGCCTATGTATGTGGTCGACAGCTTCTTGCAGCGAATCCACAACTTCTAAACTACATTCTAAGCTCCCGTACTCGGGAAATATCTTTTTACCCCCACGCGTTTGCTCGTCGATAACGGGGAATGTTTCAACCGTGGAGGAACCGAACCTCAATTTTTTGGAAAGTTTTGGGCCCAAATGAATTATCACCTAAGTAAAAAAGTTAGAGGTACGTTGTTGTTCAATATACTTTCTCATGATTGAGACAGTAAATAATTTTTCTACACTAGCTTGGTAGAGGTAAGCATTTATATTTGGATTTTTGTAACTTATTAATTAAACTATATTTTTTCGATAAAATTATTTATTTTGAAACATTTCTTCAACTCGATGTTACATCTACCAAACTTGCCACTTGTTAAAAACAAATATACTTCTTGCAAAGGATTGACATTAAAAAAGTTTATTTAGGCACATTTACGTTTTCATCCCTGAGACTTTGACAAATGGCGTCAAAAAAATCCGTTTTCAAATGATGCCCATGTACCAAGAGCGTTTCCATGGCGTTGCAAGCTGCTGGATAATCGCATTTAGAATCTCTAACTAAAGAGAAATTTTGATTAGAGTTACAGTTGACACAAACATCAAAACCCGCAAATACTTAACATGGCTTGTAGCGCTAGACGCCTAGGGCTTGTCTTAATATCGGATTTTGCTGCGCAGCAAAATTCGTCGTACGGGTTATAACATAGACGTGTCTTAACATCGAATTCACAGCAGATTTACATTTCAGACGCATAACATAACAGCGATTTTGTAAGATGCAAATTTTTCGTAAGCTTAAATGTTGTATGTTTTTACATTTTTAGGTATCAGCAAAGTTTGAATTTAATCTCAAGGGTTGAAATAAACAAAAAACGTTTTTAATTATTATCAAAAAACAAAATATTAATAATTACAACCGAGTTTGATCCATGAAATTAAATAGGATATTTAGAAGAAGACAAATTCGCGCGATTTGAATCTAAATCCGATATTAAGACAAGCCCTAATTTACACAAAGTTTTTTTATGATAAAAGTTAGTTTATTTATAAAATACTACAATTACCCCCCCCCCCCCCCGCAACAAAATGCCCCCAAATTTTTTTAAGTAGTTGTAGTTAAAACCCTAAAAGGGTTGCCCGAGACACGGCAAAAAAATAATTTGGCTTTGGGCCCGCCTAAAGCATACTTTAGCCAAAAAAGCTTTTGCAACCTATTTTTTGTTACTAACTCGTATTAAGATCTATTCTCTTAACTAAGCCTATTCTCCCTAGCTATAATGATTAGTTTGTTCAAAATTTTAGACTTTTATTTTTAGTTTTTTTTTTGGACTCGCGTCGATGAAAAGCAGTGCTGCGGGGCTCTAGTTTTGAAATCTCTGATACAAAAAGATGGACACCACATAAGCCTATACTTAGTAGATTCAATTAGTTATTTCGCTTAGCCACCACTATAAAATAATGATTTGCCATTTACTTGTTTTATCTGCTAGACACAAAGTTCTTAGCAAAATGCTATACTGGTGACAATTTAAAGTGGAGAACTGCAGAGTCACTTTTTTCAACCTGAACCCG
Organism: Gordius sp. MW1; assembly: GCA_964036665.1. Taxonomy (NCBI): domain Eukaryota; kingdom Metazoa; phylum Nematomorpha; class Gordioida; order Gordea; family Gordiidae; genus Gordius; species Gordius sp. MW1. Next base: position 35,253,422 of record OZ038526.1, on the reverse strand, counting down.
ACCCGAAAGCATTTTAAAATTTTCAACCCGAACCCGACCCGACCTGCAGGCCTCTAAGTTAAAGTAACGGTCGGTGTCTAAAAGCTCAGTAGAGAATGAACTTGCAAAACATCGCCTATTTGGGCATCTTATAAAGAATTTGTCTAAGCACTTAAAAAGTAAGAAGGCTCGAATGAAATCCTAAATTTGATTTCAAGACGATTTTAATTCGGGGTTTAAGTTCGCCATTACTTATTTGAAGAGTTAGTGGGCTCGAAGAGAAATGTCTTGATATAATAGCGCATTCACACTTTAAAGTTGATCATTTTTCTAATATAATATTAATCCGTCTTATTACTTCCCAAAGCTTCTTATTAAAGTTATTTCATTGATCAAGTAAAAAAGCGTTAAATTTATAAATGCTTGACAAGCTGCGCCATATTTTTGACCTAGGACTGGTTTTTGCACCCAGTTTTTCCTATATTGTGCAAGGTCTTACCAATTTTTTTGGTCATTTCGAGGTCGGCGTCTTTATCGACGTAAACGTGACAAATACCTTCGCTATGCCCTAGAACTGGAATTCCTGCAAAATATAGTTTTGTTAAAAAGTTAAGCTTTTCCATTAAATATGTGCGATTGTTGTCTAAATAATATTATACATATAAAGTTTCTACAGCCATTAAAAACCTGAATGAGTTTCCACGGCAATTATTAAAAAATTAAAAGTTGGAGTGAGCGCATAAATTGCATAACAAAAGTTTTTAAAATCATATGACAGAGATAACAAAGATGATTAATTGATATACTGCAGACGTTTCAAAAAAACCTGAAAAAAATAGTGTTAATTAATCCATTGTAAAAAGTCTATAATCAGGAGAAATTTTAATTAGAGGAAAAACTAAATTTTAGATTTGTATAAAATAGTATTTTCTCAAATTTCTGAGTTTCATAAGCGAAAGTATTTTCTTTAAGCTAAATGAATAAATAAATAAATAAATAAATAAATAAATAAATAACATAATGTTTAAGGAAACCTTGACTCTGTAGCTGTATCTGATGCACGAGCTCATTAGATCCGCGAGGAATGACCAAATCAATGTGAGATTTTAGTTGAAGTAAATCGCTAACGTCTTCTCGTTTGCTAACCTATTATAATTCCCCCCTTCTAACGTTAAAATTTCATTTTATCATTATCGAAGATTATGGGTTATTGCATAATATTTAAATTTCTATAATCTGGCATCTCTAATTTATATTTCAAAACGATTTTGCGACAACCAAAAATTCGTAAAATTTTTTTGTTTAAACCTATTTAATGGAAAATTTTAGTATAGTTTGAAATTCAAAAAGTAGCCAAGATCTGTTACCTATTTAGGGTGAGGCATGTTTTAAACCTAAGAATAAAAGTACAAATTTCTCAATGTCAAAAAGGGGGCTCGGCCATTAGCGTAGCCAGGAGGAGGCAGGGAGACTAGCTTACACGTGTAATGAAATCTTAACTTGTATGTATTTTTTCGTAAATTAAAATAAAACCAAAATGATCATTGTTTAAATACCAAAGCAACGGCATCTTGACATCCGTGAAGGGCTAGGGCTTCTTTAACCAATTCGATTAAGCATTCGTTACTATGGCTCGCTTCCTTTCCACCTTTGAGCAAAAGTCCATTTGCCGTAGCTATAGATAACGCAGCTATCTGCCAAACCAATTGTCAAAAATATGTTATCAAGTTTATGATTTTCGGTATTAAATTATAAAATTTGTTAGATCTTTATTAACGCGATTAAAATCGATGTCAAATATAACAACATAGTAGTGTTGTAAGAACGGTTGGGTTTTGTTTGGACGATTTTTGGTTTTTACCCTTGGCACCATTCCCAATAACCTAAGTAAACAAGGAGGAAGGTGCATCAAAAAAGTATGAGGTATGGGTAATCTGCGCAGGAGTACTCGTAGGGGTATTTTTCATACTCTCATCTATTGTGTCAATTTCTTTTTTCCAAAGGCTTTTGGGTAAATTCTTGGTCTGTTTATGTTTAGTCGACTATAGCCATAGGACGACCAAACAAAACCCAGCCGTTTTTACAACAATACATTTGAGTATAGAATAATTTTGGGAAGTTTTTAGACTCCACATTGTTATGCAAAATTGATATTGTAATTTACTTAAAAATTCAACATATAAGATTAGGACTGTTAGTAAAGTTCAACAGACAAAGCATGATTATAATTGGAACGAACGGGAAAGTAATTAAAACGTATCCACTGATTCATCTTAGTGTGCTCTTTCATATTTAATTTGAAAATTAATTTTTTATCCATTAGTTTTAGAATTATACTCAATTAAAGTTAACGAATCAGCTGGGATTTTAAGATGATTTTATAATTACTAAAAAAATCCCTATTTATACAACCTTAAAAAATGCAATAAAGTTTACACCTAAACCTGCTTCCAACGGTATTAACTCTTTCAAATTACGCCCAAAGCTTTGGACCTTTAATAATGCGTAATCATGGGCGTAGCCAGGGGGGCATGGAGGGGCAGCTGCCCCCCCTCTAAATCCAAAAATTTGTTGAAATCCATTAAAATCATGGTTAAAATTTCAAAAAAATCATCATTTTGCCCCTCCCTAATCATTATTGCCCCCCCCCTCTAATTCCAAAGCTGGCTACGCCCATGTGCATAAAAACAACAAAAAAATGATAAAAGGTTCGACAAACTTGAGGCAAGGAGTCCGGTCTCGATTCAAAAATGACGAGGAGGACACCAATGGGTACATTAACTTTAACTAAATCCATCCCGTCCGCCATCTTGATGTGATCTTTTAAAGCGCCGACTCCGGACATGCTATCCACAGCTATCTGTTTGAGTCCGTGGGCCAAGTTGCTCAGTTTGGAAGGAGTCAAGATTAAGCGAGAAACCAAGGCGTAAGGTAGGCCTGTGTCGTAGATATATGTGAATTAGTGTTGTAAAAACGGCTGGGTTTTGTTTGGTCGACTAAACATAAACAGACCATAGGTTTATTGGCCCGTTCTTCTTAATCGACCTCTAAGCTTAGCCGAAATTTGAAAAACAAACAGGAGTCGACCGTTAGTTTTCGCTGAAAGTTTGACCAAACAAAACCCACCCGTTTTTACAACACTGGTTTCCATACCTAAAAACGATCTTACTAGCTTTTTTGGCAGCTTCAATATCCTTTCTATTAGCTTCCAGTATCTGAGCTTGTTTTTTGATTAGGAGATCGGCCAAGGCATTAACGATGTCTCTCCTTTGTTCTGGCTCCAATTCCAACAAGCGACGTCCAGCAACCCTAGCTAAATACCCATAGATAAATATACTATGAACCATAGCGTAGCCAAGGGGGGCAGAGAAGGGCGGCTGCCCCCCTCTAAATTTAAAAAAAGTGTTGAAATTCATTAAAATCATGGCTAAAATTTTCAAAAATTTGCCCCTCCTTAAAATCATTATTGCCCCCCCCCCTCTTAATCCAATCGCCCTTGACTGGAAACTTTAGAAAAACTTCGGAAAAACTATGTTTTATAAAATATATAAAAAGGAGAACCTTTAACGGCTAAACTTTCCACAGAAACGGAGATAGGAGGAGTATTGGTGAAAAAAGTTCCCACTTTTTTCCCACTCAAAATGTCGGTTAAGGCTTTAGGTTGAGTTCCGTCGCATATAACAACCGCGCAACCATTATCCAACGCGTAGGTAGCGGCTTTAATCTAAACAAGCAAATATTTCTCCTTTAAAAAATATACTTTAAAATCATCAACAAATAAGTTAAATACAAATTTGCAAAGAATTTTTTTTTTTGGGGGGGGGGGGAATACAATTATTTTTCGATCAAAATATTAAATCACTAAAAATATAAAGGTGACAAGTGTGTGTGGTAGTGTTGTAAAAACGGCTCGGTTTTGTTTGGTCGATCTTTGGCCCAACTACAACTAACGGTCGACTCTGAGCTGGTTTTCAAATTTCGACTAAATCTAGAGGTCGATCAAGTAAAACAGACCAAAAAACCTTTGGTTTGTCTATGTTTAGTCGACTAAAACCGAAGGTCAACCAAACAAAACCCAGCCGTTTTTACAACACTAGTGTGTAGGGTGACAGCAGTTAATTTTAAATAGTAGTTGAAGCCAATTCTAAATTCCATATCATCATATTTTCTCCGAAAATCCTGTTAATTTCTACTTTGATACTGCAATGATTTTCTCCTTATTAAGGTAATTAAAAAATTCTACAAAATATTTAAATGTTTATGAATTTAACACAGTGGACGAGTTTTTATGAGGAATATGCTCATTTCTGAGGGATTTATGTTTTCCAAAAATCGACCGCCATCCTAAAAATAAGCGTTTATTTGTATTATATTTTGGTCAATAATCATTTAGATTTTAATGCTAAATTATCGTTTTTATACCAAAACTTAATAAATTATATAGAATTCATTATAAGAAATAATGTGAATTATATATAAGGCACTATAAAAATTAATTAATTAGAGATGTTATTTATTATCTATTTAAACTCGGCGTTTAAACATAATGTAGGCTTATGTTCAAAATTGACGTAAAAATAATTTGTAAAAATAATTTGTAAAAATAATTTGTTAAAAATCGAGCTTCGTAACGCGTTTAAATAAAGCAAAGTAAAATTTCAAGTTTTTTAAATAAATTAGCTAAATATCTTTTTAGGCGATTATCATCTTATAAAAGTTACTCTTATTATAAATAGGAAACTTAGCTTAAAATATCAAATTTTCGTGCTCTTATAGAGCGTAAACCTTCCTTCTAATATTCCTACTTTTAAAACTTGCTTTCACGCATCAATAATACAATCCATTATTTGCGAAAATAAAAAAATGTTCGCAAAAATAAAAGTAAACCAGCTTTTTCCTCGAATAAAAATAGGATTTTATGGTCAGCCCCAATTTCTAACTTTAGTCAAAATAGGAAATTTTTTAGAAAACTTAGCTTTTAAGTATAATCTCTCTTTCGCTTCAAAATAAAAGTGATTTAGTAGGAAAAAAAGTAATTTATATTTTCAAATTTTAAATTCAGGATCTTTTATAAATTCTATCTTTTTATATAATCCCTCTATTGTTTCTAATTAAAATTAATTGTATATAAGAAATGCCTTAGACTCCATGCCACCGGTGCCCACGCGAGATTTTTGGCCTAATTTGACTTGTAGGCCGTGGTAGGCCGGGCAAAATGTGTGGAAAAGTCGTGATGGGCCCGGCTCTAAGTCGGTCAGCTGATTGCCGGCGCCGGTCGGAGGGCTATTATACACACCCCCCACGTCCGATAAAATAACCAATAAATCTGCCCCCACATCCACGGATAAATGCGTAGCTACGACATCGTTGTCCTTAATGCTGATGATCTAATAAAAGAAGATTGGCAAAAAATTGTTTATCGCTAGAAAGATGAGTTCCAAGTTTTGGTAATTAAATACCCAATGTTTATATTTATGAACTTCGCAAGCGTAGGCGTATCTAGGGGGTGGCAGTTAAATTTCGAAAAAATAAAAGCATTATTGCCCCTCTTTCGTTCCGATCCTGGCTACGCCCATGTTGCTAAGTCTTATTTTTATTATTGTACGCATTTCGTTTCATATGTTTAAGTATTTATCTTAGGCACTTATCAAATTTTTTCGAGAATTTTAATAAATAAACATTCATGCAAAAACAAAACATTTGTTTTGATTTGCAGTTTGTTTTAATTGTTAAAATTAAATTCGCACGCTAAGTGGTATTCTCAATTTTTGTCATTTATTTAAGGGAGAAAAATTGGCTTTAAAAGCGCGGGTAAAAAGGACTATTATAGCCATCAAACCAAAACAAAGACCCCTTGAAGTAGCGCATTTCTATAAAAATTGCCAAAGAAAAATTCTATATCAGAGACCATAAAGCACGATGCCTGGGCCAGGCCGTGCAACTGTCGTGAGGGTAAAAATAGAGTTTTTAAATAAAGTGTGTATTTTTTTTTGGTGTTTTATATTATCACTTAATTGATTGTAATTAATAGTAGTTCTTACACAAAAAAATCGAAAATTAATTGAAATTATAACAAAATTATTGGTTGAAATGTTAAAAATCATCATTTCTGGCCGGGAAGTTCTAATAATAATTCAGGCAATGTCGGCTCGACATTTAAAAGGTTAAAGCGGGCTCGGGCGAGCAATTTAGTTAAAAAATTGGACCGGGCCGGGTTCGGGCAGAAAAATCTAAGCAAACCTGATCTTTGTGTTATATAAAGGCAACAACACTTTTTTATCGAAGTAATTAAAGTATTTTAGTAAGCCCAAAAACCAATTGAAAATTCTTTGGGGGTAGAAAAAATGTCCTAAAACCCCAGCTAAGTCTACATCTGGTTGGGGCGGTGGTGCTATGGCGTCATTGGCATTTATGATGGGACATATCTTGAGTTTCAGCAATTCATGTATGGTTGCACACAAATTCTCCCTGCAATACGTATCGTTGAAATCCGGTTGCGTTATCAGCACCTAATGGTGTAAATCAAAGGTATTAATAATAACAATTTAAAAATTATAAAATTTTGAGAAAAAAAGTATGATTATTTTGGGGGGAAAACATTGATGATCATAGATAAAGGAGTGTGTTTCAGCAAGTGTTAAAATGTTTTTGATTCTAATTAGTGGTGAAAAAATGGCTGGGGTTTGTTTGGTCGACCTTGATTTTACTAAGACTACCGGTCGACTCTGGTGTGTTTTTCGAATTTCGACTAAGCTTAGGAGTCGACTAAGAAAAGTAGACCAAAAAATTTTGGTCTACTTTTCTTAGTCGACTAAAATCAAAGGCCGACCAAACAAAATCCTGTCGTTTTTACAACAGTAGTTATCAGTATTTCGAGTCAGAAGGCTGCACACTGACTTTAAAATAGTGCACAATTAAATTGTTTTTTAAGGATTATATATGCATTGTCAAAATTAACCGAAAGAGTTTCACTCGGTCCAGTAAATACTTAATTCAAATCAAAAACAACATTTTTTGCCAATGCAAAGAGCTACAGCTTATATAAAGTTTGGGAAAAATGCTAGTAAATCCTACAGAGAAAAACCAAAAAAAAAGAGGAAAAAATTTTAAAGTCTACTCTAAATGAAATTCCAGTTTCATTTTTTCAGGGAAATACCTGGGCCGTTTTGATGCCGTATTGCGCGAACATCGCGTCGTACAATGCCATCAAACCACTTTGCCCGGTCGCTGCACAGGCTCGTGAATCCACATTTATCGGACCCTGGAGCATTCAATTTTAGTGTATATTTAAACGAAAACGTTATCGCTACTATTCTATCCTTTTATAATATAAAAACCCTCATATATAAATAATAATTTTAATAAATTATTCAAAATTTCTATTTTAATCTCATACATCATCGTCTAACTGCTAGCAGCAGCTCCCCCACGTATAATTAATTTAGGAAATTAAAGTGCCTCGTTCAAAGCATTTGGTAATAATGTAAAACTTTATTCTGCGCCTCCTTATATTTTGAAATCACTTAGAAATTATAAATTTTTCCTTAATTTCATGTTATTCCCTCCTTACATGTAATCATTTTATGGCCAAAAAACACATAGGTTAGATCTCTAAAATACGGTATGAAGAGTTAGTTAAAATGACAATAATTGATGCAGGAACAATTGATTTTACTTAAGGAAAAAACTAATATTTTTTATACGAGACGGCCAAATTCTAGCCCTTGGGCTAAAGAGCTTTGTCTAACTTGCAACATTATTAATTTACGTAAGATTCGCTTATAACAAATTTTTAATTAAGCTAAATATTATAAACTTCGACACATTATCAATTAACTCCATCGTTTTCAAAACATTAACTCTCGCCTTTCATAGTCGTCCTAAGCAGAGACCAGAAAGGCCCGACCCGCCGCCCAGCCCAAGGATCGGGTCAGACCGGGCAACCGGTCCTAAAATTTTACCTTTGGTTCGGGCAATTCGGGCATAAAAAGATTTTTTCATATAGTGCGTTATTTGTTTTTGGTTGCTTGTATAGTGTATTATCCCAAAAAAATCGAGAATTCAATTTAAAATTTTTACGAGTATATATTTCAAAATTATTGGAAAAATTTTTAAAAATCACCAATTCGGGCCGGGCAGTGGTGGCAGATTTAATGATTGGGGTAATGCCCGGCTGACAGGTAAAAGGGTTCGGGCGGGCAATTAGTTAAAAAATTTGACCGGGCTGGATTTGGGCAAAACAATTGAAACAAATATGGCCCCTGGAAATAAGGACCTGAAACCTAAAATATATATTTAAACTGGAAATTAAATTTGCTTGCCCTTTAACAATTAGTTGGTCATGATGGTACAGAGAACCCAATTGTAAAAACTATGTCTTGTTCTTTTTTCAAAAATGTTAAGTTTTTTTACTTTGTACGCCTTTTATATTTACTTTGAAAATTATATGCAGTGGTTCTTATTATTTTAAGACCTTCAGGAATTTCCCCTATTTAAAAACGCTTTGAGTGAAACCGGACTAGTGTTTTAAAAACGGCCGGGTTTTTTTGGTCGACTTTTGCCTTTAGCCGACTAAACGTAAACGGACCAAAGATTTTTTTGGTCTGTTTTTCTTATTCGACCTCTAAGCTTAGTCGAAATATGTAAAACAGGCCTGAGTCGACGTCTTATTTAAACCGAAGGTCGACCAAACAAAACTCAGCCGTTTTTGCAACCCTAAACCTGACCAAAAGGGTGTCATTATTTATAATTTATTTATCATTTACTTACTAGGAACTTCGATAAAATTATATTGAGAACGTAAAATGAGGTTTTATTTACGCGAGAGCCTGGATCAAATTGCTGGTTCAGCGTATCCCTCATACTTCGAGACAGGGTGACCTCTTGCTTAAGTTTTTGCTTGCCAAAGGCCACTGCTCCGCTCGTTACTATCAATACTTCCCTACCTTCCTTGTACATTTCCGCCACCTAAACGCGAAAATAAATACACGCAAAAAATTAAATTTTGCGCGGAAGAATAAGGTTAAATTTTGAATCATTAGCTTTACTCATAGACTAGATAGACTGCTCATGCCATATGTTGCATATGGTTAATTGTGTGTCAAACCTTTTCCTCCATTTTGAAGAGTACAACTGGTGTTTTTAACAATCATGTAATTTTGCCCTATAACAGTCAATTTACCTTCCTCACCACTAGTTTATAAATTAAAACGAACGTCAATAAATTAATATTATACAAAATTGATGGCGCTGCTATATTATTAAACAAACTTTAATCGCAGTTTTTACATTTTTATGTATTTTTTAAATGATATTTATTTTAAAATGCTATTTTTGATATCTACCCAATTCAATATTTTTTATTTACCTTTTTATGATTATTTAATTTGCCAAAATTACTAATTTCTATATGATCACCACTTTAACATGTTCACATCAAAATGGTGGAAAAAAGGGTACACATTTTGTGCGTGGATGAGCAGTCTATCTAGTCTATGGCTATACTTAACTAATATTTACTTTCACTAATATAGCATTACATTTTTTTACATCATAAACTCTACTATGGATTGGCCCAAAATTGTTCGTAAATGTTTTATTAATTTATACTAATTATTTGGCTAATTAAGGACTATGCCAAAGCAACGCTTGGCCGGGCACAGCTAGTAAGGTTAAATTTCGAATCATTAGCTTGGCGGAAAAAACATTTTACATTTAAGATACGCTTTGGTTCTATTATTTTTAACATATTTTTTGGCGATAAAACTAGCTATCACTTGGCTGTTGTGTTATAAAAACGGCTAGTTTTGTTTAATTCACCTAGGGTTTTAGTCGACCAAACATAAATAGACAAAGGTTCGACCAAAAACCTTTGTCTATTTATGCGACCAAAAAATACAGACCGAAAAATCTTTGGATTTTACAGCTGTCTTTTATAAATAAACAACTCCTTCACATAATAATATTTAAACGGTATTTTTATCAATGTAATCTTTCTTAGAAAACCCACAAAAAAGATGCTTTATTAAATTCAAAGCGCCATATTTTTGTTTGTCTAAATATGCGATATAAATGTCGTGGAATCAACAATTTTAGTTTAGTTACCATATGAATATGCATTAGTAAGCGTAATTAAAGGATAAGTATTTGTTTTATGAGCAAAAACACAAAAATAGAACAAAAATGAGGTGACGCTCGTATTAAGACGCGGCTATGTTGCATTCGCTTTTTTAATCTAGATTAAAAATCTCATATATTAAGACGTACCCACCCTAAGGCGTAAAAATTTGGTAAATTTATTTGAAAAAGTTCTACCACAAATTATAAACACAAGGTATGTGTCCACTTTCGTACACTTTGCACGTTAATTATTCCATTAATGTAATATCTTATATTTATATTATAATGCAACAAAACCTACAAAAAAATTTAAATTCTATCCGCAAACCATTAAATAGAAGTAGGCAATTCGCATTAAATAATAATTAACTTATATAACGAGACAATGTTATCTCTTCTCATGGGCGTACCCAGGTTTTGAATTAGGGGGGGGGGGAAACGTATAAAAGTTCATTTAGAGGGGGGCAAAACATAAATTTTTTTTAATTTTTTAATGTTTTTGCATTGAAAATTTTTTATTCTCGTAAATTAGGGGGCCCTGCCCCCCCCCCTGCGTACGCCCATGTCTCTTCTAACCCACATCTTAAACCCTAATTCAAGGACTTGGGATTTTGAAAAAACTAAAGCAAACTTTTTTGTCTCCTCAATTTAAAGAGTTTTAGCAAAAAAATGAAATACGATTTATTAAGTTACTAGGTTATGTATATAGACTACATACATAGACTGCTCATGTCATATGCATGGGCGTAGCCAGCATTGGGATTAGAGGGGGGGGGGGGGGCAATTGGCTTAGGGAGGGGCAAAATAATAATTTTTTTAACTTTTAGCCATAATTTTAATTAATTCCAACTAATTTTTGGATTTAGAGGGAGGCAGCCGCCCCTCCCTGCCCCCCCCCCCTTAGCTACGCTCATGTGAATATGGTAAAATGTGTACCATAAATCCACCATTTTGAATTCAACTATCAACCTCTTTCTGCAGTGTACCTCATTGTTAATTGCTTTAACATCACATCATCACAATTTTTTTGAAGAATTGTGTAATTAAGATTTATTTTATAATGCTTTTTTAATGTTTAACCTGTCAGCATTTTTTCATTGCGATTTAAAAACACTTTAATCAACCAAAATCACTAAGATCTATACATAATCCTACTTGTTTGTGCACATTTCAAAATGGCGAAAAAACGGTACATTTATTTAACGTCGGTGAGCAGTCTATCTAGTCTATGGTCAATTGAGTTGTTAAATTGCTCGTGTGAGCTATGCTCACAATGTGCTTTGCTCGAGCACGCACACTGAGCTGTTTAATATGCTTGTTAGCACATTGAGGGCTCGCTTGTTCGGTGCATGCAGAACAGTAGCATGTAAAAATGTTAGAGGCGAGTCGAAGCAGCAAAATCTGTTAAAACATTGAGCGATAGCCCGAGCAGTAAACTCGAGCAGATAGCAGATTTAATTGCTATTTGCTATATTTAGTAACTTACAATATTTGCACATATTATATATCATAAATAAATTAAGAACTTTGCACCCCTCACTATTTTGTCCCGTTAATTTGCCCCACCCCCTCTTTTTTACCCTCTTTTTCACTCACCCCCCCCCCTTTTTACCCAACAAAAAAGAATATACTAATTAATGAGCATTCTAATTAAAGGGGAGGGGCAATTTTAGGGAGGGAGAACACTTCGGGGGGGGGGGGGGTAAAAGTTCCGCCCTCCTCATTCACTAGGGTCACAAACCTGCTCGACGATGGAAGCCAAGTGGCTTAAGGCTAAACCGCATTCGTGATCTCGCGTTATAACGGCGCTACCAATTTTGACCACGATTCGTTTAGCTTTACCACTCAATTCGGAACGAAATGCGGGTGCGCCGCGTCCTTGATAAACAGCTGATTTCTGATCAGCTGTTGAGATCGACGCGCTCAAAATAGTAGTTGCAGTCTTGTGAAAGTTAACGAAAAACATCCCCTTGACCCTTAGGCCAAGCTTTAATGGTAAGGAAATTAGCATGGAGGGCCTAATGTGAAAAAAATTGAAATTATTTATCAAATATTTATTGCAATACCTAACTTGTGGGCCTAAAAGGATAAATTAAGAAATTAGCCGAGGGAAAGTAGAAACCTGAAAAATGATTTACAAAAAATTATACTTTAATTAGAAAATTATTGTATGATATCTTCTAATTTAATAATAGTTAAAAAAAACTTGGTAATCAAAAAAATATTTGCAACGGGCATTTTGCAGTAAAGCTAATAAATTAATAAGGACTACTTGGTTTAGGTAAAAGTTAAGCTACCAAAAAATTTGCTTGTTTATTTATCTCTAGTTTAATTTAAACTATGGTTTAACATACATTCAAGGCTGTAACAAGGGTGTAGCTCCTCCCTGCCTTATTTAAAAACCTCTTCTAAATTTGAAAAAGTATTAATCCCATTGCCGAAATGCTACACAAAAATATCTGTTTTTTGGTCACAGATTTACAATTGGTCTTTATCATTTCCTCCAATAATCATGATCTTATCAAGATAACAATCACTGACATAGGGATTAGGCTAATATACATCTATTTTCATTTTATAGCTTATAATATTTATATTATTACACTGACAATTTTTGAATGTCACAATTATAAAGTAACCCCATGCTAGGCAGTTTTTGCTGAATGAAAATTAGTTTATTTATGCAGGATATAAATAAAAAGGCCAATATAGCATATTTGTGGTTGCTGTAGCTTAATAAAAAGGAAAAATAAATTCCATGTACTATAACTTAATTAGAACCCATTAATTTACTTAAATTACTTTAGAGTTATAATGAGAAACATTATTTTTAAATTTTTATATAAAATAACTTTAGACTTATATTTATAAACTAAAACCTTTAATAGTTTTTTGACGATATATATTTTAAATTATTACTACTTACCAAAATTGTTGCCTGACCTAATTTTGAATATTTCGTCACGTTTTTATAATCATATGAAACTCAGCTGATTTATGTTATTGCTCAATTTGTAACTATCAGAATATGAAGCATGCTATAAAATTGCAATTTTATGTTAAATTTTGTATAAGCAAATTTATATAGGGTAAAATAAATATCTTAGCTTGAACCTAATATTAGTTGCTAAAACAACTATGTTAATAGAATAAATCCTACTCGAATTTTTTGCGGTATTTAGCCGACTACAATTAATTAGAGTTTTTATATATTACCAATATATAATCTCCAACATATTTTTAAGTTGTATCAAATCTAGCTTTGAGACTCTTAATATAAATTGTAACAAGTTATCTAATAACAAAAAAAAATTGATTTTTGAATTGATTCAAACGATCATTGTCGAACAAATTAACATCAAGAATTGATTTTGTTCAGTTCATAAAGGAATCAAGGTCCAATTTTAGAACAGACTAAAAAGCCAAGGCTAGGATTAGAAGTCTCTGGTGGTGAGATCCATGTTAGGGAATTCATTATTAAAAAAAAATATATATAGAGGGTGGCCAAAATTAAAAATTTAGGAGGATTATTAAGAGAGCCGAAGGTGCCATTGCAATAGCGTAGAATGCCGCATACATCGAGATAGCAAAAAAACTGGATCATAAAGGGGGCTACAGGCTTATGTACAAACTGGCCAAAATAAGGAAAGGAAAATTCGCGATGTTGGAGTCCTTAAAATAGTCAAAAATAAGAAGAATCAAACCTTATTTAAGCCGAAGGAAGTGATCGAAAGGATATTTTGGGGAACTTATGAATATGACTGACAAAGATTCCTTTCCTTATATTGAGCAATGGTCTAACTCTTTTAAAAAGATGAAGTAGGGCAGAATCATATAAAACTATACAAGCATGGGTAGGATGTTGAGAAGGAGTCACGACTATGACGAATCTCTTTAACAAGATATTGGTAGAAGAACGAATTTCTAATCAATGGAGAGCAGGCACAATTAACACTTATTCAAAGCAAAGGAGAACATCTGGAGTGTGGCAATTACGGAGGCTTAAGCTAACTTGTCACTATTTGAAGTTTATTTATAAGATCTTAGTAGCAAGGCTGAAAAACAAGGTGGTAATATATGCTAATCAATTCGGATTCGTGGCCGGCAAATCCACAATTGACCCAATCTTCGCACTTTGACAATGGATAGATTTTGGGAAAAGTGAAGAGACCTACATATAGTCTTTATCGACTTGATAGAAAGCTTATGACACAGTTCCTTACGATATGATATGGTGATACTTGAGAAAACAAAATGTCCCTGACGCTTATATAACACTTTTTAAAAGTATTTATGAAGCCCAAAATTCGTGCGTTGGAACGACAGTTGAGATTCTAAGCTTTTGGGTTGATATTTGATAACATCAAAGATTTACTTTTCTCCGTTTCATTAAATACATTTAAGGACACGATAACAAGAGAAATTAAGCCATCCTTGGTGTATGCTATATACCGATTTCTTCACTTGCTAAGCTCAATTCGCCCACAAATAACGTATTAACCGTTACATTAAATCGCAGAATTAAAATTTGACTACCTAGAATCAAAACCTAATAAAAACTCATTAATGTAAAATAAATTTATTAAAATAGAAGCAGAGTAACATCATAAATATCTTTGTCTTAATAGATACTAGATTTATAAGCCTCCTAATCAAAAATTAAAGTCAGCTTGTTTAAATAAATAAAATTAGAGCTAATAAATAAAATAATATGTTATAGCTTATGTATTAAGGCTATATCCCTTTAAATAGAAAAACTATTTTCACTTGGCCAATTAAATATTATTTCATTGCATGGTTGTATGGTAAATGCACCTTTTTTGACATTCTATGTTCTTGAAAAAGGGGTAAAAGGTTTTGCACTAAAATGATTTATTTTATGTATTTGAATTTGGTGACGTTATTCAGCGCGTCATTTAAGGCCTGCGCTATTAAAAGAAGTAACAGGTTTACTACATCACCATTATAAGAGTCTAGCGTGAGACGCGCTTCCCTAGTGTAAGACCCCCTTTCTAATTCCATTAGATAAAATTTTAGAAAACAAATAAACTTTCACAATTTTATATTTTTCGCACGATATAATATAGTATTTATACGATAATATTTAGTTTGTAAAAGTTTGTGTAAAGTTATAAATAAAAATGATTTTGGCTGAGTGAAGTTTCAATGGTTTCGTATGACACGTATTCAAAAGCATGTGGGTTGGAGGAAGAAAGACAGGTTTGGTATGCGTTGGTGTGTAATGCAATAAATACAAAAAAAATGATCAAATCTCGATTTAGATATTCAGATAGTGTGTATATAAAAGTATAAATTTTATCGACGCTTTCATAAATAAATATTATAAATTGTATGGTGTTGTGATCTCTAATGTTAAAAAAATGTCTTCTAAATTCCCGTTTTTCATAAAAATTAATCGTATGTACAAACCCGCGAGAGTGCTTATATAAAAAGGTTGTGAGATGGGGTGCCAAAGTGGCAGAGAAGGGTCAACTTGAAGGTTAATTATAAGGATTTCATAAAATATGGCCCAGAGAGCTTGTGTGTTGTGTTATATATAAAATCTCGTGCAAAGGGAAGTAAAAGGGAAGGGGGAGAGAAATAATTGCATTTTCACAAATCTGACATTACGAGAAACTTTTGGAAAAGAGGAGTAGTAAAGGTGACAAAATCTGTCTCAAGTGTCGGGTTCGATCAATTCAACTTTGGCAAATATTTTGCCTTCCCACAACGGTAAAATTTGTTCGTCGTCCGAAATTTCTTCGTTGATTACCCCAGTCTGAAATTCATCGCTCACCGTTTTGAAGTAATACCTTTGGAGATAAGATAAAACATATAAATAAATTATCCAAATGATTTTTGTATGAATATGTTAACCCCATTTATTCTTAATAAATGAACGGTACAAGAGCCCCCTGGAAATTTGGTGGTAAAAAATGTTCAAAATTAGTTTAACAAACGAGCAAAGTGCAAATTTGGTAAAACCTTCCCTGGTGCTCTATATCAGATGCCTACTGAAAACTATTGTTGCAAAAAGGACTGAGTTTTGTTTGGTCGACATTTGATTTTAGTCGACTAAACATAAGGAGACCAATGTCTTTTTTTCTTAATCGACCTCCAAACTTAGTTTAAATTGGAAAAACTAACCAGAGTCGATCGTTAGTCTTAGTTGAACCGAAGGTCGACCAAACAAAACCCAGCCGTTTTTACGACACTACTGAAAAGCGTCTGTCATCGAAAACATACTTGACATTAGTTATAAACTTGGCAGAGTCTATCATAAAATCTCATCCCTATCCTAAAGTAAAGCGTCCAGCTTATATTTTGGAGTATAACTTTGTACCTGTAATTGCCTTTCTTCCTGAGCAACGCTTTGAATTGTCCCAGCGTGACGTTTTTGCAAGGCAATTTGGTGCGGTAGGGGACGGGTTCGTTGCAAAAATAGTAGCCGACTACGGTGCTTTCACCGCCAACACACGTACCTGGAGAATGAAAAAACGGGGTTAAAACTAACTAAGGGCATGGCTTTGTTAGTGATTTAAAATGATGAACCACTTTAACTAAATCAAATCATAATAGTTATTAAATTATTGATAATTTAAAGAGATTGCCTAAATTTGGCACTATCATTGTAAACAAAGGTTAAAAGCATAGTTTTTCGTTTCGATGTGGGTGTCAACAAGGGTTTTACTTTATATTTTGCCAGGAAAGAGTAAAAAGCCAACATTTCAAACGACTATTTACCTAATTTAAACTAGAATTAATCGGACTGCGTGGAAAAATTTAAAATTTTAAATTTATGGTGAACTTGCTTACACTCCATCGGCAATTTTAATATTGAAAAGACGATCAGCAATGTACTGTCTTCTTAGATTTAACCCAAATAAAACTTTTACCTTCCATATATTCTCTAACATTAGGAGCTAAAACACGAAAATGTAAAGGCATAATAAACCTTTAAGCCTTAATTTAAATAATACCTTAAAGAATATTTATAACCGGCAAATACCAATTTTATAGCAAAAGTTAAAAATTTTGCAGCCAAAATTACCTCCACTTTGTTTAGGGCCTGGAGCTGGCACCGAGTCTTCTTCCAGTTCGGACACAAAGGCAGAGGATGACGTATCGTAGCCCGTGGGTCCGCCCCTTCCATCTCCACCCCCTACGGATGAAGTCCTGAGGGGGTGAGGGAAACCGCCCTGGGGAGGGGGCGGGGCACAACAGCTGATTAAACTACTAACCCCGCTACTAGTACTAGAGCTACGTTTCAAATGGCCGCTGGCTGGTCCGAACAAAGGTCTAGTGCTGGCCATACCGGATTGTTGCAAGTGTGGAGGCGCGCGAGGCATTTGGCTTAATGCAAAATTGTGCAAACTATATATTATACGTAGCTAATTATAATTAATAAGTCGGAGAAAAATGATTGAATAATGCCCTAACGGTCCATCACGTTTATATACATGAGCGTAGCCAAGAAGGAAGGCAGGGAGAGGCGGCTTCCCCCATCTAAATCCAAAAATTTGTTGAAATCTATTGAAATTATGGCTCTAAATTTCAAAAAATGATTATTTTGCCTCTCCCTAAATCATTATTGCCCCCCCCCCTCTAAATCCAATGCTAGCTACGCCCATGGACACTACTCTAACACAAAACGGGATAATGTTTCCTTACCCAACGTTGAGGTATGGGTTATGGTGTATTTGGGTGTTATTGGTGTAGGGAGCTTTGCCACCAGGTCCGTAAGATAAATTTCTGCCATCCATTTGAGAACAGCTTGCGGGAATAATTGCCGCGTTGTAGGGTATTTGTTGTTGAGGCAAGCCAGACTTTTCCTTGCCCAAAACGGCTTGAAGAGGGCCACCATTGGATGTGGTGGTCCCCACGTATTTTTGAGTATGCGACAGCCAGTTATAGATCCTGTAATCGTGGTAGGAATGTTTGTTGTAAAAACGAAAAGTTTGGTTAAATGTCATTTATAAGCTACTCAAATAGAGCGGAACAAGGGTTTAATAAAACTTAGAAAAATAAAAAAGGATCGGCTTCGGACATAACAAACTGAATAAGCTTAAGGTATTTCTATAAATTATAATAAAAAAACGGCTTTTTTGTCAACCAACCTAGGTAAATAAAATCCGACATGTGTAATGTGGTTTGGGACTTCGCCGCTATCGAATTTATAATTTTTATTAATTTCACTAAGGCCAGATCTTCAAACATTTTGCTATCGCTAGTTTAGACAGAGCACTAAGGTAGGGTAAAACTATTGACATCAATAAAGTTACAAAACAAATTACAGCTCCGTAAATCGGGTTGTACTTACTTGAAATAATAGACAAAGGTTTTAAGGGATTCACGTAGAATTTCATAAAGAGTTAAGCCCTAACAAACAACACAGCAGGGCTGGGTTTTGTTTGGTCG
Source organism: Gordius sp. MW1 (assembly GCA_964036665.1). Classification (NCBI taxonomy): domain Eukaryota; kingdom Metazoa; phylum Nematomorpha; class Gordioida; order Gordea; family Gordiidae; genus Gordius; species Gordius sp. MW1. The sequence continues at coordinate 35,234,906 of OZ038526.1, read as the reverse complement.
ACTCAACATATACAGACCACATATTTTTTGGTCTATTTTTCTTAGACGACCACTAGGCTTAGTCGAAATTTGAAAAACAGACCAGAGTGGACCCTTAGTCTTAGTTAAACAAAAGGTCGACCAACAAAACCCATCCATTTTTACAACACTAACACAGCTACACTTGAAAGAGGGAATAAATTGTTTAATTAATACTGTAAATTTGATATTCAAATCGAATTTTTTACTTGTCGTTATTTTTGCCAGTTTGCAGTGGGGCGGGATGGTATTGAGTATTAGTCGGGGTCATATTGGCCCCAACGTTCGATGTGCCGAGGGGCCCAATGGGGGTCACGTGATATGTCAGCTGATCGGGGGCAACCGAGCACGCGCTGAGCGAAGCTGCGGCCGCTTCCAGAGTAGAATGCACGTGATCGGCAGCCGTTGCCATGGTAACGTTCAACGTGGCGGCCGGGCAAGGGAGTCCTGAAAAAACAAAGAAAGTTAAGGGTTAGAAATATAAATTAAAACAAAAACTTGGTCTTAATATAAAAAGCGATTAACTTTTTGCAAAATTTAAGCTGCTATAAAATTTTGACTTTAATTATTGGGTAGAAACTACAGTATGAAATCAGGAAGAGGCAGATGCCCCCCTCAATTAAATATTATTTTTATTAAAAATATGGCTTAAATTTCAACAGGTATCATTTTGCCCCTCCCTAAATCATTCCTATTTTACGTTCGCTGATTGTTTAACCATGTCCCGATTAGTTAAAAAAACGACTTAAGCCCACAATAATTTTCGTAATCGAACGGCCCCCTAAAACAATTCTAAGACAGGCTTGTAATCGTGTAGCTCGCAACCTTTTAGAAAACGCAATACCCTTACCTCCTCTACCGGCCCAAACCCTTTATGCTTATTTAAGTGCTTCCAAAATAAAATCCTAGATCCTAAAATGCTCGATATCTCGACATCAAGTTTATCGGGCTCACTGGATAATGGGTGATGTTGCCTGGCAGCGGATAAATTGCCCAAACCGAGGTTGGGTGGCGACTTGCTCCTATAAGGCGACGATTTCAAGTTATGGTGAAGTTTGTGTCGCGATCTAACAAAAATTTTTAATATAATATTACATGAGCGCAACGCCTCCCCATTCATAATTAAGCTACAAATTGTTATGAGGAGCTCAAACTTTCTTAAAATACACTAAAAAGTAGACACTGCTACTATAGGAGAGTATGATTACGAAATTCAGCTTTTATGACGCGGGATATGTTATGTACACGTATGGGCTATGTAATAAATGCTCTAGGTAAATTTAAATTCGCTGCCCAATTCATTTATGTTTGCACCTATGTACCATATATCCGGCCTGACAAATTAACAAATAAAACCTTTTATCGTTGGTATCACTAATATTAATTCTGCAAAAGGAACAAATTGTAGTCAATTAATTCCCGACAAGATCGATAAAATTAGAGTAGTCTCACACAGCTTGCGTAATTATTTATTCCAATTTACCATTTAAAACGAATCTATCTTAATCAAAAATCAGAGAACCAACAAAAAAAGTCCAGTGTGTAAGATTAAATCATGGGTTTACTCTAAAATTTCCTTATCAGATAACCATTATCAACAGACTTAAATGAATTTGGGCAAAGATTTTCCTCATAAATAAATTCATTTATAATATTTACGTTGAACTAGGGTCCAAAGTTGATGAGGTTGGTAATTGAAGAGGGGGCGAATCTTTCCAAACGCGCGACACGTGCTCGTCCAGGATGCTTTGGCTATTATCATCCATGATGGATCCCGGGTAAATGGAACATGGCATGGGAGCTATTTTGCTATTGCAACAACCCCCTTCCAACCCTTCCATCTCGCCCTGCGTGCGATATAAAGATAGCAATTTATATATAGGTACATACGAGTTGGACAGGACAGGACAGACAACCAGAAACGAGCCCATAAATTGCCCGGCAATTAATTTGCTAAGGCTGTATGGTCATATAGTAAGATAGGAGAGACGCATGATGTAAATCTCCAAAAGTATAAGGAACATGGATGGAGGTGCTTGGGGAAGGGAGAAGAAGAGGACTACTTCGTGTTACGTGAAAATGGCAAGCGTGGACAAGGTTATAAGAACTGAGAAGATTCATCAAGACAGGGGGCCCCTACCCGATCAAAACAAAACTCAAGACTGTGGGAACTAATATGTGATAGATGGGAATAAGTTATTTCTACTTTAAAGATTTGATGAACGACTAGTTAGAGGGCTACCCAGAGGGGGATCTGTTAGAAATTTCTAGTTTAGTTGCTTAGCACACCTTAAAATCGCTTGTTATGATTGATGCCTACTGGAAAGTTCTCGAGCATTTTTGCGAGTATTTAAAAATGAAGGGATTTCGCTAGATTTCCTAGCATTCCAAGCGAAGCGAGGACGAATTAAAAGATTAAAACACTTATTAAAAGTTTATAGTGTTTGATTTAATAATATTTCGAGAAATTTTCCCCACAATTTATACGTGGAAAAGCATTAAGACTGCTTTGGAAGATACGACACGTTTAAAGATTTATGTGCGGGCAATTCTAAAGGAAGGAACCCTGCCCTGTCTTTACAAAGAAAGTATCCCAAGCGAGATTAGTAAATATATACTAGACGAATTGCCAAAAAAAATTATGTATAAAGGTAATCAGTCAGGCACGAAAACAAAAATGGAATTTGTGGGTGGGCGATGTCGAAAAAAGTAAAGCCAACCATCGGTCATTAGCTAGTGTATTTGCGAAAGCGAAATAATACGTCTTATATAGAAGCATAAGTCCACAGCCATTAAAAACCCATGCAAGTTTCCAAGGCAATTATGCAAAAATTATGAGTTGGACAGGACAGGACAGACGGACAACCAAAAGCGGACCCATAAATTGCATAGCCAATAATCCTTACCTCTTGCATGTGAAGTCTGCGTATGGAGTCGCCGAGCTTTTCATCTTTTTCTCGCTCCTTCAAGACCGCGTTTAATTTCTCCGTTAGAACGGACACAAACATTTTGGGATCGGAGGGTGGCATCGTGTTGGTGGGTTGCGGCATTTTCTAAACCGTATTATGGTTAAACTTGGCATATAATAATATATGGTTTGCCTTGGTGCGAACAAAATTGTTTGTTGAAAGATTTGATAGATATTCGTAAAAAGTTGACAAATGCACGATGCTTCATTAATTATAGAAGATTTTAAAAAGAATTCGCAAAAAATTGTCATACCGGGGGAAGTCTTAAATTATTATGTATTGGTTGTGGGAATGAAATCAATTTTTGCAAGGTAAATACTTGTTAAAGATCATTTACCATTTAAGCTATCTATGCCCAATTAAGTATAATTTTTTTCTTGGGACGGTATATTTTAAGTAGCGATTATATAAAAGCGAAGATCAATAACTTGTTTAATAGGTAGATGATTGAAATTAATTTTATGTTTATACTTGCTTCATTATGTTCTTGTTAACGTAGCAGTATACAAATTAAAAGGCGCTAGCAAAAATAATATATTATAACTTGCCATGTAAGTTGCTCTGAAGTTTTGCAAAAACAAGTATCTTTTATTAGAACTATAAGTTTGAGATGAGAGTTAAAATTGCAAACAAAATCTCTACACAAATCTAAAATTCCTATATGAAACTTATTCATGGGCGTAGCCAGGGGGAGGCAGGAAGGGGCGGCTGCCCCCCCCCCTTATCTCCAAAAAATCTTCAAAGTTAAATAAAACTACGGCTTAAATTTCAAAAAAAAATACTATTTTTCCCTTCCCTAAAGCATTACTACCCTCCTCTAATTCAAATTCTGGCTAGAAAATTCCTGATTTCTTATATATATATATACTTATACACCAAAGATAAATTTCATTCGAGAAAATAAAATCTTATATTCCCGTTAAACCTATAAATTATTAATTAAATTAAGCGCAGTCAAAAAAAAACACTAAAAATATCAATAAAGCATTTTTACGGGTATAAAAGTGAGGGGGTCGCAATTGAAACTAGTTCCCGAGCCCGCGGTGGTGGTAGATGCGGGATTATTATGGGTAGTGTGTTCTTTGAGAATTTTGTTGTTTTGATGCCTGAGACTTTTGCGCCCGGGTCCGGCCGGCCCAGAAGCGGCCAAACAACGGCTCAAGGCCGAGCATGCGGCGTTGGGCCCCGTTTCGTAATTGTGGTGAGATTTGTTTACAAACATTTTCCCGCGTTCGCTACATAAACACAACGAGAAATTTATATGTATTAATGTATCAACCTTAGCGTAAGCATGGAGTAATTCAAAAACCACAATTTTAAAGTTATTCTATGAATGTCCTTTATATAGATCGGCTAGTTATAAAATTTGCCAATATCGTTCGATTATTTCTTTTCATATTATTTTATATTAATAACATTGTTTCAAATTCGAGCATTTTAACTTTAAAAAGGCCCAAATTAAAACAAAGAAGGGAGTGCATTTTAACATCTCAACTGTTTCTGCATTCACAATTCTCGAAGTAAACACTAGTTGTTAGTAGTGTTGTAAAAACGGCTGGGTTTTGTTTAGTAGACCTTTAGTTTTAGTCGACAAAACATAAACAAACCAAAGATTTTTTGGTCTGTTTTTCTTAGTCGCATGACCAGACCAAAGAGCCTTAAGTCAAATCTATGATTTATAGTCGACTAAAACTAAAGGTCGACCAAACAAAATAGTTATATACTGGTTAGCAACTTAAATGCCTTCAAACGAGCTTACGCTCGCTCTAATCCATTCAAACCCAAAGCTAAATCTCATCTTAGATCGAACAACACAAAAAAAGCAAAAAGGTCGTACTTGGTCTGTTGCCGGGCCGAAACAGAACTTAGGCCGGCCGAAATTTCTGAGCCCGAGGCCGTGGTCGGGTCTTCGGAAAAGGCCTCGCTAGACATGCTTTGACGCTCGCTATCCATCGCCGAGGGTAGAACATTAGTGGAGTAGGGTAAGTGGTATTTAGGTGATGCGCCTGACGGGGAACTATGATAGGGTAGGCTAGGAGAATAAAAGTAAGCTGCATCGCGAAGCAAGGCTTCTTTCCCTCCGTTAGCCCCTGCTAAAACCGAACTTTGTTGTGGCCTGACCCTGAAATTTTAGTATAAAGAAGGTTAGGGTTTTAAAAACGGCTGGGTTTTGTTTGGTCGATCAAACATAAAAGGACCAAATGTTGTAGGTTTCTTGGTCCGTTTATGTTTAGTCGACCTCTAGGCGGCTTGGTCAAGATTTGAAAAACGGGTTAGGTCGACCGTTTAGATAGCGTTAGTAATAAAAAAAAAATTAGTACAAAAATTTGTGGTCTCTGACCCTGGCGTCAGAAATTTTTAGGTACTTAATTCTAAACGCTCTCTTAACTGCCACTTACCTAGCGTGAGTTGTGTTAGGATGTGAGTTTGTTGAAGGCATTTCCCATTCTCCATCTTCGGGCAGGGGTGGAAGGGGATAACGCTGTGACGCTCGCGTAGTTTGAGCACCAGCGTCGAGCGTTATGGCGGGAGCGTCGTCAGGGTTAGCTCGGCTCCTCAATCGTTCCAAGTACAAGTCCGAGCGTAGAAACGAAGGGTAAACCCCGCGCTGTAAATACGCTTCGACTTGGGCCAGGGGCTCGTCGAAGATTGAAGGGTCGAGGGTCGCCACGGCAGTAGCAGCGTTAACGCTACTGTTGCCACAAGCGTTAATCCGGTCTCGAACCGAGCGTCTACACTCGGCGCTAACGGGTAGGGGCTGAGCGTTACCCGCGCCGCTCGTGCGTAGGAAGGTGCGGTATATGGCTTTGACGCGTCTGTGTTAGTGTGTGTGGGAAATTAGAATAATTGATAAAAGTATACAAAACTACTTTATCAAGTCGGTTTATAATAAATGACTCGCAGATTTTTGATATCAGAACAGTCTCAAAACTGTATTGTTAATTTTAATTGCTAAGCAATATATGGGCTCGTTTTTGGTTGTCCGTCCTGTCGTGTCCAACTTGGCTTAAATTTGTTACTGATTATTATACTATTGATTGTGATTAAAATTACGCCCCAATAAATAAATGTTTGATTAAAAGCTATTTTCGCTTTACATATAAATTATTGTCGGCTTGATTAAAAACGAAACCACGCTTAAGAAACATCCATTTGTATAATTACAGCTAATTTCAAAAATTTTGATCAGTTTAGACTATGCCTACGTACATAAATTACTCTAACATGTATCCACTAATGTTGTAAAAACGGCTGGGTTTTGGTTGGTCGACCTTATAAATAGATCAAAGTTTTTTGGGGTCTTCTATTCTTAATATAAGCAGATCTAATATTTTTTGGTCAAACCTTTGGCCTGCTTATGTTACGGTCGACTAAAACCAGGGGTCGACCAAACAAAACCCAGCCCGTTTTACAACACTTCTATCCACCCAAGGCGATCTTGCGAGCAAGGCCTGTTCAAACAATAGCACATTACAAAAATCCCTTCCATTCGCTCGATACTCTATATACCATATTTAAAAACGCTTTAACGCTTCAAAAAATTAACTTAGCGTCGCCCTTAGCGCGCGCCCGTACAAATACAAACCTGTGTAAGAGGTCGCGATCGTCGGGACTAAAAGCGGTTCGTTTCAGGCCTTGGCAAGCCAGCCAAAACATGAGGGGCTTGTTGGAAGAGCGTTGAGCGTCTAGGTGGTGAGACAGTAGCTGGACGCCCTCCTCGTCGCGCAATAAATCACCTAGGCTACGCGCCCAGCGCACGGCGTTATCGTCGGTCATATCGAAATTTCCTAAAAAAGAGTACGTTAATATGAATATATATGATGATAAAACTAATCGACTGCGAAGAATTAAAGCGTATGAGGTAGTGTTGTAAAAACGGCTGGGTTTTGATTGGTCCACCTTTGGTTTTGGTCGACATAACATAAACAGACCAATGGTCTAGTCACGCGACCAAAAAAACAGACCAAAAAGCTTTGGCCTGTTTATGTTATGTTGACTAAAACCAAAGGTTGACTAAACAAAACCCAGCCGTTTTTACAACACTAGATAAGAAGGGTGTTTTGTAAGCCCCTAATAGACTTGAGTTGCAAAATTTAGACGTCGGGGGAGTTATATTAAGGTAATAAAAGTTTTACAAAAATGACCGTAAATAGCGTGTGGGGAAAAGCATGCACCCAGGATCCTGGAATGAAGGAATAAAGCGGCGCACTTTTGTAACTGTTTACAAAATTTTATCCTTTTATCGAACACGTTATAAACTCGCGGTAATTAGTAGTTTCAAGCGGAAAAACCACATTGGAATTTTTATGTGTGTATACGGTCAAATTTTATTGTACTTGAATGCTTTTAACGAGATTGCAAAAAAATCTTAATTCCTTACAAACACTTCGCTTTTCACCCTTCAACACATACAATCACATAGTACGTGTTGCTATCAAGATTATCTAACACAAAACCCAACCCGTTATCAAGATCAAATACCTTTACAAAAAAACCGTACAAGAAAATTACAAGTTGGACAGGACGGACAGACAACTAAAAGAGAGCCCATAAATGACGTAGCCAATTAAAATCTCTGTAATTTTTCCAATATCTTTATTTGGGCCAAAATTTAAAAGTACCTGAGCAGTCCGTATGGGCGCGACGCTCTAAATCGAGTTTTAGCTGGGAGAGCGTTCTTCTCAAATCTTCTTGGCCGGGGACTGGGGGTCTAGGCCCGTCTCCTTCGTAGTATTTAGAGGGGGGATAATTCAGGGACGTTCTTTGGGTTGTGCTAATGGTAAAATGACCGGAACCATGGTCCATACCTGGTAAATTAAGTAGGGGCGGCGCGACGCTTGAGCAGGAGCGTCATAGATGAGCGTCAAGTTTGGAGGTGGAAAAGGTGATGGGGTATTTGATGTCAAACATCTAAGTTGATGTATAATGAGGAAAATTATGATTATACCCTCTTTAATATATATTTTTGAATTAGCAATATATATATCCTTGTATGATGGTTTATTGCATACCTTGTTAGAAGTATTTTAATATTTTAAATGAGTTAAACTTAACAGTAGGTGTTTAATAGTTAATTTTGGGAATTTGACCGTTATATCACTGTAGTAAAAATGTTGGACGGATAGTGTAAATTTTTTGAATCGGGGTATATGGATACGACTCTATTAACAAAAGGTTAGCTGGTCGTTAAAAAGGGCTGGTTTTGCAAATTTACAACATTGATTGCATCGTCTAAGTCAATTAATTTTGTCAAAATCACCATAAACTAATAAGCACACTTTATTGATTGTTCAACGAATGTTAAATAACTTTAATTAAGTAATGCTAAACCCCCCCCCCCCCCCCCAAAAAAAAAAGAAGATAAAGAAAGACATGTCGTGATTTAAGAAAAAATAAAAAATAATTGTCAAAAAAGTAAGGTTAAGGAGTCCTGGCCATCATAAAGCCATACTTTGTTAACTTTTATTATACCCTTCACAAGTTACAACACAATGGTAAACCATCCCAAATTGCTTCTCCTAAAAATCTGATAAAATTAATGGTGGCCATATAAATAATACCGAGTCTCTAAAGTCCGCGCAAAATATCAAACTCCCACCACAATCATTTTTCAAGTTCGTCCGTAGTAAAAAAGCGAGACGACAACAAATGTTCAAAACCACTATTAACCTTCATCTTCGTAGGTCCTATCGTACTATAATAATAAAACTGCCTCGGCCTAGCGCGGAGGGGACAGGGACAGTTTAATACCAGGCAGCAAAGTGCGGACGGACACTATTTGTAATAAAACGCAAAGCCTTAGACTACTACAACATAGACTGTGCTCATTTTATGAATTTCGTAAGGTAAAATGGTACCATTAAATCCACCATTTAGCATTGAACTACCATCTCAACCCCATCGTCAAAACAGAAAATGTGAGTTTACCTCCCTCAGTAATTAATAAATAAATAAAATGTTAATAAATGATTATATTTATCAAAATGCAGATGGCACTAAATTGCTTTAACATCACATCACAACAGTATTTTTTTATTTATCTTCCTGAATTTTTCAAATGATTTATAAATTCTAAAATACTGTTTTTAATGTGCAAATAGTTTAATGAACACTTTAATAAACTTAAATAACTAAAAATCTAAATGTCGTGTCCTTATTTGTGCACAATTCAAAATGGCGGAAATACGGTACACTTATTAAAAGTTGATGAGGTCTTTCTAGTCTGTAATAAAAACATACGCTGAGGTGCATGCATGGGAAAATTACGCTGATATAATTATAAGGTACCTTATTATGGCTAGGTACCTTATTATGGGGTCAAGGAAGCCATAATAAGGGTTCTATTACGCGAAGACAGCTTATAATTGATATGTAAGGTGGTGACCATAAAAAAACTAATTTGCTTGGTAAACCTAAAATTCGCAGCTATAATCAGCCTAATCCCATGGGTGGTATAAAGGGCGTAGCCAAAAGGGGGGCAGGGAAAGGGGGTTGCCCCCCTTTGAACACAGGAATTTGTTGAAATTTATTTAAATTATGGCTAAAATTTCAAAAAATTATCATTTTGCCCCTCCCTATATCATTATTAAGCACCCCTTCTGAATCCATTCTTGGCTACGCCCATGGATTTTGGGTTTATAACGCCCCTGATCGAACGGTTATAGAAAGTACTACGCCAAAACCACTTTAATAGTTCCACAAAATCTTCTTATTATAATTTCTGCTAGAAATTGCGAAATTACGAGCAAAGAACCCCGAACCTCGGAAAATTTTATCTGTTTGGGCGAGTTTAGCTCAGAGTTGTCTTGCAATAGTCATCTCTTGAAACAGATTTCTAAGGGATCAGCTCGAAGTTCCCAATCACATTCCGACATTTTTGGGGCTATGCAAAGTAGAAATTTAACATTTGCATCATTTAAACAAGTGTTGTAAAAATGGCTGAGTTTTGTTTGGTCGACCTTTGGATTTAACTGCTCATCTACTTTTAAAAAGTGTTCCAAATTTTGGCATCCATTTTGAAAAGTGAATTGAATGGTTAGGTTCATGCTTATAATGATTTCGGTTATGCCTTTTATATTTTTTTTGATATAAATATGTAAATCATTTTGAGTTTAATCAACATGAGCTTTTGAAAATTAAAATATTGGTATAAAAATTAATAATTATTTATAAATAATATTAACTTTTATAGCGCCATCTACACTTAAACTTATTTTCTAACATGAATTTTGCCCAATTTATACAATTATAATTTGATGAATTTTTGAAATCGCTATAATAATGATTAAAATGGGTTGTTTTAATTATAAGATCAATGATTATTGACCAATCCTATCCATAGCTATACAAATTCTACGTCACTTTTCAAAATGGCCGTTGCTTTTGCAACACTTTTGATGCGTGAATATATAAGAGATGAGCAGTCTATTAGTCTAAGGATTTAACCATAGACTAAACAAACAACGTTTGGGTCTGTTTTTCTGACTCGACCCCTAGGTTTAGTCAAAATTTGAAAAACAGACCAGAGTCCACCCTTAGTCTTAGTTTAACCAAAGGTGTCGACCAAACAAAACCCCCCATGTCTTTTTACAACACCAATTTAAACTTTTGCGTTCGTCGCTTCCTCCGAGTCCGTGAAGTCTATGGTATGACTCCAAAATTTTCGAGTCTCGTAAAACCTTAGACTAATAGACTGCTCATCTCTTATGTATTCACGCATCAAAAGTGTTGCAAAAACGACCGCCATTTTGAAAAGTGACGTAGAATTTGTATAGCGATGGATAGTATTGGTCAATAATCATTGATCTTATAATATAAAACAACCCATTTTAATCATTATAGCGATTTTAAAAATTCATCGAACCATATAAATTGGGCAAAATTCACGTTAGAAAATAAGTTTAAGTGTAGATGGCGCTATAAAAGTTAATATTATGTATAGATAATTATTAATTTTTATACCAATATTTTAATTTTCAAAAGCTCATGTTGATAAAACTCAAAATGATTTACATTTTTATATCAAAAAAAATATATAAGGCATAACCGAAACCATTATAAGCATAAACCTAACCATTCAATTCACTTTTCAAAATGGATGCCAAAATTTGGAACACTTTTTAAAAGTGGATGAGCAGTCTATTTAGTCTATGCATAAAACTATCTAAACTGACTTAAAAAATCAGTTAAAATACATATATGGGGAACAAAGGTGAAACAATGATTTCAACTTATGATTAGAAGTAGAGGGGGGGCACGTCTCTTTATGGACTAGCGGTCTGGTTAAAGTTTAGAGCAGTATGTTGCTATGCGAATGTGTTTTTCGGACTTAGCGAGGAAGGGGTCAGCCCACTGAGGGGTGGGGGGGGGGGGGGGCGAGTTAGAAATCAATATAACAACCGAGGGGAAGAGAGAAGATGAGTTTGAACAACTTTCGGCGTAACAAAATTATATATTTATATATAGAGAGAGAGACTATGATGAAAAGTTAGATTAAACAACTAAACTTAAAGTCCCCCCCCCCTGCAAATAAAAATTATATAAATTCTACATAATTAACACCATTCCTGATATTAGTGTTGTAAGAACGGGGATTTCAAAAATTGATCATTTTGCCTCTCCCTAAATCATTAATGCCCCCTCTAATCTCAATGCTGGCTACAACCATGATCGTACTTTTAATGAAATCTTAAATTTAGCACCGCATTGCATGTACAAGGCTTGAGTCAATATATTTAGTAAAACCAACTTTTTATAAATCTTAACGATAAAGAAAGGTGAAATAAGAGAAAAAAAGCAAAAAAAATTTTTTAAATATATTTATAATTTAGATCCCTATCTCTGTATCTCAAAAGGGGCATTGCCCCCCCCCCAAAAAAAATTCAAAGAAATAATGGCAAAAATAAAGTTTGGCTAGTTTTTAAAAATCTACCTCAATCCAATATTGAGCTTATTGGAAGTCGAAGGGGGCGACCCTTAGGCTAAGTGCAAAAATTTATGAACAAAAAAATATAAAACTGCATTATTAAAGAGGTTTCACTGTTGAAACACATAAATTAGGGGTTTAAAAGGGTAGGGAGTGAAGGGATGGAGTGAAACTAATGTGGAAAACTTCGAAATTTTATCGATTTTTGTATTCACCATTTGATATATATATATATATAGATGAGAGAAATGTGAAAAGGATAAAAAAAGTTAATCAAATCTATGTTTTAGTTCTCACCCTTTAACAAAGGTTTGATTTAGACTTTGCGTAAAGCTTGAAAAGTTGTTTGGACATCTCTTTTATGAAATGTTTTAAGGAATAAATGATAGTGCAAACTAATTCTAAAAACTACAAAAAATTGATGAATAATGTGTATGGATTTTATGAAATTATTTATTTATGAAGGAGATATGAAGTCATGCAACCATGAATAGTCGATGCATAATTATAAGTTTTGATATGTTACATGCATTATATATGTATGTGCTTTAGTTTAAGGCTATTCTTTTTAAAAAAAAAACATATGTAATAGTATAAACAAAGTATTATATATAGCTGTAATTAGAGATGAGTTCTATGTAAGTGAAATACTAATTTAAACTATGAAATTTCATTGAATACAGGTCATTTTGCCCAATAATCTTATATTATTTATCTTTACTTGTGTCAAAATTAAAACATTTATAATTAACTACTATGTATACATTTACTATCTACATTTTCAACATAAGAAGATTAATGATACCAAGAATAATGCCTATATATATAGTTTTAAACTACTTAAAAACATAATAATTTAACTAACAAAATATGACCTTAGCTATATAATATATGAGCTTATAGAAAACAAAATAATTACCTTTTATAAATAAATAAAGGGATTAGGTATATCCTGTCCAATAAATGATGTTTAAGTCCAACAATTATGCCATAAACTTTAGCGCCTTATCTAAATTACACAAAAATGTGAACCAAATTTAAATTTTTCACATGAACATAACAAACACAAAAAACTCGGCCAGATAAATTGAATTAGTTTTAATTAATAACAACATTGTAACTTAAATTTTATAGATTTGCATATGGTGTGCAAGTTAACTCTTTTTCATATTATTAACAAAATTTGAGATTTAAATGAGAATATACGTATAAAACTACATAACTGTAACTGCCCTTATATTTGAATAAATATATAAGATCTCGAGAATTTATGGTTGTCAAACAATATTGTAAGGTCAATTTTCAAAAAGATTCAAACTGATAAAAATAAATTCAAAATACATAAGCCTATAATATAAGGAAGAATATTAATAACTAAGAGTAACAATTTGATGTTCTTCCATTTAATAAAAAAAGGCGCATAACGACTAGAGGTTAATAATGAAGTGGTTATCTTTAAAACAAAAAACAAAATGTGTATTTGCTTTGCATCTTACCATTTTTATATTCTTTAATCTAATCTTTATTATTAAGAGCTAACAAATACAAAAACTAACAAGAACCTTTAATATTTTTTTATAGTATCTAACTTATATAAACTAAACTATAAATACTATATAATTGGAATTGCCTCTATAATACCTAGACAATATATTAATCAGCCTCAATATTGCAACAAGGCATTAATAAATCTTTAAGACTAATAAATATTAAACTTCCGCTACCAGAAATTTCCGGAACACACATTGCACACCAAATGCCAGAGACTCCCTCCGTCTTAGCATATTACTGTTTAAAGATGACAGAGGTCAAGATTTACATGCGTAAGGTTAAAAGTTTAAATGAATTTGCAAATTATTGCTATATATTCCGCATTAATAATTTGATCCAGACCAAGGGTGCAAAATTTATTTTCAACGTTACAAATAATTTAAATATAAGATTTATTACTGGGAAAAAACATAAGCGAACACGGAGGTTAAAAACAAGCAAGATTAATAAAAAACTTATAAGCCGAATAAACATTGTACTTGTATAACAAACTAATAAATATCGTAATGGGCTTCGCGAAGAGGTGGCTAGGAGGGGTGGGTGTCCCTTCTAAATCCAAAAATTTTATAAAAATTGTAATAATTAAAGCCGAAATTCAAAAAATTATAATTTTGCCCCACCATAAATCATTATTGTCCCTTCTAATTCCAAACCTGGCTACGCCTATGAATACCGCTTTTAATTTTCAAAAGATTTTTTGTAATACACAATAAAAAAAATAACTTTAGTCTTATAGAAGAGGGTCTTTTAGTGAGATTTATGTGGTAATCATAAAGTTTCTAAATAGAAATTAAGTCAAAAGAACAAACTGCAAATTAAGATTAGAAATACGTTTCTGGAGGACATTAGAAAAGCATCACTTTATCGGGCGAAGAAATGGGTTTTTCAAGCACACCTCACTCTCACAGATTTTTAAAAATATGGTAAATAAATATATTGAATGAATAAGAAAATGTCACCTCTCCCCCCTGATCATATTTTTAAAACAAATCCGACTCACTCTTCTCGTGATTATGAAATAAACATGAGAATAAGAGATTTATTATTCAATTGTGATCACAAAATATTTTCGCTGTTTTTAATTTAACTTTTGTATTTTATATTATTAATCAAAGGTATTACCACACCTGAAAAAGGTAATTTAAAAAATTGACTACTATAGCAAAAATTTCATAAATATGGCTAAAAAATTTGCATTTAGTGTTATAAACATATTAATGAAACAGACATTTATTTATTTTGATCGTAAAATTCATATATAAAATGAAATTGCAAGCTTATTTTAATGTTCTTAATTCAATTTTAATAATAATTATTTACTTATGCTATTAATAATAAAGTTATAAAAGTATACTTACATGAAATCCCGTTATTGAATAATAACATAAATATATTTATTCTTGCAGGATGAAGTTAGGAATATTTTTCGAAAAGTTTTGATGCGTGATAATAATAAGAGTTAATTGTATAGCGGGGTTAGAAAGCGTATGGATGGACAAAAAAGAGAAGATTAACTTTATTTTCCACGCTGACTTTAAATCTAATATGGTGTCATCGAAAGGCTATTGTGCGAGTCGGACAATGGTGGAGTAGTGGACAAAGACTAGCAGTGTAGTATGAGGGGGGAGGGTAATTTTAGTAGTAATAAAAAATAATATAATAATAATAATACTACTTTTTTTCCCTAGATAAAAAGTATAAAAATGCCTGCCTTTAAGAAGCACTTGCTATAAAGCCCAGGGCTGGCGATGTAATAAAATAAAATGAGACCTAGCTCGATGTATATTATAATATAAAGAAAAATAACATGCTCACCGCGCCAACCCTACCCTGGCTTACGGTTGATTAGCAAAGGCATTTCACTCAAAGAGATGGAAGGGGGGGGGGGGGTGAAGTATGCTACAGGGTGGACGGTAAATTATAAAAGATCAAAGAATATTTTACCCCGTTTTATATATACATGCCATCCATACTAACCCCTCTCCCCCCCCTTCTATTTTCTCTCTCGCTCTCTCTTTATATATTTATTATTTTTTTTTGTTTTACGTTTTACTATAATATAGTATAGCACCCCTCCCCCTTTATTTTTGTATATTATATTATACATGTGTGCTTTGCCGAGTTGCTGGCCAGGCAGCACCATCATAGACGACGCTGCTGCCTTTAGCGTGAAGATGAAAGAAATTTTTATAGTAATGCGCGCGGCGCGCTACTTCTTATAATGTGTTTTTTTGTGTGTGTGCGTGCGTTTTAGTTGCAATGGAAGAGGGAGAGGAAACATGAAGTTATTATTAAATCTTTAAAATTCTGTCAATATTTTAAATCAGCTGGATGTTAACTCCATCAAAATAAAGAATTCTGTGCTAATTTAGTGTAAATTTTATTATAAGGACCATAAAGACATGGGCGTAGCCATTGGAATTAGAGGGGGGCAAAATGATCATATAAAATTTTAGTAATAAATTTCAACAAATTTTTGGATTCAAAAGGGCCAGCCGCCCCTCCCCTTGGCTAAGCCCATGATAGCCGTTGCCTTGCTTATAAAGTGTATTTATTGTTTAATTAACAGTAAAATTATAAACTATCCTATATGGAAGAATTTAAATTTATTTTTTGAGTCTCCTAAAATCTAACAATCTTGGAGCTCCTCCCGCCCCTTGACATTAATTTTGTTTACAATTACAAGATATAGCCTTAATATTTGTTTTATAATTTTGACGATTTATTATTTCTAAATTATAAATAAATAAAGGCTCCATTGATACGGGCTTGACTAAAAAATTTAATATTTCAAGTCGGATAGGGCGGGAGCATTAATAAATCGGGTATGGCCTGGTGGACATTAAGAAAGGTTCGAGCGGGCGCGTTTTGGCAATTTGGTTATAAAATCGAGCTAGGCTTTTGAGGATAGGGGATGCATTGAATTTATAATATAAATTCAAAAAAAAAAGTTTCCTAAGTTGGTGAAAACTTACAAAGAATTTGTTAAAATTAATAAGGCGTACGATTGTTGTCTTGAACAATTATTTCGAAATGGCAACCAAATTAGGCTAATTTATGTTTTCTTTTAATAGTAGCTTTTAAAATGTCTCCTAGCTAGACTTTGAGGGCCGATTGCGGCTTTATTTTCTATAGCAGTTCCCGCTTTGAATTACACTCCTTTCGAATACCTAATGAACTCGACCATAATTTTGCGCACACAACATAATACAAATACACACACCTTCTCATATTTTTTTACTTAACTACTTTCGGCACATACAAAGTAATACCGCGGTGTTTTGTACACTCCTCAAATAAATTTTAGAAATTACCGAAAGATTCCGCTCGTCCGCTAATTTAATATCACTACCGACTGTTTTTTTGGCACGACACATAAATATAAAGTGCCTAATCTAGCGGCTAAATAAGTCACCTCTCCTTTCCCCTTAATTATAGGTCATTTTTTTTTATAATTTTACACCTTTCTTCCTCCACACATCAAAGAGATCCGACTCGAAAGCTCTTTTTGTTACGTTCATATATTTTGTAATTGAGGACTGAGGAGGTGAGCGTGAGTGCGTTTGTGGGGCTAATAATAATTATGTATGAATCAAGTTTAATCGCGGTTAAACAGGCGGCAAAGAGTTAAATTTACAGTAAAGGCGTATCTTTAAAACATCTTTGAAGTGTATACTTTAATATAAGAAATCCATGAGATTAGCCAGGACAGGAGTCAAAAAGGGGCATATGCCCCCCTCCCCAAATTTAACTGTTGCCTTATCTCCGATAAAGCTCGTATATATATTTTTTTTTATTTTCATTTCCACCCCTCCCCTCCCCCCTTCTTTACAAAAAAAAATTATATCCTGGATACGCGTTAAACATAAAAAAAAGTCTTAAAATTTTGGATGTTTTAACATGAGCGTAGCCAGCATTGGAATTAGTAGGGGGCCCATAATGATTTCGGGAGGGGCAAAATGAACATTTTTTAAAATCTTAGCCATAATTTTAATAAATTTTGACAAATTTTTGAATTTAGAGGGGGGAGCCGCCCATCCCTCCCACCCCCCCCCCCCCCCTGGCTACGCCTATGTACTTAAATAAAAACGTGGTATAAATGGCTGGTTTTATGTGTAAATAATAACAAAACAAAACATTTTATCGCCTATTATTACACATGCTTGCTAGTTGCTATGTGACGCTACTATAAGCATCTTTCTCTTTCCTCAGATATAACACGTTGTTAGCTCACATAAGTTTCGCTTACACATTTTATAAAAGGCAAAATCTTAAAAGGCAAGACATTGAATAAATTATTTTTCTCTCTACTCCCACCCTCGTCAGGGGGGTGGGGACATGTTTGGACATTAAATTCCACCCGCCATCCCCCCCCCCTTAAAAGATATTCTTTGAGGTGCCGCCAAAAACCGCACGAGGCGGCATTCAGATCAAAGAGATTTCATTTACCCTTTGATATATGCCGCCACGTGTGCCGCCCACAATCTCACTCCCACACACGAAGAAATTCAAATTTTTTTTGAATTTTTATAAAAATATATTTTGTACAGATTGTGACATAAAAGACTAAGGTTATATATGAGAATTAATAAAATTCTATGTATCATGGGCGTAACCAAAGGGGGGGAGGCAGGGAGGGGCGGTTGCCCCGCTCTAAATCCGAAAACTTGTTGAAATTTATCGAAATTATGGCTAACATATCAAAAAATGATCATTTTGCCCCTCCCTAAATCATTATTGCCCCCCTCTAACATGCTATTTGTAAACATAATGTGTAAATATTTTTGTTTTAAACATATTTTTTATATTACTTTTTATTAGAATCCAATTATAGTAAAGGTGTATGTTATAAAGAACGTTTGGAGAGATTTTACTCATATAAAAATTTTGTCAAATCCTTGTGGTCGGTGATTAAATTTAAAAAAAATAGTTTTTTGAACTGAGCTAAGAAAAACAATAAAATATTAATATTTTATGTTACAGCTTTAGATATATATTCACAAGGTTTTTTTTATACATAATTATTTCCTTTCGTGAGTTTCATTGAATTTTACAACGCTTATTTTATTACATATAAGTGTCATTATTTCATTTTTTCTATCAAAAATTTTTTCCCCCTTTTGAAGTTGTACCGCATTTAATAGGTTATGTATGGCAATTAAAATTAATAAAAATATTAGATTTTGAACCATAAAACTGATTAAATTCACTGCTTTTGCGGTTTTTCTGTTTGAAAGAGGAAGCGCTTTCCTTTTTATTGCACATACAACACTGAACACACATAGAAATATATAAATAATGCAATTTAATGGAGCAAGCAAAGGTTTCCGATCCAAACAATTATAGGTAATTACACTCTAAAATTAAGAATTCCCTTTACACCCATTTCAAATAGTCCATAAAACACATACATTTTTTTATTTTTTTTTATTTTATTTTTTATTTTTTTGACTTATTTTTTATTTATTTATTCGTTAATTTAATTTTTCGAAAAAATGTAAGGTGCATTATAATAGTAACACCGTAAAAAAATAATCGATATATGTATGGTCTAGGCTAGCGTGCTAGCTACGTTTCACATAGGAAATGAATTTTTTTTTAAGTACAAAGTAAAACACCGATTTTTGAGTGGATTAAAAGGATAACATTGATGATGATCAAAGGAAGATTCAACCACAAACATCAAAGGAAATGCCGAGAAATACATCAAAATTAATTTTACTCTTTTCCCTTATGATGTAATTTGCCGCCCCACCGCAAAAGATCGAACCCCCTTTTTAAAGGGGAAGCAATCCTAGGTAATTTAGTTTTACTATGCGTATGATGAATAAAACTTATTGGAAGTTATATTGAAAATCAATAATCAATCGGCAAAATAAAAATTAGTATTATACATGGATTTAACAAATATCTATTAAATTCGTTTAAAAGATAGGAATATTTGAAAACGAGGGCAAGTTAGATAAAGGGACTAAATATAATCTCGGGCAAAATAATTTTTAACAAACTATAAAATTTCGAGCATAAATATTTTCATATTGATAGTCATGGGCGTAACCAGAACCAGGTTTTGGATTGGGGGCGGGGCGAAACGTTTTAAAGTTCAATTAGGGAGGGGCAAAATATAAATTCGTTTAATTTTCAAGGGCTTTTGCATTAAAAATTTTTTTTTCGTCATTTAGGGGGAACCCCCCCCCCCCTTGGCTACGCCCATGTTAATTATATTACAACATATATTGGGTTATTTAGAACTGCAGACGACACGATGCAAAGCCTATTTCAAATTAAAGTAATTATTGCATATGATAATTTCATAGTAGTATTGTAAAAACGGTTGGGTTTTGTTTAGTCGACCTTTGGCTTTAGGTTTAGTCGACTTAACATAAAGAGACCATAAGTTTTCTGGTATATTTTTCTTAGTCGCATACACAGATCAACTTAAGTTTAGTCGACTAAAACCAAAGATCGACTAAACAAAACCCAGTCATTTTTACAACGCTATTACAAAGTTTTGGCTAACTTTTATATATAAAATTTTTAATATAGGCCTCCCCCTGGCTAACCTAATGCCCTCTAAATTCAATTTATAAGGGAGTTTTGCAATTTTACCCATAATTTTAACAAATTTCAACAAATTTATGAATTTAGAGAAGGGTAGCCGCCCCTTCCTGCTCCCCTTGGCTACGTTTATGTATATTGATGTATAAAGAAGGATAGAAATCAGAGGTCAAATTTGTTAAAAATTCCCTAATCCGGCCCGGTCCGATTTCATTACTAAGCTACTCGCCCGGGCCCGCCCAAACCCTATGTGCTCGCCCGGCTGTACCCAACGCCCGGCCGAAATAATGTCTTTTAAAATTTTCAATATCCTTATATTTTCTATAAATTTTTAATTTTGCTTTCCGTTTTTTTTGATAAGAACTTGGATTAAAATATATGATGATCAAATAAAAAAGTGACAAAATAATACACACACAAAAAATATTAAATTATTTAAAAATAACATTGAGCTCGAATTGCCCAAATCTTGTTATGGTGCCCGCCCGGCCCACCCGAAAATAAAAATATAAATCAGTTTTCCAGTCCGGCCCGTGGGCATGGCGGGCGGGTTGGAGCATCGGGCCGGACTTTTCTGGACTTTGGTAGAAATAATTAAAAATAAATAAAAAGTTAACAAGAAAACTCGGGCCTTCGGCCCTCGTGGGAAGGGGGAGAAGGGAAGGGGAGTGGGGGAAGGGAAGAGGGGAAGGGGGAACTCTTCTATACTCCGTATAAACGTAGCATATTTGCTATGCAATTTATGGGCGAGAAAGGTGGGAAGGGGCGAGAATGCCTATAGGGGGTATTAGATGCAAAATAATTAGTTAATTAGTTATAGGTTCTTGTAGGGGAGGACATAGGGTAATTATCAATGTTAACCAATTCAAAAACGAAAAAAAATTTCGATTTATTTGGCCAATGGTCATTTTTTTATTGGTCAGTAGCCAGCGGACGGTCAAAAATTCATATTATCATTGGTATTAACATGAACAAATATTAATTTAATTTAAAAAAATAAAAAAAAAAATTTGTCCCCTCCCAGACTTGAACCCCACACCTCCAGTTCACAAGCCGGCGCTATAACCACTATACCAAGCTGGCTTTAAAATATAGAAGTTATTATGTTATTTATATAGATAATGAAATAATAAAGTTGTGTTTTATGTTTAGAAAATCAATATATTTCGTCGGTCAGTAGCCAGCGGACGGTCAAAAAGTCATATTATCAATGGTATTAACAAAAACAAAATATTAATTTAATGTAAAAAAAAAAATTAAAAAAAAAAGTTTTTTTTTAGTTTTAAAAAAGGGCTAAATTCTTAAACTACCAGCCCGATTCGCACGAAACTTTACCCGTAGGTGCCCAGGGCGGCCGGGGGTAAAATAACCTTTTTAGATTCCTAAAATACCTTTTCATTTTAAAAATATCGGACATTTCCCTGCCACACGTGCGGTGTAATATCTATGACACGTAGAAAAATTTTACTAATTATATAAACTTACGCGCGCCATCTAATAAAGTACAATTCGTGTTTGAGTTTAATAGTAGATTCAATTTAATTAGAAATAACGGGCTATGATTATACCTTTGAAGGAGGTTTCGAATTTTGTGTTAGTTTCTATCGATATATTTTATCGTAAATTAGAATCTAATACCTATATTATTTTTTTAAATATTACTTTTTAGGTTTTCTATGAAATCACAATCTAATTAAATGAAATATATTAACCCAATAAAAAAATATATAAGCATTTATAAGGTTAAAAATATATATTACATAGTTGGCTGTCTGTTAGACCATCTATAATAAATTTTTAGGTTATATATAAAATTTGGCCAATGGTCATTTTTTTTCATTGGTAAGCAGCCAGGACACGGTAAAAGTGGATATAAATTCATAAGTCAAAAAAAAACGAAAAAAAAATTTTCGAATCACATTTTGGCCAATGGTCATTTTTTTTTATTGGTCAGCAGCCAGGACACGGTAAAAGTGGATATAAACTTATAATAGTCAAAAAAAAACTAAAAAAAATTTTCGAATCACATTTTGGCCATTGGTCATTTTTTCCCATTGGTCAGCAGCCAGGACACGGTAAAAGTGGATATAAATTCATAATAGTCAAAAAAAACGAAAAAAAAAATTTCGAATCACATTTTGGCCAATGGTGATTTTTTTCCATTGGTCAGCAGCCAACGGACGGCCAAAAAGTCATAATAGCAATGGTAGTAACAGGAACAATCATAATAGTCAAAAAAAAACGAAAAAATAAACTCGGATTCACATTTTGGCCAATGGTCATTTTTTCATTGGTCAGCAGCCAGCGGACGGCCAAAAAGTCTTATTATCAATGATAGTAACAAGAACAATCATAAGAGTCGAAAAAAACTCCGGGATTCTAACCCCAAAACTAGTTAAATTGCATAGCAATTACCAAAATTTAAATATAGATATACTTATGCATTAATTTAACTTAGCAATTAAAACCCGACCCCGCCCGAAAGCGAGGGAGATAGAGATGAGGGGTGGGGCACCTCTTGATAGAGATGAGGGGTGGGGCAACTCTTTCTCATGCATTAATTTAAAAAAGCGATAACCTAATATACCCAATGCAAATAGATAGGGAGGGTAACGGACGACGGACGACGGACGGACACCAAAAAACGATCCCATAAATTGCATAGCAATTAAAACAAAACCGAACCAAAAGTATCTTATAATGGACGTTGAGTTTGGGATACTTGTAATCCAATAGGCTAAATCTTGTGCAGTTAACAAAAAATCTGTGTAGCTACTGGTTGAATGATCTCAAAAGCACGCTATCAAAACTTGGAAATATGGCTCTTAATTAAGTGAGAGGGATCATGAAAGAAATCACGGTGGGTTCGGTTACGCTAAAATAATAAAAAAGGAACAGGAATATTGCATATTACTCGGACTTTGTATTTCGAAATATTTTCTTCAAAAGGTGAGATCAAAATCTATTAAAGTTCAGAGTTTATTATTCAGATCGATACATTCTCGTCAATAGGACCCATCGCATTGAAAGAGGATGTGACTAGTATTTAAGGGAATACTCAGTGTGAAGTTCAATCAATTTCATGGAATGAGACTGAGGGGCAATGGGTAATAGGGGAAAGCATGCTTAAAAAGGATATTCAAGCAATACAGGATGTGGAGAGTGCAATCATCGAGAAAAAGAACAAATTAAGCAGGCTTACCAAATAGCTAAGTTTGGCTAAAGATTGCTTAATGCTTAGCAAGGATATCATTGAAGGAATTAACTTTAAAGGACGAGGATTGATGCACAAAAATTGCATAGTCAAATAAAAATGTGAAAGATTACATGAAGAGTCGTTTTTATAGGATAGAAGGATCTTTACCTAAGACAGTCAGATACTATAAAGCAAAGATGCAGTGATCAATCAATCTAAGTCAATAAGTTATTTTAGCGGACTGGATGTTGGGAGCCTTTCGAAAAGATTGACTCCTAATCATTTGAGCGACCCCAATGGAGATCAACATATATAAGGAAGGGGAATCTACAAAATCACGGTCGTCGCGGTTAAGGTTCAATACTGAATAAGGACTTTATTCTTAAGCGTAGCCAGGATTGGAATTAAGGGTGGGGGGCATTAAGACGAGACGAGATTTTTTAGTCGAGATTTAGGCTTAAAAATTTTCATAACTACTAAATTTAGTTTATATATCTTTTGTATGATCTGCATTTAGGATGTTGAATGTAAATTAATCCGACTGGAATTCCTTTATTATTAGATATTTTACACACCAAAGTTTAGTCAAATTAGATTTAAATATCCGCGTAAAATTTAAATTCTAGATGTGGTCCTAAAAGCGTTTAAATAATTATTAAATATACATATTTATATCCTGAGCATTAATAAAATATGAACATTCAAACATGAGTTCTGATAAAGGGCTAATATTTCTTAAACATGTTCAAAATTCAAGACATTTACATCATTCAATTTTATGTGATGATATATTGAATTGTTAATTAAACATACTTATATAGATTTGGCTAAAGATTTTTTGAGCCCCCTGCGACTTCTGTGCATGCTGAACGATTGATTTGGAGTTTAATCATGAGTCTGCTAATATTTATGATTGAACTCATCATGGCACTCCTCTGAAAATCACATTATGCATTTATTTTGCCATTTACATCTTTCACATTAAAATGGTAAGGATGGGCATGTGCATACTAATCTCGTAATTGTCAATGTTCCGATTTCGCAAAACAATGCTATATAAGCCTAAGCTTAATTAGTAAAGATGTATTTTGTGGTGAATTATTTTAAAATGGTAGAAGTATATATATTTTGGGGCATAATATAATATGGGTTTACACTATAATATAATTGTTTACTTTGAATGTTAAGGTATTTGTTATAAAACTATGCAATATATAAAAAAAATTTTATGTTATTAATTTAATAATCCTACTTTTATTAATTTTACTACATTTTGGAATGTGTGCAAATAATTACTTATGTATAAATAATGACGAGAAGTATCCACACTCACCGCACCTTTGTAGTTTCTATGAAAATATAATAATAATGAAAATATAATAAAATCTTTAGAAACAAATCAATAAGAGTTATATCAAATGTTTTTAAAAGTTGATATAAAAGGTCTACTTATTTTTGTCGATGCTAACAAAGGGTTTCAGCTAGTTCAAATAAGCAATAAAGTTAAATATGAATAAATCTTAATTTTAGTGTTTCGATCTCGTCTCGTCTCGGTCTCGAAAGCAAAATCTCGTCTCGGGTGCGATTATGAAAATCTCGTCTCGTCTCGGGCTAGAAAAATCTCGGTCTCGTCTCGGCGAGAATTCTCGTCTCGTCTCGAAATTTGAGAAAAATTTATATATAATAAAATTTTTTCCTGTTTTATTAAAATTATTAACTAAGTGTTACAAAAATCCAAGTGACCTTAATATTTTTAAAAAACCTTAATACACACACTTATTAATGATATAGCGCAACACGACATCTCATTGACAATAGATAACATTTTCTAAGGAGCGCAAATTAAAAAACTATAACAAACTTGAAGTATAGTACGAAAGTATCACTTTTTGTTTAATATATAAAATAGCATAACTGTGCATTAAATTTAGAATTGAATAGTGGTGTTTATTGACACTCTTTAAATTTGAGTTTTAACAAGTACTCTTATGAGTGTTTTGGAGCTGAAACTTATATATAATAAATATACTAACAGATAAGACCCTATTAATTTCATAGTTCTAGCAAATTATAATATTTGTATCAAATTCACTGTGTTTGTTAAATTTAAACAGACAAAATATATAAGTTCACCTATATTTGACTTAGTTACATATTAAAAGGCAAATTGAGACTCAACATTAACCCTGGCTAAAACCTCAAAGTTGACCATAACATATTTAAGGCAAATGTTTTAGCCCATTGATATTACCATCATAATTGTAACCCATAAAGATTATTAAATGTTTACTATAGCGTTATAAGCCACAAAGTGCGAGTGACTTTTAACGGTAATGTTATCATTTACAAATAAATAAATAACTTGTTGCAAGTATTAAAACGTTGTAAAAACAACAATAAAAGCATATTTATTATACGATCAAGAACATAAGGTTTTAAACTTTAGATTAAAGTGCACGTATTTTATTTTGGGACAAAACATTATAATCAAATTAGTATTCTAAATAATTACCTTCCAATTCGAACTAACTTTGCCCTTAAATAGATAGTTATTCATCTAGTACCGTATAAGTTGGTGTGTATTTATTTTATATTGCGAAATTGCCAGAACTATAGAAATTATTAGTGATGCGGAAAAACCGAGAAAAATCTCGGTCTCGTCTCGTCTCGTCTCGAAAAACCGAGACGAGACGAGACGAGAATTTGAAAAATGGAGTCGAGATCGAGACGAGAATTTTGATGTCGAGACGAGACGATACGAGATTTTCTCGGCGAGATCTCGACTTTTTATTGATCGTTAGATTTTAGTAAATTATTGTGTATTTTAATTTACATTTAAGGTATTAAGTGTAAATCAATATGTATGGAATATATTTAATATTAAAAAAATTCACAAGTGTAGTAAATATTATATATTTTTGCAAAAAAAATAAAATTTGGCAATCATTTACCTAAGTATGGTTGATTTTTGTCATACATTTAAATACGTACTCTTTAATTTAAAGTTTAAAACCTTATGTTCTTAATTCTATAAAAATGCTGCTTTTATTGTTGTTTTACAACGTTTTAATTTCTGCAACTAGTTATCAATTCTATAAATAATAATAACATCATTAAATGTCACTCGCATAAACATGCAATAAACACTATGGGCTATAACTGATGATGGTTATATTAATGGACTTAAACGTTTGCCTTAAATATGTTAAGGTCTACTTTGAATCATTAGCAAAGGTTAATAAAGGGTCTCATTTTGCTCACTTATGCAACTATATCAACTATAAGCGAACTTATAATTTTCGAAGTCCATTTATAGTTGACAGACACAGTGAATTTGATGCAAATATTATAATTTGCTAGAACAATAAAATTTAATCTTTTATATTTCAAATTTATTTATAGTTTTTTTAGTCTGCACTTTTTATAGAAAATGTTATCTTTATGAGTTAATTCATATCTTTATATTGTCAATGAGATGTCGTGTCCCGCTAAATCTTTAAAAAGTTTGTGTATTAAAGTTTTTCCAAAAATATAAAATTTGCCATTTGGATTTTTGAACACTTATTTATATTTTTAATAAAATAGGAGAAATTTTTATTCCGTATATATTTTTTTTTAAAAGTCGAGACGAGACGAGAATTCTCGTCGAGACGAGACGAGACCGAGATTTTTCTAGACCGAGACGAGACGAGATCGAGATTTTCCTAATCGCTCCCGAGACGAGACGAGATTTTGTATTCGAGACCGAGACGAGACGAGATCGAAACACTAGAAATTATAGTATCGAATGTACCTGCCAACCCCCGTTTATAATGTAAAGTAATGTGTATGACAAAATAATGTATTCACTTAATGTCTTATTAAGGTTCAAAATTTTGGGAGGTATATTATTAGTTGAAGCATAAAACTTCTAGAAAACTCATTATTTAATGTATTACGGTGTCATCGAATACTCAGTTGTATTTTTGAAATCGTTAGGCAGATACAAATGACGCTAGGGTGCCCAAAAAAGCTCGAGCCACCTTAGCTTAACTTTTATGATTATTCAAACTAATTGAACACCGATTTATAATTACTGCATCATGCAGGATGAGAAACTGCTAAGTTCAAATAAGCTTTAGTAACATTTACTACTCCATCAGAACTCATTCTAAGTCTAAAATTTTGTAACATTTAATAATTCTGAGGATACATATATGTGAGAAATATATTATTAAATTATTCACATACCCTAAGTGCCATCCATACTTAGGTCTTAGGTAAATTAACTGAAATTGCCAAATTTTAAACTTTTTGCTGAAATATATCATATTTACTTCACTTAGTGTTATTTTAATATCAAATGTATTTCTATCTTATTGTTTATATTTAATACCTTAAATGCAAATCAGGCATTTTAAAATACACAACAATTTACTAAAATCGAATGATCATTAAAAACCCGAGATCTCGCCGAAAAATCTCGTTTCGTTTCGTCGCGTCTCGACATCAAAATTCTCGTTTCGATCTCGGGTTTTTCAAATTCTCGTCTCGTCTCGTCTCGGTTTTTCGAGCGAGACGAGAATGAGACTGAGAATTTTCTCGGATTTCCCACATCACTACTTAATTTAGTGTGTCCAAAATTTTAAAAAATTTTATTAATTGAACTTTTTTTGCAAGTCGTGGCAGACAGGATAGCTTTGCAATTTCATGATTTTTTTGAAATCTGCCCATATTATAGAAACTGAACTCTATACAATTTAGTAACGTCGTGTAGAAGCGTAGTAGTAACATTTTTTTATATTATTAAATTTTATTTATAGTTATAAACATTATAAAAACAAATGCAAAATAAACGGATAATATACAATAAAGGAAGACAAGCGATATTAAACATGTTCATAAGATTTTAAATAAAAAAATCGTTAGCCATCATAATTTTAAAATTTTCTTTATATCTATATATATAAAAATCACGTGAAACGGTGTTAGGCATTAAACTCCTCCGAAACGGCTGGACCGATTTATATGGAAATTTCCGCGAATGATTGGTAGGTCTGAGAATAGGTTTTTAACTATATTCCAAATTTCTAAGTCATAAGACGGTCAAGTTATTTAGCTTTATACGTTTTGACGTTTACTAAAATGTCACTCAAACGCTACCTCATGACGTATACTGCGTATCTATCGTGCTGTGAATGTATTCTTCCGCACGCAGTATTTGCAAAATATTTGTTATACATAGCAAAAAAGATATTTGTTATTTGATTAAGATGGATTGTACTTCGCTGACCTCATCTTTATAAGAACTTTTAATATATTCAATTTAGAAGGCTTATCGAAGTATATTCCAAAATAATTTTTTTAGGTTCACAAAAATTTGCAAATGTCTTTATTGGTTGGCCAATGTTACACGATCCAAATTCTTGGACTGTATAAGCGATCTGACATTCCATTTTCTTATTCGATCCAAAAAAAGTAATTATGTATCTTTAACCTAAAATGACTTAACCCTAACCCTAACCCTACAAAACCTGCCCTTGCGAGTCCGAAATCACAATATAAAAACGTGAGTAAGAAATTTTGTTTATTTCTTACGATTTGTGTTTTTCCGAATGCGAAAAACACTAATCGGCGCTTCGTTATTTTTTGGATCGAATAAGAAAATGGAATGTCAGATCGCTTATACAGTACAAGAATTTGGATCGTGTAACATTGGTCTTATTGGTTTATGGTTTTTTATTTCCAAAAAAGTTTCATACGGACCAATGTACAACCTAACAAGTCAAATACATTTATCAAGAGAGGGAATATAAATTATATCCTGAAGACGATTTCTATCAGCATGCTCTTAATGCATGAAGAATATAAGAAATATTTGGATTTCCATACATTTGCTACTTAAATGGAGGAGGGTACTCCTTAATCATCTTAAATTAAACTAACTAATTTTGAAATTTATATTTATAAAAGTTATATGAAATGCTGTTACAATTTATTGTTGTATTGATCATAAGTTTATTATTTCTTTAACTACCTATTTTTCTAAAAGCTTAAGTAAATTTACAATATATAGAATGTCAAACAACATGTGTTTTTTTTAATTATTTTTTTTAACTGCTTTATTGTGTCATTTATATTTATAGTTTTTTAATTCATTAGATAGTTAATATAAATTCTTTACTCAATATTGTTAAAGATGAAATTACTCCCACTTAATCTTGCTACTGGCATTTAAGATAACTATCATATAAGGTTATTATTAAGTTTTAAAAGTAAGGTATATTATTATAATCGGTTTGCATTAAGAAATATTAGAAGAAATTTTATTGGTAAGGGAATGGTTTTTAGAATATATTTCTCTAAATCCCAATCCCACATCATATCTTATATTGTTAAAGATGAAATTACTCCCACTTAATCTTTCTACTGGCATTTAAGATGACTATCATATAAGTTTATTATTAAGTTTTAAAAGTAAGGTATATTATTATAATCGGTTTGCATTAAGAAATATTAGAAGAAATTTTATTGGTAAGGGAATGGTTTTTAGAATATATTTCTCTAAATCCCACATCTTATCTTATATCATGGGCGTAGCCAGGTTTTGGATTGGGGGGGGGGCAAAACGGGTTAAAGTTCATTTAGGGGGGGGGGGCAAAACATAAATTTTTTTAATTTTTCAATGTTTTTGCATTGAAAATTTTTTTTTCTTCATAAATTAGGGGGGGGGGGGGGGCAAAGATGAAATTACTCCCACTTAATCTTGCTAATGGTATTTAAGATGACTATCATATAAGTTTATTATTAAGTTTTAAAAGTAAGGTATATTATTATAATCGGTTTGCATTAAGAAATATTAGAAGAAATTTTATTGGTAAGGGAATGGTTTTTAGAATATATTTCTCTAAATCCCAAATCTTATCTTATATTAATGGCCCAACTACTGCTATTTCATTTAAGCAAATGCACAACCTGTCATCCTTTCTCCCACATATTAAGGATAGAGCCCTATAATTCTCATTAAAGAGTTTTTGCTACAATTTAATTTATATATAGTTTTTTTATGATCTAGCCCCCCCCCCCCGGGAGAAAATTCTGGCTACGCGTCTGATTGACCTTGAGCCTTATTAATTGTCAATGCGAATGCCAATCTAATTGGAAATTGAATAGTTCAAAAAATATCATTTTACCCTTCCCTAAAATCAATATATATAATTACATGAATATTCATGAAATTAAAATATAATTTATATATACCCAGTAAATAATATATTTAAAAAGGAAAATGTCTCAAAAGATATCTTAAAAGAAAGATGTACCTTTTGCCTAATAATAATGTAAGATAAAAAGACTGAATGTCATCCAAAAAATGCAATTTAATATTTATTGCTGAGGGGCTGAAAATCAACAAATACAAAGCCTTTTTAACTCTAAAATTTTTTATCCCTTTGGTCGCTTCGTGTTTGGGCACCTTTGGTAAACAGGTTTTAACCTATTTTATGTATTTTTTTTATATTTCCGCAACTATTTTTATACATATTCGAACTCCTCCCTCCCCTGAGACCAATCGCACATATAATCCCTTACAATTCTAAGGATCCTTCTCAAGTGGACTACGCCGATTTATAATCAACATACGTATCCTCGGTTCTTTGGTGTTAGGTAGTGCCCCCGGGCCCCGTGTTGTTTTTTGTTGAGCATTTAACCTAAACTCTTCTACACTTCTTTGAAAAACATTTCATTTGCTGTGAAATTTAAGCAGGGGAGAAAACGGACCTTTATGTTTTAGGGCTTGCCTACGCATGCTTATACCGGTTGATTCAAGTTTTAATTAATTATCCGAGTACACTGATAGCTTATTGACTAAAGTAAGGTTTGTGGGCAATTTTAAACAAACAAAAAAGATCTGCTTAGGAAGTTAGGGGATATTCGCATGTTTCGGAAATAACCGAGATTAATGATGTTGCTCCAGGCTCGATTCGGGCGCAAAAATAAAAATGGCTTTTTGCCTCGGGCCGGACTACTCATACAAATTAACGTAAGACAGTGGTCATTTTATGGAGCATTTTAAACCTGGACTGTGGATTATTAAAATAATTAAATAAAGATAGAATACATGTGAACAACAAAGTGAGTTAAAAAAAACTTATTTTTTGTCGAACTTGACATTATGAAAATAAATTAAATAGGAATCAAAAATTGATTTAAGGATGGGCATTAAACACCAGGGAAGGAAAGCTTATAAAAGCCACAGAGATGAGAATTCTACGGTGGAGCTTGGCGTAAACTAAGCTCGACCGACTTTCTCATGTCAAAAATGAATATTCAACCTATGGCGGACATGATTAACGAAAATCGATTAAGGTGTTATGAAGATATACTAAGGGGGACACGAATGACCTAAATCGAAAAGTGCTGGACATGGAGGTGCCGGAAAAGTGAGGAAGAGGACGACCCGTGTCACATTGAAGGGGCAAGGCGATTGTTATGAAAACTAAAGAGTAGTCAAGACATGGCACTCAACCGGTCAAGATGAAAAAAACTTATCAAAACAAACCCCACGACTGTGGGACCAAATAACTGATAAAAAAGAGGAAGATTCAAACAAAGGCTTCACACCTGTACCCCGGTGGGGCTGCCCCTCTAAACCTTAAACCCCTGTCTACTTGCTGTCTTTGTGTCGCCTTATTAGGGTCTTCTAAATTCGTATGGGAGCATTCATTTGCTATGCAATTTAAGCAAGAGAAAAAATTAACGGAGAGGGAATTGAGGGTATAGGGTCGGGCTACGTCTATAATGGTACCTGTTGGCCTAAACTACACAATATATCAGCAAAACATGATAACAATGAGACCTTATTTCAATAAAGCTCGGTTGGCGGCCATTGATATACCTAAAGTTTCTAAGCTGATGTAAGCAGAATTGTAGTTTGCCCAAATAAGTGAAAAGCTGGACGCGCTTAAATATGTTCAGGCGCAAAAATAAAACAGATTTTCAGGGCGGGTTAGGGTTTTGATTGAAGTCCGAAAACGGTCATTTTCCAGAATCGTGATTTTGCGGTAGGACCAAAAAAGGTTTTTAGCACCTTTAAAAAAACAAACCTGTGGCAATTTACAAATTAAATAATTCTTTAGATATGTATGAATTTATTTGACAGTATATTTATATAGGCAAAATGTGTAAAGCAAAGCAATAAAAAATTTGATGTTAAGTACTTTGCTTTATGTGTTTATATTTTGTATTTAGCGTGCTAATTCTTTCTACATTAAGTTCGTGAATTATTCGTAGGACAATTACATTTTAATCGCTCATTATATGATCGAGGCAAAACGATGAGCATGCACATCACTTATAGTATTTTGAAGAAATAATGTATATTGCAAAACAACGTTTGCCGGGTCAGCTAGTATATTATAATTTAGAAAAAAAACGGGGAAAAATTTATAAATTATAAAAAAACATTTTAAAGTCGAGACATACCGAAGTTCTCGTCGAGACATGTCGAGAGTTCTTGTCGAGACGAGACCAAGATTTTCCTAACCCGAGACGAGATTCTCATAATCGCACCCGGGACAAGACGAGATTTTGCTTTCGAGACCGAACGAAAACACTACGAGTTTTTATACAATTAAAAAATACAAAATCTATAATTAGTTATTGTGATTATAATCGACGCTAACTTTGATATTTTATAGATTATCGTTTTAAGACCTAAGAATGTTAAATTTACATAAAACACATAACAGATGCAAGCAGAATTTTATATAATACTTTACCATTATTGAATTTGCTTCTGGGATAACGTGGCTGTATAATAAAATTGTCATAACAAAATCGAATATGACAAATGTAAGATCAATAGGCGATTGATAAGTATCGAAAAGTCATTATAAAACATAAAAATTAAATTTGTCAAGCTAAATGTATGGCTTTTATGAAAAATGCTCTATTACGATGATAAGGTTTTACAAATATAACACTACAACGGTCCCAAGTCCGAGTGCAAAAGTGGACGGTTGGCGTCAAATCGGAAACCGGCTGTCCAACTCTGAAATAATGATAATTTCAAACAAAATTTTACAATAGGAAGCTAGGGCGTCTTCCATAAACGACGCGCACTGCATACTCCGCCCTTGCAATTAAAAAATCTTAGGGTTACTGCCTGACTCACAACGAAAGCGATAGAGGAAATTAGTTGTGGAAGGAATGTGAATAACGAGCTGTAATGTGGGCACGTTTACAAGAGTGAGCATCAAGGTCGCACAAATTAAAAAAAAGAAAGTCTATAAAAGACGAGGTAGAACGGAACCAAAGCTCAGGAGTTAGGCCTAAGAATACAAACTATTCTACAGTGGGTCACCAAATCGTAGAAACGGGGTCGACACCGTTCTAAACGAATCGTCAAAGACAAGGTGGTGGGAGTCAAACATAGTTCAGACAGGTTAATGTAGTTGAAGATTGCAGATCAAGGGGGCCTCCTAACAGTTATGTGCACGTATCCTTCCAAAATTGGATGTATGAACAAAAAAAAGACAAATTCTTGGCTTCATTAGAAAAGAAGATCAAGGAATATGACAGTAAGAAAGGCTAATTTTGGGAGGGGGGGGATTTTAACGCCCACTAAGGAAAAAATCGCTTCAGGTATGAACGAAATCAAGGAACTTATGGTCATGGTCTGAAGTACAAAGAAAGTGATATCACCAAATATCGAAAAGCTTACGACATAGCGATTGTTGACACCTATTTTCAAAAATGCAAAGATCATATTGTGACTTATAGAAAGTGGGAAGCATTTTAGTTAAATTAACTATCTGCCCATATGGCAAAAAGACTTATGGAAGAAAATTCTCTATTTAAAAAACTTTTGCCCTTTTCTTCAAATTTTTTCTTGCTGGATGTCAAATTAAACAAGGTATTCTGGAATAAACTGCTGGGTACCTTAAGTTATATATTTTCCATAGACTAGATATTTTCATTACACCTTTGTATCGTATCATTCGTGTCATCATTTGATGGCAATTATGCAGGTAAAAATTTTCTACCTTAATTTTATAAGCATAATCTTCTTACCTAAAAGTATGCACAGTTAAATAACTATTTATTAGCCTATTTAGTAGTAAATGCTCTCAAATGTTATAATTGTAGTTCTGATCAGAATTCATTGTGCGGAGAGAAATGGGATGCACAAATTATTAAGCTCAAACCTATTGATTGCTCATATTTAATTGATGCCAAATACTGTATAAAAACAACAGGAATTTCAGGGGGTATATTATTATAAACAACATGATTATTAAATTTAGGACAGATAATTACTAGAAGATTTTGCTCATCTGTAGATCAAGGTTATCAATGTGATTATCTGCAAAGGCGAAATGATCCAATTAGTTTTAGATCATGTGAATATACATGTACAAGGGATGCATGCAATGAGGCCACTATTCAAAATCCTTCACTCATTTTTATATCTTTGATATCAATATTTTATACTGGATTATCTTGAATTATGCATACTCTTTTTATATTTGAATTATATTAATTTTTTATAATCACCCTTTACTGAATTTATACAAAACTATATTTTATATTGCTGTTTACAGCTGAAACCCTTTACAAAATTGTCTAAACACTTTTTTGTAGTGTTTGATATCCTCATTTGTTTAAGATTAATGGGCAATACTTGATTTCACAAATGGTCTTATGAAGAAACAAAATATATAGGGGAGCTAAATTGACACCTGTATATACATACTTTGTAAATTATAATTAATAGGTAGCCTAGCCTTAGTGTATTTATAGCCTGCAAATTAGGTCTACAACAAAGTTTGTGTTTAAAGTTTGTTTAAAGATTATGATAGATTTGTCTTGAATTTGTTGTAAACATTCTAAATTTTCAAGATAAAGATAATTTTGCAATTCTATAGGCTAAAAAAATTTAGAGGTATTTGGACATTAAGATTTTTCCTCTAATAAATGAACAAATTATTGTTCTCAGTATTTAATTCAATTTTAGCTCATAAGATTTAAATGCTCATTATAATAAAATCAAATGCTCAGTAAATAATTTAATGTTTGGTATTTTAATTATATGCTCAATATTCAATTTATTTGTTCAGTTTTTTTATTCAAATGTTGTCAGTAATTTTTTTGCTCGGTAATTGAAATTTAATTTCAAAATAGAATAAGTAATGATGTGAGTTTCAAACCAGCAATGTCAAATATAGAAGTCTTAAGTGTTGACCACTCACTCATAGTCCAATTATACATTATTGAAAACGAATTCTATTTTTTTAAAATTCTTTTTTCTCAAAAATTTTGGGAGGATAGGACAAAGCATTTCATAATAAAGAAATTACTTTTTATGAGTTTCTTAATAAAATTTATCTAAAAAATTATTTGTTATTGAGAAGTGGAAGTTAAGCAAAAAATTTAATAGGTGTAAATTCGTTTTAAATTAAATAAAAATAAATAATCAAGCCTTTAATCTATTTAGATTAGCTAAACTGGAAAACGGTTTTTAGTTACTTGCAAACATTTTTTTAAAATGATTTTATATGTATGATAAAAACTATGATGAATAATATATTAATTTATTCCTAATTTGGATTAAAATAGAGAATTATGAATTTAAAATACTGGGCATTTTTCAATTTTTTATACATTTATAGACCCAACACATTATACTAAGCGTTTTGAATTTAATATTGAACATTTAAATAACGTTCCCTAAAAAATTAACAGAAATCTACAATCAAAATTAGCGATGTACTGCTATATATCTTATTTGTGCTAGATAACATTATTTTTTACTTTGATGGTGTAGGTCGAGCCCTGAACGGGCCGTAATTAAAATTTAACGGGTTGGGTCTGATGGGTAGAGACGTGCACGGGAGGCCCGGAAAAGCCCGGGCCGTAATTTTGAAACTTTAAAATTCCGGGCCGGGCCTAATTCATTAAATATAGGCCCGGCCCGGAATAAGTTAGAAGTCGTAGCCTAGGTAGTTCTTTGTTTAACAATAATTACAAAAAATTAAAAAAGGAATTCGAAATATTATTTATACTTGATAGTTATTTTAAATATATTATACAAGACGAAAATAATTAAGCTGATTTCATCTTTCCGCAAATTATTATTTTCTCCGATCACTAAATTTAAATTTTATAAGCATACCCAAAATAAAAAAATATCACTTTACATAGAGTATGGGGTTCAACTTCAAAAAAAATTTCCAAAATTTTTGCTAACATTTTAGGTCAACTATTATTTAATATTTATTTTCATTTTCTGTACTTATCCATTAAACTTTAACATAAATAATTAAACTATAAATAATATATTATCATATGCATTAACCTTATATATATGCTGAGATTTTATTACGTAAACATTCTAGATTTATAATGAAACAAGATAATAACCCGTTGTACGGGGACCGAAACTAAATAATAGATAAACTCTAATTTATGCCATATAGGCGAACTTTTAATTAGAGACTATATTAATTTAAATAATTTTGATACTGAAGAATAAAAATAAGTTAATGGTTTGGGACCATAATAAATCATCGAATTTGCAACCTGCAATCATCGTCCAAGTTTGCCTTATATATTTCGAAGTCACATGCTAAAAAAGATAGGGATATATATAGTTTCAATTAGTCTCTAATTAAAATCGCCGATAGATGGCGCTAATTTGGGGAAACTTTTGAGTTAATTGCGGCACTCCTTATAGGTCAATGGTTTGGGCTAATCATTGTATATATTTTGCATGTAGTTTGATTTCAACCATCATTTACAATTTTTTGATATATCACCTGTAAATTTATTACGAATTTATTGGCCAGGTTCTGATTCCTTTAAGCAATTTTGAAGATTATGAAACTCCTACCACCCTGTAAGTGATTATTTTAATTTCTGTTTATCAACAGTGTATTGTTGAAAATGATATAATCATTAAGTTGGGCAGATTAAATTTTTCCTATTTAATATGTAATTAGACATATTTTGGGCAAATAGTTAAAATTGAAAGACAAAAGAGGATACAAATATGTAGTTAATATATTTCTAAATTATTTTTTATTTATTCTCAAATGTATTCCTTTTTTTGGCCAAATAGTTAAAATTAAAAGACAAAAGAGGATACAAATAGGTTCTGATTCCTTTAAGCAATTTTGAAGATTATGAAACTCCTACCACCCTGTAAGTGATTATTTTAATTTCTGTTTATCAACAGTGTAGTGTTGAAAATGATATAATCATTAAGTTGGGCAGATTAAATTTTTCCTATTTATTATGTAATTAGACATATTTTTGGCCAAATAGTTAAAATTCAAAGACAAAAGAGGATACAAATATGTAGTTAATATATTTCTAAATTATTTTTTATGTATTCTCAAATGTATTCCTTTTTTTGGCCAAATAGTTAAAATTAAAAGACAAAAGAGGATACAAATAGGTTCTGATTCCTTTAAGCAATTTTGAAGATTATGAAACTCCTACCACCCTGTAAGTGATTATTTTAATTTCTGTTTATCAACAGTGTATTTTTGAAAATGAAATAATCATTAAGTTAGACAGATTAAATTTTTCCTATTTATTATGTAATTAGACATATTTTTGGCCAAATAGTTAAAATTGAAAGACAAAAGAGGATACAAATATGTAGTTAATATATTTCTAAATTATTTTTATTTATTCTCAAATGTATTCCTTTTCTTGGCCAAATAGTTAAAATTGAAAGACAAAAGAGGTTTTGAAATTTTTAATTTTATTCTTAACCTATCTGTAAAAAAAATTAATATTTTCTAAACATTTCTTTTTATTTGAGATATTTAACTTATAAATTTAGATTTTAACATGTTTATTTTTTCTCGTGTTTTTAAAAGTTCTCATTTACATACATTTTCCTGTGCATTTGGCATAAACCTTAGCCGATACTCCAAAAATTGTCAAGTAAGAGGGGAGTAAGTGAAAAGTGGGCAAAAGGTAGCTAGGGGTAGTACGAGTGAGGGGGAGAATCGAACGAGTGCCGTCTCCTGGGTATGAGCATGTTTATATAGCTATAATAACGTGATCAGGGGGCGGGACACTACAATAAATTTACCCACTACCCTTATATTCAATAAATTACTATTAATTGCTATGGAATTTATTTTATTACATAGGAATTTCCTCAATGACAGATACTGCCGGAGAAGAAACTGACAAGTCCTTAACTCCTGAACCCACAGTGACAACGAGGAATACGCGTCACTCGGCTGGCAAGGCGGAAGCCGGCGAAGCCCTAACACGTAATATTATGTCGTTGTTTTTATAAACAGAAAATTAAACAAAGAACATAATTTTTATTTGAATTTTTCAAATTTGTATAACATTGTCATTTAGATCGTCTGTTAAAATTTAAGAAGTGGGCTTAGGAAAGTTAAAATATATGTATATATTTATTAATAGAACATTTTATATATTGAAATGGGGCACGAAATTTATCACGTTATGGATTTTATGAAACTATTTTTAGTATATATATAATATGAAAAACCAAATACAAATTAGGTGAGGTCATGAGGACCCCAAGCGGTTTATAAATGTTGTACAGAATAAGTTAGTGATTATTACAATTTCATTTTCCAGTAGCTTAATAAAATTTATCCTAGAATATCTTTTAGATGCTACCTTCCACAATATAAAATCAAAATTTCCATTATTCTTAACCTATCTGTAATGAATTTAACTTTTAAATTTAGATTTTAACATGTTTATTTTTCCTCGTTATTAATTTTTAAAAGTTCTCATTCACGGAAATTTGCCTGTGCATTTTGATATCTAACCATGTCTTTATTTTTTGTCTGGAGATTATATATGAATATACGAAGAATTAATAAAATTTTATTAAGTAGTCCTAAATAAATAAACATTTAGTAATAGTAGCTTAGGAATTAATAGACTAAAAAAATAAAATTAATAAACCTATACAGTCAAAACCGTTTAATTGCAAAGCCTTGGGCCTGAATAAAAATTCGCGATTAACCGATATATGTAAATACATAAAGTCATACGCTTCGCAATAAAAAAGATATTTTATATAATTGTATGGTTGATTTAAGGACTCGAAAATGTTTGTATATATTCGACATTGTAATATTAAGCGATTTTTCAATAAACGATGTTTTAGGTAATATTATCGTTTGAATAAAACCAAATAGTGGTTAACGTCGCGATTAAAAGATTTTCGCGATAATTCGATTTGCGATTAAGAAGTTTCGACTGTATTATGTATTTTTTATAAAATAACTGAATTAAAACTTTTTAGATAATTTAAAACAAATTCAATTTGATATTAAATAGCAATTAATTTAAAATATGTGTATTAAGGGAATCCATTCAAATTTTCAAATAGGTCATCTAAATCTAAAAATTTGTAAATTTTTTAAATTTATGGTGTGCCCTTCCGTAAATCATTATTACCCCCCTGTAATTTTGAACGGATACTACAGTAGATGAAGCTGACGAGACCCTAATTCGAAAACGCGGAATTTTGGCCGCCAAACAACGCGCTTACCGCGCACGCCTCTCGGCTGCCGGTAAGAACACCGACGAAGCTACCAAGAAACGCGCTTACCGCGCACGCCTCTCGGCTGCCGGTAAGAACACCGATGAAGCTACCAAGAAACGCGCTTACCGCGCACGCCTCTCGGCTACCGGTAAGAATACCGACGAAGCTACCAAGAAACGCGCTTACCGCGCACGCCTCTCGGCTGCCGGTAAGTACACCGACGAAGCTACCAAGAAACGCGCTTACCGCGCACGCCTCTCGGCCACTTCTGGTGAAGAACCCGGTGAGGCCCCCCCTCGTAAACGCAATCCCGCCCGCTTCCTTACGACGCGAAGCGAAATAAGTCTTTTAGACGAAATTATTGGCGTACCCGAGATATATGAGCTCGCCTCTCGAGAATTTGCTCTAACGTTTACATGTAACGGGTATGGCCACCATTGTAACGTGTGCGATCGTTTATGGTTCCATCATGACCTTAGTCGGTAAAAAGATGGTTTCGCTACTTACGACTGAATTTCCCGGCGAGGAGGTATCTTCATTTATGTTATGTAATACTTGCTATACATCTTTGTCTGGTGCTCGGATACCTATTATGTCAAAATCAAATGGTTTTGCATATCCGCCATACCCAGAGCATTTACCGCCGTTAAATTGTGTTACAGAAAGGTTGGTATCACCACGGTTACCATTCCTACAAATTCGTCGATTGCGCTATCACTATGGCAGTAAACGATTGTTTGGTCAAATTATAAATGTACCCGCTGACATTAATTTTATGGTATCGGCATTACCGCGTTCAGTCGCTGACGACTATGCAATAAACGTGCATATAAAAAAACATCACTCCTACAAAACGTCTCAATTTGTGGGTTACGTAAATAAGAAAGATGTCCGCTTATGGTTGGGTTATTTGATGACAAAGCCTCTCTATAAAGATATCACCATTGATGCCTCCTTCTTATAACCTGAGAGTAGTATATCAAATGTAACTGCCGGTCAACAGGGTACAATGATAGGGAATGAAGAGCATGAAGTCGAAACACTGCCCATCGTCAACGAAGCTGCCGATAATATGACATGTCAACAGCAAACTATGCTATGGAATGAAGAGCATTATCTTTCTCTCGCACCTGGTCAAAACATAACTCCACTTGGTCTGGCTTTTGATACATATGCAG
Organism: Gordius sp. MW1; assembly: GCA_964036665.1. NCBI lineage: Eukaryota > Metazoa > Nematomorpha > Gordioida > Gordea > Gordiidae > Gordius > Gordius sp. MW1. The sequence goes on along the minus strand of OZ038526.1, from coordinate 35,193,976 downwards.
AAGAGCTATCTTTTCCAGGTATATACATTGGCGAGCCTCGAATTTTCAAAGACGGTGTGCGAGTAACTCCTTTTACTATGGCTACCAGTGAAATTCGGCGTCAGGATAGACGAGGCGCCGTCCCAGAGCATGTTTTGTATATGGCTGCTAAGGTGATAAAATTACGTGTTACTGCATCGATGTATGCTACATTCAAAAATGTTTTGAGCGACTCTTGTAGTGTCACACGAAAAATGATCGAGGACGAGGAATATTTCGAAAAATGTTTAGACACAAACTTAGCCTTTCTTAAATCAATACCAAATTCGGTCCATTATTGGTCTAGTCGAAAGATCTTTTTGCCATGCTTCGCCAGTTAGGCAGGCCCACTTTGTTTTTTACTCTTAGTGCTTGCGAATTTGTATGGCCAGATTTGTTACACACTCTCTATAAATTAAAATACCTTAAAACTTACGAAGGCGCCGACATAGTCGCGGGAATATCCAGTCTCGAGCAGAGTACATTGGTCAATGACGATCCTGTAACTTGTTCCTTGTATTTTGCTAAGTTAGTAGACAAGCTATTATTGGTACTTAAATCTCCGAAGTGTTCTCCTTTTGGGCGTTACCGTGTACTAGATTACTTCAAACGAATCGAGTTTCAACACCGCGGTAGTCCACACGCACACATATTACTATGGTTAGAAAATGATCCCTTGGAACCGGTATCCGAAAACATGCCCCGTACAATACAGTTGATCGATAGACTAATTAGCATAGATCTGTATAAATGGCTCGATGAGAAATTCGCCAAACTGCAAGTTCATAAACATACATTTACGTGCTATAAAAAGATGCGTGGCCATCACGTCTGTCGCTTTGGTATACCGTTTTGGCCTATGCTCGAAACCCGCATTCTGATACCCATGGCTAAAGAAGATTCGCGCAAAGATCCTCTAACAAAAAAGTACGTCGATATGAAAGCGGATCTGGAGTCAGGTACTTACAAGCTTCGACGAATTCCTCGACTTCCATCGCGTTTCCTCGTACGCCAATTATCTCAACGTATTGCGCGCTGGAATACACCGTCCTATGGTATTTCTAAAACGAAGCATGGATCAACTATGGAATAATCCTATGAATCCATGGGTATCGATGGCTCTTAAATCTAACATGGATATACAATTTATCCTAGATGAATATTCGTGTGCAGCGTACATCGCCGAGTACGTGAACAAAGCCGAGCGTGGCCTTAGCTCCCTTCATAGGGATTTAATAAAATTACGAGAAGAATATCCCGATCAAGATTTTTTTGATTGTATGCGTGAAATGGGAACTCGCACACTTAACGCAATTGAAATGAGTAGCCAAGAAGCAGCATGGTATTTGTTACGGTTAGGGATGTCGGCCTCGAGCCGTAAGATAGTTTACATACCGACGGTTTGGCCACACGATAGGCAACGTGTGGTAAAGAGTCAGTCCCAAATGGATACCGAATCTCTTGATCCAGAAGCCACAAATATTTGGCAAGACAGTTTATTCGATCGATACGCGCAACGACCCGATGCTCTTACCAGCGTTTGTCTAGCCGATTTTGTGGCTTATTATTATGTTCGTCAAAATGGCGAATATGTTAAACGGAAACTTCCTAAAATTATACGCTACAGACGCCATAATCTAAACGAGCTTACCGACTACAAACGAGAAATGACGCTTTTGTATATACCATTCCGTAACGAACGCTTCTCGAAGCTCGGAAACGTTACGAATCGGACGTTGATATAGAACTAACCATGTCTGAATGTCGTCGATTGTATACAGAGGAATTACCTACCGAACAGCCCGACCGGGAACGCACTAAATTTGATGATGATGCAGCGATGGTAGCCATGTTGGCAGTCGCTGATACTAGTGACATTCGAAAATTTGCTCTGCAAAACACGGCGATCATTCAAAAACGTGCTAACATACTTACCCACGAAGAATATTGTTCACAAGTTCGTCGTGCTACAGGGCGGCAATTGTCTTTGGTCGAAGAGTTCATACATCGAAAGTGGCCTGGAGGCAATAGTGACCCCATACAGATTTTCCTTACAGGGCCAGCAGGTAGTGGGAAAACCTTAACCCTCAAACTACTGATGGAAACATGTAATCGCTACTTGGAAGGTGTTGCTGGTTATAATGCGTTCCTATCAGCGGCTTCCACCGGTATGGCTGCAAGTGCAATAGATGGTGTTACCGTCCACTCTGCTTTCCGCATTAAACAAGTAACTGCAAGCATTGCTGACCATATCTCTAAAGAATCGCTAAATTCACTTCGCGTCGTTTTCCGCGGTATAGACACGATATTCATCGATGAAATAAGTATGATAGGTGCAGACATGTTAACTAAAATTAATACTCGACTACAGCAATTCACCTCCAACAATGACACACTCTTTGGTGGAATGAATATTGTATTTGTGGCGATTTACGGCAACTGCCACCAGTTAGACAAACTCCGATTTATAAGCACCCACGCCATACCCTTATAGGTCCAATTCTCTGGCGCTCTTTGGCTTATTATCCGCTTGCGGATAAAATGCGTCAAACAGAAAAAACCTTCTCCGATATCCTAACAAAAGTGGGGGATGGGCAGGCCTTAAGTTTAGAGGAAAAAAACCTTATTGAAAGTCGATTCGTTGCTAACAATGCTATATCCCCTGCTGATACGGCCATAAGAATTTTTTACATGACTGCAGACGTTGATAGGTTTAATCGGAGCGCGTTTGCAGGTGGAGTGGTACACCAAGCCCTTGATGTTTACTCCGGGCATACAAGTGCGTCTCAATTGGAGAGTGCCAAACATAAAGTCGCCAGAATGAAATTAGACGAAACGGCTGCTCTCCCGAGCTCTCTTATATTACTGCCAAATAAACCCTACATGACACGCACTAATGTAGATGTGAAAGATGGTCTTGTTAATGGCACAATCGGGATTTTACAATACATTGAATCGTCAGATGATAACAATGTAATTATGCTTAGGCTTCAGTTTCCTCCCAAATCTCGTGTTGGCTTAATAGCCAACATCAAGTATGGCCCATATATTAAGGAGCATCCATATTTACAAAATCATGGGTGCCGATACGTCAACGAACCGCTCATATTAATTTAAAGAGCACTGTGCGCTGTAAACGAACTCAATTTCCCTTGGTCGAAGCTAGCGCAATTACTGTACACAAAGCGCAAGGTAGCTCGTACGATAGGGTTATCTACGATTACAATAGGAGCCACGAACATCAGCTTGTTTACGTTGCGCTCTCGCGTGCTACGAGTCTCGCTGGTTTCACCATGACAAACGTGTGTGACGATCACGAATTTTACCACGCACGCGGTAAACCTAATACTGTCTTAATGGCCGAAATAGCAAGATTAGAAACGAACCCTTTGCACTTGTTATCCGATGAATGCGCCGCTTTCTTGGCCCCTATCGGTTCCGAGGATTTATCGCTCTTAACTTTCAACGTACAGAGTTTAAAACGTCATCAGGAAGATGTCAAGGTGCGGCCTTTGCTTCTGACGGCTAATATTCTGGCGTTTTGCGAAACCTGGCTTGACGATCACGACCGTGTCGATCTACCGAACTATACGTGTATTAAACAATTTAAAAGGTCCACAATTCGGGCTAATGGTGTTGCTATTTATGCGAAAAACAGTTGTACTCTGGCATATACGCCCCACGAACTGCTTAAGTACAACAAGAACACACAAACGCTAGACCCAAGTTTGGACACAAATGCTTTGTGCGGGCACATATGTGCCATAGAACGCACGATCCGAGGGGAACGGGTTTTATTAATAACGGTGTATGTTTCGCACAGTAGCTCGCACGCCAATATTCGCGAATTTTTCGAAACCTATTTATTGCCATACACCGCTCGTGTACCCGGGGTAACAACTGATACGCGTACCAGCCGATATCACAATATACCTATTATATTATCCGGGGATTTTAATGTCGATCTTAGCGATATAGCCAATGAAAGCTTTCTTAATTTCATGGAATCAACGTTTGGCCTGCGATTGCATTCGCCGAGGACTCCCACTACAAGGGGTGGCGCGTGTCTTGATGGTGTTTTCGCTCGCAACACCGTACCCTTAGTTAGCAAGTCTTATATCAGCTACTTTAGCTATCATCGTCCAATCTTTAGTATTACCGGTCCCTCCGAGGGAAGCCTCTAAGTTCTTTCCGATCTCGTAAGTATGCTTGCATTATGCATTTAAATTTTTTTTTAATTAATAAGTAAATATTTCTAAATTTTAATGCTCTTTTCAAATTAAATTAATTTCAAGGAAATGATATCTTACCAATTTTTTAGCAGAGAATCACCCTGATGAAACCCCCACTTGTAAACGAAAAAAGAAAACCTCAAAAAACCCACCAATGAAAATTTTCCCCTTCCATAGGTACCTAACGTTTTATTAATTTACTTTCTTTTCTTTTTCTTGTTAATTCTCCATTTTATCTTTATCTATTAATTTTTTTATTGCTATTAGTGTTTCGGTTACAAGCATTTGAATGCAAAACTACTAATCCTCCGGGACCATCCCCAAAAACAACCACTTACATGTTTGGTAATCTCTTGTGTGCCTTCGTATCCACATTCGCTCACTGTTTGTAAACTCTTATTTCCCAGCAATATAACTCATAGTTATTTTTAAAAAGTAAAATTATCGCTTGAATATTCAACTGTTACCTCCATTCAATTGGTATTATTGTTTTACCCTTTGGAACATATTATATAATAAGAGCTTCTAAGTTATTTCCTATAGCTACACGTTATAAATCATATAGCCTTGTTAAATTACCTTCTATTAATTGCTATGTAATATACAGGCTCACTTAAAAAGAAAAATGTACTGTCCACCTTAGTTTTAACTTGTTCTAACTTGTTGGTTTAGTTATGACCATTTTTTGCATTTAATTTGTCTAACCCCGACCCGAAACATGATGTTTTATGGAATTTATTTTTGATTATCAATTATTTTTGCTATAAATTTATTTTAATTTTTAACGAAGGTTTTTAATTATATTAATTCGATAGAAAAAAGATTAATGAACATGGCTAATGTTGAGAATGTTCTACCTAGGTTGATCATTAAATTCAACATATGGGGAAAAAAGTTAGATGAAAATAGATTAATATAGGGATATGGAGGATGGGAAATCGTAAGTGTAGGAACATTAAAATTAATGACATAGGAATAAGGGGGGATGAGGTTAAAATAAGACTGACGTTTATTTACGAATTAGTCCCTTTTTAAGTTTGAAAATAATTAAAGGGAACAAAGAACCCAGGAGAAATCACTATAAAAACCCCTGACAACTCTTTTTTTCCTTTTTATTATTCTGATGGCTTACTAAGATATTGACATATTTATTTTATATATGCATGAGCATAGGCCAAATATAATGATTTTTACGAAAGTAATGTATATTCTTTACAAATTTTGGGAGTTTATATACCACACATATATGAGAGGCCTACTATATTAAAGGGAAAAAGATTAAATTAATAATTACCTCTTCATACGTGTTTCTAAAAGCTATTTTACCCCTGGCCGCCCTAGGCACCTACGGGTAAAGTTTCGAGCGAATCGGGGTGGTAGTTTCAGAATTTAGCCCTTTTTTAAAACTAAAAGAATTTTTTTTTTAAATTAAATTAAGATTTTGTTCTTGTTAATACCAGACCGTCTGCTATCCATTATAAAATATCACCACTGGCCATAGTGATGGAAAATTTGTATAAATAATTAATTAATCATAAGGCATTTAATACCCCCCCCCTATAGGCATTCTCGCCCCTTCCCACCTTTCTCGCCCATAAATTGCATAGAAAATATGATATATTTATACGGAGTATAGATGAGTCGTCCCCCCTTCCCTTCTCCCCCTTCCCACGAGGGCCGAAGGCTGAGTTTTATTATCTTCTGATTATTATCGATAAACCCGCAATTCATTTACTTATTTCTAATATAATAAAACAAAGACTTACTAAAATATCGACATTTATCATTTTCGCCCTTAATATTTTTATATTCAATCTTTGCATTTTTATGAATAAATTCATTTATAGTGATATTTAGGAATTAAAAACCTTGAAAAATAATCGAACGAATCTTACGATTTTTTTCGAATCGAATTCGAACAATTATTTTAATATTTGACGACTCTCGAATAAATAAAAATATTTAATCCAAATGGAATACTAAAAATATTCGATTTGATTCGAAATCCAGAGGCGTAGTGGAAAGACCAGAGTGGTCAATTTCTAGCGCTTAGCTCCCTTGTTTTAAGATTTTTTCGACACCTACTTCATCTGCCTCGAGTAAGAGGTGTTTTTAGTCAGCGGGCCGGATTTATGAAGACCGGAGAACAAATTTAAAAGCTGAAATTTTTTATGCCTGTGTTTTTTTGCATCAAAATAGTTCCATTATCAATTTATAATTTTATTATGTGCGTTTTAAATTCCTGCAATTATAAAAATTTCGGGCCGGGCCTGGGCCTTATTTTTAAAGATGCTAAAATTCGGGCCCGGGCCGGGCCTATTTCCCCATTTAAAATTCCGGGCCGGGCCTTAAAAAAATCGATTTTGCAGGTCTCTACTGATGAGTTAACCCGACCTAAAGCCCGAGCCCGGCCAGAGGCAAAATCTAGCTCTAAGATTCTTTCAAACTGGTTACTAATTCCTTTGTTTATTAGGCTATTTAGAGGAGACAAAATGTTTTTACGTTAAATGAAAGGTGCGGGTTGGTATTCTGAATTTCTATAAATTTACCTTTCAAAAAGGTCGGGTAGTGCCTGAGGAAAAAATTTCGGTCTCGGGAATGATAAAATAATAAATGTCGGGTTCGGGCCGAATAAATTCCATTTTGCAGGCAAGCAATACGTATTAATGAGACTTTAGAGCATAAACTGAACTTATAGAGACTTTCATAATTTTTCAGACTTTTAGTTTGTATTAAAAACAAAATAATGGTAAAATTGCTATCAAAATTTATTAGAAGTACTGTTAAGTTAAATATACCATGTAATAAAGTTGTAATATAAAAATATTTTATGATGCGTTGGGGATTATAATAGGGTTGTTTAAGTATTTTTCGAATGGGAAACAGGTTTTGCAACAACGTGTTAGCCTTTCGCAAACTTTACATAAGACAATGTATTCAATTATAAAATCTAGGTGTAGATCGGATGGAAATTCAACGATGTTGTTATCTAAAGAACGAAATTAAGGATATATAGCAGATTTCTATCAAACTTTGCTTATAATTATCATTGTATTAAAATTGTTAGAATTTACTTTAAAACAAAACGGCCATTTATAGTACTATACTAACTAAAACGGCTAAGTTTTTGGTCGACCTTTGGTTTTAGTCGACTAAGCATTAACAGACTGTTGTATATGGCCAATTAATTTTGGAAGATCTAATTAGTGGTGGGAATAATGTTTAAAGTAATTAGTGGTGTGAATAAAATGTAATTTTAATTAGTGATGTGGAAAAATGGGTGAGAAACTATTTATCGTCTGCGGGAGATTCCTAAATGGTTTGTTTAAGGCACTAATTAGAAGCAGACGAATATGTAAAAGGCATGCCTTATGCTAATTGAGATGTGCAGTGCATCGACCTTTCGTAAGGTCAAAAGGCATCTCTCAGGCAAATTGAGAAGTGCACTACATCGACAGGGTTTATAAGGCTGGATTTCCCTGCAATAATCATATATTCTTTTCTACTTAGAACTCGTTTGTCCTGCTGCAACCATCTCCGAAAAACCAAACCGCCCCTAACCAAATACTTGCATTAGTCCTTAGACATCTCCCAATCTCACCTAGTTTCCGCACTGATATTTTCCCCCCGCCCATCGTCCAAACGTCTACCAATAGTTTGATTGTAACAAGGTCCATCCTTAGTTTTGCAATATGGTAAACCGCCAAAACACATTGTACAGTAACACCATATATAACCTAGTAGAAAATTTAAGTAGTTGCATATCACTTGTGATTTATTTGCAAACGTTAAAATGTAATATAAAGTGCAAATAATAAAGATATAATAATAAATGGGAAAAATTTATTATACCTTCACAAGAAAATGGTATTATTTGGGTTAACATAACTGATGCTAGTTGTTAATATACTAATTTAATATTCTTACCAATCAAAAATATCCAAGCAAGATTATACATTATAATTTCTTAGAAAATATAACAATACAATCGAAGGTTTAAAATAAGTTAGTTCACATTAGCGAAAAACATTCACAGATTATGTAATTATTTATGGTATAACATTTTGTAGTTTTCAAGTCGCACATTAAAAACCATAAGGCAACAACCTCCTCGTTATTTAACAAGATAATAAATTATACGAGTGCGGTAAACAACATGCGAATTAGTTTTTAAATCAAATTAAAACACTTTTTAATTAGTTTTTTTTATAAATATTTAACACCATTCACACTTGTCAGGTTCCGTGTGTAAAATTTAATTAATGTTTTGATTTTATGTTTTATTCCTATAACGTAATGTTCAGGCCAAGATAAGATATTTATAATTATTGAAAATTAAATCTTTTAATATTATTTTCCCCTAGCATCCTATCAAGATTTTGATAAACTTTACCTGTTATACAACAATTTCAATCATTTATAGTAGCTTCAATGTACTCAAATATGCCTAAACCCGTTGGAGAAATTTATTAAGCGTTACAAGCATGGATAACAATATTGAAACGTAATATTTTCTAAAGTTGTGCGTTAGATTCAATTTTGAGTCGTTTTCTCAAGCCTTTTTTGCCACCTTTGGGTTTACTCCCTTCTCCGCCTCTAACTTCTGGATGCTCCGAATCTTCAATAGTATTTTCAATCTTTTCAACTTTAACAGTATTACATGAATCCTCTTTGTCTTCTCTATGTGTGTAAGCCGGTAGTCTAAAAAAAGCTGAATCTCCTTTCTCAACTTCTGAATTAGAAAAAGCCTTGGAGTCTGTCGTATATGTGAATACGTGAAAGAAGAGTAGTTTAATTTAGTACAACTTTTATTTGACTAACATTTTCTACAGATTATTGCTATAATTATGTTTTAAAATTGTAAGCCAAAGCCGAGTTGGTGAAAAACCTGTTGTAGCCGTGATAACTAAGCTGTTCGCGTCTATGCAAATGAGATTACTTGTTTGTTGTAGCCGTGATAACTAGGCTGTTCGCGTCTATGCAGATGAGATTACTTGTTGTATCTTTCCCACTAAGGGGGAGAATAATGAGCGTGTGAATGAAGATATAGAATTTTTCGTTATGTAAATAGACGTGCACTAAGTAGATGCAGACGTCGAACGGTCGGCATCCCTCATTCAAATGAGGAGGGCATACAAGGTTTAAATAGCGGGCATTTGACCATGATAGGATCAGTTATTTAATTGTATGATCAGTTATTTAATTTAGTCCTGCGGAATCAGTTATTTTTATTTTCAACTCGTTAGTCGTGTGGGGCGGGGAGGATATTTTATTTTCCATCTTTAGATCACGTTGGTCCAGTGGTAGCATGGAAGAACCAAACGGTCCCCTTCATTCTTTTATATCAAAATGTACAATTGGGTTATACAATATAAGTCAATCATGAATCAGATAAAGTTTCTCGATATATATAAAAGAATGAAAGGGACGATGGCCGTGGTTAAATTGCCGTAAGATCCATCTGCTAGAATAAGCGACATCTACGAGTAATTGGAGGTGTAGGGTTAGGGGGACCGTTAAGGTTCTTCCATGCTACCACTGGACCAACGTGATCTAAAGATGGAAAATAAAATATCCTCCCCGCCCCACACGACTAACGAGTTGAAAATAAAAATAACTGATTCCGCAGGACTAAATTAAATAACTGATCATACAATTAAATAACTGATCCTATCATGGTCAAATGTCCGCTATTTAAACCTTGTATGCCCTCCTCATTTGAATGAGGGATGCCGACCGTTCGACGTCTGCATCTACTTAGTGCACGTCTATTTACATAACGAAAAATCCTATATCTTCATTCACACGCTCATTATTCTCCCCCTTAGTGGGAAAGATACAACAAGTAATCTCATCTGCATAGACGCGAACAGCCTAGTTATCACGGCTACAACAAACAAGTAATCTCATTTGCATAGACGCGAACAGCTTAGTTATCACGGCTACAACAAAACCATAAGTTTTTATTATTTTAATTATTCTTTTGTCCACATAGGTCCCTACCCCTGGCCCTATTATTTAATAAAAATTCATTATAATTATCCTTCTTAATATTCTATTTATTCTTTCATTACATTTCCTATTTATATACTTATAAATAAAAGTTAAAATTACAATCAAATAAATCTATCCTCAGTTCCTATAATATATCCTTAATCAAAGACGATCACCTTATCTAGTTATTGCTTATATTTAATATTTGATCATATTATATTCATCATACCATTTTTTCCTTATACATTTATAAGAGTCATTACTGTTATTGGTGTCGTTTAATCCATGCGGACAGACGTCTATTTCAACGCTTGCCCATTCTAGCACTAACCTACGCCCGTACAAATGAGTGCTCTGGGAGAGGGCTTCAAAAGCTCTCTTAGCACTACCGGCTTCTACTAACTCGACAAAAGCGTACCCTTTGTGTTTGGAGTTAGATGCGGTGTTTGAGGTTAATTTTTTCGGTAATCTCACGTTTTCTAACGATCCGAACGGGGCAAAAAGTTCCCTAATTTCTCGCGCGCTAGCTTGAAACGGTACGTTGCGGACCAGGAGCTTGACGTTGGAAACTTTACCAGACCCCTGGGCACCGGTCTTCTTATAAGCGCAATCAAAGATGTAATTAAAATAGTTTTATTAGGTAGTTACATATGATATACAATAGACGTGTATAAATAAAAATTATTCTAAACGCGCCTTAAAGATTTTGCTATTTATAATTTATGTATGGGTATATAATTTCTTTGATGTATAATTTAAAACTTTTTTGGCGATTGATTACTAAAAACCACTCGTGTTTAATTGCAGCTGACTTAAAATACTAGGTAGTTATGATCGTTTTTAAATAGGTGATGTTGTCAGCAAAATGGAAGAAAACTGTACATTTTACTAAAATTGTACGTATTATTAAAAAACTCGGGCCTTCGGCCCTCGTGGGAAGGGAGAAGGGAAGGGGGGACGACTCATCTTTACTTCGTATAAATGTATCATATTTGCTATGCAATTTATGGGCGAGAAAGGTGGGAAGGGGCGAGAATGCCTATAGGGGGGTATTAAATGCCTAATGCTTAATTAATTATTAATACAAATTTTCCATTTAAAAGCAAAATGTAATATAGGCAAGGGTTAGGGTTAGATTTAGTGTTTGCATCTAGTTGTGTATTACATTAGTTTTTAAGGCCTTTAGTGATTATGGGTCTAACAAACATTATATTATAAAACATCACAATGTTAAGAATTTGCAGAATTGTTGGGAGAAATTTTTGTTGAATTTGAACAATTTTTAATTAAAAAAATCAAAATTTGGCGAATGGTCATTTTTTCTCCATTGGTCAGTACCAACAGATACTCTATAAGTCAATGATAGCCAAAAAAACGGGGAAAAATATTTGATGCTCACTTTGGCCAATGGTCATTTTTTTCCATTGGTCAGCAGCCAGCACACGGTAAAAATGGATATAAATTCATAAGAGTAAAAAAAACGAAAAAAAAATTTTCGAATCACATTTTGTTTTACCGCGTCTTTGGGTTGTAAATTTCTTTTGCCAGATGTGGATGCGGCTTGTTTGCTGCCTCTGGAACGACTTAACTCTAACTTATGATCTTGAAGGGTATAGCCTTGTAAATCTTTGAGAGCTTCTAAGGTGCTACTTTCCTTTTCGAATGTAACGAAACCGTATCCCATGGAAAGTAATTTGGCTAATGCAATATAGTTATAATGAGTTTCATGAAATGCGAGGCAAACAGTGGTTAAAACAAAGTTTTTGCCAAAATTACTTTCAAGCTTTATAAATTATCTCGAAATAAATAAAAACCATCAATCTATGTATATACATATTTAACATGGTAACAAATGCATTGCATTACCCGCATAATATAACAATAAAATTTTTCAAACAGATTCCACCCCAAATTAAGGCAATAATGAATTCAAACTCATTTAAATCTTAAAAGAAGATTAAAAATTCTTAGGTGGCTATTTACTAAATATTTTTTTGGGTAAAAGATAATGCCATTCTTCATCAGTTTAAATACCTTTTAAAGTGTTTGCAAACCTAGTCTATCCTTTATCAATTAATTACCAATTTATCCTTTTAAAAAGACATACTATATGCCACGTACATGGGCGTAGCCAGCGTTGGAATTAAAGGGGAGGACAATAATCATTTAGGGAGAGGCAAAATGGTCATTTTTTGAAATTTTAGTTATAATTTTAATTAATTTCTACAAATTTTTGGATTTAAAGGGGGCAGCCGCCCCTCCATGCCCCCCCCCGGGTACGCCCATGACCACGTATAACTCACTACATATTCATTCTATGATTTATTCCATAATTTTTACATGGATCACGAGGATGGCGTTTGGTGGCAATTTTGCAGGATAAAATTGTACCGAATCGTTCGAATAATTTACTCAAATCCGATTCCGTCGTAGCAAAATTCAAGTTTTTTACAAACAGGGTGGCGCTAACACCAACTTCTGAATCCACATTCCCTTCTAAGATGGTAATCAAATAGTAAAAAGTAATCACGAAAATAAGCAAATAAGTTTTTTTATGTAAATTGATAATATTGGCTTAGATTTTACACAACAATTATTCCTGCACATAAAAATAATCGTTAAATAATGTAGTAAGATTCTACTTATTAATAGCCTAAACTCATAGTTATATGCTTAATTTTACAAAATAACTAATTTATTAATAAAATAAAAGCTCGGAGATGGTATTTATTGGCTAAATTTCAACCCTAAAAACAAGATATCCATCACTTGTTTTTATTTATAATAAAAATCTTTAAGACTGATCAAGAATTGTTCAAATTAATTGAAATCAACGTTTAATCTTCGAGGAACCTGGTTTATTGTGGCCTGATGTTCCAGAGGTGCTAATACAATCTTCAGGTGCCCATTCTATGTAGATAGGATGGCCTCGAAATTTGGCGTAAGTCAGGGATTGAAAAGCTTGTCTAGCTTCTTGCGGCAGAGCATATTCCACCAAAGCAGTCAAGCCGTAAGGCGGCACTATGAAGCGTTTAATTTGGCCATGTTTTTCGAAGAGGCTTTTCAATTCTTCCACTCGGGTATCTATAAAAATGGTGGTGAAATTCTATTTATCACGATTTAATTAGATAAAATTATATTCTACAAAGATCTTTACGGGTTAAAAATTAAGCTTTCTAAAATATCGTGTTCAAGCTTACACTAAAAACCACACATTTAAGCTTTTATGCTAAAATTAACAATAAAGACGCGATGCCTTTGAGTAATTGAAAAGATCAATACATGGGCGTAGCCAGCATTGGGATTAGAGGGGGGCAATAATGATTTAGGGAAAGGCAAAATAATCATTTTTTGAAATGTTAGCCATAATTTTAATGAATTTCAACAGTTTTTTCATTGGCTACGCCCATGGATCAATATTTGCTATTCATTCATTAGTAAACCAGCATTTAATCACATAAAAACAATACTTAAGCAAAGGGATATTGTTCGTTATTTTAATTATAACCTATCAACCTAAACTCCCAGTGAAATGCCGTTAAAACGGTTTAATTAAAGTTTTGATAATGCCACAATCATCATAATATATAGGTAATAAAGGGTTCAAAATTTACCGGCTTCTAGGTTTTTCACGATGAGAACGGTCTTGCTGCGTTTCTTTCCCACGGTTTGCCCTATTTTACAAGAAATAACGTGCCATAAAAATTAGAGCAAAACTGTTTTGCAAAAAAAACATTTTAGATGATACAAAAATTGAAGAAAGCCAAATCCCGCGTCGTTAAATAAAAACCTTTACCGGCTCCAGATTGTTGGGGAGAGTTTTGAAAGGCTTCGAGATTTACGCCATTTTTCATGAGAAACTCTCGCGTCTCATTAACGATTTCAGTTTCCCCTAGGGCAAGTCTCACGGCCGCACTACCTTTATCCTAAATACCGGCAAATATTTCATTTTTATTGGTCAGAAAACTTATAATTTATAAAATTCTATTTTGTAAATTATTACAAAAAATTAGTTTTTGCTAATAAAGCTATTTTTTCACTTGATTAGTTCGAATGAAACAAAAGAATAACTACTATAGTATAAGGGCACCCCGCTCCCCCAAATAAAATTCTTTATTTGATATTATTTCAATGTAAACAAAAATCTTTGTGGAAATTCAAATTGGAAGTAAGTTTATAAAATTAGCCTTAAGCAGGCACAAATTGATGAGCTAGAGCGTTTTCGAGGTTTCTAAAACTTATCCTTAAACAGAGGTCACTTAGCAAATCCTTAATAGAACTGCGAATAACGCACTTCAAGTTCACAATTTTCATTTTCTGGATGAGAAAATAATATAGGGGCTAAAGGTTCAACAAAAGCAATGATAACGGCAGAGTCGCGCAAAGCGGACGCATAGCTAAATAAGTCGTTGAAACGTTGGTTATAAACTATATTTAAATCCTAATACATAAACCCTATGGTTAAATCTAAAAACTTGACAGCGAAAATTATTTTTAAAACACCTGACCAGAATTTAGACTAAGGAGGAAAGAAATAATGGTTTTTTAATCATAACCTTACTCTATTAAAGGATAAAAAATAGCGAGCCATTGCTTCCCATTGCTGATTTCAGAGGTTAGTAGTGTTGTAAAAACGGCTGGATTTTGTTTGGTCGACCTTCGGTATTAGCCGGCTAAAAATTTATGCGACTAGGAAAAATAGACCAAAAAACCTTTGACCTGTTTATGTTTAGTCGACTAAGATTAAAGGTCGACCAAACGAAACCCAGCCGTTTTTACAACACTGTTCACGCTTCTACTATCAAAAAGTTCAGGTGGTGTTAAAGTTTATCTTCTGTACCTGTCTTTAAGCAACGATATTCAACGCTTCCAAGATTAAGTTTATAGTGAAAATCACCATTTTTTATCGGGTTTACAGTTATTTATCGTTAGCTCTTACTTTGTAATTAGTTTTAGCGTTATCGTCCTGCAGTATGGCCTGCTTGGTGACGTTGTATCGTTGGGCCATAGCGTCGGCGGCTGCATTGGGATTTATGAAAAGCGTATTCCAGTTGCTACCGCTCACATTACGAGCATTTTCTTTGGAATCTTGCTCCGCCTTGCTTTGCTTGTAATGGCCGTCGATCACTGTTGAAGCAAACGAATATAAAATGAGTAGTAGTTTCTATTTGAAAAAATCTAATAAAGGTTTATACATGGGCGTAGCCAGGATTGGAATTAGAAAGGGGGGGGGGCAATAATGCCTTAGGGAGGGGCAAAGTAGTAATATTTAAAATTTAAGGCATAGTTTTAATGAATTTCAACATATTTTTGTTTAGAGGGGGGGGGCAGCAGCCCCTCCCTGCTCCCCCTTGGCTACGCCCATGTTCTGAGATAAATTTCCGGCTTTAGAGGGGGGGGGGCAGCTGCCCCTCCCTGGCTACGCCCATGAGTGTATATGTTATAATTGCTGCCACGATTGTCATTTATTTCATATAAAAACATGTTATGAATTTGCACAATGAATTTGCACAAAGAGTTTGGAAATGATTAAGGGATGATTTTTTAAATAAATCAAAATTCTTTTTGCATATAAGTATTTTATGCCCCCCCCCCTGGCTATGCTCATAGTGAATGTCTTTTTCCTATAAATAATCAAAGTGATATTTTACAAACCCATGTAAAAATCAAACATCTTGTATGATGTACAAAATATTTATCAAAACATCCAAACCGTCCCCCATTAAAAGTGTCAAAGAAAACATATCATTGAGCCTACCAGGAATATTATATATAAAATGATTAATTGATAAAACTTACATGGGCGTAGCCAGCAATGGGATTTGAGGGAGACAAATGATTTATGGAGGGGCAAAATGATCATTTTTTGAAATTTTAGCCATAATTTTAATAAATATCAAAAGATTTTTGGATTTAGATGGGGGTAGTCGCCCCTCCCTGCCCCCTCTTGACTACACCCATGAAAATTTATTTTAGGTCTTGTAATAGCTAAAAAAATACAAGACAACCTAAGTTATTTGGTATATTATTGCCAGATAAAATCGTATTATAATATTTGTAACAACTTCAAATCTTAGAAGATTTTTACCCTTTTAAACAATGTTTTTCATGGATTTATTTTCAGAAATGTTAGAGGGTGTAAAAAACAAATTTTAATTATTATACATCTTCAGATAAATAAAATCAATTAAAATGTAAAGAAATATAAACTCTTGCCTACACACAAACTTATCACTTCTAATAAAACATTCTCTTTAGTTTATATTCTATTTTACATTTATTTTGATTTTATTTCTCTGAAGATGTCCTTTATAAGGATGAAATATTATAATATTTATAATTAATAAATCCATGAAAAACTTCAAATCTGTCTATACCAGCTTTCTGTGGGTTATCTTGTTTGGCCTCTTGGGCGGGAATGAGATGTAGCATACGACCCATGTATATGGTCCCATCCAAGTCCATAAATGCTTTCACCGCATGTTCGGGCATAACAAATGTAATGAAACCAAAACCTTTCAGCCTTTTACTCAATCTGTCTATGGGTAAATTGACTTCTGTCAAGGGACCGTACCTGTCATATTAAAAAAAGACAATATTATTTTAATTCATTACTTAAACCACCAATTTTATTTTCACAATATTTTTTAAAAATTTAGCTAGATTTATACAAGAAAGTAGAAAATTGTGTTAAAAAACTGACTGATAAAAAAGCAAACGTCTTCTAATAAATAATGGAACACAGATTAGTCATGGTTTTCCAATAACTTTAGCATTAAATTTCAAATTTAAGAATAATTAATTTATAACTTTAGAATGAGATATAACTTGGTTTACACTTCTTAAATGTGTGAGAACATAAATATAAAAATCAGTATATACACTTAAATTGAACCAGAAACAAAAGTAATATTAACATTAACCACTTCACAAAATTCATAAATCCTATAAAACCTGATAAAAGATATAGTAACACATCAATATATTAAATACTCAGGTATAATGTTGACCACATTACAACTGTATAATATAAATTCTAATATTTTAAAACTCCTCTATATTCATTTGATTGATGAAAAATATTACTTGCTAAACAATTGTTCAATATCATCTTCTGTACAAATATAAGGCAAATTGCGCATAAAAATTCTTCCAGTCTCTTCAATGGGGGGAGGGCCTTCTCCATCTTGTTGATTAAAATTGGCATTATCCATTAAATGTAAATAATCAGGACGAGCATTTGCAATGTTTTTTGAAGCATTAATATTTTTAGATCCAACTTGATGCTTATTGTATGATTCAATCTCTAAAAAACGATTTTTTAAAATGGCTTTTGAGCGTTTTAAAGCTTTATGGTAATGTTCAATGTCTGTGAAGGTGACTAATGCAAATTTAATTTGATGTTGTTCTTTGGAATTAACTGTCGATGTCTTAGATGCATTTTTAATGAGCTGGACTTTGGTAACATGTAATGGTTCAAAAAATTTAATCAAAGAATTTTTGGTAATCTTTTTAGGTAGATTACTAACTTTAATTACATAAACTTTATCACACGTTTGTTTTTCAATTTGGACAAAATCTTTCTTGCCATTTTTTTCCAGTTGAGAAGAATTAGTAAGTTGAGATTCTTGATTTTCCAAAAGCATGGAATCTCTTTTCACTTTTATATTCATATATTCTTTGTCAGATAGTTTTTCAGACTTAATTTCAATTCCTTCTTCTAAGGCCAAACTTGCATCATCAATCTTAGTAAGGTTTTCTAGAGGAATGATCAAATAGATAAGCTATATAGGAGTTAAGGTTAAAATTTCAAAGTTACACAATAATTATATAACAGATATTAATAATAAACCTGAAGATATATCATCTGGACTAGGTCTGAAAGGTATATCTTCCAAAGCCTATGAAGGTTTGGAAATTTATAATAGTAATATCATAATTTAAAATTACAAACCTTTATTTTTTTCTGATATGCAGAACTGTCCTTCGAGTATTTGCTCCAAGATCGAGGTTTATTTGTTTCTTTAAGGTCAGTGGCAAATTCAACAACAATCCTATATACATTTTAATCTATCAACAAAACAAATTGTCACCTAGATGTATTTATGAATGATTTATTGTATTTCTTTACAGCCTGTTGAGCCTGTCCCTCTTCTTTAAACCCAACAAAAGCAAACTTACGAAATGTACCATCTTGTGCATATTTTAATTGAATGTCTGTGATCTTATCTTTGATAGATATAAAAAAATTTGTTACGTTACCAATCCTTCCGATGAAAAAAGCTTTTTAAGTTTTTCAGGATCTTGGCTAAAGGTGGCTGGCAAATTCTTTACAATTATTCGAGACATTTAAATTGTGCAATGTCTTCTTATTGGTACATTGTCGTGTTGTAAAAACGGCTAGGTTCTGGTTGGTCGACCTCTGGTTTTAGTCGACCAAATATTAATAGACCAAAGGTTTGACCAAAAAATCTTTTGTATGTTAATACAACTAAAAAAACATATTAAAAACCTTTGGTTTGTTAATGTTTAGTCGATTAAACCAAGATCGACCAAACAAAATCCAGCCATTATTACAACACTAGTACATAGGGATCCTCTGCCTCTTAATTCTAATAACTTGGCGAGCATAATCATTAAGAGTACAAATCTTAACCTTAATCAAAAAGTGGAAACAATACAAATATTCCACTACAAGTTTGCTTTACAAAAATTAGATATACCGCCATGTAGAAATAATTCTCTAAATCATTCATAATTTAGAAAAATTTATATACGTGGGGATGTTTTTGTTCATAAATATCTATTAAAAATACATCTGCTTATCTAAAAATGGCAGCTCTTCCTTCCCCTTCTCGCGTCCTAAATTAATTTTTTTACTAACAAAATTGGTTAAAGCTTCAGATTATCATTTTTTCCTACCTAAAATAACACCAATATTATGACCCCACCTCCACCCTTTTAATTAAATACTGATTAATCTCATTGCAATATAGATTATAATTATGAGGGTTAGAGTAGCTCTGTTATATTGAAGTACAATTTTAAGCTTGGTTATTTGAAATATAAAAGATGCGTATACAAAATTACCAGGTTTTGGAAGTTGGCAAAAGCGCATCTACGGATTCGAATTTCTTAATTATGATTAAAAAGTGTAATTCTAAACGGAGCGCAGATCTTAGGAATCAACTATTGCCCTAACTATGGCCAAAAGGTTAGCAATGACAAATCAAGCCTTTAATGCATAATGTGTGTCAAAACCTCATTGTTGTCAACTTAAATTTTAAAGAAATTAAGTTTAGTTTATAATGGTAATATGCGTTTATAAAACAAAGAAAGTACATTAAATGTACTTTGATCACAAAATTATTTGTCCTTGATTAAATACACGTAGATTGCATTCTGATATTCGTCAGTTGGGATTACTACTGACTTCTTTACTTCTATATAATAACAAACAACATAAATTAAAAAAAATTTAATAATCATCCCACTTCTTAAAACAACATTTAAAAATAATGGTTGCAATTCTAGTTTTTATTATTTTTTGTTATTGTATCGATGTAACTCAATAGAAAAGTGTACAATAGAAAGAATCGAGGCAGTCGCCCCCCCCCCTAAATTACGAAAATTTTAATACAAAAACCTTAAAAAAATTTAAGTTTTGCCCCCCTCTAATTGAACTTTTTAACGTTTTGCCCCCCCCCCCCTAATCTAAAACTTGGCTAGGCCCATGCGTATGTCCTTGATCGGTTTATTGAAAGTAGTAGCCAAGTCCCTCGGTAAATTAAAATCCGAGGGTAGCTAATTTCTTAAGCAAATATCAAAATTTATTAAAGCCACATACGACCCCAAAGAATTTTTCTGCATTAGGGATAAAATTACTATTTATATGTAAAATCCAATACAATTTCAATATATGGCTCAATGCCTGCTTATTAATTAAATATATTTTCGCGTGACTTTTAAAAAATGATATTAACAATAATCCTCCAACAACGAAGCGCGCAACAAGAATCACATTTCCTGTTTCTAAACCGGATATTGGTTATAATCATTATCTACCATTTTCAAATTTCTTATATTCCTGTGAAACAAGAAATAACTCTAATGTAAATTTGAAAATTACATTTGTGTTTTTAGAGCTTTATTGACAACAATCCTTGAAGATTGGTTATAATCATCAAATAACATTCTCACTAATGCAAATTTGATTCACTGCCAACAATCCTAATCAATTCTTATATCCCTGTGAAAGAAGAGGTAACTCTAATGCAAATTTGAAAATTACATTTGTGTTTTTAGAGCTTTACTGACAACAATAATTATCCATTCTCAAAATCCACCCGAAGTTGGATTAGCAGGTTATAGATATCAGAGGTCAGATTTGTTAGAATTTTTCAGCCCGAACCCGGCCCGGCCCGATTTTATAATTAATCTGCCCGCCCGAGCCCGCCCGAACCCATCTAAGTGTCCGCCCGGGCCCGCCCGAATCGTTAAAGCTGCCCGAATTGCCCGGCCCGAAATATTAAATTTGCCCGTTAGTCCCGAATTTGTGAGGTCGCAAACAGAGGTCGGATTTGTTAAAATTTTTCTGCCCAAACCCGGCCCGGTCTAAATTTTTAACTAATTCCCCGCCTGAACCCTTCTAAGTGTCCGCTCAGCCATGCCCAAACCATTAGAGCTGCCCGGCCTTATTAATAAAATTTGCCCGTTAGACTAGAAATTATCCAACCCCAAAATCTTTTAACCACTATTACAAAATAAGCATTAAATAATGGCATATTGATCAGAACAAAGATGACAATATTTTATTATTCATAATTATTATGTAAAAATAACAAATCGTCGACAATTTCCGGGGATAATCATGTGCGTCTTTCCTCTATTAATCTTCCTGCGATAGAGAAACTTCTTTCACTTGCAGCACTCGTCGCCGGGATGGCAAAGAGTATTTTTGTTAATCTTGCTAATTTAGGATACCTAAAATAGTTATAATTTTAGATAACTTTAATGTGACTTGTTTTCTTTATTTTTCCACCATATTAAAAGGGAAAATTTTTCATCCACGTCCTTGTCTAAAACATCATTCAAGTATGAATTGATCTCATCTAATGCTGTATCATCTTCATCATCAGCCCATAGCGAATTTTTCTTTTTTCGAGGAAAATCAATTTGATAAAATTTTTGGCATGCCCGAATTGCCCGAATCTTATCAGCGTGCCCGCCCGGGCCCGTCCGAAAAGTAAAACTTAAGACAGTTGCCCGGCCCGGCCCGGCCCGTGGGCCGGGCCGGGCGGGCCGGGCAGCGGGCCGGGCCGGGCATTTCTGACCTCTGATAGATATATCATTATAAATCATATTTTTGCCCACAGACCTGTATACATTTTTAAATTTCTTTTTCTTTGTATATCCACTTTAGTAATTACATGCGCCTTAAGAGAAAATCGATTGGACGGAGGACAGGAAATGCGAATCGAATGCGTAGAGTGCGTACTCTTGGGCTTGAAGATGAACTACAACAGTCTACAACTCTGCCTCAGCCACCCGCACGTGCTCAGCCATTCCCCGCAGGCAACCGCCTACATTTTCTTACCCATCTAATATTGAAAGTTTACGTCGCCATGTTCTCATTGGTACTATGTCTATTGTGTGTCCTCATTGCAATGCCTTGAAATTTGCTGGAGAAACCACTGGAATGTGTTGCGCAGCCGGAAAAGTTAAACTGCCTCACCTTGCAGAACCGCCTGAGCCATTACAAACATTGCTGGCTGGTTATACAACTGATTCTAAACATTTTCTATCTAACATCAGGAAATACAACTCCTGTTTCCAAATGACGTCGTTTGGCGCTGATGTTGTAACCACACAATTCTTGCCTACATTCAAGGTAAAAGGCCAAATTTATCATAAAGCCGGCTCCCTTCTTCCATTGCCAGAAGGGCAACATAAGTTCCTACAACTATATTTTATCGGAGATGATGAGATAGAATTAGGTGCACGCCTCGACATTTTTAGCGTTAAAAAGATCCATCGTTTCACAACTTCAGTTGCTGCTTCATGCTAATAATAATTTAGTGCGTTTGTTCAAAACTGCACTGGACATCTTCAGATACCCACAAAATAGTCATTCATGCTGACAAAACTCCTCCGGGAGAACATGGGAGAAGATTTAATGCCCTTACTATACATGAAGTCGCCATTGTTATAGTTGGGGATCAATTTCAACCTAGAGACATTGTGCTTCATAGGAGAAACAATGCTTTGACACAAGTTGCTGACACTCATCGCTGCTATGACCCCCTTCAATATCCAATTATATTTTGGGATGGTGTTGACGGATATCACTTTAACGTTAAGATGATAAATCCAATCAATGGCGAACCTACAAACTCAAAATGCAGCGCTATGAACTATTATTCATACAGAATAATGATTCGAGCGGACGGGGACAATTTTATTTTAAAATGCCGGCAATTATTCCACCAATACATCGTGGATATGTATGCCAAAATTGAATCGGAGCGCTTGCTATACATCCGCTTAAATCAGACTAAACTTCGCTCAGAAGAATATATCCATTTGCGAGATGCAGTTCGTAACGACTCTAATACCATTAACGTTGGGAGATTAACCATTTTGCCTTCATCTTATACAGGAAGTCCACGCCATATGCATGAAAACGCTCAAGATTCAATTGCGTATGTTCGTAAATACGGTCGTCCGGACCTATTTATAACTTTTAAATGCAACCCAGCGTGGGACGACATAAAAGACCTTTTGTTTCCTGGTCAATTACCTCTCGATAGGCATGACATTACCGCCCGTGTTTTCCGGCAAAAACGTAAATCAAATATTAATCTCATTGTTAAGCATGAGGTATTTGGGTCTGTGCGTTGCTGGATGTATTCAGTCGAATGGCAAAAGAGAGGTTTGCCTCATGCCCATATACTCATATGGCTATATAGCAAGATTACGTCAAACGAAATCGACGCTTTAATATCTGCTGAAATTCCCGACCCCAATTTTCAGAGGTCAGATTTGTTAGGAATTTTCTGCCCGAACCCGGCCCGGTTCAATTCTCTAACCTCATTGCCCGCCCGAACCCTTCTGGTGTCCTCCCGAGCCCGCCCGAAACATTAATGCTGCCCGAAATGCCCGGCCCGAAATATTAAATTTGCCTGTTAGGCCCGAAATTTTGCGACCTCAAATTCTTTCAATATTTAAAAATCGAATGATTTTTTCAAATGAAACTTTTGTACTTTAATTTTAATCATAATTGGTCAAAAAACGTAGTATTTGGTCTTTCTAAAATATTTGAGCTTTGCGATAGCGATGAGTGATAAGGGAATAATAAAGGCGAATTGGAGAAGCCTTGTTAAATCATTTGTTAAAAAAATTAAATGATATTATAATGAAATTTAACACTTTCAGGCGTTGTATCAATTTGGGCGTGACGATTTTGTACTATGTATAGACGGCACATGCGAATTACGAACAATGAAAGAGCTGCATAAATATAAATATTTTAATCCTTTCCATAACCTAGCTAGGGACTTGATGGAAATAAAGGGGTTCTGGCAAAAATTGTAAAAATAACTTGGGGACGGATGGCGATTTTTTTAGCATTTTCATATGCAATTTAATGAAAAGTAACAAAAAAATACACTATCTAAAAAATCTCATTAAGCCCGAATTGCCCGAATCCTATCTTTTTCGTGCCCGCCCGAGCCCGCCCGAAAAAAAATATTTATGACAGTTGCCCGACCCGGCCCACGGGCCGGGCCTGTTCGGGCAGCGGGCCGGGCAATCTGATCTCTGATTTAGATACGATTTGTACCAAATTGTTACGAAAAATATGATACACGGCCCTTGCGGAACACTTAATCCAAGATGGCCATGCATGATAGACGGCAAATGCTCAAAGAGATATCCTCGAAGCTTAGTATGCAATACAATTACCGGCAACGATAGATCTTTGTACAAAAGAAAATAAATAGACGATGGTGGTAACGTGGCAACCATCCCACTGCGGAATGCAACGGTCGAGGTGGATAACTGATGGGTTGTTCCATATTGTCCTCTGCTATTAAATTTATACAAAGCTCACATCAACGTTGAATATTATAACTCCGTTAAATCCATCAAATACATTTGTAAATATGTAAATGGCAGTTTTTACGGTTCAACCAGATAGCATAGCCCAATTATGGAGCCTTCACACCGATGAAATAGCACAGTATCAGGCTGGAAGATACAAAAGCAGTAATGAAGCTGTGTGGCGTATTCTATCCTTCCCCATACATGACCGTAGTCCTGCTGTGGTTCACATAGCCGTGCATCTAGAAAATGGGCAGCGAGTTTATTTTACAAATCCAACAAATCGCCTTAAACCCCCCCGACACAACGCTCACAGCTTTCTTCAAGCTATGCCAACATATTGCGCAGACGCTGCTCTATTCAGAGGTACCTACCTACTACACATGGAATTCGCTTAACAGATCGTTTTGCCATCGCAAACGTGGAAAGTGTGTCGGGACACCCTGAAATATTCGAAGATGATGCGATAGGCCGACTATACACTATCCATCCCAATCAAGATGAATGTTTCTTTCTTCGCATGCTTTTAATTAATGTACGTGGTCCTACATGTTTCCAAGAATTAAAAGTGGTCGACGGTTTTGTACATCCCACTTTACACAATGCATGCCAAGCTATGCATCTATTAGAACACGATAATCATTGGGATGAATGCATCAGTGAGACGTGTCATACTACAAATCCAAAACAAATCCGTGCATTATTTGCGATTATATTGACTTCATGCTCTCCGTCAAATCCTAAATCTTTATGGGATAAATATAAAGCACACATGGCAGAAGATATTATTCATCGGAATAGTACTTTACATCCTATCATTAACATGCCTCAAATGTCACATTTTAATCAAACCTTAATTATTCTTGAAGATTTATGCTTAAAAATCGGGAATAAAGTTTTAATATTTGGGATGCCTGCGCCTAATCGCTCTTCTGCCGCTCTATTACATGCAGAATTCTACCGTGAACTTAATTATAACCAGGAAGATCTTTTGTTTTATGTGGGCTCTAATGTTCCAAGGCCAACACTCCAACAAAAAGCCATTTATGATACAATATTATTAGCTGTTAATAAAAGTTCTGGAGATATTTTTTTCTTAGATGCTCCTGGCGGAACTGGTAAAACATTTTTACTGACTTTACTTCTTGCAACTGTTCGATCCCAAAATGAAATAGCCGTGGCTCTTGCATCTTCCGGAATAGCTGCGACATTGTTGCCTGGTGGTAAAACTGCTCATTCAGCATTAAAATTGCCTTTAAACATTCATTATAGCGAAACTCCCACGTGCAACATTTCCCGAGCATCTGGAATGGGTAAAGTACTAGAAAGGTGCAAACTTATCGTTTGGGATGAATGCACAATGGCCCATAAAAAATCGCTCAAAGCTCTAGATCGTTCTTTGCAAGATTTGCGGCGACATTCCAGACCATTTGGTGGCGCATTTTTATTGCTTGCAGGAGATTTCAGGCAAACTTTACCAGTGCTTCCTCGATCAACCCCTGCTGACGAGATCAATGCTTGCCTAGAATATTCTATTTTGTGGCCTTATGTCAAAACCTTAAATTTAACTACTAATATGCGTGTAATGTTACAAAATCAAGCATGTGAGTTATTCTCCCATCAATTGCTAGAAATTGCAAACGGAACCGTGCCCGTCGATATAAACTCAGGACGGATTTCATTTCCTAATAACTTCTGCCATTTTGTGTCGTCCATAGTGTTTCGATCTCGTCTCGTCTCGGTCTCGGAAACAAAATCTCATCTCGTCTCGGGAGCGATTATGAAAATCTCGATCTCGTCTCGGTATAGAAAAATCTCGGTCTCGTCTCGTCTCGACGAGAATTCTCGTCTCGTCTCGACATTTAAAAAAAAAATATATACGGAATAAATATATTAAATGTTAAAAAATCCAAATTGCAAACTTTTATATTTTTTTTAAAAACTTAAAGATTTAGCGGCGCACGACATTTCATTGACAATATAAAGATATGAATTAATTCATAAAGATAACATTTTCTATAAAAAGTGCAGACTAAAAAAACTATAAATGAATTTGACGTATAGAAAATTAAATTTTATTGTTCTAGCAAATTATAACATTTGTATCAAATTCACTGTGTTTGTCAACTATAAATACACTTAGAAAATTATAGGTTCGCTTATAGTTGACTTATTTGCATAATTAAGCAAATTGAGACTTTATTAACCCTGGCTAAAGCTTTAAAGTAGACTTTAACGCATTTAAGGCAAATGTTTAGGTTCATTGATATTACCATCATCCATTATAGTCTTAAATGTTTATTGCATGGTTAATATAGCGCTATAAACCAAAGTGCGAGTGACTTTTAATGATAATATTCTTATTTACAGAATTGATAACTAGTTGCACATATTAAAACGTAGTAAAAACAGCAATAAAAGCAGCATTATTAGAGGATTAAGAACATAAGGTTTTAAGCTCTCAAAAATCTCAGGCCACCTTAGCTTAATTTGTTAATTATTCAAAATAATTGACCACCAATTTATAATTACCGCATCTTGCAATATCCTTTACTAAAATTTATTAGATTCTAAGCCTAAAATTTTGGAATATTTAATAATGCTATGGATACAAATATGTGATAAATTTATAATGAAATTATTCACATACCCTAAGGGTCAACCATACTAGGTAAATGATTGCCAAATTTTAAATTTTTTCCAAAAAGACAATATTTACTACACTTAGGAATTTCTTAATATCAAATATATTTGTAGTGAAACGAAACTATTAAACGGAGTTCATTTACCTTGAAAGAGATTTGGATATGCACGGTAAAGAGAAAGATTAAGTGAGGAGAATTAACTTGAATTTGAATGTTTATCATTATTAACATCCTTTAATGATATATAGATGCGCAATTTATAATTTTATATATTCCTTACGACTATTGTTATGATTTCTATAAAAAAATACGCTACCAACTCTTTTTACTAAATATCCCATACATATTGATTTACCTTTAATTTTAATACATTAAATGTAAATTATGCAAATTAAAATATATATTAATTTCCTAAAATACGATTCGCAAAAAGTCGAGATCTCGCCGAAAAAATCTCGTATCGTCTCGTCTCGACATCAAAATTCTCGTCTCGATCTCGACTCCATTTTTCAAATTCTCGTCTCGTCTCGGTTTTTCGAGACGAGACGAGACCGAGATTTTTCTCGGTTTTCCCGTATCACTAGTCGTCCAAAACAGCTTTGTTAGAAAAAGTTTTTCCAAATATTAACACCCATTATCAGGATCGAATATGGCTCCGTCAACGGGCTATTCTTGCCCCAAAGAATAAAGACGTCCAAGAACTTAACAATCTCATTCTGTCTACAATTGACGGCACTCCAGTTACCTACGGTTGACACTGTTGTTAATGCTGATGACGCTCGAATTTTTAAATTCGCTAGATCTCCCAGGCATACCACCACACGTTTTGCATTTGAAAATTGGCGTGCCGATTATGATGTTGCGCAATGTTAACCAGCCAAAACTTTGCAACGGCACACGTCTTGCTATTAAACGCTTAATGTGCAACGTTGTTGAGGCCACGATTTTGACTGGACGTTTCACTGGAGAAGATGTCCTCATACCACGGATCCCTTTGATTCCAACAGATTTACCCTTTGAATTCAAAAGATTGCAATTTCCTTTAAAACTCGCATTTGCTATTACCATTAACAAAGCTCAAGGCCAGTCTCTAGAAATTTGTGGTATAGATTTAGAAATTGTTTTTCACATGGACAATTATATGTTGCTTGTTCGCGCGTCGGCAATCCACAAAATTTGTATATCTACACAGATAATAACATGACCAAGAATATTGTCTATCCCCAAGCATTATAGCAATTTGTTCCTTTCTAAGGCAGAAGTTAAGCTGCGAAGCATCTCTTACCCGAACCTACAACTTTCTTTATAACGCCTCACTACTTTTCTGCATGCATAATTAAAGTTAGTATCATTTCTATTTATCCACCCATAACTTTTAGCAATTACCATTAAAGCCAATTAATTTTCCTCGCGTATAATCACCTTTTAAATTCTATAATTTTATATTTATTTTAGCATTTCTCCCCTTTTTATTATGCCAGAGTATTATAACCAAATTTGACGAAACATTCACAAGAAGCTATAATACTGTACGTGTATTACCTTATTCTTCATAAGACCTATCATTGATTTACCCTTTATCCATCAACTTTCCCTTGCAGGTTTTATTTTACTATTTACTTCATTTTTTACATTATACTTTCAGCCAAAATCTTCATACAGCTCTTTATTACCCATACATTATTATAAGCTTTTTATATTTTAATGCTTAGATACTCTTATGAATTATTATTAATAAATATTTTATATCGCTCTTAAATGAATATTATGGATATTTATTTGCATTAGCATTCGGAGGACCTTTCACATTATAAATTATTTTATATATGACCCCATTTTAGATAAGTCTTATTAATAGGTCATACTTATTTAACCACTTAAGGACTGAGCCAAAGCAACGCTTGGCCGGGCACAGCTAGTATACTTATAAAATCACCCGGCTAACTGTTTGCAAATTCTGGTAGAGTTTTTCAAGGAGAACACGAATGATTTTTATTTTTTCCTATACGTCAAGTTATTTGAACTATGTGCTGTCAAAAATGCTAAAAAGGGATTTTGGCGTTTTTCGAACGTCAATATCTTGCAAATTGATCGGTAAATATTAATTTAATAAATTTCATTTGTAAATAAAGGAGAGAAGAATCATTAAAAATGGGAAAAATAATTATGAAGCCTCATATTCTTGTTAGGGATTCTAAACCTTTCCCGATTGTAAATATAAGTCCCTTATTATAAAATACAATTATGAATATGATAACGAGAATTCAAAAGCCATCTCCTTAATCTATGCTATTTACCCATGTTATAATATTGCGCGAAGAGACAAAGGTGAAAGTATTTTAAGAAGTCGAAAAGTGATCAAAGCTTAGCTCGATATGGTCTAGAAGTCAAAGCTCGAAAAACGGTATAAATGGAGATAAAAGTTACAGGCCCAATCGCCTGACCATTTGAAGTACTAAAAATTAGATTGGCTTACATACCTTGCCTCTATTTCAAGAGGGAGGTTTTGCAAAAGAAGTGATTCGGATCTAAAGATCCGTTATAATGTACTACAAGAAAATGCAAAATGGTTGAAGAGAAAAGGTTGCAAATCCATCCTGAGGTAGGAGTTATCTTTTAAAGTTTAACATAGGCAATCGACGCCACGAAAGAAAATTTAATACAAGCTACGAAGATGACGCTGGAGTTTAAGGTATACCAAGCTCGCTAGCATGACGAATGACTCACTTAGAGTAAAATGGGTATTCAAACTCTAGCTGACTTCATTAACGAAAATCAAGAAAGGTGAATGATGTAATCGATATGAATTGAACGAGGTGCAGTGGAAAAGAGAAACAAATCACCTGGTTTTAGAAGGAAAGAGCAAGTGGACAAAATAAATACGGATATAGTCCTTCCTCCCTCACGACATCAAGATTAAGTACAAGATAGATAGGATTAATTAACATAATTAGTGGCATTAATTTTTATCTTAGGTCTATTAAATTTAACGACATTACTTGGGGACCAACGGAATGGGTATCTCGCTCCTAAGGGTAATCTTTACCCCTCAGCTTACCCGTCGAATAAAGTTGTTGTCAGAATTATATAGTAAAATTTTGCGTCTAATTGGTAAAAAGTTTTTTAAAAAAAATTTAATCTGCATAAATTATATAATTACACGTGATACATACAAATATTAAATTAGATAAAGCGTTTAACGCGTGGTGTTTCCATGACGTGTTCATAAATATTATATATTAAATAGCCACGTATGAATACTTTTGATATTTTAGACAGCAAAAAAATAATTGTGACATGCCAATGCAAATTTTATATTTTTTGGTCTCCACCTGATTTGATATATCCTTCAAAGACAAATGTTTCAACCAGGTTCTAGTTATGTTGACGTTGAGTAGGCTTATGACATTTATGTTGACAAGATTATTAGAAATTTGGAAACCATCAGTCCCTGACAGCAAATCAAAATCCATAAACAAAATTAAATCGTCAAAAAAACCAGCGTTATTATCTAAAATCTAAGATTTGTGTCTTTTAGCACTGGTTTAAGTTTATTTTCAACAGTTGTTTGATCCATTTCAGTATATAAATCTAATTTTATGACTCGTATCCAATCATTTCCCTCATTTGACAACCCCAAACTAGACCGACTTTGTAAAATTTGGTCATTGCTTTTAATCTCTTTCAGTGTGGCAGCTAATCTTTCATCTGATCGACCATGTATTATTATATTGAAGTCTAAACGAGCTAATTCAAAGGCAAAGGCACACCCTATCCCATCTGTAGCTCCTGTAATAAATGCCCATGATTTTGGAATTTAACCAAAAGATTCTCTTTACTTGGCTTGAGATGAGTTAACAATGTAAAAAATAATCCCATGAGTTTTGCCAAGTGGGCCAATGTTAATAGACCAGCAAAACAAAAGTGGTGGCAATTGCACACATTGTTACAAGTGGCTATATAATTAACAAATTAAAGTAATTATAGGAAGATTCACCCTAGCAATACTTAAAGATTCACTAGTATAATAGTTACAACAAATGTGTATTATAATGCACCTTACATATTGCCATAAAATGTGGGGGTCATATTTGAAAACTTAAAAATTTCTAACACAATCTGACATCTTACAAAACATTAAAATCCTAAGCTAGCAAAAAAAAAATTATAAATACAAAATCTTTTACTTTTTTGATAAATTATTTTAAATCTGACCTCATGAATTGGTGTCATTTGTTAACTGGTCAAACGCTTCATACCACATTTTGGTAAATATTCAAATTATAAAATAAAGTTATATAAAGAACATTTTTCAATATAAAACCTTATATAAATGTCATAATATAAGTAAGTATACTTCAACCATTTTCACATCCCATATTTGTAAGATTAATTTTATAATTATTTGACTTATCAATTATCTAGTTAATAATCATGGATCCATTGCTAGGCCTCTTCAAACATTAGATTTGAACAATATTACTAGTAAATTAATTATTAAATATAAGTTAGTTGAATACAAATTCATTATTAACGTATTCTAGATGTATTTAGGATAGCTATGGAACAAAATAGATGCAGTGCAATATCTACTTCAACATTTCCACATCCCATATTTATAAGCTAATTTATTTTAATACAATTATTTGACTTATCAAATATTTAGTTGATAATCATGGATCCATTGCTAGGCCTCTTCAAACATTGGATATGAACAATATTACTAGTAAATTAATTAATTATTAAAGGTAAGTTAGTTGAATCCAAATTCATCATTAACGTATTCTAGATGTATTTAGGATAGCTATGGAACAAAATAGGTACATTGCAGTACTACTTCAACCATTTTTACATCTCATAGTATTTTTTTAAACCTACAACTATGGGATGTGAAAATGGTTGAAGGCAAGGCAGGAGCAAACTGAGGACAACTAGAGGCACAATCTATACAAATTAAAAAATAATTTTTTTAAACTTACAACTATGGGATGTGGAAATGGTTGAAGGCAAGACAGGAGCAGACTGAGGGCGACTAGAGGCACAATCTATACAAATTATAATATATTTTTTTTAAACTTACAACTATGGGATGTGGAAATGGTTGAAGTAGATATTGCACTGCACCTATTTTGTTCCATAGCTATCCTAAATACATCTATGAAAACGCATAATGTGGAAAACCGATAATAACGAAAGTACTTACAAACAAGATATATGATCTAAAATATCAAATTAAAAAGTGTTAATTACATAATTAAATATATACAATAAATATAATATATTATATATATAAATATGTGCTGTATATTACATACATTATAATATATCGTTATTACACATATTTAAACCCATCTATATATTCCTAAGTATATAAACACTAAAGATATACATTTACAATTATAAGCACAATATATGATCATAATTTTAGAGATACATATAAAATATGAATAATAATATTAGAATATATTTATATATACATTTATATTAAGGATAGTTTAAAAGTACTATATTTATTTTTATATTTTCTATAAAATAACCATAGTGTATTGAAATACTATAAATATTTCTATTCATTATATATATTTACTTGTACATATAGGCACTATATATAATGCTATGCAAATTTATTTATGCTTATATATATATATACATAATTTTAATCTTTTAAATAATATTTATGTACAATGCATATTTACTTATATATATGTAGGTACTCTATATATTATATGTCTATATAGAACTTACTATCTAGTAAATTAGTTTATCATGTTTAGGTTTTAAAGTTTTTAGGTCTCCCAAATACTATTGGGAGATGCATCATCCCAAATAAAGTTCCTCTCTTATTGCCCAGCTTTTTATATTAAATAGGCAGAACTTACCATCTGTTAGGTATTTTTTTAATTTTTAGATACTAAAATTTTTAAGGTGTCTCTCTTTTTAAGTAATAAAATAACATATAAGTCTGTGAAAAATGATTGATGCTTGACATAATTAGGTTTTTGCTTTAATGTTAAAAATTTTGATTTAGATAGTTCTCTTCAAGTAATAAAACAGCATATAAGTTTGTGAAAAATGATTGTTGCTTGACATAATTAGGTTTTTGCTTTTAAAATGCTAAATATTTTGATTTAGATAGTTCTCTTCAAGTAATAAAATAGCATGTAAGTGTGTGAAAAATGATTGTTGCTTGACTACTTAGGTTTTTTTACAATGCTAAATATATTGATTTAGATAGTTATCTTCAATTAATAAGTTTGACATAATTAAGTTTTTGTTTTTAAAATGCTAATAAATTTTGATTTAGATAGATTTCTTTAAGTAATAAAGCAACATATTTCAAACTTATTTGTGCATTTCAATAAAAAATCTTATATAATATGTACATATTACATGTATTACAGTTTATTAAGTGTCTTTATATAGGTGTAAATATAAAAATCTATATTTATAATTATATATCATGCTTATATAAGTGTAAATGTATATATTTAATGCTTATATACTTAAGAAAATATACACGAGTATAAATATATATAATACCTTAATACAATTATACATCTGAATGTTATTTGTGATCACACATAAGGTGATAAATGGTCAAAGCATTTAATTAATTTTAGTATTTTGATTAAGATATTTTCCTTCAAGTAATATAAAACATATAAGTGTGTAAAAATGATTGTTGTTGACATAATTAGGTTTTTGCTTTCAAAATACTAACAAATTTTGATTTAGATAGATTCCTTGAAGTAATATAACATAAGGTTGTAAGTTTGTGAAAAATTATTGTTGCTTGACATATGGTTTTTGCTTTTAAAATGCTAAGAAACTTAGATAGATCCCCTCAGGTAATAAACAACATATAAATACGTGAAAAATGATTGCTTCTTGACACAATTAAATTTTTGCTTTTAAAATGCTCAACATTTTATTTTTGATAGTTACCTTCAATTAATAAGCTTGACATAATTATGTTTTTGCATTTGAAGTGCTAACAAATTCTGATTTAAATAGACTCTTTCAAGTAATAAAGCAACACATTTTAAACTTATTTGTATTTACAAATCAACTAAAAATATTATTTATTAAAGTGCCTGTATAAGTAGCTATGTATTTAGGTATAAATCTATAATAATAATCATATATTGTGCTTACATAAGTGTAAATGTATATATTTAATGCTTATATACCTATTAATATATAGAGTTTAAATATATTTAATACCTTAATATAATTATACATATGAACACTATTTGTGATCACACATATAGTACCAAATGGTCAAAACATACATATTGGTTTTAGTTCTTTTAACACATATTGTGCGAAATTGCCAATGCATTTGATTAGTTTTCCGTATTTCCAGCTTTCCACATTTTGCGCAGAAGTGAAAATAACGCATTTACAAACTAGATACAAAATCGTAAATAAATATAATAATGGAAAATATAAATTATAATAATTATATATATTAAAATATGTTTGGATTAATAAATACACAAAATATTACATATTATATATAAGATAGCATATATTGTAATACAATATAGTTTTCTAATAAATGCGCTTACATAAAAACGTCTATAGTCATACTAAAACCTATATCATAAGTGGATAAACGTAACTTTGTGAATAGTTAATGAATATATGCAAAAATTTAATAAATTGTAACAATATATAGTTTTCTAATTTGACATAACGTCTATAGCCTAACTAATACCTACATTATAAGTGGATAAACGTAAGTTTGTGCAAGCACATAATAAAATGTAATGCTATATAGTTTTTTAACATTTTATCGGGCAATAAAAATAAATAGTGAATCACAAAACTAAAGAGTGGCGTTTAATACAAAACAAAAATGGGTCCACAAAAATTATTCTGAATAAAAGGTAAGTTGTATGATAAAAACAAAATTTTTAAAGGATAATTTTTAATCGTATTTATTAACCCTGTGGTATCCTCCACCCCCTTACGTGTGTGTTAAGCGATAATTTATATATAGGTCCTCCCACATACATACGCGTAATTTTTAATCCTATTTATGATGAGTTACGATTTTTAGTCCTTTAAGGTCTAGAGTATTTAAGTGAATTTGAAAAATTTTGAATCACGAAAAGAAATGAGTTTAGGTAATTTTAACTATCCTTGATAATGTGTAGAGAAACTTAAATTTAATTTAAAAAACGAAGAAAAAAAATATTTTCGTCTTCCTTGAATTAATAATTTTATAAACAAAAAATATCCAAATGGATATGATGCCATATAAATAAAAAACCATTGAATAAAATAAAAAGGATTCGAGACTATAAAGGCATCATAGATATATAAGCCTAAAAATTTTAAAAAAGGTATTAAAAATATATAATCTAATCGCTATAATTATTATTTAAACGAATTCACATAATGTTTTATCAGCCTAGATATTTACGAAATGTTCCCATTCCTTATATAGAAGTTTAAATGACCTAATAAGTAATAACATCTGTAGAGAGGTAATTGGAGTGCGAAGTGCCTCAGGGGATATGTTATTTACCGATGTGTTGTCAATCAAATTATCGTTAATTGGTGATATGCGGAATGTATTATATACGTTGGAGATACACGTTTTTACTCACTTTCTATTATTGTATCGCTTCGAAACCTGTCTGCAGTAAATAAAGATCCCCACCTACACCATCAATCAATGTAAATATAGCACACACTATTATGGTGCTCAACCTGGAAACGCTAGTAACAAAATAAATAAATTTTTCATTAAGATTCAGGAAAATATTACCTTAAATAAGGTTTTAGGAATATGTAAGTATCGAATTAATAAATTTGCGCGCGAGAGAGAGAGAATTTTGAAGTTTAAGGTTTAGTGATATTGATTCTGAACAATGCTTGTAGGATCCTAATCTTTGTCAAACTAGGAACCCCTAAACCCTTGCCAAGCTGTCAGTTGTCGTGTTAAGTGACTTATCCCATTGATTTCCCTCTCTGCTAGAATTATTATATTAGAAAGTGAGGAGGAAAAAACCAATAAACACTGTGCCTGCGATAACACGAATAATATATTTTTAAATTATTAAGTTATTAATAAATATGACGCTTAAACACGTTCTGATATGCACATTTAAAGAAAATGATGGGTATAACTGAGCTCTAAAATTAATTAAAAAGGTTTCCTAAGTAAACTAATAATGTCATATCGTCAAAATAAATAATTTTAAGCTTTAAAATGAATAAAAAAAAGTTGTATTAATAATGAGGACTGATATAGTAAAGCTTTGTAATAAAGGCTAGCTAAAACCAAAAGATATTTAAAAATAAATTCTAAAATAAAAAATTCTAAGTAATATCTAGAAACTAAATATTAAGTACATAATAAATGTTTGAATTTTGCTATGTATTATTATAACGTGGAACACAGTTAGTAATTTGTACTAAATTAAAAGTTTATTCAAATCAGGTCATATGTTAAATATACAAATTGTATAGACTAGGAATAACCAACATAAACAATATAAAGATATGATGTATATTTCGTTAATACAGATATTACAATTATGGATAGGTTTTAGTTTGTAGAGACAAATAAATGTTTTCATAAGATTAAATCTCTCAATCATTAATTTATTATACCATGCTTTTAAACATCTTGTTTCCAAAGGGTTGCAAATACAAAATTTCAACCCGAACCAGGAGCGAAGTTATCTAACTTTTGCCCCAAAATCCGCCCTTTTTTCTTGTTGGGTCAGCAGGAAAAATTACCTAAAAATAAATATCTAATTATGGGGGAGGGGGGGGGGGGGGAAGGTAAATTTTGTGTCAAAGTTCGATTAAACAAAAACTTATTAAATTAGTAAAATCTCACTTTAGCCAGTGGTCATTTTTTTTATTGGTCAGTAGCCAGCAAACGGCCACCTAGCCTATATTACAAAAATGCTACACTTTAGCCAGTGGTCATTTTTTTTTGGTCAGTAGCCAGGACACGGTCAAAAAGTCATATTATCAATGGTATTAACAAGAACAATAAAAAAAAATATATAAAAATTTAATTAAAAAAAAAATAAAAATTTCGCCCTCTCCGGGATTTGAACCAGCAATTAAGAATTTGCCCTCGCCGGAATTCGAACCCACATCAGTAGAGGCATAGGCTTTTGTAGGGGCACAGGGATCCACATCAGTAGAGGCATAGACCCTTGTAGGGGAGGGCATAGGGTAATTATAAATGTTAACCTAATATACCCATTCAAAAACGGTAGAAAAAAAAATCGATTTATTTGGTCAATGGTCATTTTTTTTATTGGTCAGGAGCCAGCGGACGGTCAAAAAGTCATATTATCAATGGTATTTACAAGAACAAAATATTAATTTAATTTAAAAATTAAAAAAAAATTCGTCCTCTCCTGGGCTTAAACTCGAACCTGCAAGTCAGAAAGCCGGGGAAAATAATTTGGTGGACGACGGACGGACGGACAGACAACAAAAAACGAGCCCATAAATTGCATAGCAATTAAAAACTCAGAAGAGCTTTAGAAAAAATACTCACCAAGGGGATTCGATCAATAATTATAAGTTAATAGGTATAGTGTAAAAATATGAATTTTTCAGTAACTTAACAAAAATAAGGGCGTAGCCAGCCATTGAAATTAAAGAGGGGCAACAATGATTGGTGGGGGGGGGCAAAATGATCAGTTTTTGAATTTTAGCCATGATTTTAATAAATTTCAACAAAATTTTGAATTTAGGGGGAGGGCAGCCTCTCCTTACTGCCCCCATCCTTGGCTACGCCCATCAATTTTAGAAGTATATTTTTTTAGTAAATTACAAAATATATTTTCATGGAATTTAAATTAATTTCTTATTTACATATGACAAGGAAATTAAAAAATGTTTACCATTTGTAATTAAGTTTCCTGCGCATAAATTTCTTTTATGACTCATTAGATGCCGCCCTAATCAACGAAATATACACAATTTGGCCAATGGTCATTATTTTCATTGGTCAGTAGCCAGGACACGGTCAAAAAAGATATAAATACATAAGAGACGAAAAAAACGTAATAATTTCAAATCACAATTTGGCCAATGGTCATTTTTTCCATTGGTCAGTAACAAGAGACGGTCTATAAATACATACGAGTCAAAAAATACGAAAAAAAAATTTCGATTCACACTTTGGCCATTGGTGATTTTTTTCCATTGGTCATTAGTCAGCGGACGGCCAAAAAATTATATTATCAATGATAGTAACAAAAACAATATATTAATTTGAAAATGAAACGAAAAAAAATTCGATATATACTTTGGCCAATGGTGATTTTTTCATTGGTCAGTTGCCAACGGACGGCCAAAAAGCCATATTATCAAGGTTATTAACAAGAACAATATATTAATTTAATTTTAAAAAAATAAAAATTTTGCCCTCTCCGGGATTTGAACCCACATCAGTAGAGGCATATGCTTTTGTAGGGGCAGGGACCCATATCAATAGAG
This sequence comes from Gordius sp. MW1, assembly GCA_964036665.1. Taxonomy (NCBI): domain Eukaryota; kingdom Metazoa; phylum Nematomorpha; class Gordioida; order Gordea; family Gordiidae; genus Gordius; species Gordius sp. MW1. Next base: position 35,155,503 of record OZ038526.1, on the reverse strand, counting down.
GTATAGAACCTTGTAGGGGAGGGCATAGGGTAAATATCAATGTTAACCTAATATAACTATTCAAAAACGAAAAAATATTTCGATTTATACGTTGGCCAATGGTCATTTTTTTTATTGGTCAGTAGCCAGCGGAAGGTCAAAAAGTCATATTATCAATGGTATTAACAAGAACAATATATTAATTTAATTAAAAAAAAATAAAAATTTTGCCCTCTCCGGGATTTGAACCCACATCAGTAGAGGCATAGGCACTTCTACGGAAGGGTATAGGGTATTTATCAATGTTAACCTAACATACCCAATTCAAAAACGAAAAAAAATCTTGATTTATACTTTGGCAATGGTCATTTTTTTTATTGGTTAGTAGCCAGCGGAAGGTCAAAAAGTCATATTATCATTGGTATTAAATTAACAAGAACAATATATTAATTTATTTAAAAATAAAATTTTGCCCTCTCCGGGATTTGAACCCACATCAGTAGAGGCATAGGCTTTTGTAGGGGCACAGGAACCCATATCAGTAGAGGCATAGGCCCATGTAGGGGAGGGCATAGGGTAATTATCAATGTTAACCTAATATACCAATTCAAAAACCAAAAAAAAAATCTCGATTTATTTGGCCAATGGTCATTTTTTTCATTGGTCGGTAGCCAGCGGACGGTCAAAAAGTCATATTATCAATGGTATTAACAAGAACAAAATATTTAAAAAAAATTTGTCCTCTCCGGGATTTGAACCCACATCAATAGAAGGCTTTTGTAGGGGCACAGGGACCCATATCAGTAGAGGCATAGGCCCTTGAAGGGGAGGGCATACATAGGGTAATTATCAATGTTAACCTAATATACCAATTCAAAAACAAAAAAAATTTCGATTTATTTGGCCAATGGTCATTTTTTTCATTGGTCATTAGCCAGCAGAAGGTCAAAAAGTCATATTATCAATAATATTAACAAGAACAAAATATTAATTTAATTTAAAAAAAAAAATTTGTCCTCTCCGGGGCTTGAACTCGAGCCTCCAGGTCAGAAAGCTGGGGTAAATAACTTGGTGGACAACGGACATACAACGGACGGACGACGGACGGACAACAAAAAACGAGCCCATAAATTGCCTAGCAATTAATACAATAGAAATTAGACTTAATTTAATACAAACAATTGTCGTCGAAACATAAAGTATGATCGTAACAATCTAGAATACGTTAATGATAAATTTGAATTCAACTAACTTATATTTAATAATTAATTTAATAGTAATATTGTTCATATCCAATGTTTGAAGAGGCCTCGCAATGGATCCATGATTATCAACTAAATATTTGATAAGTCAAATATTTATATTAAAATTAATTAGCTTACAACTATGGGATGTGGAAAGAATGAAGTCAGGGTTTCTTTCAGAAAAAATGCACCGGGGGGGGGGGGGTATTTTCAACTTTCGGGGGGGGGGGGGTAAAATTTTTTTTAATTGCTAAACCATTTTGTATAATATTTACTGATTTTTATTGGTGATATAAGTGATATATAAATAGATACATACACGCATAATCATTAAATAAATACATGTAATATTTTAACGGGCAAGTGTTCTTTTAAGAAAGTATGTTGTAAAGAGAACAGACAGAGCATAAAGCCCCACCTAAGGCTTCATCAAAAATTAGCCATTTGTATTTAGATGTCCATGAAATCATAAATTTATATGATGGTTTAAGTTTCAAATCTTGCCCATGTTTTTCACTTTCAGAGACTGAGCAATTAGGAGAGCTGTCAATACACTCATCTTTATCAATATATATTAATAAAATAAAAACAACTTGCATAATTTTAATTACCAGCATTTTTATCATAAGAAAAAGAAGAGACAGTTTTCCCCACGCAGAATTACAATTTTCATCTTGACCTAAAACATGAAAATAAATATATATAATATTTCTATATTAAAACCAAAATCTTTATTGCCTCTTTCAGAGTTCATGTGGATTTCATTGCTGGAAGCAGAATAATATCTGCCTTTATATATATATTTAAAATACCTAATGCTTAAAAATAATTACCATAATTTCCCATAGTAAGGGATAAAACAAGTGTTTTTTTTAATTCAGTCCCATCTTTACCTATTACATACAAACGTATTCATGTCTTATTTTATATAAACACAAATACCATACATAATTAAAATTATTCCAAATTAAATCATATTTACCATCTTTTTTATTTTTTTTTTTTTTTTTTATTTTGTGAAAAGTTTATTTGTTAAAAATCCGCTGACTCTTTTTTATTAGGCTTTTCTTTTTTACTAAAGTAGTGTAAAAGAGTACTTTTATATTTACCAGACATCTGCAACTCAAAATAAGCATATTATATCAATAAAAAACAAACAATAGAATCTCTTACTAATAATAATTCTTTTTAAGTTTATAAGTAAGATAGTGATTTAAAAATTCTAAAAGCATTTATTGATGTTTATTTACCTACTGATATTTTTTAATTAAAGATAATTTGTAACTTTCAAGATTGATTAGGGTTCACAGTTGTTAAAAAATGATGTCTATGAATGATTTCTACCTGATTTGTAAAAAAATTTAATTTCGCCAATTTTATATTTTTTATTGACAAATTAAAATAATTTATTGAATTTCAATTTTAGCCTATTAATATAATTTATGACTTCATGATGGAACTTGAGTTCATGCTTCCTTCAATCAAAACTCTCCGGGGGGGTATTTGAAATTGCCCGGAGGGGAGGTCTGAAGGAAACCCTGGTTGAAGTAGATATTGCACTGCATCGATTTTGCTCCATAACTATCCCAAATAAATCTAGAATACATTAATGATGAATTTGTATTCATCTAACTTATATAATAATTAATTTTCTAGTAATATTATTCATATTTAACGTTTGTAGAGACTCAGCAATATCCATTATCTGGATAAGATATACTAGCAGTATTGTTCATATTCAATATTTGTTGAGGTTCAGCAATGCATCCATAATTTAGATAAGCTAAACTAGCAGTAATGTTAATATCCAATATTTGTTGAGGTTCAGCAATGCATCCATAGTTTGGGTAAGCCATATATAAAATAAGTGCAAATAATTATAAATTACTTTTATGTGGGATATTATCATGCTCACGGGTTAAGGTTAAATTTTCCTTAAAGTAGAAGCCTCTTCCAGAACAATACATCGACACTTATAATAAACACGCTTATCTCTTCCAATATTCACTTTAATGTACTGATAATTTTTATAAACTAAAATAGATTTTTTTCTTTGGGATAAAATAAATTTAACATCAAACATTTTACACTTGAAAAATTTAAAACAAACGGTAATATCAGCCGCGTTCTGATTGGTTTAAGTGAATAGGTGAGTTTTGGTTAGATTAGATGAGTATAACTGATGACCTGTTGTTAAATGGAACCTGCGCTTGTAAAAATAGATTAGTTTCAAATAGCGAAAGCATAGAATATTGCAATGCATTATCATGATAAAATATGAGATACAAGAGGCATGTTCCTTTCTAAGATTTTTTCAGTTCATTTAATTGGGGGTTGGTAAAGGTTTTCGAAATTTATCATATCCCTTAGGTAAACTTTGGCATAATGTTTGATCGTCAAGCTTTAAAACTATAACTCTTATATATATTATAACTAGACAAAGCTTTAAATAAAGTATGTAAATATAATTATAATTATAGGGGAAATTAAATCAATGCAAACTCTACGAGAAACATAGTCCAAAATCCTACTTAAAAAGTTAAGTTATAACGAATAATAATAATTTATCGGGTGGACATAATATCGCACTATAAAAGATGTTCAGCAATACCAGAAGTAGTTTTTATAGTAATTTAGGTAGCAATCCAGGGAGTAGCAAGGAGGAATGAGGAATAGCTTTAAAAGATTAATAAATAATAATTAACAAAGCTATGGTCAAATTCAAAAAAACCTCCTACTTCTATCCCTTTACTAAGTTTTTGCCGCCCTTAAAATTTATAAGTATTGATTTTAATGAAAAACAAAAACTTTCTTTAGGTCCTGTCTAAATTTTCTATAGGGTGATCGAATGTCGTCTTTATAAGATTAGTATGATAGTGGACGTTGTGGCTTGCAATTTCTAGCACTTGTTTATTATTGAGAATATTTTGAAACAATGTTCATATATCAAATTTTTATGTAAAGGTGTTTTTTACACTTAACTGTGATGACCATAAAGCTTTTTATCACTCCAAAAAGTCATTTATAGGGCCGCGGTCTTTGGTTTAGTTTTAAAGGCAGGTTACTTTTAAAATTGATATTGGCGGGGAAGTGGAGGGGTTGATCTTTAAAACTCAAATCGACCAAAGGCTTTAGTTTTAATATCTGTCAAATTTTCATTTTTTATAATTTTTTACAAACCGATAGCTAGAAAAACCATGTTTAAAAATTATAATTAAAATCATTGCTTCAAAATGAGTGTTTTAAATTTATAATGAAATTTTAATTTATGTAGCATCCCGTCCATCTCCTCAGGAGATCAGGACACTCACACATGAGCTTATAGGGGGGGGGGGGGGGGGGTGTTGAAGTCTGGTAACCAAACCATATAATTTTAATAAAACCATATTTTTAGTTAAATATAAAGAAATTTTGTATTTGGGGTGGGCTCCCGTTACTACCTCTTACTTTTTAGACCCAAGAGTATTTTGAAGCTCAAATTTGTGTGTCAAAATAGTTAAAAAAAATTCCATTTGAAGTTCTATGTTACATTACATTAATAGTATTATATTACTTGTTATAAAAACGAGTTGTCATAGGGCTCATATAAGATGTATTTTTAAAATAAGACCGTTTAATCCTATCTTAATTAATACTAAATTTTCTACAGAACTGCATAAAATTGATGATTGATTATTGGTAATTCCAATAATATTTTACTTGAAATAAACCCGTGCAAGATTAATATCGATTGGAAAATCTAATCAAGCACATCACATATGGTTGTTCTCTAGGATCCCATAAGCTACTAAAGTAACTAATATTACTCCTATAATACACATGTTTAGCCCCATCAAATTTTAAGTTATTTTATATTATTGTATACCTAAGATTTGTAACATTTTACTAGATTAATTCTAAATTAATTCCTGTTTAATTAAGGCATCATTTACTATATGGCATCTGGTTTGTTTCCATGAGCTTTGTGGCGTTTTAAAAGGGATTATTCCCATCAACCCTCATACATCCAAATTCCTGCCAATTGACGCAACTAAGACCCACCTTTGTTTCAAATGTCAAAGCGACTTTATTAAAAGATTCCACAACTATTGCAATTTTTCCCAAAGCCTTAATTAAAAAATTTATAAAATTTGAAAAATAACTCCTTAGGTATCGTTTCGTTTAATTGGTTGATTATTCTCCGTGCTTAATTGCAAAAAAAACCGCGAATGAATCGAGGTAGATTGGCTATCGCTAAAAGGAATACGAGAGAAAAAAGAAAGTGTACTGGGCTTTATTCACAAGGAGATAACGACGTGGTAAAAATCATGATTTAAAAATTAATTATATAAACCATTTTGAATTTAGCTAAATTTTTCAAAATTTGATAATCTAACATAAACTTATCTGCCTTCTCCCCCCAAATGCTTTAATTAGAAAATATTTATAAAAAAGTATCATCGAAAACAACATCCATTTATCCCCTCTCTATCTAACTTTGCTAAACTCACAAAGGTTTATAATATAATTAGTACCTACTCAAAAAAACATTTTTTTAACCGAGTTGTTAAAGGGGACTTTGTTGATTTTGTGTAGACAAAGGCGTAGTCAGGGGGAGGCGGGGAAGCGGCTGCCCCCCCCCTCTAAATAAAAAATGGAAAATGGCAGAAATTTGAAAAAATTACTATTTTGCCCCTCCCTAGATCATTATTGCCCCCCTCTAATCTCAATCCTGGCTAAGCCCATGGGTGTAGACTTGTTATTATATGAATCCGATCATGGGCGTAGCCAGGGGGGGCTAATAACAAAAAAAATTTCAATGCAAAAATCCTTAAAATTTTTGTTAGGGGGGGGGACCCCCCCCCTAATCCAAAACCTGGCTACGTCCATGAATTTGATATTCCATCTATCACGAACTTCTATATTACGAACCTATATACTAAGGTAATCAATTTGGCAGGGCGCACGTGTTATAAAAATATCATGCTGACACCAATCTAATTTAACAAATCAATATTGGCCTAAATTGCTTGAAGAGTTTATATGATAGACTGGGTTAAAAACCTTGTGGTATCGCTTATTTAAACAGTATAAAATTGAAAATTTATAATTTGTTCTAATTAATTTCCCAAGCTCGTTATATATTAAATCGTTAAAATTACAAAATATTTAATGTAAAAAAATATCATATAAGATCGATTTTAATTAATGCTTTTTGATTTGTGCCCATTTCAAATTAATTAACATTACCTAATAATAGTGTTATAAATTAAGCTATGCTGGGGTGAAGATCAAGTTCTACATTTTTAAAAGGCCAAACGTTTTAGGTCCTGAGTCGAAATTTTTAAAGCAGATCAAAATGTATAGTATCTTTTTATTAGTCGACCTTTGGTGTGGTTTTAAGTGTTTTGGTTTGGGGGAAAATATTTATTTTTGTTTAAATTGTTTAGTAAACAATGTATGAATTAAATAGGTTTTTTTTGATGTTTTGAATTTAATGATCTTTTTATGACTTTGAAATAACATGGATGTAGACAGCATTTGTTATTGTTATTATTATTAATGAGAGCGAAATCACGCAGAAACATTTTATATTAGTTATATTCTAAATTTTGTGAAAATTACAGACGGCTGATACGGATCCCGTAGAGAATGTTAATGATAACGAAGTTTTCCCAGAATCTCCCTTAGAAACAATCGTAAACATCTTAAAAAATTTGATAATATTTATATTTAAATTTTAAAATTTACTTTAATTAAGATTTTATCTGTAGAGTTTCGAAATTCCAACAATTAACAAACAACCAGATAGGTAATTCACTTTTATATTTCAAACAATTATAGTTATAAGAAACTTATATTTTTTCTCTAGTGTTTTTTAGCATTGATGAAACCATGATTATAACCTTCGAGAGTATACTTGTGGGCATGGCCGTAGTCAAGATAATGATTTAGGAAGAGACAAAATTATAAATTTTTAAAATTTCACCAATACTTATATCTTTGATAAAATTTTGGATTTGGAGGGGGGCAGCAGCCCCTCCCTGCCACCCCCTGGCTACGCCCATGGGTATCTCCATTCTTAAAATGATCGTAATTTTAACACAAATAAAAGAACGCTTCCTTATTTTTAAATTTAAGTTTATTAAAGCCCTTATAAGTTTGTCATTTAAATATAAGTAGCAGGTAAAAATTTGTCTGCAGTTCACTAAACCCAAAGAATATTTAAAAAAATCGAAATGTTGTGATTTACTTTTGTTAATGAACCATACAGCTAATAAAAGTTATAAAATGCAAATAGTTTTAAAAAAATAATAAAAAAATAAAAAATAAAATGATTTTACAACAACAACAACAAAAAATATAAGAATTTAAAATATGGTCATTTTTAGACTTGTTTCTAACTTTAAAGGCACTTTCTGGCTTAGAGCCTGCGTATAATTCTTAGTAATACGTATGTATAACAAGTTTTTGCATGCACAAGATAATGGTTTTAAACCTATATTTGTTTGGCTTGTTTGAAATATATTGACGATAGTTTGATAGACGCAATCATAAATTGAAGTATACTCCATAACATTTTAAAAAAGCTCTACAAAAGTATCAATAACTGTAAAATTTTAAGTTTAAAATTTATTTTGAATGTTATATATAGGCTTAAATTACTATTTTTAAAAAATATAAAAAAAAATTGAAAAAAGTTTTTATAAAAGAAAAAAGTAAAAAAACTATAGGATCCCAAACGCTTATATCTTCAGGAATATTGGGGCAACCCATGAAATTTTCAGATTAATAAAATATTGGAAAACCAAAGTTTTAAAGGTAAAACTTTTAAGTGTTATTAAATTAACACTTTCATGGGACTTTTCAGACCCCACAAGTTATCTCGAGGGTTAAATTAACTAATAATATAAATCGAACGTAGTTATCACATAATATTTGTTCTAAAAATCGCAAATTTTTTTTGTCCAAACTAAAAATTGAAAAAAAGACATCATTTTTAACACTAGGAAAATGAACGTGACGAAATCTATAAATGATGCAAATCTTGGTATAATTCACATCTTATTGGCCTGCCCTAACTGATATTTTAATATTTAATTACTCTAAAAATGTTAATTTCTTAATATTAAATTATTAAAATAAATTAGTTGAGAATACACATATTATTTATACCAAATTAGTTTCTAATTTAAAATTGTATTTACATCCCCACTTTTAACCTTATAATAAATAATATCTCTTTCATTATTTGAATTCGAGGACATAACTAAAACAAAAATATAAAAAATATAAAATGTCGATAAAATAAAAAAATAATTGTTTTATCATTAAAACCAATATTTTCATACTTTATGTTTAAGTTCCTGTCCTGACGATGAAAATAAACCAACATGCCCTTTACATAAATCCAAAACTTTTCCACTGGCTAAAGCATTTGCCGATAGACAAGTATCCATTGGACAAGATGATGACCAACTCAATATTGAATCTCCAAATTCTCAAGACTTCAATTCTGAACAAACACAAGACGCTGATAAAGTTTACATTTAACATATATTTATATATTACATTTTCTTTCTATGATTGTTTATCACCTGGGCTGGTGGTCAGCCCTTCCAACTAGAGGTCGGCGCGGGCCTAATTTTTTATTTATGGCCCGCCCACTCACGGTGGTATTAAAAAAAATTCACGCACACTCACGCTTACCACTAAAATTTTTTTGACCCGACCCGCCCGCTCACGAAAGGCAATATTTTGATTCACGCACGTCACGCCCGAAAATTCACGGTGATTTAAATTAAAATTGGTAAACTATAATTATACACTTTTTTGAATTTATTCTATTTATTTCTATAATTCCATATCAAAAAATAAATGCAATTTATAAATCGAAATTTATATTTAAAAAAAGAATAATATCCATGTTTTTTGATTTTAATTGAGTACGCCTTTTTTCCAACAAGCGATTGGCTACAGAAAACAATCTTTCACTAGATGCCGAACTTGCAGGGGCGGATAAAATTTTACTCGCTAATTTTTTCAAAAAAGAAAACGAATTTTCATGCTTCCAAAACTTCAAAATACTATCATTATTATTTGTCTTTTGAGCGATGAATCTTTTAAGTTCATCCTCGCAGCTTTTTTCAATAGATGGTGAGGGTTCATCAGTATCATCTAGAAATTCTCTAAATGTTTCATTTAGAAAATTAGGTTTTTTGTGAGTGTAGGACAAATTATGACAGCTAATATGGTTTTTGCATTGACTTATTCATATCATATTTTATGACATTTAGCATTTTTATGGTAGTTCCGATAATCTATCCTTAAAAATAGGTTCACTCGGATGTTGTTTACAAAATGCTAAAGATTTTTTGTTTTCAAAAACTAACCTTTTTTTTAAAAAATTAAATTAAATAATATATATATTTCTTAAAATTATAAATCTGCAAATTTATATTAATAAAAAACAATTTTAAAAATTAAAATTTCCGTGATTTATGGAAATTTGTGTTTACGCCCACTCACGCACGGGGAAAATTTTGGAAAGGCCCGTCACGCCCAGTCACACCTATTCATTTAAAATTTCTTCACATTCACGCCGTGGCCCACCGTGACACGATGGGTCACGCGTAATTTCACGGCCCGCGCCCACCTCTACTTCCAACATTAGTTTCTCTTTGTCTCTATATTTACATAGATCTTTATTTATCTTGTGCATTATTCATATCGTGCCTTATTTTATGATGCCATGAAAGCTTGGGTCTTCCTCTTTTTCGTTATCCTGCGAAATTTATCTTCTCAATTTTCTTTCGACCTAGCTATCGTCTTTACATGGCCATACCATCTTAGTCTGTTTGTTATGAGCTTTGTCTTTATAGATCTTGTGCCCAGATTTCTATTTATTTCTTCATATCGTTTATGTTTTTTTGCTTACCCCTAACATCCATTTTAGCATTCTCATCCCCATGGACGTTGGGTGCGAGACTTGATAGGCTGCTCATGCCATATGTTGCATATGGTTGATTGCGTGTCAAATTTTCCTCCATTTTGAAGAGAACAATTGGTGTATTTTAACCATGTAATTTTGCCCTATTACAGTCAATTTACCTTCCTCACTAGTTAATAAATTAAAACGAACTTCAATAAATCAATATGTTACAAAATATTGATGGCGCTATATTATTAAACAGACTTTAATCGCATTTTTTACATTTTTAATTCTTATATGTTGTGTAAATGAAATTTATTTTAAAATGCTGTTTTTGATATCTACCCAATCCAATATTTTTTTATTTACCTTTTTAAGATTATTTAATTTCCGAAAATTACTAATTTCTATATCATCACCACTTTACCATGTGCACATCAAAATGGTGGAAAAAATGGTACACATTTTGTGCGTTGATGAGCAAAGTCTATCTAGTCTATAAGTGCTGCTTTTCCCTCTTATAATAGCCCATTTATGAATTAAGTTCATAATGCCACAGTCCAAAATGCCACGCTGAATATCACGAAAAATTAAATCTCAAATGGGGAGGGAATTTGATGTGCATCTAATCCTAACCCTAACTAAAACGCTGACCTAAAACACTACCCTGAACCTTAACCCTGTCCCTTAAAGTTTTATAGTGCAGCAATAATTGTTAAATGCATACGCATGCGCATTATTAATGCGCAGCTATCTGATTGGTCTGTTAAATGCATACGCATCATAAAAATGGAAATTATGCGCTTGCGCAATGAGTAATTTGATTGACGAATCTCACGATTGTGAGATTCGTAAAACGTTAGATTCAGTGGTATTTTGGACTGTGGTATTTTGAAATGATACCCCCATTTATTGGGATGTTTTTGTCACATAGAATGTCTGTTAAATCTCTCCATTTAATCCGAAATTTATTTATGCTTGGCTTTCTTTATAAATTCCATCCGCTTGAAATTTTGATCCTAGATTATTATCATAGATATATCCTCTCTTTATTATAAGTGTTTTTTTAACCTACAAAAATTGAAAGTTTGATCTTGTGTGCCTATGGTTTTTCATAGCCCTAAAAAGTCTTTTCATACGCCAAGGTTATTATAAAAGGGGCAATATAATGATAAAAAATTGACCTTGTTTTGATTCCATGGGCGTAGCCAAGAATTGGAGAGGGGGGGGGAATAAATTATTTTCCTAATTTTTAACGCTAATTAAATTAAAAATTAAATAATTTTTGGATTTAAGGGGGCAGCCACCCTTCTTGCTTCGCCATGGACACTTTTATAAAAGTCACTAAAACGCGTAATTGTTATAAATTAAACATATTATTTTGCACAGAAATAAGAGTTTGCAACCATAGATTAATAAAACCATAGACTTACTAAAAGCTGATAATAAATAATTAAGGCTGTGTTTGTGGTCATGTTTATGGTATATATTATCAAATTAAACGTTATTCCCTTTATTGAATAATTAAATGACAAACTTAAGTATGGAAAGTTAATCAGCTTTAATATTCTCCTCAGTCCTCATTATGCTTTCTTTCATAAATTTTGCAATTTATCACTCCACAAGAAGTGCGCATATTCAAAAAAGTCCACATAAAATGGCGATCTGAGTTGCTTAATAAATTTTAACGCAAAAAACAGCTGTTCATTTTTCTATAGTAGTGTTGTAAAAACGGCTGGGTTTGTTTGGTCGATCTTTGGTTTAACTAATACTAGCGGTCGACTCTGGTTTGTTTTTTAGATTTGGACCAAGCCTAGAGGTCGACAAAGAAAAACAGACCAAAAAATCTTTGTCTGTTTAGTCGACTAAAACCTAAGGTCGACCAAACAAAACCCAGCCGTTTTTACAACACTAGTCTGCTGTAGTATGATTAGTCTATGTTTGCAACTTATTTTTACAAATTTTTAGATATGATTGTAAATCCCATTTTTATTATTTATAGCTTAGTTCATTGTTGGAGGAAGAGCGAGAAACAAACGCATTTTTGAGTAAACAGCTCGAAACTAGTGAAACCAAAATTCACAGCTTGGAAAAGGAGATTAATCGATTGAAAAAGGCATATTATATAATACATAAAATTTTATTATATTAATAAAGTATTTATGCCTTTAAATCAAAATTTCAAATACAAATTTTAAAGTTTTATAAATATATTTCTAAAGGAAATTGAAAAAATTAAAGATTCAAAGAAAGACTTATAGTTCGCGAGGTACAACAAACTTTTCATCATTCCAAATCAATTTTATTTCGTTTTTTAAAACAATGTTGAGCGACAATATATACTACAAAAACTTTCATTATATTGTATAATATAAAATATAAATTACTAATAAAACATCGTCTTGCTCGACAAATAATAATATACATGGGGAAATATAAATCTTTGATTCATTAATAAATTTCGTTTAATTAATAAATATTTCTTTTAAAAATTGTATAAATAAAAATTTTCAAATAATTAAAATTCACACGATTGGTTTGTCTATAAATTATCTAAAATTAATGAGGGCCTGATGCTGTGGCATTGAAATTGCCTCCTGATATTCTTTAATAAAAGTTTTTTCCAGGTTAGTGCTCAATTCTAAAGATTCTCTATACTGATTTTCGTTATTTGTAGCTTGATACATTTCTAAAACAAATAAATTATATGATATTTAATAAAGTAAAAAACAAGTAAATGAACGAGAAAATATATTTTCATACAAGCAGAGCTATTAAAATTTCTCGTTAAACCGCCCTCAAATATAATTTAATTTGTAATTTCATTAAAAATTCTAATACTTTAAATTAAAAAATTGGATTAGATGCCTAAACAAAGGATTTAAATGCATTTGACCCTCTTTATAAACTAGCCTATAAAGTAGGAAAGAAAACTATATAATCTGATGAATTAACTTTTTACTTGTGTCACAAATTGATTATATAGTATTTTAATATCATTAAAAATTCTAATACTTTAATTAATAAATTGGATTAGATGCCTAAACAAAGGATTTAAATGCATTTGACCCTCTTTATAAACTAGCCTATAAAGTAGGAAAGAAAACTATATAATCTGATGAATTAACTTTTTACTTGTGTCACAAATTGATTATATAGTATTTTAATACTTAAAACTTAACTAAATATATAGAATTAATAGTCCACACACATCGGAGTTAACACTTCTTAATGTTTAACAAAAATCAATTGGTTCGATGTGGATCAGTTAACTAGTTAAAATAGGGTTTAAGCCAAGCCTTTGATAACTTTTTGTGTGTTTTTAACAGAAATCAAAAACTTGCAAGATTTTTCTTTAGCAATGGTATACCAAACGTAAGTCTAGGCCCGGCCCGAGCCCGTTAAATTATTTTACGACCCGTTGGAGCCCGGCCCGCGGGTAGAGCCGGGCCGTGCAGGCCTTTAATCCTTACTGACTTATAAAAGAGTTTCAATGCAGTACCAAATATCAAGCCATTTATAATCTAGGGATGACTTATAACTTAAGGAAGAACACAAACAAAAAAAATGAACAAAGTTTAAAAAGGTTCCTGTAAGCTAGACATGGAGAGATCTTAAAAACTATAATAAAAAGCCAAAATATAAGTATATAAGCTAGAAAGTTTACGTTAAACAAAAAAATATTGAATCGAAACAAAAAACAAGAATAATTAATTGAATGTTAATCAAACTGCATATATATGAATAGGCCGAAGAAAAAACGAGAGAAAAAATTAAACTAAATATATAAAATAAGGTATAAACTAACTAGGAACTCTCTTAAGAATAAAAAAAACACAAAGAAAATACATTAAAAAGGTATTTTTCATCGAAAAAGTAAAATATTAAATAATATAATCGAAATAATGAAACAACTGAGTTCTTTTAACTATTAAAATTCGGAAGAACTATTGCATTCAAAAAATTTATACATACGTCTATAAAGGACTGAGGCCCATATTTGGGAACAAGGATCTTGAATTTTAACTGAAAGCTGGCAACCAGGGTTTAACATGGTTAAACAATCCTAACAATAAAAATAAATAACATTACAAAATTTACACATTTGCGTAAATTTTGATTTTTTTGTTTTAAAGATATAAAGTTAGTTTATTGATATATGAATCTGAACATAATATTAAATACTACAATTTATAATAATAATATCAAAGAACATTTCTTTTAGGGCTTGTCTTAATATCGGATTGAGATTCAAATCGCGCGAATTTATGTCTAAATATCCGATGAAATTTCAAGGGTCAAACTTGGTTGTAATTAAAAATATTTTGTTTTTTGATAATTAAAAACGTTTTTTTTGTTTATTTCAACTCTTGAGATTAAGTCTAAACTTTGCTGATACCTAAAAATTTAAAACCGTACAACATTTATTAGGAAAAATTTTGCATCTCACAAAATCGCTCTTATGTTATGCGTCTGAAATGAAAATCTGCTGTAAATCGGATATTAAGACACGGCTATGTTAAAACCTTATGACGATTTTTGCTGCTCAGCAAAATCCGATAGTAAGACACGCCCTTAGAAGAGGCCAGGAATCAAAAGAAGATTTAAAATTAAATTTTTTAAATTGTAATATGCACTTGAAAATTTTGGGAGTGAATGAAAATTTGGCCCAATAAAAGGAGGCTAAAGGCCGTCATGCGGTTTATATCTTCGGCATTCGACATCTTCAATGCTTCCCGCAAATACTTCCTAAAATTGAATAAAACAATGAACATAAAAGACAAAACTAAAAGTCTGTTTAAATGAAAATTCAAAAGTCTAAGCTATAAGTTGCCGTTAATAATTAAGTTTACCACAAAATATAGAAAATATATTGTAGCTTCTGAAGTAAACGAAAAAATAAACAATATAACATTGCAAAAGTACTTTTCATAGATTTTTATGAAGCAAAACAATCTTTTTTATACAAAAAATAACATTTTTACATTGCAAAATTTATCTTTATGTTTGTGAAGGAAAACCATGATTTTTATCCAAAAATTATCTGTAGCAAATTTATAACAAAACATTTTTCATTTAATTCTTAACATTGATTCAATAAATTTAAAACGACAAGAGTTCTCTTCAATTAAGCAGCCAAACTAATATATGTAGATAAAAAAATAAAGTATACTTGGCTTCGTTAAAATCTCGACGGCAAAAGTACCAGAGAGAATAGACGAAATTGGCAGCAGAACGAAATATGTAAGGTCTGGGAGGGCATTGACAAACAATAAATTAAGGTAAAATTATAATTTTACCAAGAATATCAATTTAGCAAAAAGTTAAAAAATATTAATTTTAAGAGATGAGATGGTCATTCTTTAAAACTTGCAACGCAAAATATCTCGTTAATCAGACACTAGTGTTGTAAAAACAGCTTGGTTTTGTTTGGTCTAAGAGTAACGGTCGAATCTGTCTGTTTCACACATTTCGACTAAGTCTAGAGGCCGACTAAAATAAATAGATCAAAAATTCTTTGGTCTGTTTATGTTTCCACAGGTCGACCAAACAAAATCCAGCGCCGTTTTTACGACACTGACATGTAATCTGAGAACGGCTAAAATTCAATCTTGATTTATATGTAATTACAAAAGAATAAATGAAAATTATAATCGACCAATCACTCAATTTACATAGAGTTTTTTATAAGCGCCTATAAGATAAAACTACATATCGATTCTAAACAAAAAACGACGGCCATAAAACGAGGCAAGGGTCCTAAAAATTAAATCCAAACAACATAAGATTTGCAATATGATACAAGTCGATTAATACCATAAACTGCATTGCTAGTAATTATCTTTAATCCCAAGAAAGAGGGGGCGGGGGGTACAATAAATATTATCATGGGCGTAGCCAGGGTTTGAATTAGAGGGGGGGGGGCATAAATGATTTAGGCAGGGGCAAAATGATAATTCTGCCAAATTTAAGCCATAATTAGATTAAATTTTGGATATTTTTTGGATTACTAGGGGGGGGGCAGTCGCTTCTCCTTGTCCCCTCCCTAGCTACGCCCATAAATCTTGTTTAATAAATCTCACGTTGATTCCGATATGTGATCGGGATTGAGTATTTCCAACATTCTACCAATATCACCTTCTACCGGCAAATTGCCGTGATTCAAGTGCAAGTACATGAGGAGTAAATTGAAGGAACAAAACATACCCCTCTTAGCTGCCGTGAAGGATCCTTGAATATCGTGACCCATGTTCATAGGCTTAGAAGTTGAAGACGCAAAATAACATAGATAGTACATATATTAATTTAATGTGCCTGGGGTGTTGTAAAAAAACGGCGGGGTTTTGTTTGGTGGACCTTTAGGCTTGTCGACTAAACATAAACAAACCAAAGGTTTCACTAAAACCAATGGTCGACCAAACAAAACCCAGCCCTTTTTACCACGCTAATCCGACCTTCCGCGGGAAAAAAATGGCAATCGAATAATGGCAATTTCTTTTTTACAAACTAGGTAAATGGTAAATATATTCAAATGGTGGGGCTAAGCAAAGTAACACGAGTCAATATGTGTGGAATTAAAAAGTAAAAATTTTCTCTTCATTTCTCTTCGTTTTCATTAATTAAAAATGAGTTTCAATTTTAAACTCTATACTTTAAAGTGTTTCAACTGTTTTTGTAGTCGGCCTGACCCCATGCTTTTTAGGTTTTAAATTATATTTTAACGCTAATTTAAAAACAAAATGCTCATAGTAAAAATGTACTAAATAAATATTTGTGGCCCGTTTAAATTGGAATGTAGATATCTACAGCAATTCAAGCAAACTTTTTAAAATCAGATAACCACACCTTTCTTTACATGTTACAATCATATTTTATGAAATTTCAAAAAAGTTAATTCATTTATCAAACGGTTGGAAGCCAAAACAATGAAATGAAACTGATAACTAGCCATAAATTAATTTTAAAGCATGCATAAATACTTTTAAATTTAAAGAATAAATGTGTTATTAAAAACTGCAAAACTTATAGTAAGAAGTCTAATATAAATGTTAAAAACAATGTCGCATTCAACAAGTAATTTATTACATACAAATATTGTTGTTATAACGATTTACCTGCAGCCTAACAGTGTTGAGGTGCATCTGTGCTTTTTCATATTCTTTCATCGAAAGGCAATACAGGCCCTGCAATTATATAAGAATTTATAAGAAAAACGTCCAAAACTAATTTTAAAATCATAATAATAGCCATAGTTAAAAATGTTTAAGGTTATGTCTTTATTATAAATTAAATAGGCCATTATACCAGATAAGCTAGATATACATTATTTGCAGCACTTATAAATATCCATCCATATACGTTTACAAAAGCGCATGGGCGTAGCCAAGGGGGGGGGCAGGGAGGGGCGACTGCCCCCCTCTAAATCCAAAAAAATGTTGAAATTCATTAAAATTATGGCTAAAATTTCAAAAAATGTTCATTTTGCCCCTCCCTAAATATCCTTAAATCATTATTGCCCCCCCCCCCCTCTAATTCCAAAGCTGGCTACGCCCATGTAAAAGCGACGTACTTGAAATGTTTTCCGTAGTCACACTCAACGGCTGGTTGTTTGGTCCATCTTTAATTTAACTTAGACTAACGGTCAACTCTGGTCTGTTTTTCAAATTTCGACTAAGCCTCGAGGTCGACTAAGAAACTCAGACCACAAAACATTTGGTCTGTTTATGTTGAATCGACTAAAACCAAAGGTTGGCCAACAAAACTTAGCCGTTTTTACAACACTAACACATTCACTATAGGCAAATTAAAATTTAAGGATAAGCTTCACAAGCATGTTGCCCTGTATTTAAGGATTTTGCAACTTTATAGATAATAAAGATCAATTATTCTCAGGCTCCCCACTTACTCATTTAAAAATTTCAAATCTCAAAGAATGTAATAATAAAAAAATATTCATGTGCAAAAATGGAGATAACAATTTTTACCAAGAACAATTGAAGCCTGATGTTGTGGGATTTGTCATCTCGACGCAAAACCTGAGAGCCGTTGGTTGATGTGTGGAAAAAACATCTTTGAATCTTTCAGTCAATATAAACCAAAATTATCAAAGAAACTGGTATTATATAATCACAAAAAAAAATTAATCAATAATTACCAAACGTTTTTGATCACTGTCCCACCCCCTAAGGGTTAAAAAATAATAAAAACACTCATCCATATATATATCACTAATTAAATATGTGTGAAAACTTTAAACATTGCTCCTTTAACATAAAATACTGTAGCAAAGATGTGTAACAAATTTTATTATGGCAAAAGTTACTTTTAGCCTAAAAATTTATAGGGAAAACATTATTGTGCCTTTTATTAATTCAAAGAATGAGCAGGGGTATAACTATTTTTAAATATTAAAAAAGACAAATTTAAATCATAATATACATAAATGTTTTGAAGTAGTGGTTAATTAGTTTAGATAACAATATATCATATATAAACAAAATGCTTATTATTCTATTTAAAGAGGTATATTTAAGCTAACCTAAGAAACTTATATTCCACACCTTTGCACCACCCCTTCCCAAAAAGTCTTTTGTTTTGGAAATCAATGGATTGATCATTAAAAACATATGTTAAATAATAAAAATAAACCCAAGATGAATAAAACTCAGCAAGTTGAAATTGTATGTTCCACCATGGGAGTAGCCAGCATTGGGATTAGAGGGGGGCAATAATGATTTAAGGGGGGGGGGGGGCAAAATGATCATTTTTTGAAATTTTAACTATAATTTTAATAATTTTTTGAATTGAGAGGCAGCAGCCACCCCTCCCTGCCCCGCCTTGGCTACGCCCATGTTTTGCACTTTTAAGGTATTTTATAAAAACCAAACAGGGTCTTTTATTTGCAATTAATGTTAAAAAATTTAAAAGTCTTAGAAATTTAAATTGTTTTAAAAACTAATTTGAATTTTCTATGACAATTTTATAAATGAAAATTTTTGTTATGAATGAATGAAAACTTCTGTAGAAGCAGACGAATATTTTCCCATCACGAGGTGCGAAACGATAGAATATTCTCGAAAGGCAGTCTCAAATTTAGACAATAAGTTTATGGGTGATAATTGGTTGTTTGAAAAATCTATGTACTGAGAGCGATCATTCAATGTGTTGTGTTCAGCTAAATTAAAATAATAAAGCAATAATCGGAATCATTATTTGTCATTTCAACGCTATCGCAATTTTCGAATGTTTACTTCGCATATGATTTTTATAGTTTCATTTAATAAAAAATGCCTATTAAAAAAAATATATTAAAGGTAAAATACAACACTTAAAAAAAATATTTTGCTTTATAAAACCTTTTAGAGATTCAACTTGAGCAAGGCCTTTATCAATGTATTTCAACGCGCGCTCCATGTATCCAACTTGCAAGGCATGTACTATGATAAGCTGTAAGTGTAATATCATTTGAATATATTTATCAAAATAATATTTATGTAAAAAAGAAGTGTGGTTTAATTAAGTATACCATATAGGCCATCAAGATTATATAATGTTTAGGCAACCAAACCATCTCAATGCCACCTTTTTCATTTTAAATAAACTAATTTACATATAAAATATACTGTCGTCTTCTTGATTTCTTGCATTATAGCTTTGTAGTATTTGCTGCAATTTTTTCAAATAAGGTTTAACTGATTTCCCCTAATAAAACACCGTAATTGTTAATTTATGTTTCTATCAAAAAATATGCATTAATTGATAATTATATATATAATGGTGAAATACCTTTCCTTGTATAAGGTAAGAAGTAATTTGTATTAACAGAGTATTGAGCATCAAATTTTCCTTTTTTATGATGTGCTGAATTTTCTTTAAAAAGGAATTGATTAACTCAATAGTTTCATCCAATTTTTGCCCATCATTAGTTAAAATTAAAATCTAAAAAATTAGACATATTGTGTATATTTTACTAGAGCTTGACTTAGATAAATAAAAAGAGTGTGCTCATTATGATATAGCTTTGCAGTCTCTAAACCACGTTCAATACAATTTAATGCTTGTTTACAATCTTTTACATTTATATAGGTTTGCTAATATATAATTAAAATAATAAAACATTTAATATAATTACTGCTAACTCAATCACAAAAATGGAGTACCACAAAGAGTTGTTTGTTGAGATGTTAAGGCATTGATTTAATATTTTTTCAGACTCTCGATACAATCCCTTAATAATGTATAATAAATTTCAATAAATTATACCTGTATTTGGTAAATTTTTGACAGAAATATTGCTGCTGTGTATTTTATTTCTATGTGCATAAATTTAGCTAAGAAATTTTACATAAATTATAACAAAAATTGGAATTAATGAAAAAAAGGATATGATACTGGAATACCACTATAGATAAATAATATACTGCATGTCAATTTAAAAACTTACAGCTTTCTCAAAATAGGTTTTAGATATATCTGTATCATTAAACGTGTAAAATAAAATTTTGCCTATTTTCAAGTAAACACTATAATGAATTTCTGGCTCTACTGGTAAATTTAATATAGCTTTAAGACATTTGAGGCTTAGCAAGCAATTATTATAAGGTTCCACCCTAAATTTTTCTGCAAGTCCTAAGAGAGTCAAATAAGTATCTTCAAGTTCAGGGTCCATGTTTATGCCCAACTTCAAAAATTACAAGCCCATATGTTATCCTATTAATATCAAGTCAATTAAGTACCATATTAAAATGCCTCGAGTGTCTAGTAACACCTATTCACATCTCTTATTAAAAAATCAGAATATTAGAATTAGATGGTACCTATTCACACCCTTCATTATAATTTGAATACATAACAGACATTGAATTTTAGATATTTGAATATCTTACGATTTACCAATGTTATTTAAATTGACCTCAAATGGTATATAAACACGAATTCTTGGCGTTATTTATTCATTACATCTTTGGGTTATAATCATAGACTAGATAGACTGCTCACCAACGCACAAATTGTGTACCCTTTTTTCCACTTTTTGATGTGAACATGGTAAAGTGGGGATCATATAGAAATTAGTAATTTTCGCAAATTAAATAATCTTAAAAAGGTAAATAAAAAATAATGAATTGGGTAGATATCAAAAACAGCATTTTAAAATAAATATCATTTACACAATACATAAAGGGGAAAAATGTAAAAACTGCGATTAAAGTTTGTTTAATAATATAGCGCCATTAATATTTTGTATAATATTTTTATTGACGTTCGTTTTAATTTATATACTAGTGAGGAAGGTAAATTGACTGTTATAGGGCAAAATTATATGGTTAAAATAAAATACACCAGTTGCTCTCTTAAAAATCTAGGAAAATTTGACACACAATTAACCATATGCGACATATGACATGAGCAGTCTATCTAGTCTATGGTTATAATACACTTACTACACATTTAGTAATAAGATAGGACTTAAACGTCTACAAGTTTGTCCCTAGAACCATAGACAAATACAATATATTGGCGAAAAACAATTTTGACAACTATATTATTCTCTCTTTCTCATCCACTCCCACCCACTTTTTGTGTGCTTGGCTGTAAATGGAGGTGGGAGTGAAAGAGAAAGAGAAAGAGAAAGAGAAAGAGAAAGAGAAAAGGAGATAGTGAAGTGGTAGTAAACATCGCGTGTAGTATGTACTCATCAGACCTAGTAGGATAAATTTTGATAACGGGAAAATTTTTATTTAAACGCAAATTTAAATATAGAGGTAAAAAAACTAAAATAATGGACCTATAGATAAACTTAAATCTATAGGAATTTATATTTTCCAGTATACATTAAAAATGACATGGCAATATAGCCAAAATAAGGTTTTAATGGGTATTTTTGCACCTTGAACCTCGTTCATCTAAAGAATTAGGCTTGAGCAAAAATGGAAACAGATTATGCAAAATTCTATCAAAATTATTGGTTTGATTGCGGGATGGAATCGCAAAGCTTGTAAACCCGTGTAATTTTTTAACGTGCAAAAATTTCATTTAAAATGCAGCAAAATAAAAAATAATGTTTTTGGGAAGGGTCCAGACTTAGCGTGCTTATCAATAATCTAATCACAGGCCACGACCGGGCTTGAAATTTTTCGTAATGGTAGGCAATTATACCTGAAGGCCCGGGCATATCTCTAACTCAAACAAAGGCTTTATTTAGCGTATATAGAAAATTTGAAGGCTCTTTGCAAATTGCCTCCTTGGAAGAGAG
This sequence comes from Gordius sp. MW1, assembly GCA_964036665.1. Classification (NCBI taxonomy): domain Eukaryota; kingdom Metazoa; phylum Nematomorpha; class Gordioida; order Gordea; family Gordiidae; genus Gordius; species Gordius sp. MW1. Next base: position 35,133,116 of record OZ038526.1, on the reverse strand, counting down.
ACAACAAGCGGAATAAGGTGACAAATTTTGAATAATTTAACTGTTATGCTTTTTCTAAGTACAAACATATTAATGAATATATTATTCATGCTTTTATCAAAACCCATTGTAGATATTAAATGTATATAATTTTAATTATTATTGTTTAATGTAAATTTTTTGCCACAAAATTATCTTCCCCCTCCCCCACCTTTGGATAATTCTACCTATGCCACCGATGTATATAATAATAATAAAAACTAGTTTAATAATAGGTATTTTTTATCAAACTTTTTGAACCCTCCCCCCCCCCCTTTGAGGCAATCTTGAGTACGCCACTCGCTTTGAATTCCAGTCTCTCGCTCTCCCCCTTTTTATGCTAATCTTCTGATCAAAGTTGTAAACTGTAGGTTTTATATATTTACAGCAATTAGATATATTTATACATAGTAGCTAATAGAACTTCAACACCAAAGTATGTAAATAATATTAAAAGCTTATTTAATTGGCAGGTTTAATAAAATTCAAATATATAAAAATTGATTACTACGTTACAATAATTCAAAATATAAATATATTATCTATCATTTTCTTTAGTTCCTTTGCTTATCGCTGCGTCATACAAAATAAATTATCCCTTATGATCTTACACTCGCTCACAAAAAGAAGAGCATCATTAAAAAAACGATCATTTAAAGCTAGCAAAAGTGATTCTAAAAATTCAAATATCATCTAGCACATTCCAATAGAGTTTAACAAATCGCTTTCGGAGTTTAACCTTATAACTGTAGGTCTGAACCCGGATCGACGTATGCCTAACGATCCTGATATGCGCATATGTGATCGAATCAATAAAACCATATACTTGTTACTATAGAATAGTTAGTTTGTGGTTAAATTCAGGGTCAAGTTTAGAAACAATATTACAAAACGCATTTAGTTTTGATGATATCATATATGAGTTTCTTACGATCATTACCCTATTTAGTAAAATTTGTAGTCATTTGCTATACTCGGGTACACTTTTAAAAAAGAGTCCACAACTTCATAAGTTTGCTGAAATTAGGCAATGCATACGATATTTTATTCAAGTATTTTTTGTTTAAATGCATTTGGGACCTTTCTTTCAGTTTCCTATCGCAAAGAAGCGAAAATCTTGATTCGTCATTACTTTTTTACTACAATGTTTTTGAAAAAATTTCTTATTTGAAAAGTATTGTGAACATAAATTCTAAATTATTTGCGCTAATCCATGTTTCTTATCGATGAGTATTGAGTATACAACTTTTTTGGAAATAGTTAGATCTTCTCTCTTAGACAGCGTTGTCTAGTTATAAAAATACTTCTTAATATTGGCTTCTGATAAATCTAGTTCAAAATAAACCAACATCGACACCATTAAATTGATAAATATTTTTTTATCGAAATGCATAATCTGTAAATACAATAGTTTAAAATACTGAGAGGTTAATATAAAATATGCAATATAGGTATGTAATAATAAAGGAAACAAGCTCTAGAAAGAATTTTCTTTGGATTGAAAAGTAAAGAGTACATTTTGACCATGATTTTTGCCGACCTAATCAAAATAAATTCATTGTTTAATTATAGCATTTCTATATGTAAAACTTACGTCTATGTAAAGTTCGGTACCGTCATTCACAACTCTATTGTCGACTTCATATATGTAACGGGTCATGTTAATTTGTTTGTCAACATCATATCTCCCTATTACTTCAACCAATCTCAAAACTATTAAATATAAATTGTATGATTAGTTTATTACTTAAGTCGCTTAATGCTTAAAAATGAAAACAGACTAGTGCATTAAGGACAGCCCAAACTCAAGATCCTTAAAATGATCTCAGGCCAGAATATCGCTTATAAGCTTTCTTGTACGTGAGAACGAATTTAGGCGAGGTCAATTTTTAAAACGATCCATCATGGTCAAATGAATATTTTATCTTCCAATTTTAATTTTATTCATAGATTCTACATGGAGGGATTTTTGTTTCTTATAATATTGCTACGACAGTTGGACACGCCCAGAATATCGCTTATAAGCTTTATTGTAAATGGGAACTATTAGGCCAGGTCAATTTTTAAAACGATCAATCATGTTCAAATTATTTTTTTACCATTTTTAATTTTATTGATAAATTCTACATAGAGGGATTTTCATTTCTTGTAATATTGCTACGACATGCATTCTTTAAGTTTTTTAATACCCTTGAGATCAATAGCAGCACGTGGTAGAGTCAAAGTAGCTAAATCAGCTCCAGAGGATGGTTCTTCTATGATAGCTTTTCTGACAGCATTACTATTGATGCCTAATTCTTGTCCCTCCAGATAAGTTGCATGTCTTAGATTTATCTTATTATTTTGATATCTAAATTCTATATTATAATATAATTTATACAATAATTATTAATTAAAATAATGATATAGACCAATTCAAGCTGATCCATTGCTACATTAAAATTAATTATATTTAACGATTAAGATTTTGATAAATGTCACTTAATTTTTTCTAATTAGTAGCCTATCATGTTATATAAAGGATGACCTGACGGTCAAGAATAAATGATCTATCATTATTTAATAGTGTTGTGAAAAGGCTGGGATTTGTTTGGTCGACCTTTGTTTTAGTTGATTAAACATAAACAGACCAAAGGTTTAGTCTGCTTTTGTTAGACGACCTCTAGGAAAACTGAAAAACAAACCAAAGTCGCTCTTTAATCTTAGTTAAACCAAAGGTCGACCAAACAAAACCCAGCGGTTTTTACAACACTAATTATTTACAATCTCTGTTAGTAATTTGATATTTTTAATCGAGAACTTTAAATTTGTAGCAAAATGCCAAACTCATCTTATAGGTTTATAGAATTTCATATAACTATTGTAACTCTGCAATAACTCACCAATTCTCACATTCGATCCTGCTGTCTTTTCTATGGTTAGATAAAGGCTACAATTTTTTATTATCAGAAACTTGCGAATACTTTGATCAAAATCTATGGAATTTTACGGAGTTGAATTAAATATCTTGAAATATACTTGGAGCTAAATTGTAAATATCATGTGATGTCAGCAGCTTGAATTTGTAATTTTTTTCCGCATTCGAAATTCTATTGGCTATAAAACAGCCTCCTACAAGATCTTGAAGATTACTTCTATTCTTTCCTCCAATCTCTATGTAAATTTTTTAATATAAATTATTAAGGAATAAGGCATTATTTTTATTAATAATTTATCAGAATTTAAGAATTTATTGTATAAATGTTATTAAATTTACCAATTGGAGCAAGACGTGATTTTGATATGCTGATCTTAGCTGATTGACAATTTTGTTGACAAGCAAAAAACACTACAACAACCATAAGAGCGGTCCACTTGAAAAACATTTTAGATATATTGAAAACAATAAAATTTGAAACCTTTTATATGATTTTATTTAGTTGCTATTCCCCCGAAATACACATTTTTCTAAATACTAGCGTTATTTGATTAAGAATTTATTAATGACAACTAATCGCATTGTATTTTAAAAATTAGGTACTAAATTTAACCGGTTTTACCCTATGTTAGTAAATTTTAACTGAAAGCTAATTAAAAATCCAAATATACTTATGGCTTTGAATTCACTACATTGAATGAACCATGTAAAATTAGTAATGCATTCTTAGATTAAAATTAATAAATTGTAAAATCGAATACAATCTCAATCCATGGATCGATGCCAGCTCATTAATTTAATATATTTTTGCATACAACATACTTAATTATTTGGAGCTACAAAAATGAATTTAGTTTTAAACAAATAATATTACCTTGTAATAGGTTTAAGAGGAATATTAGCTAGATAGTATTTAACCTTTTCGTTATTTATTTAATGAAAGTGTATAATGCTTCAAAATTTAGTTTAGCAAATGAATCAAGTAAATATTTAACTATACTTAAATAAACAGGGAGATTTGACGATATATTCAAATAATATAAATAACAATTTATTATTTACACTCTTATAATAAAATACTTTGCAAAGTTAAATATAAAAATATAACTTAAGAATTGAGAAATTATAAATTTTTTACAAAAATAATCATTAGATATAAAAATAAATTTATTTATTCTTAATTATTCGAAGACGTTATCAATTTTAAAGCCATCCAATACGGATACCAAATGTATAATATATTTAAATATTTTAAGGTTACGTTATTATTTTTCTAATTAAAACAGGCAAAATGGGTCAGTTTTTTTAAGTCAATCGTGCATTTTTTATAGAACCTTAATTCTTGGATCTTCTGGAAGGATAAATTAGCTATAATAAGAAATATGTGACACGAGAGTATTTGAGCTTTTTTTACATTTATTGACTAATAAATGTTAGGTACTTATATTTAATAACAAAAAAATATGAAAAATTATTAGATTTCAAGCATGCCACTTGCTATTCGATCCGCGTCGGGGTCAATTGATCTCTTCTAACTAGTTTAGTCATATAATCAAACTTAACTCCTCTTTCGTATCATTTAATATTGATTAGTTTAGATTTTTAACATCAATATCCAGGGTCAATATTGAGATATTAGCAAATTAATAAACGAAGAATTCTATTAACGATTCCACAACCATAATAAAAAATTTTAGCATCATTAATTAATTGGTGGAAAATTTATATACAAATCCATAAACGGACCTGACTAATTCTCATTTTTCCACAGCCTTTAAATTATATTAATTGCTATGCAATTTATGGGCTCACTTTCCATTTTGTTTGTCACGCTCTTCTTGTCACGCACCGAATGTCTTGTCACGCTGTTTACTTTTTTTTACCACTGAGACCGCTTGGAATTCGAAAAAGCCGTATTTGTAATTTTTGTTAATTTTTTTAAACTAGTTTGTGGGTTCGAATGGAGGTCCAAATTTTTTTATTTATTTAATTTTTAACTAATATTTGTTATTGTTACTACCGTTGATAATATGGCTTTTTGACCTTCCGCTGGCTGCTGACCAATGGAATAAAAGGACCATTGGTCGAAATGTAAATCAAAATTATTTTTTTCGTTTTTTTGGCTCTTATGAGTTATTGTTACTACCGTTGATAATATGACTTTTTAATCGTCCGCTGGCTGCTGACTACTGAAAAAGATGACCATTGGCCAAAGTGTGAATCGAAATTTTTTTTTTCGTTTTTTGGCTAACATTGATAATTACCTTATGCCCTAGAGCCTATGCCTCTACTGATATGGGTCCCTGTGCCCCCCCCCCTACAAAGGCTTATGCCTCTCCAGATGTGGGGTTCGAAACACCGAGAGGCCAAATTTTTTTATTTTTTTTTTAAATTAATATAATGTTTTTGTTACTACCATTGCTAATATGAATTTTTGACCGTACATTGGCTGCTGACCAATGAAAAAATCGACCATTGGCCAAAGTGTGAATCGAAATTATTTTTTTCGTTTTTTTTACTATTATGATTGTTCCTGTTACTACCGTTGCTAATATGAATTTTTGGCCGTCCACTGGCTGTTGACCAATGGAATAAAATGACCATTGGCCAAAATGTGAATCGAAATTATTTTTTTTGTTTTTTTTACTATTTTTAAATAATGCAAGATATAGTTGACTTTATATGTAATATTTAAAACAATACGAGGTATTTAATAAATTCCATGCATAGCGTAGTGAATATTAAATAATTATATTGGGACTTATGAACGACTTATGAACTTTATAAGTGTCCATAAGTTTTGTCACTTTAAACTTTCAACAAATTATACTTTAATCTATTAAGATTAAGAAGGATTAATTTTACATAATTTGTCTAATTCTCGTCGCAATTTTCGTACTGTTTGTGAAGTTTATGGGTCAAGTGCGTAATAAAATAAGAACTTTAAATTCATATGTATCCCTAAAAGGTTTTTATTTTGGGCACCTAAAGTCATATTTAGATATTGCCAATCCGAAAAATTTTATCAATCCAGGCCACTTTAAGAGATTTGATGACGAGCATTTTAATTACTGCATTGATTAGCGTTAAATCAGGAGCCAGGTAGACCAAGATATAACTTTACAAAGTTTATCTTCGGGTGAGATATGTAAAAATCTGTATAAATGACACCCAATCATTGAACTTTGTTTCTTAATTAATTCACTTTTTGAGAGCAATAAAAACAGGTGTCTGTGGCTTACTCCAAATATTAACATCTATAGGCGGTGCAATCAAATATGAAAACGAAAGTACCACCAAATTGTTAATTTTTTATATAAAATATTAAATTTAGCTTCAGCTCCACCATAAATGACGAATGACTTTCTCAAGACAAAAATTATAACGGGCTTGATTAACGAAAATCGGCTAAGGTGGTATGGTAGAGGCCTGCACGAGTGTCCCGAAAAATATTAAATTAATTAAAAGTATTTATAGTCGGATGAAAGATTAAGACACAAGCTTATATTTTTAATTAAATATTCGGCAAAAAGCTTTAATCACACTTTTGTGTCTTCCCAACACCACATGCATCAATGATCTTAATTTTTCCATACTCAAGAGATTAAAAGCTTATTCAAAAAATAGGAAGTCACATGGGCGTAGCCAGGTTTTGGATTGGGGGGGGGGGCAAAACGTTTAAAAGTTCAATTAGGGAGGGGAAAAAATAAAAAAATTTTAAGGGTTTTTGCATTGAAATTTTTTTTTCGTCATTCAGGGGGGGGGCGGCCTCCCCCCTGGCTACGCCCATGGGAAGTCAAATCGATGGAATAAATTGGCAATATTAACAAATCATCGGTAATGCTCCTAATTCTGGTCTAATCTCAAAAAGACATTCGCAGGGAAAAAGAAACATTAATGACCATTTATAATAACATTCCACATTCTATACACAAAATTAATACCCTTATCATTGACCATATTTGTCTAAATTTTTCTGCCAGAATCCATCACGGTCTGATTATTAAATTGCCTGCTAGGTCCCGCCCAAACCCTTCTAAGAATCCGTTCGACCATGCCCAGACCACTGAAGCTGTCCAAACTGCCGGGCCCTAAATACTTATTTTAAATGTTAGGCATAAATTTTATCATGTTTTCGAAAATTTTTGATTTCATTTTAGAATTTTTAAATGAAAAAGGGCTAAATAATTAATAAATTATATCAAAAACCTCATTAAGCCCGCATTGCCCCAATCTTGTTATGGTGCCCGCCCGGGTCTACTTGAAAATTTATATTCACGACGGTTGTCTGCCTGGCCCTTAGAGCGAGAAGGCCCGCAGCGAGCCCGACTTTTTGGTTTCTAATATTTATTCTTAATTATAAAAAAAGTTCAAAGTTTTTTTGCACCTTTCCCCACCTCCCCCCCCTTGAAAAATCCTGGTTACGCGCCTAGTACAATTAATATCTTACATTTAACTATTTTCCTTTTTTAAATTGTTTCGACGGCATCAAATATAAATTTGCCTCAAGTGACTTTAGAAAGGTAATATACATCAACAAGATAAAATTTCTATATGATGACATGAAACATTAGGCTCTTAAAGTTTACTTCACTTTCAATAGATAGTATCCAATTTTATAAGCATAAAATTGTGTATTATTGTATTTAAAGAGTGCGGGGTGGGAAAATATTATAGTTTTTTTATTAATTAAAAATTTTAAAATCTATGACAATTTAGATTAGTGGAAAGTCGATTCTTGTGAGTATCCCACTTTGGCGCTATTAGCTCTTAAATTTTTTCCATTCCTGCTCCTCGAGAGGTCATTTTCGACTGTTGAGCCAAATTTACAAGGGTGGATATAATAAAACGTTCAAATAAATTTAGTACCCAAAAGTTTTGGCACCAATTAGTTTCTAAAAGCTAACACTTTGAATTTTCAAACAAAATTTGCACACCACAATTTTCAATTTTTAGGTCGGGTTCGGGTTGTAAACTTTGAAGCGCTTTCGGGTCGGGTTCGGGTTGAAAAAAATGACTTTGCAGGTCTCTTATGGTATGGGCATATACTAAGATGGGATACGAATGATGTAAATCGAAAAGGAGGTACCGAGGAGAAGAGAGGAAATGACGACCTCGTGTCACGTGGAAAGGAAAAGTAGACAAAGTTATGAAAAAGAAGATATATTAAGATATGGCATTTACCCTATCAATATAGAATAAACTTTTCAAAACAAATCCACGACTGCAAGATAAAATACTTGATAGAGAAGATTAAATTTAATTTCAATCTTGAATATAATTTCATAGTAACGCATTGTTTAAAAATCCCCCAAAATATGGCGAAAAACACAGCATATTATTTAAAAGAGTTTAACATCTTAATAAAAAAATTAACATGCATATACTTTATTTTAAATTAATGTCATTTTCTAAGCATTTCATTAAGTGTTTATATATTAACGTATAATAGATGGCGTTGTGTACAAGACATTTTACAAGTTGGTAATAAAATTTATTAAAAGTAGAGATGCCATTTATTGATTTTGTTGGAAGTTAATGGAGTAACCACCGGAATTTGGATCTTGGTTGACTTTAAAATTTTCTGTAGAAAGCCCGAAAGGCTTTAAGACCATGTTACCCAATTCTTTCAGCTTCCCTTTAATGTTAGGTTAAAAATTGTAAAATAATATATTAACAACCTCTAAATCCAAAACCCTGTTAAAATTTATTAAAATTCTTCCTAAAATTTCAAAAAATGATCATTTTGCCTGTCCCTAAATCATTATTGCCCCCCTCTAATTCCAATAAATTTTTTTTACAATTTTAAAAACAATATACCTCAAATATTGTCATTAAAAAATATATGTTCAATCCTTTATTATTTTAATAATAATGGGCCATTCCATGACAAATCACAACGTTTTTGACCGACCATTTCAGATCAAGATAATTTTTGGTGAGGGTGTAGGCCTCATTTATTAGAGTAATTTCTGAAAATTTTACCCATTTTGGGCCAATATTTTTTAAGTTATGGAGGTTTTAAAGGCCAAAATCACGTTCGGGAGCGTTTTATGGATTTTACTATTTTTGTCATATTTTTGAAAATTTTGGTGCATTTTGTTCCTAAAAAATTCTTTATCGAAATAATTTAACTAAAAACCTCAAACATTTACGGTAAATTTTTTGTGGTCAAATTACCCTTTAAATGAAATCACCAATTTCACAATGTGCACTCCTTTATGACCCATTATCATATTTCAATCATAAAAAGTTTGGGAGCGGCTACCAGATGGTCAAAGATTCGAAAAATTACATCATTTCCCCTAAAAATATTTATAGATGGCGGTAATCAATTATCACAATGACATATTATGATATTGTTTATTATAAAAGTGCAAATTTATAAAGAATATATGGTAAATAAATAATATTGGAATAAAAATAAACTTAAATTTTGATCTTTTTTTTTTGCGCAATGGGCCATTATCCAAGTTTAAAAATTAGATCTTGAATTTTAGCTTAAATGATATAGGGGTAGACTAAAATTAATTTGAGGTTGAAAAAAAAATACTAATATGATGGCAAAATTGCTCATATTTTTTTAATTTTTTACTGAAAATCCATGCCAAATATAAAAAATTTATGCAGAATGAAAGTTATTTAAAAAAATTTTGCTTGCTAGTTGTGACCATTTTTAATTTTAACTAAAAATTAAATTTATTTTTAAACTCGGTTACTTGCCAATTGCGTAAATAAAAGTTTAAAATTTAAGTTGATTTTTAATCCAATATTATTTTACCACATATTCTTTATAAATTTTCAATTTGATAAAAAACAAACATCATAATATGTTCTTGTGATAATTAATTATACCACCATCTAAAAATATTTTTTGTGGAAATGTAATTTTTAGAATTTTTGACCATCTCGTAGCCGCTCCCAAACTTTTTATGATTGAAATCTGATAATGGGTCATAAAGGAGTGCACATTGTGAAATGGGTGATTTCATATAAAGGGTAAATATGTTTTTAAGATTTTTCACTAAATTAACCACAAAAAAATAACTGCAAAAGTTTGAAATTTTGGTTAAATTATTTCGAATTTTTTTTTAGAAACAAAATGCACCAAAATTTGAGTGAATAACGCAATTACTTTTAAAAATATGACAAAAATAGTAAAATGCATAAAGCGCTCCCGAACGTGATTTGGCCCTTTAAACGTCCATAACTTAAAAAGTATTGGCCCAAAATGGCTAAAATTTTCAGAAATTACTCTAATAAATGAGGCCTACACCCTCGCCAAAAATTATCCTGATCTGAGATGGTCGGTCGAAAATCATCTTTTTTTTACGAAAACATGGAATGGCCATAATATCAATAACTTTAATTTATTGTAAATTTAACTTAAAAAATCAAAATTTAAATATTATTACCAAACATTTCTTGTTTCATCTGTTCATTCCTTTCCTGTATTTGAGATGGTAGGCGTTGACAAGCTTCTATAGCTGCTCCACAACCTCTATCAATATTAAGAGCATTTTGATAATCTTTTAATGCTTCTTCCAGCTTATCACAGGCTTCATAAGCTTTAGCCCTCCTTAAAATGGCTTTCACATAAGATGGATCTGCTGATAGTGCTGGAATATATGCAAAGATGGTTTTACATTTTAAATAACTTTAATGAAGTAGAGATACACAAATGAAATAAAATTGTTGTTAAAAAGGTATCTTAATAAATTTTTCTAAATAGCAATTGAACATAGAAGTACACATAAACCCATATTAAAGCAGCCATAGTGATATAAACCTTAGCATACCTATTAATTTTGATGCTTCCATAAATTATTTGTTATTACTATAATTTTACTAATAAATATGTCATAAAATGTGTTTTGATCAACCAAATAAAAAAAGATTATATGTAAAAAAATTTTAATTTATCTAATTTACCATCAGTACATTCTTGAATAGCTTCTTTAAATTTGTCCTAGTTTAAATAATATATCAATTTAAATCTCATTTTCTGATTTAATTACTTCTTGCAACAAGCACGCAGCTCTATTGGAATAATATACAGCTCTTTCCCGTGGATATATAAGTGGACATAATTGAAGGCTTTGGCTATAGCATTTGATTGCCTCTGGATAATTCTTTTCAGAAAACCATTTATTTCCTTCATTTTTAATTTCTTCTGCCTGTATCTTTCTTTTCTTTATAAAATATAATACAAGGTCAAAATTACATATGATAATCAATCATGAAATAAATTTCTATTTCTCACTTGTTTTTCTTCACAACTCAACAGTTCTTCTTCTTTTACTCTCCTTTCCAACAGATTATTTGCTTTATCATTAGAATCTACTTCATCTGTGGCATTTAAGTTGGGTGATAGATTTGGTTTTGTGACACCTTCTATATGTTCAGAATTTGCTCTATAATTTGTTTCTGTTTTTAAGGACTCAAAAGAAGTGCAACCTTCAAAATGTTTTATGTCGTCAGCAAGATCGTGAAAATCTAATGAATGGTAAATTTATATAGATAAATCAATTTGTATAATGAATATGTACCGTCATCACTATCTGAAAATTCAACATATTCATCTTCAGACAATTTTAATTTTTCTTTAATTTCTGATTCAAGTTCAGCCATACCGAGCTTAAAAAGTGATCATCTGTTCTTTTCAAAAGAAAAATATTTTCAAGAAAAAATGAACATGTGAAAAATATCTTATAATAAAAGTAGTCTCTAATTTAGTTTATTATTTTGCTCCCAACCCTCATAGTTAAGATTTATTATCCAACTGTTGATTATTTAATGGTTAACTCTAAATCTATGACCAAATTCATTTTTTCAGATATTTTTTTGATTACCATAACAGGCGCGTTGCCAAAATTATTAATTAATCTGGGAGAAGGATTAAGCCCTTCTTCCAGATCCCCTGGTTGGGCAATTGTTTCACCAGGGGCGTTTATTGTTTTTAACCATAAAACTACTCGTACACTACATATATGTCATTTAAAAAGCGAAATTTTTATGTAAAGTAATGAGTGGTAAAAAAGGGGCAATGCGTAAACGCGTAAGAACAAGAAAAAGAAGCGAATGCGTATGTTGTTGTGTTCCGCGTTTATATAGGGAGCGATCACGTGACTGGGGGATTTGATTAGTTTTCCCGTTTGTTACACTAAAAATTTCGCTTTCCCAAAAGCCCAAATCAATGTTTTCTTCTAGGTTGTCTAGGTCTGGTATTTCGATTTCTTCGAGGTTTGGTAGTTGGAATGGCACTACGTATCGGTTTGGTGGTATAAAGGTTCGAGACGGGAAATCGGCTGGGTTTGTCTCTGCGTCCATTGTAAATTGAAATGTAATCTGAGGAGATGTGAAACGTCATAGGTAACTACGAAATAAGCTATGATCCTTTCTACTACTGGCGAGCTGGAGCCACCTTTCCGCAGGACCAAGTACGCTGTCATGGAGTCTGTTATGACCTTTGGGTATCGGTATCCACTATAGAACGCATGGAGGTAAGCGTAGAATGCTGCTAGTGTCTCGGTAGCCGTGATATGCTGCGTGTCTATCCATTCTAGCCCAATTGCATTAGCTGCTTCTACAAAAGTCACCGAGAAATTGATTTCACCCCATGATATCCCTATGTGCGTGCCGGAGGCATCGGCATAGATTGTGGTATCATGTTCTCTATGAAGCGGTACTATTTGGGTTAACAATGCTAAACAGCCTTTAAGTTTTTGTTTTGCTGCTGGCCTGTCATGCGCGGTACCATTTCCTGCTTATATTGAATAGAGTGTAGTGAATAATTTTGGCAAACCGGTGAGATTGTAGAAGAAGTAATTGAGGACACCAAGTGCTTCTAAAAGCGAGTAGTCCGTTGGCGGGACAGGAGTTGCTAGAAACAGGAACAGTATGTCTGCTGCGTACACCAATCTTCTTTGTGTTTCGGGGGTGCATTTGACCGTATGCGTATTAAAGTCAAGCATCATTCCTAGGTATTCTAGGTTTCGTTGAGGCATTATGGAGGTTTTACTTGTATTAATCGTGAGGCCCCAATCTCTCGCAGTCTCCGCGATATTGCCCAGATCGGTCATCACACTATCCTCGTCTTGGGCAAAGATGAATATATCGTCGAGGTAGACGTTGTAGCTGCACTTGGTAACCGAAGTATTGACGAGGTCAGCCACTATCGTTTGTAGTACGTACGGAGAGAACGATGCTCCCATAGGGAGTACATTGTATTGATACAGTTTCTTTTTCCATTTGAACCCACAGCATAATCTCACCCTTCTCTCCGCCTTATTATTACCAATAATAGATCATATTAATTTAAAATATAGAGTTTTGCAAATGAACCTTTTAATAAATTTGAGTAACTTGTATATTGGTCTATGGATTCAAATATATAATTATGTAGTTTAAATTAATATTGGTCATAATTTTAATACACAAATTAGTATTTGATCAATACCAATAATAGATTAAATTTATATAAAATCATAGTTTTGCGAACAAACCATGTTTTAAATTTAAACTTATTTTTATGTTGGTTTATGAATATATATACATATATGTGTTTAAATTAATAAGGAACTACCACTTCACACTATTTATATACCATTTAATCTTTTTATTATTTGTTATATTTTGCCTTTTTTGAGTCAAATTTAAATTTACATCTAAACTAATACAATCAGATTTTACTAAACAAAAGAAAATTAATAAATGATTATAATTAATTATACATTTCGATGTTACTTAAAGATATTATACATAATAGCCATAGGCTAAATTAGTCTATGATAATAGCATTAATCTTAAAGATATGTTCCATTATTTTGCAATTTTAGATTCATAACCATTGACCCGATTCTTAAATCGACCCCGACCTTCAACATTTTAAATCGAACCCGACCCGAGGGCATTTTAAAGTTTTCAACCCGAACCCGAAGTCATTTCGAAGTAGACGAGATTGCCAGGCACCCTCTACACTGCCTTGCAAACATATTTAAATAAGTTAGGGATAACAAAGCCAATTAATTAATTCAAGCTGCCCTTAAAATAAAAGTGCATTCAAACCTTGAGCCCTCGGATATTTCTCTTGAAGGTAGGATGCGCCTTGACGGCTCTCTAGTCTCCTGGCAAATGGCCTATCCCTCAAATGGGATTTTATTTGTATCGAACATTTACTCCCTCACTTTTAAACTACGACCCTATAAGAGCCTAAAACGACAAAATACCTTGTGGCATGCAATATTTTTATCCGAATTGTAGCCAGTTCACCAAAATCTAAATTTTTCACGTCCTTTTAACTTAGGCAACAACTTGGGAAATTTATTTTACAATACAACTTTAAATCCTATCTCTACATTCGTCAGTATGTCCAAAAAAGGTCTATAAACCTCGAATTCGATATGAAAGGCTAAAGGATACGTCGACTAACTAAAAATGCCGCAAAAAGCCTCCTCACTCTTTAGTGCAATGAAGTTGCAAAGGGACATAGACGGCAATTGGGAAACGCTAAATAAGGACATAAAGGAAACAGCGATTCGAGTTCTAGGACAGACCAAAGGAGGCAAAGCTATGAATAGGGAACTATGGTGATAGGGTTAGGGATTTCATCGAAAGAAAGAAAAATCTATATAGACGGTGGCATTAATCAAAAAAGTCGGAGGATTATCAAGAGTATTGGGAGGCAAAGAGAGCCGCGAAAAAGGCCGTTGCAATAGTAAAGAATGTCGCGTACATCGAGGTGGCGAACAAATTGGACAATAAAGGGGCGATAGGCTTTACAAATTGGCCAAGATAAAGGAGAAGAAAAGTCGCGATGTCGGAATTCTTAAAATAGTCAAAAAAAAACGAGAAGGGTCAAACCTTATTCAAGCCGAAGGAAGTAATGGAAAGGTGGAAAGAAGATTTTAAGGACCTTATCAATATTGCAAGTGACAAAGATTCCCTTCCCGATATTGAGCCAAACATAAGTATGGTCGCACTCTTTAAGGATGATAAGTTAGGACACAAGTGAACAAGATGCAAAAATGAAACCCTTATGGCCCAGATGGAATACCTATGAAAGCATTGCTTGGATGTCGCGAAGTAGGAGTTACGATTTAACGAGATATTGGTTGAAGATCGAATCTAAATCAATAGAAGGAAGGCACGATTATACCCTTATTTAAAGCAAAGGAGCCTCTCAGGGCTGTGGCAATTACAGAAGTATGCTAACTTGCCACTCATAGGATCTTAGCAAGGCTAAAAATGAGGTGGAAATTTAGGCTAACCAATTCGGCTTTGTGGCCGGCAAATCCACAATCGACCCAATCTTTGCACTAAGACAAAGATTGGTAAATATGGTCTATATTGACTTATTGAATGCTAATGACACGGTTCCATCCGTCCGTTCCGTCCGTCCGTCCATTGTACTTCAAACGTTCTGAATTGCTGGTTCGATTGACGGAGAGGGCAAATTTTTTTTTAATTTAATTAATATATTGTTCTTGTTAATACCATTGATAATATGACTTTTTGACCGTGTCCTGGCTACTGACCAATAAATAAATGACTATTGGCCAAATTGTGATTCGAAATTTTTTTTTTCGTTTTTGAATTGGTATATTAGGTTAACATTATTAAACCCTCTGCCCTCCCTAAGGGCCTATGCCTCTACTAATATGGGTCCCCCTACAAAAGCCTATGCCTCATATGGGTTCGAATCCCGCCAAGGGCAAATTCTTAATTGCTGGTTCGATACCCGGAGAGGGCAAATTTTTTTTTAAAATTAAATTAATATATTGTTCTTGTTAATACCATTGATAATATGACTTTTTGACCGTGTCCTGGCTACTGACCAATGAAAATAATGACCATTGGCCAAAGTGTTGCAATTTTTTTCTTCTATATTTTAAATATAGGCTATTTGGCCGTTTGCTGGCTACTGACCAATAAAAATGACCACTGGCCAAAGTAAGATTAAGATCAAATTTTTCCTCTAGCTTATATTTATTGGCCAGTATATGGCAATCTGCTGGTTACTGACCAGTGGAAAAAATGACCACTGGCCAAAGTGATTTTAAAATCGATTTTATTTCTAGATTATTATTATAGGCTAGTTATTTGGCTGTCTGCTAATCATTAGTAAAAATGACCACTGGCTAAATTTATGGAAAAAATGACCAATGGCCAAGGTCTGATTGAAAATCTTTTTCGCTTTTTTAATATCTTGTTTATACCATA
The DNA here is from genome assembly GCA_964036665.1 of Gordius sp. MW1. Taxonomy (NCBI): domain Eukaryota; kingdom Metazoa; phylum Nematomorpha; class Gordioida; order Gordea; family Gordiidae; genus Gordius; species Gordius sp. MW1. The sequence continues at coordinate 35,116,960 of OZ038526.1, read as the reverse complement.
TATATGCGCATGATTTATATTTCAAATTATGGGTCTCCTATCCTACACCAAATTGTTTAAATTTATACAGTATCAAAAAACCTCTAAATTGAAAGTTGTACCTTTTGGAAGGATGACTATTGGCTTTTCCAAGGACATACCCTCTATTTGCGTTCCTTTCGTCATTTTGATTAATTTAGAAGTTGATAAATAAGAATGTATGAAAGATAAATTCCTCAATAATATCAGGTTTTACAAAAATTTAACTTTTTAAAAATTTGTATAAATAATTAACTAATTATTTTGCATTTTAGGCATTCTCGCCCCTTCCCACCTTTCTCGTCCATAAATTGCATAGCAAATATGCTACGTTTATACGGAGTATAGATGAGTTTCGTCCCCCCTTCCCTCCTGCACCTCCCTCCCCCCTTCCCTTCTCCATCTCCCCCTCCTCCCCTTCCCCCTTCCCACGAGGCCCGAGTATTTAATGTAATTATGGATACGATAACAAAAGACATCCAAAAGCCTTCGCCATGGTGTATGTTATATGCCGATGATATATACTATGTGTAGAGACAAAGGAGAAAGTGTTCGAAGCAGCCGAAAAGTGGTCAAAGTGCTTAGCTGGATATGGTTTGAAAGTCAACGATCGAAAAACAGTATACATGGAAATGTACATCACAGGCAATCGCTGGATGACCATCTAAAGTACCCATAAACAGATAAGTTAACATACCACGGCTCGATGCTACATCAAAAGTAAAGCGGCGCAACAGAAGCTAATGCCCGGATCCAAAAAGGATGGCTCGAATTGCGAAGTATATCGGTTGTAATGTGCGACGAGAAAATGCCAATATGGTTGAAGAGCAAAGCTTACAAATTTACCGAGGGACCGATGTTACTCTATGGAAGCGAAACATGGGCATAAAACACCATTGAAGAAAAGGTATTACAAACCACAGAGATGAGAATGATGCGTTGGAGCTTGGGGTATGCTAAGCTCGACCATATGACGAATGATTTTCTGATGACAAAAATGGGTATTTGGCGGATATGATTAACGAAAAAGGAGGTATGGACGAATGATGTAAATCGAAAAGTACTAGACATGGAAGTTTTAAATTTCGAATTTACAACCCATACAACCCCTTCTGGTAGATACTTTTAAATATCGAATTTGTTATAAACCCGGAATATTATATATGAGGTATACCATTAATCTTGTGGTTTATAATATTGGGTAGGAAACAAAATTAATGAATGCTATAATGTTTTTATCTCTGATAATATGTTGTGTCGTGTCTCTTGAGCCAGTTGTTACCCTCACTCATGTCCTCTACGTTAATATTCTCTCTTAGGGCTTGTCTTAATATCGGATTCAGATTCAATGGCGCGAATATATCTTTATCAAATATCCGATTCAATTTCATGTGTCAAACTCGGTTGTAATTATTAATATTTTGTTTTTTGATAGTTAAAAACGTTTTTTTGTTTATTTCAACTCTTGAGATTAATCGCTGTTATGTTAACCGTCTGAAATGTAAATCTGCTGTGAATTCGAAGTTAAGACACGGCTATGTTATAACCCGTACAACGATTTTTGCTGCGCAGCCAAATTCGATATTAAGACAAGCCCTTAGATTTCTTTTGTCCCACGCTTGTCATCGTCTAGCCATTATCCTTCACATCTGGTGGCTAGTCTTCAACGTCCCCTCCCCAGCACTCATATATATGACAGGAAGTACCGGATAAAAGGGACGAGGACGACCTCGTGTCTCATGGAAAGGGCAAGTCGATAAAATCATGTGAGATAAATTGGCCAGAACATGACATTTACCCGATCAAGATGGAAGAAACTCATTAAAACAAACCCTACGACTGTGGGACCAAATAACTGATAAAGAAGGAGTAGAATTATATACAATGTGTCTTTTTTGTTTTATGCTTATATATCTGACTATTTTCGCACAAATAAACTTTTTAGCCAAAATTGGTAATTTTTATTTCGTACCCGCTTTTACATTTTATATATTTCCCATTTTTATACTTCGTCTTCATAAAGTTTCTACATCGAATAAACAAAATTTTGATCAAAAAATAAATGGTGTCAACTTTGTTCTGTTATAGAATATTAAATTCTGTCTTTACAGGATAAAAGTAAGGTATAAAAAATATTTTATATTTTGTTGTTAACCGATCAGGTATAAAATATGTCGCTAATTTATACTTTTAGAATTAAAGCTAGTTAAATTTTTGCGGGGAAGTGGAAAAAATCGAAAGACTAATAAAAAGTCGAAAGACACTTGTTAGCCCTCAGGTCGAATTAAAAGCATGATAATAAAGGTATAACAACTTCTATTGCAAAACACCAAAGATTTTGCTCCACTTTAAATAAAAGAATCTCATTTTTTATGTTACGGAATTTTCTCTATTTTATTTCACAAAGATAATTTGATGTCATTCAATAAAATACACTTTTTTCCAATTATAATTATATATAATTCATTTCATACACATTAAATTAAATAATATTGCTAAATAAACAGAAATAATTGTATTTTTTGGTGTCAAAGTGGAAAGAAGCAGGTACCTGACACATAAGACCATGTCTCCCTCCCCTTAAGGTAAGTTAAAATAAATTACTTTTATTAAGCTGCGCGGGTTATCTGGACTTACCTAAAATGCTTAATCAAAAGCTACATTTACAAAACAGTCGGTTTTTTTTACATATTTTAGAAAAATCCTCTATATGTGATAAATATAAGATTACAAAGCAAATGTTATAATTCAACCTTCAAAAGAGCTAAAAACTTTGCTCTAAAATTAATAAATTATGTAAAGTTGAGAATAATTTTATACAGATCATCATTATAATAAAAAGTAAGAAAAAGTAGTAAATTCTGACCGGTGGATAATGTTATAAATATATATAATTACGTTTGTATCTCATTATGCGGTACGATTATAGGAGTCATGATGAGGCGATGGTATATTCACTAGATAACGGTATTTATACATATAATAATTTAACATCAAATCAAAAAAAATATTTAAGTAGACAGGATAGAATCCTATGATTTATATATAATACAACGTATGGCAATAACGATGTAAAGTGATTACAAATTAAACGTTTTCCCCTTCTTGAAATGAGTAAGGACAAAGAAGGGGTATGTTTTGGGTATTGGTATCACATATTGATGTCCAGTTTTTGCGGGCTCATTTAAAAGTATTGGTGAGAAATAATTTGGACAGACGTCGACCCGATAGGAATGAACAACTAGAACGTCTATTTAAGGAGCTCGATGATGCGGTTTGCAAGAGCACTTCATTTTTTAACCTGCTCCTGGGGTCGGGTCCGGCCCAGCGATTATGCTTCGCCGTGTTGGTCTCTTTTAAATCGTGCTTGGTAGAGCGCCTCTGACCAAAGCGGTTGTTGTTGTTACTATTGTTATTATTAAGGTTACTAGCGTAGTAAGGGGGCAGGGCTGGATCGTATTCCAACAAAGGATTATGATGGAGAGGGTTTGGAACGCCCGCTTTAACAGCCGAACCCTGTTGTGCGGGCGGGCTATTGGTAAGGAGGGGTTGAGTGGTGGGAATATCTCCGAAATATTCCGTAGACATGCGAGGCATTCTTAATTCTTGCGGAGCAGGGGCTTGGGGAAATTGGGCTTGGAAAGAGTAGTTGTTTTGCTCTTTTAACGCGACGCTAAGGTCAGTGTTGCCTTTAGATAAGAAAAGTTTAGAGGTTGACTGTTGAGGCGGAGATCGATCCGAGGCAGCTGGTGGACCGTCTATGTCAATGGTGATTGAACGCTTAAGTGGTCGCCTCTTTCCTGCTGCCAGGCTTGGTGGAATTTTAGGTTCTTTAAAAGGGAATTCGTTACCTGTACATATGAGCATCGTTTTTAAGAAACTTTTTTACAATTCTTTAAAATTGAAGTTCTTTTGATTTTTATTACTAACCTTAGTTTTAATCTTCTAATCTGTGTGTGATCAATCCTTTACAGTTTTGGTTAAAGAAGAATTTTTATACTCGAGACAAAAGAAACTTACTAGCATTGGCTAGGGTCGTACAAAATATATTTTGTTGGAATTTATTCTGAAATAAATCTTTGTATAAAATCCGTGGGGTTGGATTGATAAATGTAGAGGGAAAAGGAACCCGATATTTCGAGCAATCATAGCCCTTAAACAGAAAAAAAAGGTGGAGACAAAATCACCAAAAAATGAAGTAAAGTGAGTAAATGGGTAAGATTTTGCGAGAAATTAACAATAGGGGTGGTGATAGAGAAAAAGGTCTCTACATTATAAAGACTGCGAAATAATTATAACAAAAGACCTCGAGGTCCTTAAGTTATAACAGCTTCGTATCGTTTTTAATAACGTTCAAATCTCAATAATTTTTAAACTAAATTAATTGCTTTATTCCAATAATGCAGCTTAAAATTGTGAAAAACTTCTCGCTTTAAAACTAACCAAAACAAGCGATTATCGAATTACTTAATTAATTTATGAAATCATACTTTTGAAATTTTCGTATGATGACCTCAAATTAGCTCCTCCCTTTTTGGGACACACTATTATGGTGGATTTATCGATTTTCATAACGTCGTCGGTCATTAAAATCTTTTCACCGTCGCTCTCCTAAAATTTTGCACACAAAAAACCTTATAAAATTTTGAAGACATCGCAAAAAGAATTAAGAGATGGTAAATATATTCTGAAAATAAATAGCCTTTTATGTGCGGTAAAAGAAGTTTATGTTTTGCAGCTGAAACAATAGTAATTTCTAAATTTTGATCTTACTCCTAGTACCTCCTTAATCCTCAATTTATTGTTAAATTTAATAATGCTAAATCCACAATTTTTTCACTTGGAGAAGGAATTAATTTTATTAACCCACGATTTAAGGTGATAGGGTTTAAAATGATTCAACAGCAGATATAATAACCTTAAGAATGAAAAAAGCATATGACATATAAAAAACGCAGCTTAAACCCGTATTTGCCCCCCCCCCCTCCAATTTTTAGCAAAGATCCAACTGTAAAAATGAACAAAATACGCTCTTATAAAATTTGGCATTAAAGGGTATACCCTATAAATCTCGATGTCGTTGGTGTCTTTGATGCCATACATTTCAAGGATGGGGGACAAGACTTTGACTAGATCTTTATTGGGCCGCGTTTTAACGCCGAGAGATTTACCGGAGGGGAGTAAGATTATTTGGAAGAGAACCCTTTGCTCTACGTAAACGTTCCCACCCATAAAGTCACTAAGGCTCCTGTTCAAATCGATCGGCTAAATAAGGGTGATAATAAGTGTATAATAATTTCGCTGGCTATGCAATTTCTCATTTTCAATGAAAAATATTCCGCCCGGCGGTGTTTTGTCCAGCTTTTTAATTGCTATGTAATAAATGAATACTTTTATAACTGTGTAAAAGTGCAAATATACACAAAAATGCCCGTTTTGTCGAGCAAGACTAGTGTTAGTAATCTCGTTTAAACTAAAGGTGTTTACCCTTGAAGTAAACCGTTGGCTAGGAAAAGAATATTTTTCACCAACACCAACGAAATTTAGTCTAACTCGACCTTAGAAGATCTCTACTCTGCATGCTAAACTTCTAGGACAAGCCGAGGTAGTCAAGCAAAAAAAAGTATTATGATTTTATGGTATTTATATCGACTAAAAAGTTGCGTTAATTTTACGAAAGTGGCGAGTAGATTTTACCATATTATACTACAATGCCTTTTTAACAAGCTATGTTATTATAATTTCACTTTGGCGACTCTGTGTTATCAAGTAATGCAAAAGCATCCATTTATCTGAGAAGTAAAAATCAAATGTTAAAATTTATGATATCATATTATTAACTTTCGAACACAGAATCACATTAATATATCATTTTATTTGCACCAATTGATTCTAATGAATCAGACCCCATATCCCAATCTCTAGTTTTTATAAAAAAAACGAAACATTGATATATTTATTTTAGCAGTGAGCTAGGCAAGTATTAAGCAATTGTATCAAATAACGGCCGCGTTAAACGATACCATATTAATAGTGAATACACTAAACCCATAAATTGCATAGCAATTAATATGTAGGCAGTTTAAAAAACTTCCACGACATCTTAAATTAAAATTGGAGGCCTGCACCGTCGAGATTGCGCAACCCCCAACTCAACCTTAAGCTTTATCATTTGTAGCCCAACCCTTGATGATATTAAATTTTTTGATTAAGAACAAGCTGGTTAACAAACCATTATGCCCCTACCAATAATGATGTGGCAAAAAGCAAAAAGGATTTCGTAATATATACAAATTCTTGTCGATCAGGTTACATTTCAAGATTCCTAACCTCTTTATCATCGGTAAACACATCGACGGCCGAATATTCGAGACCTTTAAGTCTACACACGTGTAGTATGGCCCGTTTAACCGTAATATCGTCGGCAACGTCCTGTTCTTTAGTGGGCCCGGTTTTAGGCTCTATGGCAACTATAAATTCGGCTTTATCTTTGAGCGGTCTGGATTGGCGTATGTGAAAAGTGCAAAACCCAACTTTTGACTCATTCTGCGAGTCACTCTCGGGTTGAGCGCTCTGTTCTCGAAAGGTGTATCGTGACAGTAAATAATTGTCTAATCCATCGCCAACTGACGCATCGTTAAGGGAAACCGTAGGAGGTTGTGGGTTTGGGTTCGAAATTGTGCTCGCGGGTTCGAGCGGTTTTTGAGTGGGTTCGACCAAAAGTTGACTTTTCACATCGGTGTTGTTGAGGGCTAAGTTAGTCGCGTTCGGCAATTGATCCTTTCATAGTTAAATGTGATTGATATATAATGCCATATATATATGTGAACGGAAGGGGGCAAACCCCCCCCCCCCCTTGATGCGTCTATGGGAATATTAAAACTCTAGTGGGCGCTCTTAAAATTTTCCCCAAAGTCGTTAATACCATCCAGCGTTTAAAGATTATTGTGACACTACGGTAAAGTGCTTATTAAAATAGATAAAATATCGTAAAAAAACATAAGAGGACGTAATGAAATTAGATTAGCTAATTTATATCACACCAATCTTTCAAATTAAATCTAAATTATTTTTATCTGCAGTAGTTTTTTAATTCAACCATACCCCAAATAGGTTTAAAAAATATCTATAATATCACTTAATCTATCGATAAATAAAAGTTTTCAGTTTATGGGGGCAGCCGAGAAAAGTAAAAAATTCTTATATAACTATGGATTTTACTTTATCGACCAATATGGTAGTTTCTTGATCTTTGGACATTTGAATGGGAACCAGTTCGGGCAAACCTTTGCGTCGCCGTTTCAAGTCGTCCGAGTATTTACTTAGCATCCGAGATTCTTCACTCAAACCCATACCCCTGTTTAAAGCGGTCGCCAGTAAATTATCCAATTTACCTATTTAAGAGAAAAAAATAAAAAATAGTTATCAAATTAAACAAACAAAAAACTGATATAATTCCTTATTTAAAGTGCGGGCACAGTAGTCTCTTTTGAATAGCTTGTTAAATATGTATTTTGTTAATAACACTACAATTTTAAAATCGAAGTAATTTAAGTAGAAGTAAAAATCCGAGGGTGTAAAATCATGTTGCTTTAATACATTTTTAAATTTTTCGAATTTAAGCAGAGCTACTAAGCCTGATGAATGCATCAAAATATGTTCAAAAGATAAATGTTACATTTTAAAATTAAAGTTTTGATACAAAATCATGCCCTTTTTATTACTTTTGGAGAAGAATAGATTGGTCTTCCACTTTTTCATGCTATCATCTAGGGTGTCGTGACTAGTGTGCGCTAAAGCCTAAACAATGGAAGCACAAAACAACTCAAATAATATTATTAACTCATAATATTCTCGGGGCGAGTTAATATAGGCATTTTTATGTAAATACAAATTTATGAAATCCAAACTCAGTTTTAATCAGATTATTCTAAAATCACAATGAAATAACTAAAAAGTATCAGACTAATAACCATGTTACACTTTGAAAATTATCTTAGCCATAAGTAAAATGAAAAACCCTGCGAAATTATAGTATAATTTTTCTATAACCACAAAACATATCAATATCCTATAAAACCATATATATTTCAATGCAATTAATGAGTTTTTCATTAATTACGTGAGATTTTGAGATGGGAAGTTTGGAATCGCGTAAGCTATTAGCATCGGAAAAGGTGTGAGATTTATGTTCAATTTCTCGCATAACTAAATCTTTGTAAATGTCTGATTTGATGAACCTAAAAATACCATGGCCGCCAAAATAAATTTTGCATTAATAAAAATAATATTGATTATAATGTTTAATGTATTATTATTTCCCGCAAATCGTATTTACGACTAACCATAGACTAGATAGACTGCTCATAATCTTTAAAGAAGTGTACCATTTTGAAATGTGCAAAAATAGGAAATATAGATATAGTAATTTTGATTAATTAAAGAGTTCTTAAAATTAGAAAAAAATATTGAACTAGTTAAACATTATATACTGCATTTAAAATTATATATCATATAAGAAATTCATAAAAATAAAAATACTGTGATGATGTGATGTTAAAGCAATTTAGTACCATCTGCATAATAACATTCTTTTTATTTATTAACTAACGTGGAAGGTAGATTCAATTTTTATGTTCGGGGAAAACTGCATAGAGACACGGGAGCTAATTAAATTCAAAATGATGGATTTAATGGCACTCATTTTACCCTATAAAACTTAGGACATGAGCAGTCTATGCAAATAACTAACGGTTATTAAAACTATCTCGTATTAATCATGACTCTAAACTAAAAACTTAAATAACAATGCCAATCAAGCAAAGTTAATAAAGTATACAAATTATGAAAATAATATCCCATTTAAAAACATCCATATTTTAAGCTAAACTACTTTATTCCGGCTCGAAATTAAATGGAAATGGCTTACACTTTCAGTTATCTTAGTTTTCAAAAATCATTCCTGAAACAAAACATAACCTCCGATAATAATAATATAAAATTAAAATCTAGTATTAATAGACTAAAGTAACCTTGCGTAGGAATCGTATCGCATTAGGGTGTATATTTGTGTTTGGGCCGAGTCGAATAGTTGCCCAAAATCTTGGCTATCACTGCTTTCCTTACCTATTTTTTCCTTAATACTACATCGACAATTCGCGTTCACATTGACGGGGTTTGGGGCGTCGTCGCTCAAGTATTTACGAAATATGGAATGAGCTTTGGCTGAGAGTAACTAATGTAAAGTAGTGAATTATTTTGGAAATGGCTTTGACTTTATTTAAAGAAATAGGCTGAAAATTTTCATTTATATTTATTCGCAAAATTCAATTTTAAATATTTTTGGATTTCTGACCTCTAATAAAGGGGCAAGACGAAACATATTATATACTTAAATAAGGCTCCTTTTATACTAATGAAATCTATTATATATAATTAAATATATAGCAATTAACTATCTTTTTCTACTATGAAAAATATTATATAGTTTAAGAATATCGTCAAATTCTCAATATAACTTGATGTTTTAATTTAAAAAAATTAAACGCTTTGCGTTTAGTTGAGAATGGCATTTTTCGTTAGTTTATCAATTTGATTGTTTTTAAAAAAACAGATTAAAATACTAATACATAATGTCAGATTCTTTCATTTTAAAGCTCTATTTTTTAAAAGTTATAAATTAAAAGATATACTTTAAAATTAAGATGATTTATAGAAGAGGTGTTGATCAGGCAAATATTTTTTGGGTTAAGGAAAAGGGAAAAAAAAAGAAAATTAACTCTCGCTTTACAAAAAATACAGCGCCTTAAACAACTTACATCGGTTTCTTGTGGGGGTATTTTGGAGTATTCTTGACAATCTTTCCAAAACTCGATATTTTCTTCGCTGTATTCTTTGACCAAGAAATCCTATTGTAAAATATAAAAGGGCTTAAAAATTTTATACACAATTAATTTTGTCTAATTTTATGGCGTGTTTTGTATGTTAAAACAAACTTGACAGAAATAGTCAACAATAAAGTGAAACATGGGCGTAGCCAGGGGGAGGCAGGGAGGGGCGGCTGCCCCCCCCTAAATCCATTCTTAGAATTCATATTATTATAACTAAAATTTTATAACATTGTCATTTTGCCCCTCCCTAAATCATATTTGCCCCCCCCCTCTAGTTCCAATCCTGGCTACGCCTATGAATTTAAAACCATTTAAATCCGATACCCCATCATAACAAAGATCCCTTGTCCTCAGCCGAGGCTCTAAAAATTTCAAAATACTCGGATATTAACAATACTACTATAATATTTTGTCCCATTGCGACAACTACCCTAACAACCTTTGGCCCCCTAGCCTTACAACTTTTTAAAAAAATTGGGAAACAAATTTCATTGCTATCGCATGATAATCGCGAATCGTTTTTTATTCGACAGAAAATCGGCATCATCTGTAGATATAATTCATTAGCCATAACCGAATGTTTTCCCAATATTTACGATTCATAACTTTTTTATTTATTTATCTCATTTTCACAAAATATGTAATTCTCTTTACCAATAAATTAGTTTATATAAAAAAAACTTATTAACGTTTTACTAATATTTTACTTTTTTAAAAATAAATATCCACAAAATCTTCAGAATTGAGTACGCCATAAACTGTTTTAACCTTTTTCCATGGTAAAATTAAATTAAATTATTAATATATGGATAAATCCACCTATATTGATTGCAATTTAGGACATCACCAATGGCCTAATTTATGTTTATTTTCTAAATTTTTGATTTTTTTAATTTAACACATTACTTTTCTGAATCACACTTACTTGCAAGGCTTGCAAATAAATATATCCTTACTAGCAGTGCTTATATAGGGAAAAAGCCAAAATTTCGCTTCTGCACAGCCTCGAGAATTTCCAACGTCACAACGACCAATCAAATACACCCAAATATTTGCTCGATATAATGTCATAACACTAACATCATGGTCATAACACTAACAGCGTGTGTCATAACATAAAAGTTAGATAACTTTAGATAACTTATCATAATAGATCCCCGAATCATATGCAACGTCGAGAAAGTGTAACATCAAGAATAGGTTTACAAATAAGACATAAAATCTGAAGTTTCAAATTAATATTGAAAAATATATGTATTTTGTACAAATATAATTTAATATTAAAATATTAAATATTATTGTATAATTAATATATATTAATTAACTATATAGTAAAGGTTTTATAATAACAATGTATTGATATTAAATAGTTGCCTGTCAAGACTATAAATATGAACAGTTTATCATAAATAAATGAAAATATATTAGTTATTTATATAATAATATATGATTTTATTTTTTATAATATAGGATCACGTATAATGTTTTATATCAAATGAACTGATATTTTTGCAATTGCTAACATACGAAGAGTCATTGTAAGTTTAATTGTACCTAAATTTTATAAATAATTATGTAGTAGTTTTATTAAGGATAAAATATTGTAAATTAAATAATATATAGTTTTATATCACAAATTAAGATGATCATTTTAACTAATGTAATTTTAACTATAACATGTGAACAAAATACTTAATATCGTGCATGACCTTCTTATATTATTTGTATAAGTATAGCAATGGCTTATCTAAATTCACACAATCCTATTACTATCTTAATCTTACATATTTTTCTAATTACATGTGTAGTTTTTATATATAATATTTTATTATTTTATAATTTTATAATGTTCAGCACAAGATCTGGAGAAGGAAAAAATGGCAGTTTTATAATAATATAATCTTTATGAAAAGGGTTTGTAATGAAACACCCACAATAAGACATTAGATGATTCATAGATATTGAGAAATGTGAGTGCTGAAACCAGGAGGAACATGACATGTTGTCTTTGAAAACTCCTTTTTAAAGAGTGCATGATGAAAAATTGTTGTTTGTTAAGAAATAATGTTACTTTAACATTGGAAATAAACTATTTGTTTGCATTGCCTTTGTATATAGCATACATTGATATTGTTCTCATAGTTTTTAGCATTATCTATGGCAAAACATTCAAATTTAATTTCTTCTAACTCTTAAAACTTATTTATATGTCCATTTAATTCTTAGAGGGTATAGCCAAAAAATTATCAAATAATTAAGATGATATAAGACAGATGGTAAAAGTTATGGTATAAATGAAAATTATTATATACTTTAAATTAATGAAGAGTTAAATATTAATTATAATTGTAAAACAACTCAATTTAATTTCTGTTTCACTCATAAAATTTCCCATCTTTCATTCAGTAGGTTCAAAACGATTTTATTTTTAATGTTTTAATAAAATCACTCTATCACCGCTAAAAATCACTCTAACACCGCTACAAATGGCTCTCAACTATACTAGCCATTTAGAGCGTGCCTTATATTTTTACAGAATAGTTTCGTCAGAAACATAGGAAAAAATTTTGTAGGAGTTTTAACGATGACATTGAAAGATGCCCTCAAACGGGCAAAAGTTCTCTCCATTCTTGAACTGTCAGATCCCTTCTCGAAGGGCGGATGCGTCCTGACGATTCGTCACTTGTCCCATGGGACAAAGGCCTTTTTCTAGAAAAGGACTACTCCTATATTGACCTATTTGCACCCTTCAACTATACTCCCGACCCCCTAGGATCGGCAGGACATCGTAAATCCGTAAAATATTCAGCTTTATTATAAACCTTCTTTTTTATTCCTATCGTCTCGCCGTCAAGGACGTTAGGGAAAAGGGCTTTCTATTTTTTAAACGACTTAATACTTAAAGAAGACGAAGAAACGGATAATGTCTTTCAATCATTTTTTATAAATATTTTCGTTCTTAGATACTAACATTTGTTTATTAAAACCCCTTTAGCAATTATTTCCACTACAACGTGTGATTACTATAGCATGTTACTTTACAACAAAGATTTTATTCGGAATCACTAGTATAATCACTAGTGTCTCTTTCACGCGAAATAGTATTAACATCAAGCGAATTATTATCAAAATGCGAGTTCGAAGAAAAATTAACGGGATTATAAACGCGCGAAGGACCACTATATGATATATATTTAGCTATATTATCTACGTAGTTAAAAATATTGTAATTACGCGATGTATCCATGTATAAATCGCGTAAAATATTAATACGCGTATTTTTATCGCGTACATGTTTTTTTACAGAAAATAATACTTGACCTTGATCAATTTGAATAATATTAATCTCGGCCTTTGTGTTAATTTGAATTAAAAATGAAAGGCAAGTGTAAACGTCGGGATGCGATACTCCAATAAGAGATTTGAGGGCATTGTGATAACCCTCGAGGTGATTGTTGGTCCTAGGACCAACAGCCTCGTATCTCTGCCACATTTCATAGGGAAATGTGGCAGAGTTTCTCACCCAAGTTTTAAATACATAAGAAAAAAAACAACGTAATTTTGCATGCTGGGAGACAATAGGGTCATCCCAGCACGCGCGAAAAACAGTTAAAACGTCTTCATAACGTAAGAACGAGAAAGCGGTCACCCTTCGGACCATTTTTTTAATGCTCTGATCACTTTGGAATTCTTTTTTAAATTCCAACTTTTCTACACGCCTCAGCAAGGCTTTGGAGAAGTGAAATAAACAACCTTAAATATAAAATTAGTATGACAGATAAATTATTACCTTTGATCACAGCATTCGGAAAACATCTTTGAAGAGCGCCCTTCGCAGAGCGCTCAAAATCTATTTGTATATAAGTCGGGTTTAATTCCAAATTAAACTCTAGGCAAAGCTCCTTCAATTTATCAAATATGGCACAATACGTTAATCGCTTCCTGTCGGGCATGAAGGCATAAACTATTGGGATCATATGATCCTTATAGTATCCGTGTATGGTGTAAAGCTAAAATCTCAAATATATTAATGCATAAAAGTAATTACTTGGTAGAATAAAGTTGGGCATACCTTAAAGGTACCATCCATGTAGATGGAGGTTACCTCACACAGGATTTTCAACATAGAAGGGGTCCCGAAAATTAGCAAGTTGTTATCATCGTTCCATAAAAGGAACCGCTCATTCTTCGGAGTTAGTGTTTGGGCTTCAGTCAAAATAATTTGACTTCTGTTGGCAGGTATAGGGAGCCTATTAATAACGGCCCTTTTCATCGTCGACCTTACGGCTTTAAGAGATGGCATAGCCATCGGAAATTCCGTAAGGTCTGGCACCTCAAGCATTCGGGCGCTTATGGTTTGATGATAAATTTTGCTAATTTTGACACCGGGATTAGCCGCAACAGCGTTTTTCAACTCCCTCTTCGTCACCAAAGCCTCGTATTCTTCCCTTGGAGGCTCATGGTTATGGTGACGATTGATAAGAATTCTACCATCGACCTCCAAGGCAGTTGCGGGGCAAGAGAAGTCCCGGCATTTGTAGTAGGTTTTCTCTGAGGCCTTCCTGCTTTTAGCATAGAGATAAGAGGAGTAATATAGTATTACTCCTCCATTGGATCTGATATACTCTGGGGATGATGCTAAAATAATATAAAAAGCTTAAATAAAATATACATACCTTCGCTTGATTCCATCTGATTTGTAACATCGATGAGAAGCATAGCATCTTGAAGTGGAATATCACCTAGAATAAAATATATTAATTAGAACCTGTATAAGTGTTTAACTACAAAAAAATGCAAGGGTTATATACTTGGAGAAGCAAAAAATTGGGCTCGAATTGGCAAATTAGCTTGAGAAGGAGCTATTGCACGCATTGTCCCAACTTGTGGACCTAAAAAGTACAAAAAAATGCAAGGGTTATATACTTGGAGAAGCAAAAAATTGGGCTCGAATTGGCAAATTAGCTTGAGAAGGAGCTATTGCACGCATTGTCCCAACTTGTGGACCTAAAAAGTACAAAAAAAATGCACGGGTTATATACTTGGAGAAGCAAAAAATTGGGCTGGAATTGGCAAATTAGCTTGAGAAGGAGCTATTGCACGCATTGTCCCAGCTTGTGGACCTAAAAAGTACAAAAAAATGCAAGGGTTATATACTTGGAGAAGCAAAAAATTGGGCTCGAATTGGCAAATTAGCTTGAGAAGGAGCTATTGCACGCATTGTCCCAACTTGTGGACCTAAAAAGTACAAAAAAATGCAAGGGTTATATACTTGGAGAAGCAAAAAATTGGGCTGGAATTGGCAAATTAGCTTGAGAAGGAGCTATTGCACGCATTGTCCCAGCTTGTGGACCTAAAAAGTACAAAAAAATGCAAGGGTTATATACTTGGAGAAGCAAAAAATTGGGCTCGAATTGGCAAATTAGCTTGAGAAGGAGCTATTGCACGCATTGTCCCAGCTTGTGGACCTAAAAAGTACAAAAAAAATGCACGGGTTATATACTTGCAGAAGCAAAAAATTGGGCTCGAATTGGCAAATTAGCTTGAGAAGGAGCTATTGCACGCATTGTCCCAACTTGTGGACCTAAAAAGTACAAAAAAATGCAAGGGTTATATACTTGGAGAAGCAAAAAATTGGGCTGGAATTGGCAAATTAGCTTGAGAAGGAGCTATTGCACGCATTGTCCCAACTTGTGGACCTAAAAAGTACAAAAAAATGCAAGGGTTATATACTTGGAGAAGCAAAAAATTGGGCTCGAATTGGCAAATTAGCTTGAGAAGGAGCTATTGCACGCATTGTCCCAGCTTGTGGACCTAAAAAGTACAAAAAAAATGCACGGGTTATATACTTGCAGAAGCAAAAAATTGGGCTCGAATTGGCAAATTAGCTTGAGAAGGAGCTATTGCACGCATTGTCCCAACTTGTGGACCTAAAAAGTACAAAAAAATGCAAGGGTTATATACTTGGAGAAGCAAAAAATTGGGCTCGAATTGGCAAATTAGCTTGAGAAGGAGCTATTGCACGCATTGTCCCAACTTGTGGACCTAAAAAGTACAAAAAAAATGCACGGGTTATATACTTGGAGAAGCAAAAAATTGGGCTCGAATTGGCAAATTAGCTTGAGAAGGAGCTATTGCACGCATTGTCCCAGCTTGTGGACCTAAAAAGTACAAAAAAATGCAAGGGTTATATACTTGGAGAAGCAAAAAATTGGGCTCGAATTGGCAAATTAGCTTGAGAAGGAGCTATTGCACGCATTGTCCCAACTTGTGGACCTAAAAAGTACAAAAAAATGCAAGGGTTATATACTTGGAGAAGCAAAAAATTGGGCTGGAATTGGCAAATTAGCTTGAGAAGGAGCTATTGCACGCATTGTCCCAGCTTGTGGACCTAAAAAGTACAAAAAAATGCAAGGGTTATATACTTGGAGAAGCAAAAAATTGGGCTCGAATTGGCAAATTAGCTTGAGAAGGAGCTATTGCACGCATTGTCCCAGCTTGTGGACCTAAAAAGTACAAAAAAAATGCACGGGTTATATACTTGCAGAAGCAAAAAATTGGGCTCGAATTGGCAAATTAGCTTGAGAAGGAGCTATTGCACGCATTGTCCCAACTTGTGGACCTAAAAAGTACAAAAAAATGCAAGGGTTATATACTTGGAGAAGCAAAAAATTGGGCTCGAATTGGCAAATTAGCTTGAGAAGGAGCTATTGCACGCATTGTCCCAACTTGTGGACCTAAAAAGTACAAAAAAAATGCACGGGTTATATACTTGGAGAAGCAAAAAATTGGGCTCGAATTGGCAAATTAGCTTGAGAAGGAGCTATTGCACGCATTGTCCCAGCTTGTGGACCTAAAAAGTACAAAAAAATGCAAGGGTTATATACTTGGAGAAGCAAAAAATTGGGCTCGAATTGGCAAATTAGCTTGAGAAGGAGCTATTGCACGCATTGTCCCAACTTGTGGACCTAAAAAGTACAAAAAAAATGCACGGGTTATATACTTGGAGAAGCAAAAAATTGGGCTGGAATTGGCAAATTAGCTTGAGAAGGAGCTATTGCACGCATTGTCCCAGCTTGTGGACCTAAAAAGTACAAAAAAATGCAAGGGTTATATACTTGGAGAAGCAAAAAATTGGGCTCGAATTGGCAAATTAGCTTGAGAAGGAGCTATTGCACGCATTGTCCCAACTTGTGGACCTAAAAAGTACAAAAAAATGCAAGGGTTATATACTTGGAGAAGCAAAAAATTGGGCTCGAATTGGCAAATTAGCTTGAGAAGGAGCTATTGCACGCATTGTCCCAGCTTGTGGACCTAAAAAGTACAAAAAAATGCAAGGGTTATATACTTGGAGAAGCAAAAAATTGGGCTGGAATTGGCAAATTAGCTTGAGAAGGAGCTATTGCACGCATTGTCCCAACTTGTGGACCTAAAAAGTACAAAAAAATGCAAGGGTTATATACTTGGAGAAGCAAAAAATTGGGCTCGAATTGGCAAATTAGCTTGAGAAGGAGCTATTGCACGCATTGTCCCAGCTTGTGGACCTAAAAAGTACAAAAAAAATGCACGGGTTATATACTTGCAGAAGCAAAAAATTGGGCTCGAATTGGCAAATTAGCTTGAGAAGGAGCTATTGCACGCATTGTCCCAACTTGTGGACCTAAAAAGTACAAAAAAATGCAAGGGTTATATACTTGGAGAAGCAAAAAATTGGGCTCGAATTGGCAAATTAGCTTGAGAAGGAGCTATTGCACGCATTGTCCCAACTTGTGGACCTAAAAAGTACAAAAAAAATGCACGGGTTATATACTTGGAGAAGCAAAAAATTGGGCTGGAATTGGCAAATTAGCTTGAGAAGGAGCTATTGCACGCATTGTCCCAGCTTGTGGACCTAAAAAGTACAAAAAAATGCAAGGGTTATATACTTGGAGAAGCAAAAAATTGGGCTCGAATTGGCAAATTAGCTTGAGAAGGAGCTATTGCACGCATTGTCCCAACTTGTGGACCTAAAAAGTACAAAAAAATGCAAGGGTTATATACTTGGAGAAGCAAAAAATTGGGCTCGAATTGGCAAATTAGCTTGAGAAGGAGCTATTGCACGCATTGTCCCAACTTGTGGACCTAAAAAGTACAAAAAAAATGCACGGGTTATATACTTGGAGAAGCAAAAAATTGGGCTCGAATTGGCAAATTAGCTTGAGAAGGAGCTATTGCACGCATTGTCCCAGCTTGTGGACCTAAAAAGTACAAAAAAATGCAAGGGTTATATACTTGGAGAAGCAAAAAATTGGGCTCGAATTGGCAAATTAGCTTGAGAAGGAGCTATTGCACGCATTGTCCCAACTTGTGGACCTAAAAAGTACAAAAAAAATGCACGGGTTATATACTTGGAGAAGCAAAAAATTGGGCTGGAATTGGCAAATTAGCTTGAGAAGGAGCTATTGCACGCATTGTCCCAGCTTGTGGACCTAAAAAGTACAAAAAAATGCAAGGGTTATATACTTGGAGAAGCAAAAAATTGGGTTCGAATTGGCAAATTAGCTTGAGAAGGAGCTATTGCACGCATTGTCCCAGCTTGTGGACCTAAAAAGTACAAAAAAAATGCACGGGTTATATACTTGCAGAAGCAAAAAATTGGGCTGGAATTGGCAAATTAGCTTGAGAAGGAGCTATTGCACGCATTGTCCAAGCTTGTGGACCTAAAAAGTACAAAAAAATGCAAGGGTTATATACTTTTTTGTTAATAATGTTTCTTTACCATCGTTCATTTAACCCATTTATATCTAGAATAGGCTTTTATTTGATGAAATTAAGCTTTAACAATTAACAAATGATAATATTCTAGCTTTGTTGTATAATCTAATTTTATAGTTTTAAGCACAAACATTATGAATTAATGAAGTTATTAAGCAACTTAATTATTTTGTTATTAGACAAAAATTAAATCCATGTGTAATAACAAATATGGAATGTGGGGATAGTAAAAAGTGAGGCAGGAGCTCAAAGAGACTTAGAATTTGTAGGAAGAACTGATACACCCTCTCCTAAAAAATCATAGAATGTTATAAATAAACTTACAAATAAAGGATGTTGGAATAATAGCTAGAGTTGGGAGAGACTTAGGATTTGTTGAAGGAACTATTACAACATATGTAAAAATTATAGTGTTTATATATAAACTTACAAATATGGGATGTTGGAATAATAAAAGGTGATGCTGGATAATTGGTTTGTTTTTTGGTATATAACAAACTGAACTTAAGACATTTTACATTTGAAAAACATTTTACACCTGGAAAATTTAAAATAAAGGGAGTTTAGGTATTTTTACAAATGAACTCTTGTCAATTGAAACGATAGGGGATCTACGCTTCTGCACAGCCTCGAGAATTTCCAACGTCACAACGACCAATCAAATACACCCAAATATTTGCTCGATATAATGTCATAACACTAACATCATGGTCATAACACTAACAGCGTGTGTCATAACATAAAAGTTAGATAACTTTAGATAACTTATCATAATAGATCCCCTATCGTTTCAATTGACAAGAGTTCATTTGTAAAAATACCTAAACTCCCTTTATTTTAAATTTTCCAGGTGTAAAATGTTTTTCAAATGTAAAATGTCTTAAGTTCAGTTTGTTATATACCAAAAAACAAACCAATTATCCAGCATCACCTTTTATTATTCCAACATCCCATATTTGTAAGTTTATATATAAACACTATAATTTTTACATATGTTGTAATAGTTCCTTCAACAAATCCTAAGTCTCTCCCAACTCTAGCTATTATTCCAACATCCTTTATTTGTAAGTTTATTTATAACATTCTATGATTTTTTAGGAGAGGGTGTATCAGTTCTTCCTACAAATTCTAAGTCTCTTTGAGCTCCTGCCTCACTTTTTACTATCCCCACATTCCATATTTGTTATTACACATGGATTTAATTTTTGTCTAATAACAAAATAATTAAGTTGCTTAATAACTTCATTAATTCATAATGTTTGTGCTTAAAACTATAAAATTAGATTATACAACAAAGCTAGAATATTATCATTTGTTAATTGTTAAAGCTTAATTTCATCAAATAAAAGCCTATTCTAGATATAAATGGGTTAAATGAACGATGGTAAAGAAACATTATTAACAAAAAAGTATATAACCCTTGCATTTTTTTGTACTTTTTAGGTCCACAAGCTTGGACAATGCGTGCAATAGCTCCTTCTCAAGCTAATTTGCCAATTCCAGCCCAATTTTTTGCTTCTGCAAGTATATAACCCGTGCATTTTTTTTGTACTTTTTAGGTCCACAAGCTGGGACAATGCGTGCAATAGCTCCTTCTCAAGCTAATTTGCCAATTCGAACCCAATTTTTTGCTTCTCCAAGTATATAACCCTTGCATTTTTTTGTACTTTTTAGGTCCACAAGCTGGGACAATGCGTGCAATAGCTCCTTCTCAAGCTAATTTGCCAATTCCAGCCCAATTTTTTGCTTCTCCAAGTATATAACCCGTGCATTTTTTTTGTACTTTTTAGGTCCACAAGTTGGGACAATGCGTGCAATAGCTCCTTCTCAAGCTAATTTGCCAATTCGAGCCCAATTTTTTGCTTCTCCAAGTATATAACCCTTGCATTTTTTTGTACTTTTTAGGTCCACAAGCTGGGACAATGCGTGCAATAGCTCCTTCTCAAGCTAATTTGCCAATTCGAGCCCAATTTTTTGCTTCTCCAAGTATATAACCCGTGCATTTTTTTTGTACTTTTTAGGTCCACAAGTTGGGACAATGCGTGCAATAGCTCCTTCTCAAGCTAATTTGCCAATTCGAGCCCAATTTTTTGCTTCTCCAAGTATATAACCCTTGCATTTTTTTGTACTTTTTAGGTCCACAAGTTGGGACAATGCGTGCAATAGCTCCTTCTCAAGCTAATTTGCCAATTCGAGCCCAATTTTTTGCTTCTCCAAGTATATAACCCTTGCATTTTTTTGTACTTTTTAGGTCCACAAGCTGGGACAATGCGTGCAATAGCTCCTTCTCAAGCTAATTTGCCAATTCCAGCCCAATTTTTTGCTTCTCTAAGTATATAACCCGTGCATTTTTTTTGTACTTTTTAGGTCCACAAGTTGGGACAATGCGTGCAATAGCTCCTTCTCAAGCTAATTTGCCAATTCGAGCCCAATTTTTTGCTTCTCCAAGTATATAACCCTTGCATTTTTTTGTACTTTTTAGGTCCACAAGTTGGGACAATGCGTGCAATAGCTCCTTCTCAAGCTAATTTGCCAATTCGAGCCCAATTTTTTGCTTCTGCAAGTATATAACCCGTGCATTTTTTTTGTACTTTTTAGGTCCACAAGCTGGGACAATGCGTGCAATAGCTCCTTCTCAAGCTAATTTGCCAATTCGAGCCCAATTTTTTGCTTCTCCAAGTATATAACCCTTGCATTTTTTTGTACTTTTTAGGTCCACAAGTTGGGACAATGCGTGCAATAGCTCCTTCTCAAGCTAATTTGCCAATTCCAGCCCAATTTTTTGCTTCTCCAAGTATATAACCCTTGCATTTTTTTGTACTTTTTAGGTCCACAAGCTGGGACAATGCGTGCAATAGCTCCTTCTCAAGCTAATTTGCCAATTCGAGCCCAATTTTTTGCTTCTCCAAGTATATAACCCTTGCATTTTTTTGTACTTTTTAGGTCCACAAGTTGGGACAATGCGTGCAATAGCTCCTTCTCAAGCTAATTTGCCAATTCGAGCCCAATTTTTTGCTTCTCCAAGTATATAACCCTTGCATTTTTTTGTACTTTTTAGGTCCACAAGCTGGGACAATGCGTGCAATAGCTCCTTCTCAAGCTAATTTGCCAATTCCAGCCCAATTTTTTGCTTCTCCAAGTATATAACCCGTGCATTTTTTTTGTACTTTTTAGGTCCACAAGTTGGGACAATGCGTGCAATAGCTCCTTCTCAAGCTAATTTGCCAATTCGAGCCCAATTTTTTGCTTCTCCAAGTATATAACCCTTGCATTTTTTTGTACTTTTTAGGTCCACAAGCTGGGACAATGCGTGCAATAGCTCCTTCTCAAGCTAATTTGCCAATTCGAGCCCAATTTTTTGCTTCTCCAAGTATATAACCCGTGCATTTTTTTTGTACTTTTTAGGTCCACAAGTTGGGACAATGCGTGCAATAGCTCCTTCTCAAGCTAATTTGCCAATTCGAGCCCAATTTTTTGCTTCTCCAAGTATATAACCCTTGCATTTTTTTGTACTTTTTAGGTCCACAAGTTGGGACAATGCGTGCAATAGCTCCTTCTCAAGCTAATTTGCCAATTCGAGCCCAATTTTTTGCTTCTGCAAGTATATAACCCGTGCATTTTTTTTGTACTTTTTAGGTCCACAAGCTGGGACAATGCGTGCAATAGCTCCTTCTCAAGCTAATTTGCCAATTCGAGCCCAATTTTTTGCTTCTCCAAGTATATAACCCTTGCATTTTTTTGTACTTTTTAGGTCCACAAGCTGGGACAATGCGTGCAATAGCTCCTTCTCAAGCTAATTTGCCAATTCCAGCCCAATTTTTTGCTTCTCCAAGTATATAACCCTTGCATTTTTTTGTACTTTTTAGGTCCACAAGTTGGGACAATGCGTGCAATAGCTCCTTCTCAAGCTAATTTGCCAATTCGAGCCCAATTTTTTGCTTCTCCAAGTATATAACCCTTGCATTTTTTTGTACTTTTTAGGTCCACAAGCTGGGACAATGCGTGCAATAGCTCCTTCTCAAGCTAATTTGCCAATTCGAGCCCAATTTTTTGCTTCTCCAAGTATATAACCCGTGCATTTTTTTTGTACTTTTTAGGTCCACAAGTTGGGACAATGCGTGCAATAGCTCCTTCTCAAGCTAATTTGCCAATTCGAGCCCAATTTTTTGCTTCTCCAAGTATATAACCCTTGCATTTTTTTGTACTTTTTAGGTCCACAAGTTGGGACAATGCGTGCAATAGCTCCTTCTCAAGCTAATTTGCCAATTCGAGCCCAATTTTTTGCTTCTGCAAGTATATAACCCGTGCATTTTTTTTGTACTTTTTAGGTCCACAAGCTGGGACAATGCGTGCAATAGCTCCTTCTCAAGCTAATTTGCCAATTCGAGCCCAATTTTTTGCTTCTCCAAGTATATAACCCTTGCATTTTTTTGTACTTTTTAGGTCCACAAGTTGGGACAATGCGTGCAATAGCTCCTTCTCAAGCTAATTTGCCAATTCCAGCCCAATTTTTTGCTTCTCCAAGTATATAACCCTTGCATTTTTTTGTACTTTTTAGGTCCACAAGTTGGGACAATGCGTGCAATAGCTCCTTCTCAAGCTAATTTGCCAATTCGAGCCCAATTTTTTGCTTCTGCAAGTATATAACCCGTGCATTTTTTTTGTACTTTTTAGGTCCACAAGCTGGGACAATGCGTGCAATAGCTCCTTCTCAAGCTAATTTGCCAATTCGAGCCCAATTTTTTGCTTCTCCAAGTATATAACCCTTGCATTTTTTTGTACTTTTTAGGTCCACAAGCTGGGACAATGCGTGCAATAGCTCCTTCTCAAGCTAATTTGCCAATTCCAGCCCAATTTTTTGCTTCTCCAAGTATATAACCCTTGCATTTTTTTGTACTTTTTAGGTCCACAAGTTGGGACAATGCGTGCAATAGCTCCTTCTCAAGCTAATTTGCCAATTCGAGCCCAATTTTTTGCTTCTCCAAGTATATAACCCTTGCATTTTTTTGTACTTTTTAGGTCCACAAGCTGGGACAATGCGTGCAATAGCTCCTTCTCAAGCTAATTTGCCAATTCGAGCCCAATTTTTTGCTTCTCCAAGTATATAACCCGTGCATTTTTTTTGTACTTTTTAGGTCCACAAGTTGGGACAATGCGTGCAATAGCTCCTTCTCAAGCTAATTTGCCAATTCGAGCCCAATTTTTTGCTTCTCCAAGTATATAACCCTTGCATTTTTTTGTACTTTTTAGGTCCACAAGTTGGGACAATGCGTGCAATAGCTCCTTCTCAAGCTAATTTGCCAATTCGAGCCCAATTTTTTGCTTCTGCAAGTATATAACCCGTGCATTTTTTTTGTACTTTTTAGGTCCACAAGCTGGGACAATGCGTGCAATAGCTCCTTCTCAAGCTAATTTGCCAATTCGAGCCCAATTTTTTGCTTCTCCAAGTATATAACCCTTGCATTTTTTTGTACTTTTTAGGTCCACAAGTTGGGACAATGCGTGCAATAGCTCCTTCTCAAGCTAATTTGCCAATTCCAGCCCAATTTTTTGCTTCTCCAAGTATATAACCCTTGCATTTTTTTGTACTTTTTAGGTCCACAAGTTGGGACAATGCGTGCAATAGCTCCTTCTCAAGCTAATTTGCCAATTCGAGCCCAATTTTTTGCTTCTGCAAGTATATAACCCGTGCATTTTTTTTGTACTTTTTAGGTCCACAAGCTGGGACAATGCGTGCAATAGCTCCTTCTCAAGCTAATTTGCCAATTCCAGCCCAATTTTTTGCTTCTCCAAGTATATAACCCTTGCATTTTTTTGTACTTTTTAGGTCCACAAGCTGGGACAATGCGTGCAATAGCTCCTTCTCAAGCTAATTTGCCAATTCCAGCCCAATTTTTTGCTTCTCCAAGTATATAACCCTTGCATTTTTTTGTACTTTTTAGGTCCACAAGTTGGGACAATGCGTGCAATAGCTCCTTCTCAAGCTAATTTGCCAATTCGAGCCCAATTTTTTGCTTCTCCAAGTATATAACCCTTGCATTTTTTTGTACTTTTTAGGTCCACAAGCTGGGACAATGCGTGCAATAGCTCCTTCTCAAGCTAATTTGCCAATTCCAGCCCAATTTTTTGCTTCTCCAAGTATATAACCCGTGCATTTTTTTTGTACTTTTTAGGTCCACAAGTTGGGACAATGCGTGCAATAGCTCCTTCTCAAGCTAATTTGCCAATTCGAGCCCAATTTTTTGCTTCTCCAAGTATATAACCCTTGCATTTTTTTGTACTTTTTAGGTCCACAAGTTGGGACAATGCGTGCAATAGCTCCTTCTCAAGCTAATTTGCCAATTCGAGCCCAATTTTTTGCTTCTCCAAGTATATAACCCTTGCATTTTTTTGTAGTTAAACACTTATACAGGTTCTAATTAATATATTTTATTCTAGGTGATATTCCACTTCAAGATGCTATGCTTCTCATCGATGTTACAAATCAGATGGAATCAAGCGAAGGTATGTATATTTTATTTAAGCTTTTTATATTATTTTAGCATCATCCCCAGAGTATATCAGATCCAATGGAGGAGTAATACTATATTACTCCTCTTATCTCTATGCTAAAAGCAGGAAGGCCTCAGAGAAAACCTACTACAAATGCCGGGACTTCTCTTGCCCCGCAACTGCCTTGGAGGTCGATGGTAGAATTCTTATCAATCGTCACCATAACCATGAGCCTCCAAGGGAAGAATACGAGGCTTTGGTGACGAAGAGGGAGTTGAAAAACGCTGTTGCGGCTAATCCCGGTGTCAAAATTAGCAAAATTTATCATCAAACCATAAGCGCCCGAATGCTTGAGGTGCCAGACCTTACGGAATTTCCGATGGCTATGCCATCTCTTAAAGCCGTAAGGTCGACGATGAAAAGGGCCGTTATTAATAGGCTCCCTATACCTGCCAACAGAAGTCAAATTATTTTGACTGAAGCCCAAACACTAACTCCGAAGAATGAGCGGTTCCTTTTATGGAACGATGATAACAACTTGCTAATTTTCGGGACCCCTTCTATGTTGAAAATCCTGTGTGAGGTAACCTCCATCTACATGGATGGTACCTTTAAGGTATGCCCAACTTTATTCTACCAAGTAATTACTTTTATGCATTAATATATTTGAGATTTTAGCTTTACACCATACACGGATACTATAAGGATCATATGATCCCAATAGTTTATGCCTTCATGCCCGACAGGAAGCGATTAACGTATTGTGCCATATTTGATAAATTGAAGGAGCTTTGCCTAGAGTTTAATTTGGAATTAAACCCGACTTATATACAAATAGATTTTGAGCGCTCTGCGAAGGGCGCTCTTCAAAGATGTTTTCCGAATGCTGTGATCAAAGGTAATAATTTATCTGTCATACTAATTTTATATTTAAGGTTGTTTATTTCACTTCTCCAAAGCCTTGCTGAGGCGTGTAGAAAAGTTGGAATTTAAAAAAGAATTCCAAAGTGATCAGAGCATTAAAAAAATGGTCCGAAGGGTGACCGCTTTCTCGTTCTTACGTTATGAAGACGTTTTAACTGTTTTTCGCGCGTGCTGGGATGACCCTATTGTCTCCCAGCATGCAAAATTACGTTGTTTTTTTTCTTATGTATTTAAAACTTGGGTGAGAAACTCTGCCACATTTCCCTATGAAATGTGGCAGAGATACGAGGCTGTTGGTCCTAGGACCAACAATCACCTCGAGGGTTATCACAATGCCCTCAAATCTCTTATTGGAGTATCGCATCCCGACGTTTACACTTGCCTTTCATTTTTAATTCAAATTAACACAAAGGCCGAGATTAATATTATTCAAATTGATCAAGGTCAAGTATTATTTTCTGTAAAAAAACATGTACGCGATAAAAATACGCGTATTAATATTTTACGCGATTTATACATGGATACATCGCGTAATTACAATATTTTTAACTACGTAGATAATATAGCTAAATATATATCATATAGTGGTCCTTCGCGCGTTTATAATCCCGTTAATTTTTCTTCGAACTCGCATTTTGATAATAATTCGCTTGATGTTAATACTATTTCGCGTGAAAGAGACACTAGTGATTATACTAGTGATTCCGAATAAAATCTTTGTTGTAAAGTAACATGCTATAGTAATCACACGTTGTAGTGGAAATAATTGCTAAAGGGGTTTTAATAAACAAATGTTAGTATCTAAGAACGAAAATATTTATAAAAAATGATTGAAAGACATTATCCGTTTCTTCGTCTTCTTTAAGTATTAAGTCGTTTAAAAAATAGAAAGCCCTTTTCCCTAACGTCCTTGACGGCGAGACGATAGGAATAAAAAAGAAGGTTTATAATAAAGCTGAATATTTTACGGATTTACGATGTCCTGCCGATCCTAGGGGGTCGGGAGTATAGTTGAAGGGTGCAAATAGGTCAATATAGGAGTAGTCCTTTTCTAGAAAAAGGCCTTTGTCCCATGGGACAAGTGACGAATCGTCAGGACGCATCCGCCCTTCGAGAAGGGATCTGACAGTTCAAGAATGGAGAGAACTTTTGCCCGTTTGAGGGCATCTTTCAATGTCATCGTTAAAACTCCTACAAAATTTTTTCCTATGTTTCTGACGAAACTATTCTGTAAAAATATAAGGCACGCTCTAAATGGCTAGTATAGTTGAGAGCCATTTGTAGCGGTGTTAGAGTGATTTTTAGCGGTGATAGAGTGATTTTATTAAAACATTAAAAATAAAATCGTTTTGAACCTACTGAATGAAAGATGGGAAATTTTATGAGTGAAACAGAAATTAAATTGAGTTGTTTTACAATTATAATTAATATTTAACTCTTCATTAATTTAAAGTATATAATAATTTTCATTTATACCATAACTTTTACCATCTGTCTTATATCATCTTAATTATTTGATAATTTTTTGGCTATACCCTCTAAGAATTAAATGGACATATAAATAAGTTTTAAGAGTTAGAAGAAATTAAATTTGAATGTTTTGCCATAGATAATGCTAAAAACTATGAGAACAATATCAATGTATGCTATATACAAAGGCAATGCAAACAAATAGTTTATTTCCAATGTTAAAGTAACATTATTTCTTAACAAACAACAATTTTTCATCATGCACTCTTTAAAAAGGAGTTTTCAAAGACAACATGTCATGTTCCTCCTGGTTTCAGCACTCACATTTCTCAATATCTATGAATCATCTAATGTCTTATTGTGGGTGTTTCATTACAAACCCTTTTCATAAAGATTATATTATTATAAAACTGCCATTTTTTCCTTCTCCAGATCTTGTGCTGAACATTATAAAATTATAAAATAATAAAATATTATATATAAAAACTACACATGTAATTAGAAAAATATGTAAGATTAAGATAGTAATAGGATTGTGTGAATTTAGATAAGCCATTGCTATACTTATACAAATAATATAAGAAGGTCATGCACGATATTAAGTATTTTGTTCACATGTTATAGTTAAAATTACATTAGTTAAAATGATCATCTTAATTTGTGATATAAAACTATATATTATTTAATTTACAATATTTTATCCTTAATAAAACTACTACATAATTATTTATAAAATTTAGGTACAATTAAACTTACAATGACTCTTCGTATGTTAGCAATTGCAAAAATATCAGTTCATTTGATATAAAACATTATACGTGATCCTATATTATAAAAAATAAAATCATATATTATTATATAAATAACTAATATATTTTCATTTATTTATGATAAACTGTTCATATTTATAGTCTTGACAGGCAACTATTTAATATCAATACATTGTTATTATAAAACCTTTACTATATAGTTAATTAATATATATTAATTATACAATAATATTTAATATTTTAATATTAAATTATATTTGTACAAAATACATATATTTTTCAATATTAATTTGAAACTTCAGATTTTATGTCTTATTTGTAAACCTATTCTTGATGTTACACTTTCTCGACGTTGCATATGATTCCAAAATTTTATGTGATAATGAGGTTTATTACACTTCACATCACACACGGCATGGTCATCAGACTATGGTTTTTATAGTCATTTTATGATTTGACTCAGTCTAAAAAAGGCTTAATAAGCTAAATTGTTGGCTATCGTCGTAAAAAACGCCAGGCCAAACTACAAATCAATAAGCCACCTGAAATAAATGAAGCATGTCGAGCACAGCTCAAGGTAGTGTTGTAAATATGGGTGGGTTTTGTTTGGGCGACCTGTGGTTTTAGTCGACTTAACACAAACAGACCAAGTGATTTTTGGTTTGTTCTTCTTAGTCGACCTCAAAGCTTAGTCGAAATTGGAAAAACAAAACAGAGTCGACCGTTAGTCGTAGTAAAACTAAAGGTCGACCAAACGAAACCCAGCCGTTTTAACAACACTAGTCCAAAGCTATTAGTCAAATACATTTTAAAATTACCTTAAAATAATTGCTAATAAAAATGCAAGTCAGCCTAGGGAAGGGTGTCAATAAAGAGAGGCACTGGAATATCAAATGTCGCGTTATCGTAAAAGTGTTCAGCGAAATATGAACCCCGCATCCGCCATCTAGCGAAAAATCTCACGATATTGGACAGCTTTTAAACAGTTTAGATTAATCAATAAAGTCGGTCAAATCGAATAGAAGGGAGGAGGAATAAGTCTATACAATGGCAATTTGGGGTTTCTTTTATGAGAAGAGGGCGAGTAGGGCATGCTATTTTATAGCCAGCAATTTTATTGTTGGCTACGGACCATAAACCCGGCTCAGTGCGAAGTCAATCTTGCGGGCGAATTACAAATATTGAATCTAATAGTGCGTGTTTTTATGATCTTAAACAAAATAAAAACACCAAAAATTTTTGATACATTTATACGACTAAAACCAAAGGTCGCCCAAACAAAACCCAGCCGTTTTTACAACATTAATAATATATGTACATATCATCAAGTAGACAATTAATTTTGAGCAAGATTTGATAAGAAGGTAAGGGAGGGAGGGATGAATTAAATAAAAATTCTCTTTTTGCACTCAAACATTTAAGATTATTAAACGTTCTAATATTGATTTAATTTAGGCTTTACAATGTATTCGCGAATGCTGTGTTGAAAAAAAGAGATTGCTGAACTCTGCGATGCATTTTAAAAAATATATCGTTTAAAAGCAAAGTATAAATAATATAGCTAGTGGTACTGCTAGAATGAACAATTTAGCGTTTTAATAATTCATTCCTATTTCTGCTTTAGATTCAATAATGATGATCGGGTTCGGGTTGAAATTTAAAACGCGTTTCCGCGTTGTGACAAATACGCCCTGACCATTACTTCAGTATAAAAAAAAGCTTTCAAAAGGCGCTTTCACAATTAGACTAATCTCCTTTTAGCCTACAAACTTTATTCAAATTGCTACGACACATGGCTTCAGTGTTGTAAAAACGGCTTGGTTTTGTTTAGTCGACCTCGTGTATAATCGCTTAAACATAAACAGACTAAAATTTTTAGCCCCATTACATGCAACACACTCATAAACATGGGCGTAGCCGGGGGGAGGGGAGGGGGCGGCCGCCCCCCTCCTAAATGGCGAGAAAAAAAATTTCAAAGCAAAAAGCTTTAAAAATTTTATGTTTTGCCCCCCCCCCTAATTGAACTTTTGAACGTTTCGCCCCCCCCCCTAATCCAAAACCTGGCTACGCCCATGCTCATAAGTGTGTGACTACCACACTACCCCTAAAAACTTGAAGTCAAATGGATCCGTAAGCAAATTATTGAACCCTCTAAATATTCCACCGCACTCTTATCAAAACAATTAATAGCAATTTTAATGGCAAAATTTAAATTCAATTGCCTCTTTTAAAAGAAGAAGATGAAGACAAAATACTCATATAACGGTTTTAATTGCTATGCAATTTATGAGCGCCCTCTTGGTTGTCCGTCCGTCCGTGTCCTGTCCTTTCCAATTTGTAATTTTTGAATAATTCCCGTGGAACCTTATACAGGATTTTATTGGCTGTGGACTTTTAAAGACTAGCAAATGACCGCTGATTGGCTTTACTTTTTTCGACCTCGCCCGAGTCCAAATTCCATTAATGTTTTTGTGCCCGGCTGATTACATTTATTAATGAATTTCTTTGGGCAACTTGTCTAGGTTGCTGCTCTACATCGGCTAATTGCGAAAATGGCTAAATAATTCCCTGCAAATTAATGCTCACCGTTGCTTACATTTGATTTTATTATATAATTATATTATTATAATCGTAATTATCATATATTTCAATAAACTATGTTAAACCTATAAAAAAGTTGAGTTATAACACGACACTCACCGTAAAAATTTGAAGACCGAAGGGGTCCGTGAGCAAATTATCGAAGGAGACGGCCCATCTGGCTATACGATCGTTAACACCACTCCTAACATATTTCGAAAACCAATCTTGCCCATACGTCGTTGTTTCCCCGCGGTTCTTAGCTACTGTAGCAGAACTGTTTAAAGTTCCTAGACTACCCCCTGTTCCCGATGCATTGGGTGGTCCGGGAGGGCCTAGGCCAGAATTGGATTTTAGGCTCATAGAGAGGCCGGGCCCGAGATGGTTGGAAGAATTTGGGTGCGAGCTAGAGTTTATGGGGGCCGGTGCGTTTAAATTGCCTCCTTGACTGACCCAAGAAGAGGAGGGGTTGAGTGCGATGCTGGTATTAGATCCCGCGAAAGACTGTATGCAATAAACACGAGTCGAGTTAAACATATAGTATTTATTCGGGTGGTAAAGTTTTAAGCACATCTAACACACTCGGTTATTTTGGAAGATTATCAAACAGTAAATCTATTGAGATTAATACAGGGGCTTAGTCAGGAATGGATTTAGAAGGGGGCAATAATGATTTAGGGAGGGGCAAAATAATAACTTTTTAATATTTCAGCCATATTTATATAAAATCTTAAAGAATTAGAGGGGAGGCAGCCGCCCCTCTCTGTCACCCCCTGGCTACGCCTATGTGTTAATATGCAATATTTAATTTAGTCGTTATAAGTGTATCGCTGTTCAGAAAGAATTCCACAATTTCCCCTAGGTTGTTTTCCTTATACGGCAAAGGATGCCAAGAAAAAGAGTCCACTTTAATAAGGCAGATTATTTAAAATTTAGAGTTGTTTAAGCAAAGTGACGCTAAGCCCGCAAAAGTTTACCTTTTTATCCCAGTTTTACTAACAGAATTGCATAGGATTTTTTTTGTCCCAAAAAAATTCGAAAAAGGATTATTAATTACAATTAAAGAGGCAAAAAAATGTTTTTAAATTTAGAAACGCACCCAATAGTTCTACCAATCGTTGGCAGATAATATGATTAAAAACGTTCACAAAAATTTTTTTTATGATATCTGATAAGAAGGTAATCCCAATGCCAAAAATACTCTAAATATTCTCTAGTATCTCAAAAGCTAAAATAAATTTATCGCAAAATAATAATAAAATAAAATTGAATAAATGCGTGGAAATTTTTTCAAAATGTCTAAAAAGCAAATGTTTGAAGATTATTGTAAATTAAAATCTTGAATATTAATCGCATAAACAGACCAACCAAAGGTTTATATAGCAAAAATTCACCTTTTTGAGCAAAACCCTAAATTAAGATTTCTTTTCGGATTAGATAATATTCAGGCAATTTAAAATAAAATGTTAAATGTTTAACGATGCCTATTTTGGTAAAGCAAAATAATTGGTTAATAAATTATGCAGTAACGAATATAATATTCTGCAAAGATTTGACCACCATTATATTGTTTTCTATCTATAAGAAAAATTTAAATTATACCCCCCTTACACTCATCATAATAATTCGTATCAGCGGCGCCACCGAAGCTAATAGCCCACCTCGACAGAATAATCTGTATGGAACGGAAAGTGGCTCCTTACTTGAAAAAGAATAATTGAATATATTGAAGAATGCCAAAAAATGAGGGATTTCGTGCTTTAAGTGCACTTTTCCCCCAAACACTTTTAAAATTCAAAGACGAGTGGGTCTAGCTAGCTACTGCCCCGCTTCTCATTGAATTCCACGAAATGAGCTCGACTAAGTAGGAGGGAGAGATGAGAGTAATAATAACGTTTTGGATATATAACAGTTTGGCGCGACGATAATTGCGCGACATAAACTAATGACAAATTTGTCATTCCTATGGGGTGGGGTGAGGACAGTCAATATGACAATAGTCGTCGAAATTATATTATTATTTAATATTACAAACAAATCATGACAAAAGGATGGGGTGGGGGGGCATGGTCTTAAAGAGGATTTAATGAAGATAGGGTGCGCAGTGCATATAATACGATTATGTAAATGTGTTTTCCACATACATAGTATAGTAACGCTACTACTAATATGATCATGATGTGTTGAGTGAGAGATGATGAGCTTAAGATGAGCTAGTTTTCCTAGCATAACAATACATACAATACTAACCACACAACACAAACCATACGACGCCCAAATAATAATATGAACCGATATCGGGCCGGGCGGGGAAATTCTGTGGGGGTGGTATGCTAATATTGATTATTAGAAACCAATCAATAAAATAAAGTCTCAAAGAGATTCTATCTAATCCACTGCATAAAACTGTAAAGAGAGTGAGCATAAAAATGGAATAGGGAAAAACACATTTGTTCCAATAAATTTTTTTCATAGCCCCGAGACTTACACATGGAATTTAAGTCTCTCTCTGTCTCTATCTCGAAACTGTTAAAGTATCATCATAAATTAAATATGTTTATGGGTGGTATGGGCATGGGCGTAGCCAGGGGATGGCAGAGAGGCGACTGCCCCCCTCTAAATCCAAAATCCTTTTAAATTAAATAAAATTATGCCTTCAAAAAATGTCATCCTGTCCCTCTCTAAAACAAATTCTGGCAACGTCTATGGATTTAATCTATTTTTTACATACCTACGGGCATGGGGGTACCCAGGTTTTGAATTAGGGGAGGTGGGCATAACGTTTAAAAGTTCATTTAGAGGGGGGCAAAAATATTTTTTTTTAATTTTTCAATGTTTTTGCATTGAAACATTTTTTTTCGTCTGCGTACGTCCATGCCTACGGGCATGTGCATAGCCAGGATCGGAATTAGGGGGGAGGGGCGGAATGATTTTGGGAGGGGCAAAATAACAAATTTTTTAATTTTAGCACTAATTCGATAATATTTATAAGATTCTTTGGATCAAGAGGGGGGCAGCCGCCTCTCCCTGCCACCCCATGGCTACGCCCATGCTTAAGGTTAAGGGCGAGTTTAAATTTCGAATAACTCGCAAAAACATGGTCATTGTGATCTTTAAAAAGTCCAATTTATAGCATGTCCAGTGTTTAAGAGCAAAGTACGTCATATTAATGTCATTTTTCGTGAGCGAGATAAGAGACTGTAGAATCCCAAGAGGCCATCCATCTTTGCACACATACACAAAAAACTAAAAGTAATGCGTCACAAATTACCCTCAAACTCAATAGACATGATACAATTACGGGGGAAGGTGTGTTTAGTTGATGATTCTATTCTAGTCATGAATGTGGCCAGTGGAAAGCCATAGGGGCAGCTATCCGCAATCCCTTATTTTATCAAATTATTTAATTTATTCAACCAAATTAAGTTCTGTATTTTAAAAGAACCATGTCAACAGCTTGGACAATTACTTTAAAGCATTTGTAGACTCTTGGGCCCGTTTTAGATTATGATGATATGGGTCTAGTGTTGTAAAAACGGCTGGATTTGGTTAGGCCGGCCGTTGGTTGGGTTTGTTTTTCTTACTCGGCCCCTAAGCTTAGTCGAAATTTGAAAAACTGACCAGAGTTGACCGTTAGTCCTGGTTGAATCTAAGGTCGACCAAACAAAACCCATCCGTTCTTACAACACTAAGATCTTTGTATTTAACCAATATGTCTTTTTGTTCAATATATTTATATATGTAACTTCGTTTTCACACAAATAAACATTTTAAAAGATATAAAAAAAACCATAAATTGCATAGCAATTAATAAAAATTCGAATTTTAGTTAAGTCAGTGGATAGTTAATCTTAAATCCCTAGCATTCTTCTCCGAATCTACATACGCGACAAATTGTTTATTTTATTATTATTAAAATTGAATTCCTTGTGTACCCTATAGTTCTACCAGAATTTTTTTAACTACATATCGCCCTTAGTTCATTTAAGGTCCCATATTACTTATTATTAATTATATAGTCCATTTCTATTCCTCTATAGTTATGATGGCAAATAAAATGATAAGTTTTATGAAAAAAACTATGATTTAGATGTTAAATCTATGCAAAGCGTGGGATAAAATCATTTATAATATCTAAAAATCTGCTCCAATTTAGATAATACTCTAAATCTATAATTGTTTATTCAAAGATCGTAAAGGAATTTCAACGAATTCAAAAGATTGCTTAATGTAACGGATATCATCATAAGCGATAAAGCCAACTAGACCCCGTGGAAAAAAAATGTAAATCAAAGCTGAGATAGAGTAGCTCGGTCATTATAAAAAACTATGCGTCACGGTATTTAATTTAGTAAATTGATAATCGATGAACATCCTAGCGAGGGGGCCCTTATCCAAAAAATTGGTTAATATTTCCCGAAATTTTATTTCAAATCTTTAAAAATGATCCTTTTGACTTTTTCTAAATCATTACTACACCCGACCCGCCCCCCGGTTACGCCCATGTTAGCAGTCACCACAATTAAAACCTGCATGCCCCCTCCACTTATTTATACCTTTTTTAGAAATAAAGTCAATTGGTTGATGCTAGCAAAGACATACCTTTTCGGGTGTTAATAATTTCAATAAGGATTATCATGGGCGTAGTCAACATTGGAATTAGAGGGGGGGGGGCAATAATCATTTAGGGAGGGGCAAAATGATCATTTTCTGAAATTTTAGCCATAATATCAATAAATTTCAACAAATTTATGGATTTAGAGGAAGGCAGCCGCCTCTCCCTGCCCCCCCCCTGGCTACGACCATGACGATTATTAAATCGTTTAGAAAAAAGATAATTTTGCTGAATTTAGGTGAGTGAGGTAACTAAGCTCATGCTGTCATATGAGGTTGATGCGATGGCAATGGAGGATAATAGCAAAACGATCAATTATTTTCTTTCTCTTCTAAGCAGTATAATCTGTCTAAGCGAGTCCATTTTTAACTTATTTGCGTCATCGGTTATGTGCCATGCAGCCATGCCTGTTTGCGAATTAGTCTAGACTAAGATATATAAAGTAAGGTAATGGGAGGAGAGCAGAGTGATTTTTGAATTATCAATTTACCCGTCTCTCGGGTTATATCGGAAAATTGGGGCTTAAATGAGGGGAAAAAAACATGCAAAATCAAATCGATATTCTAACATTAGGATGATCATATTTGTGAAATTTCTGTAAAAACTTTTTGGGGTGGAAGAATAAACACTCTCTAGCTAAACTAGCTAGGAATTTAGATATAAAATCTTATATTTTAAATCGTGTTTTATCGATGGGCAGAGCAATCTTGAGGAAGGGCGCGAGTCAATGTAGGGACCACAATAAATAAGTTATTATAACACATCCCATTTACCTCCAAATCATTTGTCCCGTTCTAGTAGTGTTATAAAAACGGCTGGATTTTGTTTGGTCGACCATTGGTTTTAGTCGATTCAACATAGGCAGACCAAACGTTTTTTGGTCAAATATTTGATCTGTTTATGTTTAGTCGACTTAAACCAAAGGACGGCCAACAAAACCCAGCCATTTTTACGACAAAACGATTTTAGACCCGCTGTATCCATATCCTTGTTAAATCGATGTAATCATAATATTTGAAAATTCATTACAAACAGAAAGTACCATAATTATAAACAAAGTTTAAAATTATTTCGAGATGCTGTTAAAATAGATCTAAGTTTATGGCAAAACTTAACAAAAAAAACAAATTAAACATTCTCTTTACATGGCACAAGCAAGGTGGATTACCTGCGGTTAAATTAAATTAAAACAAAACTGTTTTATGACTAATACCATGGAGTTGGAGCGAAATCAATCAAAAATTAATAAAAAGGCACCGATGCGTATAGGATTTAATTGTCTTTTAATTGATTTTTAATGGATTTCTCATTTTTGGATTAATAGTTACACCGCTGTGTGACTTTTAAAAGTAGCAGCAACATACCCGTGATATATTATTGACCTTGGTAAAATTCGCCATATTGTCGAAGGTATAATTGAGTGAGTGATGTTAAGAGTTTTCAAAATGTAATTAACATTACGTTGTTGATGTAGCAAATTGTTTCGCGCCAATTATTATATTTTAGCATACAACATACTTAATTATTTGGAAATAACTATCGATCATCAAAAAAAAATTTAAACAAAAATATTGAAGGGCGCAGGTAGGAGTTAAATTAGAGGGGGCCAATTATGATTTATGGAGGGGCTAAAAGATAATTTTGCGTAATTTTAGTCATAAATATATTAAATTTAAAAAAAAAATAGATTTAAAGGGCTACGCCCATGCAAATATTATTTATATTACATATTCCTGGTAAAATACCGATTTTAATATAAAATTTGCCATAAAAATTCCTATTTTGACATTCGTTAAAACTTAAAGATGTGAGTTCTACACATAATTTTGGCGTACGGCCTAGGGTGAAGTTAAAGAATTGGTTGAAATTTACGAATATAATCAAATAAAGCCCAAAATTAAAAAAAAGATTTTGGCCCCAAGTCGGGATCAGAAAAATTAAAGTCAACCAGTAAGCATTGATTTGAAGATGAAATTTTTTTGAAAATTGAAGGTTTTCCATCACATGACACATCAGAACAGGAGATACAAGTTGTATTAGCACGTTGAAAGGTATTATGTTTGAGATTAAAACACTTGTCATAAAGTGTCCAATTAAATATAGTTAAAAGGCCCTTGAGGCAATATTCCATATACGAAATACCATTGAAAGAAAATAGCAAGTTTCTCTGTGCAACCAATTTAAAATAAACAAGAATTCAAATAAAACACCTATTTATTAATCGGGGAGGGGGAGGGGTTAAAAACATAAAAAATTGATGATTATTTTTATTTCGAATAAAATAGTGACAATGAAAACTCACAAGTTGTAAATATCAAAACTTTCATTGTTTTAATGCATGTAATTTGTATAAAAAGGATTATTTCTCACCTGCCGGGCACTGCCTTTCTTAGTTTTTCGCAAAAATTTGTTCTTAGCCAAATCTATGACCGGCGGCAGTCTGAAAGCCGAATTGGCTGGGCTGCTCTGAATCATGGTATAATGAGAAGTGATTTTGGGATCAGGGGCTTGGGCCTGGGCCGGGTTTAAATAGCCATTCCTTTTCTTCATAACACCACCACAAAAATCAAAAGAATTTGGGGTAGGGAAAACAACACAGTTACTTAGTTAGGAAAGTAGTGTTGTTTGGCTCGGGATTATTCCGGGATTCACAGCGTGGGGGGGGGGAGGATGAATAAAGCATATTTTTTTGGTGTGTAATATTATACGGCGTGAAACAAATGTCATTAAATGAAATGACATTAGTACGCGACGCAAGCACACACAATGCATTAGAGCGCGCACACTGTTAGAGATAGAGAAGGCTCTCCTCGCGTTAGCGTTGCGGTAGTAGTAGTAGTAGTAAATAAATGAGGGAGTGAATATTGTATAATTAATAGGTGATATCGGATATGCTCCTAGGTGCGCGCTTATACATACAGGTTTGTCACCCCCTGTCCATTTCTCACCGCCCACCCCTTTTCCTATAATTATATAATACGGAACGGGAACATGCGCGTAGCCAGGTTTTGGAATAGGGGGGAGGGCGAAAATTTTTAAGCTCAATTAGGGGTGGGGGGTAAAACAGATTTTTTGTGATTTTCAATGGTTTTTGTATTGAATTTTTTCGTCATATAGGGGCTGCAGGGAGGGGTTTAATGTTATTATGGCTAAAATTTCGAAAAAATATCATTTTGCACCTCCCTTAATCATTATTGCCTCCCTATAAATCCAATTCTGGCTTCGCCCATGATAACACGGTTTAACGAGAAAAATCAACCAGCAAACTATTTGCAGATTTAGGTAGAGTTTTTCGCAGTGAACACGAATATATTTCTAATCTATTCCCTATATTTCAAGTTTTTAAAATATTTGCTGTCAAAGTTGCTAAAAACAGCGATCTTAGCGTGTTTTTTAAAAGTCCATAAATTGCAAATTAGTCGGTAAAATTTTAATTTAATTATTTTTAATTGGTAACCAGGCTAATCGCATTTTTATAGTAATAATTTCATCAAAGTTTTAATTATTGAAATTAAGGTGCTAAGATATTGCTTACTTATACCTGGGTAGGACTCAATAAAATTAAACATCCTTTTTTATGGTGTTGGGAGTCACAATATAAAACAAATTAAGAAAAATTTTAAAAATAAAGAGATCATCAATATAGAAAGGATTTGAATTTAATGTTGAAAGGACTGATTACATGGATAAGTCCACCAATAAAAAGCTGCTGGATCAAAAATCCGACACTTTTATTATAGTCTATCTTGCACCTAGGATTTAACATTACAAATAATGGTTTTCTGCAATAATCTTTATTAAAAAAAAAATCAGCTAAAAAACAATTAGCATGCCATTCAGCAGTCTATAACTCTATCATGGAAATACTAGGAAGCGAGGAGGGGGGAGATTTTTATGAATAATATGCAATTTTTTATTATTTCTAAACAAGTATATTTCCATTGAAGCCTATGGCATGACCTATCTATTAATATATAATATCAAGAAAGAACCAGTCAAAATAATTTTTGTTGTAAAATAATTTTAATTAATATTTTACATTTCTTTTTTTCAAAATGAATGGAATATGACTCAGTCTAGCGTCGTTAACTTGTTTGACAATGGAAACAATGAAACTTTTGAATATTTGTTAAAAATTACTTTTTCAACATTTTCCTATATTGACCAACAAACTTCTGAACGTAATCGTAAAAAATTAAATTATAGAATTTATTAATTAGTAAAACGCTGATAAATTTTAGATCTAGTTTGGTTAAGCGACACACAACAGTGAAAATAGTTACCTTTAAATAAAAACAATCAAAACACAATTATTTGCAAATAAATCTTTTTAGCTTAAAAAACAAATTAAATGAAATTTTCGAATAATT
The DNA here is from genome assembly GCA_964036665.1 of Gordius sp. MW1. Classification (NCBI taxonomy): domain Eukaryota; kingdom Metazoa; phylum Nematomorpha; class Gordioida; order Gordea; family Gordiidae; genus Gordius; species Gordius sp. MW1. The sequence continues at coordinate 35,077,077 of OZ038526.1, read as the reverse complement.
TTTCTTATATATCAGTGCGGCCAATTATGCTAACCAGTGTTTTGTAAAAGGAGGCCCCCCCCCTTATTGTCCAAAAAGACCCCGTTAAAACTTAAATAAAAAAATTCAAATGTTTACACACCCAATTCAAAATTTTAAAATACATAGGTATGGTTTCGAGATTTACAAAAATAACCTACTGCTAATAATCCTTTATAGATATAAGAGAGGAAATTTATCGAATATCTGAAAGGAATTTTTTGGGAAATCGCCATTTTTTGTTGATATTTAGTAGATGGACCTAATAGGAAATATCATTTCGGCTTACGAAATCAAATCATTTTTGAACACTGGTGAGACTAAAGCATTAGATGATTACTCTTAATAAAAGGCGCATATAATACTAAAGTTTTCGTGTCATTACGTCGCCTGTAAGCATTTCGCGACCTTTAACCATTTCACGCGTCCAAAATTAACATTTAAATGGGAATACTTCAGCTTGGTTGATAAGTTAGATAGGGTGACTCTTATATAAGAGAGTGTGATCCACATGGGCATAGCAAAGGGGGGGGGGGGGGGGCGCAAGGAGGGGCGGCTGCCCCCTTCTAAATCCAAAATATTGTTAAAAAATTTTTAAATTAAGGCAAAAATTGTAAGAAATAATTATTTTGCCCCTCCCTAAATCATTATTGCCCTCCAGTGTGAATTTTAATTTATATAATATTGGACTAAAGCGAAGCTTGTGTAAATGCAGAGATATACGCGCAAAAATTTAGAGACTGACCAACAAGTGTGACAAATAGCTTTAAGAATAAAATAATATTCTGATTTGCGTTATAGTAACACTTGTCAACTTAAAGGCCGAGTGGGGCTAAAGATTCGTCACTTACTATTGACTTTATCATCAAAATGATTTTTTTTTCATTTGAGAAATAGCAGGTCCTACTTAAGGTTGAATCTAATTTAATTTAGATCCGGCACAACGCGAACTAGTTGAGTCAAATATGAAAAGAGCAAGGTTAATATTATTTAATATTATTACGACGTTTTTTTCCCCATCGATTTTGGTCGCCTCGAACATTTTTTCATCGATAAGTTTTTTGAGATTAAGAGATTCAACAAAACTGTAGCGAGTCATAAATTAAATTAACTTTTTATTTTGGCTTTTATAAATGCTAGTTAATCTGTATAAAATATAGTTACCAGAAAATTAAAACTTTACTAGAGTTTCAATTTCACTTTTTAGCGTTGCTTCCACAGAAATACCCATCGAAATTTCAATCTTAAAGCCAAATTAAAAAGGCCTTTTCATATTTTGTCGGCAAAAATTATTTTAAAATATTAATCGCCAGGGTAAAAAATTCTACCACATGCAAACAAACGCTTTTAAGTTTACCTAGCCATATAACCCAGAAATGATCATAAATATTCAACAACCAAATTACTAAGTATTTCTTTGGATAACTTAAATTACCTATCGAGACTCTTAAAACCAAAAAATTTAAAATAATCATGAAAAGAGTACGCATTTGATTACTTTACTACATCTTAATAAATGGATTATTAACTGTAAATTTTTACAAATAATTTAAACAAAGTATAATTCATTTTCAATGAAGCTTTATTTTCATAGCCCAACTTCAAATTTAGATATCTACCTATAGCATATCTTTTACAAGCAAAACTTAATTCAAACACGAGATAATATCATAATATGAGTTCCGATAAAAACTAAAATTTTGCATGATAATTCTAACCATAGTAATTATCTAATTAATAAAGCACCAGCTAAACTGACTAATAAAACCAATATTTTTTGCGATTAAATTAATTGATGCCAACTAACAGCGATATGTTACGTCATTGGGTGCGTCATGATATACGTCATCACCGCACATTAATTTTTTGTCAAAACTTAATTTGCCATCACTAGTTCATTTATAATTTATGAACACATTATTGAGGGGAATTAATGACAAAGTTGTGTTTTGGATTTAGAGGGGGTAGGGGGCACAAATGATTAAGGGAGGGGCAAAATTATAAGTTTTATTTATTTTAGCCATAAAGATATTAAAAATTGAAGAATTTTTGGATTTAACTTGGATACGCCTATGGTTCCGTTTCAAAGCGTTTTAGAAAATTATTATAATAGTTTATTAATTGAGGTAAAAATTTTTATTGATAATTGCCTTTAAAAATGTTTATGAAAATCGTTAGGTCTGGTATTAAGGGTGGGAACTTACAAAACCCACATGTAAATAGGGCAAAATTAATCATATATTTTTTTTATAAAGTTGCTAATTTAATTAATGAAATGAATCGCATTTATAAATTATTGTTTTACTTTTCCTTAAAATAGATCAACCTTAAATTTGCCGGTAATAAAGATAAAATAAACTATTATAAATAGTCAAATGTGAAATTAACTAAGTAAATTAAATCTAATCAATTTGAATCAAATATTTGTTGTTAAATTATGATACTTTTCCATAAGATTGGTTTGCTTCATTCTTAAATAAAGCGTATTAATAAAAATTTATTAGGGTGTCGCGTGCGTGTCAATTAAACTTATAAAACAATTAAGACCCTAACCTGCGTCACAAAATGGCTTAATCACATTTTGATAAATAAAAAAACCTCTTTTATATTTTCCTTAAAATGAAAATCAAATATTTCAACTAAAGCTTAAAAACTCAAGAAAAACCTTAGCGCACAAAATTTTATAAATTAAAAAAGTTTGTTTGTGGGTTTTTAAACAAAGTTTATATTTTTCAAAAAAAAAACAAAATTATCTATGATGCCTCTATACAGATTAGCAAAACACATTTTAGGGCTAATCTATTTCAATACATATGATAAAAATCAGTTAATATAAGGAAAGACTTTACGTGAAAGAGGCTGGATAGGCAAACAGGTACAAAAGCTCCCCAAAAATTCCCTTATAACTTACAAATTAAGGGTCAATTTTTGTTTGAAGTTCTCTCTTCTTTGACTAATACCTTACTTTATATGCCCCCACTGCCCATGTCAAATCCTGGGATTATATCCATAAATGCTAATAACTGATCTAGCGCAAAACTCATTGTTTCATCTTTTTTTAGGCTACTTAAAAGATTACATTTTGTATAATATAGCTAACTAAATGATGTCAAATTACTTTAAATATCAAATGGAATCCCCACAACAACGTAAGGTATAAATTTTGGCTAGCTTGTGATTTTAACCAAAGCATACAGGCAGGGTGGGGGACTATAAAATTAACCAAATCAACCCCCAAGACCAATGTCAAGCTCAAAATTTTGCCAAAAACTATCACTTTAAAGTCCTACTTTTAAAATATTAATATCATCGATTAAACATATCTAAAACTTACAAAAAAAACTAATATATACACTTAAAACCGATTTTATTCCTATAATGGAAAATGCGATATATGCAACTTTTTACTAGGTTACTTTAGAGGGAAGGAGGACCAACTTTTGTAAGGTGTCGGGTTTAAAGTGCTTAGTTTTGGCTCTTTCTCCAGTCATAACCTCATTACCACCAAAATATCAAGGTCAAAGCCATGATGAATGATAAACGCTAAGACGTTAATTTTGGAGGCGCCGATTAATTATAAAAATTGCTCGCCACATATTCCGATTTCAACTACTCTCTCATGATCCCGGAATTAATTAATGCATGTACACAGCCCCCCCCCCTCCCCCCTTCAATTACTTCCCATGCAATGTTCCCTTCGGGATTGTTACACTAAATATATTCCAGGAATCAATTCCTTGCTGATATATTATATATGCGCACCCAAAATTTTAGTTATTTCTCGAAATGATTAGAGAAAGACCCATTATATGGTTCCTAACTTATTTTATGTGTCGATGTGGTCTTAGCAAGGATACAGCCAGAAAGAGAGGCATTTGCCCCCCCCCCCCCTAATTTAAAAACTCGATAATTTTATAATATTTTAGGAAGTTAGGGTTAAATCTATGGTCGTAGCCAGCATTGAAAATAGAGGGGGGGGCAATACGATTTAAAGAGGGCAAAATGACCATTTTTTGAAATTATAGCCATAATATTAATAAATTTTAACAAATTTTTGGATTTAAAGGGGGGCGCCACTTCCTGCCCCCCCCCCTTGACCATGCCCATGGTTAAATCTTTAAAAAACATAGTTATCGTTCTGTCCTTTCCTTGACAATAAAGAAACTATCGCCCTATCTCTTTTTAATTCAAAAATTTTTAACAATACTTTAAAATAATGATTAGAGTCGAGCGGTGAGATTTTTTCTGAAAACCCATATTTATACAATTTCAATAACAAAAATATCCATAATGTCCCCATTTCAAAATTTAATGCGTAAAATGCAATCATTTTATTATTCTTAGGGCTTAAGGTATTTTATATCCATCCAAAACGACCCCCTCCCTCCCCAATTGCCCTTTTCCTTGGGGTCTCAGAGAACCCAACTGTATAGCGAAATATTTATTAATGAAATTGGTTAAGCTTAAGGAGGGGGAGTGCGAGGGTAGTATTGAATATTAGTGACATTTTTAGAGGAATTAGGGATTAAATAAGCGTTCCTAGCTTATAGCTTTAACTCATGGGGATAATGTAATTTCCAATTAAACTTAGAGTTTCCCAGGGGTATATTCCTAAAAATGATCGCAATCGTTTCATAAAAAGAAAGCCATTAGTAGAATTGCTGTTATTAAAGATCGAATAACATATAATTTATTAAAATTAATCAATTACAATACTTTAATAACGGATTAAAAGGGATCTAGTCAATTTTTCCAGTTCGTCAAAGCTAATTCGTAGAATTATCGCGCAGAAAACCCTAAAACTAACCCGAGCATAGTCTTGTCGGGTCAATTTCGCAATGGTGTCGCGAAAATACAGCGAAGAAACCGTAAAACGCATGTTTATTTTATCAAAATTTAACACAAAATAAAAATTAAACGTCGTCTCAAACCATTTAAAGCGTTATAGTCTAAGTATAGGAACGACCTAACCCAATCAATTGCAGGGAAAAACAACTCCTCCACGCACATAAACTATTACATAATTTTATGACAAGCTTAAATCCAAATCAGATTTCATAACATATAAGTTATCTTAAAGTTTTTTTGTCATAACATATAAGTTATCTTTAAGTTTTTTTGTCATAACATACAAGTTATCTTTAAATTAAAGGGGGGGGGGGGGGGGTTACAATAATTTAAAGAAAAAAAAATGATATAGATATACAAATTTTAACTATAAAATTGTACCAGCTCGTTCCCTCACATGACTATATAAGAAGATGTAGGGTAGGTAAGGTATGAATTTATACCATGGTAGAATAGAAGCTTCATTCATCATATATTCCTTTTACACGTGCATTGAATAAAAACACGAGTTTATTTTGATCAAAATATTGCTAAAAACGTGGGCGTGGCCAGGATTTGAACTAGAAGGGGCAATAAGACCGTAGGGAGGTGGCTACCTACAATGCTAATTTTTCTCAAAATATGTCATATAATTATATAAAATTTTAAAGAAATTCTCAATGTATGGGGGGGGGGCAGCCGTCCCTGTCTGCTCCCCCCCCCGCCTACATTGATCCCTAAAAACGCATTAATTTGTAGAGCCGCGAGGGATAAGCTCAATAACGTTGATTGAAAAGTCATGGACCCATCATAGTTTTTTCAGCACTAGTGTTGTAAAATTGGCTGTTTGTTTGGTCTACCTTTATTTAACCTTCAGCCTGTTTATGCTAAGTCGACTAAAACCAAAGGTAGACCAAACGAGACCCAGCCGTTTTACATCACTATCATTACTCAGCATTTATGTTTGTGCGCGCGATACTAAAAACTTATAAATTTCAATAAATAGCGTTACTTCGTTTTCAAGATTGATGGTCGCGGCCCGTTTAAGGATTCTCTGCTTGAGCCTATTCATATCCCTGTACACGAATATTTTACAAATTTCGCGAAATAACCAATAGGTTTGGATTTAGTTGATATATTGAGCGAGGTTAGAAAAGTTCTGTATCCACCAGAATTTAGCGGATATTTATTATAAATGAGATTTTTAGCGACAGCGCGCCTGTGTAATATAGTTAAGTGAGGGGGAGGGATTAATAAATTGGGGCGCACAGGAAATTACAGGATTAAAGATGTTCTGTTCTTCAAAAGCTTTCACACTAAGCTTGAGCGGGCTCTGGCTTCTGCATACACATTGCCTAAAATCAATTCAAGGATGTGAAGAAAATAGGATTGGGTAAGGGGAGAAGTGGTGAACAAAATTTTAATAAATATTTATGAATATTAATGTGAATAAAAGATAACTGGGTACGTAACTGTACCTAACTGCCAATGATGAAAATGGCCCGCGAGGGAAAATTGGCTTATAAAGGATGGAAATCGTAGTAATTCTGCAAAAGAGTGATGTGCCCCTTTAGATTAATACTTCAAAGAGGGGGATGGGGAGGGGAGGGGGTCTTGTATATTATTAATAAACTACAAACTGGCATCAAGATATTAAGAGAAGGTCTCGATTAATCAAATTACGGGTTAGAAATCGCTAGTTTGACAAGCGATATGGATTGGGATAGTGACTTAATGGGTTAGAGCAGCGGCTTTGGGTAGAGGTAATAAAGTTTGTTACATTTACATACATACTACAGTATTGATTGGTTATCGATAAATCAACATCTGATTCAATCGCAGTTGGACAAACAACAAACCTTAACCGCAATTCTAAAGAAGCACGTGCAGTTAATAAGTAAAATGACTACTCTTTTTCGTTGCGCTCAAAAACTTTAGCAGTTTATTACAGGGGTTTGTCCCGAACCAGAACCCCTGAACCCGAACCGGGTAAAACCCGATGTTTTACAGAACCCGAACCCAAATCCGAACCCTTTTTTAAAAATACCCTTAAAACCCGAACCCAAACCCGATAAACACAAAAAGGGGTCGGGTTCGGGTTTTTAATTCAAAAATATATTGTGAATGGAATTGAATCTCTCAGTTTTCTCTATCATGAGAATGTAACTAAACGAAGAAAACCATATGATTTTAATTTCAATATTTTTATGTTTTCGGCATTTTTCATTCATTAATCAATACAAATCTCAAGAATTATTTGTTAATATTATATATATAATTGATATATATTAGACTATAATTTATATAATAACCGTAAAATACTTTAAATATATGTACTTTAACATTTAATATAAAGAAATATCAGATGTTTTATTATAATTTTAAATTTGTTTCTCACTTGTTTGTAAAATTTACTGAGGTCTAATTATTATACAATGTTTAAATAAGAATAGGACATATATTTTATTATTCTCTTTTAGAGTCTAAAAATGGTGAAGGAAAATAACCCCATTAAACAATTGGCATGTGAGTTTAATTAGGTGCTATTTAAAAATTAAGTTAACTATTCAATAATTTTTTGAAGGTAAAAATGTATTATTAGTATAATAAAATTTCTTGAACCCGAACCTGTACCCGAACCGGGTTTCAAAATTTATGCAAACCCGAACACGAACCTGAACCCGATTTCAAAATTTATGCCAAACCCGAACACGAACCCGATTTTATTTTGGGCGGGTTCAAACCCCTGGTTTATTATGTTAAGCTTAAGTTTTTTACGGGGGGGGGGGCTACATGGGCGTAGTCAGGATTTGAATTTGAGGGGGCCAATAATGATTTAGGAAGGGGAAAAATGATAGATTTTTTGAAATTTGAGCCATCATTTCCATAAATTTAGAAGATTTTGGATTTAGGGGGGGGGGCAAAGCTCCTCCCGGCCTTCCCCTGGCTACGCCCATTGGGGGCCAGGTGGACAGTCAAATGTCTATAATCTTCCTCAGTATTGATAAACATAAGATATTTGAGCAAGCTTACTTTTTGGATTTTTCAAAAAATTAAAATTTTACAAAATTTTAATTTTTTCGTGAATTTGTAAAAAGGAGAATTTCTTACACAAATCAAAATTAAGAACCTTTTTAATGACGCAACCCTGAGGCTAAGGGTTATTGTTATGTTTGAGGGCATCGACTGTTGGATTCGGGGTGTCCACTGTTATGTCCGGGGATGGGGGATAGGGGAAAATGCTATTGTTCTCCGCATTTATTCAATTATTGACGATAAATATGTAAATATATGTCACGAAGTTTCCTTGGAGGGCGACAGTGTTTTTCGGATCTTATTGAGGGAGGGTGGGGTTCAAAGGGAACATTCAGCGTGTTAAAGTAGCGGTTGGTAAGGCTATGGATAGGAGTACGGACAACTTAAGAGGAAAGGGGTTAACGTGGTTTCCGGATAAATACGACGAAGTGGCGGAAAATGACGTAACGCATAAAGTATATAATAATAATTATAGAGGATTTATTTCTGTATTTCCCTCTGGATCCTTGATCCCCTTAGAGGTGGTTCTATAATTTTTTAATCTTTCTCGTATTTACTTTTAAATAACCCACCGCGGCTACATTCATCCCCTTCAAAGTACTCATTTAATGATGTTATTTCAAACCTACTTTCTAGCTCATTGAGAACTTCTGACAGTGATTGATCCTAATGTTTTCGAATACTCAGATATAAATAAGAACATGCTCTAACCTTAAACAAAAACCTAAAAAGGTCTACCAGGGCGGGGTTAATCAGGGACGGGACGGGATATTGAGGGCCTAGTTTTGTCCCATGGATACGACACCTCCCCCTTTTTGGATTTGTACTACCCTTGCCAAACCGCGAACAATCCACATGGCGTACATCATATACTATATTGCATCAAATTACTAAACGTGCGATTTATTTTGATTGCTAAGAATTAATTGAACGACATTTAAGTGTTGTAGAAACTAAAATTAATGAGGGAGGGAAGGTGCAATGTTTGGTACGTGTGCTCCATTCCATACTGCATTTAGGATTTCTATCCAATCTACCCTTGTCGTATGGTGCTAGAGGCATTCTTCCTACCGTCAGTTGCTGTACTTGCATCTTTGAATCTTCTGGGTTTCACGCCTTCGGCTTCTCTGACTCGAATCCATCTACGCTTGATAATTCGGTGCGTCACATTTTCGTTACGGCCCCATACACTCCCTCCACTGGTGCTGGTGAGTCGCCCTTTCGTTACACATATAGCATACAGTCCCACTCCCAACCTCGCGCACCTCTAGGAAATAGTAGCAATCACTTGTCAGGTGATTGTACCCCTCACAAATTCGACACACCTAGTTTCTAAATCAGAAAAATATTACGTGTATCCTCTCCTCTTCGATTGATCCACATGACGCCAAACTTTGACACCTCTTTTTATCGCCACCCCATAACTCCCTTCACCCATTTATGGGATCATTGATACATTCGTAACCACACCATGTCCCCCAATGCAAAACTTATCTTCTCTCTCGCCATTCTTTTCTGGTACCAGTTGATCTTGCCGCTCGCGACCCGTACGTCCCAAAAATTTATACGAGGCAAGGGTTGGCTCCTAAGGAAATAACTGGGAAGAATGTACGATGGCTCATGCAATTGATGTACCCCGCAACACAGTCGGCAAGGATCGAAGGTCATCGGCGTCTAAATTTTTGGGACGTACTGGTAGAGTGCGACTAGATCAAGTGATGCCAGAAGAGAGTAGGGAGAGAGAGAGAAGGAACGCCCAAAGTTTAAAATTGGGGGACATGGTTTGAATGGCATCAGGGGCCGAATGAGTGGGTAAAGGGGATTATTATAGCCGTAGAAATGGAAACAGGTGTCGAAATTTGGCGATATGTAGCTCAGTTGAAGAGGAGAGGAGGGGTAGGGATATTTATAATACTTTACGCGTTATAATTTGTGTCATATTTGTGAAAGATACTACAACCTCATCACCACTGAATGCTATTACTTCGAAGAAGTGCGTGAGGTCGGGACCGTATGTTATGTGTGCAACGAGAGGGGGACGCACCAGTGGAAGGAGTGTGTGTGGAACTGTAATAAAAACGTCACGTACCGGCGAATCAAGCGCAAATGGATTCGAGCTCGAGTAGCCGACGGCGAGAGACGCCGAAGGTTTAAAGATGCCGGTACACAAACCGATCAATGGGAAGAAAGTTTCCAGCAACTTGCGAAAGGGGTGCGAAAAATAGAAATCGTAAAACCACTATGGAATGAGCCAGTCATACCGGGCGGTGCCTCGTCACAACAACATTGATCTCACCCGTACACATTATGTCCACTTCATCAAAACAAATGTCGTGTAATTATTCGCAATCATCTGTATTAATGTCACCTTTTATTAATGTTACACATTATAATATAGACCCTTAACCTCGGGTTTGTTCACGGTTTGGCGAGGGGACTATATCTAATATATAAAAAGGGGGAGGTGTTGTATCCTCAGGAGTTAAGGGCGCATTAAGATTAATTAGTTATTACCAATGTATCTAAAGAGGGGAAGTTTTAGTGAGGAGAGCTGTCAAGATTATTAAAGGGAAAGTTCTAGTTTATAAAGATGGAATCGAAAATAAACAAATAGAAGATGATGAGGCCAGGGTTGGTTTAATAGCCATTCTTTTTTAGGAGAAGTAAGGATAATAAAAAAAGAGCAGGCCGGGGTTAGGAAACTCTGTCATTATAAAAAGCCCTGAGTGCTTTGTGCGGGGATATATGTGCCATAGAATGTACGATCCGAGGGAAACGGGGTTTATTGATAACGGTGTATGTTTCACACAGTAGCTCGCACGTCAATATTCGCGAATTTTTCGAAACCTATTTATTGCCATACACCGCTCCTGGACCCGGGGTAACAACTGATACGCGTACCAGCGGATATCTCAATATACCTATCATATTATCCGGGGATTTTAATGTCGATTTTAGCGATGTAGCCAATGAAAGCTTTCTTAATTTCATGGAATCAACGTTCAACTCCGACGACAAGGGGTGGCGCGTGTTTCGATGGTGTTTTCGGTCGCAACACCGTACCCTTAGTTACCAAATCTTATATCAGCTACTTTAGCTATCATCGTCCAGTCTTTACTATTACTGGTCCCCCCGAGGGAAGCCTCTAAGTTCTCGAGCTGAAGTAAGATGATTTTTGGTTTAATTTTATGTATATTATTATAGGTATCGAGTAATATTTAAGTGGGGATTAATAGAAAATGCATAAATTAATTTTAAAAATTGTCATTCAAAAAGTATTAAATATGAATTCTTCAATAAAATAAAAAATAATAATTTACAAGGAATAATAAAAAAAAATGGGCGAACTAACCAAAAATGTTAAGTTAATAGCAATTAACAAAGCATTGTTAAAATTAATTTAAAATACTTAAATATCAAATTTGCCTCTAATTTAATAAGCTCGTTATAGTTATAAATTAAAATAAATGAAATATGTGTCATGTTTATTTAAGACCGCAATTGATTATTTTTATTAAATAATTATTTCAATAGAAAAAAGATTAATGAGCATGGTTAAGGTTGGGAATGTTCTACTTAGGTTGGTCATTAAATTCAACATACTAGGAAATAAGTTAGATGAAAATGGTTCAATATAGGGGTATGGAGGATGGGAAAGCGTAAGTGTAGGAACATTAAAATTAATGGCAGAAGGATGAGTTTAAAATAAAGCCGGTGTAACGTAAGATTTTGTCTCCGTTAAAATCGTCTCCACGTGAATTACACATTCTCATTGGTTGAAAACCACGAAATGATATGTTTTTGACATGTCACGTGTTTTTTATAATAACGTGATTGAACGAAAATTAGCCAGAATCACTGTTATTTTCGTATCCATTTCCATCAAAATTGTATCCAGCAATTCTACTTCAATTAATATAAAGTTAAATAAGGTATTTACAAACTTTTTCACTAGTTTGATGTTTATATGATCAAGAAATATATAGTTAATTTATAAAATTTTAGTAGTTTATTTTTTGAATAATTGATCCCATATCAAGTTATTAGTAAGTTATTGATATAATCATTCTTAAAAGTAAGTTGCACTTAGCTATAAGATCAAGAAATATATGGTTATTCTATAATATTTTAGTAGTTTATCTTTTGAATAATTGATCCTATATCAAGTTATTAGTAAGTTATTGATATAATCATTCTTAAAAGTAAGTTGCACTTAGCTATGAGATCATATGGTTATTCTATAATATTTAGTAGTTTATCTTTTGAATAATTGATCCTATATCAAGTTATTAGTAAGTTATTGATATAATCATTCTTAAAAGTAAGTTGCACTTAGCTATAAGATCATATGGTTATTCTATAATATTTTAGTAGTTTATCTTTTGAATAATTGATCCTATATCAAGTTATTAGTACGTTATTGATATAATCATTCTTAAAAGTAAGTTGCACTTAGCTATAAGATCATATGGTTATTCTATAATATTTTAGTAGTTTATCTTTTGAATAATTGATCCTATATCAAGTTATTAGTAAGTTATTGATATAATCATTCAAAAGTAAGTTGCACTTAGCTATAAGATATGGTTATTCTATAATATTATAGTAGTTTATCTTTTGAATAATTGATCCTATATCAAGTTATTAGTAAGTTATTGATATTACACTTAGCATTGGAAATAGTTGTTATATTATAAGAATAGATTGCTATATGTTTTTTTAATTTTATAGAATGGCAGAATATTGTTTTAGTGACATAAAAGAGTACCTGGTAAATGGAACTATACCTGAAATCTTTACACGCAAACAGAGAACTTATTTTGTTAGGAAATCAAAAGGTTACTATGTTAAGGGAAATTTTCTGTTTGTAAAAAAACAGCAAAATTTTGCGACCAGAAAACAGGTACTTAAAGTGAAACTTTTTTATTTTGTTAGAGAAGGATTTAAGGGTAGTTATGGATTCTGACGAAAGGAAACAGATCCTGGCTTTGTATCACAATGGTATGGAAGGAACTATTGTAGGTCAAAGCTTTGGGGCACATCTTGGTATAAACCGTACAAGGACCAAGATTACTGAAAAGTACTGGTTATAATTTTATTTAAACTAAATAATAAATTAAAAATAGGTATTATTGGCCTGGTTTGAGTGAGGATGCTGCAGCATTTATCAATGGCTGCAGTATATGTCAAAAACATACTTCCAAGATTGATAAATGCACCCCAGAGCTGCAACCTATAACCGTTCCTCCATTTCCATAACGACTTGTGGGGATAAATATATGTAATTTGCCCGAAAGTGCTGAAGGATTTAAGTGCATTCTAGTATTAATTGACTATTTCTCTAAGTTTGCCATAGCTGTCCCGATGAGATCCCATACAGCCCTAGAGGTTTCCCAAAATCTTCTACAAAATTTCTCTTTATGGGGATTTCCTGAGGTAAGTTAAATCTCATTGTTAAATCATTATTTATAGGATGTTATAAATGACCAAGGCAGGGAGTTTGTGAACTCCTTTACTCAAGAGTTATACACTCTTGGAGGGGTACATCAAAGGATTACCACTGCATACCATCCTCAAGCCAATGGCTTGGTAGAAAGGATGAACAGGACTTTATTGGCTGGCCTTAATAAAGCCCTGGATGGTCATTTCGAGCAGTGGGAGTCAGCGTTGCCTGGTGTGACCTATGCAGTCAACACCGCCGTTCAAGCGTCAACAAAGTTGACACCTTACTACCTGATTTTTAATTGGTATATACAAACTATGTCATTACACTCATTTTTTATTTGATATCTATTTGACACCCCAGGCCTGTCCAGAAAACTGACATTGAGATAGCTGCCGAGCCTAAAGAGGTTGTGATAGAGATGGAGCCTTATTCTGTTGTCAATTTTGACGAAGTGGTTTCTGCCACTCGTCTGTCCTACCAATTTGCCAGTAAAAATATTAAAAAGGCACAGAAATATCAGAAAAAGTGGTATGAGAGGAGACATAAAACCACTTATACGTTTAAGAAGGGCGATGCTGTACTTGCCTACAACTTAAGAAGGGCCGATCGAAAGGGCGATAAAACCGCTCCTTCGTGGTTGGGACCTTACAAAATAGTAGATGACTATAAAGGTACGTTATGCTATGTTTTTATAATTTTCCGTTTTATTTAGGCACGTATACACTTGCCAACATGTCGGGGCAAACGCTCAAGAAAAAATATCATGGGGGCAATCTAAAAAAATTTAAAGAAAATCTTGATGAGGGTATTTATTAATTAAATATATGTTGATTAAATATTTAAGGTTTGCCTAGCGACCGTTGGAACAAGTCGGATCTGATACAAGCCACAGGTTGCTGGTTAAACCTTTATAACTTTTATGTTTAATTTCTATAATACTTACTGTAATTTATTTTTAAATAGTAGAGAGAGGGGTTATTAAAGATGGTGAGGCGGCAGCACTGCCCGTGAATCTCATGTCAAACGGTCCTTCACCAGGTAATAACTTTGATCAAAAATAATCCTTTTTTGAATAATAAAGCGTTAATAAATGGGGATGAAGTGGTATACATATCTAAATCAAAGGAAATACTCGCTAAGGAATCCACAGGTTGCTGGTTGAACCTTTATAACTTTCAACATATTTATGTTCAATTTCTATAATACTTACTGTAAACTATTTTATTGTACCCAAAGATGAGATCGTATTTGTATCAGAAGAAGTTCGAGAAATTTCCAGGTTTAAGCTGCCAGACATGGCTTGGAAATTTTGGGCCATGGATAAGTATTATAATTATAAAATTATATATATATTGATATACTAAATTGGGTCATAATATCCCCATAGCTTCTATAGAATCGCCAAGCAAGGAGCTTAAACCTAATTATGGAATTTACATCACTATTGGCGACGTTAACTGTTTTTACCGTTGCATAAGCAAAGCAATATATGACACAGAGGATAATCATCCTTTGATTCGCTATTATATTTATAATTATTTTATATCCGCTGATCCACCCGAAGTGGTGACAGCCTTGGTACGCCCTCTTACCTTACCACAATATATGACTGTCAAAGAGTTATATATTTTAGGTAAGTGGCCGAACCACATAGATATTTTATTATTTTCCTATGCATTTAACATTCCTGTACATGTATTTTCCGTGGAATTAAAACAATGGATATCATACCCCCTTATTTATTCAAAAGATAGTCACGCGATTTATATTTATCACAATATAAATCACTTTAATTATATATTTGATATATGTTTATAAAATATTTTTAATTGTTAAAATTTATACTGTTTTTATAAAATATTTTTAATTGTTAAATTTGTTTTATGTATACTGTTTTTACTCTATAGTTACTTTAAATAAAATATCTTATTCTTATTCCAATGTCTAAAAATGATATTTGACAAAACATGGTTTATTATGTCTTTTTCCAATAAAGATGATATGTAATGGCTAAAATATACATTTATTAAAATAATGTTATCAATATCATTATTTTATTTTATATTATAACAGAATAAAAATGTTTGATTAATACAAAATAATTGATTGAGGTTAAGCCAATGAATTTTATGAACAATTCTTATATTTATATAAATTAATTGAATTTGTTTATAATAGTTTAAAAAACGTAATACAAAATAAATGATTGACGTTAAATCAGCCAATAAGAACTCATTTTGCTATAAAAATGAATTTATATGATTGACATTTTGATTGACGTGGAGACTATTTTAACTAACTAAAAAATAGACGTTACACCGGCGTTGATCTACGAGTTACTCCCTTTTAAAGTAAGAAAATAAATAAAGGGAACAAAGAACCCAGGAGAAACCACTATAAAAACACAAGTATACCGGGAAAATCATTTTAGAATTTTTCTCGCAATTTTTCAACTTATCAGAAATGCAATACCAAGGTAGGAAGAGTTATTATAGATTTTGTATTAAGAGTTCTCTTTGATAAGTTATGGCGTTTTTTTAATAACAATATTTAACAATTATAAAGGTCCTAGGTACATGAAATGTAGAGTAATAGGGCATAGGGGCGAATTTCGCAAAAATAATTTTGAATTTTTAAAATATAGGCCTCACCTATTTAACATCGTATTTTAAAACCTTATACATACATTTATTTATTTTTACTCTTATTAAATATTATTGATTCTGACCCCCAAAATCCACATATATATCTCCATACTTCTTTTTCTGTTTAGATCCTGGATGTGAGATTTGTGAAAGGTGGAACCACATCACGGACCAATGTTATTATTATGAAGAGGTACTAGAAGTAGTTGGTCTTGTATGTTATGTGTGTAACGAAAGGGGGACGCACGATTGGATGGACTGTGCGTGGAAAAACAACGATAAAAAAAAGCAACGTACCGACGAATCAAACGCAAATGGATTCGCGCTCGGGTAGCTGAAGGCGAAAAACGTCGAAGGTTTAAAGATGTTAGTACGCAAACGGAATGGGAAGAAAGTTGCCAAAATCTCGTGGCAAAGGTACAAAAAATACAAATCGTAAAACCATTTTGCATGGAGCCAGTATTACAGAACGATGTCCCGTCCCAAGAACATTGATCTCCCCTATACCCATCGCGTTCAATTTATCGCACGTGTATTAGCAACTCGCAATAAACTTCAATTTTTTGGTCGCTTCCAGTCATATAACTTTTGGAAGGATCGTTCAATTAATTTTAATTTATTAATTGCTATGCAATATATGGGCTCGTTTTTTGTTGTCCGTCCGTCGTCCGACCACCAAGTTATTGGCGCCAGCTTTGTGACCTGGAGGTTCCAGGTTCAATCCCCGGAGAGGACAAAAATTTTTATTTTTTTTTAATTAAATTAATATTTTGTTTTTGTTAATACCATTGATAATATGAATTTTTGACCGTCTGCTGGCTACTGACCAATGAAAAAA
This sequence comes from Gordius sp. MW1, assembly GCA_964036665.1. Taxonomy (NCBI): domain Eukaryota; kingdom Metazoa; phylum Nematomorpha; class Gordioida; order Gordea; family Gordiidae; genus Gordius; species Gordius sp. MW1. The sequence continues at coordinate 35,060,267 of OZ038526.1, read as the reverse complement.
ATGACCATTGGCCAAATAAATCGAAATTTTATTTTTTCGTTTTTGAATAGGTTAACATTGATAAATACCCTATGCCCTTTCCTACAAGGGCCTACGCCTCTACTGATATGGGTCCATATGCCCCTACAAGGGCCTATGCCTATACTGATACGGGTCCCTGTGCCCCTACAAAGGCTTATGCCTCTACTGATGCGGGTTCGAATCCCGGAGAGGGCAAAATTTTTATTTATTTTTTAAATTAAATTAATATATTGTTCTTGTTAATACCATTGATAATATGGCTTTTTGGTCGTCCGCTGGCTGCTGACCATTGGCCAAAATGTGAATCTAAAATTTTTTTTTCGTTTTTGAATTGCTATATAAGCTTAACATTGATATTGACCCCATGGCCTATCCTACAAGGGCCTATGCCTATACTGATACGGGTCCCTGTGCCCCTACAAAGGCTTATGCCTCTACTGATGCGGGTTCGAATCCCGGAGAGGGGAATTTTTTTCGCGTCGGAATTAGTTAACATTGATATTTACCGTCAGTCCAATTATTTTGCATTTAATACCCCTCTATAGGCCCCTTCCAACCTTTCTCGCCCATAAATTGCATAGCAAATATGCTACTTTTATACAGAGTATAGAAGAGTTCCCTCTTCCCTTCCCCCCTCCCTCTTCCCACGAGGGCCGAAGGCCCGAGTTTTATATATTGCCTTAATCATCTGATAACCCCGAAACTTTTCCCCGTTGAGTTGTATCATCGTACGTATCCCATATAGCTTTACAAAGCGTTACTTAACACGCCGATTTACCCTGTAAACCCCAACCACCGACGATAAATAAAATACGTAAATTTACCGATTGTCAACAAATATAATCCCAATAAAGTTCGTGAACGTGTATTGTCCATTCAGATATTAATGAAATAAAATTCTCGAGTACGCCTATTATAAACCTAACCGAAAACACCTAGGGAATTAATAGTTAACGCAAACCCCTTAATAATTAACGCGAACTCAACCATAAGAATCCCTTAACTCGAATACAAATGTTTACGATTAGGGACAGAGACTAACAGCTAAAATCCCCAGAGCCTAACACCCAAACCCTGACGTTACGGAAGCCCCCGAGCCTAACCATAAGCCACGACCTCTTTCCTTTTACAGGACATAACACCGACAATACCAAAAACACTGTCCCCCGCCGAGATTTTCCGCGACATATATATGACAATAAAAATCGAATAAATTCTTGAACGTGCTTATTGTCAATTCGGATATAAATCGAATAAAATATTGACCGTGCCTGCCTATTATCAACATAACCATAAACACTTAAGAAATTGACAAGTAATCCCGCAAACTCAATCCTAAGAACCCCTTACCCCATACCCGATCGTTCACGACTAAGGACCCGAACTAACAGCTAAACCCTCCGGACATATAGCCCGAACCCTACCACAACGTAACAATTGGCCAACGTCTCTTTCCTTTCTCCCCAAGATATAACACTTTCTACCCTTGCTATAAGCAGCCGGATGCTTTCTTCCCGCCCGTTTGTGTACTTGCACCTTTGAATTTTCTACGTTTCTCGCCTTCGTCTACCCTTGCGCACATCCATCTACGCTTGATAATTAGGTGCGCCACGTTTTCATTACGGCCCCACACACACTCCCTCCACTGGTGAGCCCCCCTTTCGTTACACATATTATAGCATACAGTCCCAAACTCGCGCACCTCTTGGAAATAGTAACATTCCCTTGTCAGGCGATTGTACCTCTCACAAATTCGACACCTAGTTTCTAAATCGGAAAGATATTACGTGTAAAGTAACGCCATGCGGATTGTTCGCGGTTTGGCAATGGTAGTACAAATCCAAAAAAGGGGGTGGGGGGTGTCGTATCAACGGGACAAAGCTAAGCCTTCAATATTTCGTCCCGTCCCTGATTGTCCTAGAGGTGTGCACGGATCAATCCGATCCGTCCGAACTCGGATCGGATCGGATCAACATTTTAATTTTGGAAGTCGGATGGGATCGGATTAGCATTTTATTTTAGTCAGATCGGATTTTCAAATTTAAAATAAACAATAATAAGTTCTAATTAATTAAATTAATAATTTTAGTATACCTTTTCATAATTATCTTTGAGATGAAGATTGCAAATATGATTCAAAAAAAGATTTGCTGAAATGGTGGGTTTCATATTAAACAGTTCTGCCAAGGCTTTATAAGCTGGCAAATAAAGTTTTAGCTATACCTGCTACCTCTATCACTTCGGAAAGAAATTTCTCGGTGGCTGGAAGAACATTAGAAGAAAGAAGAACGCGAAGTAAACCAGAAAATTTAGATTCTTTATTATTTTTATATGATAATATGGAATTAGTCAAATAAAATTTTATATTTATTTCGGGTCTTTTAAAATTGCTATACCTTGTTTTTATGTATTTTGAATTTAATCATCAATAAAAAGTTCTGTTTGTAAAATTTTAATTTAATAATTTCGGATCGGATTTAGATTTTAAAAATCTCGGATCGGATCGGATGGATATAAAATTTTCAAAAGCCCTCGGATCGGGTGCACACCTCTAGATTGTCCCCGCCCCCTTCTAGGTTTGTCTTTAAGGTTCAAGGCTGTTCTAGTTATATTTAAGGCATTGAAAACATTAAGATTAATGATTGCCAGAAGTTGTCAATGAGCTAGAAAGTAGGTTAGCAAAGGTTTGAAATAAGATCATTAAATGAGTACTTTGAGGGGATGAGTGAGGGTGGGTTTAATGGCTATTCCTTTTAAGATAGGTAAGGGAGGGGAAGGCTAATAGCTGAAGACAAGTACCGACAATCGTTCTCAGAAATCTAGGAGCTGAAAGAAGTTTTATGACCATTCCTTTTTTGGGGAAACTAAGAGGCTTTTTGGGCAGATGCAAAGGAGGGAAGATATTTATGAGATAAGACGAGAAAGAGTAAAATTAGTAGAACGACTTGTAGGGGATCAAGGATTCCAGATGGTATAAATACAGGAATAAATCTTCTTGAATTGTTATTATATAAAGTATACGTCATTTTCCGCCACTTCGTCGTATTTAGCCGAAAGCCACGTAAACCCTTTCCCTATAGGTTGTCCATACTTTCACCCCATAGCCTTACCAACCTCTACTTTAACACGCTGAATGGTCCCCTTGAACCCTACCCTCCCTCAATAAAATCCGAAAACACTGTCCCCCTCCAAGGAAACTTCGTGACATATATTTGCATCCTTATTCGTCAATAAAATTGAATAGACTTCGGGACACCTATTTATCGTCAATGATTGAATAAATCAGGAGAACAGTAACATTTTCCCCCATCCCCGGGCATAACGAATCGGGGTCGAAGTAGCAGAATAATATTTTTTTTAGATTATCAATATATTAGAATTAAATCACAAATGGGGAGGGAATTTGATGTACAAATAACACTAACCCTCCTGAATATGTTATGTCCTGACCAATCTTTATGAGTTCTGACCAATTTGGCTGCTATTTTTCTGCTACTTTGACCGGGTGCTGGCATAACGATTCAGTTGCAATTGACCAAAAAGCAAATAACAAATAAATGTCTACGAAAATGCATTTGTCGATTAAAATGTGTGCATCTAATCCTAACCCAAACCCTAACCTAAAACCCTGACCTAAAACACTAACCCTAACGTTTTCGTCTCTGTAAACCCTCTCAAGGAGCATTTTCGTTAAATATTCATAGACGTTCATAGACATTCATAGATATTTGGTCAGTTGGTCGAATGCATCAATACGGGCATAACAGTAGACACCCCGAATATAAGAGATTTGAAATATATTTTATCAGCCAGCATTTTTATGAATGCACTCAAAACCTTTTTCCTTATAATAAATAACACAGTCGCAATAAATTGCCCAATTCATTTGGTAAACCCAAAACGATTGTAAGATTAAATATGAAATAAAACAATTTCACTTTAAACCTTAGACTACCTACATAGACTGCTCATGTCATATGCTTCATATGGTTAAATTACCAATAAATCCACCATATTCAATTTACCTATCTCCCATGTCTTTCTGCAATGTAATGTAGCCCATCGTTAAAACGAAAAAAAATTACTTTGCTCATTAGTAAATAAATAAAAAAGAATGTTAATAAATGATTATTCAATAAAATGTAGATGGCAGCAAATTGCTAAAAATCATCATATTTCTATTTTTTATTTTTTATGAATTTTGTAGGTGATATATATAACTCTAAATGCCGTTTCAATGTCTAGCTTAACATTTTTCATTACATTTTAAAAACACTTTAATTAACCAAATTATTATAATATGTCCTTCCCTTATTTGTGCACATTTCAAAATGGCGGAAAAATAATACACTTATTTAAAGTTGATGATCAGTCTATCTAGTCTATGGTTCAAATTCAAACATGCATTTCGCTTTACTTAATGTTACCCACAAAACAACCGAGACTTTTTAAATAATCCTAAACAATTTCCGCGCGTAGTACACTAATAACTGATTTTGGAATAGAGGAGTCGAGATTGAAAATACTAGCTCATCCTTTTAGGAAAAAACTATTTAGCGAAATTGCCAATTTAGTAAGAAACAATTTATTCATCGGTCCGATTTAAAGTTAAATGTAAGTGTAAATGCGATGCAATGTGTCCAGGCCTGAGGTCAATAAAATTTTTATATATACATTTAAAACTCGTATACAAACTATAGATTATAACGTATAAAAATTTCACAATTCTATTTGTAAATTTTCAGAATAGCCAATTTATTCAAAAAAATAATAACAAAATTGAGAAATTTTATTAATTAATTCCTTAAAGTGTAATTTATTTGTTTAATAATCATTTACGCACACATCATAAATCACAGGCCTACTGGCGTCACGAGACCTGAAGCTGTGGAATAAATTAAATGCACAAAAACTTGGGAAAACTCTAACTTTTGCTCCTTAAATTTTATGAAAAAATAATTAATTAATTATTTACACGTTATTGGCAAACGTAATCTATTAATTTAATCGAAGATTAATATCTTTGCTGCCTGCGTACCCCTTTAAAGTAAGCTTTTTCAAAGAGAAATGCGTTTTTACTTTTCGAGATAACGAAAAAGCTACTTTTAACAGCAATTTATGGCCTTTTCAACGACCAAAGAAGGACACTTTTTGGAAAAGCATGATAAAAATATTGCGTAAGATCAGGCAAGTTCTTAATAAAAACTCCTTCGGAATAATTAATAGAGAGAGCGCGAGCGAACGAGCCTATGTTAACTGTGTGGAGAGCTCTGTTAATAATTAACCATAAAAAGTGGGGTATCATCCTAATTTATGGAATTCATTAAAATTAAGGGGGCTGTGCCATAACTAAGAAGCAACGGTCATTGAGGTTAGTTTAATAGTGTTCAAGCGTGTGGTTTATAGAATTTTATTAGCGGTTCCTGTGTTATTACCTAATTTAATTATAGCTGGCACCGCTACGCTAACCAACCATTGTATAGACAGACACCTTAATCGTGCTTAAATAATAGCCTTGGGAGCATGGTCGTAGCCAGCATTGGGATTAGAGGGGGGCAATAATGATTTAGGGAGAAGCAAAATGATTATTTTTTCAAATTTTAACCAGTGTAATATTACTAAATTTCAAAAAAAAATCGGATTTAGAGGGGGGCAGCCGCCCCTCCCTGCCTTCCCCTTGGCTACGCCCATGCTTGGGAGTTATGGTATATTTTACAAAATATATTTAATATATCGTAACTTGTTTATAGGCTGAGGTAGTGAGGTAAAACGGCTGGGTTATGTTTGGTCTCGACTAAGCATAAACAGAGCAAAGTTTTGACCAAAAAACCTTCGAGTCTATTTATACGACTAAGAATAACAGGCCAAAAAGCCTTAAACCCAAAGATTGGCCAAACAAAACAGATCGCCCAAACAAAACCCGTTTTTGCAGCATTAGGCTAAGGTGGGGAGTGGTTTTAACTCGGCAATTTTATTTATGGAGGAAAAAATTCCAAATTTTTTATGTGTAACGGTAGTTATTATGAATGAGTAAGGTTTAAAATCTAATCCTAGCTAACTCCTTTGTTTTTTATGACGGGGGATAACCTTTTCAAAAACTTCAATTCTGGCCAAACCAATTTGTCTTTGAGCATGTTGATGGGACATCAAAAAGAGCTGTTTGCTTTTGTTGAATTGCATTGTGTGTGATAAATGCCAAATTTTTCAAAAAACTTATTATGCGGATAAGATAGTGATCTTGATGAAAAATAAGGTCTAAAAAAGCTATCGCGCGTGCAAAAATTTTGAAGAGTTTAAAAATTTAATCAATAAACTAGTTCTCCGATCATTCCTGTAAAAATTTTTTTGACTGATCATCAGTTCATTTTAAAGCACCTTTGTTGCTTATTTTTCACCAATATTTATGATTAAATTTTTGACCTATTATTAACAAACAACTTACTCCTATTTTGATGAGTTAAGTGATTACATTAACTAGGTACAACATCATATGATATAAAAGTTACAAAACAATGATGGTCAAGAATTTTTAAACATTTCAAAACCGAGATTACCCTTCAGTAAAGGGCATAATGACTTATATAAAATAATATATTGACCAAATTTAATTTAAAAATTTAGTATATAAATTGTTCTGAGATACACTCATACGAAAAAGGGTATAACCCTGATTTGAATTACAGATGTAATTATAATTTAGGGAGGGGCAATATAATTTTAAATTTTAGGAGGGGGGGGGGGGGGGGGGGGTAACTGGCCCTTCCTGCCCCCCCCCCATAGCTTACCTACGTGAGGCTAGTTTAATAGTTTAAAATTGACATTTTTGCAGGTTGACAACTTCAATAAAACTGGGTTAAAGGATGATTAAAAATTCGATATTTTTAGTAAACATTAAAAGCGACAATATGTGTAAATCTCGATAAAAAATCTTAGTTGATGATTATTAATTAAAAAATGACTATTGTTTATTAAGGCTTAATAGCTATTTTCGACGTTGTTTCCTTTTCCATGCCATTTGAAATAAATGAGCGCAATTAATATAAACTCCCTTATCTATTATATATCTCTATTTAGAGGGGGGGGGGGAGGGGGTTGTTTATGAATAAATTAAAAAGGCGTATTTAATTTATTTCTTCCATTTAATAATTTCTATTAAATAATGACGACTTTGAAAAAAGTAAATCCTCATCAATGATCCAAGCCAGAGCACAAAGCACCTAACCCGACCGGGTCTCGGGTTCTAAGTTTCGAAAAATGATTGGATTGAGGGTAAAAGTGGAAAAAATGGACTTTGTCAGATCCTAATATGCATTTTTTCGCAATTATGATGATATGTTTAAAATTCACTTTATTTTAATAATACTCATAAATTAGCATATAATGCTCAATTATTTTAAGATAGGGAGTGGGGTTAAAATTAAAAAATCTGGTCGGGTTGGATATGGTCTAAACTGGAAAAGATTTTTGGGTTGGGGGTGTAAAAATCGAATTTGCTGTGCTTTGATCTCACTTATAAGCATATGCCATCCACCAACAGTCAAAACTCCTAGCTTCTTAAAATGTTGACAGATAAAAGGAGTTTAGACATCGCTGCGACTTTGATTAATTACAGCTTGCAACACGTCATTTAATAATATTATACCCAAAGCAAGAGTGTACACATAGTGCCCCGCTACCTATTATTAATGTTGTTAAAATGGCTGGGTTTTGTTTGGTCGAGCTTTAGTTCAACGATCGACTCAGGTTTCAAATTTCGACTAAGCCTAGAGGTTGCTAAAGAAAAATAAACCAAAAAACCTTTGGTTTGTTTATGTTTAGTCGACTAAAACCATAGGTCGACCAAACAAAACCTAGCCGTTTTTCCAACACTACTTATTATATATCTACAATTTAAAAAGGCGATCTCGTTAAAGTCCTAGAACAATTTCATTGCCATTTTCTAACCTAATATATATTTAATTTCTTATTAAAATAATAAGTATACCCTTAGAGAACACCGCAAATTTGGCACGAGTCGGATGAAATTTGGTTTTGGGGCATTATTTATTGTTTCACGTGTTACGTCTGCTTTGGGTAATTGTACACTTGTAAATCGTCTGCGGATTCCCTTTTCTCTCATCGAGGAAAATCGGAATGAGTTTCTAATCATTTCACCGTTGACCCTTGTCTTGTTCAACAAACTAAGGGCTAAACTATTCCTCTTGCTTACCTTTTTCGTAATGTCGCATTTAACAATCTCTTTGTCTGCTTTATCATGCATCTTATATATAGAATCAATTCAGTATGTTTTATAACTTTCAAAAATCTGTCATAGTGTAAACGGCTGGGTTTTATTTGGTCGACCCTTAGTTTTAGTCGATTAAGCATATAGTTGCATAAATAGACCGAACTTTTTTGGGTCAAACCTTTGGTCTGTTTATGTTTAGTCGACCAAAACCACAGGTCGATCAAATAAAACCCAGCCGTTTACAACACTAATGCCATTCATTTATAATTCGTTATCCCTTACAGCGTCTGATTTGCAAGGTTTCAGATTTCCTCTTAAAGTTTCCATGAAGCAGCTCAATCTCCGATTGCGCCCAGTTGATCCCCAGGAATTATACTTAACGTCCGAGGACACATTATCTACTTTTTGTAAAGTAGGTTCTAGTTTGGGAATCAAGAGATTTACGTCTAGTTCTGTTGAGCCATCTTCATAAACTGAATTTCGTTTTATCCAAATATTTTCTGGAAGCGATGTCAAAGAGTGCTTGCCTCGCATTAACAAGCTATTGCTTTTATTGGGACATTCATTTGATGCACTATTTGAGAGCAGAATTTTCTTTTGGATCGCTGGAAGTAAAACCAGTGGTTCCATACTGTTTGACTTCTTAAGGAAAGTTTGACCTTCTGCATGTGGTCTAAAAAGTGGACATGACACGCTGCGTTTTAAAATTAATGCTTTTTTGACACTGGAATCTATTGAAAAATGTAATTCTTCCTTGGCAGTTGGAACATCACCTTTATTTTGGTGTCCTTTATCATATTGACTTTCTAAAGAACCGTAAGAAGGAGAGGAATAGTTCTTTGGTAAAATTTCTTCTTCGCCAAAGCTAGGTTGTTGAAAACTATTCGTTATTAAGTTATTACCATCCATCACCAATATGCCACTATCACAAGTTCCGGAAGAATCTCTAGCAAACGTTGGTAATTCTTCTAATTTCATCTTTATAACGGTGTTTGGACTAATAGCTTGGTCATCACCTATCACTAAAGACTGTACATCGACGTCGATTTGATTCCTAACAAATTCTGCATCATTCACTATCCATTGTAAACTCTCTAAAATTTGTAGGGGCAATGGCCATCGTTGACATAATTGATGTATCCTTTCTTTCAGGTCGTATATTGCCCTTTCAGATTCCGTTCGCATTAACCAGTAATCCCTTTTAATGGCGCAAATGGCGGGAGCTGTAACATTCTCATTAGCATGTCCAGCGGTTCGCTTACACAACAATCCAAAATAATGGTCATAATTGTTTGCCGTCAAATGGTAATTAAAGATTAAGACATCTTTTAACGGAATACCATAACCATTGTTAAACCGATTAGTGGGGTTAGCTGGAAGGTTGTCTTGCAGGGTAAAACCGAGGTCATCCAATTGGAGCGAGCAAGTCAGACTTTGCCCTAGCTCAGCCGTTTGATTCGTGTTTTCCATTCGAATAGCCCTCAGTATCTGATCCAATAAAGAGACATGTGCAAGGGATGGTTCTGTTATATATGCCAGAACTCCGACGACTTTAATTTCCAAAACGAGATTTTCATTTTTACTTCTCTTCCCCACTTCTAGTTTTTGTGAAATGGGAGTCAGATTCGAGATTAAGGCTGGGCTAGGGTTTAAGACGAAGTCTGGTCCAGGTTTTAGCATTTGGTGTTGTGGCGCTGGACATACGAACGTTTTTGATTTTCTACGCAAACTCCATTTTATAAATGGCGTTGAACGGGTCACGCTTCCATTGACTTTCATCGCATCCATACGAGTATCCTAATATACGAATAAATTAACACATTTTATGGTATTATATTTTTTAAATTAAAAAATAATTATTGCTGTTTGTTTATAATTTAGCAAGCTTAGGCACTCGCATATCGGGTTATTATCTTTAAATTAAACAAAAAATGGTATTAATTCAAACAAACTTTAAAGACTTAGCACTGTTTTGACAATTTTAAAATTTTGCGACCCATATGTGCTTAGAAATTTAAATAGAAAAAATGGGGTTGAACAATTTAGGGGGGGGGGGGGGTATCACATTGCCATTAAAAGATGGTTAGCTGCGAATTACAACTTCGGTTTAATTTGTAATTAGCGCTAGTTGACGAAAAGCAAGTCGAATTTCGGGCACATATTGTAAAAAACATCGATCTAACTACGGTCATATAAGAAATCACAAAATTCGATTTTCTATAATGACTTTCCAAACTGCAATAAATACACAAACGCAAATGTAATGTGTTTTTAGCTCTAACAAATTATGTAAACTGAATAGAAAAATTTAAGGAGTATAACTTATGGATTTGGGAGAAAGTCAAAATAAAACCTTTCCCAGGGACCATTTAGCAAACCTTATCAGGACAACGATCGAGGTCACGTGATTCGTCGACTTCTGCCAACATCGGCAACGGTTTGGGGCCTTTACGGGACGCGGCCAAAATGTCACGGAAATTGGGGAGCGTAAGATGGCGTTTGAGCGTGGCAACGATGTGACGCTTGATCGCGATTGGTTGCTTCGACGCAGATGACGCCGAATCGACCAATCGCCGTTCGCACCGATCATCTGGTCGAATCGGTCTGGTAGACCAATTAGCGTCTAGCATGTCACGTGATGCGTATTTACCTAGTGTTGGGGGACACAGGTTACTTTATTACGATCTAAAGACTATTCACTTTGTTGGATAATTAAATCTCAAACGTAGGTATGGAAGGCTAACTATTAATGTTCTCACCTTCTTTCGTAAAATTTTCAATTTAGGGCGCATATTCAAGAAATCCACCCCTAAATTGCGCAATAAATTTAAATGCAAAAAACAGCTGTTTGTCAGTCTATAGTAGTGTTGTGAAAAAAGGCTGGGTTTTGCTGGGTCGACCTTTGGTTTTAATCGATTAAACCTAAACGGGCCAAAGATTTTTTGGTCTATTTTTGGTAGTCGACCACTAGGCTTAGTCGAAATTCGTAAAACTAACCAGAGTCAACCGTTAGTCTTCGTTGTCGACCAAACAAAACCCAGCCGTTTTTACAACTCTAGTCTACGGCATTATTAGCATGGGCGTACGCAGGGGGGGGGGGGGCGGCTGCCCCCCCCCCTAATTTTAGAAATAAGATTTTTTTCAATACAAAAACCTTCAAGAATTAAAAAAAATTTGTTTTGCCCCCCCCCCTAATTTTGCTCTGCCCACCCTCATTAGGCTCTGCCCCACCCTAATGTGCCTATGTGGCTCCCCCCCCCCTCCGAATAGTCGAGACCTTTTTTTTTTTTTGCTCTAAGTAAATTTTTTTGTAAGGAAAAATTTAAAATTTTGGATTTGGATAGTCGAGACCTTTTTTTTTTTTTTGCTCTCAGGAAAATTTTAGAAAAAAATTTTTTTTTTTTTAATCTGCCCCCCTCTAATTCAAAACCTGCGTACGCCCATGATTATTAGTCTACGATCGGATACATACGAAAAGAGCGGCCCTCCCACCGATGTTGCTAACTTATAAGCAATTAGTTCCGAGATGTTGCCAAAATAGTTGAGCCCCCTTATATAGTAACACGGAAATATTCGTCAAAGCAATTTTTGAGGCTAAAATGGGATATTAACCGAATTGCATAAAGCATGAGCGTAGTCAGGATGAATAATGTAGGAGGCTGAAAGATAAACATTATTTTAGGGAATAGCAAAATAATTATTATTTTATATTATTATCTTAATTTTGTTAAAGGCAAACGCAAATTCAGGAAAGCACTTTTCATCCCGCAAGCAAATTTGATCATCACAATCACAAGTCATAAAAACATTAGAAGACCATTTAAATAGTATAAATTATAAAAGAGCTTCATATTTTATAGCAGTTCCCCAGGTCATGTAACATTATCTTAATTCTTAGTCGTAAAAAACTTAATCTTTACAAGGAAATTTCTTAACCCTTAGCAAGCAGAGCGGCGGCGGTTGAGGGTGGGAGACGGAGGCTACTAGCACGAGGGCGTGTCCCGCCAGGGGGGTGGGGAGTGGAGGAGGGCGTTACCATCATCGACTTCATCAACCAATCGTGAACGGGTAAATTGGAGCGCGAGGGTGCGCCACATTTCGACATAGACGTTCCGACCGCGTGAGGATGAGAGGTCGGGGCAACGCCAACTTGTCGCCCCAGGGTGACGCTCAAACGCAAAGCCGTGAGGATATGAGTGGGCGTGCCGCGCACGTGATCGGCCAGCAGCTTAGCCAATCCACAACCGTCCAGCTGTGTGGTCACGTGATCCGCAACGGCAATAACGACGTCCCCAGAAGTGGGCGCAAATTCGGCGGGCTGACCATTACTTTGGCCGTGAGAAGTGGCGATGTCGTGGGCGGTCCGCCTTCGACCCACGGGCACAACCACGACCCTACAGGGTCGACCCGAGGGGGTCACGTCAAATCCTAGAATCGCTTTGGGCAGGCGCCTGAGTGAGGGAGAATCATCATCGTCACGTGACCCAGGGGCCCCGCCCTCGAGCGTCTTTAACAGCTGACGCCGCTCTTCGAGCGTCAGGCAAACCGTAATGCTGAAAGGCCTTACCAAGAGATTGACGGGTTCGGGTTTACGCCAGGACCCCCCTTGCTTTTTTTTACCTTTAAAAGTAGACAGAATAGAAATAAAATATTTAACCAAAGGTACTAAAATGGCCAAAAGCGGGGGCGCCCATAAAAAAATAGATTTTGGCATCTGGCCACGGTCAGACAAGTTAAATTTAAACAGCGGGCATTAGTATGTTTAGGGAAATATTAAGGCAACATCGTAGTTTGGCCTCAGGCCGGGTCATACAAATTAGACGAGGAACAAACGAGCTATAAAAGGTAAAATTTAAGAAAATAGGAATTTTAAAAAAATTTTGGCCTCGGGCCAGGGTCAGACAAATTAGAGGAAAGCAAGGGTCATCATTGACATGCAGGGAATAATTTAGTCAATTTCGCAATTAGCCGTTATAAAGCAACAAGCTAGACAAGTTGCCAAAAAAAATTGATAAAGATAATCAATCGGGGCACAATATAAAATGGAATCTGGGCTCGGGCGAGGTTGGAAAAATTAAAGCCAACCAACAGTCATCAGCTAATTCTAATGCGGAAGCCATAAAGTCTTTTACCGAATCATAAATAAATTGCCATTTTAATAAACGCAAGTTGTAAACCCAAGTTGGACACAAAGTGAGCCCATAACTGTCTTGTCCACTTTGGGTTTACAATGGAAAATTATGCTTCTGTAAAAGACCTTTTTGCTATCGTATAAAGACTAGCTAATGATCGCTGGTTGACTCTAGCTTTTTTGACCCCGCTCGAGCCCTAATTCGTTTATATTTTTGTGCACCCGACTGATTACCTATATAACCTATTTTGCAGATTTTATATTCTAAAAAATATATTCCCTCGAAAAAGCGAGTTTGCTACAAACACGTATTATAGCTTGGTGGTGTCTTTTGCCGAATATAATGTCAGTTTAAAGATTAATAGTATTAAAATAACATAAAATTTCTCTGTAAACCAGTGAACAAAACTTATATGAACGAATTAGGCCCAATGGGCTTTTTGTTGTAATTAAAAATTTCCTTAGCCCGGCCATCAACACCGATTTAAGGCCACGTTTTTTATATGAATAGTCGTTCTCAAATCTCCTATTATCTTATGCAGCATATAAATAGCTAAAAAATTGGCTAAGTTTACTTTTGCCAGGTTTCGGGGCGGGTTGACCATTAAAAGTTTCCAAGGTAATGACCCTCAATCCGTTGTTGGAAAATTTACAGTTGCCACTTCTAGACATGTCATTCACTTCGATAAACCTATTGTCGGGTAGAAAGAAAAGTTAAAAAAAAACAAAATAGCGTTTAATTAAAAATTAGAAAAACAAATACTACTCGAAACTCCTTTATAGTGTTGTAAAAATGGCTGGGGTTTGTTTAATCGACCTTTAGCTTTAGTCGACGTAACCTAAACAGACCAAAGATTTGTTGGTCTATTTTTCTTAGTCGACCACTAGGCTGGTCCAAATTTTAAAAACAGGCCAGAGTCTACGGTTAATATTCGTTAAGCCAAAGGTCGACCAAAAAACGCAGCCGCAACAACACTACTCCTTTATACGCCACCAATGACCCCCCCCCCCGCCCTTTATTTATTTTCCAATTTGCCATTGGCTAAAGATTGGTAAAGCTCCTTAATGTTTTGATAAATGACTAACAACGGTTATTAAGCGTGGTTTTACACTGATAGTTCATTTTTATTTTTACCTAGAGAATTTCAAGTGAAAAGCGAATGTATTAGTAGAGAATTAGAAATTTGGCTCACTCAGAACCGGGTTCGGGTTATTAATTAAAATTTCATCCTATGTCATGGAGGAAAGCTGCGTTTATTAGAGATATTATTTTACCCAATGGTAGTTTGAAAATAAACTTGTGGTATCGTGAATTTTCGACAACATTTTGTATTAAATTTTGCGACGGGGTCAGTTTAAGCAAGAGACCCTAGCATTGGCTACATTAACGAGACCAACAGGGCTTAAATTTTATCATTCTGCCTTCGCCTTTATTAAATTAATGACGGGCTTGTAGTTTAGTAAATTCAGAAATTTCTAGTGATACAATGTAAAAAACATTTTTAAGATGAGGGGTGGGCAGGGCGTAGCCAGAATTGGAATTTGAGGGGGGGGGGGTGATAATAATTTAGGAAGGGGCAAAATGATAACTTTTTACAAATTAAGCCGTAATTATATTTTAAGGATTTTTGGATTTAAAGGGGGGCAATTTAGGAAGGGGCAAAATGATAGTTTTTTTAAAATTTGACCATATTTTGAGGGATTCTTGGATTTAAAGGGGGGCAGCCGCCCCTCTCTGCCACCCCCAGGCTACGCCCATGTCTCTAATCCCCGGTCCATGCGCTCTACAAGACCTTTTAGCTATGAGTGACTTGCAGATTTTTCTCAGATAAATTTAACGTCAAAATCTAATTTAAACAAAAAAAAACAGAGAAGCACATAGGAGAAAGAGGAAGAGACGTTAAAATAAGAGCTAACTGAGTATTGACTTAGGTACCTTTTAACGGGGTAATAGTTAATTCGGACACGATAACAAATGTTGCTTCCTTTTATGAATATTTATATAAAATTAGGCTTGGCTCTTCTTGCAAAAGCCAAAAATGATTAATATCTAATCGGAGAGAACTTCAGATATGATACCAGTAAATAGGAATGGATTATTGACTGGCTTGGCACGTATAGAGAGATGGATAGATAATGGCATTGTGCACGAGTTTTGAGTATGACAAAAATTAGCCAATAATCCGAATGGAATTTAGATTGTAAATTTGTTTTAGTTTAATACACGTATTTGTATTGCAAAAAGAGCTGGGTTTTGTTTAGCCGACCTTTCGTTTTGGTCGATTCAACATAAACGGACCGAAAATTTTTTGGTCTGTTTTTCTTAGCCGATTTCTAGGCTTAATCGAAAAAACCTAACAGAGTCGGCCGTTAGGCTTAGTTAAACCAAAGGTCGACCAAACATAAACCAATGTCTGCTTACAACACTAACACGTTGATAGCTTTGAGAGTTCAATTTTATGATGTTCAACAGGTGGCTTTTAGTAAACTAGAAATCTTCTTTGTTATAATAATTTGTCCGTTATAGGCTTAGGAAGTAAAAAAAATTTAGCGTTCAGTACATTTTAGTACTCAGAGCCCTGCAAATGCCACCAAAACTTAAACCAAAATAGGGTTCCGATTACAAATTATGTTAGTCTGGCTGGCAAAAGAGGATTCGAAAGAGGTAAATAGACTGCCCAGCAAAACTTTCTTACACTTTTGTAAAAACGGCCCGGGTTTTGTTTGGTTGACCGTTGGTTTTGGTCGGCTAAACATAAAAAGACCAAAGAATTTTTGACCTATTTTTCTTAGTCGCATAAGCAGACCACAGGTTTGTCGACTAAAATCAAAGGTCGACCAAACAAGGCCCAGCCGTTTTTACGATACTACTTTTCTTAAAAGGATCCTAAAATCTTCTGGGGTGGGGGGCATGGAGGGTCACATGTCCCCCTTTATCGTTAATATTTTAAAGGGTTATAAAAACTAATTTCTACCCCCTCCCCCCATACTTTAAACAAAACTTACTAATCAATTATTGGTTATTCATTTTAAAGAGTTTTTTCATAGCATTTGACTTATTTGAGGCATGGTGGGGGTTAATAAATACCCAGAGTAAAATGAAATAAGGGGGTATTAAATTGGCCTGGTATGTGGAGTTATTTTAAACTTATTGCTTCAATACTTGCTATGTGCGGGTGGGCTGTGGTGATCACCATGTGTTAATACCTCTGATTTTATTCCTAATTAGTCTCTTGTGAAAAAGTTGATTTTTTTCAAAGTTTTAATATCGCGCATGGCGAAAGTAAAATTTCAGAAAGGCACGAACATAAATTAATAGGGTATTATTTGTATTTTTTAATAATTCGATTTATTTCTAAAATTGTCCACCCGCATTTTAAAATGCCACACGTTTTTTAATAATATGAAAACATACATTTATCTCCCTCGCCTGATATACACATTTAATACTAAAAGTGGCATAAACAGTCAGGATTTGGATCAAAATGGACATGGGCGTAGCCAGAGGGTGGCAGGGAGGGGCGGCTGCCCCCCATCTTAAAATTTTTGTCAATTTATGGCTAAAAATTCAAAAAGCTGTTATTTTGCCCCTCCCTTCCTCAAATTATAATCCCCCTCTTATTCCAATCCTGGCTACGCCCATGAAAAGGGCCAAAAGTTTGGTAGAAATCATTCCTATCTATATTTGTAAGATTAAATATTTTTAAATTTACGGAAGGCCCTTTAGTCCAAAATATGAAGGGTTTAAAATTTAACGTGTTAAAGGCTATAAACTAAAGCTGAAATAATAAATATGAATAATTTAAGAAAATTAGATTATGGCAAGTTTAAAGAAAGGAAAATTGCTTTCATAAATGAAAACTTACATAAAAAGGACAAAGAGGTCCAGGTCTGTTTTCACAAAATTGCTACTAGGACAAACAATGAATGTCCCATTGTGTGTGATTTTTATATGCTTTTACGATTCACCGTTACCAAATGTAACAACTCCACGCCATTTCTAACACCCAAAAAGCTAGAAATTTTTATTGCACGTAGTTAGCAAAAAACTCGTAAAAATTGAGCAAAATATTAAACCATCTGGCATAAATTTCTGTAGAAAAGGGTTATACCAAAATTTTAGGGGAGGGGGCATGGGCGTAACCAGGGAGGGGCGGCTGTCCCCTCTAATTCCAAAAAAATCTTTTAATTCTAAAATTAAAAAAATATATTATTTTGCCTTTCCCCAAATCATTATTACCCCTACTGATTCAAATTTGGCTAGGCCCATGGGGGAAAGGAAATAGCCCTCATGGATTAAAAAAGATAAGATTATTGGACATATATTGTAATATTGCAAATTTAAAATTATTTATAAAAACATACCACTTCGCCCCCCCCCCACATCTGAAAAAAACCCTGATTTTTTAAATACAGGCATGAATGTATATAGTATAGGTTCAAGTTCAACATTCAAAAAGTAGTTAATTGTCAGCATTAGTTTTTTTCTTAAATAAGAATTTTGCCAAATAAATTAACTCATATCTCTTAGGATGATAATTGATTATTTAAAACTTCAATTCTAATTTCGTAATATATAAAGGGGGAGGGGGGCAGTTGCCCCTAGGCTAAGCCCAGGCACGTCTGAGACAGGCTCTTAGACTAGTAGATAAAAGCTTTTCTCAGAAACATAAATCCAATATAACAGTGATTCTTAACGTGGGGGTCGCGACCCCCTAGGGGGTCGCGAGAAGTTTGCCGGGGGGTCGCCAAATTTTTTTAGAATAAAATGAAAATATTCAGAAAAGCTTTAGAAAAAATACTCACCAGGGGATTCAAACTCGTTGTCTTAAGATTCATTATTAGAATTAATAAATGATTGTAATTTAAAATCTTTATTTAAAACTAAAAGTTTGCCGCAATTTTGGATACAAATTCGTGTAGAATATCCTCCATTATTTTCAGCAGCAATTCAAAATTTGCTGCCTTTCGCTAGTACATATTTGTGTGAAAGAGGCTTCTCAACTATGGTGGATATAAAAACTAAAAAACGCAATCGATTGCGACTAGATTCCTGCATGAGGATAGCATTACAATCAATTGAACCAAGAATTAACAAATTGGCTGAAGATGTTCAACAGCATTAAATATATTTCCGAATATATATATTTTTTATTTTAAACATTGTTTTTATGTTTAATTATGAAGTTTTTATGTTATTATTATTTCATTATCTATTTAAATTTTAAATAGATTAAATAGATAATAAAATGAAAAAATAATAGAAAATCAATATATTATAGATAATATAACAAATATAAATTATTATGAAAAAAATGGGGACCGCAAACAAATTATAAAATATTTGGGGGGTCGCGTGTATAAAAAGGTTAAGAACCACTGCAATATAAAGCTGAATATATTTGAACAACTGCTACGCGTTTTATTTGCTGATGACGTGTATGGATATGGCACTGAAAAAATTGGCCGAATTTAAGCTCTCAATTAAGAGAAAACATATAGTAGTTAAAGTTCAAGGGCATAGACAGGGGGTGGGTGGCAAGAAGTGGAACCCCCCTTCTTATAAAGTCTCAAACTTTTTTGTACTAAATTGGTATAATTTAATTTCCCTGACTAGCCCAGATAAATTTATGGATTTTATTTAAGAAATGTTACACTGAAAAAATATCCAAATCTTCATTGTATTGTATTATAATAATGACAATATTATTGGTTTTTTGTCAAAATTGTAACTTTTAGGATTACCTGAACTTTTCATTTGAATGATTAATACAAAAAGAAAGTTACATCTGCTTAATGTAAAATGCCACGCATTTTCATTTGTAACCCTCATTACCATGGGCGTAGCAATATTGGAATTAGAAGGGACAATAATGATTTAGGGAGGGTCAAAGTATTTTTTGAAATTTTATGAAATTAAAAAATATTTATAGATTTGGAAGGGGCAGTCACTCCCCCTTAGCTACACCCATGATCAATTACCTAAACTCCAATGTTGTCATGGGCGTAGCCAAGGAGGGGGGTAAGCTGCCCCCCCCCCTATCCAAAAAAATTTATTGAAATTTATTATAATTATGTATGGCTAAAATTTCAAAAAATGTTCATTTGCCCATCCCTAGATTATTATCGCCCCCCCCTGTAAATACAATGCTGGCTACGCACTTGAATGTTATTATTCTGCAAAAAAAAACAAATGCACCCTTTCAAAAATATTTTAACGCATTCTAATTTCATATCAAATTTCTTACTTGTCAGCAAGGAATTAAGAATAAACTTTCCAGAACGTTTCAAAGTCCTTGTTAAGGCATAATTTTGCGAATCGTTTATAATGTAATTTGTAATGCAATCAAATGATTAGTAATTTAGTTGTCTGTACTGTACGAGGAAACTAAGACAGCTGATAAGAAATTATTTCCGAGTAAAAAAGTAATATAAAATGCTTAAGTTTGGAATAAAATACCTCGCTCACATGTTAAAAAAAAGGCATGTTTGAAAAAGGAAACGAATGGTATTAGTGTATTTAATGTTACTGTTTTACAACTAGCTATAGCACTCCTTTGCCATATTACCATTCAAAAAATCGAGGGGGGTAGTAACAACAACAGCTATAAAAATGAATGAACTTTGTAGACCACGTATGTATAGATAAAGGAGAGGTGATAGTAGTGGGGGGGGGGGGGTTAATGAGTGTTGTAAAGTGGTAGAAATTATAATTTAATTTAAACCCTTTTTTACTCGCCCCCCCCCTTATTAGCCTAGTTTGGTACATATATATGGGGGTAGCCAAGGGGGGCAAGGAAGGGCGGCTGCCCCCCTCTAAATTCAAAAATTTATTAAGATTATGGCTAAAATTTTAAAAAATGATCATTTTGCCCCTTCCTAAATCATCATTGCCTCCCTCTAATTCCGATGCTGGCTACGCCCATCCATTAAAAAAGTATTGATATATTTATTGACAGTTTTTTTCTAGTTTTTCGGGCGATATTAAGATTAAAAGTGGATTTATATGTAAGCTGATAAAATAAAAAAAGTACGAGGTGCCAAACAGCTGTTTATCTCACTCCCCTCTCCTGATCGTGATAAAAAATATCATCGCTTTTGTTTATACCACGACCACCCAACAAATACATTGTTCATGAAAATCAAGTGTTCAATGTAAAGTCATGGACAATGTGTAAAGAAAATACAGCGTTAAAAAAGGGGCAAAAGGTTTGTTTGTCCCTCTCTGTCACTTGGCTCTTTATCATAGCCAGGGGGGGGGGGGGTATGGAGGGGCGGCTGCATCAACTCTAATTCCCAAATTTGGTGAAATTTATTAAAATTATGGCTAACATTTGAAAAATTATTCCTTTGCCCCTCCCTAAATCATTATTGCCCCCTTTAATTCCAATGCTAGCTAAAATGATAACTCAAATGAACCTTTTCTAAGGGCAAACATAGGAGGGGGACTGGTCCTTGGTTACAAATTTACGACTTTTAAGTTTTTTATTGATTTTAAAAACCAAGCACTGGGTAATCTAAAATTAATAAAATTTAGCCAACCTCAAGAAATGAAATTAATTTTTTATCCAATCTTGGGCCATCATATTGTTTTACACTCCCCATCTCCCCCTCAAAACATTCATTCCGAATTGAAAAACGTATTAAATCCTTCCTTAATTACCCTTCACAACTCAAGTTTTAGATTTTTTATTACTATAAAAAATAATATAAATTATAATAACAAGGCCAGTTATTTATTAAAGAGGCCAGTCCTCCATTTAAATAAAATGGCAGGTGTGACTTTTGTTCGTAAAATTTTTTGCAACATTATTCTTGGGCTTAACCTGGATTTAAATTAGGGGCGGGTGCGGGGGAAGTACAAAAAATTTGGTAATTATAAGGCGGCTATTGACAATTTTATTTTTATTTAAAAATAATTTAATAATGAAATATAATATTTTTTACATTATCCACCGAATAATAATATCTATTTAGCTACATTGTGTTTTCCTAAATATCTTTAAAGTTGGGTTTTATCACAATAAAAAATATATAGTATGATTTATGAATAAATTTGGGGAAAAAGTATATTTTGGAAGAAGGGATGATTCACAAAGCCTCAAATGGCCAATGTACTTACTTACTTTTGGATATAAAATATAATTTAACCTTTTTTACATCCTCAGGGCATTGTGCTTTGTATGTCGTCCTAACATTAGGCGTAACCATTGTGTCTCGCCAATCCCAATTACTATGTAATATTGCCTTCTCATTATTACTTTGAAAATAAATATAACTACCAGTGTTGTAAAAACGGCTGGGTTTTGTTTGATCAAACTTTGGTTTTAGTAGACTAAACATATGAGACTAAAGATTTTTTAGTCTATAGTAATGTCTTTTTAAGACATCGCATCGCATTTAAAATTTATTTATAAAAAATCAATTTTTAAACTAAAAAAGAATGTAGTAGTATTTGTGTTTTTGCCTAATAATCGAGCTTAAAACGGATCGCAGGGTGTAAAAACGAAACTATTTTATGGTTTAGTATATAATGTCGGAACCATGGGGGTAGTTAGGATTGAAATATGAGGGGGGGGGGAGTAATGCTTTAGGGAGGGGCAAAATGATAACGTCAACTGGGGTGTTATGAGGGTAAAGAGGAAAGGTTGTCGGTCAATTGTTACGTCGGTAGTCCGAGTTTATGTGGTTATTTATACTGCGGTTAGGTTGATAAAAGTTGTAATGGAGGATTTTATTTTATTAATATCCCGCTGGACAATACACAGAAATTTTTTTCAATCCTTGATCAAAACAGGTAACGAAGCGCTTCAGCGTGAACAAAGTTTCAGGTAATATCGGTAAATACAATTGAAGGGGTAGAATCAGGAAAACGTTGGAGTAGCGGTTCGTGAGGTTATGGGAGAGGCCTGCAAATTCACTTTTTTTCAACCCGAACCCGACCCAACCCGAAAGCGTTTTTAAATTTTCAACCCGAACCCGACCCGACCCGAAGCGTTTTTAAAATTTCAACCCGAACCCGACCCGACCCGAAAGCGTTTTTAAATTTTCAACCCGAACCCGACCCGACCCGAAAGCGTTTTTAAATTTTCAACGACTCGAACCAGTAGAAAAATTTGAGGATGAAAAATTTATTCGACAGAAATGATCATACAAAATTTGATTAATAAATTTATTAAATTGATTTACTATAATTATGTATAAATATTATGGCGTCTACAATTTCGGGGCGTAAATTAGACCTTCTCTCTTCTATAATTCTTCCAGCAGTGGAAAAGGACCTCTCACTACTGGTAGAAGAAGCTGGTATGGCCAAAAATTTACGAGCCAATAGGGACAATGTCGGATATTTACATGAATTAATCTTCCACCATTCCAAAAGCTCGTAATTTTCATCCTTCTTCGTAATTTTATGATTAATGTATTCTTCGAGTTCGCCCTTTCCTTCCACATTATCGTCCATACAATTTTCTTCCCACCCAGAAAAATCGAGAAACGTGGATTGGGCATCCTTATTTTCTACACAATAAACAAATAATTATATGTTAAATACCTAGCTGAGGAGTTCCCTTCAATGTTTCCCTTTCACCAACTACCGGTTTTTTTTGTTCACATTCACTAAGCAATAATTGAATCTCATCATAAACATTATTGAGCTCCTGGGGCATCAACATCTTCAGTGCTTTATATTTTAGACTCAAAAATGTTGCAATTTTATAATACAGATCCAAATCAATTTTTTCATTCAAAATTTTTTGGCACCTTTTGGCCAAGTCTTTTAGCTCAAAAGGCACATTATTGATTAAACCATCATTTAATTTAATTAAAGAATTAATAATCGAAAAGGAAATTGATTCTATGAATGAATGAATATAATTAGTTTAGTCATACAATTCGATATTGTATAACTAAAATTATAGAAAATAGCATTAATTTAACAAATACGTTTCGTTCATTTTGTAATGTAAGATTCATATCCTTTGACCCGACTCTATAAATCCAACCCGACCCGACCCGAATGCATTCTAAAATTTTCAACCCGAACCCGACCCGACCCGAAAATTTTTAACTCTAACCCGACCCGACCTCGGGTCGGGTTTCGGGTGACCCGTGCAGGCCTCTAGGTTATGGGGGAAAAAATAGTAAAGTATTCGACGTGGGAGATATCGAAGAGAAATTCAAAATAATAATTTTTCACTGTATACATGGGCTTTTATAGGGATAAAGTTTTTAACCTCCGGGGTTCGATGTCCCATTTGTTCATTTTCTTTCTTACAAAAGGGGAATAATAACAATTAAAACAACCCCGACCTTATTTTAAACTCATCCCAACTTATAGTAATTTTAATGTTAATACCTGTACGCATTCCCATCTTCCATACCCCCATACTAAACTATTCATCCAACTCATTTCCCAGTACACCGATTTTATTAATGACCACCTATGCTGAACATCCCCAACCTTAACTATGCCCATTATTAATCTTAACTTTTATCCCTACTAAAACATCATTCCCCTATTCTAATTTCGACAGCTACCCCCCTTAGAGCATTCCCCTCTTTAGATACCTCGGTAATAAACATTGGTTATAAACAATTAAAAGTATGCCTTGTTGTTCTATCTTTGGCATTCTACACCCATTAATCAATAATTACTTTCCCAGAAATAGAACCAAACTTGATGGGTGGTGGTATTTAGGATCACGAGGGTGGGATACGACAAGCACAAATTATATTGAAATTTAAGGAATTTTTAAATTTAAAGGGGGACAGCTGCCCTTCCCTGCCGCCCCCCTGGCTAAGCCCCTAGTCGGAACTCTTAATAGAGCGTATGGGGGGGCAGGTACCACCCTCTTAAATCTCAAATTTTTTAGACTTAAATAAATCAATGCCTCTCGTGATTCAAACCAAGCTCCACAAAGTTCTTTTATTGGAATTTGAGCCACGGCCAAAAAGTCATATTATCAATGGTAGTAACAGGAAAAATATATCAATTTAATTTAAAAAATAAAAAAAAATTTGCCCTCTCCGGGAATCGAACCAGCAATTCAGAACGTTCGCCGGGGTTCGAACCCACATTAATAGAGGCATAGGCTTTTGTAGGGGCACAGGGACCCATATCAGTAGAGGCATAGGCCCTTGTAGTGGAGGGCATACGGTAATTAAAGCAATTAATATCAATGTTACCCAATTCAAACGAATAGATATACTTATGCATTAATAATTAATTGCTATGCAATTTATGGGCTCGTTTTTGGTTGTCCGTCCGTCGTCCGTCCGTTACCCTCCCTATCTATTTGCATTGGGTATATTAGGTTATCGATTTTTTAAATTAATGCATGAGAAAGAGGTGCCCCACGCCTCATCTCTATCTCCCTCGCTGTGTTATTTTTTAAATTAATGCATAAGAGGTGCCCCACCCCTCACCTCTATCTCCCTCGCTTTCGGGCGGGGTCGGGTTTTAATTGCTACGTTAAATTAATGCATAAGTATATCTATTCCTTTTTGAATTGGGTAACATTGATATTAATTGCTATAATTTTTTTACTATTATGAATTTATATCCACTTTTACCGTGTGCTGGCTGCTGACCAATGGAAAAAAATGACCATTGGCCAAAGTGAGAATCAAAATTTTTTTTCCGTTTTTTTGGCTATCATAGACTTATAGAGTATCTGTTGGTACTGAGACTGACCAATGGAGAAAAAATGACCACTGGCCAAATTTTTGATTTTTTTAATTAAAAATTGTTCAAATTTAACAAAAAAGTTCTCCCAACAATTCTGCAAATTCTTAACATTGTGATGTTTTATAATATAATGTTTGTTAGACCCATATCACTAAAGGCCATAAAAACTAATGTAATACGCAACTAGATGCAAACACTAAATCTAACCCTAACCCTTGCCTATATTACATTTTGCCTATATTACATTTTGCCTTTAAATGGAAAATTTGTGTAAATAATTAATTAATCATTAGGCATTTAATACCCCCCTATAGGCATTCTCGCCCCTTCCCACCTCTCTCGCCCATAAATTGCATAGCAAATATGATACATTTATACGAAGTACAGATGAGTCGTCCCCCCTTCCCTTCCCCTCTTCCCTTCCCTTCTCCCCCTTCCCACGAGGGCCGAAGGCCCGAGTTTAACGTAGCAATTAAAACCCGACCCCGCCCGAAAGTGAGGGAGATAGAGATGAGAGGTGGGGCACCTCTTATGCATTAATTTAAAAAATAACACAGCGAGGGAGATAGAGATGAGGGGTGGGGCACCTCTTTCTCATGCATTAATTTAAAAAATCGATAACCTAATATACCCAATGCAAATAGATAGGAGGGTAACGGACGGACGGACAACGGACGGACAACCAAAAAACGAGCCCATAAATTGCATAGCAATTAATATCAATATAATTCTACTTATTTTTACTTGTTATAAATGGTTATGCAAAACAATTAAAATTTTCTGTATAATTTAAAAATTAGTGAGTTATAAGTTATAATTGACAATACGAGTGTCTGATCGGAGCAAGCCCGAATCCGATAGACATTTTCAATTTTTATAACAATTCGCCTCCCGAACCATATCGATTATAACAAACTCTTTCTTTCCAAAATATGGAGGTAGCCAGCAATTGGCTTTGGGGGGAGCAAAAAGTTGTTTTATAATATGATGAGAGACAGAATGATAAAATTCTGTAAATGTGCCATTTTGAGATTTTTTTAAAAAACTCGGAGATTTTTGCTATAGGCCTGCAAAATCCATTATTCTGAGGCCCGGGCCGAGTCCATTGGTGCCTTTGCCCCCCCCCCCTCATAAGCTAAAGATTTAACCCATTTAAATACTGATGTAAAAATAATTAAATTACTTTTTTTTTTATTTTTAAAGCTAAGTTAGCTGTCTTTTAATCATCCACTTAGTGCGATTACTTAATTTAAATAATAACTTGGTTCATCTAGGTAGGTGTTTTCTATATTGATTTCATTTTTCTTATTATAAATGTGGGTTCTGAAAGGCTGTGAAAAGAGTACTCAGCATGGGCGTACGCAGGTTTTGAATTAGGGGGGGGGGGGGGCAAAATTTTCCTGCGACCAAAAAAAAAATCTAAAAGTTTTCCTGAGAGCAAAAAAAAAAAGGTCACGACTATCCAAAAATTTTTCTCAGAGCAAAAAAAAATACTATCCAAAAATTTCCCTGAGAGCAAAAAAAAGCAACTGCCCTAAATTAGGCAGTGTGGGCAGCCAGACCCCCTGGCAAATTAGGGGAGGGGGGGGGCAAAACATAATTTTTTTTTAATTTGCTAGGGTTTTTGTATTGAAATTTTTTTTTAAAATTAGGGAAGGGGGGCAGCCGCCCCCCCCCCCTTTCCCCCTGCGTACGTCCATGGTACTCAGTGCTTTAGTTATTCCAAACTATGTGTAAAAAAACAAAAAGAATTCATACCTTGGCATAGTTTATCCAATGGTATTTTCCATTAAAACCCTTAGAGCACACGACCCCGAGTGCCAAATTATGTAAAAGTTAATGCTACTTGGACAAAGATCAAAAGCAAAGGAAAGGGTTAATTGCATTTGTATGTCATTATTAAACAAAACACTTGTTAGAAATTTTTTCGATATATTTTTTGTCTTTGCCAGATGCGGCCTTAGGAGACCGACTCATCTCCACGGACTTACTAGCTCTGCAAGGGGGGAGTGGGTTGAAAGCCGAGAATTTATAATGGGAGGGTGGAGAGGGGGGGGGGGTGGAATGCCTATGAAGGTGGAGGATTATACTGTGCTAAATGGCCAAACTAATAGCAAGGGGTCAGAATAATTTATTACTTTTTGGCTAAAAGTTAGATACCCAAACCAAGAAAGTGGACAAATTTAACAAAAAATATACAAAAATTAAGAATAAAGTGAGAAGCAAAAAAATAACAAAAATGGTTGGTATTTAAATTAAGCAACAAAAATTAAAAATTAATTAAACGGGATTTTTCCCTCAAGTCAAGGTTTGATAAATTAAAAGTAAGCAACTGACAATAATTTGTAAAGAAATACTTAGTCAGTTTCGCAATATCCGATATAAAGCAACAAGCTAGACAAGTTGCCAAAATGAATCAATTTATAAAAGTATCACGTGAGACACAAAAATAAAATTTGGAAAAATTAAAGCCAACCAGCGGTCATTATGCAGTATTTATGCGGAATCAAAAGTGTTAGACGGAAACATAAGTTTAACAATAAAAATTTTGGACAAGGCGGATAGGACAACCAAAAGCGAGCCCATAAATGGCATAGCAATTAATAAGGATTGAAAATGCATGAATTTAAAATTTAGTATCTTAATGAGGTATAAGAGGGGAAATTATCATTGACCATTTAGTTTGACAAACAGGTATAGGATAAATAATGAAAATATTTCGATAATTTGAATATTTTACTAACATATTTCTTCACGTCAAATCTCTGATAATGTCTTGATATATAAGACAATGTACACGGCATTTGATAGCAGTTAAGATATTTTTCACGAAATCTGATTTTGCCATTGAAACTTAAAAAATAAATAGCAATACAAACTAATGTTTTTAAAGATAAATCTCATATTTTTAATTTTATTTAATGATAAGATTTTTGGAAGATAAGACTGAAATTAGTGCCGTATTTAAAATCTCCTGGGAATCACTATCTTAGTGTAACTAATACATAGATTGCATAGCAATTAATATGTTGACCTCGTCTATAATAAACGACGTAGGGTCACATATGAACATAGGTAAAGGAGAGAAATCCTGTCTAATAAAAATGATACATCTAAGAGAGAATTTTTAAATGTAAAAAATCGAATTTTCCTCCCTAAATCATTACCAACCTCCCATAGTCCAATTCTGGCTGGGCCCTTGGGTGCACATTAGACCAAGCGCGCATAGTTGATGTGTGGGTGCCCGGTGTCTGAACCAATTATATAATTTTAGTCTGTATAACTGTCATAATTTAAGCTTGAACCATCGTCACATCACCATATTTATTGTCGCACAAAATATCTGAATTACCATTTAATTATGGTTGGTAATAAAATTTTATTTGCAAGTAACTGTTATATATAGTGCTTTATAGCAATGTGTTACAAACACCATATGCGCCAATGGATTAACCCGCACTATTGAAAATGTAGGGGCGATCAGACTGTCACATACGATTATTTATATAAGTTATTCTAAATATTCTTTTTAAAGGAAGAAACATAGTAGGAGATAGTGACTTTTTTGGATATATAGAGATTTAGATGGCCAAAAGCTTTGAAGATATTTAATTAGTAGTCAAATAAGGCCCATAGATTTCTCTTGCTATATCGCAACTTCAAAATTTAAAAATGATATTGTAACAATATATAACTTTTATTTATTTTAATTCAAAGACTTTGGCCTGTTTTTAGCATGTAAAAGTAGAAAATGGGAAAATTTTTGAAAATAAAGTTTTTGTTAAAAGATCTTATTATAATTAAATTTAGGGATATTATGGCTTTTCGGCTTTATTAGATGGTGAACAGTTTTACCTTTAATTCTTTAACTTAATTTGATCATTGGGATAGTTTGAAAGGTTTTTATAAAAACGTTGTAATTAAATTTTTAAAACTTCTATTGCTCATAATTTTATAGCTTGGTACATATTTTTAAATAAAGCGACTGAATGTTAGCCCTATTTACGGCACTGAACTCTACATTATTTAGAAAAGTTTTGAGGTAATTGAAAAGCATATAAATAATTAGAATCAAACATTAGATGTAGATGTAGGCATACCTCACGACAGGATTATTTAACATTACATTCGACAAGTACAGCTATATATTTATAATGATCTCTAAACTCGGTTTACTTGACAAATTATTTAATTATAGTAGGAAAAATAATTTATTCATTTATTAACTGTGCGAAAAACGCTTTAAGGTCTGTATTTATCGATTGTAAATAAGACAATTAATAAAAATATACCACGCTTTTACGCTAACCGTATAAATTAATTTTTTGTTTATTGCATGTTAATTTTCATATAATAACTTTTAGACAAAAAAGTACAAACTTAATAAAATAACTAAAACTAATCCTGTGCAGAGGTATAATCTTTACATTTATTTAATTTATTAAGTGCCTGGTGTAGCTTATTTGAGATCGTATAGCAAAAAATTATAGATTGTGAGGCATACATCAAGTTACTTATTGTGAGCCGTCAATTGACAATATTAATTATAGTTTTGCGCTTTTGCTCTAATATTTGCGAAGACGTAACAATTAATTTTATATAGAGTTTTCTCAGCTAAATTATAAGGGTTTGCTCCTGATTGATTATAAATGGGGGATTGAAAATAGAACAATTTTTTTAAAGAGATATATACATTTTTGATTATGAACATTAAAAGATTAAGCCGAGATTGTTTGTCTTCGTTGGTATTCACGTGTTTTATATTCCTTTAAGTTTAAGAAATGGGGCGACGTCCAGCTAGATGGTATATTTATTTAACATTAAAAACCATTATTTTAGTTATAGATATTGCAAAAATAAGCCATACCCTAAATCAAGGTTTTGTCGGGGTGTTCCTGGTAATTATTTTTATGGTATATTTGATGTTTTATAGATGCTAAAATTCGAATCTATGATATGGGTAAAAAGAGAGCTAATGTTATGGAGTTTCCTCTATGTGTTCACATGGTATCAGATGAATATGAGCAGCTATCATCCGAAGCTTTAGAAGCTGCTCGCATTTGCGCTAATAAATATTTAGTAAATATTTTGATTTAAATACTTAATACTTTGTGTTTAGGTCAAACATTGCGGAAAGGACGCATTTCATCTTCGTGTTAGAGTACATCCTTTTCATGTTATAAGGATTAATAAAATGTTGTCATGTGCTGGAGCTGACAGGTATGCATTTGCTTAATATATCAAATCAACCTTATAGACTCCAAACTGGAATGAGGGGTGCATATGGTAAACCATTGGGAACTGTAGCAAGAGTCAATATTGGTCAAATTATAATGTCAGTGAGAGTTAAAGATCAACATAAAGCACAATGTATAGAAGCATTCAGAAGAGCTAAGTTTAAATTCCCTGGCCGACAAAAAGTATATTTATTATATTTTGCTTTTTTATATATTTAGGTTATGGTTTCGAACAAATGGGGTTTTACACGTTTTACAAAAGATCAGTTTGCAGATTTAATGAAACAAGGTCGCTTGAGAAATGATGGAGTGATGGCTCTTTATATGCCGGAACATGGCCCAATTAGTGAATGGAAAGATTATTCAACAACATTTGCATCTGTTGCTTAATTATAATTATTATATTTAAAATTAATAAAAACTTGTTTTATTTAATATGTGGAGCTGAAGTTTATTCTTTATTTACCGATTGGTTTCATTTTAAGCCTTTTAAGATATCTAAGTTAAATTTATTAATTAACCACTAGTTTTGCTTTTGATTCTAAGTATAAAATACAATGACAGCATCAAGTAAACAAAGCTGCTATTTGTGCTTTTTTCACCAAAAATGTGTGGTTTCATAATTTCATCCAAATTTTTATTATTTTGGGGTAGGGGGGATTTCATTATATTAATTTAAATTGATAGAATTATTTTTTTACTAATTGGTGGTTCCCCTCATCCACCTGAAACATATTTGCATTTATATTTAAATCCTAATTTTTTTGTTAAAGTATTATTTGTATCAATGCATTTTTATCCTAAAGTTTTGATGTTTGTTTTAAGTTTTGTGATTAAGAGTATAGCTTAAACTGATTTATAACTGTTTTGGAGTGAAGCCGTGTAATCTAAAAAAGCCTTCCTAGTTTATTACTAAATGTTTTATGTAAATCGACATAAAAGACAAGGTTTAAGAAAACGAGGTTTACACCTAAGTGTAGACTAATTTGTAAAAATGATTGGATATTGTATAATTTTTTCCCTAAATCTATATATTAGCAATTAACGGTATGTTAGCAATGAAATTTAGATATTTATTTAAATTTAAACAATTAACAAACACTTAAAGATGTGTGATTTGTTTAATATAAATTATAAAATACTGCCATATTGAAGTGGTTACAATTTTGTAATTTAATATTTCCTAATTAAGTACCTACACCTACTTACAGGCCTGCACGGGTCACCCGAAACCCGAACCCTTAAAAAATTTTGGGTTGAAAATTTTAGAATACATTCGGGTCGGGTTTGATTTATAGATTCGGGTCAAAGGATATGAATCTTACATTACAAAATGAACGAAACGTATTTGTTAAATTAATGCTATTATCTATAATTTTTGTAAAACAAAATCGAATTGTATAACTAATTATAATCATTCATTCATATAATCAACTTCCTTTTCTATTTTTTTAATTCGTTTAATTTGGAGGCAAATTTAAATTTAAAGCTGAATCACGAAAGGTAAAATATTAACAAATGAGTATTTATTATTGTTTATAGTCTATAGAGTAAATTATAAATTCAACTACATAAAGATATGATTAAATATTCAATTTAAGAAGGTCAAATTTACGCCCCGAAATTGTAGACGCCACAATATTTATACATATAATTATAGTAAATCAATTTAATAAGTTTATTAATAAAATTTTGTTTGATAATTTCTGTCAAATAAATTTTTCATCCCCAAATTTTTCTACTTGGTCGGGTCCGGGTTGAAAATTTAAAAACGCTTTCGGGTCGGGTTCAGGTTGAAAATTTAAAAACGCTTTCGGGTCGGGTTTGGGTTGAAAAAAAATGACTTTGCAGGCCTCTACTACCCAATTTTTAATAAGAAAGATTGCAAGAGACCTGGGATAATATGTGAGATTGGACAGCGTTAACGTAAAATATCATGGGCGTAGCCAAGGGGGCAGGGAGGGGCGCCTGCCCCCTTCTAAATCCCAGAGCTGTTAAGAAGCGCGCACAGAAGTGCGCGCACCGGTTTTGCGGTGCGACGTGCTGGTGCGCGCACTTTTTTAAAACCAAGAGCGAGTGCGGGTGCGCGCACCTTATTCACTCGGTGCGCGTGCGAAATTGCGCTCCTATTTTGCGCACATTATGAATTTTACAATTAATATATTTGACATTATCTTATATATCGCGCATAGCATATCTCACAAATTAACATTGTAGTGAAACAACATCAAAGTTACATTTATGTTCCTGGTGGAGGAGATATCAAGGCGGGAAATTTAATTAACATCAATAGACAATATAATTAATGAATAGATCCGCCATATTTTATATTATTCGCCTATTTACCTTATCAATTATTGCTTAAAAAGTTTTGGTGTATCATGATTAATATTGCAATAGAGGTTGAAGTATTATTAGAAAAACAAAAACAGACAGGTAATTAGGATAAATAGTTAACAATATTGTAATATTTCTATTCAGTGTTTTTTGGAAAACATTTACCCGGCGTTACTATCTTGATATTTCATTTCCAACACTTTTAAACTTCTCATCGCTATCGTAAGTTTAATCACATAATAATTTTGTTACAAAATATATTTTTAAATATTAATTTCTATGGTGCTCTTTCATGCTAAAATACTTTGCTATTTATAATTGAATTGTACGTCAAATATTATAAATAAATTATTATAATTTGTCTTGTTACTAAGCATATTTTTTAAACAATTTTCTTCGTTAAAAAAATTATATATAAGATATAACACTCCGATTCCTTCGAGTGCCCCCGTGGAACGCCTCTTCAGCAAAGCTAAGGCGATTTTAAGCGACAGAAGGGGTAGCCTGACAGATAGTCACCTCGAAATGCTTTTAATGATAAATGTTAATAAAATGCTATTTTAATTGTTTTTTCTGTATCTTTATTATTTTTATAATTATAATAAATCGGCATAATAAAAGTTTTTAATTGAACATTGTAATATATTTAGAATTTAGATAGAGTGTAAAAAATTATGGGTGCGAGTGCGCGCACCGGGATTGCGGTGCAAGTGCGCGCACCTCTGTTAAAATTGGTGCGGGTGCGAGTGCGCGCACCGAATTTTCTCTAAAATTTCAAAAAATGTTCATTTTGCCCCTCCTTAAATCATTTTTGTCCCCCTCTAATTCCGCATGCTGGCTTTGCCCATGTAAAAACAATATTGTTTAATTAAAATGGATTAAATAAGTTTAAATAAAAACTTCCATATTATTATATAACCTTGTTAAAACTATAAACATGGTTTTAAAAATAGGTTTGCATAAGCAACACCCCCTTTATTTTTTTAGTTTTTAGTAACAACACAAAAAACGATATTTGTGTTTTGCTAAAAAGCTGCAGGAGCCAGTAGCATAGCAAGCATTTTTCTCTTGGGGACTGAACTTATAAATTCTACATCAGAGTGGAAAGAGCAATGGTGATTAAATTTTTTTTGGCCATTTGTCAAACTTAATAATCAGCTATTCCTTTGTGTAATTTATTTGAATTCGTACCTTTTAAATTCCATAGCAAAATATATTCTTTCCGATCTTCCCTCTTTCATTTACCTTCGCCTTTCAG
The DNA here is from genome assembly GCA_964036665.1 of Gordius sp. MW1. NCBI lineage: Eukaryota > Metazoa > Nematomorpha > Gordioida > Gordea > Gordiidae > Gordius > Gordius sp. MW1. The sequence continues at coordinate 35,026,367 of OZ038526.1, read as the reverse complement.
CAACGGACCTCTTTAGGTCAATCAGACCGCCCATAATTCTGAGCCGAGTCCCGGCCCATAAAAATGATAAAAAATAAACCAGGCCAGCTAAGACTGAGCCCGGGATTATATATAAACCGTTATTCAGCATCTTTCGATATTCAATTGTAAGATTTATTATCCCAACAATTTAACATCTTATTATGCAATGTATTTTTTTTGTAAGGCTAAGTATTTTAATAAGAACTGCTGCTCAATTGTTTCTTAATTCCTATAATATAAATTTAAAAAAAGAACTCGGGCCTTCGGCCCTCGTGGGAAGGGGGAGAAGGGAAGGGGAAGGGGAGAGGGGAAGGGGATGAGGGGAAGGGAAGGGGGGACGACTCATCTGTACTTCGTATAAATGTATCATATTTGCTATGCAATTTATGGGCGAGAAAGGTGGGAAGGGGCGAGAATGCCTATAGGGGGGTATTAAATGCCTAATGATTAATTAATTATTTATACAAATTTTCCATTTATAGGCAAAATTTAATATAGGCAAAATGTAATATAGGCAAGGGTTATGGTTAGATTTAGTGTTTCCATCTAGTTGCTTATTACATTAGTTTTTATGGCCTTTAGTGATTATGGGTCTAACAAACATTATATTATAAAACATCACAATGTTAAGAATTTGCAGAATTGTTGGGAGAAATTTTTTGTTGAATTTGAACAATTTTTAATTAAAAAAATAAAAAATTTAGCCAATGGTCATTTTTTCTCCATTGGTCAGTACCAACAGATACTCTATAAGTCAATGATAGCCAAAAAAACGGAAAAAAAAATTTTGATGCACATTTTGGCCAATGGTCATTTTTTTCCATTGGTCAGCAGCCAGGACACGGTAAAAGTGGATATAAATTCATAATAGTCAAAAAAAAACGAAAAAAAAATTTTTGAATTACATTTTTGCCAATGGTCATTTTATTCCATTGGTCAGCAGCCAGCGGACGGCCAAAAAGTCATAATAGCAATGGTAGGAACAGGAACAATCATAATAGTCAAAAAAAAAAAAAAAATTTTCGAATCACATTTTGGCCAATGGTCATTTTTTCCATCGGTCAGGAGCCAGCGGACGGCCAAAAATTCTTATTATCAATGATAGTAACAAGAACAATCATAAGAGTCAAAAAAAACTCCGGGATTCTAACCCAACAACTAGTTAAATTGCATAGGAATTAAAAGTAAACAACTTTTATTTATGTTTATTATATAACATTGGTCAGCAGCTAGCGGACGGCCAAAAAGTCATAATAGCAATGGTAGGAACAGGAACAATCATAATAGTAAAAAAAACGAAAAAAATAATTTCGATTCACATTTTGGCCAATGGTCATTTTTTCCATCGGTCAGGAGCCAGCGGACGACCAAAAATTCTAATTATCAATGATAGTAACAAGAACAATCATAAGAGTAAAAAAAAACTCCGGGATTCTAACTAAAAAACTAGTTAAATTGCATAGCAATCAAAAGTAAACAACTTTTATTTATGTTTATTATATAACTAGTTAAATTGCATAGCAATTAAAAGTAAACAACTTTTATTTATGTTTATTATATAATAGATAATTTAACAAATCTTATATATAACAGTCTATGTATATAACACACCGAGGGAGATAGGGGTGAGGGGTGGGGCACCTCTTATGCATTAATTTAAAAAATAACACAGCGAGGGAGATAGAGATGAGGGGTGGGGCACCTCTTTCTCATGCATTAATTTAAAAAAGCGATAACCTAATAACTCGGGCCTTCGGCCCTCGTAGGAAGGGGGAGGGGAGAAGGGGAGGGGAGAAGGGAAGGGGGGACGACTCATCTTTACTTCGTATAAATGTATCATATTTGCTATGCAATTTATGGGCGAGAAAGGTGGGAAGGGGCGAGAATGCCTATAGAGGAGTATTAAATGCCTAATGATTAATTAATTATTTATACAAATTTTCCATTTATAGGCAAAATGTAATATAGGCAAGGGTTAGGGTTAGATTTAGTGTTTGCATCTAGTTGCGTATTACATTAGTTTTTACGGCCTTTAGTGATTATGGGTCTAACAAACATTATATTATAAAACATTACAATGTTAAGAATTTGCAGAATTGTTGGGAGAAATTTTTGTTGAATTTGAGCAATTTTTAATTAAAAAAATCAAAAATTTGGCGAATGGTCATTTTTTCTCCATTGGTCAGTACCAACAGATACTCTATAAGTCAATGATAGCCAAAAAAACGGAAAAAAAAAATTTGATGCTCACTTTGGCCAATGGTCATTTTTTTCCATCGGTCAGCAGCCAGCACACGGTAAAAATGGATATAAATTCATAAGAGTAAAAAAAAACGAAAAAAAATTTTCGAATCACATTTTGGCCAATGGTCATTTTATTCCATTGGTCAGCAGCCAGGACACGGTAAAAGTGGATATAAATTCATAATAGTCAAAAAAAAACGAAAAAAAAATTTTCGAATCACAATTTGGCCAATGGTCATCTTATTCCATTGGTCAGCAGCCAGCGGACGGCCAAAAAGTCATAATAGCAATGGTAGGAACAGGAACAATCATAATAGTCAAAAAAAAAACGAAAAAAATAATTTCGATTCACATTTTGGCCAATGGTCATTTTTTTCATTGGTCAGCAGCCAGCAGACGGCCAAAAAGTCATAATAGCAATGGTAGTAACAGGAACAATCATAATAGTCAAAACTAAAACGAAAAAAAAACTTGGAATCACATTTTGGCCAATGGTCATTTTTTCCATCGGTCAGCAGCCAGCGGACGGCCAAAAAGTCATAATAGCAATGGTAGTAACAGGAATAATCATAATAGTCAAAAAAAACGAAAAAATAAACTCGGATTCACATTTTGGCCAATGGTCATTTTTTTCATTGGTCAGCAGCCAGCGGACGGCCAAAAAGTCTTATTATCAATGATAGTAACAAAAACAATCGTAATAGTCAAAACTAAAACGAAAAAAAAACTTGGAATCACATTTTGACCAATGGTCATTTATTCCATTGGTCAGCAGCCAGCGGACGGCCAAAAAGTCATAATAGCAATGGTAGTAACAGGAACAATCATAATAATCAAAAAAAAACGAAAAAATAAACTTGGATTCACATTTTGGCCATTGGTCATTTTTTTCATTGGTCAGCAGCCAGCAGACGGCCAAAAAGTCATAATAGCAATGGTAGTAACAGGAACAATCATAATAGTCAAAAAAACGAAAAAATAAACTTGGATTCACATTTTGGCCAATGGTCATTTTTTCTTTGGTCAGCAGCCAGTGGACGGCCGAAAGTCGTATTAGCAATGATAGTAACAGGAACAATCATAATAGTCAAAAAAAAGAAAAAATAAACTTGGATTCACATTTTGGCCAATGGTCATTTTTTTCATTGGTCAGCAGACGGCCAAAAAGTCTTATTATCAATGGTAGTAACAAGAAAAATTATAAGAGTCTAAAAAAACTCCGAGATTCTAACCCAAACCCTTGTAGTGGACGGCATAGGGTAATTATAGCAATTAATATCAATGTTACCCAATTCAAAAACGAATAGATATACTTATGCATTAATTTAACTTAGCAATTAAAACCCGAACCCGCCCGAAAGCGAGGGAGATAGAGATGAGGGGTGGGGCACCTCTTATGCAATAATTTAAAAAATAACACAGCGAGGGAGATAGAGATGAGGGGTGGGGCACCTCTTTCTCATGCATTAATTTAAAAAAGCGATAACCTAATATACCCAATGCTAATAGATAGGGAGGATACAACATACAACGGACGGACGGACGGACACCAAAAAACAAGCCCATAAATTGCATAGCAAGCAATTAATACCCAATGCAAATAGATAGGGAGGATACAACGGACGGACGGACACCAAAAAACGAGCCCATAAATTGCATAGCAATTAATAGCTTAGGGCAGGTCCAAGTTATTAATCTTAGAAAGTCAAATAATTTTACAATACACATAAAACAGGAATTAATTTTGTAATTTTAAATTATATTAAAAATTCATTTAAACATTTTTTAAATCTTGGAAGGGGGAATGACACCATAAGTTTTGTTGAGGATCAATACAAACACTCGCATTAAACCATATAAAAAAAGACAAAAGATATTTGTTATGTAACATTTCGTTAATTGAATAATTATCAAATAACAATGTAATCACAAAAGGTTACAAATCAATAGTTTGAACATAGAAACATGTTTTTGTTTTTGACACAATAAAAACATGCTTCAGCTCCGTTGGATTATAAGAAGTCATGTTTATGGTCAACACCAATCCACACAAATGATCACACTTTAGATAATGTGGGAGTGGACAATAAATAACATCCTTCTCCTTTGTTCTTATAAAAAAGCGGTCTTTAATAACAGGATTTAAATCTTGGAATATTGTGTCAAAGCTTATTTGTGAACTAACGGCAAATGCCATTGTGTGCATTGGTATAAATAGTAAAAAGTTTAAGCAACTATATTATAATTTTGATTTTATCCTTATTAATTTAACTTCAATGGTTGACCAAGCAACTCAAACAGATCCCATCGATTCTGATTTAACTTGTGAATGTGAATCTTGGACCAGCTATTTGAAAGAGCTTGATGATAATGTTAGGAAGATGCCCGAACCCAGACCTGGATGTGGAAACTTATACATGCTTGAAGTATTTTATAAAATCTTAGATATTTTATATTATAATTTTACTTTTTTATCAGCCCTTTCCCGATTCCTTACCATGGGACAACCTCAACTTTGATGATATTCCAAAGCCTTATGTAACTAAGGAACCCGAGAAAAAGAAGAAAAGCAACTATTTTAAAACCTGCACATATTGTTGGAGGCGTGGGCACGGAACTAAAGTAAAAACTATTTTATCCATTTCTCTATTTAACTTTAAATAAATCTTTTTATTTGCAGAATTGCTATTTGAAATATCCACATCTAAGACCCAGAGATCAAAGATGGGATTCTTATGAAGTTCCTAACAACGTTGTAGCTCCTTGGGTCTATATCAATGTATCTTCGCCTTTTATTGATGAAATGCCTCATTTAGATGCTCTAACTCTAGGCAAGGATATGTATGCTTCTCTTTTTCCAGTTCCTCCAGATTACCAAAAATCCCTAACTGAATACGAATATGAATTAATATTTATAAGTCGTTTTGTTTATTACGTCAAATTTTACGCCGCTATATTTCATTACATGTATCCTGACATTAAAATGACACCATGATTTAATAGAACAAAATTTTTATCACGTTTCTTAAATTACGTTTAGCAAATAAATTGTGAATGATCAAAATTTGGTAAATTTAAACGAAAGCTTTATAGCAATTAATAAAACAAATGTTTAATTAAGGTGCCGTTAACAAATAAGGAGTTTGCCTTCAGTTTTGTGGGTTTGAAATTACCCCCAAGGATTTGCTTATTCTTAATTAACAATGTTTTTTTTTATATAATTTAAATTATTTAGATTTATCCATAATTTCCACAAAATAAATATAAAACGGAGATATATTTTTAATAGTAAATTCACAAGATTGCATATATACCTTCTTTATTTGACCTACCTAATTTAAATTAAAACAATATCAAAGGTATAAATCATTTTATTATAAAAGTATCAAATGACTTTGTTTGCCGATTAAAATGAAATTTAAAAAGTGGGTTGTATATTTTTTAGAAATGACTGAATTAAGAACTTAAATCATTTTGTAATTAAGATGAGCCTTTAATTATTTTTTATTTTCACAACTAAGATTATATAAAATATTAAGATATAAACTGGGTTATATATTTTGGAGTATAACAGCTATGAGAGAGATGAATTGGATGATTTCATCAATCACAAGCTCTCAAAAAAAGATAAAAGTTTGGATATATAAATATTGGTCGTAAGTGTACTCTTGTAAATATTTAATTATATAGCAATCCCCGCAACCTAGCGGTAGGTCATTATCAAATGCGGGAATAATTAACGAACAATAAATTTAGGATCCTGACTTATAAATGCGACAATATTTATTCATTATAAATTATGTAAAAAGACAAAGACAAGGCTCAGCTATCAAGATATATCTTACAATTTCTAAATGCAATATCATCAACCTTCCCACATGATGCGTTTAATGAAATCGGGAACCGGTCAAAGGAGCACAGAAATAGGAGCGAAACTCGTCATGATTGCTCTGGATGAATTTAACATATTGTCTTAGCACAAAATATTTTATATTAACATGTCCTAATGAAATCATAACAAGTAAATATATGGGTTTGGGTAAGTGTTAGGGCTAGGGTAAGGGTTAGGGTTTGGGTTATAATAACAAAGTGTGCTCCTTTCCTGATGAGCTCTGATGAGCTCCTTTGACCCCCACTCAAAGAAATCAGCTTTTTCTAACAATTACTTGGGATAGAGATCTGCACGGACCGGCTCGGGTGTAAAATTTTGAAATTAGGGTCGGGTTTGGGTTGAAAATTTTAAAATGCTTTGGGGTCGGGTTCGGGTTGAATATTAATATGCTTTAGGGTCGGGTCGGGTTCCGATTGAAAAAAGTGACTTTGCAGTTCTCTAATTGAGACCATTTTTATCTTTAACAGCAAATTTGTAAATTTCACTTTAGACATTGTGAATGTTTTTTAGCCAGTGATTAATCAGGCTTTAAGCATGATAAGATTTTAAAATAATCACAAAGATACATTTATCGGTTTATGCTTAATCCAATTTTTTATTTTAAAAGATGCCAGCTTGAGTAATTTTAATTAAAATTAATGAAACTGAAAATATAAAAAGGGCAAGTCATAGCGTAAGAAAATGCGTATATTTAAGCCCGAATCATATAAAAAGGCCTAGAAAATCATATTAGCCAGTACCAGAGGTCTGTTAGATCGCATTTAATCGTCTTCATCCCGATGTTTATTTAAATTTTTTATGAGTTCCACACATAAGCTAAAATAATTACTCTCACTTTAATGAAATTATTTAGTATTAACAAAAAAAATTTTATATTTAATTGCCTAAGTTTCATTAGTTATGCAATGATCCTCGGTTTGCTCTTATATAATGCTTTAACAACAGTGTAATATTATAAATATTCACTTTTTAAGAAGGCAGATATAAATATAATTGAGTTAGTTTACAACAATTACATAATATTTGAAGCAAGTTAAACATTTTTAAATGTCATTATTATAATAATTAACTGTTTATAATACGTGCAAGATCAACAATCGTCTCATCGTTATTAAAATGCGCTCATTTGGAAAACTTTTAAAAGCCTCTTATGTTGCTGTTGGAAGGACGAGAAAGACAACTCTTCGGGTAGTGAGTACAAGACCGGGGTACGGCTACAGGGGACTTTGAGTACGTGAATGATATGACGCCCACCCCATCAGCGTCTGTACCCGTCCCCGGGGAGGAACTTGGCGACCAAGAGCAGCATGTGAAGAAGTTGGCAAATATGCTTGCTCACACGCCAATGTTTGATTACACCGACCTTTGGCGTTACCAAGACACATAAGAAGAGGCTGGTATTTTGTGCGACCTTTCGTCACACAATGCTCCTAAGATCGAGGTTAAGGAGTCTTCTCTAAAACCTGTGCTCATCTTCCCATCCACATCTAAATTGGCATCATTATCACACCCACCAACCCTACCTGAGGATGAAAGGAGGAGATTTCAACAAAATATTTGTCTATGCAAAATAACAATAGGTCACCAATTTATAAGACGCAGTAAAGAAGTATAAACCTTTATAGATCACTTTATCTGGATCATTTATATATACAATTGCTGATTTGCTTAATATATTTATATCCCTCATGTACGACTTTATCCCGACCCTTTATATGGGATTTTGCATAAAGGGTTTAGAAAAGTGTTATATAAAGGTTAAAAATATATTAATCAAAAGTGCCAAATGGTATATTAAAGGGTATCTTAGGTGTTTACAACATTAAATATGTCATTCTGTTGATATAATATTTCGAGTTTTTACTTCTTTACTGCGTCTTATGAATTGATGGCCTCCGAGGATCCTTTTATCCTCGGGTAGGGTTGGTAGTAAGTGTGATAATGATGCCAATTTAGATGTGGATGGGTAGATGGGAACAGGTTTTAGACTAGACTCCTTAACCTCGCCGTTAGGAACATATGGTGAATAAAGTCGCACAAAAACCAGCTTCGTCCAAGGCGTCTTGGTAACGCGATAGGTCGGTGTAATCAAACATTGACGTGTAAGCAAGCATTTTTGCCAACTTCTTTACATGCTGCTCTTGGTCGCCAAGTTCCTTCCCGGGGACGGCTACAGACTTCGACGGAAGGGACATCAAATCGTTCCCGTACTCAAAGTCTCCTGTAGCCGTCTTTCGCTCTTAGTATTCACTACCCGAAAAGCTGTCCATCTCGTCCGCACAACAACAACATAAGAGGTTTTTTAAAAGTTTCGAAATAAGCGCATTTCAATTATCATGAGATGATTGTTTGATTGTTGATCTTGCACTTATTAAACACTGTCGACATTTACATTGGCCCGAGTCAGCTATAATATATTAGAGCCCGTCCAGGAAAGGACAGTTGTTATATTTTAAAGCCGAAGCCAGTCCGATCCCGGCCCGCGGGTCGGGCTTTTAGGCCGGTCAGTGGACCGGGCCGTGTCAGTCTCGGATTGCTTAGATGGAGTAAGTGTTTTTAATCTTTTTATAAATAGCACTATTAAACAATCTTCTTCTTTATCAATTCGTAGGTCCCACATTCGTGGGGTTTTTTATCAGTTTCTTCCATCTAGATCGTGTTAGAGCCATATTGGGATCGATCTTCTTATTGAGCATAACTTTGTCCACTTGTCCTTTCCAGGTACCACGAGGTCGACCTCTTCCTCTTTTTCCCGGCACTTCCATGTCTAGTACTATTCGATTGACGTCACTCGCATTTCTTCTCAAGATATGCCCATACCATCTTAGCCGATTTTCGTTAATATAGTCAGCTATTGGCTGAATACCCATTTTCTCTCTAAGACTTTCATTCGTCATATGGTCCAACTTTGTGTATCCCAAGCTCCAGCGTATCATTCTCATATCCGTCGCTTGTAATAGTTTTTCTTGGGTCGCGTTCAAGGCCCATGTTTCACTTCCGTAGAGTAACACCGGTCTTACGATAGATTTGTAAGCTTTACTCTTCAACCATATTGGCATCTTCTTGTCACACATTACACCGGAGACGCTACGTCATTTTAACCATCCCTTCTGAATTCTTGCATTAACTTCTTTCGCGCAACCTCCCTCTTGATGTAGCATCGAGCCGAGGTACGTAAACTTGTCAACTCTTGGGGATTTCAATTGTTCATTCATCGATTGTGTGCCTTCTGCGTTCATCTCCATGTATACCGTCTTTCGGTCATTGTCTTTGAGCCCATATCTAGCCAAACGTTTCGACCCCTTATCGGCTTCTTCAAATACGATATCCTTCTTTTCCTCGCATAATATTATATCATCGGCATATAGCATACACCAAGGGGATGGCTTCTGTAAGTCCCTCGTTATCGTGTCTATAATAACGTTAAATAGAAACGGACTTAGGGCAGAACCTTGGTGTAAACCAATATTGACCTGAAAGGGCTTAGACTCTCCAACTGTCGTTCGAACGCACGATGTTGAGGCTTCATATATGTTTTTGATTAGCCGTACATATGCATCCGAGATGCTCTGTCTTCTCAAGCACCACCAAATTCGCGGGAAACCGTGTCATATGCTTTCTCCAAGTCGATGAAGACCATGTGTAGATTCCTTCTTTTCCCTCCATACTTGTCCATAACTTGTCTTAGCAAAGATCGGGTCGATGTGGATTTACCGGCCACAAAACCAAATTGGTTAGTCGATATGTCCACCTCCGTAACCTTGCTACTAAGATTCTTTCCATCATTTTTAAGGAGTGGCATGCAGCTTGATGCCTCTGTAATTACCACAATCTTAAGGTCTCCCTTCCCTTTAAATATGGGTATGATCGTGCTTTGTCTCCATTGATCAGGGATGCGTTCTTCGGCCAATATCTTGTTGAATAGTTTCGTCATACTCGTGATACCTTCGTCACTGCACCCTACCAACGCTTCCAACGGAATTCCGTCTGGTCCATTAGCTTTTCCTTTTTGCATCTTTTTCATTTGTACCCTAACTTCTTCTTCCTGAAATAGTTCGACCATATTCATGTTAGGCTCTATATCGGGAAGGGGTTCTTTGTCATTTGCAACATTCATGAGCTCGTTGAAATATCCTTTCCACCTTTCCAACACCTCCTTTGGCTTAAATAATGTGTGACCTTCTGAATTTTTGATTACTTTAAATACCCCGACGTTACGACCTTTCTTCTCCCTTATCTTGGCCAATTCGTACATAAGCTTGTAACCCCCTCTTTGATCGAGTTTGTTGGCCATCTCTGTGTACGCCGTATTTTTTGCTATGGCAACCGCCTTCTTCGCAGAACTTTTTGCCTCCTTATAATCTTGATAATCCTCCGACTTTTTTGATATATGCCACCGCTTATATAGCGCTTTCTTGGTTTCGATGATGTTTCTAACGGATTGGTCCCACCACCATAGTTCTCTATTCAGCGCTTTGCCCCCTTTGGTCTGCCCTAACACCTGAATGGCCGTTTCCTTTAGATGAGCGGTGATTATTGTCCAATTGTCCTTCACGTTCCGTTCCAGAGTCTTGGCATTAAACAGCGTAGAGGCTTCTGATGGTATTTTTCGTTTGTTGTCGGGTCCTTAAGCCTTTCGTACCTAATTCAGGGCTCATAAACTTTTCTCCTTTCGGGAAATATTCTTCTTTCAAGATTCATGACCAATGGCCGATGTTGCCTGGCGATTTCTTCTCCCGGTATTACTTTGCAGTCCTTAATCGTCCTTAAATCTCTTCATCGTATAAGCAGATAATCAATTTGACTAAACCGCTTCCTACTTCTGTACGTCACGATATGTTCTTCACGTTTCTGAAAATAAGTGTTAACGATCGCCATGTCATATGCTTGGGAAACTTGTAGAAGTCTATCTCCTTCCTTGTTCTTCATGCCATGCCCATGCCCTCCATGATTTCTTTCGTAATTTTGACGATCTTCTCCCACGTGGGCGTTGAAGTCTGTCCCAATAATTAGCCTTTCCTCCTGTCGTATTCCTTGTATTTCTTTTTCCAATGATTCGAAGAAGGTGTCTTTTTCGGATTCCAAACACCCAATGTGGTGCGTAGCCACAAATAACTGTTAGGAGGTCACCTTGATCTGCGATCTTAACCCACATCAACCTATCTGAGCATCTTTTGACTTCAACAACCTTGTCCTTGAAGAATTCGCTAAGAACGATACCGACCCCGTTTCGACCTGTTGGTGACCCGCTGTAAAATAGCTTGTAACCCTCTCCTAGCTCTCGTGCCTATGTTCCGTTCCATCTCGTTTCCTGTAGGCAAGCGATGTGTATCTTTCTTCTTTTGAGCATCTGTGCGACCTCAATGCTTTTCCCCGTCAGCGTGCCCACGTTCCAGCTTGCTACCCGTAATTTGTCCACAACTAGATTCCCTAACCGCCTTCGTTGTGAGTCAGGCGGGAACCCTTGTAAATTTTTCGCATTGCACGGGCGGATGATGCACTGTACGTCGTTTGGAGCGGACGCCCTAGCTTTCTTTTGTTGCACTTTATTATTAGAAACTGTCATAATTTGGAAAAGGTTTTTTACAGCCGGTTTCCCATCTGACGCCAACCCTCCACTTTTTGCACACGGACTTGGAACCGTCGTTGGTAGTGTTAGCACTATTAAACAATAATTTATTATAATTATACAAACCAGTGGCCTGGGTGGGGGGGGGGGGGTTAACTTTCTATCAAAAAATTTTATTCGATAAAAATTATTTAAAATATAATTTTATTATCTACGATGGGTTTTTTGTTAAAATAGGCACTTATAATATATTTAGTATAAGGTTTGTACTAAAAAATTTTTTAACAGTTAATTTTTTTTCTAAAATAGCAAGAACTTTTACTCTTATGATATTGTAATTCTAATTATAAACTTAAAGAGAATTACATAATTTGTGAAGGTGAGATAAATAAATTAAATATTAAGAAGCGTAAATATTGGGAAAACATTCCGCTATGGCTAATGAATTATATTTACAGATAGTTATGCCGATTTTCTGTCTTATTGTGTTAAAACAAATAATTTCATTAAAGTATAAAGTATTATTTTTATCTTAGCTTGTGGCCCTAAATTTTGTAACTTAAAAATTCCGGGCGGGGCCGGGCTTAATATAGTTCCGGCCCAGAATAATTTAGAAAACAATTTATAAGTAGATAGTTGTTCTGTCTAAAACAATAATTACAAAAAATTAATTAATTACAAGATATTGATTCTTTAATTTTGCGCTTTTTCTAATACACAAAAAATTGAGTATGGAACAAATTACTCTTAATAGCTAAAAATATTCAGAAATAATTTTATAAAGTAGGAAATTGACACCTACTAATTAAAGATCAACGAGAAAAAATAGAAATATTAGATGGTGGAAAGTACACCTCTGCAAAATACAAATATATCCGAATTCAAATCCTTAGGTCTGAATTTCTACTCGTATATTTACCTGGTTATATTCGAAAATCCGAATTGAATCTTTAAAAATGGATTTGAAAAATTATTTATACTTGATAGTTATTTAAATATACAAGACGAAAATAATTAAGCTGTTTTCATCTTTCCGCAAATTAGTTATTTTCTCCGATCACTAAATTTAAATTTTATAGGCATTTACAAAATATAAAAATATCATTTTACATAGAATAGAATATGGGGTTCAACTTCAAAAAAAAAGTCCAAAATTTTTGCTAGCTTAGGTTAACTATTATTTAATGTTTATTATTATTTTTTGTACTTATCCATTAAACTTTAACATAAATAATTAAACGATATGCATTAACCTTATATAAATGCCGAGATTTTATTTATAACGTAAACATTCTAGATTTATAATAAAGCAAGATACTAACCCGTTGTACGAGTACCGGTCAGCAGCCAGCGGACGGCCAAAAATATTATCAATGGTATTAACAGGAACAATCAGAAAACACAAAAAAGACGGAAAAAAAATTTCGATTCATAATTTGGCCAATGGTCATTTTTTTCCATTGGTCAGTAGTCAGGGCACGGTTAAAAAGTCATATTATTAAGGGTATTAACAAGAACAATATATTAATTTAATTTAAAAAATAAATAAAAATTTTGCCCTCTCCGGAATTCGAACCCACATTAGTAAAGGCATAGGGTTTGGTAGGGGCACAGGGACCCGTATCAGTATAGGCATAGGCCCTTCTAGGGGAGGGCATAGGGTAATTATCAATGTTAACCAATTCAAAAACGGAAAAAAAATTTCGATTTATACTTTGCCCAATGGTCATTTTTTTCATTGGTCAGTAGCCAGTGGACGGCCAAAAGGTCACATTATCAATGGTATTAACAAGAACAATATATTAATTTAATTTAAAAAATAAATAAAAATTTTGCCCTCTCCGGGATTGGAACCCACATTAGTAAAGGCAAAGGGTTTGGTAAGGGGCACAGGGACCCATATCAGTAAAGGCATAGGCTTTGGTAAGGGGCACAGGGACCCATATCAGTAGAGGCATAGGCCCTTGTAGGAAAGGGCATAGGGTAATTATCAATGTTAACCTATTCAAAGACGAAAAAATACCATAAATTGCATATAGCAATTAAAAATTTCGCTTTATTTGGCCAATGGTCATTTTTTTCATTGGTCAGTAGCCAGCGGATGGTCAAAAATTCATATTATCAATGGTATTAACAAGAACAAAATATTAATTTAATTTAAAAAAATTAAAAAAAATTCGTCCTCTCCCTGGCTTGAACCCGGGATATCCAGGTCACAAAGCTGGCGCCAATAACTTGGTGGACGACGGACGACGGACGACGGACAACCAAAAACGAGCCCATAAATTGCATAGCAATTAATAAACTCTAATTTAGGCCATCTAGGCGAACTTTTAATTAGAGACTATATTAATTTAAATAATTTTGATACTGAAGAATAAAAATAAGTTAATGGTTTGGGACCATAATAAATTATCGAATTTGCAACCTGCAATCATCATGCAAGTTTTTTTATATAACAAACACAAACTAACTAAAATATCGATATTTTATAATTTTCGAATATAATATTTTTATATTCAATCTTTGCATTGAATGAATTCACTACTAGAGATATTTAGAAATTAAAAAACTTGAAAAATATTCAAATCTAATTCGGATCTTAAAATTTTTTTCGAATCGAATCCTTTTAAAATTCGACGACTCTCGAATCGAAAATTTGTTCAAATAAAATTTTCGAATCCAAATCTAATACTAAAAATATTTGATTCGATTCGAAATCCAGAGGGGTAGTGGAAAGACCACAGTGGTCAATTTCTAGCGCTTAGCTCCCTTGTTTTAAGTTTTTTTTGACGCCTGCTTCATCTTCATCTGCCTCGAGTGTGAGGTATTTTTCCTTAGCGGGCCGGATTTATGAATACCGGAGAACAAATTTAAAGGCCGAAATTTTTGATGCTTGTGTTTTTTTGTATCAAAATATTATTGATTTATATATGTGTGTTTTATTTTTTATTTAAAAATTTTACCAAAATATAATTTGATTAAATTTCTGCAATTATAAAAATTCCGGGCCGGGCCCGGGCCTTGTTTTTAAAGATGCTAAGATCGGGCCCGGGCCGGGGCGTGATTTTTTCCCCATTTTAAATTCCGGGCCCGGGCCGGGCCTTAAAAAATCGATTTTGCAGGTCTCTAGTTCAAATCCATTTAATCCTAAAACAAAACGGGTATATTAACAACAATAATGTTAATTTTTGTAAAATGATACCCTTAGAAAAACTATATAGTGATCCTCTTTATAACAACTTGGTAGAGATGTTAAAATGCTCGAAATGGTTGTGCTTGTATACTGCTCAACCCTGGTAATAGGCACTTATCTCCTACCATTCCCACCTAGCATAAGGAGGAGATGCTGCTTAATAACCCGGTTACTAGCACTAGCAGATTGAAGCTGCTGATGGCTGCCGGTTGAGTAGATATAAACTAGCTGGGCATCGAGCAGAGTTGCTTGATATATACCGTGGTATCGAGCATGGTTGTTTGAAACTAAACATGGTTTTCAGCAGATTTTATTATAGCGTACTAGCTGAGCAGGCAATTAGGTTATAATGCTAATACAAACACAATTTTCATATTTATACATAATTGCTTATCAATATTATTTGAATTTTTACTAATAGATCAATACATTGAGATGTTATGATATTATATATAATAAAATAAAAAATAATTATTTTGCGGTTTACCTTAGTCACATTTTGTCATAATTGTCATTTTTAAAGCTTAAGAAAAAATTTAGACGAAAATTGGTAGGTTAGGGTGTCATATAGTTAGTAAAAATTACAAAAATAGTTTTGCGGTTTTACTACGGTGACAATTGTCATAATCGTCATTTTTAAAGCTAAAGAAAAAATTTAAACGAAAATTGGTAGGTTAGGGTGTCATATATTTATTACAAACTACAAAAATGGTTTTGCGGTTTTACTATGGTGACAATTGTCATAGTTGTCATTTTTAAAGCTAAAGAAAAAATTTAGACGAAAATTGGTAGGTTAGGGTGTTATATAGTTAGTAAAAATTACAAAAATAGTTTTGCGGTTTTACTACGGTGACAATTGTCATAATCGTCATTTTTAAAGCTAAAGAAAAAATTTAAACGAAAATTGGTAGGTTAGGGTGTCATATATTTATTACAAACTACAAAAATGGTTTTGCGGTTTTACTATGGTGACAATTGTCATAATCGTCATTTTTAGAGCTAAAGAAAAAATTCAAACGAAAATTGGTAGGTTAGGGTGTCATAAAGTTAGTACAAATTGAAAAAATAGTTTTGCGGTTTTACTATGGTGACAATTGTCATAATCGTCATTTTTAGAGCTAAAGAAAAAATGTAAACGAAAATTGGTAGGTTAGGGTGCCATAAAGTTAGTACAAATTGAAAAAATAGTTTTGCGGTTTTACTATTGTGACAATTGTCATAATCGTCATTTTTAAAGCTAAAGAAAAAATTTAAACGAAAATTGGTAGGTTAGGGTGTCATAAAGTTAGTACAAATTGAAAAAATAGTTTTGCGGTTTTACTATTGTGACAATTGTCATAATCGTCATTTTTAAAGCTAAAGAAAAAATTTAAACGAAAAATGGCAGGTTAGGGTGTCATAAAGTTAGTACAAATTGAAAAAATAGTTTTGCGGTTTTACTATTGTGACAATTGTCATAATCGTCATTTTTAAAGCTAAAGAAAAAATTTAAACGAAAATTGGTAGGTTAGGGTGTCATAAAGTTAGTACAAATTGAAAAAATAGTTTTGCGGTTTTACTATTGTGACAATTGTCATAATCGTCATTTTTAAAGCTAAAGAAAAAATTTAGACGAAAATTGGTAGGTTAGGGTGTCATATAGTTAGTAAAAATTACAAAAATAGTTTTGCGGTTTTACTAAGGTGACAATTGTCATAATCGTCATTTTTAAAGCGAAAGAAAAAATTTAAACGAAAATTGGTAGGTTAGGGTGTCATATATTTATTACAAACTACAAAAATGGTTTTGCGGTTTTACTATTGTGACAATTGTCATTTTTAAAGCTAAATTAAAAATTTAAACGAAAATTTGTAGGTTACGGTGTCATAAAGTTAGTACAAATTAAAAAAAATAGTTTTGCGGTTTTACCTTGGCGACAAGCAGATAATTTTAACAAAAATTTGTGTGCGAACTTTTTAACAACGTTATAATTTAAAATAGATTTAGGCTTATTTGGAATAATTTATTATTTTTCCACCTTATTTAACCCACATTGCCCGCCTCGTTTATAGGCCACTTGCGTGCTGTGATTATGTAATTTGACATGGGCGTAGTCAGCATTGGAATATGAGGAGGACAATAATGATATAGGCAAGGGCTAAATGATCATTTTTTAAAATTCTAACCATAATTTATTTTATTGCAAGAAAATTTTGGATTTAGAGAGGGGCAGTCGCCCCTCTCTAAATCCCCCATGAACTTTGACAATGTTAACTACATTCGATCTAATGAATTCGCTATCATCAGGAAAAAACGATACACTAACAATTTTTAAAAACAAGTAATCTTAAGTAGTATAAAACTAAAACGTTTAGACAGATTCAATACTTCTTTTTTATAATTAATCTTGTCCTATATTTTAGTTGTTGAGATCGTTTTTGAGAAAATCACCTAAGAATTAACTTCCTCTTCATTTAAAATCATATCATTTAATTGTGGTAATTTAAATTGTTAAGCATATGCCTTTTTTTTCTAATCCGTAAAAACTCCTTCGTCCTTCCTTCCCTACGCCACTTTTTACTAGCTAGTGTAAAAAAACTATACCCTTATATTTGATTTATTCCTATTCCTAGCAACTGGTACGGTACGCCGGGTAGTATAATAAAATAATAACAATTTCGCAATCTAGCCTCCCCAGATCCAGATGTCATGCGCATATGATAGTCTCACTCCCTGTCCCTCCCCTCCCCTATCATAAAATATTTGAGTGCGTAGTAAAAAAACTCTTACTCCCACTCCAAGGCACGCTTGCCTAAAATCATATTTTATTCAAAAATTTTATCATGGACCAGCACCAGAGTATTCAGGAATATTCTCTTTCTCATGATCAGGAATCCGAGGACACGGACACGGTAATGATAAGATATTTTTTATATATTTATTATAATATTAAATTAATAAATTATTTAAAAAATTTAGGGTGTGCATCAACCAGGACCCTTACGTACGCGAGAAAAAAGTCTTATCCATTCTAAATTTCTTGTAACTCCTACCAAGGGTCACCGAAAATGTCAACTTTGTTCGCGAAAATATTCAAAAGCCACTTCTATAAGTAATTTAATTTAAAATAACAATATTATAAGCTTTATTTTTTGGTAAAATCCGTCTAATGATTTAATTTATTAAATATAATTATAACTTTTATATAATAGGATTATTTTTTTATTTTAGCTAATTTAAAGAATCATTTTAAAGTCTATCATCCTGATATCCAAGTGTCTAATATTTGCGAAAAAAAATTTATCCCCGGGACCAAAAAAATAACATCCGATGAAAATGATATTTTAAATAAGCTTATTCTCAAATCTGTAATCGACAACTACCTACCCATATCGCTTTTTGAAAGTGATTCTTTTCAAGACTCATATTTTTATTTATATAATTCATCAAAATTATGGACCCGACAAACCGCCACCAAAAGCTTAGCGGCATCCTATGAAAAGGGAAAAGCTGACATTATTCTACAGTTAAATGGCGTTGGTTGCCAAATTAGTATGAGCACCGATATCTGGACCGGTGTAAATTCGTGCACATTTTGTGCAATAACAATTCATTACATAGACTCTAATTGGTCAATAAATAGTTATATCCTAGACTTCATAGATTTTCCCCATCCCCATTCATCGGCTGATATTATGGATGCTATATACAATTCGTTAAATGATCACAATCTTACAGAAAAGATTTTATCGATAACCCACGACAATGGAGCAAATGTCGTTAAAGCAGGGAACGAGCTTAAGAAAATCTTTAAATCAAATCATCGTAGAGATATTTTTACTATTCGGTGTCTAGCACACATCCTAAACATAATAGTTCAAGCTGGCCTCATTCACTTGTCCCAACATTTGCAAAAGGTGAAAACATTTGTGCGAAAATTGCACAATTCTCCAAAATTTTTACAGAGCTTTAAAGAGCGTACTGGTAGGGTTATACCGCTTGATGTTTCCACGCGGTGGAACAGCACTTATCTAATGCTTAGTATGATGAACCAGGTAAATTATGAAATACGAATACGATAATATATTTTTATAGCACATATCTCACATGAATTCAACGTGTAGTCCTAGTGAGGGCTTACACATCAATAACGAAGATTTGGAGATTCTGATCAAAATAGAAAAATTTTTAATGCCCTTTTATAATATTACCAATATTATAGGATCGGAAAAGAAAACATCTATTGGGATGGCTTTTATTTATATGAAAAATATCGCCCAAAAAATCGAGGATAAAATAGATGATGGCATACTCAACGAAGCCTGCATGGCCATGCGCGCCAAATATAAGAAGTATATGGGAAAGTTTCAGACTTTTAACTTTTATGCCGCATCCTATTTGGACCAAAGGGTGAAAAAGCACCTAATGCCCTCCTCCATAAATACTTCTGGTATTATAAAGTAAAAATTAAATCATTTTTTAGAGAATTATGCACGATTTATACGGTTGCATGCAACATATATATCCAACACCACATTTACATATGAGGAGCCAGAAGACCCTACAGATTATAGCATGACTATTTTAAATGAATTGCGGAGGTATATATATTTTTTTCATCTTTATTTAATGTATAATCTTAAATTAAATTTAGTGAAACTCTTTCATCAAGGACCGATCTCGATGAATTGGAGGATTATGAAAAGGAGGCCCCTATTATGACAAATACAGTTTTAGAATGGTGGAGAATTCATGGGGCGCGATATCCCGGGTTGAACAAAATGGCTAGGGATTTTTTGGCTCAGCCAACTACCTCTGTGCCTTCCGAACGAATATTCTCCATTGCGGGAAACATATTAAGGGATAGAAGAAATCGACTGGCTCCATCAACACTTAAATATAATATATGCCTTAAATCGTGGGGATTTACCGGTGTTGAAGATTAATCATTTACAATAATTTTTTACCATGTAAAATAATTTATGTTTTGTCAATAAACTTTTTAAAATAACGGTGTTTGGCCTTGGAGTAAGAGTTTTTTTAAACTAACTCACTAAGATAAAATTTTATGATAGGCGAGGGACAGAGACAACGTCACATCACATGAGATCACGAGTGGTAGGCCTGATTGCAAAATTGTTATTGTTTAATTATATGCGCAGCAGTTGCAATAGCAAAAAAGCAATAAATTACAAAATAGTGGCGTAGGGAAGGAAGGAGTTTTTACGGCTTAGAAAAAAAAGGCATATGCTTAACAATTTAAATTACCACAATTAAATGATATGATTTTAAATGAAGAGGAAGTTAATTCTTAGGTGATTTTCTCAACAACGATCTCAACAACTAAAATATAGGACAAGATTAATTATAAAAAATAAGTATTGAATCTGTCTAAACGTTTTAGTTTTATACTACTTAAGATTACTTGTTTTTAAAAATTGTTAGTGTATCGTTTTTTCCTGATGATAGCAAATTCATTAGATCGAATGTAGTTAACATTGTCAAAGTTCATGGGGGATTTAGAGAGGGGCGACTGCCCCTCTCTAAATCCAAAATTTTCTTGCAATAAAATAAATTATGGTTAGAATTTCAAAAAATGATCATTTAGCCCTTGCCTATATCATTATTATGCTGACTACGCCCATGTCAAATTACAAAATCACAGCACGCAAGTGGCCTATAAACGAGGCGGGCAATGTGGGTTAAATAAGGTGGAAAAATAATAAATTATTCCAAATAAGCCTAAATCTATTTTAAATTATAACGTTGTTAAAAAGTTCGCACACAAATTTTTGTTAAAATTATCTGCTTGTCGCCAAGGTAAAACCGCAAAACTATTTTTTTTTAATTTGTAGTAACTTTATGACACCGTAACCTACAAATTTTCGTTTAAATTTTTAATTTAGCTTTAAAAATGACAATTGTCACAATAGTAAAACCGCAAAACCATTTTTGTAGTTTGTAATAAATATATGACACCCTAACCTACCAATTTTCGTTTAAATTTTTTCTTTAGCTTTAAAAATGACGATTATGACAATTGTCACAATAGTAAAACCGCAAAACTATTTTTTCAATTTGTACTAACTTTATGACACCCTAACCTACCAATTTTCGTTTAAATTTTTTCTTTAGCTTTAAAAATGACGATTATGACAATTGTCACAATAGTAAAACCGCAAAACTATTTTTTTTAATTTGTACTAACTTTATGACACCGTAACCTACAAATTTTCGTTTAAATTTTTAATTTAGCTTTAAAAATGACAATTGTCACAATAGTAAAACCGCAAAACCATTTTTGTAGTTTGTAATAAATATATGACACCCTAACCTACCAATTTTCGTTTAAATTTTTTCTTTAGCTTTAAAAATGACGATTATGACAATTGTCACCATAGTAAAACCGCAAAACTATTTTTTCAATTTGTACTAACTTTATGACACCCTAACCTACCAATTTTCGTTTGAATTTTTTCTTTAGCTTTAAAAATGACGATTATGACAATTGTCACCATAGTAAAACCGCAAAACTATTTTTTCAATTTGTACTAACTTTATGACACCCTAACCTACCAATTTTCGTTTGAATTTTTTCTTTAGCTCTAAAAATGACGATTATGACAATTGTCACCATAGTAAAACCGCAAAACCATTTTTGTAGTTTGTAATAAATATATGACACCCTAACCTACCAATTTTCGTTTAAATTTTTTCTTTAGCTTTAAAAATGACGATTATAACAATTGTCACCATAGTAAAACCGCAAAACCATTTTTGTAGTTTGTAATAAATATATGACACCCTAACCTACATATTTTCGTTTAAATTTTTTCTTTAGCTTTAAAAATGACGATTATGACAATTGTCACCGTAGTAAAACCGCAAAACTATTTTTGTAATTTTTACTAACTATATGACACCCTAACCTACCAATTTTCGTCTAAATTTTTTCTTTAGCTTTAAAAATGACAATTATGACAAAATGTGACTAAGGTAAACCGCAAAATAATTATTTTTTATTTTATTATATATAATATCATAACATCTCAATGTATTGATCTATTAGTAAAAATTCAAATAGTATTGACAAGCAATTATGTATAAATATGAAAATTGTGTTTGTATTAGCATTATAACCTAATTGCCTGCTCAGCTAGTACGCTATAATAAAATCTGCTGGAAACCATGTTTAGTTTCAAACAAACATGCTCGATACCACGGTATATATCAAGCAACTCTGCTCGATGCCCAGCTAGTTTATATCTACTCAACCGGCAGCCATCAGCAGCTTCAATCTGCTAGTGCTAGTAACCGGGTTATTAAGCAGCATCTCCTCCTTATGCTAGGTGGGAATGGTAGGAGATAAGTGCCTATTACCAGGGTTGAGCATGTAGCATATAAGCATTTTAACATCTCTACAACTTGGTATTGCCCGATTCCAAAATTACGATTTATAAAATGATATAAGCTTTTGTTTGAGCTTTAAAAAATAAGTTAAGTTATTTTTTTTCATTGCTTTTAATACATAACAAAGAGGGAATTATATACACATATTAGTGTTGTAAGGGCTGGGTTTTATTTGGTCGACCTTTGGTTTAACTAAGACTAACAGTCGACACTGGTCTATTTTTTAACTTCGACTAAGCCTTGTGGTCGACTAAGAAAAACGGACCCAAAAATCGTAGGTTTGTTTATGTTTACTCTACTAAAACCAAAAGCCGACCAAACAAAACTCAGCCGTTTTTACAACACAAATAAATATAAGTCACTTAGCCCAATTAAAAAATTTACTAATTTGAAAACTAAAATTAAGTTTAAAGTTATTAACCGTAAAAACCAAATATTCCCTCATAATGTCCCATTATATAAAAACATGTGTTAAATTTTGAAAAGTGATATTAAAATATAATTTTAATATTTTTCAAATTTTGGAAGGGGCAATGACACTGTAAGTTTCATTAAGGATCAATAAAAACACTCACATTAAACCATATAAAAAAGACAAAAGATATTTGTTATGTAACATTTCGTTAATTGAATAATTATCAAATAACAATGTAATCACAAAAGGTAACAAATCAATCGTTTGACCATAGAAACATGTTTTTGTTTTTGACACAATAAGAACATGTTTCAGCTCCGTTGTATATTAAGAAGTCATGTTTATGATCAAAACCAATGCACACAATTGATCACACTTTAGGTTATGTGGGAGTGGACAATAAATAACATCCTTCTCCTTTGTTCTTATAAAAAAGCGGTCTTTAATATCAGGATTTAAACCTTAGAATATTATGTCAAAACATTATTTGTGAACTAACGGCAAATGCCATTGTGTGCATTGGTATAAATAGTAAAAAATATAGGAAACTATATTATAATTTTTATTTTATCTTATTAATTTAACTTCAATGGTTGATCAAGCAACTCAAACAGATCCCATCTATTCTGATTTAACTTGTGAATGTGAAGATTGCACCAGCTATTTGAAGGAGCTTGATGATAATGTAAGGAAGACGCCTGAACCCAGACCTGGATGTGGAAACTTATACATGCTTGAAGTAATTTATAAAATCTTAGATATTTTATATTATAATTTTACTTTTTTATCAGCCCCTTCCCGATTCCTTACCATGGGACAACCTCAACTTTGATGATATTCCAAAGCCTTATGTAACTAAGGAATCCGAGAAAAAGAAGAAAAGCAACTATTTTAAAACCTGCACATATTGTTGGAGGCGTGGGCACGGAACTAAAGTAAAAATTATTTTATCCGTTTCATATCTTTAAAAAGGGGTATAAGATATGAATAAAAATGATTTGAAGGAAGGGGAAATTATCATTACTTGAATTGGGGGAAATATTGGTCCCTACTGTGTAAACCTTGTCCCCCCCAAAAGGGGGACTCACCATTTAATTCTTTCTTTAGGTCCTTTATGTATTTTATTTATCTCCAAGAATAAATTTATTAATGAATAAAATCACGCAACTCTC
Source organism: Gordius sp. MW1 (assembly GCA_964036665.1). Classification (NCBI taxonomy): domain Eukaryota; kingdom Metazoa; phylum Nematomorpha; class Gordioida; order Gordea; family Gordiidae; genus Gordius; species Gordius sp. MW1. The sequence continues at coordinate 35,002,469 of OZ038526.1, read as the reverse complement.
GAGTATGTAAAAATCAAAGATCCGTATTGATAGAAATAACAAATACGTATAAGCGCGTCGGGGGGGGGATAACATACGCGTACTAGAAATTAAATGTAAAGGAATAAAGTTCTATGTATATATTCAGTACACAGATGTTACAATCAATTAACCTTTTGTGTCAGGGGCCTATTCGCAGGAAGGAGAAACAATTTATTCAAAATATTTTTTTTTAAACAATTTAACTGCGGTGGGGGGTGGGAATTTTTGGTTCTGACACCACTTTTGTATATTACAAGTGAAAACTTTTGTATATTACAAGTGAAAAATAATGATGGTTCTAATATATCGCGTAAAGAGCAAATGGGGACTACTTAAAATCTATATCGAAATTAGTACACAGATGTTATGCTAATGCGGGTAAGATCAAAAGGGGTATCCGACCTAAATAAGATACGAACTTGCAATTAATGTATCCAGATAGAAGGGGGGAGGGGGGTATGAGATACGCAAGTTTACAACTCTTGTGAATATAAGTACGGAGAGGGGGTGATCGATTATCAACGCGTGTGTATTGTATAGCAGCGCAGTGGAGGGTGGGGGGATTTGTATAGGAGGTAGTATATGATAATTTCTATAGGAGGAGATGTTTGTATATGATAATTTCTATAGGGGAGGACACAACACCTTCCCCTTTACAAAGAAAAATATCTGTTGTAGTCTGGAAAGTGATTTTGTTTGATACTGGACGTTGAAAAGTGGTATGGTTTGATACTGGATGTGGGATGGTTGACAGATTATATGATGAGAAAAAAACCACATCATATGTTATGTTCTGAACAAAAGATTATAATTGACCAATGAAAACGCGCGTATGGATATCTACATCTACACGTGATGTATATCTACGCGTCTATATATAGATCCGAGTTAAAATGCGTAAGAGCAATGGGGAGGGGGAGAGGGACTACGCGTATACAGACTTTACTAAATATGCAAACTAAGATGAGAGGGGGGGTTTTGTGTGAGTGTGCCATGATACAACATTCTCCACAAAGAGCATACATTTCCCGTACTCTCTTGCAAGCGCAGCTGTGCTTTCTACTCATAATGTAGTCAGCGACTACAACACCATACCCTTCACGATAACCTCCACCGACCTGATCGTTAACTTCTAAGCCCTGTCGTCGAATTTGAGTTGTTGACCTCGATTTGTATTGAACATTACCAGGATCGTTTTCCTGTTCGGTCTTGATTGGTCTTCTCAATTTAATTTCGTCGTTGACCTTAAAAATTGAACCGCAAACCGTTGACCGTAAAAATTGAAACGCAAACGCACCATACCCTTCAAGCTTGCTAGGGGGAGAGAGTTTTGTCAATGTATCCGAGCGTTGTTCGGGCGTTGTTGGGTTCGGGATAGGATACTTCACCCCAATTGTTTCTTTGATTTTCCCCCATACGAGCAAGACAGAAACATCTTCGTCACTCTAAGTCGTCTAGGCCGCTTCTCCCTAAGAGCTGCTAGCCTCTCAACCAAAGCGTACGATATTTCCATTAAATAAAGATGACGTCGCTATACCACATATCAGCAATTGGCGCCGACATAGGTAGCAGCGACTGTCAAAAAATGTCATCAGGCGTATCTCGCATAAAATGCAACTCCGCCTACCATAATCACCTGGGAGCTATGAACTCCATAATGGTAACCTTGGACCTGACAACGATGGTATTAACTTCCCTTCGTACATGCGAGGTAATTAACTCCAACAAATTAATCAATCATGCGCCCGGGCAATTTGCCCACCCAGAAAACTCGACCTCATCAAACCTAATATAAAGGTGATAGGGCATAAAGCCAGAAAAACAGGTCATAACAGGCAATAAGCCTCCGAATTAATTAAACCCGTCCGTAGACGTCGCACCCGTAGGCGCCACACCCGAAAGTGTACCGACGATTTACGTCGAAAAACTAATTAATTCGCTTCTGGGTATACGTGCGCTCATGCATATCCGAAACCTCGTTCTACACGTTAAATACCACCGCGTCATCTTGTCCACCAGCAGGTACCGACAGAATTTTCCAGAACTGCAATAGCGTTCTACAGCACCGGAATTACACACTCTCGGCGCTCTATTTCGCACTGTCAGATACCAGCTGATCAATCAAGGACAATGACGGATAGCGATTGACGGTCACATGCGCGTCATTCATATTTAAAAAATATTAAATAAATTCCATGCGAAAAAAGCAAAAGCGAAAAAATTTGAAGGAATAAAACATGCATTATAAAAAATGATTACCTTCGCGCGATTCTATTGGGACTTAAGCACTAATTTATAAAGTTTCAAAATACTGCCATACTCATCGTATTTAAAAATTAAAAATATTGCCACACCCTTCTTAATACCCAAAAATGAATGTTAAAATAGCAATCTAAATCGTTGCATTCTTTATATTTTAATCCTAATATTTCTGGATTAACATTACACCAACCAAAAATAAAATAAATAAACACAATAAACATTATCTTTTCATATTTAAAGCTTATTAAATTCAAATGTATCCATTTTTTCTGACACCACTGTAATAACCAAGGTTTCCAAGAATTTGTTAAACAGAATTACGTATAATTAAGATGGTTATTAAATTTATTATTATAAAGACAATGTTTGTTTCTTACCTTACAATTACTTTACTCATAATTTATTTCATAGATACTTTTGTATATTACAAGTGAAAACTTTTGTATATTACAAGTGAAAAATAATGATGGTTCTAATATATCGCGTAAAGAGCAAATGGGGACTACTTAAAATCTATATCGAAATTAGTACACAGATGTTATGCTAATGCGGGTAAGATCAAAAGGGGTATCCGACCTAAATAAGATACGAACTTGCAATTAATGTATCCAGATAGAAGGGGGGAGGGGGGTATGAGATACGCAAGTTTACAACTCTTGTGAATATAAGTACGGAGAGGGGGTGATCGATTATCAACGCGTGTGTATTGTATAGCAGCGCAGTGGAGGGTGGGGGGATTTGTATAGGAGGTAGTATATGATAATTTCTATAGGAGGAGATGTTTGTATATGATAATTTCTATAGGGGAGGACACAACACCTTCCCCTTTACAAAGAAAAATATCTGTTGTAGTCTGGAAAGTGATTTTGTTTGATACTGGACGTTGAAAAGTGGTATGGTTTGATACTGGATGTGGGATGGTTGACAGATTATATGTGACCATCCCTTGGTTTAGATTGAGAGGAACGTTTTCACTAGACAACGCATAGATAAGATACTAATAGATCTGTGGGCTAAAGTTTTGATTTCTAGATGTTTTACTTTAAGGCTGAGGCATAGTTTATGTTGAGATTTTTTTTGTATATTTTTCTGACTTCGTGTCTGAATTTTATAGATTTAATGTTTTCTTCAAATCATTGGGATTGGTTTATAAATATTTTAATAATGTATATGGTTTTGAAGAATAGGGCCAGGGGTAGAGATATATGTAGACAAATAATTGCTATAATGAAATTAATGGGTTTTTATCAACCAGGTTTTGGTTTTGAAGTTACAATATTCAAATATATAATTATAGCAAAAATATGATCTGCCGAAAATGTTAGACAACTAAACACTATTCAGGATTTTCTGATTTTGGGAATTGGATATTTTTTATGTTTTTGTGTATTATCCAATTACTATTCTTGCGATTGTTGATTTAAATTTGTTTATTCAATCAGAGCAGCCTGGTGTGCTAGCTGTAAAGGTGAGGTGGGAAATTTCAGTTTTGGAAGGTTTTGAGAGTAAGGATGTGCCAAAGTGGGGTTTGGGGACGTTAGTTCTAAAGATTACATCGATCTGTGATTCATATGCAGGGATAGGTGGTTCTTGGCAACGAGGTTTCTTGATTCGAGCTGACTTCAAAAATAATAGGGGGGGGGTCTTTTTTTTTTTATTGGTAGAATTTTTTCATATGTTTGGAGGTGACAGGCCAAGATATTGTTATTGTTTCATTTTCATCGCCAAAATTCATATTGTATTCGTTGTCATAATGTGAGGTATTGAACGATCTGATTTACAATTTAGTAATGGCTTGGCAATCTTGGTTGAGGAGCGCACTCGCAATCGTCACGTGATTTGAATTTTGTCAAGTTTTTTCGAAAAGGTAGGAGTTTCGATGTACCAACTACAAAGTTAAAATAATAATTAAAATAGTACCCATACAATCTCAATTGTTCGTGTGCCTTTAACATACATACGTATTAGGGCTCACACAATTTTAATTGCTCCGTGTGTCTTATTTCATTATTATCACTTTGTTTATCTTTAATTTTAAAAATTTTAGAACCGACCTGTTGTACAATCTCACCCAAAAGCCATTTAGGTTTACCCAAATAGTTTCTATACCACACTTTTTGGTTAAGCTGAAACTTTGGTTTACCTACCATTGGCAATTGTTGATAATCATCAACATTTAAAAAATCTGGTGGGTATCTTAATTTACGATTTAAAAATTCGGAGCTAACCGCAGGACGATCAGGATATCTTGGAGACATGTTATGATATAGTTTATATAACCATGTTCCAAGGTTACCATTATGGAGTTCATAGCTCCCAGGTGATTATGGTAGGCGGAGTTGCATTTTATGCGAGATACGCCTGATGACATTTTTTGACAGTCGCTGCTACCTATGTCGGCGCCAATTGCTGATATGTGGTATAGCGACGTCATCTTTATTTAATGGAAATATCGTACGCTTTGGTCGAGAGGCTAGCAGCTCTTAGGGAGAAGCGGCCTAGACGACTTAGAGTGACGAAGATGTTTCTGTCTTGCTCGTATGGGGGAAAATCAGATTCTTACGATTTTATTATCACTGGAGTGGAATAACAAGCAAATTATTACCTAATTGTTTCAAAGGACAAACGGAATCGTCCTTGAGCCTAAGCCATTCGTGGTAACAATACAGAAAGAAAAGCCGAAAACATATCGTAAAAACGGAAGTTAAAATCATATACGTGGGGAAGACGAATACCGTAAACAGGCAGTTGGACGAAAGGCGTTCTCCCCCTCTCCAAAGAAAGGTTATTTAAAAAAAAAAAAATATTCGGGAACACGTAAGTATAAAATGCAATTACTTTCATTAATCATAATAATTATTATCTTAGTATTCTATATTAGCTTAACATTTCAAAGTTTCCGTATTTTCTTAATCAAAATTTTATTAGCGACTATATAAATATATTATATTAATTAAAATGTTCAATCGCAATCCATCAATATTTATTCATTTTTATAATTGTTTACTTAGCGATAAAGCTTTTATTATACTATTTATCGTATTCTTAATTTTATTGTGCATAATGATTTATATAAAATTGAGAAAAGTTGAGAAAATATTTTTAGTTAAAAATACCCCCTCATTACCCACTTGTTTTTTCTGTAATAAAAAGGGGTATAAGACATGAATAAAAATGATTTGAAGGAAGGGGAAATTATCATTACTTGAATTGGGGGAAATATTGGTCCCTACTGTGTAAACCTTGTCCCCCCCAAAAGGGGGACTCACCATTTAATTCTTTCTTTAGGTCCTTTATGTATTTTATTTATCTCCAAGAATAAATTTATTAATGAATAAAATCACGCAACTCTCGAGTATGTAAAAATCAAAGATCCGTATTGATAGAAATAACAAATACGTATAAGCGCGTCGGGGGGGGGATAACATACGCGTACTAGAAATTAAATGTAAAGGAATAAAGTTCTATGTATATATTCAGTACACAGATGTTACAATCAATTAACCTTTTGTGTCAGGGGGCATGGGGGAAAGAAAAAGTAACATACGTACCACGTATAGTGAGCGGCGACGTTTCTTTTTATAAAAGAACAGGGGGGGGGGGAAGATATCCTCGTATCTCCGGATACGATACCTTGCGGTTTTCCAAAAAAAATTAGGACCAGGGGTGGATAAAAGAATAATTGATATCATGCAATCGGATGGTTTTTATCAACAACGTTCTAATTATGGGTTTACATGATATTAATAGTAACAATATCAAAAATATTATACTAACTATCCAAAAATTATTATATACGACATGTGTATCCTTCAAAGCAATCACGTGGTCTCTTCTTTTGAAAAATTAAGTATTCATGGCCAACGGGATGTAATTATAAATACCTCATCTATGGCTTGTGGGAATACTCCTGGAATAATCCAATAATATCTTCCCCGCTCTATAGGTAACTGAATCCCGGCTCTATGAATTTCTTTTTATTGGATAATTCTGTTATTGTCGTTCTGAAATCCATCTAAAATGAGGAATTCTCAGCATTTTAATATGCCTTTACCTCCATACATGAGGAACTCTTGCCCTCATCTGAAAATTAAGGAGACTCCTGCTGCCTTAACAATTATGGATGTCTCAGACCCGACCTGAATTTTCCATGTACCAGTTTTCAATAAGTTTTTGAAGCAATTAGTCGATAATTCATGCATTGGGTAGGGGTGATTTGTTTCGAATAACTTCTAAATCACTTTCAATCCTGTTTTCTTTACCTTGAGGAAATTTATATTTGTGCAGGATGCGATTGGGGTATGATGAATAGGAATATACGAGGGTGGGATTTTTTTTATGTAACATCTGTGTACTGAATATATACATAGAACTTTATTCCTTTACATTTAATTTCTAGTACGCGTATGTTATCCCCCCCCCGACGCGCTTATACGTATTTGTTATTTCTATCAATACGGATCTTTGATTTTTACATACTCGAGAGTTGCGTGATTTTATTCATTAATAAATTTATTCTTGGAGATAAATAAAATACATAAAGGACCTAAAGAAAGAATTAAATGGTGAGTCCCCCTTTTGGGGGGGACAAGGTTTACACAGTAGGGACCAATATTTCCCCCAATTCAAGTAATGATAATTTCCCCTTCCTTCAAATCATTTTTATTCATATCTTATACCCCTTTTTAAAGATATGAAAATGGTGTCAGAAGTGGGATCCGACCTAAATAAGATACGAACTTGCAATTAATGTATCCAGATAGAAGGGGGGAGGGGGGTATGAGATACGCAAGTTTACAACTCTTGTGAATATAAGTACGGAGAGGGGGTGATCGATTATCAACGCGTGTGTATTGTATAGCAGCGCAGTGGAGGGTGGGGGGATTTGTATAGGAGGTAGTATATGATAATTTCTATAGGAGGAGATGTTTGTATATGATAATTTCTATAGGGGAGGACACAACAATCCGTTTCTCTATTTAACTTTAAATCTTTTTATTTGCAGAATTGCTATTTGAAATATCCACATCTAAGACCCAGAGACCAAGGATGGGATTCTTATGAAGTTCCTAACAACGTTGTAGCTCCTTGGGTCTATATCAATGTATCTTCGCCTTTTATTGATGAAATGCCTCATTTAGATGCTCTAACTCTAGGCAAGGATATGTATTCTTCTCTTTTCCCAGTTCCTCCAGATTACCAAAAATCCCAATCAGAATACGAATATGAATTATTATTTATAAGTCGCTTTGTGTATTACGTTAAATTTTACGCCGCTATATTTCATTACATGTACCCTGACATTAAAATGACACCATGATTTCATAGAACAAAATTTTTATCACGTTTCTTAAATTACGTTTAGCAAATAAATTGTCAATGATCTAAATTTGGTAAATTTAAACGAAAGCTTTATAGCAATTGATAAAACAAATGTTTAATTAAGTTGCCGTTAACAAATAAGGAGTTTGCCTTCAGTTTTGTGGGTATGAAATTACCCCTAAGGATTTGCTTATTCTTGATTAACAATGTTTTTTTATATAATTTAAATTATTTAGATTTATCCATAATTTGCCATTCGCAAAATGAATATAAATATAAAGCGGACTTATATTTTAAATAGTAAATTCACAAGATTATACCTTTATTTGACCTACCTAATGTAAATTAAAACAATATCAAAGGTATAAATCATTTTATTATAAAAGTATCAAATGACTGTTTGCCGTATAAAAATTAAATAAAATGTTAAAAGTTTGTTGTATATTTTATTTAGAACTGAATTAAGAATTTGAATCAAAATTTCGATTACTTTTGCCAATGGTCATTTTTTTCATTGGTCAGGACCCAGCGGACCTTCAAAAAGTCATATTATCAATGGTATTAACAAGAACAAAATATTATAATAATTTAAAAAAAAATAAAAAAAAATTTGTCCTCTCCTGGGATTGAACACGAACCTCCAGGTCAGAAAGCTGGCGCCAATAACTTGAAGGGTAACGGACGGACGGACGGACGGACGGACGGACGGACACCAAAAAACGAGCCCATAAATTGCATAGCAATTAATTTTGATAAATATTACTATTAAAAAATTATATAAAGGTTCTACACGTCAGTGGTATAAGTAGCCCAATTAATTTGGTGTTATAAAATTTCGATTAAACAATTAAGTAAATTATCCATATATTCAATATCTACAATTGGTTTTTGCATTTAATTATCTTAAAGCCCATCTAAGCCCAGCCCATAATTCTTTCGAACAAAAAGCATATCCATGCCCGGAATGATTATTGCCATCCGCAGGCCGTAATTTTATTATCTTAACTTTGCCGATGTCAACTATATTTGCTTTAATAAGGTTCGCTATGTCTTGATCATCCAGGCGCGTAGCCAAGTGGGAGAAAGCGGGACTTTTCCTTCCCCTCGACCAAAATTTGAAAATTTTTTTCATTAATAATTAGATTAAATGTGTTAAAATATTATATTTTAGTTGTATAAATGATTTTTATACATTTATAAAAGCCTGGAAACATAATATATATACATTCCATTTTTCGAATTTACTTTTCGACTAAATGTATTGTAAAATTTCCGCATATGATGTGAAATTGCTATGAAAAAAAACTTGGTTGAACATTTTTTTCACGTAAAGACATTAGACCGCCCCATTGCTAGAAAGTAACTAATGTTTAATATAGTAATTAATTTCTTATATATTTCAATTGTTAAAAATATTTGGCTTGTGTTTTCAGTTATTACTAATGCATACATAGAGCCCCCCTCTAAATCCCAAAATTCCTTCAACTATCCTTGCCACCCCCTTGCCACGCCCATGCACACCGCAATTTTTCTTACTCTCGAATTTGATACCAAAATTTAAAACGCGTTGGGGAGGGATTCGGTTAAAAAAATTTAAGCGCTTTCGGGTCGAGTTTGCAGTTCTCTACTTGAGATCATTTTATCTTTAAGTGCAAATTTGTAAATTTCATTTTAGAGATTGTGTATGTTATTTAGGGTGACCAATCTGGCTTTTAGCATAATAAAATTATAAAATAAACACAAAGATTACATATATCGGTATGCTTAATCCCATTTTTTATTTTATGCCAGCTTGAGTGATTATAATAAACTAGCTGACCCGGCAAACGTTGTTTTGCCCTATTAAAAATATTAAAAAAATAAAAAATTTAAATAAGAAAAAAACTACCAATTAATATCTATATGTTCTACTATTTACATTTTTTAAAACTTACATAAACGATGAAAATAAATCCTTTATGCGCCCGCCATCCCTCCTCTCCACCTTAAATCGGTCCAGTAGTTTTCGAGGGGTCACGTTTTTTTGTTTTATACGTTGGTTTATACGTTTTGACACTTAATAAAGACGTCCCTCAAAAACTACTGGACCGATTTGGCTTATGGCGGGCGCATAAAGGATTTATTTTCATCGTTTATGTAAGTTTCATAAAATGTAAAAATAGACAAAATTTCTCCGACTTACACTTTATGAATAATTGACTAAAAACAAAATATTCATAACGCAGTATAGATATAACCCAAATAAGTTTATCCAATAATATAATTTACACGGAAAAGCATCTTTTATCATATGGAATAAAAAGCATATATGTAATTAATTGGTAAAGAGCATATTAAAACTTATTAACCCCTCAAAAACTACTGGACCGATTTGGCTTGAACAAATTTTAAAACATACTCCGGAGTATAGGGAATAAAGTATGAAATTTTAAGCGAAATCGGTCCAGTGGTTTTTGAGGGACGTCTTTATTAAGTGTCAAAACGTATAAACCAACGTATAAAACAAAAAAACGTGACCCCTCGAAAACTACTGGACCGATTTGGCTCAAACAAATCTTAAAACATGCTCCGAAGTATGGGGAATAAAGTATGAAATTTTGAGCCAAATCGGTCCAGTAGTTTTCGAGGGTAACCCAAATAAGTTTATCCAATAATATAATTTACACGGAAAAGCATCTTTTATCATATGGAATAAATAGCATATATGTAATTATTTGGTAAAGAGTATATTAAAATTTATTAACCCCTCAAAAACTACTGGACCGATTTGGCTTAAACAAATTTTAAAACATGCTCCGGAGTATAGGGAATAAAGTATGCAATTTTGAGCCAAATCGGACCAGTAGTTTTTGAGGGACGTCTTTATTAAGTGTCAAAACGTATAAACCAACGTATAAAACAAAAAATCGTGACCCCTCGAAAACTACTGGACCGATTTGGCTCGAACAAATCTTAAAACATGCTCCGAAGTATGGGGAATAAAGTATGAAATTTTGAGCCAAATCGGTCGAGTAGTTTTTGAGGGCCGTCTTTATTAAGTGTCAAAACGTATAAACCAACGTATAAAAGAAAAAATCGTGACCCCTCGAAAACTACTGGACCGATTTGGCTCGAACAAATCTTAAAACATGCTCCGAAGTATAGGAAATAAACTGTGAAATTTTGAGCCAAATCGGTCTAGTAGTTTTTGAGGGACGTCTTTATTAAGTGCCAAAATGTATAAAACAAAAGAACGTGACCCCTCAAAAACTACTGGACCGATTTAGCTCAAACAAATCTTAAAACATGCTCCAGAGTATGGGGAATAAACTGTGAAATTTTGAGCTAAATCGGTCTGTTAGTTTTCCAAATTTGGTGGTGGCATAGATACAAACAAACACAATCAAACAAACACACAAACATACATACATAGTTTCATTTTTATATATAAGATTTAATAAAGCTGAAAATATAAAAAGGGCAAGTCACAGAGTAAGAAAATGCGTATATTTAAGCCCGACTCATATAAAAAGGCCTAGAAAGTAATATTAGTCAGTACTAGAGGTATGTTAAATCGCATTTTATCGTCTTCATCCCGATATTTATTTGAATTTTTTATGAGTTCCACACATAAGCTAAAATAATTACTTTCACTTTAATGAAATTTATTAACAAACAAAAATTTCTATTTAATTGCCGAAGTTTTGATTAGTTAGGCAATGATCCTCGGTTTGCTCATAATGCTTTAACAACAGTGTTAAAATATTAGAAAGATTAACTTTTTAAGAAGGCAGATATAAATTAATTGAGTTAGTTTACAACAATTACACAATAATTGAAGCAAGCTAAGCGTTTTAAACGTCATTATTGTAACAATCAACTGTGTTTAATTAATACGTGCAAGATTAACAATCTTCTCATCTTAAATAAAACGCGCTTATTTCGAAAACTTTTAAAACCTCTTATGTTGCTGTTGGAAGGACGAAAAAGACAACTCTTCGGGTAGTGAATATCAGGTGGGAGACGGCTACAGGGGACTTTGAGTACGTGAATGATATGATGCTCACTCCGTCAGCGCCTGTAGCCATCCCCGGGGAAGAACTTGAAGACCGAGAGCCGCATGTGGAAAAGTTGGCAAAAATGCTTGCTTACACGACAATGTTTGAATACTGACATATCGCGGTACCAAGACATCTTGGACGAGGCTGGTTTTTTGTGCGACATTTCATCACGCTATGTTCATAAGATCGAGGTTAAGGAGTCTACTCCAAAACCTGTGCTCATCTTCCCATCCACATCTAAATTGGCATCATTATCACACTCACCATTTCTACCCAAGGATGAAAGGATTCTCGGGAGGAGATTTCAACAAAATATTTGTCTATGGAACATAACAATAGGCCACCAATTTATAAGACGCAGTAAAGAAGTAAAAACCTTTATATATCACTTTATCTAGATCATTTATGTATACAATTGCTGATTTGTTATATTTATATCCCTCATGTACGACTTTATTCCGACCCTTTATATGGGATTTTGCATAAAGGGTTTAGAAAAAGTTTTATATGAAGGTTAAAAATATATTAATCAAAAGTGCCAAGCCTCGTCCAAGGCGTCTTGGTAACGCGATAGGTCGGTGTAATCAAACATTGACGTGGAAGTAAGCATATCTGCCAACTTCTTTACATGCTGCTCTTGGTCGCCAAGTTCCTTCCCGGAGACGGCTACAGACTTAGATGGAATGGACATCAATTCATTTACGTACTCAAAGTCCCCTGTAGACGTCCTCCGCTCTAGTATTCACTACCCGAAGAGCTCTCCATCTCGTCCGCACAACAACAACATAAGAGGTTTTAATTGCTATGCAATTTATGGGCTCGCTTTCCATTTTCCGAAGTAACGTAACGCACCGAACGCGTCCGCTCCGCGTTTGATATGCAATTTATGGGCACGCTTTCCATTTTCCGAAGTAACGTAACGCACCGAACGCGTCCGCACCCAATCTATCTACACACCCTTCGATTTTTTAAATTAATGCATAAGAGGTGCCCCACCCCTCATCTCTATCTCCCTCGATGTGTTAGAATAGTAATACATACGCGTGTCTCCTCCCCACATCATCTCTCTCTCGTTATCGATTTTTCGGGCGGGGTCGTTATCCGCGAGTTCTTATCGACAACCCAATAATAGGTTATGTTGTCGTGACCTTGATAATTTATAAAAAAAACAACTAATCATAAAGCTTAACCCTCCACTCCCTCTCTCCCCTTTTATGATATAGGCGCAGTAGAGTAACCTAAAATTAATCGATATTATTAATTTTTGCACTAGGGTTATTCACATTAATCGATATTATTAATTTTTGCACTAGGTTATTCACGAAAAGAGTAAGTCACTTGATTTTATTATTAATTGCTATGCAATTTATGGGTTTTTTATATTTTTGACCATGGGGGACAGGTTGCATTATTTTCATGGGCGTAGCCTGGATTAGAATTAGAGGAGGGAAATAATGATTTAGGGAGGAGAAAATTTATCATTTTTTTGGATTTTAGCTATAATTATTTAAATTGTTAGAGAATTATTGGATTGGGGGGCCCTTCCCTGCCACCACGCCCATGACCCTTTTATTAGTTTGTTATATAGTAGGGGAGACCCGGGCTATCTCGACCATCAAATTTCAAAGAGTTTAGAAAAATGTTCCTGTCCACAGTGTTTATCAAAGGAGGAAAAAATTATAGCAACACAGTTGATAGATTTTTCGTAATAAGGGTTCAAAAAAAAGACAACTCGTATAAATTCTAAAAATGACCGGGGTTAAGGCGTCCTTCAAAAGGGGCTATCGCGTCCTCTCTTATATTAAGTCCTAAAACTATAAAATATTTATTTGCATGTGCTTAAATTGCCAAAATGTTAAATGTATATAAAGTCTTTTGCAACTTACAAAATTTAAAATTATTATCTAAATGTGTTTTTAATTGCTATGCAATTTATGGGCTCGTTTTTTGTTGTCCGTCCGTTGTCGGTCCGTTGTCCATCCGTTGTCTGTCTACCAAGTTATGGCGCCAGCTTTGTAACTGAAGGTCTAGAGTTCAATCACAGGAGAGTTTTTTTTAAATTTTTTTTTAAAATTAAATTAATATTTTGTTTTCGTTAATACCATTGATAATATGACTTTTTGACCGTCCGCTGGCTACTGACCGATAAAATATATTGATTTTTAAACATAAAACACAACTTTATTATTTCATTATCTATATAAATAACATAAAAACTTTAACCATTTTATTACCAGCAGGGTGTGAGTGGGTATAGCGCACGGCTTGTTTCCTGTAGGCTCGTGTTCAATCCCAGGAGAGGGCGATTTTTTTTTATTTTTTTTTAAATTAAATTAATATTTTGTTCTTGTTAATACCATTGATAATATGAATTTTTGACCGTCCGCTGGCTACTGACCAATGAAAAAATGACCATTGGCCAAATAAATCGAAATTTTATTTTTTTGTTTTTGAATTTGGTATATTAGGTTAACATTGATAATTACCCTTTGCCCTTTCCTACAAGGGCCTACGCCTCTACTGATATGGGTCCCTGTGCCCCTACAAAAGCCTATGCCTACACAGATGTGGGTTCGAATCCCGGCGAGGGCAAATTTTTTTATTTTTAAATTAATATATTGTTCTTGTTAATACCATTTAACTTTTTAAATATTTGTATAAATTAATAATCAACTAATAATTTTGCATTTAATACCCCCCTATAGTCATTCTCGCCCCTTCCCACCTTTCTCGCCCATAAATTGCATAGCAAATATGCTAGGTTTATACGGAGTATAGATGAGTCGTCCCCCCTTCTCTTCCCCTCCTCCCCTTCCCCCCTCCCCTTTCCCTCCCCTTCCCCTTCCCTTCTCCCCCTTCCCACGAGGGCCGAAGGCCCGAGTTTTAAAAGTTTTCGAAATAAGCGCATTTGATTGATCCATCAGCCCCCGAGCCCGAGGCCCGATTAAATTATAATATTTGACCCGAGCCCGCCCCCCCCTACCTAAGCTGGCCCTCTTTAATTTAAATGCTGGCTACGCCCATATTATTCCGTATATAAATAATCCTTAACATTTATAATGTAACTACGAGATAAAAATAATTGCTTGGGGGGCACGTCTGAATGGGCCAGGGTTTTGCTCTTCCGGGGGCCTTGACTTAAGAATGGAATTGATTTCATCGTTTATGATAATCAACGCGTTATCCAGAATTAAATATAGGGCCCAACTAGTTTAATTATATATTAGAAAGGGGCAAAAATAATTTTTTAAATTTTGACCATAATTTTACTGAATATAATTTTTTGTTTTAAGAGGGGTGGCGACCTCTTACTTCCCTATTGCGAAGACCATGTAAAGATTGGCGGCTAATATATAAAGGGCTTAATGGGTTAAGAATAATTGATATCCTTATGTAATAAAACTCGGGCCTTCGGCCCTCGTGGGAAGGGGGAAGGGAGAAGAGGGAAGGGGAGGAGGGGAAGAGAAGGGGGGACGACTCATCTATACTCCGTATAAACATAGCTTAAAAAGTTAAATGGTATTAACAAGAACAATATATTAATTTAATTTAAAAATTCATAAAGGGTCAGTGCCCAGAGACGGTCTATAAATACATACGAGTAAAAAAGAGAAAAACATTTCAAATCACTACTTTGGCTAATGGTCATTTTTTTCATTGGTCAATAGCCAGCGGACGGCCAAAAAGTCACATTATCAATGGTATTAACAAGAACAATATATTAATTTAATTAAAAAAAAATAAAAATTTTGCCCTCTCCGGGATTTGAACCCACATTAGTAGAGGCATAGGCTTTTGTAGGGGCACAGGGACCCATATCAGTAAAGGCATAGGCCCTTCTGGGGGAGGGCACAAAGTAATTATCAATGTTAACCAATTCAAAAACGAAAAAAACATTACGATTTATACTTTGGTCAATGGTCATTTTTTTCATTGGTCAGTAGCCAGCGGACGGCCAAAAAGTCACATTATCAATGGTATTAACAAGAACAATATATTCTTCTTCTTCATCTTTATCGTGTTGAAAATCCCACAGACGTGGGGTAAGTTTTTAGCAGCCTCTTCCCTCTGAGTCGCGTACATGCCATGCCAATTTCCATCTGTTTGACGTCCATATCCTTTTCGACCAGTCGTTTCCAGGTGGCACGTGGTCTGCCCCTTCCTCTTCTTCCAGGCACGTCCATCTCCAGCGTTCGCCGTGTGACATCGTCCTCGTCTCTTTGTAATACATGGCCGTACCACCGCAGTCGATTTTCTCTTAAGAAGTCCTTCGTCGCTTGTATACCCATCTTTGTCATCAAGGATTCGTTCGTCATGCGATCCAGCTTGGTGTAGCCTAAGCTCCATCGCACCGTTCTCATTTCCGTGGCTTGCAAGAGTTTCTCCTCCGCGGTGGTTACAGCCCATGTTTCGCTCCCGTAAAGCAAGACCGGTCGCACGATGGTTTTGTACGCCTTGCTTTTCAACCAAATTGGTATCTTTTTGTCACACATGACACCGGAGATGCTGCGCCACTTGAGCCATGCTTTCTTGATCCGAGAATGGACTTCGGCGGTACATCCTCCCTCTTGATGTAATAGCGAGCCAAGATATGTGAACTTATCAACCTCCGTGTACATTGGACCGTCATTTTTGTGCATTTGCGGACTACCGCCCATCATTTGCATGTAAACCGTTTTCTTCTCGCTGACCTTTAGACCGAATTCCGAAAAACGTTCTGACCATTTTTTCGCCTGATGAAAAACCCCTTCTCTTGTTTCATCGCATAGGACAATATCATCGGCATATAGCATAGTCCAAGGGGCTGGCTTGTGCAAGTCCTTTGTTATTGTATCCATAATTAGATTAAACAAGAATGGGCTTAACGCTGACCCTTGATGTAGTCCAATCATTATTCGGAAGGGTTTCGTTTCTCCTACGGTAGTCCTAACAGATGCAACCGCGCCATTATACATTTCCTTGATAAGTCGAACATATCCTTCGGGTATATTTCTGGCTCTAAGGGACCACCATATTAAGTCTCTCGGAACCGTATCGTAGGCCTTTTATAAATCGATGAAGACCATGTGTAAGTTCTTTCTTATGTCGCCATATATTTCCATCGTCTGCTTCAACGCAAAGATTGGATCCATCGTTGATTTACCGGCCACGAATCCAAACTGATTGGGCGAGAGACAAACTTCGTCATTGAGCCTTTTCACTAGCACCCTTTCTAGTAGTTTTAGTGAGTGGCAGGTCAACTTGATACCTCTAAAGTTGCCACATTCCTGCGCGTCTCCTTTGCCTTTGTATATGGGTATGATCGTACTTTCCGTCCATTGGTCAGGGATACGACTCTCATACAGCATAGCGTTAAATAGGCCTGTCATTCTGTCGATTCCTTCTCCTTTGCACCCAAGCCAAGCTTCGATCGGTAAATCATCGGGACCTAGCGCTTTCCCTTTCCGCATCTTCGTTAGTTGCGCTCCTACTTCATAAGCCTGCAATGGTAATCCAAGTTCGAGTTCGGTTCCACCCTCTCTAGCGGTCTTCTATCATTTGTTTTGTTCATCATATTTTGGAAATAATCTTTCCATCTTTTGATGACTTCCTTCGGTTTGCACAACGTTCGTCCCTCTTCGCTTTTAATGACTTTCAGTGTCCCGACATCTCGACTTTTTTTCTCCCTGATCTTTGCGAGTTTATACATGACTATGTCGCCGCCCTTGGTATCGAGCTTGTTTGCCATATCGGTGTAAGCCTCGTTCTTCGCTATCGCAACCGCTATCTTAGCTTTGCGTTTCGCTTCACGATATGCCACGTAGTCTTCTCCTTTCTTCGTTTTGTACCATCGTAGGTACAACGCCTTCTTTTCTTCTATAGCCTCTTTGACCGAGTCATTCCACCACCATAGTTCACGCTTGTGAGCTCTGCCGCCCTTAGTTCGTCCCAAGATTTGAAAGGCCGTTTCCTTTAGAACATTTGCAACGATGTCCCACCTTTTGTTAATGTCGCCCCCCAAGCCTGCTACTTTCAATAGCGGAGTTGCTCGAGCGTGAAACATTTCATTTGCGCGATCATCCTTAAGCTTTTCGTACTTTGTCCTCGGTGTGTAGACTTTTCTCCTTTCGGGAAAAATCTTTCTTGCTATATCGAGGACAACTGGCCGATGTTGCTTGGCGATTTCTTCCCCCGGTATAACCTTGCAATCTTTAACTTGCCACAAATTTTTGCGCTTCACTAGGATGTAGTCGACCTGTGTAAGGTGATCCCCACTGCTGTACGTCGCTAAATGTTCGGTACGCTTCTGAAAGAAGGTATTCACAATGGCCATATCGTAAGCTTGCGCCATCTGTAGTAACTTCTCTCCCTCTTTATTCTTCAACCCATAGCCATGCCCGCCGTGATTTCGTTCGTACACGCCCTTTTCTTTCCCAACGTGCCCATTAAAGTCTGCTCCGATGATGAGATTCTCGTCAGGCTTCACGTAGCGTATTTCTTTTTCGAGCTTTTCATAGAATTCGTCCTTCTCATTTTCGGAACATCCAACCTGGGGCGAATACGCACAAATAACATTGACAAGGCCGCCTTGATCCGCCAGCTTTATGCACATCAATCTATCCGAGCATCGTTTGACTTCGACTACCTTGTCCTTAAAGGAATCGCTAAGCACTATACCGACCCCGTTCTTCCGTGATGGGGAACCCGAGTAGTATAGCTTGTAACCACTTAGCTCCCTGGCTTTTGTTCCATGCCACCGCGTTTCTTGTAGACACGCTATGTGTATCCTTCGCCTTTTTAGCATCTGCGCAACCTCGATGCTCTTCCCCGTCAGCGTGCCCACATTCCAGCTGGCCACTCTTGTCCGTTCGACAACTAGATTCCTTAACCGCCTTCGTTGTGAGGCGGTAACCCTTGTATACTTTTCACATTGCACGGGCGGATGATGCAATGCGCGTCGTTTGGGGAGGACGCCCTAGCATTCTAGTATAAGTTCGTATTTGAAGCTGCCATGTTGTTTGGAGTTGCTTTTTACAGCCGGCTTCCGACCTGACGCCAACCCTCCACTTTTTTCACACGGACTTAAGACCGTCGTTGGTAGTGTTAATATATTAATTTAATTAAAAAAAAAATAAAAATCTTGCCCTCTCTGGGATTCGAACCCACATCAGTAGAGGCATAGGCTTTTGTATGGGGCACAGGGACCCATATCAGTATAGGCATGGGCCCTTGTGGGGGAGGTCATAGGGTAACTGTCAATGTTAACCTAATATACCCAATTCAAAAACGAAAAAATTTTTTTGATTTATTTGGCCAATGGTCATTTTTTTCATTGATCAGTAGCCAGCGGACGGTCAAAAAGTCATATTATTAATGTTATTAACAAGAACAAAATATTAATTTAATTTAAAAATAAAAATTTTGCCCTCTCCGGGATTCGAACCCACATCAGTAGAGGCACAGGCTTTTGTAGGGGCACAGGGACCCATATCAGTAGAGGCATAGGCTTCTGTAGGGGAGGGCATAGGGTAATTATCAATGTTAACCTATTATCCCAATTCAAAAACGAAAAAATAATTTTGATTTATTTGGCCAATGGTCATTTTTTTCATTGGTCAATAGCCAGCGGAAGATCAAAAAGTGATATTATCAATGGTATTAACAATAACAAAATATTAATTTAATTTAAAAAAAAATAAACTCCCGGGCTTGAACCCGAACCTCCAGGTCACAAAGCTGACGCCAATAACTTGGTGGACAACGGACAACGGACGGACAACAAAAAACGAGCCCATAAATTGCATAGCAATTAATAACTTTATTTTAATCATTTTAACCCTTTGTCGAATTTGTAAATTTTAATTATACTAATGTCCTTATTTAGAATTAGTATTTTCGCAACAATTTTACATCATGTTACAGTTAGTAATCGTATAAAGTAAATTAATACCACATCAAATTTCTCATTATACAAAATTTTTTAAGTTTGTTTTTGTGTCATTTTAAAATGGTTGATTAAAATTTGGTTTGAATATTTTGTTGAATCCTGAAACTTTTAAGGATGACTACTTATAAGTCTGAGCCTTATCTTGGCTCAGACAACTAAATTATTTATTTAGCTCGGAGAATAATATTTTCTAAGGATGGCTCCACTTAGGAATCTCATAAGTTAATGAATTATTAGAATTTCGGTCCTCCCCCAAAAAGGGAGGACAATTATCTTTCTAAAATTAATAAATAATCAAAAGTATATTTTTTATTCAACTAGGCGAAACACAAATATATGAAAATGAGAATGAGGAATTAAAATTAATTAATAATCATGATTGTGCAATAACACTAACTAACGCGAAGTAATTAAATTCGCTCGCTCGAGATAGGTGTTAAAAAGCGAAGTGGTACCATCTCGTGGTAACAATGATGACTCATCAGTCATAAAATAAATTTGCCATAATTAAATTGGATAACTATAAAAATCGTAGGGTATAAGTGTAAGTATGTGTGGGGGGGGGCTTAGGTTGAACACCACACCTCCCCCTTTATCGAGAAGTCAAAGACTTAAAGTCCTAACGTTCCGAAAAAGGTTTAGGGGTTTCAGTGTTGTTAAAAATCATTTAAAGACTGGGGCGGAATTAGGTCGAGCCGGCGATTTAGCTTATCAATTTTAAAACAACATTCAAACCAACATAATTTTTCAAACAATTTTCCAAACTTTAGCCCAAAATTAATGTAATTTCTGCTGGCCATGTTGTGACAAGTTTTGCCTTTGCCCTCGGAACTGATTCATGGACAACTGATTTCAATGAAATCCTGCCCTCTGAATTAGTTATAAAATGGGGTGCTTCACGGCTACAAGACTCAGCGTCCCCGCTCTCTAAAACACCACTGGGCAATCGCGATGCCACTATGGACTCAGCTTTAAAACTACAAATTTTATCTAAATTAACCCACAGGCTGTACCGTTTTACTTCTATTTTATACCTTCACTATAATCTCTCCAAGAAAAATACGCCGACCGCCAAATAATAATCAAAGAAACGCGGGGGGGGGGGTTTGCCTAATATTGGTTGATAACAATATAATCGTCATATAATAATATATGTGAATAAATTATGTGTATTTTCTATCTTACAATAACATCTAAGTATCGAATAATTGGCGTGAAAGTGAATATATTTTTCATTTGTTGACACTCAGGTATGCTTCAGTCTGGGTGGGTATTTGCTTAAAATTTTTCCCTTTCCTCAGGTGTATTCGTGTCTGAGAATATTTCTTGCACTGAATTAACGAACGGAATAGTTACGTATTTTTCCCTTTGATTGACACTCGGTATCTGGATATCGAATTTTTCCTCGAATGAATACGTGGCTTCATCATATTCGCCACTCGGAATCAGGCCGTTCGATTGATTTGATGGGGTGTTTGTCCGGAGTGGTTCGATTAAAAAATAGAATTAATGAATTTTCAACATTTCCGGCGCCAATATTTTGTTTTGGGGTTGGTTGCCGAAGGTTCAAATGATCCACATTATCTGACACCATTTATAAGTCTGAGCCTTATCTTGGCTCAGAAAACTAATTTATTTATTTAAACGGAGAATAATATTTTCTAAAGGATGGCTCCAATTACGGATTCCCATAGGTTAATGAATTATTAGAATTTCGGTCCTCCCCCAAAAAGGGAGGACAATTATCTTTCTAAAATTAATGAATAATCAAAAGTATATTTTTTATTCAACTAGGCGAAACACAAATATATGAAAATGAGAATGAGGAATTAAAATTAATTAATAATCATGATTGTGCAATAACACTAACTAACGCGAAGTAATTAAATTCGCTCGCTCGAGATAGGTGTTAAAAAGCGAAGTGGTACCATCTCGTGGTAACAATGATGACTCATCAGTCATAAAATAAATTTGCCATAATTAAATTGGATAACTATAAAAATCGTAGGGTATAAGTGTAAGTATGTGTGGGGGGGGGCTTAGGTTGAACACCACAACTACAAACATTTAAATTAAACCATATAAAAATAGACAAAAGATATTTGTTATGTAATATTTCGTTAATTGAATAATTATAAATAACAACGTAATCACAAAAAATCACAAGTCAACCGTTTGACCATTGAAACAAGATTTTTGTTTGTGACACAATAAACATGTTTCAGCTAATAAGAAGTCATGTTTATGGTCAACACCAATGCACACAAATGATCACACTTTAGGTTATATGGGAGTGGACAATAAATAACATCCTTCTCCTTTGTTCTTATAAAAAAGCGGTCTTTAATATCAGGATTTAAATCTTGGAATATTGTGTCAAAACATTATTTGTGAACTAACGGCAATGCCATTGTGTGCAAGTGCATTGGTATAAATAGTCAAAAGTATAAGCAACTATATTACAATTTTATTTTATCCTTATTAATTTAACTTCAATGGTTGACCAAGCAACTCAAACAGATCCCATCGATTCTGATTTAACTTGTGAATGTGAAGAATGCACCAGCTATTTGAGGGAGCTTGATGATAATGTAACGAAGACGCCCGAACCCAGACCTGGATGTGGAAACTTATACATGCTTGAAGTAATTTATATAAAATCTTAGATTTTTATATTATAATTTTACTTTTTTATCAGCCCTTGACCGATTCCTTACCATGGGACAACCTCAACTTTGATGATATTCCAAAGCCCCATGTAACTAAGGAATCCGAGAAAAAGAAAAAAAGCAACTATTTTAAAACATGCACATATTGTTGGAGGCGTGGGCACGGAACTAAAGTAAAAATTATTTTATCCATTTCTCTATTTAACTTTAAATCTTTTTATTTGCAGAATTGCTATTTGAAATATCCACATCTAAGACCCAGAGACCAAGGATGGGATTCTTATGAAGTTCCTAACAACGTTGTAGCTCCTTGGGTCTATAACAACGTATCTTCGCCTTTTATTGATGAAATGCCTCATTTGGATGCTCTAACTCTAGGCAAGGATATGTATACTTCTCTTTTCCCAGTTCCTCCAGATTACCAAAAATCCCAATCAGAATTCGAATATGAATTGATATTTATAAGTCGTTTTGTTTATTACGTCAAATTTTATGCCGCTATATTTCATTACATGTACCCTGACATCAAAATGACACCTTGATATTTTAAAACAAATTTTATATCGCGTTTTTAAGTTTACATTTAGCAAATAAATTCTGATATTATAAAATATCGTAAATTTTAGGTAAAAATTAACTTAACTGCTAAGAGCAAAAAAGGAGTTTGCCTTTATTTTTGTTGAAAATTAAGAAATTAATAAAAGCATATATTTATTTTTAACCAACAATTTTATATTAGTCAATTTCATTTATTGATTATCCAATCTTGACATTTGCGAGATAAATATAAATTTCGATAAAATTACTATTAAAGAAAATTCTATAACGATTATACTCGTCAGTGGCATAAGTAGCCCAATTAATTTGGTGTTAATAAATTTTGATTAAACAAAATTAATTAAAATTATCTCTATATTCAATATCTACAATTGGTTTTGCATTTAATTATCTTAAAGCCCATCTTTACCCAACCCATAATTTTTTTGAACAAAAAGCATATCCATCCCCGGAATGATTATTGCCATCTGCAGGCCTTAATTTTATTATTTTAACTTTGCCGATGTCAACTATATTTGCTTTTAAGGTTCGCTATGTCTTGATCATCCAGGCGCGTAGCTAAGGGGGAGAAAGAGGGATTTTTCCTTTCCCCTCGACCAAAATTTGAAACTTTCTTTGATTAATAATTAGATTAATGTGTTAAAATATTATAGTTTAGTTGTATAAAAGATTTTGATACATTTATAAAAGCCTGGAAACATAATATATATACATTCAATTTTTTGAATTTACTTTTCGACTAAATGTATTGTAAAATTTCCGAATATGATGTGAAAATTGCTATAAAAAAAATTTGGTTTAACATTTTTTTCACGTAAAAACATTAGACCGCTCCATTGCTAGGAAGTAACTAATTAAGCGATTATGTATAATATAGTAATTAATTTCTTATATATTTCAATTGTTAAAAATATTTGGCTTGTGTTTTCAGTTATTACTAATGCATATATAGAGCCCCCCTCTAAATCCCCAAATTCCTTCAACTATCCTTGCCACCCCCTAGCCACGCCCATGCACACCGCATTTCTTACTCTCGAATTGGATACCAAAATTAAAAACACGTTCGGGAGGGATTCGGTTCAAAAAATTTAAGCGCTTTCGGGTCGAGTTTGCAGTTCTCTACTTAGGATCATTTTTATCTTTAAGTGCAAATTTGTAAATTTCATTTTAGAGATTGTGAATGTTTTTTAGGGTGACCAATCTGGCTTTTAGCATAATAAAATTATAAAATAAACACAAAGATTACATATATCGGTATGCTTAATCACATTTTTTATTTTATGCCAGCTTGAGTGATTATACTAAATTTAATAAAGCTGAAAATATAAAAAGGGCAAGTCACAGAGTAAGAAAATGCGTATATTTAAGCCCGACTCATATAAAAAGGCCTAGAAAGTAATATTAGTCAGTACTAGAGGTATGTTAAATCGCATTTTATCGTCTTCATCCCGATGTTTATTTGAATTTTTTATGAGTTCCACACATAAGCTAAAATAATTACTTTCACTTTAATGAAATTTATTAACAAACAAAAATTTCTATTTAATTGCCTAAGTTTTGATTAGTTAGGCAATGATCCTCGGTTTGCTCATAATGCTTTAAAAACAGTATTAAAATATTAGAAAGATTAACTTTTTAAGAAGGCAGATATAAATTAATTGAGTTAGTTTACAACAATTACATAATAAGTGAAGCAAGCTAAGCGTTTTAAACGTCATTATTGTAACAATTAACTGTGTTTATTTAATACGTGCAAGATTAACAATCTTCTCATCTTAAATAAAACGCGCTTATTTCGAAAACTTTTAAAACCTCTTATGTTGCTGTTGGAAGGACGAAAAAGACAACTCTTCGGGTAGTGAATATTAGGCGGGACACGGCTACAGGGGACTTTGAGTACGTGAATGATATGATGCTCACTCCGTCAGCGCCTGTAGCCATCCCCGGGGAAGAACTTGAAGACCGAGAGCCGCATGTGGAAAAGTTGGCAAAAATGCTTGCTTACACGACAATGTTTGAATACTGACATATCGCGGTACCAAGACATCTTGGACGAGGCTGGTTTTTTGTGCGACATTTCATCACGCTATGTTCATAAGATCGAGGTTAAGGAGTCTACTCCAAAACCTGTGCTCATCTTCCCATCCACATCTAAATTGGCATCATTATCACACTCACCATTTCTACCCAAGGATGAAAGGATACTCGGGAGGAGATTTCAACAAAATATTTGTCTATGGAACATAACAATAGGCCACCAATTTATAAGACGCAGTAAAGAAGTAAAAACCTTTATATATCACTTTATCGAGATCATTTATGTATACAATTGCTGATTTGTTATATTTATATCCCTCATGTACGACTTTATTCCGACCCTTTATATGGGATTTTGCATAAAGGGTTTAGAAAAAGTTTTATATGAAGGTTAAAAATATATTAATCAAAAGTGCCAAATGTGTATATAAAAGGGTATATAAGGTGTATCCAACATTAAATATGTCATTCTGTTGATTAATATTTCGACTTTTTACTTCTTTACTGCGTCTTATGAATTGATGACCTGTTATGTTGCTTAGATAAATATTTTGTTGACCGAGGATCCTTTTATCCTCGGGTAGGGTTGGTAGTAAGTGTGATAATGATGCCAATTTAGATGTGGATGGGGAGATGGGAACATGTTTTAGACTAAATCCTTAACCTCGATGTTAGGAACATATGGTGAATAAAGTCGCACAAAAACCAGCCTCGTCCAAGGCGTCTTGATAACGCGATAGGTCGGTGTAATCAAACATTGGTGTGCAAGCCATATTTGCCAACTTCTTTACACGCTGCTCTTGGTCGCCAAGTTCCTTCCCTTGGACGGCTACAGACTTAGACGGAATGGACATCAGATCATCCACGTACTCAGAGTCCCCTGTAGCCGTCCTCCGCTCTTAGTATTTACAACCCGACGAGCTTACCATCTCGTCCGCACAACAACAACATAAGAGGTTTTTTACAAGTTTTCCAAATGAGAGCATTTTAATTATGATGAGATGATTGTTGATCTTGTACTTATTAACCACAGTCGACTTTTACACCGGTGTAGGGTTATCCGATTCAAATATTGTCAGATTCAAGTGCGTAATAGAACGCACTAATTGGCTACAAGCGTAAAAGTAAACAAGATCACGTGATTTTCGCCACATTGTCATTGGTTATGAGCTTTATACAGAACAAGTGAACGCGTAGAAAACACTCGTTAGGAGAATGATAAACAAGTGTTACCAGATTCAAGCTATAAACCTACAAGCAACTCTAACCATTTTCAAGTGTTTTCCGAATTGGAAATTGGTAGGATAATAAGTTGTTAAGTAAGTAATATATAACATGTTTTATATAACGTTTTAGATATTAAAGAGTGAAATACTTGTGTTTACAAAATATATAACATTTTTCTGGAAATATTTAAAGTTATAATAAGACATGAAGGGAGAAATAAATAGTAATGAAGAGTTATCACGATGGCCCAACAAACTCTATCAAGGAAATCTGGAAAGTCACATGGGGATTAATAAAACTAAGAGCAAAATATCTGAAAAGTGCATCATATTTCGAATCATTGTAAATATGTTCATTTAGGTATTAGTGGCCCAATATGTGTTCAGATCTAAATGATTATTAGCATCTCATAACCATTTTGATGTAATGATATTTATTTAAATAAAATTTATATATCCATTGTATTATATTACTGTGTTTGTTTATAAGTTTAATCAATAATTAAGTCATAACTTTAAAATAAACAAGTAACAAAATATTTGAAAAGTACATCACATTTCTAATCAAAGTAAATATGTTCATTTAGGTATTGGTGTCCCAATATGTGTTCAGATATAAATATAACCATTTTGATGTAATTATATTTATTTAAATAAAATTTTTATATCCACTGTATTATATTACTGTGTTTGTTATATAAACATAAGCAATATTTAAGTCATAACTTTAAAATAAACAAGGAACAAAATATCTGAAAAGTACATCACATTTCTAATCAAAGCAAATATGTTCATTTAGGTATTGGTGTCCCAATATATGTTCAGATATAAATATAACCATTTTGATGTAATGATATTTATTTAAATAAAATTTTTATATCCATTGTATTATATACCTGTGTTTGTTATATAAACATAAGCAATAATTAAGTCATAACTTTAAAATAAACATGGAACAAAATATCTGAAAAGTCACATTTCTAATCAAAGTAAATATGTTCATTTAGGTATTGGTGTCCCAATATGTGTTCAGATATAAATGATAATTTAGCACCTCATAACCATTTTGATGTAATAAATGATAGTGATGCGAAAAAACCGAGAAAAATCTCGGTCTCGTCTCGTCTCGTCTCGAAAAACCGAGACGAGACGAGACGAGAATTTTAAAAATGGAGTCGAGATCGAGACGAGAATTTTGATGTCGAGACGAGACGAGACGAGATTTTTTTGGCTATATCTCGACTTTTTATTGATCGTTAGATTTTAGTAAATTATTGTATATTTTAATTTGCATGATTTACATTTAAGGTATTAAGTGTAAAACAATATATATGGAATATATTTTATATTAAAAAAAATTCCTAAGTGTAGTTAATATTATATATTTTTGCAGAAAAGTTTAAAATTTGGCAATCATTTACCTAAGTAAGGGGTACCCATAGGGTATGTTAATGATTTTATAATATCTTAACCACATATTTTTATCCATAGCATTATTAAATAAAAATAATTTAGGCTTAGAATGAGTTCTGATGGAATAGTAAATATTACTAAAGCATATTTATATTTTGCAGTTACTCATCCTGCATAATGCGGTAATTATAAATTGGTAGTCTATCAGTTGAATAAGTGGCTCTAGATCTTTGAGCATCCGCCTAACAATTTCAAAAGTACAATAAAATGACACCGTAATAGATTAAATCTAAATCATGGATTTTTTTAAAGTTTCTATGCTTCAACTAATAGTATACCTCCCAAATTTTTGAAATTTTATAAGATATTATGTGAATACATAGTTTTGTCATATGCATTACATTTCACATTATACGCTGGGTTGGCAGGTGCATTTAAATTTATTATATTTCCATAATTGTGCAATATAAAATAAATACACGAACCTATACTGTATTCGATAAATAACTATATGGCAAAGTTAGTTGGAATTGGAAGGTAATTATTTGGAATATAAATTTGATTATAATGATTTGTCATAAATTTAAATACGTGAAATTTAAAGTTTAAACCTTATCTTCTTAATCCTATAATGCTGCTTTTATTGTTGTTTTTACAACGTTTTGATATGTGCATCTAGTTATCAATTCTGTAAACAATAACATTAACATTGAAAGTCACTCGCACTTTATGGTTTATATGCTATAGTAAACATGCAATAAACACTATGGCATATAATTGATGATGGTAACAATAACAATAGACTTGTCTATTAAGAAGCTTTAGCCACTCAATTATGCAACTAAGTCAACTATGAGCGAAAGTATTATTAAGTCTATTTATAGTTGACAAAAACAGAGAATTTGATACAAATGTTATAATTTGCTAGAACAATCACATTTAATATACTTCGAATTTATTTATAGACTTTTAGTCTGCACTTTCCATAGAAAATGTTATCTTTATGAATTAATTCATATCTTTATAATGTCAATGAGATGTCGTGTCCCGCTAAATCTTTGAAAAATTAAAGTTTTTTTAAAAATATAAAAATTTGCCATTTAAATTTTTTAACATTTTTTAAATATTTTTAATAAAACAGGAGAAATTTTTATTCAGTATATATGTTTTTTAAAAAGTCGAGACGAGACGAGAATTCTCGTCGAGACGAGACGAGATCGAAATTTTTCTAGACCGAGACGAGACGAGATCGAGATTTTCATAATCGCTCCCGAGACGAGACGAGATTTTGTTTTCGAGACCGAGACGAGACGAGATCGAAACACTATAAATGATAATTATTTAAATTAAAAAAAAATCTATTACTGTGCTAAACTTAAGCCATATTATAAAACTAGGTCTTAAAATATAATTTCAATTTTCTTTATCAAATCAAAAGACTTATTATAAATGAGCAAATAAAAAATAGCAATCAATATATCTTATATATAAAAATGAAACTATGTGTGTGTGTGTTTGTGTGTATGTTTGTGTTTATGCCGCCACCAATTTTGAAAAACTACCAGACCGATTTGGCTCAAAATTTCACAGTTTATTCCTCATACTCCGGATCATGTTTTAAGATTTGTTCGAGCCAAATCGGTCCAGTAGTTTTCGAGGGGTCACGTTTTTTTGTTTTATACGTTGTCTTATACGTTTTAGCACTTAATAATGACGTCATATGACGTATAGTATATGAAGCTTAAATGTTTTATTGCTGCATAAAAATTTTCTTTCATATTAAATCAGGTCAGACCCGTTACCATATGAATGAACCAGAGGAATATAAACATTAGATTCTACAAAGTATTTTAGGTCATGGTTATGCGTTTATTTTGTAGAAGAAACTTAAATTACATTTAAAACTCAGTGACATTTCTTTAAGGCTTATGCTAAACTTTACCATAAATAAATTGCTTAGCAATTAATAAGTATTAATATGCTCTTCCCCAATATCTTATATATAAAAATGAAACTATGTATGTTTGTGTGTATGCCGCCACCAATTTTGGAAAACTACCAGACCGATTTGGCTCAAAATTTCACACTTTATTCCTGACACTCCGGAGCATGTTTTAAGATTTGTTCGAGACAATTGGTCCAGTAGTTTTCGAGATATTTTGTTTTATACGTTTAATAAATCGCCAATCAAACGCTCATGACGTACTGCGTATCTAAATGAAACTATGTGTGTGCATGTGCAGCATGCGTGTAGGTAGTGTTGTGATAAATGTAGTCATATGCTGTGGAAAGTGGAAACTTTTTACGATTTAAAACATTAAATTACATGGGCGTATGCAGAGGGGGGGGGGCTGCCCCCCCTAATTTAAAATAAAAAAAATTTTCAATACAAAAAACCTTAAAAATTAAAAAAAATTATGTTTTGCCCCCCCCCAATTAGTCACTGCCCTTTCTTAATTAGCCACTGCCCCTCCCTAATTAGCCACTGCCAAAATTTTGGATAGTCGATGACCTTTTTTTGCCCTCAGGTAAATTTTTGGTAAGGACAATTTTTGGATGTCGAGACCTTTTTTTTGCTCGCTAAAAAATTTTAAATTATTTTTTTTTGGTGTCAGGAAAATTTTTTTTAATTCTGCCTTACCCTAATTCAAAACCTGTGTACGCCCATGTTAAGTCAAAGTCATTTTTTTGCTTATTTTTCACGTCAATTATTATTATTATAGGACGGTCATGTCCCCTCCTGCGGATAATAAAAATACATATTTTATGGAAAGAAAGAAATCCCTCCTGCGTGGCTAAATAAATTGAAGTGGGGCTGGGCCTTGGACCCTCTTTAACTATCTGTTAAAAAATTTTTGCATACTAAACACTTACCAATTATATTTGATATATTCTTAATCTATTGAAATTTATCTATAAGATGATATATATTCTGCTAATACACCCGGGTAAATGGCAAAACAACGTTTGCCGGGTTCATCTAGTATATTAATTGCTATGCAATTTATGGGCTCGTTTTTGGTTGTCCGTTGATGTCCGTTGATGTCCGTTGTCCGTTGATGTCCGTCCGTTTACCCTCCAATGTATATATTTAATTAAATTAATATTTTGTTCTTGTTAATACCATTAATAATATGACTTTTTGACCGTCCGCAGGCTACTGACCATTGAAAAAAATGACCATTGGCCATATAAATCGAAATTTTTTTTATGAAACTGCCCGGGAAATTTCCGATATTTTTAAAACGAAAAGGTATTTTAGGAATCTGAAAAAGCTATTTTACCCCTGGCCGCCCTGGGCACCTACGGGTAAAGTTTCGAGCGAATCGGGCCGGTAGTTTCAGAATTTAGCCCTTTTTTAAACTAAAAGGAATTTTAGGATCCTGCAAGAGCTATTACTTTAAATTTTATTTATTTAATTTAAATAGTTTGTTAAACCCCAATAATTTTGACTGTATACTGTAACATTGATAATGTGACTTTTTGACCGTCCGCTGGCTACTGACCATTGAAAAAAATGACCATTGGCCAAATAAATCGAAATTTTTTTTTCGTTTTCGAATAGGTTAACATTGATAATTACCCTATATCCTTTCCTACAAAAGCCTATGCCTCAACTGTATGGGTCCCTGTGCCCCTACAAAAGTTTTAATTGCTATGCAATTTATGGGCTCGCTTTCCATTTTGTTTGTAACGCTGTTTGGTGTCTTGCCTTGTCTTGCACCGAATGTCTTGTCTTGCACCGAATGTCTTGATGACTTGCACCGAATGTCTTGTCTTGCACAGAATGTCTTGTCTCGTTGTTTACTTTCAATTCTTGTTAATTTAACTAGTTTTTGGGTTCGAATCCCGGAGTTTTTTTTTACTCTTATGATTGTTCTTGTTACTACCATTGATAATAAGACTTTTTGGCCGTCCGTTGGGTGCTGACCAATGAAAAAAATGACCATTGGCCAAAATGTGAATCCAAGTTTTTTTCGTTTCTTTTTTTGACTATTATGATTGTTCCTGTTACTACCATTGCTATTATGACTTTTTGGCCGTCCGTTGGCTGCTGACCAATGTAAAAAATGATCATTGGCCAAAATGTGAATCGAACATTTTTTTCGTTTTTTTTTGTTAAAATAAATAATTAACCTATGCCCTCCCCTAGTAGAGTTTAGCCTTTACTGATATGGGTCCCTGTGCCCCCCCCCCCATACAAAAGCCTAAGCCTCTCCTGATGTGGGTTCGAATCCCGGAGAGGCCAATTTTATGTTTTATTTTTTTTTGTTTAAATAAATATATTGTTCTTGTTAATCATTGATAATAAGACTTTTTGGCCGTCCTTTGGCTGCTGACCAATGGAATAAAATGACCATTGGCCAAAATGTAATTCGAAAATTTTTTTTTCGTTTTTTTTGACTCTTATGAATTTATATCCACTTTTACCGTGTCCTGGCTGCTGACCAATGGAAAAAAATGACCATTGGCCAAAGTGAGCATCAAAAATTTTTTTTCGTTTTTTTGGCTATCATTGACTTATAGAATATCTGTTGGTACTGACCAATGGAAAAAATGACCAGTGGCCAAATTGTGAATCGAAATTTTTTTTCCGTTCTTTTTTGACTCTTATGATTGTTCCTGTTAATTGGTTTTAATGATTCGACAAATCACTACCTGAGAATTGGAGTGCTCTATCTGCAATTTTTGAAAATTTTAAAGTAAAAGTGCTATTCCATAGATTTTTATATATTTTTTCATAAACTTTTTATAAAATGTGGAAAACAAATTTTTTGGCTTCACTATTAAGGTTCTTATTTCGCTTAAATCGCGAATATCAATATTTTTTAGAATTGGTTTGCTCTAACTGCAATTACCCAATCGCAAGCGCTCATTTAATCACATGAATAAATCGTCTGCTTTTAAATTTTAATTCGAATAATATCTCTACAATTACTTTTCACATTGTTTTATGTCAAATATTTATAAATAAACTATTTCGGATGAAGATAATTAAAAGTAATATAAAAAATATAGCCATAACTATTATTATAAGTATCAAGAGGATAAATCAAATAATTGTAAATAATGGTTGAAATTAGATTACAGGCTAAATTTGTATAAAAGATTAAAACTAATATTAATTTTAGGCTTTGTTCATTATTGCTCATGGAAAAAGATGATTGTTATAGCCAAAGCAAATTTTGCAAGAGATAGGAAAAAAATTAAATTTTTAAAAGAGAATATTTAAGATTATTTAAAAATGAGAGATAAAATTTTAACGGAAATATTTGTTTAAAAACAGATATAAATGATTGTACTTCCATTTGATATTCTTTTATATGTATCATTTATTTTATAAATAATACATTAATAGTATTTGTTGTAAATAATATGATTGCTACAAATTGGTCTAAGAAATTTAATTATATACTCAAAGATATTTAAAAAATTTCATAATTTACCTTAATGTACATAACCTTTATTTATCTGAAATTTAAAAAATCAATTTTTTTATAAAATAAAAGAAAAAATTCACGTTTTTGGCTAAAATAATATAGATGCTAATAGTTTACTTTACACTATCAAACTTCATTTCAAGTCATATGATTAATAACGTTAGATTTTATAGCATTTCAAACTTTGAACTCAATTATCTCAGTTCGAAGTTTTGTCCAGATAGAGCACTCCAATTCTCAGCTAGCGAAATAATAAATGCGGGATAGCGATTAAGAGAATTGATGCCAACCCTTGCTTTTAATTGCTATGTAATTTATGGGCTCGTTTTTGATTTTGTTTATCGATGTCTTGTCACGCTGCCTCCGCGTCCGCAAACAACCTCCCTATCTATTTGCATTGGGTATATTAGGTTATCGATTTTTTAAATTAATGCATAAGAAAGAGGTGCCCCACCCCTCATCTGTGTCTCCCTCGCTGTGTTATTTTTTAAATTAATGCATAAGAGGTGCCCCATTGATAATATGACATTTTGGTCGTCCGCTTGTTCTATTATTGTTTCATTTTAATAATTTTATATAATAAACATAAATAAAAGTTGTTTACTTTTAATTGCTATGCAATTTAACTAGTTACATAATAAACATAAATAAAAGTTGTTTACTTTTAATGGCTATGCAATTTAACTAGGTTTGGGTTAAAATCCCGGAGTTTTTTTTGACTCTTATGATTGTTCTTGTTACTATCATTGATAATAAGACTTTTTGGCCGTCCGCTGGCTGCTGACCAATGAAAAAAATGACCATTGGCCAAAATGTGAATCCGAGTTTATTTTTTCGTTTTTTTTTTTTGACTATTATGATTGTTCCTGTTCCTACCATTGCTATTATGACTTTTTGGCCGTTCGCTGGCTCCTGACCGATGAAAAAAATGACCATTGGCCAAAATGTGAATCGAAATTGTTTTTTCGTTTTTTTTGACTATTATGATTGTTCCTGTTCCTACCATTGCTATTATAACTTTTTGGCCGTCCGCTGGCTGCTGATCAATGGAATAAAATGACCATTGGTCAAAATGTGATTCGAAAATATTTTTTTCGTTTTTTTTTGACTATTATGAATTTATATCCACTTTTACCGTGTCCTGGCTGCTGAAGAATGGAAAAAAATGACCATTGGCCAAAATGTGATTCGAAATTTTTTTTTCGTTTTTTTTGACTATTGTGAATTTATATCCACTTTTACCGTGTCCTGGCTGCTGACCAATGGAAAAAAATAACCATTGGCCAAAGTGAGCATCAAAATTTTTTTTTCCGTTTTTTTGGCTATCATTGACTTATAGAGTATCTGTTGGTACTGACCAATGGAGGAAAAATGACCATTGGCCAAATTTTTGATTTTTTTAATTAAAAATTGTTCAAATTCAACAAAAAATTTCTCCCAACAATTCTGCAAATTCTTAACATTGTGATGTTTTATAATATAATGTTTGTTAGACCCATAATCACTAAAGGCCATAAAAAAATGTAATACGCAACTAGATGCAAACACTAAATCTAACCCTAACCCTTGCCTATATTACATTTTGCCTATATTAAATTTTACCTATAAATGGAAAATTTGTATAAATAATTAATTAATCATTAGGCATTGAATACCCCCCTATAGGCATTCTCGCCCCTTCCCACCCTTCTCGCCCATAAATTGCATAGCAAATATGATACATTTATACGAAGTACAGATGAGTCGTCCCCCCTTCCCTTCCCCTCTTCCCCTTCCCTTCTCCCCCTTCCCACGAGGGCCGAAGGCCCGAGTTTTTTATATATGTCATTAATTTTGATTTCTTTTGTTTACAAATTTAAAAAAGGCTGTCAATCACGACATACGTCAATCAAAGTCAGATTGACACTTGAATCTGATCATACTTGAATATGATAACCTGACACCGGTGTAACGTCTATTTTTTAGTTAGTTAAAATAGTCTCCACGTCAATCAAAATGTCAATCATATAAATTCATTTTTATAGCAAAATGAGTTCTTATTGGCTGATTTAACGTCAATCATTTATTTTGTATTACGTTTTTTAAACTATTATAAACAAATTCAATTAATTTATATAAATATAAGAATTGTTCATAAAATTCATTGGCTTAACCTCAATCAATTATTTTGTATTAATCAAACATTTTTATTCTGTTATAATATAAAATAAAATAATGATATTGATAACATTATTTTAATAAATGTATATTTTAGCCATTACATATCATCTTTATTGGAAAAAGACATAATAAACCATGTTTTGTCAAATATCATTTTTAGACATTGGAATAAGAATAAGATATTTTATTTAAAGTAACTATAGAGTAAAAACAGTATACATAAAACAAATTTAACAATTAAAAATATTTTATAAAAACAGTATAAATTTTAACAATTAAAAATATTTTATAAACATATATCAAATATATAATTAAAGTGATTTATATTGTGATAAATATAAATCGCGTGACTATCTTTTGAATAAATAAGGGGGTATGATATCCATTGTTTTAATTCCACGGAAAATACATGTACAGGAATGTTAAATGCATAGGAAAATAATAAAATATCTATGTGGTTCGGCCACTTACCTAAAATATATAACTCTTTGACAGTCATATATTGTGGTAAGGTAAGAGGGCGTACCAAGGCTGTCACCACTTCGGGTGGATCAGCGGATATAAAATAATTATAAATATAATAGCGAATCAAAGGATGATTATCCTCTGTGTCATATATTGCTTTGCTTATGCAACGGTAAAAACAGTTAACGTCGCCAATAGTGATGTAAATTCCATAATTAGGTTTAAGCTCCTTGCTTGGCGATTCTATAGAAGCTATGGGGATATTATGACCCAATTTAGTATATCAATATATATATAATTTTATAATTATAATACTTATCCATGGCCCAAAATTTCCAAGCCATGTCTGGCAGCTTAAACCTGGAAATTTCTCGAACTTCTTCTGATACAAATACGATCTCATCTTTGGGTACAATAAAATAGTTTACAGTAAGTATTATAGAAATTGAACATAAATATGTTGAAAGTTATAAAGGTTCAACCAGCAACCTGTGGATTCCTTAGCGAGTATTTCCTTTGATTTAGATATGTATACCACTTCATCCCCATTTATTAACGCTTTATTATTCAAAAAAGGATTATTTTTGATCAAAGTTATTACCTGGTGAAGGACCGTTTGACATGAGATTCACGGGCAGTGCTGCCGCCTCACCATCTTTAATAACCCCTCTCTCTACTATTTAAAAATAAATTACAGTAAGTATTATAGAAATTAAACATAAAAGTTATAAAGGTTTAACCAGCAACCTGTGGCTTGTATCAGATCCGACTTGTTCCAACGGTCGCTAGGCAAACCTTAAATATTTAATCAACATATATTTAATTAATAAATACCCTCATCAAGATTTTCTTTAAATTTTTTTAGATTGCCCCCATGATATTTTTTCTTGAGCGTTTGCCCCGACATGTTGGCAAGTGTATACGTGCCTAAATAAAACGGAAAATTATAAAAACATAGCATAACGTACCTTTATAGTCATCTACTATTTTGTAAGGTCCCAACCACGAAGGAGCGGTTTTATCGCCCTTTCGATCGGCCCTTCTTAAGTTGTAGGCAAGTACAGCATCGCCCTTCTTAAACGTATAAGTGGTTTTATGTCTCCTCTCATACCACTTTTTCTGATATTTCTGTGCCTTTTTAATATTTTTACTGGCAAATTGGTAGGACAGACGAGTGGCAGAAACCACTTCGTCAAAATTGACAACAGAATAAGGCTCCATCTCTATCACAACCTCTTTAGGCTCGGCAGCTATCTCAATGTCAGTTTTCTGGACAGGCCTGGGGTGTCAAATAGATATCAAATAAAAAATGAGTGTAATGACATAGTTTGTATATACCAATTAAAAATCAGGTAGTAAGGTGTCAACTTTGTTGACGCTTGAACGGCGGTGTTGACTGCATAGGTCACACCAGGCAACGCTGACTCCCACTGCTCGAAATGACCATCCAGGGCTTTATTAAGGCCAGCCAATAAAGTCCTGTTCATCCTTTCTACCAAGCCATTGGCTTGAGGATGGTATGCAGTGGTAATCCTTTGATGTACCCCTCCAAGAGTGTATAACTCTTGAGTAAAGGAGTTCACAAACTCCCTGCCTTGGTCATTTATAACATCCTATAAATAATGATTTAACAATGAGATTTAACTTACCTCAGGAAATCCCCATAAAGAGAAATTTTGTAGAAGATTTTGGGAAACCTCTAGGGCTGTATGGGATCTCATCGGGACAGCTATGGCAAACTTAGAGAAATAGTCAATTAATACTAGAATGCACTTAAATCCTTCAGCACTTTCGGGCAAATTACATATATTTATCCCCACAAGTCGTTATGGAAATGGAGGAACGGTTATAGGTTGCAGCTCTGGGGTGCATTTATCAATCTTGGAAGTATGTTTTTGACATATACTGCAGCCATTGATAAATGCTGCAGCATCCTCACTCAAACCAGGCCAATAATACCTATTTTTAATTTATTATTTAGTTTAAATAAAATTATAACCAGTACTTTTCAGTAATCTTGGTCCTTGTACGGTTTATACCAAGATGTGCCCCAAAGCTTTGACCTACAATAGTTCCTTCCATACCATTGTGATACAAAGCCAGGATCTGTTTCCTTTCGTCAGAATCCATAACTACCCTTAAATCCTTCTCTAACAAAATAAAAAAGTTTCACTTTAAGTACCTGTTTTCTGGTCGCAAAATTTTGCTGTTTTTTTACAAACAGAAAATTTCCCTTAACATAGTAACCTTTTGATTTCCTAACAAAATAAGTTCTCTGTTTGCGTGTAAAGATTTCAGGTATAGTTCCATTTACCAGGTACTCTTTTATGTCACTAAAACAATATTCTGCCATTCTATAAAATTAAAAAAACATATAGCAATCTATTCTTATAATATAACAACTATTTCCAATGCTAAGTGTAATATCAATAACTTACTAATAACTTGATATAGGATCAATTATTCAAAAGATAAACTACTATAATATTATAGAATAACCATATCTTATAGCTAAGTGCAACTTACTTTTGAATGATTATATCAATAACTTACTAATAACTTGATATAGGATCAATTATTCAAAAGATAAACTACTAAAATATTATAGAATAACCATATGATCTTATAGCTAAGTGCAACTTACTTTTAAGAATGATTATATCAATAACGTACTAATAACTTGATATAGGATCAATTATTCAAAAGATAAACTACTAAAATATTATAGAATAACCATATGATCTTATAGCTAAGTGCAACTTACTTTTAAGAATGATTATATCAATAACTTACTAATAACTTGATATAGGATCAATTATTCAAAAGATAAACTACTAAATATTATAGAATAACCATATGATCTCATAGCTAAGTGCAACTTACTTTTAAGAATGATTATATCAATAACTTACTAATAACTTGATATAGGATCAATTATTCAAAAGATAAACTACTAAAATATTATAGAATAACCATATATTTCTTGATCTTATAGCTAAGTGCAACTTACTTTTAAGAATGATTATATCAATAACTTACTAATAACTTGATATGGGATCAATTATTCAAAAAATAAACTACTAAAATTTTATAAATTAACTATATATTTCTTGATCATATAAACATCAAACTAGTGAAAAAGTTTGTAAATACCTTATTTAACTTTATATTAATTGAAGTAGAATTGCTGGATACAATTTTGATGGAAATGGATACGAAAATAACAGTGATTCTGGCTAATTTTCGTTCAATCACGTTATTATAAAAAACACGTGACATGTCAAAAACATATCATTTCGTGGTTTTCAACCAATGAGAATGTGTAATTCACGTGGAGACGATTTTAACGGAGACAAAATCTTACGTTACACCGGTGTCAGGTTATCATATTCACGTATTGTCAGATTCAATTGTCAATCTGACTTTGATTGACGTATGTCATGATTGACAGCCATTTTTGATTTTGTAAACAAATTCAAAATTGAATTAAATGAAATATATCAATTAAACTTAAACATATAAAGCTACTTATTTATAGTGAATCTTTTTTTATGGATTAGAAAAAATTAACAAATTTTAACCCCTATTTCTTAAAATGTGTATTTTATAATTAAATTGCTCAACCAATTTATTTTTATATGATCATTCTTTAGGTTTAATTATTTATGTTTTATTATATTAAAGGGTACTAAGACAATAGTTTAAATTGCATAATTATAATGAATCTTAATTTTTATTAATTTGTTTAAAAATTTATTTTTTGACCCTATTTTTTATATGTTATACAGCCATTTTTAATTTTTTAAACAAATTCAAAATTGAATTAAATTAAATATATCAATTTAGTTTAATATATATAGCTACTTATTTATGATGAAACCTTTTTTATGGATTAGAAAAAATTAACAAATTTTGACCCCTATTTCTTAAAATGTGTATTTTATAATTAAATTGCTCAACCAATTTATTTTTATGATATGATCATTCTTTAGGTTAGGAATTATGTTTTATTATATTAAAGGGTATTGTTGCTTTATTTTTTATATGTTATATTATTACAAAGAGTTTATACAATTCAAACAAATGTTTATGAGTTGCAAAGTAGCTTTATTTTAACAATCTGGAACAAAGAAAACAATACAATATTTAAAAACAATTGTTTATAAA
This sequence comes from Gordius sp. MW1, assembly GCA_964036665.1. Classification (NCBI taxonomy): domain Eukaryota; kingdom Metazoa; phylum Nematomorpha; class Gordioida; order Gordea; family Gordiidae; genus Gordius; species Gordius sp. MW1. The sequence continues at coordinate 34,962,761 of OZ038526.1, read as the reverse complement.
ATAATGCTAAAACATATATCTCAAATAATGATAATTTTGGATAAGAGGGTGAATTGACAGCCCAGGTATGATTGATATTGGTTGCTTGACTAAACCATTAGATTGAAAGTGATAGGCAGAGGTGAAGCAATGCTTTGTACCAGTTCACCTTAATTAGTCCCTATAAAAACAATTAACTTATAATTAATTTTTTACTTTTGGGAAGCCAAATAAACAGCAGGTCATATTAAGTTTGGGAGTCATATACAGCAATATGTGACCACATTGGAACAGCATGAACTAATTTAAAAAAATAGTTTATCATGATTAATTTACAACAATGCCCATTTTTTGTTTGGCCTTTCTTTTTAAATAACATTTTTGCTGGATATCAAATTTATCAGATATGATATTAGGTGCAGGGTATTGATAAATGTCATCTGCAAAAAGACTAGGCATAACTGAATAAGAATATTATAAAAGAAATTGTAATTAACAATAACTTTTTATTACTTTCTTAAGTGATGTTATTTTATTTGTAAAAAGTAATAAATTCTGTATGTTCCAAAATCAAATATAATAATCTGAATTTCTGAATCTTTTATAGAAGAAATTGTAACTAACAATAAATTATATTGCATGTATCAATAAATTTCTTACTTAAATTTGAATCTGGCAACACTTGTTTATTATTCTCCTAACGAGTGTTTTCTACGCGTTCAATTGTTCTGTATAAAGTTCATAACCAATGGCGATGTGGCGAAAATCCCGTGATCTTGTTTACTTTTACGCTTGTAGCCAATTAGTGCGTTCTATTACGCACTTGAATCTGACAATACTTGAATCTGACAACCCTACACCGGCCTGAGTCCGCTATGCTATATTAGAACCCGTCATCCAGTACCGGACAGTTGTTGTATTAAAGCAAAAGTCAGTCCGAGCCCGGCCCGCGGGTAAGGCTTTTAGGCCTGTCAGTGGGCCGGTCATGGATTGCTTAGAGGGAGGGGGTGTTTTTAATTTGTTTATAAATAGCACTATTAAACAATAATTTATTATAATTATACAAACCAGTGGCCTGGGCTTTTTATCAAAAAATTTTATTCGATTATTTAAAATATAATTTTAATACCTACGATGAATTTTTTGTTAAAATATGCACTAATAATATATTTAGTTTTAAATTTGTACTAAAAAAATATTACAGTTCAATTATTTAAATTTTGTAACCGAATTAAGCCTGAGACCATTTTTAAACTGAGGATATGCACCGGCCTTCTAGGCTTAAATGTCCCATAAGGACGAATTTTTACAAACCTAGTCCAGGGCCGACCCGTTGAGACTAAGGGGGCGTTTGTGATGACGCGCGAAGCGAAAAAAGCGAAGTGAATTTTTAAGCTAATTTATCAAAATCTTCATTTTTTTTATTAATATCTTTATATTCATCGTGAAATTTATCATATATCAATCGTGTTTATTGATAAGAGCGTAATTATCCTATAAACTTATAAAATTTTATAAAAAATACATACATACCAAATTCAGTTATCGCGCGAAAAGTACAAAATGATTTGTATCTTATTTTAGTTCGCTTTTTGCCGCGGGGGGGGGCAAAAATAATCGTCTGCGGTTTCACTATGAACGCCTCCTATTTACAATTCTTATTTTCGTGATATATGATAAATTTCATAGTGAATATAAAGATAAGGAAAAAGAATGAATAGTTTAATAAATTAGGTAATTTTTACTCTCCCTAAAGTATTTAAAATACACTTAAAAAATAATTTACTAGACAATGTGGGGTATTTATTTTAATTTACAAAAAACTTAAGGTAAGTTCACCTTTTATCTAACACTTAAATATTTTGTTCCCTCTAAATAGCCTACTCAACGAAGGAATTAGTCAAAAATTTTAAAAATCATTTAGCCAGATTTTGTCTCGGGCCGGTCAGGGGCCTTGGGTCGGATTCACCCATCAGCCCCGATCGAGCCCGAGGCCCGATTAAATTATAATATTTAACCCGAGCCCGGCCCGGGCTTCGGACGGCCCGTGCATGGCTCTAAGTAGGGATACATAGAACCATAAACGAAAAATATACTTTTAAAGGTCCTAATTAAGAAATAATGTTTATAATATTTAAGTTACTTAGCTTCTTTTCATCATTTAAAATCTTAGGTTATTGATATGAAATGAAAAAGCAGGATATTTTAAAGGAAACTGGAGAAAAGATGATTTTTTAAATTTTTTAATGAATAAAAATCTTACATAACATCAAATTGATTCACTCAATATTGCTAGGAGGCAAGGATGGGCAGCTGCCCCCCCCAATCCAAAATTTCTTGTTTGCCATACCTAAACTGGCACTCTATAATTTAAATGCTGGCTACGCCCATATTATTCCGTATAAAATAATCTCCAACATTTATAATATTAAATAATTGCTTGGGGGGGGGGCTGAATGGGCCAAGGTTTTGCTTTTGGGGGCCTTGACCTAAGAATGGAATTGATTTCATCGTTACGCGTTGTCCAGAATTAAATTTAGGAGCTAAAAAATTTAATTATATATTAGAAAGCGGCAAAACAATAATTTTTATTGACCATAATTTTACTGAATATAATTTTTTGTTTTAAGAGGGGTCGCGAACTCTTCCTTCAACCCCCTATTGCTAAGCTAAGGCCATGTAAGAATTTGCGGCTTATATATAAAGGGCTTAACCGGTTAACAATAATTGATATCCTTATGTAATAAATTTATTTTAATCGTTTTAACCCTTTGTCGAATTTGTAAATTATTTTCGCAACAATTTTATATTTTGTTACCCAATGTATTTTATTTATACATAGCTACGTTTTGATAAATTGGATAATTGTTTTTTAATTCATAAAATATAATTTTAATGAGATAGAAAGGGCAAATTAAGGTCCAAGTTAGTAAGTGTATAAAGTAAAACAATACCACATCAATTTCTCATTATACATAATTTTTTGACTAATTGTGTTATTTTAAAATGGGTCATTAAAATTTGGTTTAAATATTTTATTGAATCCTGGAACTTTTATTAAGGATGATTACAAGCATTCAAATTAAAGCATATAAAAATAGACAAAAGATATTTGTTATGTAACACTTCGTTAATTGAATAATTATCAAATAACAATGCAATCACAAAAGGTTACAAGTCGATCGTTTGATCATAGAAACAAGTTTGTTTTTGATACAATAAAAACATGTTTCAGCTCCGTTGTATTATCAGAAGTCATGTTTATGGTCAACACAAATGCACACAATGATCACACTTTAGGTTATGTGGGAGTGGACAATAAATAACATCCTTCTCCTTTGTTCTTATAAAAAGCGGTCTTTAATATCAGGATTTAAACCTTGGAATATTGTTTCAAAACATTATTTGTGAACTAACGGCAAATGCCATTGTGTGCATTGGTATAAATAGTCAAAAGTATAAACAACTATATTATAATTTTATTTTATCCTTATTAATTTAACTTCAATGGTTGACCAAGCAACTCAAACAGATCCCATCGATTCTGATTTAACTTGTGAATGTGAAGAATGCACCAGCTATTTGAGGGAGCTTGATGATAATGTAACGAAGACGCCCGAACCCAGACCTGGATGTGGAAACTTATACATGCTTGAAGTAATTTATATAAAATCTTAGATTTTTATATTATAATTTTACTTTTTTATCAGCCCTTGCCCGATTCCTTACCATGGGACAACCTCAACTTTGATGATATTCCAAAGCCCCATGTAACTAAGGAATCCGAGAAAAAGAAAAAAAGCAACTATTTTAAAACATGCACATATTGTTGGAGGCGTGGGCACGGAACTAAAGTAAAAATTATTTTATCCATTTCTCTATTTAACTTTAAATCTTTTTATTTGCAGAATTGCTATTTGAAATATCCACATCTAAGACCCAGAGACCAAGGATGGGATTCTTATGAAGTTCCTAACAACGTTGTAGCTCCTTGGGTCTATAACAACGTATCTTCGCCTTTTATTGATGAAATGCCTCATTTGGATGCTCTAACTCTAGGCAAGGATATGTATACTTCTCTTTTCCCAGTTCCTCCAGATTACCAAAAATCCCAATCAGAATTCGAATATGAATTGATATTTATAAGTCGTTTTGTGTATTACGTTAAATTTTACGCCGCTATATTTCATTACATGTACCCTGACATTAAAATGACACCATGATTTCATAGAACAATTTTTATCACGTTTCTTAAATTACGTTTAGCAAATAAATTGTCAATGATTTAAATTTGGTAAATTTAAACGAAAGCTTTATAGCAATTAATAAAACAAATGTTTAATTAAGGTGCCGTTAACAAATAAGGAATTTGCGTTCAGTTTTGTGGGTTTGAAATTACCCCCAAGGATTTGCTTATTCTTAATTAACAATGATTTTTTTTTATATAATTTAAATTATTTAGATTTATCCATAATTTCCACAAAATAAATATAAAACGGAGATATATTTTTAATAGTAAATTCACAAGATTGCATATATACCTTCTTTATTTGACCTACCTAATTTAAATTAAAACAATATCAAAGGTATAAATCATTTTATTATAAAAGTATCAAATGACTTTGTTTGCCGTATAAAAATTAAAATGAAATTTAAAAAGTGGGTTGTATATTTTATTTAGAACTGACTGAATTAAGAACTTGAATCATTTTGTAATTAAATAAGCCTTTAATTATTTTTTATTTTCACAACTAAGATTATATAAAATATTAAGATATAAACTGGGTTATATATTTTGGAGTATAACAGCTATGAGAGAGATGAATTGGATGATTTCATCAATCACAAGCTCTCAAAAAAAGATAAAAGTTTGGATATATAAATATTGGTCGTAAGTGTACTCTTGTAAATATTTAATTATATAGCAATCCCTGCAACCTAGCGGTAGGTCATTATCAAATGCGGGAATAATTAACGAACAATAAATTTAGGATCCTGACTTACAAATGCGACAATATTTATTCATTATAAATTATGTAAAAAGACAAAGACAAGGCTCAGCTATCAAGATATATCTTACAATTTCTAAATGCAATATCATCAACCTTCCCACATGATGCGTTTAAAGAAATCGGGAACCGGTCAAAGGAGCACAGAAATAGGAGCGAAACTCGTCATGATTGCTCTGGATGAATTTAACATATTGTCTTAGCACAAAATATTTTATATTAACATGTCCTAATGAAATCATAACAAGTAAATATATGGGTTTGGGTAAGTGTTAGGGCTAGGGTAAGGGTTAGGGTTTGGGTTATAATAACAAAGTGTGCTCCTTTCCTGATGAGCTCCTTTGACCCCCACTCAAAGAAATCAGCTTTTTCTAACAATTACTTGGGATAGAGATCTGCACGGACCCGAAACCTGAGTCGGGGCTCGGGTGTAAAATTTTGAAATTAGGGTCGGGTTTGGGTTGAAAATTTTAAAATGCTTTGGGGTCGGGTTCGGGTTGAATATTAATATGCTTTAGGGTCGGGTCGGGTTCCGATTGAAAAAAGTGACTTTGCAGTTCTCTACTTGAGACCATTTTTATCTTTAACAGCAAATTTGTAAATTTCACTTTAGACATTGTGAATGTTTTTTAGCCAGTGATTAATCAGGCTTTAAGCATGATAAGATTTTAAAATAATCACAAAGATACATTTATCGGTTTATGCTTAATCCAATTTTTTATTTTAAAAGATGCCAGCTTGAGTAATTTTAATTAAAATCAATGAAACTGAAAATATAAAAAGGGCAAGTCATAGCGTAAGAAAATGCGTATATTTAAGCCCGACTCATATAAAAAGGCCTAGAAAATCATATTAGCCAGTACCAGAGGTCTGTTAGATCGCATTTAATCGTCTTCATCCCGATGTTTATTTAAATTTTTTATGAGTTCCACACATAAGCTAAAATAATTACTTTCACTTTAATGAAATTTATTAACAAACAAAAATTTCTATTTAATTGCCGAAGTTTTGATTAGTTAGGCAATGATCCTCGGTTTGCTCTCATATAAAGCTTTAACAACAGTGTAAAAATATTATAAATATTAACTTTTTAAGAAGGCAGATATAAATGTAATTGAGTTAGTTTACAACAATTACATAATAATTGAAGCAAGCTAAACGTTTAAACGTCATTATTGTAACAATCAACTGTGTTTAAATTAATACGTGCAAGATTAACAATCTTCTCATCTTAAATAAAACGCGCTTATTTCGAAAACTTTTAAAACCTCTTATGTTGCTGTTGGAAGGACGAAAAAGACAACTCTTCGGGTAGTGAATACCAGGCGGGAGACGGCTACAGGGGACTTTGAGTACGTGGATGATATGATGCTCACTTCGTCAGCGCCTGTAGCCGTCCCCGGGGAGGAACTTGGCTACCAAGAACAGCATGTGGAGAGGTGGCAAAAATGCTTGCTTACACGACAATGTTTAAAAATACTGCATATCGCGTTACCAAGACGCCTTAACGCGGCTGGTTTTATGTGCACCCTTTCGTCGAACAATGTTCCTAAGATCGAGTTAAGGAATCTACTCTAAACCTTTGCTTATCTTCCCATCTACATCTAAATTTGCGTCATTATCACACCCACCAACCCTACCCGAGGATGAAAGGATCCTCGGGAGGAGATTTCAACAAAATATTTGTATATGGAACATAACAATAGGTCACCAATTTATAAGACGCAGTAAAGAAGTATAAACCTTTATATATCACTTTATCTGGATCATTTATATATACAATTGCTGATTTGCTTAATATATTTATATCCCTCATGTACGACTTTATCCCGACCCTTTATATGGGATTTTGCATAAAGGGTTTAGAAAACTGTTATATAAAGGTTAAAAATATGTTAATCAAAAGTGCCAAATGTGTATATTAAAGGGTATATTAGGTGTTTACAACATTAAATATGTCATTCTGTTGATGTATTTCGAGTTTTTACTTCTTTACTGCGTCTTATGAATTGATGAGCTATTGTTATGTTGCTTAAAAAAATATTTTGTTGACCGAGGGGTAGGGTTGGTGAGTGTGATAATTATGCCATTTTAGATGTGGATGGGTAGATGAGAACAGGTTGACTACTTAAGCTCGATGTTAGGAACATATGGTGAATAACATTGGTCAAAAACAGCCTCGTCCAAGGCGTCTTGGTAACGCGATAGGTCGGTGTAATCAAACATTGACGTGGAAGTAAGCATATCTGCCAACTTCTTTACATGCTGCTCTTGGTCGCCATGTTCCTTCCCGGAGACGGCTACAGACTTAGATGGAATGGACATCAATTCATTTACGTACTCAAAGTCCCCTGTAGACGTCCTCCGCTCTAGTATTCACTACCCGAAGAGCTCTCCATCTCGTCCGCACAACAACAACATAAGAGGTTTTAATTGCTATGCAATTTATGGGCTCGCTTTCCATTTTCCGAAGTAACGTAACGCACCGAACGAGTCCGCTCCGCGTTTGATATGCAATTTATGGGCTCGCTTTCCATTTTCCGAAGTAACGTAACGCACCGAACGCGTCCGCACCCAATCTATCTACACACGCTTCGATTTTTTAAATTAATGCATAAGAGGTGCCCCACCCCTCATCTCTATCTCCCTCGATGTGTCAGAATAGTAATACATACGCGTGTCTCCTCCCCACATCATCTCTCTCTCGTTATCGATTTTTCGGGCGGGGTCGTTATCCGCGAGTTCTTATCGACAACCCAATAATAGGTTATGTTGTCGTGACCTTGATAATTTATAAAAACAACTAATCATAAAGCTTAACCCTCCACTCCCTCTCTCCCCTTTTATGATATAGGCGCAGTAGAGTAACCTAAAATTAATCGATATTATTAATTTTTGCACTAGGGTTATTCACATTAATCGATATTATTAATTTTTGCACTAGGTTATTCACGAAAAGAGTAAGTCACTTTTGATTTTATTATTAATTGCTATGCAATTTATGGGTTTTTTATATTTTTGACCATGGGGGACAGGTTGCATTATTTTCATGGGCGTAGCCTGGATTAGAATTAGAGGAGGGAAATAATGATTTAGGGAGGAGAAAATTTATCATTTTTTTGGATTTTAGCTATAATTATTTAAATTGTTAGAGAATTATTGGATTGGGGGGCCCTTCCCTGCCACCACGCCCATGACCCTTTTATTAGTTTGTTATATAGTAGGGGAGACCCGGGCTATCTCGACCATCAAATTTCAAAGAGTTTAGAAAAATGTTCTTGTCCACAGTGTTTATCAAAGGAGGAAAAAATTATAGCAACACAGTTGATAGATTTTTCGTAATAAGGGTTCAAAAAAAAGACAACTCGTATAAATTCTAAAAATGACCGGGGTTAAGGCGTCCTTCAAAAGGGGCCATCGCGTCCTCTCTTATATTAAGTCCGAAAACTATAAAATATTTATTTGCATGTGCTTAAATTGCCAAAATGTTAAATGTATATAAAGTCTTTAATATTATTATCTAAATGTGTTTTTAATTGCTATGCAATTTATGGGCTCGTTTTTTGTTGTCCGTCCGTTGTCGGTCCGTTGTCCATCCGTTGTCTGTCTACCAAGTTATGGCGCCAGCTTTGTGACCTGAAGGTCTAGAGTTCAATCACAGGAGAGTTTTTTTTAATTTTTTTTTAAATTAAATTAATATTTTGTTTTCGTTAATACCATTGATAATATGACTTTTTGACCGTCCGCTGGCTACTGACCGATAAAATATATTGATTTTTAAACATAAAACACAACTTTATTATTTCATTATCTATATAAATAACATAAAAACTTCTACCATTTTATTACCAGCAAGGTGTGAGTGGGTATAGCGCACGGCTTGTTTCCTGTAGGCTCGTGTTCAATCCCAGGAGAGGACGATTTTTTTTTTATTTTTTTTTAAATTAAATTAATATTTTGTTCTTGTTAATACCATTGATAATATGAATTTTTGACCGTCCGCTGGCTACTGACCAATGAAAAAATGACCATTGGCCAAATAAATCGAAATTTTATTTTTTCGTTTTTGAATTTGGTATATTAGGTTAACATTGATAATTACCCTTTGCCCTTTCCTACAAGGGCCTACGCCTCTACTGATTTGGGTCCCTGTGCCCCTACAAAAGCCTATGCCTACACAGATGTGGGTTCGAATCCCGGCGAGGGCAAATTTTTTTATTTTTAAATTAATATATTGTTCTTGTTAATACCATTTAACTTTTTAAATATTTGTATAAATTAATAATTAACTAATAATTTTGCCTAATACCCCCCTATAGGCATTCTCGCCCCTTCCCACCTTTCTCGCCCATAAATTGCATAGCAAATATGCTAGGTTTATACAGAGTATAGATGAGTCGTCCCCCCTTCTCTTCCCCTCCTCCCCTTCCCCTCCCCTTCCCCTCCCCTTCCCCTCCCCTTCCCCTCCCCTTCCCCTTCCCCTTCCCTTCTCCCCCTTCCCACGAGGGCCGAAGGCCCGAGTTTTAAAAGTTTTCGAAATAAGCCCATTTTGATTGATCCATCAGCCCCGATCCGAGCCCGAGGCCCGATTAAATTATAATATTTGACCCGAGCCCGCCCCCCCCCCCTTCCAATCCAAAATTTCTTGTTTATCATACCTAAACTGGCCCTCTTTAATTTAAATGCTGGCTACGCCCATATTATTCCGTATATAAATAATCTTTAACATTTATAATGTAACTACGAGATAAAAATAATTGCTTGGGGGGCACGTCTGAATGGGCCAGGGTTTTGCTCTTCCGGGGGCCTTGACTTAAGAATGGAATTGATTTCATCGTTTATGATAATCAACGCGTTATCCAGAATTAAATATAGGGCCCAACTAGTTTAATTATATATTAGAAAGGGGCAAAAATTTTTTTTTAAATTTTGACCATAATTTTACTGAACATAATTTTTTGTTTTAAGAGGGGTGGCGACCTCTTACTTCAACCCTATTGCGAAGACCATGTAAAGATTGGCGGCTAATATATAAAGGGCTTAATGGGTTGAGAATAATTGATATCCTTATGTAATAAAACTCGGGCCTTCGGCCCTCGTGGGAAGGGGGAAGGGGGAAGAGGGAAGGGGAGGAGGGGAAGAGAAGGGGGGACGACTCATCTATACTTCGTATAAACATAGCACATTTGCCATGCAATTTATGGGCGAGAAAGGTGGGAAGGGGCGAGAATGCCTATAGGGGGGTATTAGGCAAAATTATTAGTTAATTATTAATTTATACAAATATTTAAAAAGTTAAATGGTATTAACAAGAACAATATATTAATTTAATTTAAAAATTCATAAAGGGTCAGTGCCCAGAGACGGTCTATAAATACATACGAGTAAAAAAGAGAAAAACATTTCAAATCACTACTTTGGCTAATGGTCATTTTTTTCATTGGTCAATAGCCAGCGGACGGCCAAAAAGTCACATTATCAATGGTATTAACAAGAATAATATATTAATTTTATTTAAAAAAAAATAAAAATTTTGCCCTCTCCGGGATTTGAACCCACATTAGTAGAGGCATAGGCTTTTGTAGGGGCACAGGGACCCATATCAGTAAAGGCATAGGCCCTTCTAGGGGAGGGCACAAAGTAATTATCAATGTTAACCAATTCAAAAACGAAAAAAAAATTACGATTTATACTTTGGTCAATGGTCATTTTTTTCATTGGTCAGTAGCCAGCGGACGGCCAAAAAGTCACATTATCAATGGTATTAACAAGAACAATATATTCTTCTTCTTCTTCTTTATCGTGTTGAAAATCCCACAGACGTGGGGTAAGTTTTTAGCAGCCTCTTCCATCTGAGTCGCGTACATGCCATGCCAATTTCCATCTGTTTGACGTCCGTATCCTTTTCGACCAGTCGTTTCCAGGTGGCACGTGGTCTGCCCCTTCCTCTTCTTCCAGGCACGTCCATCTCCAGCGTTCGCCGTGTGATATCGTCCTCGTCTCTTCGTAATACATGGCCGTACCACCGCAGTCAATTTTCTCTTAAGAAGTCCTTCGTCGCTTGTATACCCATCTTTGTCATCAAGGATTCGTTCGTCATGCGATCCAGCTTGGTGTAGCCTAAGCTCCATCGCACCGTTCTCATTTCCGTGGCTTGCAAGAGTTTCTCCTCCGCGGTGGTTACAGCCCATGTTTCGCTCCCGTAAAGCAAGACCGGTCGCACGATGGTTTTGTACGCCTTGCTTTTCAACCAAATTGGTATCTTTTTGTCACACATGACACCGGAGATGATATGTGAACTTATCAACCTCCGTGTACATTGGACCGTCATTTTTGTGCATTTGCGGACTACCGCCCATCATTTGCATGTAAACCGTTTTCTTCTCGCTGACCTTTAGACCGAATTCCGAAAAACGTTCTGACCATTTTTTCGCCTGATGAAAAACCCCTTCTCTTGTTTCATCGCATAGGACAATATCATCGGCATATAGCATAGTCCAAGGGGCTGGCTTGTGCAAGTCCTTTGTTATTGTATCCATAATTAGATTAAACAAGAATGGGCTTAACGCTGACCCTTGATGTAGTCCAATCATTATTCGGAAGGGTTTCGTTTCTCCTACGGTAGTCCTAACAGGTGCAACCGCGCCATTATACATTTCCTTGATAAGTCGAACATATTCTTCGGGTATATTTCTGGCTCTAAGGGACCACCATATTAAGTCTCTCGGAACCGTATTGTAGGCCTTTTATAAATCGATGAAGACCATGTGTAAGTTCTTTCTTATGTCGCCATATTTTTCCATCGTCTGCTTCAACGCAAAGATTGGATCCATCGTTGATTTACCGGCCACGAATCCAAACTGATTGGGCGAGAGACAAACTTCGTCATTGAGCCTTTTCACTAGCACCCTTTCTAGTAGTTTTAGTGAGTGGCAGGTCAACTTGATACCTCTAAAGTTGCCACATTCCTGCGCGTCTCCTTTGCCTTTGTATATGGGTATGATCGTACTTTCCCTCCATTGGTCAGGGATACGACTCTCATACAGCATAGCGTTAAATAGGCCTGTCATTCTGTCGATTCCTTCTCCTTTGCACCCAAGCCAAGCTTCGATCGGTAAATCATCGGGACCTAGCGCTTTCCCTTTCCGCATCTTCGTTAGTTGCGCTCCTACTTAATAAGCCTGCAATGGTAATCCAAGTTCGAGTTCGGTTCCACCCTCTCTAGCGGTCTTCTATCATTTGTTTTGTTCATCATATTTTGGAAATAATCTTTCCATCTTTTGATGACTTCCTTCGGTTTGCACAACGTTCGTCCCTCTTCGCTTTTAATGACTTTCAGTGTCCCGACATCTCGACTTTTTTTCTCCCTGATCTTTGCGAGTTTATACATGACTATGTCGCCGCCCTTGGTATCGAGCGTGTTTGCCATATCGGTGTAAGCCTCGTTCTTCGCTATCGCAACCGCTATCTTAGCTTTGCGTTTCGCTTCACGATATGCCACGTTGTCTTCTCCTTTCTTCGTTTTGTACCATCGTAGGTACAACGCCTTCTTTTCTTCTATAGCCTCTTTGACCGAGTCATTCCACCACCATAGTTCACGCTTGTGAGCTCTGCCGCCCTTAGTTCGTCCCAAGATTTGAAAGGCCGTTTCCTTTAGAACATTTGCAACGGTGTCCCACATTTTGTTAATGTCGCCCCCCAAGCCTGCAACCTTCAAGAGCGGAGTTGCTCGAGCGTGAAACATTTCATTTGCGCGATCATCCTTAAGCTTTTCGTACTTTGTCCTTGGTGTGTAGACTTTTCTCCTTTCGGGAAAAATCTTTCTTGCTATATCGAGGACAACTGGCCGATGTTGCTTGGCGATTTCTTCCCCCGGTATAACCTTGCAATCTTTAACTTGCCACAAATTTTTGCGCTTCACTAGGATGTAGTCGACCTGTGTAAGGTGATCCCCACTGCTGTACGTCGCTAAATGTTCGGTACGCTTCTGAAAGAAGGTATTCACAATGGCCATATCGTAAGCTTGCGCCATCTGTAGTAACTTCTCTCCCTCTTTATTCTTCAACCCATAGCCATGCCCGCCGTGATTTCGTTCGTACACGCCCCTTTCTTTCCCAACGTGCCCATTAAAGTCTGCTCCGATGATGAGATTCTTGTCAGGCTTCACGTAGCGTATTTCTTTTTCGAGCTTTTCATAGAATTCGTCCTTCTCATTTTCGGAACATCCAACCTGGGGCGAATACGCACAAATAACATTGACAAGGCCGCCTTGATCCGCCAGCTTTATGCACATCAATCTATCCGAGCATCGTGTGACTTCGACTACCTTGTCCTTAAAGGAATCGCTAAGCACTATACCGACCCCGTTCTTCCGTGATGGGGAACCCGAGTAGTATAGCTTGTAACCATCTCCTAGCTCCCTGGCTTTTGTTCCATGCCACCGCGTTTCTTGTAGACACGCTATGTGTATCCTTCGCCTTTTTAGCATCTGCGCAACCTCGATGCTCTTCCCCGTCAGCGTGCCCACATTCCAGCTGGCCACTCTTGTCCGTTCGACAACTAGATTCCTTAACCGCCTTCGTTGTGAATGAGGCGGTAACCCTTGTATACTTTTCACATTGCACGGGCGGATGATGCAATGCGCGTCGTTTGGGGAGGACGCCCTAGCATTCTGGTATAAGTTCGTATTTGAAGCTGCCATGTTGTTTGGAGTTGCTTTTTACAGCCGGCTTCCGACCTGACGCCAACCTTCCACTTTTTTCACACGGACTTGGGACCGTCGTTGGTAGTGGTAATATATTAATTTAATTTAAAAAAAAATAAAAATCTTGCCCTCTCTGGGATTCGAACCCACATCAGTAGAGGCATAGGCTTTTGTATGGGGCACAGGGACCCATATCAGTATAGGCATGGGCCCTTGTGGGGGAGGTCATAGGGTAACTGTCAATGTTAACCTAATATACCCAATTCAAAAACGAAAAATTTTTTTTGATTTATTTGGCAAATGGTCATTTTTTTCATTGATCAGTAGCCAGCGGACGGTCAAAAAGTCATATTATTAATGTTATTAACAAGAACAAAATATTAATTTAATTTAAAAATAAAAATTTTGCCCTCTCCGGGATGAACCCACATCAGTAGAGGCACAGGCTTTTGTAGGGGCACAGGGACCCATATCAGTAGAGGCATAGGCTTCTGTAGGGGAGGGCATAGGGTAATTATCAATGTTAACCTATTATCCCAATTCAAAAACAAAAAAATTTTTTTGATTTATTTGGCCAATGGTCATTTTTTTCATTGGTCAATAGCCAGCGGAAGATCAAAAAGTGATGTTATCAATGGTATTAACAATAACAAAATATTAATTTAATTTAAAAAAAATAAACTCCCGGGCTTGAACCCGAACCTCCAGGTCACAAAGCTGACGTCAATAACTTGGTGGACAACGGACAACGGACGGACAACAAAAAACGAGCCCATAAATTGCATAGCAATTAATAACTTTATTTTAATCATTTTAACCCTTTGTTGAATTTGTAAATTTTAATTATAATAATGTCCTTATTTTGAATTAGTATTTTCGCAACAATTTTACATCATGTTACAGTTAGTAATCGTATAAAGTAAATTAATACCACATCAAATTTCTCATTATACAAAATTTTTTAAGTTTGTTTTTGTGTCATTTTAAAATGGTTGATTAAAATTTGGTTTGAATATTTTGTTGAATCCTGGAACTTTTAAGGATGACTACAAACATTTAAATTAAACCATATAAAAATAGACAAAAGATATTTGTTATGTAATATTTCGTTAATTGAATAATTATAAATAACAATGTAATCACAAAAAATCACAAGTCAATCGTTTGACCATTGAAACAAGATTTTTGTTTGTGACACAATAAACATGTTTCAGCTAATAAGAAGTCATGTTTATGGTCAACACCAATGCACACAAATGATCACACTTTAGGTTATATGGGAGTGGACAATAAATAACATCCTTCTCCTTTGTTCTTATAAAAAAGCGGTCTTTAATATCAGGATTTAAATCTTGGAATATTGTGTCAAAGCATTATTTGTGAACTAACGGCAATGCCATTGTGTGCATTGGTATAAATAGTCATAAGTATAAGCAACTATATTACAATTTTATTTTATCCTTATTAATTTAACTTCAATGGTTGACCAAGCAACTCAAACAGATCCCATCGATTCTGATTTAACTTGTGAATGTGAAGATTGCACCAGCTATTTGAAGGAGCTTGATCATAATGTAAGGAAGACGCCTGAACCCAGACCTGGATGTGGAAACTTATACATGCTTGAAGTAATTTATTAAATCTTTGATATTTTATATTATAATTTTACTTTTTTATCAGCCCCTTCCCGATTCCTTACCATGGGACAACCTCAACTTTGATGATATTCCAAAGCCTTATGTAACTAAGGAATTCGAGAAAAAGAAGAAAAGCAATTATTTTAAAACCTGCACATATTGTTGGAGGCGTGGGCACGGAACTAAAGTAAAAATATTTTATACATTTCTCTATTTAACTTTAAAATAATCTTTTTATTTGCAGAATTGCTATTTGAAATATCCACATCTAAGACCCAAAGATCAAAGATGGGATTCTTATGAAGTTCCTAACAACGTTGAGCTCCTTGGGTCTATATCAATGTATCTTCGCCTTTTATTGATGAAATGCCTCATTTGGATGCTCTAACTCTAGGCAAGGATATGTATACTTCTCTTTTCCCAGTTCCTCCAGATTACCAAAAATCCCAATCAGAATACGAATATGAATTGATATTTATAAGTCGTTTTGTTTATTACGTCAAATTTTATGCCGCTATATTTCATTACATGTACCCTGACATCAAAATGACACCTTGATATTATAAAACAAATTTTATATCGCGTTTTTAAGTTTACATTTAGCAAATAAATTCTGATATTATAAAATATCGTAAATTTTAGGTAAAAATTAACTTAACTGCTAAGAGCAAAAAAGGAGTTTGCCTTTATTTTTGTTGAAAATTAAGAAATTAATAAAAGCATATATTTATTTTTAACCAACAATTTTATATTAGTCAATTTCATTTATTGATTATCCAATCTTGACATTTGCGAGATAAATATAAATTTCGATAAAATTACTATTAAAGAAAATTCTATAACGATTATACTCGTCAGTGGCATAAGTAGCCCAATTAATTTGGTGTTAATAAATTTTGATTAAACAAAATTAATTAAAATTATCCCTATAGTCAATATCTACAATTGGTTTTGCATTTAATTATCTTAAAGCCCATCTTTACCCAACCCATAATTTTTTTGAACAAAAAGCATATCCATCCCCGGAATGATTATTGCCATCTGCAGGCCTTAATTTTATTATTTTAACTTTGCCGATGTCAACTATATTTGCTTTAATAAGGTTCGCTATGTCTTGATCATCCAGGCGCGTAGCTAAAGGGGAGAAAGCGGGATTTTTCCTTCCCCTCGACCAAAATTTGAAACTTTCTTTGATTAATAATTAGATTAAATGTGTTAAAATATTATAGTTTAGTTGTATAAAAGATTTTGATACATTTATAAAAGCCTGGAAACATAATATATATACATTCAATTTTTTGAATTTACTTTTCGACTAAATGTATTGTAAAATTTCCGAATATGATGTGAAAATTGCTATAAAAAAAATTTGGTTTAACATTTTTTTACGTAAAAACATTAGACCGCTCCATTGCTAGGAAGTAATTAATAAGCGATTATGTATAATATAGTAATTAATTTCTTATATATTTCAATTGTTAAAAATATTTGGCTTGTGTTTTCAGTTATTACTAATGCATATATAGAGCCCCCCTCTAAATCCCCAAATTCCTTCAACTATCCTTGCCACCCCCTAGCCACGCCCAGGCACACCGCATTTCTTACTCTCGAATTGGATACCAAAATTAAAAACACGTTCGGGAGGGATTCGGTTCAAAAAATTTAAGCGCTTTCGGGTGGAGTTTGCAGTTCTCTACTTAGGATCATTTTTATCTTTAAGTGCAAATTTGTAAATTTCATTTTAGAGATTGTGAATGTTTTTTAGGGTGACCAATCTGGCTTTTAGCATAATAAAATTATAAAATAAACACAAAGATTACATATATCGGTATGCTTAATCCCATTTTTTATTTTATGCCAGCTTGAGTGATTATAATAAATTTAATAAAGCTGAAAATATAAAAAGGGCAAGTCACAGAGTAAGAAAATGCGTATATTTAAGCCCGACTCATATAAAAAGGCCTAGAAAGTAATATTAGTCAGTACTAGAGGTATGTTAAATCGCATTTTAACGTCTTCATCCCGATGTTTATTTGAATTTTTTATGAGTTCCACACATAAGCTAAAATAATTACTTTCACTTTAATGAAATTTATTAACAAACAAAAATTTCTATTTAATTGCCGAAGTTTTGATTAGTTAGGCAATGATCCTCGGTTTGCTCATAATGCTTTAACAACAGTGTTAAAATATTTGAAAGATTAACTTTTTAAGAAGGCAGATATAAATTTGAGTTAGTTTACAACAATTACATAATAATTGAAGCAAGCTAAGCGTTTTAAACGTCATTATTGTAACAATCAACTGTGTTTAATTAATACGTGCAAGATTAACAATCTTCTCATCTTAAATAAAACGCGAAACTTTTAAAACCTCTTATGTTGCTGTTGGAAGGATGAAAAAGACAACTCTTCGGGTAGTGAATATCAGGCGGGAGACGGCTACAGGGGACTTTGAGTACGTGAATGATATGATGCTGACTCCGTCAGCGCCTGTAGCCATCCCCGGGGAAGAACTTGAAGACCGAGAGCCGCACGTGGAAAAGTTGGCAAAAATGCTTGCTTACACGACAATGTTTGAATACTTACATATCGCGGTACCAAGACATCTTGGACGAGGCTGGTTTTTTGTGCGACATTTCATCACGCTATGTTCATAAGATCGAGGTTAAGCAGTCTACTCCAAAACCTGTGCTCATCTCCCCATCCACATCTAAATTGGCATCATTATCACACTCACCATTTCTACCCAAGGATGAAAGGATTCTCGGGAGGAGATTTCAACAAAATATTTGTCTATGGAACATAACAACAGGCCACCAATTTATAAGACGCAGTAAAGAAGTAAAAACCGAAAATATATCACTTTATCTAGATCATTTATGTATACAATTGCTGATTTGTTATATTTATATCCCTCATGTACGACTTTATTCCGACCCTTTATATGGGATTTTGCATAAAGGGTTTAGAAAAAGTTTTATATGAAGGTTAAAAATATATCAATCAAAAGTGCCAAATGTGTTTATAAAAGGGTATATAAGGTGTATCCAACATTAAATATGTCATTCTGTTGATTAATATTTCGAGTTTTTACTTCTTTACTGCGTCTTATGAATTGATGACCTGTTATGTTGCTTAGATAAATATTTTGTTGACCGTGGATCCTTTTATCCTCGGGTAGGGTTGGTAGTAAGTGTGATAATGATGCCAATTTAGATGTGGATGGGGAGATGGGAACATGTTTTAGACTAGACTCCTTAACCTCGATGTTAGGAACATATGGTGAATAAAGTCGCACAAAAACCAGCCTCGTCCAAGGCGTCTTGATAACGCGATAGGTCGGTGTAATCAAACATTGGTGTGCAAGCCATATTTGCCAACTTCTTTACACGCTGCTCTTGGTCGCCAAGTCTTTCCCATGGACGGCTACAGACTTAGACGGAATGGACATCAGATCATCCACGTACTCAGAGTCCCCTGTAGCCGTCCTCCGCTCTTAGTATTTACAACCCGAAAAGCTTACCATCTCGTCCGCACAACAACAACATAAGAGGTTTTTTACAAGTTGTCCAAATGAGAGCATTTTAATTATGATGAGATGATTGTTGATCTTGTACTTATTAACCACAGTCGACTTTTACACCGGTGTAGGGTTATCAGATTCAAATATTGTCAGATTCAAGTGCGTAATAGAACGCACTAATTGGCTACAAGCGTAAAAGTAAACAAGATCACGTGATTTTCGCCACATTGTCATTGGTTATGAGCTTTATACAGAACAAGTGAACGCGTAGAAAACACTCGTTAGGAGAATGATAAACAAGTGTTACCAGATTCAAGCTATAAACCTACAAGCAACTCTAACCATTTTCAAGTGTTTTCCGAATTGGAAATTGGTAGGATAATAAGTTGTTAAGTAAGTAATATATAACATGTTTTATATAACGTTTTAGATATTAAAGAGTGAAATACTTGTGTTTACAAAATATATAACAATTTTCTGGAAATATTTAAAGTTATAATAAAACATGAAGGGAGAAATAAATAGTAATGAAGAGTTATCACGATGGCCCAACAAACTCTATCAAGGAAATCTGGAAAGTCACATGGGGATTAATAAAACTAAGAGCAAAATATCTGAAAAGTGCATCATATTTCGAATAATTGTCAAAATATGTTCATTTAGGTATTAGTGGCCCAATATGTGTTCAGATATAAATGATTATTAGCATCTCATAACCATTTTGATGTAATGATATTTATTTAAATAAAATTTATATATCCATTGTATTATATTACTGTGTTTGTTTATAAGCTTAAGCAATAATTAAGTCATAACTTTAAAATAAACAAGGAACAAAATATTTGAAAAGTACATCACATTTCTAATCAAAGTAAATATGTTCATTTAGGTTTTGGTGTCCCAATATGTGTTCAGATATAAATATAACCATTTTGATGTAATTATATTTATTTAAATGAAATTTTTATATCCTCTGTATTATATTACTGTGTTTGTTATATAAACATAAGCAATAATTAAGTCATAACTTTAAAATAAACATGGAACAAAATATCTGAAAAGTACATCACATTTCTAATCAAAGTAAATATGTTCATTTAGGTATTGGTGTCCCAATATGTGTTCAGATATAAATGATTATTTAGCACCTCATAACCATTTTGATGTAATAAATGATAATTATTTAAATTAAAAAAAAATATATTACTGTGCTAAACTTAAGCCATATTATAAAACTAGGTCTCAAAATATAATTTCAATGTTCTTTATCAAATCAAAAGACTTATTATAAATGAGCAAATAAAAAATAGCAATCAATATATCTTATATATAAAAATGAAACTATGTGTGTGTGTGTTTGTGTGTATGTTTGTGTTTATGCCGCCACCAATTTGGAAAACTACCAGACCGATTTGGCTCAAAATTTCACAGTTTATTCCCCATACTCCGGATCATGTTTTAAGATTTGTTCGAGCCAAATTGGTCCAGTAGTTTTCGAGGGGTCACGTTTTTTTGTTTTATACGTTGTCTTATACGTTTTAGCACTTAATAATGACGTCATATGACGTATAGTATATGAAGTTTAAATGTTTTATTGCTGCATAAAAATTTTCTTTGATATTAAATCAGTTCAGACCCGTTACCATATGAATGAACCAGAGGAATATAAACATTAGATTCTACAAAGTATTTTAGGTCATGGTTATGCGTTTATTTTGTAGAAGAAACTTAAATTACATTTAAAACTCAGTGATATTTCTTTAAGGCTTATGCTAAACTTTACCATAAATAAATTGCTTAGCAATTAATAAGTATTAATATGCTCTTCCCCAATATCTTATATATAAAAATGAAACTATGTATGTTTGTGTGTATGCCGCCACCAATTTTGGAAAACTACCAGACCGATTTGGCTCAAAATTTCACACTTTATTCCTGACACTCCGGAGCATGTTTTAAGATTTGTTCGAGACAATTGGTCCAGTAGTTTTCGAGATATTTTGTTTTATACGTTTAATAAATCGCCAATCAAACGCAACCTCATGACGTACTGCGTATCTAAATGAAACTATGTGTGTGCATGTGCAGCATGCGTGTAGGTAGTGTTGTGATAAATGTAGTCATATGCTGTGGAAAATGGAAACTTTTTACGATTTAAAACATTAAATTACATGGGCGTATGCAAAGGGGAAGGGGCTGCCCCCCCTAATTTAAAATAAAAAAAATTTTCAATACAAAAAACCTTAAAAATTAAAAAAAATTATGTTTTGCCCCCCCCCCCCAATTAGTCACTGCCCTTTCTTAATTAGCCACTGCCCCTCCCTAATTAGCCACTGCCAAAATTTTGGATAGTCGATGACCTTTTTTTGCCCTCAGGTAAATTTTTGGTAAGGACAATCTTTGGATGTCGAGTCGAGACCTTTTTTTTGCTCGCTAAAAAATTTTAAATTATTTTTTTTTGGTGTCAGGAAAATTTTTTTTAATTCTGCCTTACCCTAATTCAAAACCTGCGTACGCCCATGTTAAGTCAAAGTCATTTTTTTGCTTATTTTTCACGTCAATTATTATTATTATAGGACGGTCATGTCCCCTCCTGCGTGATTATAAAAATACATATTTTATGGAAAGAAAGAAATCCCTCCTGCGTGGCTAAATAAATTAAAGTGGGCCTGGGCCTTAGACCCTCTTTAACTATCTGTTAAAAAATTTTTGCATACTAAACACTTACCAATTATATTTGATATATTCTTAATCTATTGAAATTTATCTATAAGATGATATATATTCTGCTAATACACCCGGGTAAATGGCAAAACAACGTTTGCCGGGTTCATCTAGTATATTTATATATGTCATTAATTTTGATTTCTTTTGTTTACAAATTTAAAAAAGGCTGTCAATCACGACATACGTCAATCAAAGTCAGATTGACACTTGAATCTGATCATACTTGAATATGATAACCTGACACCGGCCCGAGTCCGCTATGCTATATTAGAGCCCGTCATCCAGTACCGGACAGTTGTTGTATTAAAGCAGAAGTCAGTCCGAGCCCGGCCCGCGGGTAAGGCTTTTAGGCCTGTAAGTGGGCCGGTCATGGATTGCTTAGAGGGAGGGGGTGTTTTTAATTTGTTTATAAATAGCACTATTAAACAATAATTTATTATAATTATACAAAGCAGTGGCCTGGGCTTTTTATCAAAAAATTTTATTCGATTATTTAAAATATAATTTTAATACCTACGATGAATTTTTTGTTAAAATATGCACTAATAATATATTTAGTTTTAAATTTGTACTAAAAAAATATTACAGTTAAATTATTTAAATTTTGTAACCGAATTAAGCCTGAGACCATTTTTAAACTGAGGATATGCACCGGCCTTCTAGGCTTAAATGGCCCATAAGGACGAATTTTTACAAACCTAGTCCAGGGCCGACCCGTTGAGACTAAGGGGGCGTTTGTGATGACGCGCGAAGCGAAAAAAGCGAAGTGAATTTTTAAGCTAATTTATCAAAATCTTCATTTTTTTTATTAATATCTTTATATTCATCGTGAAATTTATCATATATCAATCGTGTTTATTGATAAGAGCGTAATTATCCTATAAACTTATAAAATTTTATAAAAAATACATACATACCAAATTCAGTTATCGCGCGAAAAGTACAAAATGATTTGTATCTTATTTTAGTTCGCTTTTTGCCGCGGGGGGGGGGCAAAAATAATCGTCTGCGGTTTCACTATGAACGCCTCCTATTTACAATTCTTATTTTCGTGATATATGATAAATTTCATAGTGAATATAAAGATAAGGAAAAAGAATGAATAGTTTAATAAATTAGGTAATTTTTACTCTCCCTAAAGTATCTAAAATACACTTAAAAAATAATTTACTAGACAATGTAGGGTATTTATTTTAATTTACAAAAAACTTAAGGTAAGTTCACCTTTTATCTAACACTTAAATATTTTGTTCCCTCTAAATAGCCTACTCAACGAAGGAATTAGTCAAAAATTTTAAAAATCATTTAGCCAGATTTTGTCTCGGGCCGGTCAGGGGCCTTGGGTCGGATTCACCCATCAGCCCCGATCGAGCCCGAGGCCCGATTAATTTATAATATTTAACCCGAGCCCGGCCCGGGCTTCGGACGGCCCGTGCAGGGCTCTAAGTAGGGATACATAGAACCATAAACGAAAAATATACTTTTAAAGGTCCTAATTAAGAATATAATGTTTATAATATTTAAGTTACTTAGCTTCTTTTCATCATTTAAAATCTTTTAGGTTATTGATATGAAATGAAAAAGCAGGATATTATAAAGGAAACTGGAGAAAAGATGATTTTTTAAATTTTTTAATGAATAAAAATCTTACATAATATCAAATTGATTCACTCAATATTGCTAGGAGGCAAGGATGGGCAGCTGCCCCCCCCAATCCAAAATTTCTTGTTTGCCATACCTAAACTGGCACTCTATAATTTAAATGCTGGCTACGCCCATATTATTCCGTATAAAATAATCTCCAACATTTATAATATTAAATAATTGCTTGGGGGGGGGGGCTGAATGGGCCGAGGTTTTGCTTTTGGGGGGCCTTGACCTAAAAATGGAATTGATTTCATCGTTACGCGTTGTCCAGAATTAAATTTAGGAGCTAAAAAATTTAATTATATATTAGAAAGCGGCAAAACAATAATTTTTATTGACCATAATTTTACTGAATATAATTTTTTGTTTTAAGAGGGGTCGCGAACTCTTCCTTCAACCCCCTATTGCTAAGCTAAGGCCATGTAAGAATTTGCGGCTTATATATAAAGGGCTTAACCGGTTAACAATAATTGATATCCTTATGTAATAATAAATTTATTTTAATCGTTTTAACCCTTTGTCGAATTTGTAAATTATTTTCGCAACAATTTTATATTTTGTTACCCAATGTATTTTATTTATACATAGCTACGTTTTGATAAATTGGATGTTTTTTAATTCATAAAATATAATTTTAATGAGACAGAAAGGGCAAATTAAGGTCCAAGTTAGTAAGTGTATAAAGTAAAACAATACCACATCAATTTCTCATTATACATAATTTTTTGACTAATTGTGTTATTTTAAAATGGGTCATTAAAATTTGGTTTAAATATTTTATTGAATCCTGGAACTTTTATTAAGGATGATTACAAGCATTCAAATTAAAGCATATGAAAATAGACAAAAGATATTTGTTATGTAACACTTCGTTAATTGAATAATTATCAAATAACAATGCAATCACAAAAGGTTACAAGTCGATCGTTTGATCATAGAAACAAGTTTGTTTTTGATACAATAAAAACATGTTTCAGCTCCGTTGTATTATCAGAAGTCATGTTTATGGTCAACACAAATGCACACAATGATCACACTTTAGGTTATGTGGGAGTGGACAATAAATAACATCCTTCTCCTTTGTTCTTATAAAAAGCGGTCTTTAATATCAGGATTTAAACCTTGGAATATTGTTTCAAAACATTATTTGTGAACTAACGGCAAATGCCATTGTGTGCATTGGTATAAATAGTCAAAAGTATAAACAACTATATTATAGTTTTATTTTATCCTTATTAATTTAACTTCAATGGTTGACCAAACAACTCAAACAGATCCCATCGATTCTGATTTAACTTGTGAATGTGAGGAATGCACCAGCTATTTGAAGGAGCTTGATGATAATGTAACGAAGACGCCCGAACCCAGACCTGGATGTGGAAACTTATACATGCTTGAAGTAATTTATATAAAATCTTAGATTTTTATATTATAATTTTACTTTTTTATCAGCCCTTGCCCGATTCCTTACCATGGGACAACCTCAACTTTGATGATATTCCAAAGCCCCATGTAACTAAGGAATCCGAGAAAAAGAAAAAAAGCAACTATTTTAAAACATGCACATATTGTTGGAGGCGTGGGCACGGAACTAAAGTAAAAATTATTTTATCCATTTCTCTATTTAACTTTAAATCTTTTTATTTGCAGAATTGCTATTTGAAATATCCACATCTAAGACCCAGAGATCAAAGATGGGATTCTTATGAAGTTCCTAACAACGTTGTAGCTCCTTGGGTCTATAACAACGTATCTTCGCCTTTTATTGATGAAATGCCTCATTTGGATGCTCTAACTCTAGGCAAGGATATGTATACTTCTCTTTTCCCAGTTCCTCCAGATTACCAAAAATCCCAATCAGAATTCGAATATGAATTGATATTTATAAGTCGTTTTGTTTATTACGTCAAATTTTATGCCGCTATATTTCATTACATGTACCCTGACATCAAAATGACACCTTGATATTTTAAAACAAATTTTATATCGCGTTTTTAAGTTTACATTTAGCAAATAAATTCTGATATTATAAAATATCGTAAATTTTAGGTAAAAATTAACTTAACTGCTAAGAGCAAAAAAGGAGTTTGCCTTTATTTTTGTTGAAAATTAAGAAATTAATAAAAGCATATATTTATTTTTAACCAACAATTTTATATTAGTCAATTTCATTTATTGATTATCCAATCTTGACATTTGCGAGATAAATATAAATTTCGATAAAATTACTATTAAAGAAAATTCTATAACGATTATACTCGTCAGTGGCATAAGTAGCCCAATTAATTTGGTGTTAATAAATTTTGATTAAACAAAATTAATTAAAATTATCTCTATATTCAATATCTACAATTGGTTTTGCATTTAATTATCTTAAAGCCCATCTTTACCCAACCCATAATTTTTTTGAACAAAAAGCATATCCATCCCCGGAATGATTATTGCCATCTGCAGGCCTTAATTTTATTATTTTAACTTTGCCGATGTCAACTATATTTGCTTTTAAGGTTCGCTATGTCTTGATCATCCAGGCGCGTAGCTAAGGGGGAGAAAGCGGGATTTTTCCTTCCCCTCGACCAAAATTTGAAACTTTCTTTGATTAATAATTAGATTAAATGTGTTAAAATATTATAGTTTAGTTGTATAAAAGATTTTGATACATTTATAAAAGCCTGGAAACATAATATATATACATTCAATTTTTTGAATTTACTTTTCGACTAAATGTATTGTAAAATTTCCGAATATGATGTGAAAATTGCTATAAAAAAAATTTGGTTTAACATTTTTTTCACGTAAAAACATTAGACCGCTCCATTGCTAGGAAGTAACTAATTAAGCGATTATGTATAATATAGTAATGAATTTCTTATATATTTCAATTGTTAAAAATATTTGGCTTGTGTTTTCAGTTATTACTAATGCATATATAGAGCCCCCCTCTAAATTCCCAAATTCCTTCAACTATCCTTGCCACCCCCTAGCCACGCCCATGCACACCGCATTTCTTACTCTCGAATTGGATACCAAAATTAAAAACACGTTCGGGAGGGATTCGGTTCAAAAAATTTAAGCGCTTTCGGGTCGAGTTTGCAGTTCTCTACTTAGGATCATTTTTATCTTTAAGTGCAAATTTGTAAATTTCATTTTAGAGATTGTGAATGTTTTTTAGGGTGACCAATCTGGCTTTTAGCATAATAAAATTATAAAATAAACACAAAGATTACATATATCGGTATGCTTAATCACATTTTTTATTTTATGCCAGCTTGAGTGATTATACTAAATTTAATAAAGCTGAAAATATAAAAAGGGCAAGTCACAGAGTAAGAAAATGCGTATATTTAAGCCCGACTCATATAAAAAGGCCTAGAAAGTAATATTAGTCAGTACTAGAGGTATGTTAAATCGCATTTTATCGTCTTCATCCCGATGTTTATTTGAATTTTTTATGAGTTCCACACATAAGCTAAAATAATTACTTTCACTTTAATGAAATTTATTAACAAACAAAAATTTCTATTTAATTGCCTAAGTTTTGATTAGTTAGGCAATGATCCTCGGTTTGCTCATAATGCTTTAAAAACAGTATTAAAATATTAGAAAGATTAACTTTTTAAGAAGGCAGATATAAATTAATTGAGTTAGTTTACAACAATTACATAATAATTGAAGCAAGCTAAGCGTTTTAAACGTCATTATTGTAACAATTAACTGTGTTTATTTTATACGTGCAAGATTAACAATCTTCTCATCTTAAATAAAACGCGCTTATTTCGAAAACTTTTAAAACCTCTTATGTTGCTGTTGGAAGGACGAAAAAGACAACTCTTCGGGTAGTGAATATTAGGCGGGACACGGCTACAGGGGACTTTGAGTACGTGAATGATATGATGCTCACTCCGTCAGCGCCTGTAGCCATCCCCGGGGAAGAACTTGAAGACCGAGAGCCGCATGTGGAAAAGTTGGCAAAAATGCTTGCTTACACGACAATGTTTGAATACTGACATATCGCGGTACCAAGACATCTTGGACGAGGCTGGTTTATTGTGCGACATTTCATCACGCTATGTTCATAAGATCGATGTTAAGGAGTCTACTCCAAAACCTGTGCTCATCTTCCCATCCACATCTAAATTGGCATCATTATCACACTCACCATTTCTACCCAAGGATGAAAGGATACTCGGGAGGAGATTTCAACAAAATATTTGTCTATGGAACATAACAATAGGCCACCAATTTATAAGACGCAGTAAAGAAGTAAAAACCTTTATATATCCCTTTATCTAGATCATTTATGTATACAATTGCTGATTTGTTATATTTATATCCCTCATGTACGACTTTAATCCGACCCTTTATATGGGATTTTGCATAAAGGGTTTAGAAAAAGTTTTATATGAAGGTTAAAAATATATTAATCAAAAGTGCCAAATGTGTATATAAAAGGGTATATAAGGTGTATCCAACATTAAATATGTCATTCTGTTGATTAATATTTCGACTTTTTACTTCTTTACTGCGTCTTATGAATTGATGACCTGTTATGTTGCTTAGATAAATATTTTGTTGACCGAGGATCCTTTTATCCTCGGGTAGGGTTGGTAGTAAGTGTGATAATGATGCCAATTTAGATGTGGATGGGGAGATGGGAACATGTTTTAGACTAACTCCTTAACCTCGATGTTAGGAACATATGGTGAATAAAGTCGCACAAAAACCAGCCTCGTCCAAGGCGTCTTGATAACGCGATAGGTCGGTGTAATCAAACATTGGTGTGCAAGCCATATTTGCCAACTTCTTTACACGCTGCTCTTGGTCGCCAAGTTCCTTCCCTTGGACGGCTACAGACTTAGACGGAATGGACATCAGATCATCCACGTACTCAGAGTCCCCTGTAGCCGTCCTCCGCTCTTAGTATTTACAACCCGACGAGCTTACCATCTCGTCCGCACAACAACAACATAAGAGGTTTTTTACAAGTTTTCCAAATGAGAGCATTTTAATTATGATGAGATGATTGTTGATCTTGTACTTATTAACCACAGTCGACTTTTACACCGGTGTAGGGTTATCCGATTCAAATATTGTCAGATTCAAGTGCGTAATAGAACGCACTAATTGGCTACAAGCGTAAAAGTAAACAAGATCACGTGATTTTCGCCACATTGTCATTGGTTATGAGCTTTATACAGAACAAGTGAACGCGTAGAAAACACTCGTTAGGAGAATGATAAACAAGTGTTACCAGATTCAAGCTATAAACCTACAAGCAACTCTAACCATTTTCAAGTGTTTTCCGAATTGGAAATTGGTAGGATAATAAGTTGTTAAGTAAGTAATATATAACATGTTTTATATAACGTTTTAGATATTAAAGAGTGAAATACTTGTGTTTACAAAATATATAACATTTTTCTGGAAATATTTAAAGTTATAATAAGACATGAAGGGAAAAATAAATAGTAATGAAGAGTTATCACGATGGCCCAACAAACTCTATCAAGGAAATCTGGAAAGTCACATGGGGATTAATAAAACTAAGAGCAAAATATCTGAAAAGTGCATCATATTTCGAATCATTGTAAATATGTTCATTTAGGTATTAGTGGCCCAATATGTGTTCAGATCTAAATGATTATTAGCATCTCATAACCATTTTGATGTAATGATATTTATTTAAATAAAATTTATATATCCATTGTATTATATTACTGTGTTTGTTTATAAGCTTAAGCAATAATTAAGTCATAACTTTAAAATAAACAAGTAACAAAATATTTGAAAAGTACATCACATTTCTAATCAAAGTAAATATGTTCATTTAGGTATTGGTGTCCCAATATGTGTTCAGATATAAATATAACCATTTTGATGTAATTATATTTATTTAAATAAAATTTTTATATCCACTGTATTATATTACTGTGTTTGTTATATAAACATAAGCAATATTTAAGTCATAACTTTAAAATAAACAAGGAACAAAATATCTGAAAAGTACATCACATTTCTAATCAAAGCAAATATGTTCATTTAGGTATTGGTGTCCCAATATATGTTCAGATATAAATATAACCATTTTGATGTAATGATATTTATTTAAATAAAATTTTTATATCCATTGTATTATATACCTGTGTTTGTTATATAAACATAAGCAATAATTAAGTCATAACTTTAAAATAAACATGGAACAAAATATCTGAAAAGTCACATTTCTAATCAAAGTAAATATGTTCATTTAGGTATTGGTGTCCCAATATGTGTTCAGATATAAATGATAATTTAGCACCTCATAACCATTTTGATGTAATAAATGATAATTATTTAAATTAAAAAAAAAATCTATTACTGTGCTAAACTTAAGCCATATTATAAAACTAGGTCTTAAAATATAATTTCAATTTTCTTTATCAAATCAAAAGACTTATTATAAATGAGCAAATAAAAAATAGCAATCAATATATCTTATATATAAAAATGAAACTATGTGTGTGTGTGTTTGTGTGTATGTTTGTGTTTATGCCGCCACCAATTTTGAAAAACTACCAGACCGATTTGGCTCAAAATTTCACAGTTTATTCCTCATACTCCGGATCATGTTTTAAGATTTGTTCGAGCCAAATCGGTCCAGTAGTTTTCGAGGGGTCACGTTTTTTTGTTTTATACGTTGTCTTATACGTTTTAGCACTTAATAATGACGTCATATGACGTATAGTATATGAAGCTTAAATGTTTTATTGCTGCATAAAAATTTTCTTTCATATTAAATCAGGTCAGACCCGTTACCATATGAATGAACCAGAGGAATATAAACATTAGATTCTACAAAGTATTTTAGGTCATGGTTATGCGTTTATTTTGTAGAAGAAACTTAAATTACATTTAAAACTCAGTGACATTTCTTTAAGGCTTATGCTAAACTTTACCATAAATAAATTGCTTAGCAATTAATAAGTATTAATATGCTCTTCCCCAATATCTTATATATAAAAATGAAACTATGTATGTTTGTGTGTATGCCGCCACCAATTTTGGAAAACTACCAGACCGATTTGGCTCAAAATTTCACACTTTATTCCTGACACTCCGGAGCATGTTTTAAGATTTGTTCGAGACAATTGGTCCAGTAGTTTTCGAGATATTTTGTTTTATACGTTTAATAAATCGCCAATCAAACGCTCATGACGTACTGCGTATCTAAATGAAACTATGTGTGTGCATGTGCAGCATGCGTGTAGGTAGTGTTGTGATAAATGTAGTCATATGCTGTGGAAAGTGGAAACTTTTTACGATTTAAAACATTAAATTACATGGGCGTATGCAGAGGGGGGGGGCTGCCCCCCCTAATTTAAAATAAAAAAAATTTTCAATACAAAAAACCTTAAAAATTAAAAAAAATTATGTTTTGCCCCCCCCCCCCAATTAGTCACTGCCCTTTCTTAATTAGCCACTGCCCCTCCCTAATTAGCCACTGCCAAAATTTTGGATAGTCGATGACCTTTTTTTGCCCTCAGGTAAATTTTTGGTAAGGACAATTTTTGGATGTCGAGACCTTTTTTTTGCTCGCTAAAAAATTTTAAATTATTTTTTTTTGGTGTCAGGAAAATTTTTTTTAATTCTGCCTTATCCTAATTCAAAACCCGTGTACGCCCATGTTAAGTCAAAGTCATTTTTTTGCTTATTTTTCACGTCAATTATTATTATTATAGGACGGTCATGTCCCCTCCTGCGGATAATAAAAATACATATTTTATGGAAAGAAAGAAATCCCTCCTGCGTGGCTAAATAAATTGAAGTGGGGCTGGGCCTTGGACCCTCTTTAACTATCTGTTAAAAAATTTTTGCATACTAAACACTTACCAATTATATTTGATATATTCTTAATCTATTGAAATTTATCTATAAGATGATATATATTCTGCTAATACACCGGGGTAAATGGCAAAACAACGTTTGCCGGGTTCATCTAGTATATTAATTGCTATGCAATTTATGGGCTCGTTTTTGGTTGTCCGTTGATGTCCGTTGATGTCCGTTGTCCGTTGATGTCCGTCCGTTTACCCTCCAATGTATATATTTAATTAAATTAATATTTTGTTCTTGTTAATACCATTAATAATATGACTTTTTGACCGTCCGCAGGCTACTGACCATTGAAAAAAATGACCATTGGCCATATAAATCGAAATTTTTTTTATGAAACTGCCCGGGAAATTTCCGATATTTTTAAAACGAAAAGGTATTTTAGGAATCTGAAAAAGCTATTTTACCCCTGGCCGCCCTGGGCACCTACGGGTAAAGTTTCGAGCGAATCGGGCCGGTAGTTTCAGAATTTAGCCCTTTTTTAAACTAAAAGGAATTTTAGGATCCTGCAAGAGCTATTACTTTAAATTTTATTTATTTAATTTAAATAGTTTGTTAAACCCCAATAATTTTGACTGTATACTGTAACATTGATAATGTGACTTTTTGACCGTCCGCTGGCTACTGACCATTGAAAAAAATGACCATTGGCCAAATAAATCGAAATTTTTTTTTCGTTTTCGAATAGGTTAACATTGATAATTACCCTATATCCTTTCCTACAAAAGCCTATGCCTCTACTGATATGGGTCCCTGTGCCCCTACAAAAGTTTTAATTGCTATGCAATTTATGGGCTCGCTTTCCATTTTGTTTGTAACGCTGTTTGGTGTCTTGTCTTGTCTTGCACCGAATGTCTTGTCTTGCACCGAATGTCTTGATGACTTGCACCGAATGTCTTGTCTTGCACAGAATGTCTTGTCTCGTTGTTTACTTTCAATTCTTGTTAATTTAACTAGTTTTTGGGTTCGAATCCCGGAGTTTTTTTTTACTCTTATGATTGTTCTTGTTACTACCATTGATAATAAGACTTTTTGGCCGTCCGTTGGGTGCTGACCAATGAAAAAAATGACCATTGGCCAAAATGTGAATCCAAGTTTTTTTCGTTTCTTTTTTTGACTATTATGATTGTTCCTGTTACTACCATTGCTATTATGACTTTTTGGCCGTCCGTTGGCTGCTGACCAATGGAAAAAATGATCATTGGCCAAAATGTGAATCGAACATTTTTTTCGTTTTTTTTTGTTAAAATAAATAATTAACCTATGCCCTCCCCTAGTAGAGTTTAGCCTTTACTGATATGGGTCCCTGTGCCCCCCCCCCCATACAAAAGCCTAAGCCTCTCCTGATGTGGGTTCGAATCCCGGAGAGGCCAATTTTATGTTTTATTTTTTTTTGTTTAAATAAATATATTGTTCTTGTTAATCATTGATAATAAGACTTTTTGGCCGTCCTTTGGCTGCTGACCAATGGAATAAAATGACCATTGGCCAAAATGTGATTCGAAAATTTTTTTTTCGTTTTTTTTGACTCTTATGAATTTATATCCACTTTTACCGTGTCCTGGCTGCTGACCAATGGAAAAAAATGACCATTGGCCAAAGTGAGCATCAAAAATTTTTTTTCGTTTTTTTGGCTATCATTGACTTATAGAATATCTGTTGGTACTGACCAATGGAAAAAATGACCATTGGCCAAATTGTGAATCGAAATTTTTTTTCCGTTCTTTTTTGACTCTTATGATTGTTCCTGTTAATTGGTTTTAATGATTCGACAAATCACTACCTGAGAATTGGAGTGCTCTATCTGCAATTTTTGAAAATTTTAAAGTAAAAGTGCTATTCCATAGATTTTTATATATTTTTTCATAAACTTTTTATAAAATGTGGAAAACAAATTTTTTGGCTTCACTATTAAGGTTCTTATTTCGCTTAAATCGCGAATATCAATATTTTTTAGAATTGGTTTGCTCTAACTGCAATTACCCAATCGCAAGCGCTCATTTAATCACGTGAATAAATCGTCTGCTTTTAAATTTTAATTCGAATAATATCTCTACAATTACTTTTCACATTGTTTTATGTCAAATATTTATAAATAAACTATTTCGGATGAAGATAATTAAAAGTAATATAAAAAATATAGCCATAACTATTATTATAAGTATCAAGAGGATAAATCAAATAATTGTAAATAATGGTTGAAATTAGATTACAGGCTAAATTTGTATAAAAGATTAAAACTAATATTAATTTTAGGCTTTGTTCATTATTGCTCATGGAAAAAGATGATTGTTATAGCCAAAGCAAATTTTGCAAGAGATAGGAAAAAAATTAAATTTTTAAAAGAGAATATTTAAGATTATTTAAAAATGAGAGATAAAATTTTAACGGAAATATTTGTTTAAAAACAGATATAAATGATTGTACTTCCATTTGATATTCTTTTATATGTATCATTTATTTTATAAATAATACATTAATAGTATTTGTTGTAAATAATATGATTGCTACAAATTGGTCTAAGAAATTTAATTATATACTCAAAGATATTTAAAAAATTTCATAATTTACCTTAATGTACATAACCTTTATTTATCTGAAATTTAAAAAATCAATTTTTTTATAAATAAAAGAAAAAATTCACGTTTTTGGCTAAAATAATATAGATGCTAATAGTTTACACTATCAAACTTCATTTCAAGTCATATGATTAATAACTTTAGATTTTATAGCATTTCAAACTTTGAACTCAATTATCTCAGTTCGAAGTTTTGCCCAGATAGAGCACTCCAATTCTCAGCTAGCGAAATAATAAATGCGGGATAGCGATTAAGAGAATTGATGCCAACCCTTGCTTTTAATTGCTATGTAATTTATGGGCTCGTTTTTGATTTTGTTTACCGATGTCTTGTCACGCTGCCTCCGCGTCCGCAAACAACCTCCCTATCTATTTGCATTGGGTATATTAGGTTATCGATTTTTTAAATTAATGCATAAGAAAGAGGTGCCCCACCCCTCATCTGTGTCTCCCTCGCTGTGTTATTTTTTAAATCAATGCATAAGAGGTGCCCCATTGATAATATGACATTTTGGTCGTCCGCTTGTTCTATTATTGTTTCATTTTATTAATTTTATATAATAAACATAAATAAAAGTTGTTTACTTTTAATTGCTATGCAATTTAACTAGTTACATAATAAACATAAATAAAAGTTGTTTACTTTTAATGGCTATGCAATTTAACTAGTTTTTGGGTTAAAATCCCGGAGTTTTTTTTGACTCTTATGATTGTTCTTGTTACTATCATTGATAATAAGACTTTTTGGCCGTCCGCTGGCTGCTGACCAATGAAAAAAATCACCATTGGCCAAAATGTGAATCCGAGTTTATTTTTTCGTTTTTTTTTTTGACTATTATGATTGTTCCTGTTCCTACCATTGCTATTATGACTTTTTGGCCGTTCGCTGGCTCCTGACCGATGAAAAAAATGACCATTGGCCAAAATGTGAATCGAAATTATTTTTTTCGTTTTTTTATGACTATTATGATTGTTCCTGTTCCTACCATTGCTATTATAACTTTTTGGCCGTCCGCTGGCTGCTGATCAATGGAATAAAATGACCATTGGTCAAAATGTGATTCGAAAATATTTTTTTCGTTTTTTTTTGACTATTATGAATTTATATCCACTTTTACCGTGTCCTGGCTGCTGAAGAATGGAAAAAAATGACCATTGGCCAAAATGTGATTCGAAATTTTTTTTTCGTTTTTTTTTGACTATTGTGTATTTATATCCACTTTTACCGTGTCCTGGCTGCTGACCAATGGAAAAAAATGACCATTGGCCAAAGTGAGCATCAAAATTTTTTTTTCCGTTTTTTTGGCTATCATTGACTTATAGAGTATCTGTTGGTACTGACCAATGGAGGAAAAATGACCATTGGCCAAATTTTTGATTTTTTTAATTAAAAATTGTTCATTCAACAAAAAATTTCTCCCAACAATTCTGCAAATTCTTAACATTGTGATGTTTTATAATATAATGTTTGTTAGACCCATAATCACTAAAGGCCATAAAAAAATGTAATACGCAACTAGATGCAAACACTAAATCTAACCCTAACCCTTGCCTATATTACATTTTGCCTATATTAAATTTTACCTATAAATGGAAAATTTGTATAAATAATTAATTAATCATTAGGCATTGAATACCCCCCTATAGGCATTCTCGCCCCTTCCCACCCTTCTCGCCCATAAATTGCATAGCAAATATGATACATTTATACGAAGTACAGATGAGTCGTCCCCCCTTCCCTTCCCCTCTTCCCCTTCCCTTCTCCCCCTTCCCACGAGGGCCGAAGGCCCGAGTTTTTTATATATGTCATTAATTTTGATTTCTTTTGTTTACAAATTTAAAAAAGGATGTCAATCACGACATACGTCAATCAAAGTCAGATTGACACTTGAATCTGATCATACTTGAATATGATAACCTGACACCGGTGTCAGGTTATCATATTCACGTATTGTCAGATTCAATTGTCAATCTGACTTTGATTGACGTATGTCATGATTGACACCATTTTTGATTTTGTAAACAAATTCAAAATTGAATTAAATGAAATATATCAATTAAACTTAAACATATAAAGCTACTTATTTATAGTGAATCTTTTTTTATGGATTAGAAAAAATTAACAAATTTTAACCCCTATTTCTTAAAATGTGTATTTTATAATTAAATTGCTCAACCAATTTATTTTTATATGATCATTCTTTAGGTTTAATTATTTATGTTTTATTATATTAAAGGGTACTAAGACAATAGTTTAAATTGCATAATTATAATGAATCTTAATTTTTATTAATTTGTTTAAAAATTTATTTTTTGACCCTATTTTTTATATGTTATACAGCCATTTATTTTTTAAACAAATTCAAAATTGAATTAAATTAAATATATCAATTTAGTTTAATATATATAGCTACTTATTTATGATGAATCCTTTTTTATGGATTAGAAAAAATTAACAAATTTTGACCCCTATTTCTTAAAATGTGTATTTTATAATTAAATTGCTCAACCAATTTATTTTTATGATATGATCATTCTTTAGGTTAGGAATTATGTTTTATTATATTAAAGGGTATTGTTGCTTTATTTTTTATATGTTATATTATTACAAAGAGTTTATACAATTCAAACAAATGTTTATGAGTTGCAAAGTAGCTTTATTTTAACAATCTGGAACAAAGAAAACAATACAATATTTAAAAACAATTGTTTATAAAATAATGCTAAAACATATATCTCAAATAATGATAATTTTGGATAAGAGGGTGAATTGACAGCCCAGGTATGATTGATATTGGTTGCTTGACTAAACCATTAGATTGAAAGTGATAGACAGAGGTGAAGCAATGCTTTGTACCAGTTCACCTTAATTAGTCCCTATAAAAACAATTAACTTATAATTAATTTTTTACTTTTGGGAAGCCAAATAAACAGCAGGTCATATTAAGTTTGGGAGTCATATACAGCAATATGTGACCACATTGGAACAGCATGAACTAATTTAAAAAAATAGTTTATCATGATTAATTTACAACAATGCCCATTTTTTGTTTGGCCTTTCTTTTTAAATAACATTTTTGCTGGATATCAAATTTATCAGATATGATATTAGGTGCAGGGTATTGATAAATGTCATCTGCAAAAAGACTAGGCATAACTGAATAAGAATATTATAAAAGAAATTGTAATTAACAATAACTTTTTATTACTTTCTTAAGTGATGTTATTTTATTTGTAAAAAGTAATAAATTCTGTATGTTCCAAAATCAAATATAATAATCTGAATTTCTGAATCTTTTATAGAAGAAATTGTAACTAACAATAAATTATATTGCATGTATCAATAAATTTCTTACTTAAATTTGAATCTGGCAACACTTGTTTATTATTCTCCTAACGAGTGTTTTCTACGCGTTCAATTGTTCTGTATAAAGTTCATAACCAATGGCGATGTGGCGAAAATCCCGTGATCTTGTTTACTTTTACGCTTGTAGCCAATTAGTGCGTTCTATTACGCACTTGAATCTGACAATACTTGAATCTGACAACCCTACACCGGCCTGAGTCCGCTATGCTATATTAGAACCCGTCATCCAGTACCGGACAGTTGTTGTATTAAAGCAGAAGTCAGTCCGAGCCCGGCCCGCGGGTAAGGCTTTTAGGCCTGTCAGTGGGCCGGTCATGGATTGCTTAGAGGGAGGGGGTGTTTTTAATTTGTTTATAAATAGCACTATTAAACAATAATTTATTATAATTATACAAACCAGTGGCCTGGGCTTTTTATCAAAAAATTTTATTCGATTATTTAAAATATAATTTTAATACCTACGATGAATTTTTTGTTAAAATATGCACTAATAATATATTTAGTTTTAAATTTGTACTAAAAAAATATTACAGTTCAATTATTTAAATTTTGTAACCGAATTAAGCCTGAGACCATTTTTAAACTGAGGATATGCACCGGCCTTCTAGGCTTAAATGGCCCATAAGGACGAATTTTTACAAACCTAGTCCAGGGCCGACCCGTTGAGACTAAGGGGGCGTTTGTGATGACGCGCGAAGCGAAAAAAGCGAAGTGAATTTTTAAGCTAATTTATCAAAATCTTCATTTTTTTTATTAATATCTTTATATTCATCGTGAAATTTATCATATATCAATCGTGTTTATTGATAAGAGCGTAATTATCCTATAAACTTATAAAATTTTATAAAAAATACATACATACCAAATTCAGTTATCGCGCGAAAAGTACAAAATGATTTGTATCTTATTTTAGTTCGCTTTTTGCCGCGGGGGGGGGGCAAAAATAATCGTCTGCGGTTTCACTATGAACGCCTCCTATTTACAATTCTTATTTTCGTGATATATGATAAATTTCATAGTGAATATAAAGATAAGGAAAAAGAATGAATAGTTTAATAAATTAGGTAATTTTTACTCTCCCTAAAGTATCTAAAATACACTTAAAAAATAATTTACTAGACAATGTGGGGTATTTATTTTAATTTACAAAAAACTTAAGGTAAGTTCACCTTTTATCTAACACTTAAATATTTTGTTCCCTCTAAATAGCCTACTCAACGAAGGAATTAGTCAAAAATTTTAAAAATCATTTAGCCAGATTTTGTCTCGGGCCGGTCAGGGGCCTTGGGTCGGATTCACCCATCAGCCCCGATCGAGCCCGAGGCCCGATTAAATTATAATATTTAACCCGAGCCCGGCCCGGGCTTCGGACGGCCCGTGCATGGCTCTAAGTATGGATACATAGAACCATAAACGAAAAATATACTTTTAAAGGTCCTAATTAAGAAATAATGTTTATAATATTTAAGTTACTTAGCTTCTTTTCATCATTTAAAATCTTTTAGGTTATTGATATGAAATGAAAAAGCAGGATATTTTAAAGGAAACTGGAGAAAAGATGATTTTTTAAATTTTTTAATGAATAAAAATCTTACATAACATCAAATTGATTCACTCAATATTGCTAGGAGGCAAGGATGGGCAGCTGCCCCCCCCCAATCCAAAATTTCTTGTTTGCCATACCTAAACTGGCACTCTATAATTTAAATGCTGGCTACG
The DNA here is from genome assembly GCA_964036665.1 of Gordius sp. MW1. NCBI lineage: Eukaryota > Metazoa > Nematomorpha > Gordioida > Gordea > Gordiidae > Gordius > Gordius sp. MW1. The sequence goes on along the minus strand of OZ038526.1, from coordinate 34,923,997 downwards.
CCCATATTATTCCGTATAAAATAATCTCCAACATTTATAATATTAAATAATTGCTTGGGGGGGGGGCTGAATGGGCCAAGGTTTTGCTTTTGGGGGCCTTGACCTAAGAATGGAATTGATTTCATCGTTACGCGTTGTCCAGTATTAAATTTAGGAGCTAAAAAATTTAATTATATATTAGAAAGCGGCAAAACAATAATTTTTATTGACCATAATTTTACTGAATATAATTTTTTGTTTTAAGAGGGGTCGCGAACTCTTCCTTCAACCCCCTATTGCTAAGCTAAGGCCATGTAAGAATTTGCGGCTTATATATAAAGGGCTTAACCGGTTAACAATAATTGATATCCTTATGTAATAATAAATTTATTTTAATCGTTTTAACCCTTTGTCGAATTTGTAAATTATTTTCGCAACAATTTTATATTTTGTTACCCAATGTATTTTATTTATACATAGCTACGTTTTGATAAATTGGATAATTGTTTTTTAATTCATAAAATATAATTTTAATGAGATAGAAAGGGCAAATTAAGGTCCAAGTTAGTAAGCGTATAAAGTAAAACAATACCACATCAATTTCTCATTATACATAATTTTTTGACTAATTGTGTTATTTTAAAATGGGTCATTAAAATTTGGTTTAAATATTTTATTGAATCCTGGAACTTTTATTAAGGATGATTACAAGCATTCAAATTAAAGCATATAAAAATAGACAAAAGATATTTGTTATGTAACACTTCGTTAATTGAATAATTATCAAATAACAATGCAATCACAAAAGGTTACAAGTCGATCGTTTGATCATAGAAACAAGTTTGTTTTTGATACAATAAAAACATGTTTCAGCTCCGTTGTATTATCAGAAGTCATGTTTATGGTCAACACAAATGCACACAATGATCACACTTTAGGTTATGTGGGAGTGGACAATAAATAACATCCTTCTCCTTTGTTCTTATAAAAAGCGGTCTTTAATATCAGGATTTAAACCTTGGAATATTGTTTCAAAACATTATTTGTGAACTAACGGCAAATGCCATTGTGTGCATTGGTATAAATAGTCAAAAGTATAAACAACTATATTATAATTTTATTTTATCCTTATAAATTTAACTTCAATGGTTGACCAAGCAACTCAAACAGATCCCATCGATTCTGATTTAACTTGTGAATGTGAGGAATGCACCAGCTATTTGAAGGAGCTTGATGATAATGTAACGAAGACGCCCGAACCCAGACCTGGATGTGGAAACTTATACATGCTTGAAGTAATTTATATAAAATCTTAGATTTTTATATTATAATTTTACTTTTTTATCAGCCCTTGCCCGATTCCTTACCATGGGACAACCTCAACTTTGATGATATTCCAAAGCCCCATGTAACTAAGGAATCCGAGAAAAAGAAAAAAAGCAACTATTTTAAAACATGCACATATTGTTGGAGGCGTGGGCACGGAACTAAAGTAAAAATTATTTTATCCATTTCTCTATTTAACTTTAAATCTTTTTATTTGCAGAATTGCTATTTGAAATATCCACATCTAAGACCCAGAGACCAAGGATGGGATTCTTATGAAGTTCCTAACAACGTTGTAGCTCCTTGGGTCTATATCAACGTATCTTCGCCTTTTATTGATGAAATGCCTCATTTGGATGCTCTAACTCTAGGCAAGGATATGTATACTTCTCTTTTCCCAGTTCCTCCAGATTACCAAAAATCCCAATCAGAATACGAATATGAATTGATATTTATAAGTCGTTTTGTTTATTACGTCAAATTTTACGCCGCTATATTTCATTACATGTACCCTGACATTAAAATGACACCATGATTTAATAGAACAAATTTTTTACCGCGCTTCTTAGTTTACATTTAGCAAATATATTTTAATATTTTTAAATATGGTAAATTTAAAGTGAAAAATTTCAACTTTAGCTTAAGTGATAATAACAGAAAAGGGATTTGCCTTTATTTTTGTGGGAAATCTAGGAATTAATAAGAGTATCTATTTATTCTTAACCAACAATCTTACAATATTTATTCAATTTGATTTAATGTATTGATTAATCCAATCTTAAAATTTGCGAAATAAATTAAATTGATAAATATCACGATTAAAGAAATCTTATTAAGATTATTCACCAACGGCGTAGCGTAGGGAGTCCAAATGTGTAAAAAAAATTCGATTAAAACTAAATATACGTAATATCTAAAATGGGATTTAAATAAAAAATGCATTAATGAGATCTTCATTATTATATTTGTAATTATAAAAAGCATTATTGGTTAAATTATTTAAAGTTTGTGACATAAAAATAGACTAATAATACCATAGATTGTTTAACAGCAGATAATTTACCAGCAATTATAGAAACAGTCATTTTGAGGAAATTTTTAGCCAACTAAAAGAACTCAACGTAATTTATCATGTTCTATTTTCTAAGATTTTTAAATAAATAAATTAAGCTCAAATATAGCAAAAACTCTTAGTAAACAAAAAAATGTAAGGGGACGGCATCCCCGTCATGCCACAATAAATAAAATGATCGGGCAATTTTTGAAAAAAGCCGGCTTTCCTTATTTAATGAAAACAGGCCTAAGCTCCACTGACGGTAAAAGCCCGACGGTATAACAATCATCCCGTGGGCTCGTGGCCTAAACGCTTGTTGGGACTTCACTGCAGTGGATATATTTGCCAAATCTAACACCTCTTCCGACCTCATCTCTTCTACTGAGAGAAATAAAGTGGAAAAATACAAATGCCTTAGCAATATTATTTTTGTAGCAGTAGTGGCCACGACCCTCGGTAATTTAGGTCCCGAGGGCAGCCAATTCCTCGAACAAACAACAAAATAACCTCCATTACACACGATCTCAAAGAATTCTTTTACATCAAGCAGAAAATTACCACGGAAATTGTAAAATCCCATACAATCTCAATCCATAGCTCGATGCCAGCTCGTTAATCTTATATATAAAAATGAAACTATGTATGTATGTTTGTGTGTTTGTTTGATTGTGTTTATTTGTATCTATGCCACCACCAAATTTGGAAAACTAACAGACCGATTTGGCTCAAAATTTCACAGTTTATTCCCCATACTTTGGAGCATGTTTTAAGATTTGTTTGAGCCAAATCGGTCCAGTAGTTTTTGAGGGGTCACGTTCTTTTGTTTTATACATTTTGGCACTTAATAAAGACGTCCCTCAAAAACTACTAGACCGATTTGGCTCAAAATTTCACAGTTTATTCCCTATACTTCGGAGCATGTTTTAAAATTTGTTTGAGCCAAATCGGTCCAGTAGTTTTTGAGGGGTTACGTTTTTTTGTTTTATACGTTGGTTTATACGTTTTGACACTTAATAAAGACGTCCCTCAAAAACTACTCGACCGATTTGGCTCAAAATTTCATACTTTATTCCCCATACTTCGGAGCATGTTTTAAAATTTGTTCAAGCCAAATCGGTCCAGTAGTTTTTGAGGGGTTAATAAATTTTAATATACTCTTTACCAAATAATTACATATATGCTTTTTATTCCATATGATAAAAGATGCTTTTCCGTGTAAATTATATTATTGGATAAACTTATTTGGGTTACCCTCGAAAACTACTGAACCGATTTGGCTCAAAATTTCATACTTTATTCCCCATACTTCGGAGCATGTTTTAAGATTTGTTTGAGCCAAATCGGTCCAGTAGTTTTCGAGGGGTCACGTTTTTTTGTTTTATACGTTGGTTTATACGTTTTGACACTTAATAAAGACGTCCCTCAAAAACTACTGGGCCGATTTCGCTTAAAATTTCTTCCTTTATTCCCTATACTCCGGAGTATGTTTTAAAATTTGTTCAAGCCAAATCGGTCCAGTAGTTTTTGAGGGGTTAATAACTTTTAATATGCTCTTTACAAATTAATTACATATATGTTTTTTATTCCATATGATAAAAGATGCTTTTCCGTGTAAATTATATTATTGGATAAATTTATTTGAGTTATATCTATACTGCGTTATGAATATTTTGTTTTTAGTCAATTATTCATAAAGTGTAAGTCGGAGAAATTTTGTCTATTTTTACATTTTATGAAACTTACATAAACGATGAAAATAAATCCTTTATGCGCCCGCCATAAGCCAAATCGGTCCAGTAGTTTTTGAGGGACGTCTTTATTAAGTGTCAAAACGTATAAACCAACGTATAAAACAAAAAAACGTGACCCCTCGAAAACTACTGGACCGATTTGGGGTGGAGAGGAGGGATGGCGGGCGCATAAAGGATTTATTTTCATCGTTTATGTAAGTTTTAAAAATGTAAAAAGTAGAACATATAGATATTAATTGGTAGTTTTTTTCTTATTTAAATTTTTTTAATATTTTTAATAGGGCAAAACAACGTTTGCCGGGTCAGCTAGTCTTATATTTAAAAATGAAACTATGTGTGTTTGTTTGTATGTTTGTGTGTATGCCACCACCAAATTTGGAAAACTACCAAACCGATTTGGCTCGAAATTTCACAGTTTATTCCCCATACTCCGGAGCATATTTTAAGATTTGTTTGAGCCAAATCGGTCCAGTAGTTTTCGAGGGGTCACGTTTTTTTGTTTTATACGTTTCAGCACTTAATAATGACGTCATATGACTTATAGTATATGAAGCTTGTGTGTGTGTGTGTGTGTGTGTGTGTGGATAAGGGCTAAATTCTAAAACTACCGGCCCGATTCGCGCCAAAATTTAGCCATAGATGCCCAGGGCGGCCAGGGGTAAAATAGCTTTTTCAGAATCCTAAAATTCCTTTTAGTTTTGAAAATATCGGACATTTTGTTTTAAAAAAGGCTAAACTCTGAAACTACCGCCCCGATTCGCGCGAGAATTTAGCCGTAGATGCCAAGGGCGGCCAGGGGTAAACTAGCTTTTTTAGATTCCTAAAATTCCTTTTAGTTTTAAAAATATCGGAAATTTCCCGGCCAGTTTCATTTATAGCATCATATACAATAATGACGTCATACATACAAGGCTGAAGTTTTCTCGAATTTTATTATATTAAAAAATTGTATTTTTAGCAAAACAACGTTTGCCGGGTCAGCTAAAGCTTCTTTTATCATATGGAATAAAAAGCATATATGTAATTAATTGGGGAAGAGCATATTAATACTTATTGTAGAATCTAATGTTTATATTCCTCTGGTTCATTCATATGGTAACGGGTCTGACCTGATTTAAAGCATGTAACATACACAATTATTTTGAAATAAACTTCCATCGATTTAAAAAAAAGCAGGATAAAGAAAAATTTTATTTCACTCAAAATGTTATACATGATAAACTGAATAAGAAATAGAAATAGCGCCATCTATAATATATTCTATAATCAAAAAATTTTTTATTTGAAGTTACAATAAAGGGTATATTAACTCTTTTTTATCAAGATGAGCAGCTAAGACTTAAGTTTGTGGGATCGATATAGATTTTTATTTCTTAGATCTTTCTCCGTTTTTTTATAATGGTTTGAAAGCATATCCTTTCTATTTTCTTTCTATAAAACCATTGGCCCTTGATATGTATTATCCTTATTTAATTGATAAATTTATAGTATAAATATTCAAATTCAATTACTTGATTTTATTATCTTAGGGGAGACACTGATTCAAAGCGCTTAGCTGGATATGGTTTAAAGGTCAAGGATCGAAAAACGGTATACATGGAAATGAACGGTACAAGCACCCAATCGCTGGATGACTATCTAAAGTACCCAAAAGTAGACAGGTTTACAAACCTCGGCTCGATGCTACATCAAGAGGGAGGTTGCGCAACAGAAGTCAATGCCCGTATCCAAAAAGGATGGCTTAAATGGCGAAGTATATCCGGTGTAATGTGCGACAAGAAAATGCCAATATGGTTGAAGAGCAAAGCTTACAAATCTATCGTAAACCGGTGTTACTGTGAAACATGGGCATTAAACACCACGGAAGGAAAGCTATTACAAGCCACAGAGAGGAGAATGATACGGTGGAGCTTGGGGTAAACTAAGCTCGACCATATGACGAATGACTTTTTTATGACAAAAATAGGTATTCAACCTATGGCGGACATGATTAACGAAAATCGACTAAGGTGGTATGGGCATATACTAAGAAGGGACACGGATGACGTAAATAGAAAAGTACTGGACATGGAGGTACCGAGGAAGCGAGGAAGGGCGCGACCCTGTGTCGCGTGGAAAGGGCAGTTGATAAAGTTATGAAAACTAAAGAGATTACTCAAGACATGGCACTCACCCGGTCAAGATGGAAGAAACTCATCAAAACAAACCCCACGAATGTGGGACCAAATAACTGATAAAGAAGAAGAGGGGAGACACTGATAAACCAAATTACTGAAATGATTGTATGTTTATATATTATAACTATATCATATAGTTTTTAAATTAACAAAATTGAAAATAAAAAATATATTTTATTTAACCCTCGAGAGTATTTCTCAAAATCCCGAACGCGAGAGTATTCGTGGGGTATAACTCTACCCCATTTTTAAACTTCTTGTAACTTTTAAAGTATTCATTTAAAACCTTTGAAATTTTAAACATATGTTTATAAAGGTCTTAAGAATGATGGTATAAATTTTGATATAAATCTAATCAACATTACAAAACTTATTAACAATTTTCTGGACCCCCATTTTTATTTTGGTTATTTTAGAGCTTCCCCTTATTTTACCTCTTGACATTATATACCTTAAAATAAATCAAAATAAACGTGATTTTTTATTTAAAGGATGTTCAAGATGTATTAAAAACACAAATTGTAAAAGATATCTTCATATAAAAAAAATACATACATTTTTTCATATAGAAAAAAACTTACGTGAGAGTATTCGTGGGGTATAATAGAACCCCACGAGCCAAAAAAGCTGTATATTTTAAAAAGTATTAAGCCAAAACCTATGAAATTTTCACCTAACCTAGTTCTTGATAAAATATTAAGCTACTGAAAAGGCCAGATTCATTAGACTTAAATTGCGCTTTATATTTAAATTAATAATTTGCGTGCTGTACCAAAATACCCCACGAATACTCTCGAGGGTTAAACACTAGATGAACCCGGCAAACGTTGTTTTGCCATATACCCGGGTGTATTAAATTATGTTGGAATTTTAGGGCATATATGATGATAAAGCGGTTATTGAAGTAAAAATAAAATTTGATGTCTATATGTATGTATGTATAAGCCCCGATGACAAACAAGAGCTTAGCTAAATCGGCAAGCTAAGATTGAGTCCCATCTAACACCATTGGTGCATCTCGGGCCACGCTAACCAAAGGTTACGTGTTCAGTTGTTAGTAGGTAGTGGTTAATTTGTTAGTATACTAAAGCGAAGGTCAGTACTGTTAGTAAGAAGCACTAAAGTATAAGCAAAAGCGGACCATGCATGAGACTAATATAAGCATTTAAATATTAAATATTAAGGATACACTTCCTTGAGATTGCGGTAGGAGGACTTGAAGGTTTTCCATTGTTCGCTAGAGCGTCGGCCTCGGGCTCACGGATCGATGGTGTGGAAAGAAAGTCTTTTTACGATGTGGTTGGTTTGAGGAGCTACCGATTCTCCAATCAGATTGTGGTACACGCTAGGAGGCTCTCCATCCCTGTTTAGCTAGTTTGGGCGTCGGATTGGGGCTTTCTATATGTTCTACTTCTATTGTCCTATTTCCGTATACAGTGCAACGCGTACGAATACTTAAAAACTACTGGACCGATTTGGCTCGAACAAATCTTAAAACATGCTCCGGAGTGTCAGGAATAAACTATGAAATTTTGAGCCAAATCGGTCTGGTAGTTTTCCAAAATTGGTGGCGGCATATATATACACACACATAGTTTCATTTTTATTTATAAGATTATTTACCCGTCGTGAGGAAAAATTAATCCTGAAGAATCTAATTAAACAGTAATTTAATTAAATAATTACCTGAAATAAATTTAGAGATGGCACAGTATTTTCTTTAAGAAAATTTGAACTTCTATTGAATTAAAGTCGTGCTAGGTAAAGTGGATGCCGCATAATGTCGAGTTTCTCTTCAATTTAAATCCAGGGCTTATCAATCCAATCCATTTAATTAATAGCTCATCTAAATGTAAATCACAAAATTTAAAACAACTAAAATTACTATATTATGATTATATTGCCTAACACAAAAACTTAAAGCCGAAAGCTTGCTAAAATAATCTCGTACCGTCTCATTTTGAGGTCAAAATTCACGTTTCAATCTTGGCCCAATTTTTAAAAGTCTCTTTTCATTTTCAGTTTTTAAGAAGAGAGGGACCAACATCCAAATTTTTTTATTTATGGTTTATCATCAATTTATAATGTAGGAATTGGCACACTTAGTTTTAAATTTATTTTTAAATTATTAAAAATGAAGCATGTATGAATGAAACGTGCAAAACGATAGATAAAATTATAATTTATTTTGAGTATTGATTATGTATAGTTAATTATTATGCTTTTCTCTAGTAGTATTAACAATAGTAATTAAGAAATATAAAGTAAGTTTAAATAAGCCTTAAATTATTGTTTGCCTTTAATATTTGGTTAGTATTAGCATCTTTAGAAATTAAGATAGTTTTTTACAATCAAATTTCTATTCATTTTAAAACAAGCACTAATGACTTAAAATTTTTGGATATAGAATCTTTAAGTTGGTAGATTTTCATCTACAATTAAATCGCAAGTTAATAGGTAATTATTCAATTTTATCAGGGTAACCATGGGCGTAGACAGGCTTTGGATTATAGGGGGGGGGGGGGAGTGAAAGCTGTTTAAGTTCAATTAGGGGGCGGGCAAAACATAAATACTTTTAATTTTTGAGGGTTTTTGCATTGAAAATTACAACAATCTGTAGTTTATGATTAATATTGCCACTAGATTTGAACTTCAATAATTGACGCGTTATTTTATAAAAATGTATATTTATATTAATTCTTAAATTATGTACAAATCAGGGTATATATTTTTTTACTCCTTTTTTACTTGAAACTAGAAATACTTTAAAAATTAATAAGATTACAACTGTTTAAACATTTAAAAAAACGGATAAAAGAAAAAATATTATCGTTAATCATGTGTTTAATCTCTAATGTAACCAATTGATATTTTTATAATATTTAAATATGCAATTTAGTGAAGGTAAATATAGCCCTTAAACTATAATAAAATGTTTATTAGGTGAACTTGTTTTATGCTTCCACGGACCTTTATTATATGAAGCTAAGGTAGTTTTCTAATTCTAATTAATTTAATTATAAATTTTTAACTTGGTAGTTTATTTGATTATAATTATCTAAGATTTATTATACCTAATTTAATGATTTTTTTTATTCTTTTTTCTTCACGAATTATTGAAGTATGTTAAATCATATAGCAAAAATTTTTTTTTAATTTATTTTAACTTTATATTATAAAGATCTTAAAAACATTTCTATTGCAAAATGAGGAAAGATACTTTATACACTACAGTGGATGGAACAAAAAGTATGTTTAAATTACTGTTGTTGATGTGATATATAATGTTTAAGCTGGGATGAATGGGTTGGAGAGAATCGTATACTCAAAATCAACCCTGAAAACATCCAAAGGCAAAAAGAGTTAAAATCATCTATTGCTATAAAGTACAAAAATTTCTGACTCTAATAAACAAATTACCTATAATTTATATAATTTTTGAACAATTTTTAATGCTAAATAATTTGCTTTTAGATTTATTTAAATAAATTACTAGTATGAAAATTATTAAATTTTACATAATTCATAATTTATTTAAAAATTAATGCTTTGTATTATAGGGTAATATATATTTTTGTTTTAAACTTATATGGAAACATTTAATTGATTATTATACATTTAAGATGTAAAACCAAAAAGGAAAAACAAGCTGTTCATTTTTCCAAACTGAGAGGCATCAAGCCTGAACATGGTATTGATGTTCAATCATCTCCAGATGGCAAATTATTAAGCGAAAATAACCAAGTCAACCTCAACTCATCAACTGATGGCACCAAACCATTTGATTCTTTTCATACTTTAGATTCTTCAAATACTATTAAATCACTAAACAATAATTCCAATTTCTCAAACCAACAAACTTTTAGTAAAACCTTGGGTACAAGTAGTTTTACTGCCCGATATCTAGCTAAGAAAAAAAACTTTAAAGTCACCACGAATAGTTCTAAGCTGGTTAAAAAAGCTAGCAAGTCTCACTTAAACACATCCCAATCATCTACTACAATACATCCTAATAAGACCAATCGACCTGGAGTTAAAGGGATGAAAAAACGTTTTAAAATTACACCACAATTGCCAACTGATGAAAGTTTAAATGGTAGTGATGGCTTTAACCAAAGCAAAAGAGCTTGGAAATATGGGGCTGATAGTAAAAAAAGTGATTTTTATTATTTCATTGTCAAAGCTATGTTTAAAATAAATTATTGTCTAAAGTAATTTCTTTATTGTTTTTATTCACTCTTTGATTGAAATATGTAATTTACAAAAAGAATTAGCAAAATTGTATGTATGGTCACTTTTTAGCTAGTAGTGTACTTTCATATTTTCCAGTGTTGCGAATTTAGTTTTATTTTTAATATTATCTTTTTTAAATTTAAATATAAATAAAAATAAATTTTTAGATTTATGATTATTAATATTAATATTGTAGAATACTCTGTTTTATCAATCGAATCTGACCAGCCATCTCCATCCTACCCTAGCAAAGTAACATATTTTCAAACTATTTTCTTTTTTTCAACATTTTTGAAAATTTTATTAAGACCTGAAGCATTCTAAACTATAAACATAATTTTGACTTAAAATTTTTTATATACATCTTAATTGTCACTTTTAACTTTTATATATAGCATTCATCAATAACTTATCCATTTACTTATCTATTTGTAAATATAATACAATTATAATTTTTGAGAATCAAATGGAAATCGTTAAATCCAACACGATTTCCATACACGGATCAATGCCATTAATTTAGTTTCTAGCTCGTTTTTATAGTTTTAAGTCGTGAATGTAATTTTTTTTCGTTATTTGAAGATATCATTGTATATTAAATTTTTTTGGATCAATTAGAATAGTATAATAAATAATTTTTTGGTAAAAATAAATGGTATTAAATATCTTTTAAAATATTGTTTGTAACTTTTTGGAGGTGCCTTGCAACGTTGAAATACCACTCATCATACCCTATCCCGAACAAGACCATTCAGGCCTGTTGGAAGATGCACCACATTTATCCTACGTTCGTTTACACATACCCGACCCTTTCAAACCGCTTCTGCTAGATGATTGGGATTATGTTACGCGACAGCAAATGGTTTCCAAGGCTTTGACAAATTTATTTTTCCAATTTTGTGTTTAAAATTTATAATCATGACTATGGGCGTAGCCAAGAGGGGGAGACAGAGAGGGGCGGCTGCCCCCTCTAAATCCAAATATTTGTTGAACCTCATTAAAATTATGGCTAAAATTTCGAAAACTGATGATTTTGCCCCCCCCCCCAAATTATTATTGCCCCCCCCTCTAATCCAATGCTGGCTACCCCCATGGTCATGACTCATGATATTTGATTTTAAAATTTGTTTTGCATTGTCTAGAGACTAAAAGGTTTTGGGCCTCTACCTTAGTAATTTACAATATAGCTATAAAATGCTTTGTCAGCCCTTTTCCGCTCTCGGACGGGATTAGATTGATATTAATTTTGAAGTGGAAAAAATAAATTTTTGCTATTTTAGGGAAAGGAGTTTGAAAAGATATATAAGAATGAGCATGGGCATAGCCAGGATTGGATTGAGAGGGGGGGGCAAACTGATATTTTTTTGTAATTTTAGCCATAATTATATTAAATTTTAAGAATTTTTGGATTTAAAGGGGGGCAGTCGCCTCTTCCTGCCACCCCTGTCACGCCCATGAGAATGAGAAAATATTAGTAAAATTTTATTAGATATTGATCGCAATTTTTTGTTAATTAATATATGGGACAATTATAATTTGTCGCCAACCTTAAATAAATAAATAAATAATTTTTGTTTTTATTAGTTAATTCTGCTCCCAGCCGAAAAATCCATAGAGACCATTTTCGAAGAGTATCTCGGATCCCGCAAAACTTTAGAATGGCCATCCTCAAAGTTAAAATACGTTAAATTTTTGGTTTTTTTATAATAGACAAACCATCCCTTAGAAATATTAATTGGCAATTTATAATTTAACATATTAAAATTACGTTTATGGACAACTTTTGTCAGTTTTTAAGAAAACGCCAACAAAGTTTTTTATAGCTCTCTATTTGATTATTTAGCAACTTTTTTATATTCAACCTTTGTTTTATATTTAAAAATTTATAAATTTAGTAATTTATGGCAGATTCGATTAAAAATGAATGTAATGAATTTGCTTAGCAAAAATCACTAAATTCACATTTCTGATGGTTTAAATCATAATACTATCTCTAAAACCTAATTTCCGACCTCGGTTTGAGCATACTATATAGCTGAGGGTTGATTTTACTTATTAATAATAACACACGCGTCTTACTCATTAGAATGTTTTTGGCCGAAGAATTTGTTACCGCGATCAAAAAGTACTTCGATTGCACTATAGGATCTCAATTGCTGTACAGCTTCGAAAGACCTCAATATGCCGACGTGAGTTTAAATAGATGAAATTGCTTTATATTACTTTTGACAATAAGTTGTTTTTGCAGGATAAAAGTTTATTTGTTAAAAATCCTGAAACTTGACAATAACGTAAACCAAATACATAAAATATATAAAACAAAACGGATCAAAAAAAATGTAGCATCTATATATATAAAATTATCGAAAAATTGGCCAAGAAATCGCGAACCATTTAAACTGCATTTGGCTATAAGAAGAATACCAAGTCTTTGTCTCGGTAAAAATATGGTACGGAATGTTTAGACGGCTGGAAATGTCTTCCTTTGATAAATCAAAGGCATGCGCGTACCTCAAAGGAGGTTGATACTAGTGTTGTAAAAACAGCTGGGTTTTGTTTGGTCGACCTTAGTCGACATAACATAAACACACCAAAGGTTTGACCTAAAAACTTTTAGTCTATTTTCGCTACTAAAGGAAACATACCAAAAAATTGTTAATAACAAAACCCAGCCGTTTTTACGACACTAATAGGAACGGCTCTGGGCACCTACACTTTCAATGGGACTTACATTAGTTTGATGCTTATCGTCTTCGACATTTTACCGACTAAAATTCTAACACTTTAATGATTATTAATATTTTAGCCGTATACACCTCTCGTGGTTCCTTTTTATATTAAAGGTAGAAGAATCCTGTATTTATTGCGATCGTTTTGATTTTTTTTTCGAAAAAATTTGTTAATCTATTCACAGATTCTTGAGCAGCACTCTGGGGAATCCTTATGTCGCGTATACGGAGCCATCCATTTGCTCAGACTTTTTGGTAAGGATAAAATTTATAAAATATTACTCCTTGTTGTATGGCATTTTATATTAACCTCTTAGATATTTTTGATTTATCTAAATGCTTATATTTATCTTTAAATATTTTTGATAAAATTTTCTGTTTATTTTTTATCATCGTTGTCTTTAAATTTTTATGATTTTTGCAGTCAACCTATTTGAAAACTTGACGCAATTTCAGTTGGCCGAACCTCAAGTCACCTTTTTAGTCACTTATTTGAAGGATTTCTTTTCGTAAGAATTATTAAAAAAAATTTTAGAAATTGCTAACATTGCGCCTGCATAATATTAATAACATGGTATGCATATATTTTTTATTACGTGAGGTTGTTTAATCTTTGTTATTGGATTTAAGTTGTCTAACAAATTTATACTACATTAAGCTTGTAATATAAAGCAATTTTATTAAATTTGTCTTTATCATTGCGTCAAAAATAATATTTTGGCATGAATTTGCAAAAGGTTCGTTTGGATAACATAAATTGTTTTGCCTGAAATTAAGTTTCACACTTTTATACCGCATGTTTTATCTTTATTTATTCATATTTTTTTAGCTATTTCAATGAAAATCTCAAAATTTATATAAACGAAAGTCAATACGAATCAGCTGCGCCGGAATATTACAGGAAAATTATATGAAATCCTCAAAGCAAAGAGGCAATAGACAAATCATTTAATTTTGTATTATTATAGACAGTTGATTTAATATTATAGTTAACATCATTATTTTGTTAAAATTTTTCTTTGTATCATATATTATTTACCACTAAACAGCATTGTGTACAAATTTTTCTTATAACTGTTTTTTTTATATATATATTAAATAGTTGCTTTTCATTTAAAAGCGCCTCAGATACTCTAAATATGTTTTTTTGACAATGTAACTTTTTTCAAACGGCCTTCAAATCTAAAAATTTTTCTATTGTTAGATTATTGTCTAAAGGCTTAAACAAAATTAAAGTTTAATTTAGACTTGCTAATTTAGGCGTATGCCATTTCTAGCTAGTAAACAGAAGTGAGCAATTTGCGTTATTAGTTGTGCGGAACAAGAAAATTCTCGCTCTCGTCTTGAAATTAATGAGTCTATATCGAGACGAGACGATTCGTTTTGTTAGCTAGATCTCGGTATAAATTTTTTATAGTAAATTCAACTGTGTATTTATATTTTAAAACACATCTAAAGGTGTTAAATATAGGATAGTACGATTGGAAGTCCCAAGTGTAGTTATATTATATATTTTCGTGTAAAAACTAAATTTTACATCACCTAGACATGTGTTGCTCTTAGAGTATGTGAATAATATATAATATATTCAGCATATCTTTAAATCGAGAGCATTGAAAAATAATAGGAACATATTCGGCTTATGAGTTCTGATAAATTGTAAATATTAACGCATTTTTAAATTTCGTCGAAAATTTATCATTCCGCTTAATTTGATGATATTGAATTGGTGACTAATTAATATAAATAAATATTCAAGTTGAGCTACAGTGGACTTCCCGGCTGAATGTTGGTTCTCAAACGCATATATAAATATTATATGACACCCTAATTTAATCATGAGTCTTCTAGAAGTTTTTTTTGGTAAACTTATAGTAGCTCTTAAATTTTCAAACGTAAAAAAGGCAAATATTTGTCTTGCCATCTGCCTTACTTTTCACATTATTAGCTGGGGTTGGCATACGGAATTTTGTGGAAATTTGGCAATACTCTTAAATATACATGAGCATATGCTCTATCTTAAATAACAATACAAAAATTGTGGAAAATAAATAAAGGAATTATTTTTGGAGTATACAAAATAATTCCTTACATTACACTATCATCGTTTACATTTTAATTGTATATTAGTTTTTATTATGAAAGTATAATTT
Source organism: Gordius sp. MW1 (assembly GCA_964036665.1). Lineage (NCBI taxonomy): Eukaryota > Metazoa > Nematomorpha > Gordioida > Gordea > Gordiidae > Gordius > Gordius sp. MW1. The sequence continues at coordinate 34,908,595 of OZ038526.1, read as the reverse complement.
ATTAAAATCCTATTTTTTTATTTCAATAATAATAATAATCCAACTAAATATTAGTGTTGTAAAAACGGCTGGGTTTTATTTGGTCCCGCTTTCGTTTTAGTCGATTAAACTTAAACAGACCAAAGATTTGATGGTCTGCTTTTCTTAGTCGACCCCTAGGCTTAGTCATAATTTGAAAAACAGACAGATTCTACCCTTAGTCTTAGTTAAATCAAAGGTCGACCAAACAAACTCAGCTGTTTTTACAACACTAAAATATTGATATTCTTAACAAGTATATAGTCACACGTTATTATTTTTTGTAACGTAAGAATCTGCGTGCAGTTATTTTTTTAGTCTAGAATTTTAAGGTTATAGCAATGGACTGAAACTATTAAGCTTTATTCGTTAAACAAAGCTAGCTTTAGGCCTTAGCCATTGTCAATAAAGTGTTAATTAGTCCAAAACCAAGTGAAATATAAATGAACTTTTAAATTTTTATGCCTATTTGTATTTGACAGACATAATGATTACCCTAAAAAATATAATTATAGTTTTAATACTATTTATAGCTTTCTTAAAATTTGGTATTTTTTAAAGAAAGTTAGAAATTTCATTGTTTGCACTTAATGAAGTTTTTAGATAACAAAATGATATAAAATTTTTTCTTAATTTATTTATTTTAGAATAAATTTTATAAACGAGGGGAAATTTGAATTTAGTATAATATTAATTAAGAAGTCGAGACGAGTCGATAATTCTCTTAAAGACAAGACTGAGACTTTTTTAGAGCGAGACGAGATTGGGATTCTCATAATCGCCCCCGAGACATGATTGAAACACTATGGAAGGCGATTACTGAGTTTTACGCATTGATTTTATTTGTGGAACAGCATAAAAATTATGGAATTAAATGTGGGTACAAGAGTGTTTTTTTAATAAACGTTGACATGGTTGGTTTAGTACCTATATCGACATTAAATAGCAAATATTGCATCATAACTGCCGCGCGAATCGAAGGTTACGCTATAGCCAAAATCGTTTATTTTGTAGCCAATATTTTGAAAAGATTTAACCTCCTAAATCATAGCCTTGTAAATGGTTCTAATTTACGAGATAAGAAGCGCCCAAAAGGCTAAGCCAATGAGAGGAATGCAAAACCGATGGTGCGACAGTGACTATTTAGCAATCATTCGACCACGGGGTCGCAATTTATGTTCGTTGGCAAACAAAAAATAGTCTTTTAGATAGGCATCGGCAAAAAGTTATTTTCAGAGAGATCTTTGGCACTCATACCCATAAGTCGGAAGGCAATTATTCGCCTTTCTCTTGCCAATCAATCGTTGTATTCTTGAATGTATCATCGTTTTTAATATTGATTTGAGTATGAAAATACCTATGCATTCGTATTTAAAACTGCCTCGAGAGAAAATAAATATAATCAATATAGGTAGTTGATGAGGTGTATTTAGGGTGCATTAATGACCGAACGTTTCATGACGTGGCAAAAGATAAGCGACTTAAAGGCTCGACGGAATTTCTTGTTGTAGATGGCGTATATGATGGGGTTAAGAGCGGAATTCATGTAACCTAGCCACGTGACAAATACGAAAAGCTTGACGGGTATGCAATAATTACATAGGGGATGGATCAGGAATAGGCAAAAATAGGGGGTCCAACACATGAGAAACGCACCTAACACTATACCAAGCGTTTTTATAGCTTTACCCTCCTTTAACATGTTCCGGTTTGTTTGGATGTGCACGTATATATTACTTTCCCGCTTGAGAGCGACTTGTGGTCTTTTACATTTAGAAGCCTCCGGTTTTGTAGTTAATTCCTCTGGTTGTGTTTCTATCGCTTTTTCAGGATTCTTAGGAGATTCTGAATGGCATAGCATATTGGTCTGTGGAGTATACAATAAGGTGGAACCGTAGCCCGAGGAACATCTCCGCAAAACTCTTGAGTTGTGAAATTCGGTAGACCTCCTTGAATTTACAACAGAATGCGATGTGCTTCTTCTTTGAAGTCCGAAACTAACCTTGCCAGATTCGCTTTGAATATTATTTAATAATTGATTGCTTTGTATGAAATCGTTCTTCAAATCCGTTTGAATGTCATGCAATCTAAACAGTCGGTCATTCAATGTTTTCGTTTTGCTGCGATTCACCTCGCTTTCATTGTATAATATATTATCCTTTGCACCAATGTCACCGCAAAGTGACAATTTTAATGTGTCTCCACGTTTGATTAATTGTTTTTCTTTTAATTTGACAAGTGAGTTTTTAGTCCAATGACATTGACAGTTTTGACCTTCAAACTCCCGTAATTTATTTATATGGTTGGTAACATTTGCAGGGATCTTATCTCTGATGGTATCTGTATCATGATCATCTATTTTAGGTCCGAGCATTTCATAAAAACTAATGGAATCGGGTGTCAAGTTTATAGTGAACGGTTCGTTTACTACGGGTTTTTTACCCAAACAACTTGTCCATAAGTTTCCCATCATATTTGCCTTATTGAATTCGTGGCAACATGCGTTTCTATTGCTTAGATTATTTTCGACGGGATCTTTGAGATTGCAATCGGCTCTTATTAAACTTGTGACCACGTTATCGTTGGTAAATTGTAGGATAGGCGAGTCATACTCGACCAATTGAAACCTCAAAGCTCTAACTGGTTTCTCTTGGGAATAATTTGACTTTTTAGACAACGTGTATTGCTTGAACTTTTGTTTAAGACCTATGTTATTATCATTTAATCCTAATGTTTTTAGATTATTATACACTATATCGTCACTTGGAACTGAACGTCCCTTATTTTGACCGTCAAATGGATACTGAGGTGGTGAGTAGTAAGGTATTTCATTCAGTATGTCTGGTGTCGAAGTCAGCAATTCGATCGACTTTACTATATCAACTCGTTTCGATTTCTTGATATTTAGTTGTTGCTGGCTCAAAGTGGTATTGTACTGATTGAGTAAGGAATTTAAATGGTATCGAGCTATGCCGTATATTTTCCAATATACTAGCATGGTTATGACCATAGGAACGAGGAATCCACCTAGGAATACTGTAAGGGCGAATGAGGAGGACAATTTGGATAGGTAAAGACAGCTCTCGTCTCCTATCTGTTTTCCAGAATGATCTATATGGGCCTCTGATTCAAGATCAAATTTAAATCCGATGTCAGAATCGTGTTCAGGGTTGTGAGAGAGATTACCACTCCGACTTGCGAAGTAAGTGAAATAATAAGCTATAACGATAGACAGGGCCCATATTCCACACACCGCTATTATAACGCCCACTTTTACGACCTTTCGTATACGACCGTATTTAAGCGGACTACTTATAACAACATATTGTTCCACCGCTATTAGGCAGATATGAAATATGCTAGATTGGCACGAAATAAAGTCAAGTGCGACGTAGGAGATGCAATAAGATGGTGGAAATATCCAACGACGACAAATGAGGTCTATGGCGGCGAAAGGAACCACGGCCATGGCTACCAAAAGATCCGCCAGCGCTAATGACACAATTACTCCATTGCGTATTGAATGGAGATCTATACAAAACAATAATCTCTATATAATTTTAATTTAAAAGTCTAAGATTTATATTATATCACAAGGGAATGAATGTACAATATATCATTGAGATATAATGATTAATATTCTGTATAATTTCATTACATACAATGTTTAATTATATGCTACTCAATATTAAATAGTATGCAAATTGTAATCTCTAAACATGTTAGCAAGGTGGCTTTATTAATTATCTCTTCGGATTGGTAAAGATACTGGAGAAAGAGATTCCAATATTTCGGTCCGCTTGCGACTATTATCATGGAGAAAAGTGTTTTAAAATTGGAATCCCTTTCCTCCCACTTTATTTATCAATCCGAAGAGAACATTAGTAAAACCACATTGCTTATATAATGGATTGAATATTTCTGAGTATATTATAAACATGTTATATACTTTAGTCGTTTTTAACAATTTTAATTGATTGGTTAAAAGCTTGCTTAGGTACTCTAACTTACATAATGGTTTGTAAACCATTATGCCCCTAATGCTCTAACATAAGCAATTTAAAGCGTTAGTTTTAAAACTCAAGTAAAGTGTAAGGCTGAAGTCAACTCGTCTGAAATTTATTTTGAGAGTCAAGTAAAAATCATTTGCTTTTTAAACCAATTAAATCTTCTCATAACTAGGTCCAAAACTACATCTAAAGTTTGCCTTTTTTAAATACTAGCGCATTGGTACAAAACTGAATAAAAAAGTATGCATTTAACAACAAATTATAGTATGAAAAAGGTCTATTAGACTTTTAGTAAATGGTATGGTAAATCTAAAAAACAAAAATCTTGTCCCTATAAAAATATGAATATTATAACAAAGGCTTATGCGATAATTACTTAAAGCTTGTTAAATACGGTGAGGGCTACAGCTATTGATAGAAGCAGCTAATGACATTAGTTTATGGGGGGTATAGTTAAAATTATGTAATATTAAACCATTGACAAATGGCAGATGTTTTCAAACTATCACCTGTATTTGTGGGAGAAGGTCCCTTTAATAATTCAAACTAATAGAATTAGTGTTAGCATTGCATTGTCAACGCTGTTAAGGTTAAAAACATTAATTATCAAATTGGGATTTAGTTGTGCTCTACTAACCAATATTAACAAATCGGCCTGAACATTTTTGATGAGAGATTGCGAATTAATTTATATCATAAAACTTCTCCTTTCGATGAGTACAAATATCTTTGTTCATTCAGCTAATATAGAACCCCACATATATTTTTAATTCTGTGAACCTTCAATTTAGCTATAAATAATTTATTGAACAAGGGAAATTCAAATAAAAACCGTAATGGCGTCAGATCGATTATTCAACAGAATGTAATTGATGGAGCAAAGATGCAATAGTTGATAAAAGAAGCTAAAGGGTAGAAGACATGATGGGCATACAATCAAATGGATCACAAAACAATTGTTTGCGATAAGTAAACTAACTAAACGAAAGATTTTAATGAGATGGAACTGTTAGTGACGAACAGATTAAAATAGTAGGGTTATGATAGGATGAGGTCTAAAAAATTTGAAAGTTAAGGTTTTAGAAAACTGGGTTTAATATAAAAATGAGTGGATATTAATTGGCGAAGATATCATCTAATAACACTAGTCTTAAACAAATATCATGAAAGTTTAATAAATAAAAGTCTGCTACTCTTATTTTAGATAATATAACACACCTAGAGCCACGCATGGGCCGTCCGAAACCCGGGCCGGGCTCGAGCCATAAAGACCTCGGGTCGGGCCTGATTTGTCAACACGACCCAAAGCCCAACCCGAGGCCCGAGGCAAAATCTAGCTACTAATTCCTTTGTTGAGTAGGCTAATTAGAGGGGACAAAATAGTTTTATGTTAATGAAAGGTGCGGGTGGGTATTCTGAATAGAATTTTTTATAAATTTGCATTTTAAAAAAGTCGGGTTTGGGCTCGGGTCGGGCATGAGTAAAGAATATTTCGAGCTTGAGTAGGGCTCGGGCAAATTACAGTTTTGGGCTCGGGCCGAAGAAATTTCATTTTGCAGGGTTCTAAACACACCTAAAAATTTTAGTTACTAATTTTTTTATGTTTATTTAGATAAAATCATCTATATTTAAGCAAAAAAACATTAATGATTTAAAAGGAAGATTTACTTTTGTAACGGAGCACAGATATGACGACCATTAAATTGCCACATATCATAAAGGCGATGATGAAAAATATGGGAACTCCAAAGTAAAAAATTCTTGCATACTCTTTTCCACAAATTTGTCTTTCTTCAGTAGCCATTGGGATTACAGTAACTTCAGGGATAAGTTTTTGGGGGTTTGGAATGGAAAAATATATTGTCGTCACTGTTGAGGTGACATTCATCGCTGGATAAATATTCGAAAATATCGATTGTTTGCACTACCTATATTTAAAAAAAAGTAATTAAATATATGATGAGTCCATATGATATTATATATAGTTTGTGATAAACAGCTAGTGGTATAAATAACACTGGGGAAAGTTTGATAATAAAGGTGTAGCCTGGTTATAAAAACTTCAAAACGGAATCATAAAACTTGTTATAAAATCCTTAATTTTAAACGGGAAAAGTGTTAATTTTTTTTATAAAGTTCCTTAAATTTTTAAACACTCTTCATTGTAGCTGTTTTTTAACATATATTAGTTTTTTTTAGAAAATAAATGGTAGGGGATCTTTGTTTTAATCTTCTAGCTAATTATCTAAAGTGCTAATACATTATTTCAAAAGTATTTTTTTATAAATTTCCCGGTAGAACGCAAAAATAATTAAATTTGAATTAAAATATTAATGAGTGCCTAATAAGCGGTTTATAAGAAAATAAATTAATATACCTAGAAATATTAATTATTTATAGAACGTTACATTAAATTTTTAACATAATAATAAGAGAGGAGAAAATCTGTAGAGCCGTAACATTGCAAATTGATACAATAGCTATATTTTCACGTTAAAATATTAAATTCTCTTAAATTTAGATTCAAATTAAACCTGCAAAATCTGTTATTCTAATATATTTGGACATATACTCTAATTTTTCCCCAGTTAAGGTTTTTAAAATTTTAATTGCTATGCGATTTATGGGCTCGCCTTTGGTTGTCCGTCCATCCTGTCCTGTCCTACTTGTCATATTAACAATATTTTTTGCTTTCAATATAAAATACCGTTGATTATAAAAAACACTCTTAATGTTATATTTAAGCAAAGTATTAGTAACGGCCTTTGAGCAAACGGTGTATTTCAAATTCTTGAAATAACTGGGTCGCATTTTCCCCGAGGAATTAAGAAAATAATAATTAATATTTACAAATAATCTCTGATCTTTTTCACAACTATCATAATTAGAACAAGAAGATAAAACTTTTTGCTATTCAGTATTTTAAATATTATTTGGTCTTTTGAACTGTTGATGAAATTTTATCTTAAATATCAAATAATCATTATGTATTATGCAACATTTTAAGTCAAATTGTAAATATTTATATGCTTCAAATTGTAGACCATAGCAAACTTTTGGCTAGGGTCTGGTTTAAGCCCAAGCACAGCTCTGCAAAATTAAATTTTATTTGTCCGAGCCCAAATGCGACACGAGCCAGAACCCGGCCTAACATTTTTTTAAATTGTGTATTTTGAACGTATTCACAATTAGAAATTCAACTTTGGTACAATTATTTTATAAAACAATTTAATGTAAAAAACAGTAGGATAAATAAAAAATTCTATGTTACTATTTATACACCTTAAACTTTTCTAAGTTTACCAATTTAATTTTATAATAAATCTTAAATTGCGGTTTAGAAATAAACATGAATTATTCAGATATTCATTTGTTTTAATTATATAAATGATGTATGATGATTTGACCCGGGGGGTGGGTAAGGGTTGATTCTACATCTACATGCTTACGTACCATACCTACATTCTAAATAAAATTTATTTAGAAAATAATTATTTTTGAGTCATTTATTGCTTAAGATATTCTTTTGTCTCTGGTCAATGCTCACGATGAGCTAGCCCATAAAGCCCGACCCGAGCCCGTGCCCCTTTATTTTATAAATTTCATCCTAGTCCGAACGGAGATACTCCAAAGCCTCTGATGGCCTTGCAAGACGCATGCCTAGAGTACTAAATCTCTGCCCCGCCCCCTGATAAATTATTCATTTTGCTAAATAAAACTTTTAAAAATTTCAAATGTCTAATATTGAAGAAAGCTTAATTTTAATTAATTTAAAATGGTAATGAAAGCAATTAAAATGTTATTTCATTTCATTAATTTTCATACAATATTTCGCCTTTTTTGTTTAAATCACTTGTTTACGCTGCTAACTATTACATTTCGGCTTGAAACCTGGGTCCCAAATATTTTTGCTAATATTATCATAAATATTTAAATGTTATTTTGTTAAAAATAAAAGCTTGATCGTTTATTCTTAGGATTTATTATGTGTTGAACAATTTCAACAATTTTTGCATTCAGGATAAGGATGTTATATAAAGAGGGAGATTTTCTATTGTTCACAATTCAACCTGATTTATATCCTCAAGTTAAATTGACTAATTGCTTCAATAGGGACAAATTCAACACAATTATTTATATTATTTTAACGTTAATTAAAATGGTTCAATTGAAATATTAAAAATAATTAAGGTAATGTCACAACGACTTCCTACTAATACTAATTCACCTAGTAAGATCTGGGAGGAACGTAATTCCACATATATCAAATTAACAAATATAAAGTATGTTTCTTATAATTTCTTAATCTTTTAAAAGCAATACTTTTTAACATGGGCGTAGCCAGCATTGGGGCTAAAGGGGGGCAATAATGATTTAGGGAGAGGCAAACTGTTCATTTTTTGAAATTTTAGCAGCCATAATTTTAATAAATTTCAAAAAAATTATGATTTAGAGGGGGGCAGGCGCCCCTCTCTGCCCCCCCTGGCTACGCCCATGCATTTTAACATCAAGAAAACAAAAATTTCCAAATAATTTTGAATAAATTGTGATTATAGAGGCACATTAATAATTACTCTTGTTATACAATCACATACAAAGGTTCCAAAAAAATTAAATTCCTAATTTGTTTGGGTCTCCAATTTATAATTTAAATAAATTTTGATTCCCCTGGCTACGCCCATGATTTTATTGATCTGTAATAGTGTTGTAAAAACGGGTGAGTTTTGTTTGGTCGACTTTTGGTTTTAGTCGACTAAACATAAACAACAGGCTAAAGGTTTTTTGGTTTCATTATGTTTAGTCGACCTCTAAGCCTGGTCGAAATTTGAAAAACAGCCAGAGTCGACCGTTAGTCTAGTTGAACCAAAGTAGACCAAACAAAACCCAACCATTTTAACAACGCGATTCTGATTAATTTAAGCTAACATCTTTATAATATATATCAAGTTTTTAATATTAATAAATTTAAGGGATATATATATTTTCACCTTTATAATTGGAATGTATAATATAATTAATAATCTTCAAAATACCTTTTTGTAGAATAATTGTTTGAGGGTAAAGATAAAAATAATTTTAAAATATAATTACTCTTATATCCTTTACGCCTTTATGCCAGTTTCATTTTTAATTTTGGACATAAGATGGGCGAACTAAATTTTTAAGCCGTGATATTAAGTTAAAATAAAAGTTAGGAAAAAAATGGAGTAAAAAAATATAGGTTAGCAAAAAATCGGTGCCCTATCAACTCGCCGAAAACAATCTCGCCGAAGCTCACCAAGGGACATTTTCTGATTGGTTGTTTAATGTCCCCCAGCTTAAAATCGTCCCCATTCAACCAATCACAAATTTGGGGACCTTTTTTAGCTTGGGGACATTAAATTTGGCGAGATTGTTTTCGGCGAGTTGACGGGCCACCCAAAAAATTGTTAAAATGTATTTTATCTGGTATTGTAATAGTAATAGGTAAGAGGGGAGTATGAAACTTAAAGTGCTTTTATAATTAGTTAGTCATTAAATATGTTAAAATTTTTAATACTATATATACATAGAAAACATTCAGCCACTTTAATTTATAATTGTATATATGCTTTATATTTAAGGAGAAAAATATTTTTGTTATACAATTATTATTTAATTAGTTTATTATTTTATTGTGTATTATAAATAATCCATTTATCCAGATAACTTAGGCATATCTGAATAATTTTATTGATCTAATGGCATGGGTGTAGCCAGGTTTTGGATTAGAGACGAAATTTTTTAAGTTCACTTAGGGGGAGGGGGGCAAAACATAAATTTTTTCAATTTTTTAGGGTATTGTACAGTCAAAACCGTTTAATTGCAAAGCCTTGGGCCTGAAAAAATCGCGATTAACCGATATTTCGCGATTAAACGATGGAAATAAAAGTATGTGTACATTATAATATTCATTTTTTACGCTTCGAAATAAAACGATATTTTATATAATTATCTGGTTGATTTAAGGACTCAAAAATGTTTGTAAATATCGGATATTGTACTATTAAGCGATTTGTCAATAAACGATGTTTTTGTTAATATTATCGTTTAAAAAAACAAAATGGCGGTTAATTTCGCGATTAAAAGATTTTTGCGATAATCCGTTTTGCGATTAAGAAATTAATATTTTTTTGTCATTTAGGGGGGGGGGCGCTCACTTTGCCCCACCCCCCTCTGGCTACGCCCATGTATAATGATTAATAATTCAATATAATCTAATATAATTAAATTTGTGTTCTTTTGACTATTAAATTTCGACATCAAATGAATTCAATGTCAAGATCATATTACAAAATTTTTAAAAAGCCTTGTTTATTTTACAAGATTTCTAAAGAAATTATGCAAACCTGCCTATCCAATCGCGTGCTTTAATTATAAGGTTGGTAGCCAAGTTAATATAATCTTTTGAATGTTCTTTTTTATGTGCCAGGATCTGAAGCTCATTTAATATTAACATAATTTTTTGAATGTGAAATTTACATAATAGAATAAAAAGAAAACTAAAAGGACTCTATCTATGAATGTAAGAAGAAAGAATGAAACTTAAGAAATTTGAGAACTTAAGTTGAACAAATTCTATGATTTATTTTGGAATCATTTTCAATTAATAAGTCATTTTAATTTGTAAGTGTTCTCGAGCTTTTAGATTGATTTTTTTACCATTACTTAAACTGGTTTACAAACCATAGGCAATAGTAATTGTGATTGTGACAATTCGATTTGTAATATTTTTAATCCTCCGGCCATAAATCAAGCTTCAAATTCCGTGATTTATTAATTCTTTAAAATTACTAAAAAAATAAAGTATTAAAAACACTTTTCAAAATGTTAAAAAATATCTTATAAATCAATTGAAATGGTGATAAATTAAGCTAAATTTTATTTCCATGATTCATTTATTTAATAAATTTTTTATCAACTAAAAAGACTTTAGGTGTTTTTCTTTAATTTTATTAATTATGAAAAAATCAATAAATTTATGTTTAATAAAGTAAATATAAAGTAAAATTAATTAAGTATTCTAAACACTTTCAGTCGTAAATTTGTTGTTAATTAAAATAGAGTGTCTATAACTATCTTGACGTGCAATTTATTAAGCCCCTTGAAAGGCGCTAAAATAACTGTTATTTAGAAATTAGCCTAATTTTTAGCACAAATATTAATATAATTCTTTTCCTAAAAACACTTAAATTAAAACTTAGTATATAAATATTTATACATAGATTCAAATTATTTTCTCGATTTCAATTATAAGAAACGAGGGATTTTTTAGGAATATTAAAGGAGTTGTTTAAGGAAGTATTGTAAAAACCGCTGGGTTTTGTATGGTCGACTTTTGGTTTAACGAAAATTAACGGTCGATTCTGGTCTGTTTTTCAAATTTCGACTAAGCCTAGTGGTCTACTAAGAAAAATAAACCAAACATTTTTTGGTCTGTTTATGTTTAGTCGACTAAAATCAAAGGCCAACCAAGCAAAACCCAGCCCTTTTAACAACACTAGGGTAAGGTATATTAATATTTCTTGGGGGGGATACTTTGCTTACATTTGAATACCCGCCCTCCTGCCTATATTATCCTCACTTAATAACGTAACAAAATTGCCACTAAATTAAGAACTTACAACGTGACTCCTATATAGATTGATTTTTTTCCATCTAATTTTAGCTAGCCTAGCAAAATCCCAAAATTTAGCGCCAGCTTCTGAGAAAAGGTTCAAATTGATTTTCTTCTCTTTGATTTACATTGTCGTCTTTACGGTCGCATTAATATTCTAGCATTCTCTCAAGCCAATTTAATTAAACAGACTAAAGGTCTCTTTCCCCTCCCGTAACCCTTAAAATAGCTCAAAGAATTAATTTTCGAACTATGACATCACTACTTAAATAGGACGGGGTGTGCTAATAACAAGATAACAATATACGTTTAGCAATAAAATTTTACCTAGCTTTTTGCATGTTTAAATGTTTTGGATCTTAAAATTAAATTATAATTGAAAAAATGCTTTTTCTTTAGGGATACACCTAAAAAGCTTGTGGGGTAAACAGCTTAGATAGATATTGACACCACTTACTTCTAAATAAAATAAAGCATTAGCCAAGTGGATAAAATCTTTAGATAAAGGTTGAAATAAATGTTACTAATACAGAATATCACCGCAAATATCTGACCAGAAGCTATTGCCTAATAGCGACCAAAAAAGTTTAAAAAATTGTGAAAACGTTAATTGACCAGAAAATAAATAAATATTTTTTTCAGAGTAAAATTCTTTTCCACTTTGTGCAATTTGAGTGTGGCTATTTTAAATCTGAAAATAATTTTTAAGCCCTTCTTTTCTCAATTATTTGTCGTTCTTAAATTCAAATTTTGACCAGAGACAGAAAAGTACAGCAAGCCCGCTGCCCGACCACCTTGCCCGTGGTTTTGGATTAGGGGGGGGGGGGCAAAATTTTTTTAAGTGTTACTAGGGGGTGGTCAAAACATATTTTATTTTTATTTTTAAGAGTTTTCGTATTGATTTTTTTTTGTTATTTAGGCCCCCGGCTACGCCCATGAAAATTACTGTTTGTTGATATTTACTTATCGTAGTTCTTATCAAAAAAAGCGATAATTAAATTAAAAATTATTGGAAATTATGACAAAATTATTACTTAACAATTTACAAAATTATCCTTTTGGGCCGGACAGTTCAAGCAGCTCAAATAATTTGGGCATATCGGGGCGGACACTTAGTTAAATTTTATTATAAAATGGACCGGGCGGTGTTCGGGTAGAAAAATAAAAACTAATCTCACCTCTGATTTTGACTAAGCCAATGCCTCAATCTTTTTTTATATTAAATAGTCTTTTTCAATAAGAACCTTTAAATGTTTTTAGATAAAAATGAGTTTAGTTAAAAATGAAGATATTATATTTACCATAAAAACATATTTTGAAAATACAAGATTTTAAAATGTAAAAATTCCTTATATTATATTACATAACAAAAACGTCTAATAAATTTTTTTCGTACTTTCTAACGCTAAAATCAAGGAGGGGGGGGCTATTGAATTGGATCAAATGTTTTTCTTATCATATATGGTTATAATTAACATTCTTTAGATTGGGAATGTTTTATATTTTACTTTCTCCTATGCAAAAATCCCTAGACTGCTTTGTATAAACATAGTTAAAAATGATTTTAATTAAATTATTAATTGCTATGCAATTTATGGGCTCGTTTTTGGTTGTCCGTCCGTCCGTCCATCTGTCTGTCCGTCCGTCTGTCTGTCCGTCCGTCTGTCTGTCCATCCATCCCTATCTATGCATTGGGTATATTAGGTTATCGATTTTTTAAATTAATGCATGAGAAAGAGGTGCCCCACCCCTCATCTCTATCTCCCTCGCTGTGTTATTTTTAAAATTAATGCATAAGAGGTGCCCCACCCCTCATCTCTATCTCCCTCGGTGTGTTATATATAAGATTTGTTACATTATCTATTATATAATAAACATAAATAAAAGTTGTTTACTTTTAATTGCTATGCAATTTAACTAGTTATATAATAAACATAAATAAAAGTTGTTTACTTTTAATTGCTATGCAATTTAACTAGTTTTTTAGTTAGAATCCCGGAGTTTTTTTTGACTCTTATGATTGTTCTTGTTACTAACATTGATAATAAGAATTTTTGGCCGTCCGCTGGCTCCTGACCGATGGAAAAAATGACCATTGGCCAAAATGTGAATCGAAATTATTTTTTTCGTTTTTTTTTGACTATTATGATTGTTCCTGTTCCTACCATTGCTATTATGACTTTTTGGCCGTCCGCTGGCTGCTGACCAATGTTATATAATAAACATAAATAAAAGTTGTTTACTTTTAATTGCTATGCAATTTAACTAGTTTTTGGGTTAGAATCCCGAGTTTTTTTGACTCTTATGATTGTTCTTGTTACTATCATTGATAATAAGAATTTTTGGCCGTCCGCTGGCTCCTGACCGATGGAAAAAATGACCATTGGCCAAAATGTGAATCCGAGTTTAATTTTTCGTTTTTTTTTGACTATTATGATTGTTCCTGTTCCTACCATTGCTATTATGACTTTTTGGCCGTCCGCTGGCTCCTGACCGATGGAAAAAATGACCATTGGCCAAAATGTGAATCCGAGTTTATTTTTTCGTTTTTTTTGACTATTATGATTGTTCCTGTTACTACCATTGCTATTATGACTTTTTGGCCGTCCGCTGGCTCCTGACCGATGGAAAAAATGACCATTGGCCAAAATGTGATTCGAAATTTTTTTTTCGTTTTTTTTGACTATTATGATTGTTCCTGTTCCTACCATTGCTATTATGACTTTTTGGCCGTCCGCTGGCTGCTGATCAATGGAATAAAATGACCATTGGCCAAAATGTGATTCGAAAATTTTTTTTTCGTTTTTTTTTACTCTTATGAATTTATTTCCACTTTTACCGTGTGCTGGCTGCTGACCAATGGAAAAAAATGACCATTGGCCAAAGTGAGCATCAAAATTTTTTTTTTCGTTTTTTTGGCTATCATTGACTTATAGAGTATATGTTGGTACTGACCAATAGAGAAAAAAAGACCATTGGCCAAATTTTTGATTTTTTTAATTAAAAATTGTTCAAATTTAACGAAAAATTTCTCCCATCAATTCTGCAAATTGTTTTATACTATAATGTTTGTTAGACCCATAATCACTAAAGGCCATAAAAACTAATGTAATACGCAACTAGATGCAAACACTAAATCTAACCCTAACCCTTGTCTATATTACATTTTGCCTATATTACATTTTGCCTATAAATGGAAAATTTGTATAAATAATTAATTAATCATCAGGCATTTAATACCCCCCCCCCTATAGGCATTCTCGCCCCTTCCCACCTTTCTCGCCCATAAATTGCATAGCAAATATGATACATGAACGGTGGCCTCCCCCTTTAAATTTAAAAATCTAAATTTATGACTAAAATTTCAAAGAATTATCATGCCCCTCCCTAAATCATAACTTCTCCCCTCTAAATCCAATTTTGGCTACACCAATGTAGTTAATATTTTAAAGAGAATATTGAAAGATTTTAGCGAATTTTTAATATAAAAAGCTTTGAGGGAATTATATTGCTTCCTTTATCTACTTTTAATAAATAATTTTCATATTTTTGGTTTAAAAATGAGATTTTTTTAATAGGGTAACAACCAATGTTATATTTAAATAATATATACTGTGCAAAATTTAACATTGCAACCTCTCTGTAGCATATTTTGAAAATGTAGCTTAAATTAACATAATTTTAATAGTTTTTAACTGCTTCTATTTTAACTACCTGAAAAATAATAATTTATAAAATTAATAGTCCATGAATAATTTAGATTTAAAGCAAGAAAAAATTTAAATTTAAATTGAAAAATAATGTTATTTACCCCAATGGAAGACCATGTAAAAAACGAAGTCTCGAATTTGATGTTATAACCAATTGAATGAGGCAACTGGCATATCGATCAAAATAGGAATGTATTCCAACTATTTCCGATAAAAATTGGTAATATTTGGACACTTAAAGAAAGTTATTTTAAAACTTAATATCAACCACATTTGAAAATTTATTTGAGCAAATATTAAAAATTAAATAAAATTGGTATCAAAATGACATAGTGTGTGTGCGTTACGAAAACTACAAATAAGCTCGACCGCTCATTAACGGCTTTAAAAAATCCCTTTGACTTCCAACCATATTGCGACCGTTTCACCACTGGAATTTGACTTTTCAAAGCCTTTGTATTTTTGCTAACATTCACATTTTAGAGACTTTAAATGTTAAAATTATAGTTGAATATCGTAAAAATACATGAAGAAATTAGCTTCAACTTCCTGTAATATAATATTTTTATGTCGGTAAAACAGGGGGTGGAACTTGATTTAAAATCCACACTATTTAGCACGGTTAAATGAAATTGAAGGGACTGCCCCCTTTAAGTGAAAATTAAAATTGGGGAATTGTTAGGATTTTAAGCAAAACCATCTGGAGATCTGACAATTGCAGATCATTTCCAATATTTTCTAAATCGAGATTCTTATAATCTAAGATCTAATTTGCATTTTTATCCGTATATTTCGATCGTACAAATATAGTTATTGATTTTTGGATTTTAAAATCTAAAAGATGTAAAAATTTAGTAAACAATATTGTTTGCACCTTAAAGATAAATAGACGAATGTGAGCTATATTTAACACAATTACAACGATGATAAGTGACTTAATTTAAAAAATCATGTTTGACAAATATATAGCTAACACTATAATATTTGTAAAAAATTGTAGTTTTTAGATTTTTTCAAAACAAAATACTTAAGGAAAGAAGGATGCGCTGGGATTTTCTAGCTGGTAATTTATGGGAAGAATTATGATGATTTATGTTTATTTGTGAATATTATTGCGGGGTCAATATAACTATCTTAAATATATTGTGGCAAAGGGGTAATCGATAATATCAATATCTTTATAGCTAGTCTGGGAGCAAAAAAATTGTGATAACCAGTATAAAAATTATAATTTTGAATTTTATTCATCAATAATTTATGTTAATCTTTTCAAATTCATTAATATTCATAGCTATTTTTTTGGTTAGCGACTTATTTAATATTAACTATAATAAATTCGTAATTATATAAAATATAGAAAATATTACAAATTAATTAATCAATGTGATATATTGATTTGTATTCTTATTATTGCAAAAAATATTGAGCTCTTTACTTTTTAATTTAGGATATAGACACTAGTCGAATATACATTATTTTATAGAAAAAAAGTCTTACAAGGTTAAATTGGGGTTAAAAACGTGAAATTTTTTTTGAATCCGGTTAAGTTCTAATTTGGGGAAAAAAATGTCGGGTGGCGTTTATCTGTTTCAAGAGTCTTATTACCTATGCGATGAAATAAAGTTATTTGCACATTTATGAAATTTTAAGCTTGTAGATGGACAAAAATCAACTTTGTAATTGTTTGTTAAGACACTACCCGGTTAAACTTGTGAAATAATGCAAATTGGCCACGACTACAAATAAAACAGGTATTACAATTTTCAAAGAATTGAGTATTGTTCAAAGGATCATTAAGCAATGCCATGTCAAGTGGAAAAAACATAGCTAGAAGCATCAAAATTACCAACTCTAGAAAAATGCTCCTAACTTTATTAATTTCTAAAAATAGCGATGGATTTATTTTAGAGCTTTAGTAAAAATAGAAATTTTATTTAGACACCCTATGCCCACTTTAAAATGCTATTAAATCAAGTTTTATGCAATCAGCCAGCCTTGTGTAAAAAATGTTTGCTAGTCAGACTTTAACTCCGAAACAATGGCTTTTCTAAGAAGGCTGAACGAATTTTATAAGATTAAAGATACGTTAGAATTGAATAAAAATTAATAATATAAAACTTTATTTAATAACATGCTTTCACATTTTTAATAAGTTATTTAAATTTAGTTAAAAAAATCTAATTAAATTGTTTTGATAATGCCGCTAGTACATAATTTTTGAATTTAGGAGGTAAACCCCAAAACTTTATTGTTTTAAGAAGGAGGATGATTGGCTTAAATCCTGCTTTAATCAGGTTCAGGTTGAAAAAATGGACTTTGCTTCTGCAAAGTCAACCTCGTGCTAAGTTGCCATTTCAAGACATTTTGAGAATAAAATATAGCCGCTTAAACATATATTTTATATACCCATTTAGCAATGTTTTCTAACAATAAGCGTTAAATATGTATTAGGTGGAAGGTGGATATAAAAGATTCTTCCCCTATGAAAAAACCTCGCCTATAAATAAAAAAATGCTTAGCGCTTACTTTTAATAATTTTCTAACTTATCTTAAACTGAGGTTTTTGTTGCTCTTAGTAAAAATAGATTTGGGATCCAACTTCTTTTATCCCTGCCAAAATTAGGGAATTTTTGTGTTGGTTTAAACATATTTTATTAAGAACTTGCAGCCTCCATTAATTGAATTTCAAGAATTATTTATTAAAACATTGAGTTATTTATGGGCAAGACACGGGGGAGCTCACAAAATGCACTTGCATTATAAAGGATATATTTAAGTGTTGGACTTGGTTAATGTATGCACATATTATCGTTAATTGCCAAATAAAATAGATTACGTAGATAATTTTAACTTTATAAATAAAGCAATATGTTTTTAATTATCATTGTCGTGATAAACCATAACTTAAAATAAGGTATTCATTTTTTAAATACCTTAGAGATAAATAAATTTTTATAAAAATTTTTTTGATTAATATTTACTAAAATTATACAACCAATTGAAAATTTAAATTTAGCATTTTTATTTTATATTGCCATTTAATGATTGAATCCTATGGAACTAATAGCTTTTATATAAAATTTTAAATATTTCTAATAGCTCTAAGCCATTAGGATAACATTTTAATTTTATTAGCTATTCACCATAACCGTAGGTCAATCTCGGGTGAATGGGCTATCTGGCGATCTGACGATTTGACTGGACTTTTTAACAAATGTAACTAAACGACATTACAAATAAAATTCGTTAAACTTTAAAAAAACAAGTGTTAATATGCCCTTATGTAAGTAGATTCAATATTTAGTTTTATTATTAATTATGAATTCCATATATTGTTTATTATATTTACAATAGACTTTTATGTTAATAGTTTAATGTGTTTATTAATTATAGTTTACATATTTTTTAGACAAATATCATCTGGTCATTTGAAAAATAGTAAGACAATGGCTTGACTCACTTCTACAAGCTACAATGACAATATATACTGATTTTGTCAAAAAACATCATGATCATAATAAACTTAATAGATTGTTCAAACTTAGTGTTACAAATCATAATGAAATTACTTCACCAAGCACCTTGTCTGATGATTCGATATCAAGTGAAGATCATTTAAAGGAAGAAATTGAACCATATGAATCTAATTTAATTTATGGCAAAGATAACACTTCTATATGCAATCAAACATCTGACTCTACCAATACTTATAGCAATTTAATAGGGTGGACAGCCCCTGATGAAATTTTCCCTATAATTTTTGAACCAGTTTGTGAAGAAATTAAAGTGGATAATAATTTAGATTTTTCAGAAATTAGTGATATTACAGTAATAAATCCAAATGAGACCCTTCCACAGGATTTAAATATTGACCCTTTATATAACAATAACTCCATAGCTGATTTAACAATTTCAATATTATCGAGTGATGAGGAATGCATGTGTCTTTCTGATATTAAGCCTTTTAATTTAAAAATAGCTAAACCACCCCTTACGAATCCAACAACAAATTCAAGGGCTTCTAAAAAGGTATCAAAAAGGACAAACAAGTATATACAGAATAAAGGTTTGCACAATCAAAGGAAAGGTAAAAGCAATTCTTTACAAGAATTATTACATTCGATTAGGAATGACACAAATGAATTACTGAATTGTCCCCTTACTTCACCCATTGCCATCGCCCAAATTGAAGAAAATTCTAAGAGGCAAAACCCGCGCACAACTAAAAAATCTCTTTCAAATCTTAATTTTGAAGTTTCACACATCGAAGAGGATTTCAACAACGACGAAATAATATGCGAAGCCATCCCCTCCATACGTTTTATGGTGAGGTTTATGGGAAACAACAACAAGATATACCCTCTCGATATTAAAAACAACGAACGCATGGAGAAACTTCTCGAAGCCATCTGTACCCTGGAACCTTCTTACAGTCCGCACGACCTCAAACTTCAACGCCGAGATCAAGATGTCATATTGTTTCAAACGCCCGAAACATTAAAGTTAGCACCCGGAACATTTCTCGAATGCTTGGAAATACCTGGGAGATCGGGTATACAACCCCAAGCTTCTACTTCGGCAGCCTATTTCACTTCCCACCTAAATCCCTTGAATGCGGAAGCTGGTGGTCAGGTTGAAATTTGTGATGGCATGCAGCATATAAAACTCAAGGTTCAATATATGCCTTCGAATAATGAGACTAACGAGGCCGGCTTAAATAAGGCGGCCAAAGTGCCTAGAGCAGCTCTAGAATATGAACGCTCCATGGGACTTGGGCAAAAATTATCGAAATTAGTAGAAGCTTTTTCGGCTTACGCAGGTCTTAACCCGAAAAAGCTTAAACTTAGTTTCGATGGTTCAACCCTTGATTTAGAAACAACCATCGGTGAAGCGGAACTAGAAGACGGCGACGTTTTGGATGCCCTTTCAGCTTGACGCATCTTTCATTTAATATACTGACAATGCTCCAAATGATTTTTACTTTACATTAATATAATATTTCCAAAATCCATGTACACCTTTGAATATTATAAAATTTATAAGCCAATATGCTTTAAAGCTAATTCATGTAAACTTGCAATAAATAATCTTTATTTGTATGTATGCGTTTAATTGTTTTTTGCCATTTTAATATGAAGGGGTTTAGCGACCGAGCTACCTGTTTTGTGTGTTAGTGTAAAATTGTTTTTTGTCGTTGCTTTCACGGAATCAGCAAAAGACAACGCGTCGATTTTAATTTTTTGTATTTTAAATTTTTAACAGACATACAGAATTTGCAATTTATACTTTGAGCTTTAAAAACTTAATTTGATTCTAATCTTTTAAACGTGTTTAAAATAGGTCCACAAGAAAGAACAGTCAGGAAACTAATTTTGTAAGTTTTTGGAGCATTTTAGACTCAATTTACTTCTTAAAATAATTTACAAAATTCAATATTGGTTGCATTTCTTTTATATAAATCTGAGATTCAAGCTTTCATAGAGGTAAGTTCATTATGCACCACCGTGTTCCTAACAACTTACAACATCGTTAAGTGATAGATGTTAACTTGTTTTCAATTTTAAATCATATAAAGCTAGTGTTATGAATGAACGCGTTCAAATTTTTTGAAAAAATGAACGGTCCTTTTTTTGGTGAACGTGAACGCGTTCCTTTTTTTGATGAACGCGTTCGAATTTAACGCTCGTTCAATTTTAAAAACCCTTTTTTATTTATTCGAAAAATAATGTTTAACCCAATTTTGTAACAAAAAAATCATATAATTTTTAATCAGCTGTTTTGCCTTTTTCCTATTACCTATTCCGAAATACTTTTAACATACCATATCGTGAAGATAAGATTAAAGTTTATTAATTATATTTTAATTTATAGGTTTATGGATAATCATATTAAATCGTCGTCATCTTCAGATTATTAAAAATCAGCAGATGAAATGACATTGCCATGGCCAAAATATGATAAATATTTTTCACATTTCATATAAAGGACCGAATTCAATAATTAATAAATGTAAAAAAGAATAAACTTTTAGTTTTATTTAAAAAAGGGTTTGAAACCCCTGGAATTGATAATGAAAGAATTGTAATTCCGAAACATCGTTTTTTTGACGGGGAAGTAGAGGGCGGATTGGAGGATGATATCTTACCCCAATTTTTTGAAGCGAGGGACAAAACATTAAATGTTTTAATAAATTTTCTACTTTAAAAGATTTGTTTATTATGTACAATACTCCAATTCCCTCATCTGCCCCTGTGGAGCGGGGTTTTAGTGTAGCTTATGCTGTATTAACTGCCAAGCGTTCCTGCTTATCCGACGAAAATTTTGAAAAACAATTATTAAAAATTAATAAGAAATTTTATAAATAAAAAATCTTTATATTCGCTCTATTATATTATATTTATAATTATATTATCGAAAAAAAACTATTATTTTTTATCATGGCTAATATATCGTGTTAAAAAATATAAGACATTTATTTATGTTAAATTAAAAATAAAATATCATAAAATTTGGAACGAACGTGAACGCGTTCCTTTTTTTGAAAACGAACGTGAACGTTAACGCGTTCGGTTTTTGCCAATGAACGTTGAACGCGTTCGTTTTTTTAAAAAATGTTTACAGCACTATATAAAGCTGTTAAACATTAGCACTATTTTCAAGTGTTTTAAAAAAAAAGTGAAGAATTTTTATTAGCTATCAATTGAAAGGTCTACCATGTTTTTGATGATATCCATGGGCGTAGCCTGGTTTTGAAATAGGGGGGGGGGCAAAACGTTTAAAAGTCCAATTAGGGGGGGGGGCAAAACGTAAAATTTTTTAATTTGTAAGAGTTTTTGCATTTAAATTTTTTTTCGCTATTTAGGGGGAGGGGCAGCACCCCCCCCCCTTGGCTACGCCCATGATGATATCCCACTCACCACTTTTAGCACACCCTTGCTTACTTACTAATACGACATTTTGGGCATGAATTAACTTTTCCACAATTAGAATATAAGTCTCTCAGCATAATTTATATCGTCAACGATTGTCAATTAAATGAATTTAATATTTATAAAGTTAACATCTTAGATTTATGAATTTTAATGTAATACTTATTATATGATTCAATTAGTATATATACCTTTATGTTTTGACGTTAATTCAGAATTTTAATTTGGCTTAAGAAAGGTAAAGTATATAAAATAAATTTTAATGTTTTAGCTAAAAACGTCCTACCTAATAAGAAAAAATCTTTTTAATTATTGGAAATTTATATATTTTAAATAAATTAAATTACATGATTTATTAGATATTAATAATTTTTTATATGCAACCATCTTTAAACGAGCTTTATTTTTATATGCAAATTTAAATATAATTTTTAACTGATCAATAAAATTAATCATTGATATGTTAAAATAACAAATATGAAATAGCTAAAACACCCTTATCATATATGAAGAAAGAAGGGCGAATTTACGACTCGAAATTGAACATGCTATTTTTATTTTTTACATAACTATAAAGGCTTAGTCTAACAATTTTTTTTTGTCTAAAAGAGGGCATCTAGGTTACATCAATAGTTAGAAAAACAAATTGTTGTTTAAAAAATAAGGGGAAAACTTGTTTCTTTCTTTAAGAAATATAGATCTGCAAGGCCAGTCCCTTTCCGTGGATGGTCCTAAAAGCCCTGCCAACGGAGCAGGTATGAACGGGGTTTAAAAAGCGGGCTGGGCTCGGGCGGGCCAAATAAGTTTCATAATGAGCTCGAACGGGCAAACGGTCCTAAAATTCTATTAAATTCAAACCGACCACAAACGGACTTTTAGATATTTTTTAAATTTATTTTGCTATAAATTCTTAGTTTCAACAAAAATATTTTGATGACAAAATATAATTAGATAACCATAATCTATATATAATAAAATGGTTTTTCTATTTCTATTTATTTAATCAATGCACTTATTTTGGAACAATCTTACATGTCACATCATTCATCATTTTGCATTTCGTGCTATCTTAAATTTAAACGTTTTCCTCACATTCTTTGATTTATTTTCCAATATATGACTACACGTATACCCGTCAAAGTAGCAGAATGATTAAAAAGTAGCAGAAAAATATTAATTGTTTTTTTAGATAACCAAGATATTATAATTAAATCTCAAATGGGGAGGGAATTTATTCCTAACCCTAACAATCTTGATGAATCCTGTATTTTTCTGCTACTTTGACCGGGTGCCGACTACACGTATACACAAATGATTAAACTAGTTTTTTTTTATTCAAAACTAACCTAATAATGGTTTAAGATATTTTATAATGCAGTTCAAAACTTATGTAAATTAAATTTAGTATATTAGCCGATTATTGCATCTTAATTGACTTTGCACATCTTAGGGAAATAAAAATTATTATGATAGACGAATGATATAAATCAAAAAGTAGTGTACACGGACATACTGGAGAAGAGAAGAAGAGAACGACCTCAGTGCCCTATCAACTCGCCGAAAACAATCTCGCCGAAACTCACCAAGAGACATTTTCTGATTGGTTGTTTAATGTCCCCCAGCTTAAAATCGTCCCCCATTCAACCAATCACAAATTAGGGGACCTTTTTTTAGCTTGGGGACATTAAATTCGGCGAGATTGTTTTCGGCTAGTTGACGGGCCACCGACGACCTCGTGTCTCGTGGAAAGGGCAATCATTATGAAAAAGAAGAGAGCAATCAACACATGGCACTTTCCCGATCAAGATGGAAGAAACTCATCAAAACAGACCCCACGATTGTGGAACCAAATACTTGATAAAATAAAAGGGCTATTATGCAGGGGGGGGAGCAAATATAAATTTTTCGCCATAAAATTTTATAATTATTTCCCTCTTTAACACCTAAATTTTTTTGATTAAAATAAATTTAGTAATGAATTTTAACTTACACCATTTTAGTTGTACTCTAATTCCCTTTCTCCATACCAAATCTTAGGCTATTTTATATAAATTTTTCTATTTAAAAAAGAAAATTTAACTTCATTAGACTAACTAGTCTGCATTATTATATCCGTTTTTAATTAGTAAGCTCAGGTCCATTATAAAATTGATGGGAATTTAGTTATAAAAAAAAGTTTAATTAAAAAGTGTTTGTAGGCAATAAATAAACACCACATTTCATAAGATAAATATACTAAAGTTTTTCAAAGGGCCACCTATAGTTAATTAGATAAGTTTTTTTTGACACGAATAGAGGTTTATTTCCAAATATTGTGCATGATACATGCTAAAATATATTAGATTAATGAGCTGGCATAGAGCCATGAAATTAAATTGTTTTGAAATTTACATGGTGATTTTCTACTTGATTTAAAAAAATTGGGATCGTTTTTAACTTCAATGGAGAGTTAGTCGTGTCTTGTTATTCAAATGATGGATAGAGTCACAACATGCCACGGAATCTCTGTAAAAGTAAAAAAAAAATTTGAAAATATAAATTATAAATGCGTAGTCAAAATTGTTTTTTTAACTAACTACTCCACTCACATATGTCTGTAATTCGGCTTAAAATAATAAAAAATTCGTTCCAGGAATTGACGGGAGATGAAGTTGTGTGAGTGAGATGAGAGCTAAAATAATTTTTTTACAAACTAAGTTTCACTTCTAAAAAAATACTTTTATATTATTGGAGAAACCTTGTGTTACATTATTTCATGTCTTTGTGACACTTTTAATAATAGTGAGACCTCGTGTACACGACATATACAGTCGAAACTTCTTAATCGCAAATCGGATTATCGCGAAAATCTTTTAATCGCGAAGTTAAGAGCCATTTTGTTTTTTTAAACGATAATATTAACAAAAAGATCGTTTATTGACAAATCGCGTAATAGTACAATATCGGTTATTCACAAACATTTTCGAGTCCTTAAATCAACTAGATAATTATATAAAATATCGTTTTATTGCGAAGCGTAAGAAATGAATATTTAATATAATGTACATATACTTTTATTTCCATCGTTTAATCGCGAATCGGTTAATCGCGAATTTTTTTCAGGCCCAAGGCATTGCAATTAAACGGTTTTGACTGTACAAGGGTCAACATTTGCCCACACCAGGTCACACTTATGCGCATGATAGATGTCAAGCCTCAATTAAATCCCCTATCCATTCCCACAATTTAATTAAATCTTAACATTTTCTAACATTGACAAGACATAATTTATGATGTTTTTCATCAGAGCGAGTTGGACACATGTTTACTTTGATGATTTCAAGAGAATTCCCTAGCTTAATTATTATTTAGGATGAGAAGCGGATATTTATAATAAATGGTTATATACGCCTTGGCGGGCTATGTTTTAAATGTCGGTAATACTCTTTATGTTTTTCCATAAATTCCAACGAAAATATAACAAAAAAAATGATTTCGAATGGTCGACCTAGAGAAGTTCACGGGATCCGAAACCCGAGTTTGACCCGACATTGGGTTGGGATTAAAAATTTTAAAATTCTTTTTGGTCGGGTTGGATTTAAGAGTCTAGTCAAAGGTTATATGTCTTACATTGCAAAATATACGGGACATTCTTAAATTATTAAGTATAATAATTTTAATTTATATCAAAAATGTATAATTGAAGATCATTCATTCAATTAATTAATTTCCTTTTGTTTATTTAAGTCTCATTGTTTTAATTTGGACGCAAATTAATTTGCCTAATGAAAGGTAAAATATATCAACAAAATAATATTTTTAGATTAGATATATATTGTGTGATGGAGTATTTCATTAATTATTCAAATTTCAAACTAAATAAATATATATTGATAAACCAAAATAAAAGTAAGTTTAAATTTATTGAACGGCTCATTTGCAAAACTATATATTTCAAATAAATTGCGACGCGATATTTTAGATGCTATTATATTTATACATCACTATAATAGATCATTCAAATAAATTAGTAAATAAAATCTATGGTATCAATTTCATAAATCGCAGTTTAATTTGTCAACTAAATTTTAAACACCGCAATTTTCCTTAATCTCGCGCCGGATACCAAAATTTGAAAGGCGTTCGGGTCGGTTAAAATTTTTAAACGTATTCGGGGCGGGTTAGGGACCTGCAGGGGTAACTTGAAACCCGACCCGACATAATATTTCATTCTAATAAATTTAGTAATAAAAATCTGTGGTATCAATTAGTTTCATAAACTTTAATTTGTCGATTATATTTTACATACCGCAATTTTCCTGACTCTCGCGTTCGATACCAAAATTTAAAATGCGCTTTGAATGGATTCGGTAAAAAAATTAAACGCTTTCGGGCCGGGTTCAAGTTAAAAATTTTAAAACATTTAGGGTCGAGTTGGCGTTGAAAGTGACTTTGCAGTTAAATGAGGTTTAACCTGTATAAACATTTTCGCCTATCTAACCAAATTTTGAATGCATTCTTGGAGGCCCGCAAGACGGCTAAATACCATGTGTTTCTCCAAGCCAACATTTTCACCTCCATTATCGCCTCCTGCCCAGGAACTCGGACCAGGCGCTATTAACTTTTTTAAAGAAATCGACAGACGTTCCCCAATTTCCACATATTCTTTAAACTTTTAACTTGAACCAAAAATTGGCATCCTAGTTGCCAAATATAATATAAAATCCCTGGCCGATAGCTGGCCGCTTCCCCAGGATAATACCTGCGGTGCCTTCGAGCTCTAATTTATATATATTTACTTTTTATATACTGTGTCTATTTTTATAATGTATATAACATCTAATAAATAAATCGAATTATAAAAAATATAATAATATTGGAGGAGGAATGTAGGATTAATTTATAACATAAATTTAGAGTTGGACTTGATATTTAGTAATATGTTAAAGGGACCACGAGCAGTGGTCCAAAGTTGTGCTTTTTCAACCGAACCCGAAAAAACCCGTCTCTTTTTCAACTTTTTAACCCAAACCCGACATAAATTCTATTTTTACATTTAAACTAGAACCCGCTTATACCAAAGTTCAAACTCGATAGGTAGATCAGCCCAAATGCCACTCTCGTTTAAATTATAAACTTAATTTAGATGTAGTAATTTGTTAAAGGCAACAGCATTACTAAAAAATTTATATAGCTTTCTATTTTAAACATTGCCAAATAGGAAAAAATAAATGCATGGCATATTTTTGCAAAATCCATTTGTTTAAATCTAAAACAACCTTTAATATTTTCAGCCCCACCCGATTTAAGCCATTTTTAAATTTTTTAGCTTGAACCCAATGCGACTTCGCTTAGACCCCAAACCTTAAAACAATTTAATTTTAAACTTTTCCTCGCCTGCACATGGTACAACTTCATCAAATCGATAGCTGTATTTCGATAAATCTTTCAGGGATAATAATTTTTATGAACTAGTTAGCATTTAAAATGAACCCAAATTTCTCGGTTTACTCTCTAAAAGAAGTGCACTTTATTGAATTAAGCCTGAGTAGATGTAATCACAAGTGTAAATTCAATGCTAAGCGCCATAATCTTATACACAAATTGAAGATATATTAAGTCCCTCTTTCTGTTTAAATCTAACATGTCTTACTAACTACTACCTGTTAAGTATCTAATTTACTACACGTTGATTATTCACTTTCGGATACGATCTTTATTATATATCAACTCAAATTCTTATACAGACGATGTTCGTAATCAGGATAATACCAAAAAATAATATGCCTAGCGATTTACAACATGTTTTTACGAGGGGAATTAATTAATTATTGAATGATGTTCGATGATGTGTGTTCTTTGTCTCTGATAATAATTCCCTTCTTCACTGAGCCCTTGCGCCAGTTGTTATTCTCTGCACCAGTTATTACTCTCCCTTGCGTCCCTTACGTTATTCTTCTTAGACCCTCTTTGTCTCCAGCCTACTATCGTCTAGCATCTGGTAAATTCCCCTTGCATCTGACCGCTATCCCACCCCTCTCTCCCACACCACAGATATTTAAAACGTATATGACAGACGACATATACGACACTACCTTTAATTTTATCAGACATCCAAAAACATTATGACTTCATGATAAATACTTTGCGAATAAGAAGGGATAGATTTGTTTAAAATTACCACTACCTTACACCACTCACTTTTATATCGGCTATTATTTGAATCTGTCTCTGGATATTATTTCTTTTCTTGTCGTTATTATATCAAAACTTAACTCGTCAATGATAAGAAGAAGCATTGATGTCGATGATTACCATTGGATAGGATAATGAGATTAATGCTTACTTCTGAAGAAAATAAGAAAACACAATTTATTAGGTGACTTTAAATCAAATGCCTGAGACACTTACTAACGTACGCTTATGGAATCGTCTTTTATTGCTAAATCGCCCTGAAACTTATTAATATTAGGGTTACGCATTTTTTCTTACGGTGAATATTGTCCTCGGTAATTTTTTAGACTAAAAAACTATTCCACATGGAAATTATGTTGACTAGAGAAATATCAATGGAAAAATTAGCATTTTTTTTCTCTTTCATTTCCCCCCCTATTTTATCGACTTACTTTTGCTTATGATGGGATCACGTGTTTTGATAATGAAGTATTATCATACGTATATACACTAAACATTAACCAAATTATTTACTGAACAATTATACATGAATATACATACTAACGTGGCTTTATGCGTCATTTGATTTAAAGGACTTAACAATAAATTGCATTTTAGCTTGGAAGCTTCGGGGAATTAAAAGGTATATGTAGTGAATTGACGAGACTAAAAATAAGCATATGATTTTAAAATTTAAAAGATCATTATATTTCATACCCTACAAAATGATTAATTATGAAGCTTTTATTAATGGAAAATGGGTTAAATCAACAAAAAATAAAACGTAAAAGTATAAATTGTTGATTAAACTGAACATATATTTTCTACTCAGATTTCCAGTTATAAATCCTGCATCACAAAATCTTATAACAAATGTCCCTGATTTGGAGTGTGATCAAATAGAAAGTGCATTAAAAGCAGCATCTGATAGTTTTAAAATATGGAAAGACTATACGGGAAAGGTATGATTTAAGAATTGAGGGCACTATACAATTAAAGGAAAGAAGTGATTTGTTAAAAAAGTGGGAAAATCTTATGCAGAAAAATAAATATGAGTTGGCTCAACTTCTATCTTCAGAAAATGTATGTAAATAACTAACTTATATACATATTCACTTTTTTAAATAGCCAATATTGATTTTTTTTTATCTAATTCCTTGGTAAAATCTTGTTCTGCCTTCCTATCAATTTTTTTTTTGATAGGTTATAAAAGTTTAAAATTTAAAAAGTTTGATTTTTTAAGATTAATTTGTTTAAATCAGCCATCCTACAACATTTGTAATAATTAGTTTATAGTTGATTTTTAATGCATTAGCTTATTTAGTTTAATATAATGTTCAAATAAACTTTTCATTATATACAGGGTAAACCATTGAAAGAAGCTGAAAGTGAAATTGCATATAGCGCAAGTTTTTTAGATTGGTTTAGTGGAGAGGCTCGTCGAATTTATGGTGATGTTATAACAGGCACATCTAACAAAAAGAAAATGGTAGTTCAAAAGGAACCTGTTGGTGTGTGTTCCTTCATAACACCTGTAAGTAAATTTATTGTATTTCAAACATAAACATACATTAATATTTACTTAAATATATATTTATATTTGTTTTTTACTTATTATTGTAAATCTTTTTTTTCTCTCTCAAAAACATTGTTATTTTAGTGTTGAGACAAAGGGTTTCATCAGTATGTCATAAGCGTTATAGAATGGCAAATATCATAATATATATATTCAGCATTAACCAAACCATGAAACTTATTTTTTCATTTTGAGATGATGCTATATTTTTACAATAAAATATGGTTTATTTATGAACTGATAACATTAAAATATTGTTGCTAATCTTTTTTCTTAATCTCATAAATAAACTAAAAAATCAACATCAAGTAAATAGTTTGTCTTCTGTTTCCATATTAATTAGCTTAAGTTTAGCATCTACTATATATCTATGCGTGTTAAGCCTGCATAATTACTTTTTCTAATACGACCCGACCCAAAAAAACTGGGGTTTGTTAGATTTGATCCAGAAATTATAATATTAACTTCAACCAATTAAACGAGTAAAAATTTATTTGAACGCTTTATTATAAGTGTGAATTAATATTAATCTAAAATGTGGGGACTCATTCGCTTTTTCCTCTTTTACAATTCGTTTTGAAAACATTGGCAACTAAATAATTCCTTTAAAGGCCTTTTTTTTCTCTTTTTTTATGAAACCTTAACAAAACTGTGGCCAACATATCATATCATTATTTTGCCTCCATATATCTTTAAACCAATAATAAACTTTTTGCCGTCCACCCGTTTAAATCCTGTCAACGCTCTTGACTCGGTAAGTATTATGATGAAAATTTGATGAAAACCCTGGTTAAATTAGGTATACAAACTAGTGATGTTAAAACGGCTGGGTTTTGTTTGGTCGACCTTTAATTTTAGTCTACCAAACTTAAACAGACCAAAGAGTTGACCAAAAAAATTTGGTCTGTTTATGCAACTAAGAAAGGCAGATCAAAAAATCCTTGGTCTGTTGATGTTTAGTTGACTAAAACCAAAGGTTGACCAAACAAAACCCAGCCGTTTTGACAAAACTACCCATTTCAAGTGGTATTTTGTTTAGTGGAATTTCCCTAGCGCTATGATAACGAGGAAAGTTGGTGCTGCCTTAGCCGCTGGCTGTACTTGCGTGGTGAAACCATCTGAAGAAACCCCACTTTCTGCTCTGGCCTTAGCTACGGTAAGTTTAAAATACCATATAATATTTTCTACATATTTCATTAGTTGATTTATTTACTCGTAGGTATGAACATTATAAAAAACAGATACAAAATGTGAACGAGAACAAAAAAAAATATATATACACAAAATATAATTAGAGGCATCACAAATAAGGCTTTTCAGGGGCGCTGCCCCCCCCCCCCCCCCTCTAAACCCAAATATGCATTAAAATTATGGCTAAAATTTCAAAAAATGTTCATTTTTCCCCTCTTTAAATCATTATTGCCCCTCTCTAATTCCAATGCTGGCTATGCCCATGAGGCTTTCATTTTGAATGTGATATCTCCTATTAGTAGTTTTAATGTAGCGATTTGCTCCTTTGTATTAAATAGGTAAATGCAATCGATTATATTATAATTGTTATTGTTTGGGGCAACTGTTTGTAGAGTGGTATTTAAGTGATTTTTTTTAAAGGGGGGGGGCTGGGCTAACTATATAAAAACTCTTAATCGATTGAATAAATATCTTTAATATTGTGTTTTGCATTAATAAAAAAGTTCCTGAACGTTATAAAATCAATCTAAACTATTTCAAGTGTATGAGAATTATTGGTCTCGGTGACCATCTCACTTTTACGATTTTTTTCCCTTTAGTTATGTTCAGAAGATTACGAACCAAAAAGTCTCGATAATAAATTATGAAATAAAAAATATTTTTGAACACTGTGTGTTCATTAATTGTTGTAATATCTTTTTTGTTATACCGTGATACTGTTATTCTCTCCTTGTCGCCCGGTTCTATAACATTGGTTCGGTTTGAAATTAGTTTAGGAAATTTCAACATTATCCCACGTTTTTTCAGATTGAATTTTAATTATATAATTATATATACATTTCAAATGTTTATCCTTAGCTGAGCCTCGAAGCTGGAATTCCTGCCGGGGTATTTAATGTTGTAACTTGTTCGAGGGAATCAAGTCCCGACGTTGGAAAACTAATGTGTCAACATCCCCTAGTCTCTAAAATATCCTTTACCGGCTCCACTAGCATAGGAAAAGTACCTATGATTTATTAATTGCTATGCAATTTATGGGCTCGCTTTTGGTTGTCCGTCTTGTCTAACTGGAGTTAATTATATTGGCTTTTGCTTCCGCTCAAAGACTAGCTAATGACCGCTGGTTTGCGTTTCCGACCTCGCCCTAGCCCAAATTCCATGTTTTTATTTATTTTTGTGCCTCGAGTGATTACCTTTATAAATATAAATTTCTTTTTGCAGCTTCTCTAGCTTTTTTGCTGTTACATTTTTAAATATTAGGTGTAGGGCTTGGATCAATATCTAAATAAAATTACTCGGGCCTTCGGCCCTCGTGGGAAGGGGG
Source organism: Gordius sp. MW1 (assembly GCA_964036665.1). Lineage (NCBI taxonomy): Eukaryota > Metazoa > Nematomorpha > Gordioida > Gordea > Gordiidae > Gordius > Gordius sp. MW1. The sequence continues at coordinate 34,876,048 of OZ038526.1, read as the reverse complement.
AGAAGGGAAGGGGGGGGGGGAAGGGAAGAGGGGACGACTCATCTATTCTACGTATAAATGTAGCTTATTTGCTATGCAATTTATGGGCGAGAAAGGTGAGAAGGGGCGAGAATGCCTATAGGGGGGTATTAAATGCAAAAGAATTGGACTGACGGGCATAGGTAGGTATCAATGTTAGCCAAAAAAACGTAAAATTTTATTTTGATTTACAATTTGACGAAGCGGGAAAATATAAATGAGTTAAGTGTATAAATATCGGCTGGATAAAATATAAATATCATCTTTATTTTTTATTTTTTAATTAATGAAATTAGGTTAAACATTTTAGGTTAGGAGGGTGAAGGGGCTAAAATGTAACTCTTGGAGGAAGCTTTATTGAAATTTTTTGTCATTTAGTGGGGGGGACTAGTTTTGCCTGGGTTTTGCTTGGTCGACCTTTAGTTCAAATAAGAAAATCCCCCTAAATGACGAAAATAAAATTTTTCAATGAAAAAACCCGTAAAAATTAAAAATTGTAGGTTTGGCCCCCCCTGATTGAAATTTTAAACGTTTCGCCTCCCCCCCCCCCCCCAAACCAAAACCTGGCTACGTCCATGTCCCTGTCTGATCAATTAATTTCATTTTTGATAAACATATTTTTACGATAAAATGTTTTTTAAAAGTGTACTGAATTATAGAGTTAGACGTCATTTATAATAGGTTCATATGGAAAACATAACATTATACAAAGACATTTGGAATATATTAAAAATGTATTTAAAAAGGAGAGATTAATGTTTATTAAATGAAAGATTAAATTATTGAAGGAGAGATTAATGTTTATTAAATGATAAAAGAGGCGTTAAATAACAGAGATTAGATAAGGTATATACATAAGAAGTGGGGTCAGCATAAGGAGGCTGGATTATTACCAAAAGTTCCGAGAAGATTGAATACATTAAAATATAAAGCTAGAAAAAATGCAACCATTTCATTTTTAAGTTAAACTGTTTGAACCAAAACAAAATCTAGTGGAACGTTATTGTAAGTAAAGGAAACCTTTAAATTAGTATGCCCTAATTCGCAGTTAATTAAATTAAAGATTAATTTTCTAATTTAAAAGATTTAAAAATAAATAGCCCTATAAATATTTGAGTGATATAAACAGCTGACTTGGCGCTCTAAGTGTATTTGCCTGAAGTGAGGGGGAATAGAAGAGTAACTACCTCCTTCCCCCCCTTTCACTCCGTTAAAACTAAACGCGCACACTATCCCCCCTTTCCCTCCGTTAATTTGCCAAAAGCATATAAAAATCAATAATAATAAAAAGGGGTTGAGGGATGATCTCCTCCACTCCCGCCCCCTAATAATACCAACTCAGCGGTGGAAGGGTAAGATAGGGAGGGGTAGGGGTTTAACGTATAATCAATATAAAAATAAAAAACTCGCTACGTAATTCAGAGGTAATTTTTATTTAGTAACGGTAAAGAAATGTAACTAAAATAATTGTTCCATCTTATATGAAAGTTATTAAAAAATGATTGTAGTTCAATTATTAAAATATTTCTCATATACATTAGCTCTCACTATTCGATACTTTGATTGTTTTGGTAACAAATTATTTAAAAGCCATTTAATATTGGTTTAGCTAGAGCTGTTAAAGGAACTAGTTCAAAAAGGAACTAATAAGTTCCTTTTTAAAATGAGGAAACCTAATTTTTATTATTTTACATCTTTCTTAAAATGATATGCAAAAGGTCCATCTCTATAAATTTTGGTTAGTAATAATGGAAAACTTTGTTAAAAATAGTAATTAATTTAGGCGTCCTGTTACGTCTGCGCATCTAAAAATGGCACAATTACCAGCGATATGCAATAGCTCCGCTATTGCCTGTTACGAACGCGCATCTAAAAATGATAAAATTTAAAAACTTACTTTTGGTTAAGGTAAAATGTTATTAAATTGGGATAATTCCTATTGTAGCTTATAATAAAAAATTGCATAGAAATTATTAAAAATTTTTACATAGAAATTAATGGGAAATAATAATAAAAATTAAAAAAATCCTTACGACGAAACTATCAGCGACATGCAATAGCTCCGCTATTGCCTGTAACGACCGCGCATCTAAAACTGTCACAGGTATCATAAAGATATATCAAAAAATTTACATGTGCTAAATTGTATTTATGGGCGAGAAAGGTGGGAAGGGGCGAGAATGCCTATAGGGGGTATTAGATGCAAAATAATTAGTTAATTAGTTATAGGCCCTTGTAGGGGAGGACATAGGGTAATTATCAATGTTAACCAATTCAAAAACGAAAAATGGTCATTTTTTATTGGTCAGTAGCCAGCGGACGGTCAAAAATTCATATTATCATTGGTATTAACATGAACAAATATTAATTTAATTTAAAAAAATTAAAAAAAAAAATTTGTCCCCTCCCTGACTTGAACCCCACACCTCCAGTTCCCAAGCCGGCGCTATAACCACTATACCATGCTGGCTTTAAAATAGTAGAAGTTATTATGTTATTTATATAGATAATGAAATAATTAAGTTGTGTTTTATGTTTAGAAAATCAATATATTTCGTCGGTCAGTAGCCAGCGGACGGTCAAAAAGTCATATTATCAATGGTATTAACAAAAACAAAATATTAATTTAATGTTAAAAAAAAATTAAAAAAAAAAGTTTTTTTTTAGTTTTAAAAAAGGGCTAAATTCTTAAACTACCAGCCCGATTCGCTCGAAACTTTACCCGTAGGTGCCCAGGGCGGCCGGGGGTAAAATAACCTTTTCAGATTCCTAAAATACCTTTTCATTTTAAAAATATCGGACATTTCCCTGCCACACGTGCGGTGTAATATCTATGACACGTAGAAAAATTTTACTAATTGTATAAACTTAAGCGCGCCATCTAATAAAGTACAATTCGTGTTTGAGTTTAATAGTAGATTCAATTTAATTAGAAATAACGGGCTATGATTATACCTTTGAAGGAGGTTTCGAATTTTGTGTTAGTTTCTATCGATATATTTTATCGTAAATTAGAATCTAATACCTATATTATTTTTTTAAATATTACTTTTTAGGTTTTCTATGAAATCACAATCTAATTAAATGAAATATCTTAACCCAATAAAAAAATATATATGCATTTATAAGGTTAAAAATATATATTACATAGTTGGCTGTCTGTTAGACCATCTATAATAAATTTTTAGGTTATATATAAAATTTGGCCAATGGTCATTTTTTTTCATTGGTAAACAGCCAGGACACGGTAAAAGTGGATATAAATTCATAAGTCAAAAAAAAACGAAAAAATAAACTCGGATTCACAATTTGGCCAATGGTCATTTTTTTTCATTGGTCAGCAGCCAGGACACGGTAAAAGTGGATATAAATTCATAAGTCAAAAAAAACTAAAAAAAAATCTCGAATCACATTTTGGCCAATGGTCATTTTTTTCCATTGGTCAGCAGCCAGGACACGGTAAAAGTGGATATAAATTCATAATAGTCAAAAAAAACTAAAAAAAAATCTCGAATCACATTTTGGCCAATGGTCATTTTTTCCATTGGTCAGCAGCCAGGACACGGTAAAAGTGGATATATATTCATAATAGTCAAAAAAAACGAGAAAAAAAAATTTCGAATCACATTTTGGCCAATGGTGATTTTTTTCCATTGGTCAGCAGCCAACGGACGGCCAAAAAGTCATAATAGCAATGGTAGTAACAGGAACAATCATAATAGTAAAAAAAAACGAAAAAATAAACTCGGATTCACATTTTGGCCAATGGTCATTTTTTCATTGGTCAGCAGCCAGCGGACGGCCAAAAAGTCTTATTATCAATGATAGTAACAAGAACAATCATGAGAGTCAAAAAAAACTCCGGGATTCTAACCCCAAAACTAGTTAAATTGCATAGCAATTACCAAAATCTAAATATAGATATACTTATGCATTAATTTAACGTAGCAATTAAAACCCGACCCCGCCCGAAAGCGAGGGAGATAGAGATGAGGGGTGGGGCACCTCTTTCTCATGCATAGCAATTAAAAATCGATAACCTAATATACCCAATGCAAATAGATAGGGTAACGGACAGACAACGGACGACGGACATCAACGGACAACCAAAAACGAGCCCATAAATTGCATAGCAATTAAAATATCGTTTTATTGCGAAGCGTATGACTATATATTTGCATATAACGGTTAATCGCGAATTTTTATTCAGGCCCATTTATTTATTTAGGACAACTTGATAGTGATAAAATTCGTGCTCCATTTCAATATATAAAATGTATAAGTCTAATATTAAGTTATTTACCATATTAAATTAATTTTATATATAATCCTATTAATTAAAATATATATATTAAAAATTGAATAAAAAATAATGCAACCTGTCCCCCATATTTTTGTTGCGCGATAATAAAATTTAGAAAATTTTGATGCGTGATAAAATTTTCTCCATTGGTCAGTACCAACAGATACTCTATAAGTCAATGATAGCCAAAAAAACGAAAAAAAATTTTCGAAACACATTTTGGCCAATGGTCATTTTTTTCCATTGGTCAGCAGCCAGGACACGGTAAAAGTGGATATAAATTCATAATAGTCAAAAAAAAACGGGAAAAAAAATTTCGAATCACATTTTGGCCAATGGTCATTTTTTTCCATTGGTCAGCAGGCAGGACACAGTAAAAGTGGATATAAATTTATAATAGTAAAAAAAAACGAAAAAACAATTTTCGAATCACATTTTGGCCAATGGTCATTTTATTCCATTGGTCAGCAGCCAGCGGACGGCCAAAAAGTCATAATAGCAATGGTAGGAACAGGAACAATCATAATAGTCAAAAAAAAACAAAAAAAATAATTTCGATTCACAAATTTCGAATCACATTTTGGCCAATGGTGTTTTTTTTCCATTGGTCAGCAGCCAACGGACGGCCAAAAAGTCATAATAGCAATGGTAGTAACAGGAACAATCATAATAGTAAAAAAAAACGAAAAAATAAACTCGGATTCACATTTTGGCCAATGGTCATTTTTTTCATTGGTCAGCAGCCAGCGGACGGCCAAAAAGTCTTATTATCAATGATAGTAACAAGAACAATCATAAGAGTCAAAAAAAACTCCGGGATTCTAACCCCAAAGTTAAATTGCATAGCAATTACCAAAATTTAAATATAGATATACTTATGCATTAATTTAACGTAGCAATTAAAACCCGACCCCGCCCGAAAGCGAGGGAGATAGAGATGAGGGGTGGGGCACCTCTTGATAGAGATGAGGGGTGGGGCACCTCTTTCTCATGCATTAATTTAAAAAATCGATAACCTAATATACCCAATGCAAATAGATAGGGAGGGTAACGGACAACGGACAACGGACAGACAACGGACAACCAAAAACGAGCCCATAAATTGCATAGCAATTAATAAATAGTTCTTTTAAATGAGCTTTTACAATTAATTTGTAATAATTGCCTCGATTTTCCTTAAATTGTATCTAACAAAAGAAATCTGAATATTTTTCAAACGAATGTAAAAAATTTAGGAAATATATCGTAAAATTCCTTATTTTATAAGTTAGCTTGGGTTAATTATTTTGTTTTACGTTTTTTCGTTAAAACAGGGCCCATGGCGCTTGGGTAACGTTTATAAGATAATAATATGCAGACACCCATGGGCTTAGCTAGCATTGGGATTTTAGGGGGGGGGGCAATAATGATTTAGGGAGGGGCGAAACGATAATTTTCAGGAATTAGCCATAATTTTAAGAAATTTCAACAAATTTTTAGATTTAGAGGGGGCAGCCGCCCCTCCCTGCCCCCCCCCCCTCATTGGCTATGCCCATGTGCACACCTATATTATATTGTGTTTTTAATTGACTATTTTTCTTGATAAATTATATAATATTTATTCTTAGATTTTGTTGGGCCACGCAGCCCAAGCCATAAAAAGGACTTCCATGGAATTGGGTGGCAACGCTCCCTTCATAATCTTCCCCACTGCCGACGTGGAAAAAGCTTTAGACGGCCTCATGGCCTCTAAGTTTAGGTGTAGTGGTCAGGTAAAACATATTCGTAGAGAAGCCCTAAAAATTTATCTCTTAATAATGTTGTAAAAACGGCTGGGTTCATAAACAAACTAAAGATTTTTTGATCTATTTTTCTTAAACGCATGACAAGATCAAAGTTTTTTAGGTCAAACCTTTGATTTGCTTATGTTATATCGACTAAAACTAAAGGTCGACCAAACTTAACTTAGCCGTTTTTACGACACTCTTTCAATGCTAAGCTATGTTAGCTTTTATTTCTCAAGCTCCTTAAAATATGACAATGGTAATGCGCTGAGAAATTGTGTGGGGGTAGTGTTATAAAAACGGCTGGAACAGCCAAAGGTTTCGCCAAAAAATCTTTGGTCGTGACTAAGAAAAATAGACCAAAAAATGAATGTTAGGTCTGTTTATGTTTAGTCGACTAAAAACAAAGGTCGACCAAACAAAACCCAGCCGTTTTTACGAGACTAGTGGGGGGGGGGGCTAGTATAGGAATGAAGTTTTAAAATGTGCACAGAAAAAACTCGACGGAATTCTATGTTTATTTTTCCAATTTAAAATAAGTGCTTAAAATTGACATCTTTGCACAGCTGAAACTTAGCCAAAATTATCTAAAAAATCGCTAAATTAAAATTAAATTGATTTCCAGGGCTTTTTGAAATATTTTGGTGTGAGGAATTTTATGAAATATATGACAAAATTTATGAGATTGCAATGCGATTGTATGTTCTGTAGTGTTTATATCAAATTTTGAAAGAAGTTTTTGGCCAATAAAACTTACCATTAAACAAGCTGCTAGGCTCTGTATATAAGTGTTGTGAAAACGGCTGTTGTTTGATCGACCTATGTTTTTAGTCGACTTAACACAAACAAACAAACAACAAACAAACGAAGGTTTTTTGGTCAGTTTTTCTTAGACGACCTCTAGGCTTAGTCAAAATTTGAAAAACAGACCAAAAGCGACCGTTTGTCGTAGGAAAACCAAAGGTCGACCAAACAAAACCCAGCCGTTTTCACAACACTACTTTATATGGTGGACATTCACTGAAATTATTAATAATATTAATAATAATCATTTAATCTACTAGTTTTTATATTCTCCCAAAAATATCTAATACTTTCTCAAGACGTGCGTTTGCGCAAATCGCATCCTAGTTCACGCCAATTTGCACGACATTTTCGTAGAAAAATTGATGGAGCGGGTTCGTTGTTTGGTCGTTGGGCCGGGGGATGGTCCCCTAGTAACTATCGGACCACTCATAACCCCTTCTGCTGTGAATAAAGTAAATTTTAAGAGGTTAAAAGGTAAAAGAAAGGGGAATTTGTGTTTCATTTTTCCGTGGAATTTGTGGGTTAGTAAGGTTAGTTTTATAAATATAATAGTTAATTTCGAGGATCTTAATTGAAAATAGCTATAAGTGGGTAATTTTTAGGAATTAAACTTTGATACTTTGCCTTAATTGCTGTATTACATGGGGGGGGGGGGGTGGCCACTTTAAAAATCCTTAATATATATTATAATAAAAAAAATTAAAGCCAACCAGCGGTCAGTAGCTAGTCTATTTGCGAAAGCAAAATAAAAGTCTTGTACAGAAGCATAAGTCCACAGTCATTTATAACCCGTATAAGTTTCTAAAGCATTTATTGAAAAATTACAAGTTGGATAGGACGGACGGACAACCAAAATCGAGCCCATAAATTGCATAGCAATTAAAATTATGTATAAAATGTCAGCATGGTTGTTTTAACTTTGCATCGTCGCTCCTAGTACTAAAAGTTAGGATTAAGTTAAAAAATAATATTACGAGTTGACTGAAGCATTATTTGTTAATACTGCACCCGGGTAATGTTGTAAAAACGGCGGCTGGGTTTTGTTCGGTCGACCGTTGGTTTTAGTCGACTAAACATAAACATAGCAAAGGTTTTTGGGTCTTTTTGTAATTAGGATTTAAACTGTAAATTAAACTGTAACAGGTGGAAGCTCTTGTCTCAGACGCGATTCAAAAAGGAGCCAAAGTGAAGATTGGCGGCAAACGGCTTGAAGCTACCTTTTTTGAGCCCACGATCTTAATTGACGTAGCTGATGGGATGAGAATATGGTCCGAAGAAATCTTTGGACCGGTGGCTTCAATTATTAAGTAATTTTTAATGCAAAGGATTCAATTTTGAATTTTTTAGTTCGTTTTTTTTAAATTGTACGTTTTATTGAATTTATAAAGTTGTCATGGTTGTATTGTTGTAGGTTTGAGAGTGAAGAAGAAGCTATAGCCATCGCAAATTCTACGCCCTACGGACTAGCTAGTAAGAAATAAATGTTTGCCTAGCGTTTAATTTGAAATTTTTTCAATTGATTTTTTTTGCGTATTTACCTAAAGTGTGCATATTACTTTTGGGCCTATGTTTAATATTTAGAATAAGTAGTAGCACTGCGTTCGCAAAACACTTTTTCATTAATTTTAAATGAACTCTAACCAAACGATAGAATGCCTATACAAGTGTTGTAAAAACGGCTGGGTTTTGTTTGGTCGATCTTTGGTGTTAGTCGACTAAACATCAACAAACCAAAGATTTTTTGGTCCGTTTTTCTTAGTCGCACATATAGACCAAAAGTTTGACCAAAAAACCATTGATCTATTCGTGTTTAGTTGACTAAAATTAAAGGTCGACCAAACAAAACCCAGCCGTTTTTACACCACTTGGCCTCTCTCCCATGATTTAAATCTGCTGAATTTCTACATCAGTTTCGCAAATTTTTTCAGCATGCCACCATCTAGTTATAATACTAAATTAAAGTTGTTAAATGTCTTTAATGCTATACAAAAATTTAAAAATTACTTTAATTCATAGCATAATATATTGTACGCAAAATACACTTTTGTCCAATCGTTTTATTAAGTTAATTTAAAGCAGGCATGCGAATGTTATATATAAAATTAGTAAGGATCCTTTTCACCTTTAAATATGTGTTCAAGATCTATATAACTTAAGTCTGCTTCCAAATTTTATCTTTATTCAGTAATTACTCTTTGAGTTAACTATCACATTCTATCATCTAAAACTCAACTCAACGAGGTTTTACCGCTGGTCCTTATTCTGATATGAAGTAAAATTGTTATAAAAATCGTAATAAGTTGAATGAAATCTTATAAGCGCGTAATGCGTTGTGAGCAAATGTTAAATTAATATTACTGTGCTTATAATATTAACGATTCCGAAGGCTTTTAAAAATCGTTGTAATCGGTTACTATCTACAGATTTACGCCGTTTAACCTAAAATAGTAATTTTATTTAGTTTAGGGGAAATAGTCCTTAATTTAAATCATGATGAACTCGTTTAGAAAGTCAAAAAAACCTTTACTGAGGTAGTGCCATTTTATGTCATAGCTGATATAGCCATATAATTCTTGAAATAATCTAAATTATAATGCATCGCCCCCACCCCTCTGCCCCGCCTCCATGACTATCGCCCCTCAAACATGGAATGTCGCTAGGTGAATTAGACTTTTTATAGAAGGTGTAAGTTTAACCTCCCTTTTAAGATAATCTAAAACTTCTCAATAAATTTGGCAAAACATAAGCTCTTTTAGTTAGCAACAAAATCAACCTACAATAATAAGGCTACCATGGGCGTAGCCAAAATTTGAATTAGAAGGGGGGGCAATAATGATTTAGGAAGGGGCAAAATGAATCTTTAGAAATTTTAAAGTTTGTTTTTGGATTTAGAGGGCGGCAGCCGCCCTTTCCTGCCTTCCCCTAGCTACGCACATTAAGACTCAGTAGCGTAAGGAAGGGGGGGGGGTTTCGGGTTAGGACCCCCCATTGACAAAAAAAATGAATATTTTTAAATTATACGGAAAAAATATTAATATGAGTCTTGTGTGTGTTGCGCATATAGAAATAATATATTATCTTAATTAATTTGATATTTAATTTTAGATGAAATCTACTAATTATAACAGTATTTATACAAAAAATATATGTCCCGAGTGCGTGTTTTCTAATAAAAAGTAATTTAATTCTTAATTATTTCTCTAAAAAATATTTCCTAAAACGAAGAAGATGCTGATACAAGCCAAATTATAGCAGCGGGGCGAACTTAGGCTTTTAATTTCATTTAAACGGCCCCGGGCAAGACAATTATTGGTTCTGGTGGGAAATTTAAGCCTAAAAAACCAATGCAAGTGTTTAGTTTAACCAATGGCCCTAATTAGCGCAAACAGAAAAATTGGAAAAAGCCCTTTGCAATTTGCGTCTCTGACGATATTATTAATGCATTTTGCCCAAAAACCCATCGTACATATAGAATTTATATAATTTTAAAATCAAAATTCTTTGACACAAAATTTACCCCCCCCCCCCTTCCCTTAATTAGATGGTCCTACCTCCGTCACTACTGTATATAGGCTTAATAAATTTTTGTTTAATAGTAACATTTAACATTTTTTTGGAAACCCCCCCCCCCATGAGGCAATCCTGGCTACGCCTATATTAAGACTACTAAAATATACTAAGTATCCGTTTTACTTAAGCCGTCCATCTAATTAAGATTTTTTAACATGTAGTCTTGTATCTTTAATAATAAAATGTTAAAATATGCTACCCCTTCTGCCCAGGTTATTTTTACTCGCGAGACGTAGACCAAATATGGCGAGTTCAGGCTGCCTTGCAATTTGGTATGATTGGCGTCAACGAAGGTATAATTTCTGCTGCTGAAGCTCCTTTCGGAGGTATCAAGCAATCTGGCTTTGGTACTGAAGGATCCAAATATGGAATAGATGAATTTCTCAACAAAAAATATGTTTGTTATGGCATCTAATTGCTAATTATTGCTCCGTTTCTCCTTTATTATATATATATATTTAAATGTGTTTTTTATTTATTAATTCATTGCCAGCTAGCCTTTTTTTTGTAACAATGTTATTGCACCAAATACAAATATGTCTTCTCGATAATCTCACCTTATCTTATAATTATAAATCATATATCTCAAAATGTATATTTATTAATTTTATAATTCTCATGTGATTGCCAGTTATTATGTATATCTTTTGACAAATTATCCTATTTGCATGTGCAAACAATTTATATTAAGGATAGTGTTTAAAATAATGTATAAGATCATACTTTTTAATTAGGCATTTCTCTATATCACACACTTATATATATGTGTGTACACTGTATACTTACTTTATTGTTAATTATTGTGATTGCATGATATTTTGTGTAACAATAGACTAATAATAATTTCTTTGATTAACTATTATTACAAATTAAGTATAATTAGATTTTAAATTTCACCCTACAGTATAAAATTATTATATAAATCAACAAATATTCAGACATAGTTAAATGGCAAATAATTTCTAAACTGAGGTAATACCTTAAAACCAATAATTAATTATCGATTATTCCAAAATTTAATATTTCATTCGGGGATTTTCTAATTAATTTAACTAATCTTAACGTATTTAAATTGTTATATAATTTTACCTGCTTCAATTTTATTCAAATAATTTGAACACATATATAGGGTATTATTGCAACTATCAAAAATGCAGCTTCTTTTGTTGCTATTTTAAATCAAGTCTTTTATTAAAACAAAAATGCATTGAATTTCATATATTACCATTTGAATTAAATATTTAGGATTTAATTACAAGTTTATCCATTTATCTTTTTTTTTTATTTTTGAATCACATGCTGTCAACAAAGAGATAAATTCACCCAAGGTGTTAACCAAAATGTAATCGTTACTCCGTGATGCAATTGATTTTTTAGGAATCAAATAAAATATTCACCAATCTTTTTTTTTGCTCTAAAGCCATAGGCATATATTTAACAACAAATAGAAAAAGAATTTATCATTTTTTATTAAAATAGTTAACTATCTTCAATATATCATAAAAAGTTTATCATAAATGTCTCAATATAAATAAAACATAATAGTGAACATCAAGATGAAATTGGCTCTCCAAACTTTTTTATATGCATACAATTTTTTATCGGGGTTAATATCTAAAAAACTATAATAGTGTAATATTAATATACTTGATTGTGGATGTAATATTCACAGCCATAACACCAACAAGATATATCTGCAAAGCTTAAAGCCAATTGATGATGAGTCTCTTGATTATGTTTTTGCATGTGCCCTTGAACATAGCGTCCACATAGTACCTAATTAAAATATATATTTTAATAAATTTTCAATACTTTATGACAATTTAAACACAACCAATTTTCACTATTATCTCCACAAACTTCACAAGGTGCCCTTAAATCAATGTCCTCATAATTTAGGCTTTCAGGATTTACATCAATTATTTGCTGCAAATGTATGCACCAATTTTTTGGCGTTACAGCAAAAATTGTCTAAAAACTTTAAAATAAAGATAAATTTATAACTTCTGATTGGGCGTTTGGAAGATTAAAAAACTGCTGGGCAGATAATCTTTGCCCATTTTCATCGCTGTTGCCCTAAGTACAATGATGGTATTTTAAATTAAGTTTACGTTAGACATATGATTTGGAATCTAATGACTTCTAAATGTAGCGAACAGATAAAATATCGCGGCAGTAATATAATCTTGAAATACATATTATGTCTAATATAGTGATATTAAGAGGCACAGCTTATTAAACCGAGATTTTCTTAAAAGAGTAAACAGACCTAGTACCAAATCACATATTATATAACGACCCGTCCCCGGTAAGTTAATTTTTTTAGAGCGAAAATTCGGCGCGCGGGATAAATTTTTAAACCCGATCGGGCCAGCCCTGCGGGTAATAAATAAAATTTAATCTATAATGAATAATGCACATAGTTAACAACGAAACAATATAATTGAAAAGATTCTACTAAGAAAACATATTATTATATGGCTTAGAGGGAGTTTGTGCAAATAGATTAACTCGGAAATAAATCCAATATATTTACAAGAAAATTTTAATTTTTGCAAAATGACCAAAGGTATTGCCCAATCTCAATTATAGACCATGCATATTTAATTGAAGCTGTTGTTTGGAGCTAGTGATTTTAAATATACTATAGGTTTCAAATGCTTGACTTTTTCCCTTGCGTGTTAAAAAGGAACAAAGAGGAAATTTAATATAAAGTTGCATAGCTCTATTAAAAAATTAATAAATATATATATACTATAAAATCCGCAAAAGGCTATGAGTATAAAATCCGCACTCCTTTTATTAGTTAAATCAATATGTACATTTGGGTTATAACAAATAAATATGATATCAATCGGATAAGGATATTCCGATTATAATGATAAATGTAGGACGATGGCAGAGGGAAATCTCCGTGCAACCAACAGGCTAGGTAGGGTGACGTATAAGGATCAGTGAATGCATGGGGCTGGGGGGCCGTTTGGTTCTTCGTAGATAATTGCCGGTGGACCAACGTGTCTTAAAGATGAAAAATAAACATATCCCCCCGCAGGACTAACGTGTCCTGAATAGAAAAATAAATATATCCTCCCGCAGGACTAACGTGTTCTAAATAACAAATTAAATATCTGATCATTTTATGGTCAAATCTTCGCTATTTAAACCTTGTCGATGCACTTCTCAATGTGCATGAGGGATGCCGACCGTTCTATGTACTGCACATCTCCACTAATATGAGACGTGCCTTTTTACATATGCCCAAACGGGTCAGAATATTTTCACTTGGGAGAGGGGGCCAAAGGGGCCAGGATTTTGCTCATAATTGGAAGCTTGGCCTCCCCTTGCTACGCCACTGCTATGAGGCTAGCGTTTTTAATTTTTAACACCGTCACATGTGTCGTATTTTTCTAGCTACACTTAACCTATATTCTCAGCATTTTACATTATTATTATCACACGGTTAAATGAAGTTTAATAAGCTTATTTTCCTTAACTTAGGGAAACTGGGGGCCTGTGATTGTGTTTTTTAATCATTAAAAAAATATAATATAAACAAATTTTAATTTGAAATATATGTTTAAACCATCATATATAAGTTAAAGAATATTAGACAACAATACTTAATAAAGAAACAACGGATTTTTAGGGCGGGGGAAAGATTCGGACAATTAAAAAAATATGGCTTAATGGTTAATTAACTTGTTCTTTTTTCCAAAAAAACAATTTTAATAACATTTACAATTAATTTATCTGAAAATAATTTAGGATATTAAGCGATAAAAATAGAACAGAGTTTTAAAAGGTGCTTCATTATCAAAATAAAGTAATGTGTCAAAAATAATTACATAAGAAAAGTGCCATCAGGGACTTGTCTATGTTCTATGTCAGGTAACTTCTAATGTACTAACTTAGTTAATATAATTCTTTTATTATTAGCCAAATGCGGCAAACAAGTTAATCACAGTATTTACTGACGATTAAATTTTTACAGTTAGAATTTAAAGTTTATTAACAACCGTATATTTTGCACTAACTCTCCCTACTTCTCATGCAAATTACTCCTTTTCTTACTTTGTGTGTGTTTTCGCTAAACTTGCATTAGGCCCTGCACTTTTTTATAATTTGTTGTTTTAAGGTGTAAATTTTTTAATTTTTTGCTGTTATTTGCTATGGCACTAAATAAAACTTAGACATTAAAATATCTAATAGATTATTTAGTAAATTAATAACCTCTAAATATAATTCATTCACAAGTTTTGGAATGTATAGGTTTATTGATAAAAAAATCATAGCAAACATTTTCAAAAATACAATTACACGTACAAATTAGTAATTGATATTTCACGATTTAATATATCAATTGCTTTACAGGGTTAAAATAATATGACAATCTTAAGCGCTAATCTAAAAACATTATAATTCAAAAAACAAAAATGCAGCCAATAATAAATGTTAACTAGATTATTTGGTAAATAACCTCTAAAAAAGGTCCATTTTAATATTTACCAATTTATAATGTATACGTTTATTGTCAAAAAAAAATTTAAAATATTTACTAGATTATTTATTAAAATAATTTTTAAAAGTGTTCATTCTAATTTTTTTACCAATTTTGTAATGTATACGTCAATTGTCAAAAACTTTAATATTTTAAACTACAAAAAAATTTTGAATTAATAATTTCACTCAATAATTTTTAGGTAAATTTCGGTCAAGTTTTTTGTCTTTATCAAAATATTTAGCAAAAAAATCGACAAATTTTGTACAAAAACCATTAAATTATTAAAAGTGCGGGGTCAAATGCAAGAGTGGCGAAAACACATAATGGCTTAAGTTGCATACGAAGCAAGGAGAGGGAAAGAGCGTTTTCTGTGTGCGGGAGGAGAGTCATGAAGTGCAAAAGTAAAGAAAAACGATGTATCTTATGGCACATCCAACTCCCTATGGCAAAATCATGGACGTAGCCAGGATTGGAAATAGAGGAGCAGGGGCAAAATAACAATTTTTTAATTTTAGTCATAATTTGAGAAAGTTTGATTTTTTGGATTTAGAGGGGGGCAGTCGCCCTTTCCTGCCACCCCCTGGCTACGCTTATGGGCAAAATAGTATAATAGTGGTCGGTTTGCACCACACACACATTGAAAGTGTTTAAAATAAAAGGAGAGAGCACTTATTATATGGCTATATTCTGCATACCATAATATTACTCTAGCAGACCTCTCAGCCCGCCCCCAGTCAATATAAAATATAATCTTGGCTATCAGCTAGAAACAGTTGCAAGTCTTAAAGTTTTTTGTGTTCCCCATACAAGTTTTTATAATAATTGTATAAATAAGCTTTTTGCCGTTTGTTTAAGATGCATATAGATAGCACACCGATCAAAATCCAAAATAAAGCATTTAAGTCCTAAAATCAACATAGGTAAATTAAACCTGTTCCCTATATTCATATAGCAAAACCTAGCTAGAAATTTATTCTTCCTCTATTTCCTTATAGGCTAACTTGTGAATATAAAAATGGTGAATGTTGTTTATTAATTAGGGAAGGGGGAGGAAGTAAGGAGGCTGAGAAGTAATGGAGCGAAAATTGTCGTAACGTCCAAAATTGAAATCACTTTATTTATATGACAACTCTAATTCAAACAAATCGGATGGCGGATAATTGTAATGTATACGAATGAAGAAAATTGTAATATATATAGATGGAGAATAATCGTAATTTTTATAGATGGTAAATTAACTTTTTCCTTTTTTATAAATAACGTCTTTTATTTTACAAAACAGAAAGGTGAAAAGTATGTGTAGTTCGGGGATCTTCAGGCATATTGGCGTACTTAAAAAGAAAAAGTAATTAAAAAATGGCGTCGAGGAAATTAAACTGCTTTCACCTATAGGTTAACTTTCAATAAAAGTACCTCTCTTTAAACTATCCCTTTTTATTACAAGGGTTAGAGAACCGTTCTCCAGCCCTTTCACATTAGATATAATTAATACATCTTGATATACCGCACGATAATTAAAAACATATTGGTATATCCATAGACTAATAGACTGCTCATCTCTTATATATTCACGCATCAAAAGTGTTGCAAAAAACGACCGCCATTTTGATAAGTAAAGTAGAGATTGTATAGTGATGGTTTGTATTATTGATCTTATAACATGAAACAACCCATTTTAATCATTATAGACTATATGAATCGGCCAAAATTCATGTTTCACTTTTCAAAATGGATGCCAAAATTTGGAACACTTTTTAAAAGGGAATGAGCAGTCTATAAGTCTATGGGTATACCACAGGGGGTAAATTCATTTATCAAATTTTAATGTTTAAGTCTTAATATTTAATCTTTGGCATTATATAGCGTTATGCAAGTTCAATCAAAGATAAAATAAAGTGTGGCTACACACCCACCCACACCACAACGTGTTTTGAAGATTAAACAGCTCGCGCTATTTTGAAAGAGAAAACATATAGACTAAGTGGAATTTTAATGCAAATTAGTAATTATGGTAGAGCATAAAATTAAAACTGTTTAATATTAGTTTTAGGTTAGATTCTTTATTTGTGAATTTGATTTATTGTATATTTTTTCGCTTACTTTCTCCACGCTAACTTATTTATATCAAAAAACTTAAGGATAAAAACTTATAACATATTTGCGTTTAGCTCAAAAAAATCGTTGATAATCTAAACGTTTTCGGGCTGGTTTTTTTGCAACTTAAATTAGCAATCCTTTTTTTAATATAAAGCAGTATAAAAATTTTCTCATATTTCCATTTTCTCAAAAATTTATGGTAAATATTTAAATTTGCAAGAATTCTAAGTTCCTCAAAATGTCCTTTTTCAGAACTTCCCTTTGCTTTATTACAGGTTTGATCCTCTTAATATTTGTTGCACTTATGGGACCCAAAAAAAATTTATCACATATTTTCGCCACTGTTTACATTAGCCTGTTGGCCTCTTTATGGTACTGTTTGCTAAACACCTCGTTGTAATCAGCATTCTTTACCTCCTAATATGAATATAATTTAGAATCCTCTAATTTTTATGATTTGCCTATCTCTAGATCTTTTCATGTTTCGATAAACTCATCAACTGATTCATCTCATTCTTATAGTTTCCCTAAGAAATTCTGCCTCCTTTGGTCAGTATTAAAAGCCGTGTTTCTATTCTGTTCGCTGTCAGCACGCTTGTTTATTTTGTGTTTCAACATGATACCTCAAAGTTTGAGTTGTATTTATTGCCTTTCAAATTTTTTGATGCTTATATACATTTCTATTCTTCACGGAGTAACTCTTCTTTCAAGAATCACAATAATAATCAGTCGTGGAATTTGTTTTAATCAGTTAGCTTTCTCTTGATTCAGTTAGGTTCATTTTGGAATCTACTTATTATTCACCCTGATTTTTTTCACTTGCGTTTATCACGTAATATGAGGTCGTCCTCTTCCTCGTCACCTTCATATCCAATACAATCTAATTTAAAATATCCGCATCTTTACTTAATATATTTAAATCCGATTTTTATTTATCACCTCATCTTTGCCCTACAAATTCTTCAAATATCGAGCATAGTACCCCAAGCACAAGCGTATCATCCACATCTCTGAAGACTCTATCAACTTTTCTTCCGTAAAATTTAAGGCTCATGCTTTATTTCCCTAGAGTACCATTGGTCCTAAGACGGAATTATAATCTTTAATCATCTTCTTGTGGCTCATGGGATATTTCGCCATTTTAGTCATCCTTTTCGCTTCGGATTGACTTATTTTACGGAACCTCCCTCTAGATGCAGGCTCAAACTTTTGAAACCTCATGTGACCATCATCGGCGACAAGATGTTTGTGACGAATCTCCATGCACACTCTTTTCCGATGCTCCACTTTTGGTTTAATCGATTAGTCCTTTCTTTGTTTCCTCGTGTAAAACTATATAATC
The DNA here is from genome assembly GCA_964036665.1 of Gordius sp. MW1. Taxonomy (NCBI): domain Eukaryota; kingdom Metazoa; phylum Nematomorpha; class Gordioida; order Gordea; family Gordiidae; genus Gordius; species Gordius sp. MW1. The sequence goes on along the minus strand of OZ038526.1, from coordinate 34,857,647 downwards.
GAACATACAAAGAGTTAATTTCGTATGTCCCTAGTTTTCTCAAAGGGGCTTAGGGCAAATCCTTGTTGTAATTCAATTTCTATTCAAACTCCACCACTATTGATCTAAAGCAAGAATTCCAGTTGCTAAACTACAATAACACCAATTGCCCTCCTCTAATTAGAGTCCGAACGCTTCGTCAGATTTTAGGCATTTCGTAAAATGTCTTTTTTGTACTTATATATTAAATTAAAATGGTTCATCTGTAACAATTTTGGCCAGCTATGAAAGAACATAATTATTTATCTCATCACTCACCATAAAGTGGGAGCATAATATTCTGTAATGGCTCTATAAATCACGCTGTCTTGCACTACTTGTGTTTTTACCGATAGATGATTTAATCAAGAAGTATTCACGTTTGTTGCAATAAAGCAATTTAGGTGTTTTAGTTAAGATTTCTAACATTAGTTATTTTAATTAATCTCTTTAAGGCTTAAAAAAAGGCAGTGATTACATATATAATTTTATATATTTGAGTACAGATATATATAACAATATTCACATTTTTATGAGCATATTTTATCATTTATGTGAATCCATTTATTACACCACTTTTTGTCTATATTGAAACATGGTACCGACTAGATCAACTATTGCTTTAGCTGAAGCAGCACAAAAGAAAATATGGCAAACCAAAGATCCTGATTCCTTACTTATAAAGGCAAAAAAGCGCGCTATTTGTGGGTGCAAAGTTATGAAGGATATGTCATCAAGTTGGTATTCCTTAACTTTCTTTGAGTGTTTGGGTACGTAATGCTTTAAAACAATTTTTTCTGCTCCACTTTTCCACACAATTTCTAGTCCACTCAGCCTAGGTTTAATAGGTGCTACGTCTGCGGTCGTTTTCTTTAAAACAGAGGCACACACGGTATCTATCGCTTTTAATACAAACTCCACTCCAATGTGATAGTCTACGTTAACAGAGCCTAAGTAGAGACACACAAATTCTATTGAATCAGTTGCGGTTGGTTGAATTGTCTCGAGGTCTGATTTGACGACTTTATGGGCAGGATAAAGTTTGGAAAATTGCTTTGACGAATCATGTCTGGTATTAACGCCTTTACACCAATAATCACCTTCACCTTCAGATATAATGATGTCTCCAACATTTACTTCAAGCTCCTGGTCCGTGGCGGGGTAATGAGCTTGGATAGCGCGTTGAATATTGGCCGCAGCTTTTTTATATCTCGTTTCGTCGCATCTTTTTTTCAACATTTTAGCAGTGACGTCTTGGTGTACCATTATGATTACCCCGCACAATTCGAATGGCAATTCTAGAAAGGATTGACTTGGATCTGAAGGGGGTGTGGATAAACGTACTGATTTGATATCTGTAGTGTCCATAAAGGTTCGTGTATAACGTCTCTTAGCTGATTCTGGAGATAGCATTAATGGGCTACCTAAACTTTCGTTTCTGTATTGTGGAGGTTGGAGATTAAGAAATAGCCTAAGGGGAGAAATTCCAGAAAGTTTAGGTATTTGAAGTAATACATTGTCGTAGGCTGCCAAATAGGCAAAAGAATCCTTTCTGTACATAACGTTACACAAAATATCTCTTGTAACACGGTAGATCAACATATATTGTTCCTCGTTTTGAACCATAAAGGCACGAAAATTTCTTAAGGATCTTACACATTTGTAAACATTGACGCATCCGGTTTCAAGTCCAGCGTCTTTTAAAATGGATATGGCCATGAAAGCTCCTGTGCGACCAACTCCAGCGCTGCAATGTACAACTATCGGCGCTTCGGATTGCATGTCCTCCAGAACTTTATTGTCGACGTTTTCGCTCTTTGGCTGTCTCGTAAAATTTTCAACTAACAGCAAGAATGCCACGAGGCCATTTGTGTCGTAAGGTATCCCATGATCGGGCCAGGATTTATAATGAAAATGACGGACCAAATGATGTTCCGTTTTTAGCGTCAATTTTAGGTCCATGACATTATAATCTTGTGTCACTTTAATAGCCACAACCTGAACGCGAATTTCGCCGAAATTCATGGATGTGTCGGGCCAGTATTTTGTGCATTTGTTTAGACCCATTTCCACGCAACTAGCTAGCATTATTATCACTTGACATCGATGATGCCAGATCGTGCTCCAGAAATGGGCGAGCGTATTTGGCATGGGTGCTTGTGTAGCAATGTATTTGCGTATGGAGTTTCTTACAGAAATAAAACTGGCATTGACATAGCCTTTAGGATTTTCCAAATCGGGTGGGACAGGTACTACGTACAAATCATAGGGAATAATATTGGAAAACCGATTTAGGGGCTGCAAATAATCCCACGAGCCTATGGCGCAAGAATGACTTTCCTCCTCTGGCAGTGCATAGAATTGGTGTAATATCTGTTCAGACTTACATCTAATATAATCAGGCAAATCCTCTACCTTTATCGATTTGTCAAAACTCTCCCGGACCTTTATAGTTTTCGTAGTAATAGCCATAAATCAAGTAATCATCAACTTGCGGTGACTATATAACAAATAGAATTAATAGAACGTTCAAAACCACTAATAGAATGTATTTTTGTAGAGCATGTATTCAATTCAAATAACACTGTTTAACAAAAAAGTTAACACATTGATTTCGCAAGACTAGTATTTGCTGTCTAGTGTACTTTATTTTCTTATAATTAAGCTGTCGCTTATGATATAATGAATCATTTATATTCGTTGGAACAATACAGAAATCGTTGACAGTTAGCAATTAAATAGATTAAAATCATGTTAACTCACTTCCTTACATTTTAAACTTGCTTTTTGTGATAAGAAAAAATTACTTAATCGTTAAACGAAACGAATTTATTTGTTAATCAAGTAATAGTACCTATTGGAATCAAACGTCTCCATACTTAAACCCAAGCCTTAAATAACCTCTTTGAGAGACCAGTTTACTCACGTCTTTTCTTTCTAAAACCTTAGTTTGCCTTATGATCTTTTTAGCCCAAACTTAATTATAACTTTATTATACTGTTGATGCAAAAAATCAAAAAAAAATTCCCCACACTTTTATAATTAATGACATGCACCGATAGCACAATAGTCAACAACATAGTTAATAAATAGGGTAGGGGCATTCCCTCCATCCTTAATCCATCCGATCTTTCCGACGGACCATTTTTAGTTCCATGGGAAGATGATAAGTTCCTAGCTTAACTTCACTTGCGTTGATATTTTTGCGCTTTCTACATTTTTAACCCACTATTTTCTCACAAAGACATTTAAAACATATTAATACCGAGATATTATTTCTATGCCAAATTCTTAACGCGTCGTGTATAATTAAATAATAAGAGATTTTGTAGAAATATATGGCACAAATCTATAAAAGCATTCATAATATTACTTAAACTTAGCCCAGCCTAGATTTAGATCATAACTTATAAGGACGAAGGGAATATTATAGAGTGACAAAAAAAAATAAGTTTATAAGACAGCAAGGTAAGAGTCTATAAAATAATGTAATTAGTTTCCTGAAGTATATAAAGAAAATAGGACTTTTAAAAAGGCTGTGTTTAAGTTAGCAGAGTGCAGTGATGCCCGTATACTAGAGAACTGCAAAGTCACTTTTTTTCAACCCGAACCCGACCCGACCCGAAATCACTTTCAAATTTTCTACCCGGACCCGACCCAACCCGAAATCATTTTCAAATTTTCTACCCGAACCCGTCCCGAAATCATTTTCAAATTTTCTACCCGAACCCGACCCTAAAGCATTTTAAAAACTTTAACCCGAACCTGACCCGAAAAATTATTAAAACAAATTACTTTCGAGCGCGAAAATTGCTGTGTGTAAAATTAAATCGATTAATAAAAGCCATGATGATTTGTATTCTTTAAAGGGGATGGTGAAAAAAAACTCATATTTATTTATCTATATTTAGCTTCCTAATATCAAGTAAACTATTCATATGTTATAGACTTGAGACAACTATTTAACATCCATTTATTGTTATTATGAAACCATTATTATACAGCTGATTATAATCAATATAAATAGTAAATATGATGAAATTTATAATGACTGTTCAAATGTTATAAGTTTGAAGTGCAATTTAAGACAAATTCATTTGATATGAAACTTAAAAATAATTATAAGTTATTATAAAAAAAATTGCACATGAAACATTTGTAAAATTATAACTTACTTTTAAGTTGGCTTTTGAATATGTATTAAATTTAATTTAAATTAACGATGAGGATTAGCTAAAACTTCACGGTTAACACTAAAAAAATTTAAAATATAACTTTATTGAAATAATTTACCTTTTAATAGTCAAATTAAAAACAGGAGTAATTTATGTAGTTTGAATTAGTGATGAGAATTAGCTAGCACTTCAGAGTTCGGAGTTTTAAAATTTAAAAAGAGGAAGAGAATTAAATAATTGATCCAAATTAGTTGTGCATTTCGATATTTAAAAACACTCTTTGCTTAGCAATTAACATTAATTAAAAAAATAGGTCTCGCGTGTTTTTTACAATATATAAACCTTGGACCCGACTCTATAAATTTGACCCGACCCGAAAGCATTTTCAAATTTTCTACCCGGACCCAACCCGACCCAAAATCATTTTCAAATTTTCTACCCGGACCCGACCCGAAATTATTTTTAAATTTTCTACCCGAACCCGACCCGAGGTCGGGTCTGGGTCGGGTCTCAGGTCACCCGTGCAGTTCTCTACCTTATACCATAGAGACTACTTAAAAAAGCACAAAATTTTGTCTATTTTTAACAGGTCAATGGTTGGGCAAAAACTTTGGCCTAAAATCTAAATTTTAGAGATGGTTTCTACCGCTATTTTTCAACATCTAAGATTGGGCTGAAATGATGCTTGAATTATATTGTAAAAAGACGTCAAAAAATGCGTTTTGAACTATTTCATTTAAACATAAGGGGTCAAGAAAAATTTTCATCAATAGCTTACTAAAGAAGACTCATTAAAACAGAAAAATACAATTTTAGATCACGTGAGCGCAAAGTCCGGTCAATAAGATATTCATAGTAGACTAGATAGACTGCTCATCAACGCACAAAATGTGTACCCTTTTTTCAACCATTTAGAAAGGCACAATGTAAAGTGGTGATCATATAGAAATTCGTAATTTTCGCAAATTAAATAATCTTAAAAAGGAAAAAATATAGAATTGGGTAGATATCAAAAACAGCATTTTAAAATAAATATCAAAATACATAAAAACTAAAAATGTAAATAATGCGATTAAAGTTTGTTTAATAATATAGCGCCATGATTGTTATTGCTATTTTGTATAATATTAATTTATTGACGTTCGTTTTAATTTATAAACTAGTGAGGAAGGTAAATTGACTGTCATAGGGCAAAATTACATGGTTAAAATACACCAGTTGCCCTCTTCAAGATGGAGGAAAATTTGACACACAATTAACCATATGCAACATATTGCATGAGCAATCTATCTAGTCTATGAATAGAAGTCACCCTTTTTTAATCCCCTACGTTAATGATTGCCTTTGCGCTGGCTCCTCTTAATTATCATTTGAAGATTGACTAGTTTAAATCCAGTACCGTTTTGATCCCTAATCGGTTTCTTTACATTCTCCCTTGTGTCCTGGCATAGACTATATTATCGGCATGTAGTATACATCATAAAGATAGTTAAATGTCTCTCGTTACAGTTTTTATAACTGCATAGGATTAGTGCAGGTCTTCGATGAAAATCAATTTTTATCCAATATATGAGGCTACGCGCACCACAAATATTTAGTCTTTCTAATAACCACCATTTGAAATCGCTGGGCACCGTGTCATTAGCCTTCTCCAAGTCATAAAGAGTTCGTTGCAAATTTTCCAGTTACAAATCCAAATTGATTAGCCGTTATGTCCGCTTAGTTCTTCAGCCTTATTATTAAGATTTATCCCATAAGTTATAAGAGATGGTAAGTTAGATTGATACCTCTCTTTTTGCCACACACCTGAAGGTACCTTTTTCTTTAAATAAGGGTATAATCATGGTTGCCCTCCTTTATCAGGAGTTCCCATTGACTCTCCTCCCCACATCTTTCATGCCTCTATCGGTATTACATCTCCCATTGGGTTTATATTTCTGCATCATTATTTGTGTCCTACGCTTAACCTCATGAAGGAATTCGACCATATTTATGTTTGTCACATTAATAAAGGAACTTTGATAAGTGCAACAATCATACCCCTTTCCATTTTCCCATAACTTTCATCGGTTGTCTTACAGATTGAGAGAATTTTGTTGTAATGTAGGGTCAATCGGTTCCCAAAACCTCAGATTGTATCAAATATTTATGTTTCCAACACTGAAAAATATCGTCATTTTTCATCTTACAGATGTTCGAATGATGCTAATCCCTATATTTTATATGACCCTCCTCTTCTTTAAATCACTTTAAGGACACTTACATCGACTCTGACAATTTAAATACTGGCCATGTTTATTTTATGCGCTATAAGTTTATGGAGATCAATGTATTAGATAGTTGAGGAATTTTGTGCATAAAAATTGTTATTTAAAAATAATCTAGTCACATAACTTAATTAACTATATAATTTATACTAAAGTCATGACAAAATAAAAGATATAAGAACATATCGCAAATGTAACCTTTTTTATCGTTAATTCCGTCCTACAATTGTGGAGTTTGTTTAATCAATTTATTTCAACATGAATGAGGAAGGGTCATGGGTAGAATTTTTTATTTATTTTATATTTGTCCATTTGCTCTTACCGCTGTCGAACATATACATTATGGGTCGCCTTTTAATCCCCACTATATCAAATCGTCAAGCACCGTGTAATAAGCCTTGTTCTAACTCGTAGAATGCATCATTTATTCATCATTTGTCTTAGTGCGAAGATTAATTCCACTTGGAGGTCCCTGCTTGGTGCAGCAGGTTACTATTGGAGGCTTCAGTTTATATTCCGCAATTGCTATTGTTAAAATAAATAAATTTCGTATAATTTGTTTCGATAGAAATACAGTTTACCTCAGCCAATATGTTACTCTTATATGCTATCTTAAAGCATTAATTATAATGGATTTCGATATATCTTATGAAAAAATAGCATTTCGTGGACAAAAAAACATGCCATCTTATGGAGCAACGCATATGTTTAAGATAGTGAAGCCTCATGTTGATTATATTGTTCAAGCCGGCGATACTCTCCAAGGCATATCCCTCAAGCATAATATTACAGTACATTTATAATTAATATTTCACTTAAATTTATGTGTCAGATGGATGAATTAAAGCGCTTAAACAAAATATGGACAAATGACTCTCTTTTTATAAATCGGGTTATCAAAATTCCTCTTTCTAAAACTGATGGTGCAAACTTATTTAATAACCCCGAGTATAGAAAATCACCTTATAACCATGACAAGCTAGATAGCAGAAATGGGGATTCAAAATTCTACCTTCAAAACATGTAATATGATGTTTTGCTGATTGTATTATTAATTTGTTGGTTATAGACTATATTTATATACCTATACCTTGATTCTATTATTAAAACTATTACTTTACAATGTTTGATGTTCAACAACTTATGTGATAAAAAAGTAATGTTATTAAGTCTGCTTAATTTCAGCAACTAATTATAATTATTATTTTTGAATATCTTCTATTTTTTAGCTTCAATCTCTTAAAATTAGTTTGCTTTTAATTACACTCATTTTAGACTATTACATATACTCAAATTTTTAAAATTATATAGTAGTTGAGTAACGCAAAACTAGCCCAAATGATTTAGATTCTATTTGCTTTATTATCATGGGCTTAGCCAGCATTGGAAGGGGGACAATATAAAGAAGGGCAAAATAAACATTTTTTGAAATTTTAGACATAATTTTAATAAATTTAACAAATTTTTTGAATTTAAAGGGTGGCATCTACCTCTCCCTGCCCTCCTTGGCTACGCCCATATTTATTATATTTAAATACTTTATTTTTTATTCATTCTACATAGGCATTAGAGTGATAAACCTATAATAACAAATAAATCAATAATGTGATCATTATGTAAAGCAATTCCCCTTTGGCCATTTTTTGCTGTCACACAACATACCAGTGTGACTAATACAACAACCGCGTTTACTCATCCATAAAACTCCCTCATTCTAAGGTCGACCATTTTAACTCATATCCTCTTAGAATAAAAACGTAATTTTATCAGTTTCTCAATTAAGCATGGACGTAGCCAGAGGGTGGCAAGGAGGGGCGGCTGCCCCCTTCTAAATCCAAAGTAATCTTAAAAATTTTAATTTATTATGGCTAAAATAAAAAAAAATGTTATTTTGCCCCTCCCTAAATCATTATTCGCCCCCCCCCCTCTAATTCCAATCCTGGTTACACCCATGCAATTAAGGCATGAAAATTGTCAAAGCAGTAATTGGCAATACAAAAAAGTGGTAATTTTTGTTCAAGATAAAAGATTTTATGGATATATGGGTGCAGGCTTTTTACCCTTCTGCTCCCTCAATGTATATTTTAATATAAAGATTATTAAAATTTAAAAAGTTGTGCCTGATTCATATATATAAAGCTGGTTTCCCAAAAATGTTAATTTATAATCCTTCAAAGGGCATAAATAAGGTTCAAAGTAAAGCGAGCAATAAGTTTGTTAATGATTTAGGGGAGCAACATAATGATAATAATTAATTATCTTTAACTACGCCTTACTGAAGTAAATTAGACGCATAAATTTTTATCATGGTTTCATTCACTAAAACGATCGGTTCTCACAAACGAAATATGCGAATAATAAATTTGGATTGTTTTGTTCAAGATTTAAATATGGGGTAGTGTTGTAAAAACGGCTCGGTTTTTTTGGCCGATCTTTGGTTTTGACCAACTAATAATAAACAGACCAATGGCTTTTTGGTCTATTTTTCTTAGTCGCATAAACATACCAAGGGTTTTTGGTCTCTTTATGTTTAGTCGACTAAAATTAAAGGTCTACCAAACAAAACCCATCCGTTTCTACAACACTACTATGGGGCTAGGTTTACCTTCCTGCTCCCTTTGGGTATATCCTCAAACCAGGTAGTGGTTTAGATACTTTTAATATAAAATTTACAAAAATGGTGTCTGGTCAATATGTATAAATCTAGTTTCCCTCTAACGTGCGTCTCTCTTCACTACAACTCAATTTATAAGTATTTTTATCCCAATAGTTTCCTCCTATTCAGGATTCTATGGAAAAATTGCGTTGTTTTATTCAAAGAAATAGGCAGACTATCCCCTCCCTCTAAATTTCCCCCGCATTTTTATTGAAAAAATCAATAGCAATCGTAATTGCAAAATTTAATTTCAAATCTTTTTTTGATTCCTGGCCTCTTCTAAAAGAGGAACATGAAGACATATTACTCATAATGTTTTTTTCTATTATTATTATTATTATTATTATTATTAATATTGTAAAAAATATACATTTCCCCGTCAGGAGTCCTGAGTCACCCTCCGCCGGCACCACGCCAGTTAGCCGTTCCCCTAATACACGCGTTCCACCTCACCCTTTGAGCCAAGAATACGCTACCTATTACGAAGCCTTAACCCCATCCCTGCTCGGACCCGAACTGAATCGACTCAGCAATAGCTCTAACCAAGGCCTCTCTCGCGCTTCGTCCCACAACCCCCTCTTTACCGGTATGCCACAAAACAGACCATCCGGTTTACACTCATCCAACTCTACACCCAACACTAATTGTAGCAGAAGATCCCCTAGGGTCGCCATTAAAAACGGGTACCTCAAGGCTATATTGCCTAACGCCGCCGAATCTCTGTTGTCGAGCCGAACGAATAGTAGTAGTGCCAGCAATGACTTTGACGACCCCTACACGAATGCGGAAATGATCGAACTTTGATTTTAATCGCCGCCCCAAACTAGTGTGGTAAAAACTGCTGGGTTTTGTTTGGTCTGCCTAGGTCGACCAAACAAAACCTAGCCGTTTTTATAACACTATCCTAAACACACATACAAATTATCGAATTCCTGACTCAAGATTTTTTCGCCTTTTGTTTTTACCTAATTTAGACTCGTTTTTCGTTGTTTTACTGCACACACAGTAGTGTTGTAAAAACGGCGGGGTTTGTTTAGTGGACCTTTGGTTGACGGTTCACTCTGGTATGTTTTTGAAATTTTGACCAAGCCTAGAGGTCGACTAAGAAAAGGAAACCAAGAAATCTTTGGTCTGTTTATGTTTAGTAGACTAAAATTAAAGGTCGACCAAACTAAACCCGGTCGTTTTTACAATATTCCTCTGTGTTACGTTACTACTTAGCATCGATATTGTAATGTATAATGTACCTTATATGTGCATATATATGTTATCGCTTCGAACCAGCTTAACCGCCTTACTGTTGTAAAACGCCTTTTAGCGATGAATCATTAGCGAAATGGAAATCTGTGTTGGCTAAACACACCCTATCCTCAACCCCAGGGTAGATTTTACCCCGTTCGAACTGTATTAATATGTAATTCCATAGTCAAGCTACGGCAATTTTTATTAATACGCATATATTAAATTATATATTTATTTTTCGTAACTTTTAACAAACAACGTTTTTATTTAGGTGTTGATGTTATTGAGATGATTTTGAATGGAACGAGATATAGGGGTCTAATTTGTCAAAAATAGAAAAATCGCTTATTATGACTGACCTAACATGGTTATTTTATTATTAATTATTTTTCAATTTATACATTTTCGAATCCAAGATTCAACTATTACCTTTTAAAGATTTAAGCCGGTTTGATAAAACTGAATGGGCCAGGTCGGGTCTATATTAATTCTAATAGATATCTCTTGTTTATGTATATTAGTAAAACTAGGGTTATTCGTTATTTACAAGGAAATTATCTTCTACTAAATGTTCCTTAGCATTTGCGATTTAAATTGCCAAATTTACCTTTAAAATGCTCTCGATTCATGGTCATCAAAGATATTAATTTTATCAGATTTAGCTTACACCTTTTATTTTCAACTATTAAAATTAATGTATTTAACAATTTTCTTTTCGATACAAGTTTATTTCCGAATAATTGTGTATGTTGCATGCTAAAATATATTAATTTAATGTGGCATCGAGCCATGGATTGAGATTGTTTTGGATTTTACAATTTCCATGGTGATTTGCTGCTTGATGTCGAAGAATTCTTTGGGATCGTGTGTAATGGAGGTTATATATTTTTGAAATTTGTTTGAGGGATTGGCTGCCCTCGGGACCTAAATTACCTAGGGTCGTAGCCACTACTGTTACAAAAATGATATTGCTGAGGTATTTGTATTTTTCCACTTTCTTTCTCTCAGTAGAAGTGATAAGGTCGGTAGGGTGTTAGATTTGGCAAATATATCAACTGCAGTGAAGTCCCAACAAGCGTTTAGGCCACGAGCCCACGGGATGACTGTTACGCCGTTGGGTCTTTTACCGTCAGTGGAGCTTAGGCCTGTGGGTTTCTGTGAATTGGGAAAGACTTTTTTCAAAAATTGCACAATTAGAATAATCTTATTGTATATATCTTTTAATTACTAACATTAAACCTAGTAACTTCTTTCAGAGAGATTTAAATAATCACTCTTTATTAAGTTTTCAAAAAGAATTCTCATTCGCGCTGCTAAAAGATTTTCATAACTTATTTGTGGCCTATTTATTATTAATGATTCAAGCAATTACAAAATTTTCCGCCCATCCCAATACTTTATACAATTTCTTTGCCCTCCTGATCCCTACCCCTCTAAAATTTGTGCGTTTCAGAATTTGGCTTCCGTCCCAATCCCTCATACATAGTCGGATCTATTTTGGAAAGAGTCATATTATAATAGCTTATAGACCAGAAAAACCCGGCTGGTCCACTACCTAAATTTTGACTTTCGGGCGGGCACCATAACAAGATTCGAGCTCAATGATGTTTATAAAATAATAATGTATTATTATATTGTATTTGTCACTCCTTATTTGATTGTATAATGTTTGTTGATCCTAGTGCTCATCCAAAATAAATCAAAAATTAAAATAAATTTTTTTTAAAAATATATAACGATATTAGTGCTAATTTTAAAACTCATCATATCGGGCCGGGCAGCTATATTAATTCGAGCATTGTCGAGTGGACACATAGAAGGGTTCGGGCTGGCAGATCATTTATAAAATCGGCGCGTGTTCGGGCAGAACAACTCTAACAATGACTTCTATAAGAAAATTTACGTTAAAATAAAACGAATCGGTAATTGTATACTAAATGAAATAATATATTTACCATGAAAATTTTGTATTATGTATAAATAATTTAATTATTATTATAGGATCCTATTTACAAGTAGTAGTTATAAAGTATTGGGTAGCATGGCAGATAATAACTATAAAAAGCGTGATGTTTAATCATCATTCGACAATGAATAACGGGTGTGGTATACATTGAATAACTTACGTGAACGTTAGTTATGAGTTATGGTTAAAAATATAATTAACTTGTATCTCGATTGTGTAACATTTTCTCATATAAAACTCTTGCTCGTTATAACAAATTAAACACGTTGTAACGCCACAATAAAAAATAATTGGTAGATAATTAATAAAGTGCTCAAATAATAATTGACGACAGAAACCGAAGGTAGGGATAATATTAAAACAATATCTTAAATGTGCATAATAAGGTTATAGTTTCTCTCTAGAGCTGTGCAGTATATAAACAAGGGAACGATTTTATAATAGTAAATCTGGTCATGTAAGAACGGCTAAGTTTTGTTTAGTCGAACTTTGGCTTTAGCCAATTAAATATAAAGAGATCGAAAGTTTTCTTAGTGGACGTTGAGTTAACATAAAGAGACCAAAAAACCTTTGTTTTGCCTATGTTTAGTCGACTAAAACCAAAGGTAGACTAAACAAAACCCAGCTGTTTTTACAACACATACGCCTGAGAATATTAATTAGTGCATTATATAATAGATCTGATCAAAATAAGGTGTACTACATACATAATTGATTTGTGGAGAATGAGTGGGATGGCTTTGCGTTAAACAACAATAAACGATGATGACAGCTTAGTAAGTTACATATGACAAAAAGGTACCATTTTCGAGGTATGACTATCACCAAACAACGCATTTATCGGCGGGGTTCATAGGACTCTTCAGTGGGCAATCGAAGGCTTTAGAAAATTCTACGGAATTTGCGAGAGTTCCAATAACACTAATATGATAAAAATTAATTACATGGTTCAGATTTTTTAGCAACCATTACACTATCAATAATATCTATAAGCACAAAAAATTGTCAAAATTAAGTAAAGATATAGCTGAAATGTAGAATTAGATTGAGAAAATACATGTAACAATATCAAAATAATTAATAACATAAATTTCACAAAATATTTAATATAAAGTAAGGTCCAGTCAATTTTTTTTTCAACCTATATGAGAGAAACGACCAAACTGCAATTAATTTGAAAAGATCTTCAGCTTATTAAACACAGATGTAACTCTTGAAATTTCGTTAGATTCTAAGATAAAATGTACAGAATCGTTAAATTCACCTACAATTCAAAGAACTAACATAAGTGAAAGTTTAGAAAAATAACAATTTAAATAAAATTTACCGGATTTTATTTGGACTATGGGAATCATTGAGAATTTCATAATAAAGCGATTTTTTGGTGTCAAGCGAACACCATACCTTTGAAATATAACCAATCAATCGTTAAAAAATCCCATAATTCACTTTTATATTTTCAAAGTTCATTAATTTATGTTAAAGCTTATTTTATAAAATTTTAATTAATTAACTCAAGATTTTAGATAATATAGAAAAAGTAGAACAATCGATGAACTTGAGAAAATGCTAGGAAGAAGAGCTGATTATCAGTCATATTTAGGCCAGGAAGGCGTGATGCTGCTTCTGGATTAGCGGCCAAAAATGCTTGGAATGCCTATTAATTAGATATAGATAAAATCAGTTAAAATTAAGCTACTAAATTTTGCGAAAATAATTTTTTAATTACATGCTAGCTAGTTCAAGCTATTTTCTTTTTTTATTTACAAAATAGGTGTAACTGTAAAGGTTTGCTTAAAATATTTTTTTAGGGTTGATAGATCATTTTGAATTTAGAAAGTCAGCTTAAATTGTTATTGAAAGGCGGTCTGATTGACCCTGTATTTAAAATATTTAAAATCCCATTTAAAGGAGCATCATAGAGTTATTAATTGTCAAGACTGTTCCAAATATGCCCCGTTTTATTTGTGGTTCTCAACTAGCCCCGGTTGAGGCTTGTGAAAGTTAAATTTTATACGGATCAAATAATCAAACTTAAGTGACTTTTTTAATTAAAATGCTTTGATTAGGTAAAAATGATTTATAAAATATACAATAAACGAGCATAAAATTATATAAATAAAAAACAATTCATTAGATTTGTGAACAGCCAACAAAAGCCATGTGTCATATAAAGAATATTAAATAAATTTTGCAATTAAAATGCCTATTTTTTGACGTAAAATAAAGTTGGGTGAGTATTTGGCTTTAGTGGATCTCTTTTCGATTTAAAGTGGCGGAACAGAAAGCATAATTTACAATCGATATTTCTAAGGAATAATTATCATCGATTAACCAAACGTGGGTAGGAAGTAAATCTAGGCTCTAGGTCTTATTAAAATCTATATCCACCCTTACTTCATAGAATGCGATTTTCATATATTTAAAAAAATTATACGATATAATTAGGGGTTAAAATTGGGCTCATTTTGTAATGCCCACTTCTAGGTGTAATTCGAGATTCGCAATGAAAGTTAGTTTTTTGCCACAAAATGCACTGGAAACTTCTAAAAACTCGAATAATTTGTTAACACAGTCAAAAGGCTTTTTAAAACTTGTATTAAATTTAATATTATAAATAAGAAAGCCATATATTTGTAACTTAAAACAATTTTCTAACAGCTTTTAAATAAGGTTTTTCGCCAAGAAGCCTTTAAAATTTATTTTGTTTACCGAGAAGGTAGCCTTCAAACCGCCATTGTCAGCAATATTTTCTCCAATGGTTTGTTTTCCATTAATCTGCATAAAAACATCAGGACGCATTTTTGTACAAATATTAACATTCAAATTGACTAATTTGGTTAATGCATTTATGGATATTACGGTAATTTGTTCAATTTTATAATTTGAATATTGCTTCTCCAAACATTCTGCCCTATCGTTAAATCTAGCTATGGACGCGTTATTCCACCACGACTTCAGGTTTCCAAATTTATCGAATTGCCGACCTTGAAACAATGTTCATGATTATGAATTTGGAAAATATCATTCTTTTAATTTAAGTAAATACGGAAATAGACTTTTTGCTTATATACTTTTGTAAATAATAAAGTTAAAAAAATGTGATAACTATTAAACAAGTGTAGGGTACCTTAAATAAACAAAAAAATTCAAAAAATCATCAGTCGTTGGGGGCACTATTTACTAAACCAAGTTTTAAACTTATAATCTAAAAAATCGCGAATGTGCAGCAAAAATATTAAAATAGAAAATAACACTTTGATTATTACAAAGGGTTTTAATTATAAGGATATTCAACAGTTTTGTTTTTTTTGACTTGTTTGTACCTTGATCATCAAAGCCATGCGTTAGCTCGTGTCCAACCACAAATCCCATTGCACCAAAATTGAGTGCCCTTGCCAAAACAAATTAAAGCGTTTTTTTTTAAATATTAATCAAGTGCAAAAGTAATTGTATATCGATTATATTCAAAACGAACAATTTTGTTAAAAACTTTTTTATTAACATAGACTACACAAACTGTTCATGTCAGAGGTTTAGTATGGTAAAATGTGTGCCACATTTTGAATTTAACTATCTCCCATAATATTATGTTGTATTTTGTATACCCCATCGTTAAAACAGGAAAGTAAATTTACCTTACTCAATAGTTAATAAATAAAAAAGAATGTTAATAAATGATTATTTAATAAAATGCAAATGGCATTAAACTGCTCTAAATTGACATAGTCACAGTATTTATATTTTCATGAAATTTGAAGTTGATTTGATATATACCTATCTCAAAATGCTGATTTAATGTTTAACTAGTTCACTATTTTTTATTGCGTTTTAAAAACACTTTAACCAAAATACTAAAATTTATATGTCCTTCCCTTATTTGTGCACATTTCAAAATGGCGGATAAAGTTGATGAGCAGTCTATCTAGTCTATATTAACTTTTTAATAAAAATATTTCGTAAAATCTTAGGTTTAGGCCTTCTGAGCCTAATTTTTCAATAGCAAAACTAATATATAAATTTCTTAAGCAAACCGAGCTAAAAATCAAACGAAGGAAAAATAAAAAAAAACTTGCCATTACTTAGGAAAATTGCTGTCGTAGAATGGTGGCTGAAGAATGCCGGCAGGAAAAACTATAATCAATTTTCAATAAAATTTAAATAAAGAACAGGCACTTTTTCACGTTGAAAATTTTATTGTTAAACATACCCATTTCATTTCCCGTGGCGAGGTAATAGGCATTTACCATTGGCGGCGTTAAAGACCAGCTAAAAGAGAGTAACAAGCAATTATAGATTATTTGTTATCATGTATTTTTATAATGATTAAAAAAATAAATTGTTTTTATATAAAAAGTAATAATAAATTTTTGGGTTTAAAAACGCAGAATTATTGGTTATTAACATCTCACCGCGTTTTGTCAACAGGTTCTATGAGCCTTTCCAGCCCCTTTATCATGTAGAACTTGAGTTGCCTGAGATTGTTTTCAAAATATTCATCTTTCTCAAATTCCAGCTAACAACGAAAACTTTATATTTCATCCAAAATAGGAAGTGCGATTATATAAACATATGAAATTCTAGTATTTTTATCATATTTTTTTTAAATTAATTTAAATTTAAAACTACCCCCTCAAATTTTTCATTCATCTCTTTGGGGTTGAGTAAATATTCCGGAAATCCAATTTTGTTTCTAATCGCGTCCGCCTAATTTAAAGTTTTTATATTAAATTTTGAAATATTTTAGTAGATTAAATTTTTTTCATATAAAATTAAGTTTTTTATAGTTGATTATTATGGTAAAAATTGACAAAATGTCACCTTTTCTGAAGCAACTTTAATGGTTTCTTCGTCCATCCAATCCAGAGTCGGCAGCTGGTTTTTAAAGGCCTCCTTTATACGATTTATCATTTTTTCGGCCTATCAAATACATTATATAGAATCGGGGTCAAAGTAGCAGATTGATGAAAAAGTAGCAGAAAAATATTTTTTTAGATTATTAATATATTAAAATTAAATCTCAAATGGGGAGGAATTTGATGTGCTCCTAACCCTAACCCTAACCTAAAACGCCAACCTAAAACCCTAACCCTAACCCTCCTGACCAATCTTGATCTGATCATTTTGGCTGCTTTTTTTCTGCTACTTTAACCGGGTGCCATTATATAAAGAACGACTTGAATAATAATAAAATTTCTATGATACAAAGCTTTTTAACCCCTTTCATGTATTTTATCTTATTCAACCTTGTGTTATAAAATCTACGGTGATTAAATTAGTAATCTCAATTAGGGAAATCCTAAGTCGTATTTTAATATATATGCCAAGGAGTCTCAGTTTTGTCAGCTTTGTGCATGGGCGTAGCCAGCATTGCATTTAGAGGGGGCAATAATATTTTAGGAGGGGGCAAAGTGATCTTTTTTTGTGTGAAAATTTCGCCATAATTTTCATTAATTTCAACAAATTTAGGATTTAGAGGGGGGTAAGCCGCCCCTCCCTGCCCCCATCCCTTTAGCTGTCCATGGCTTTGTGCCCTTATATTGACCTATCAAGCTTTCGTAAATAGTATCCTACGTATTTATCAAATAACCAATCAATAAGTAAGAACCCGCATGCTTTTAAGTAGTTTGTGGCTTATATCTCATGTGTTTAGGCGCATTACCATTTCTTTATTGTGGCCTTGGAAGGTCTCCTTGACAAACATGGAACCGAGGGGGAAGCCTATGATGTTATTCGTATCCGATATACAAGCCCGCCAAGGCACCAGGCCCTCGGCTGAACCTTTTAGAGCTTTGCTGAGAGGTCTGAGTGTTGCCCGAAAGTCTTGAGATAGATACGGTATCATGCGGCTAGTTACGTGCCACATGAAGTAGTTATTCATTATTCTGCAACAATTATAACAAAATTAGACGTGGGATAATTTTGCTCAAAAAACTATTGCAAAAATTGATTAGGGTCAATAAATTAGAGCAATATAGCTAGCCTATGGATATATAGATTTTTCGAAATTAGACGATTGTTTGATATTTTGAGATATGCATCCATAGGCGTAGCCAGTATTGGAATTAGGGGGAGGGGCAATAATGATTTAAGGAGGGGCAAAATGAACATTTTTTAAAAGTTTAGCCATAGTTTTAATAAATTTCAACAATTTTTTGGATTTAGAGAGGAGTAGCCGCTCCTCCCTGCCCCCCCCCCTTTGGCTACACCCATCTATACATCGTCTAATACTTATTTTTTAAGTATATAAAGAAAGGTTTAATATTATGTTTACGTGCGTTTTTCGGCGGTCGCTAAATACTCCTTTATTAATTCTGTCATATTAGCCATGTATTCTATGGACCGAACGACGATGGGCTGGTCTGGTTTGAGTGTTATGTTAACCAGGTTGAATAGGCGGTTTAAGTATCTCGTCCAATTTAGCTATAAATAATTATATTCAATTCTTTATAATTCGTATTAAATTATTAGATATTTTGAGTATTATCATATATTTATAAATTTGGATTAACAATAATTGAAATAGAAACTAAAATAATAAGCAAAAAGTGTGAAACAAAATTTTTTTGATCAGGGTAAAATAAACTTGATTACACAATTATATTTTTCGTCCAATTCCCTGAGCGACATTTTATTGTAATTCTTTTCCCCATCCCTCAAGGTCTCGGGCGGGGGCGTAAACTAAATAATATTAATTGACAAATAGCATATAAAATGTTTGTTTTGTATAAAAAGTAATTATACATTCGCCATTCTCGTTTCGAATTCTAGCACGTTACTCATGGTCGTTTTGACAAGTGCGAGGAATTGAAATTCGGGATCATCTTCGCTATAATAATCTGTGGAAAGTGAAGGTGGTTTTGGTGTAACTACGGCCGATTGATTAACTTTTTTAAGGATCGGTCCTTTACTATCGGGGTCACGGATGGCTCTAAGAGTTCTAACTCTAGCTGACTGATCAATTTTAGATGAAAGTAAAACTCCGACAGCAGTCATGTATTTTAAGTAAGCCCGGTAAATTTCCCCATTCTCTGGTACGCTAGTGTTTAGGTAGTAGTCCCTCTTGGGCAAACTAGTTCGGCCCATGTCAATGTAGAGGGCATTTTGAGATGAGTTTTTATCGTCGTCGCTGACGTAAATTGAAAAGAGTAAGCTTATATCCAAGTCGATGGAAAGGCGCTCCATGCGATCTAGAAAATCCCAATCGGGCGGCAACAAGCGATTCATGATTTTTTCATCTAGTAAAATTTCAATAAATTTGATTTTTTGTTATCGAATAAACAATAAATTATAATCATTTTTTCCGTAAAAAGTTGTATTGTATAACAAAGTGCGGAACATAGCTTTTCTTATCATTTTAACGTGGTCATGTTAATTATTTGTAGCCACTCACATTCAAACTCGCTTCAATCAATTTATCGATAAAGTGTAATAGTCATATAATGATTGTAGGATAACTTAGAAGAATTTATTATAGGGTCCATAGTTTAAATATTTGTATTATACCTTGTGAGGGCGAAAATTTGTATTTTCTAACAAATAATTAAAACTTATTTTTAAAAATAGGTTTTATGTTTAATTGATAAATTAATTTTAAGCTCTGGTCGGGGGTTATATTGCAATTCTGGTCTAGTCAGATGGCTCCCTTCGATCCACTGGACGTTAAAAGTATTATTATCAAGGAACCCCCGTAATTTTTAGTTTTGAATATAGAGAAAGGTAAATTTTTTTGAGCATTTTAATGGAAATCCCGGGTTTTTTAAAAGATAAGTTGTAATGTTATTAAATTAATTACTTTTTTCGGTTTGTGCTAAAACCTTTTCTGGACCTTCAGCTGATGTGACATTTAAAATGGATTCCAGTTTATCCTGTTTTAGCCCAACTTTGAGTTCCGACATATTCCACCCTCCGTAACGATTGAGTAAAGTTAACAAAGGTTTGGCGCCTAGAGCCTCAATTGTGTCATTTTCATCCAGGCAAGAGTCGTAATAAATCTTGGCTTTAAGTTCGGCTTTTGTTTCAAAGGCGCTGTCTTCTTTTTCTAATCAATTATTCGGTAAAAGGAGTTGAGCTTAATAAATCCATGCTTTTTACCGATTAATTATTTAAATTTCATTTACAATTAATTCTTCTTTTATATTGTTCCTTGTACAATATAGTTTGTCAAAACGATATAAAAAAATTACATTCACGCCTAAAAAACTATAAAAACGCGCTATAACTAAACGAATGGCATTGGTCCGTGTATGGACTAATGTTGTAAAACGGCTGGGTTTTTTTGGTCGTCCTTTGGTTTTAGTCGACTAAACATAAACAAACCCAGACCAAAAATATTTGGTTTGTTATGATAAGTCGACTAAAACCAAAGGTTGGCCAAACAAAACCCAGCCGTTTTCACAACACTAGTATGGACCATTGTGATCTTTAAAAAATTTATTTTTGTAACCTTATTACTTAAAAGCGTCACTCACCATTTAAGTATTATATAATAGAAAATTTCGGAAAATTTTATTTACGCTTATTGTATTAAGACAATATGATAATTATTTTAGCAACATTATGATAAAAAATCCTCTTAATGAAGCAGTTTCTTGATTTTTTAGTTGTTAATTACCTAAAATTCGTTTGAGAATGTACTGATTTTTTTGAAAGAGGGCTTGAAAATTATTCCAAGAAGATTGACCGTCCGGTATATTATTGTCACGAACCCAACCACCGCAAGAATATTCATAAAAATCGTGACATGGATCCGCAGTTGTGTTCATGGAATTGAGTAGTTTGGCGGATATGGAAATGCAATACGGCGTGAGGCAAACTAATATAGTTAGTTCATCGGTGTAAATATATATTAGCATACAAAACTAATAGTTGTCTTGCCTGAACAAATTTAAAGCTTAAATTAATTAAAATAGATAAAAAAAATTCAAAAATAAATTTATCATATATAGTCTCTCTCTTAAAATCTAAAGATATGAGCTATAATTTGCTATTTGAAGTTTGATCCGGTTTTAGCTAGACTATCAAAGTTTACTTTAAATTATATGTTAGTTATTTGAATGAGATGGGTGACTGGGAATTTAAACTTGAAAAGCTTTTTTCTCCCGCTAATGAACAATTAGAGACATTTTAAGTTTTTTTTTAAATCGATAGTAGTTTATTTCCAAATAATTAAGTATGTTTTATGCTAAAATATAATAAATTAATGAGCTGGCATCGAGCCATGGATTGAGATTGTATTAGATTTTACAATTTCCATGGTGATTTTCTGCAAGTGCAAAAAAGAATTTTCATTTTTAAGTAAAAGGAAACACAAAATACTAATTATAGAGTCAGCATCAGAAAACCCTGTAATTAACACTCAGGTTTTATCTAAAATAAAATATCAAAGTATTAAAAATTACCATCAGAGTTTAGAGGCTTTTGGTTATTTGAACCATCTTTCGTAAAGTTGCTACCATCGGTCCCACCTAATTTTGGGATTAGAGAAATGTCATCTAAAACCTGATCGTTCACATTTTGTAATTCCTTTTTGCTAAAATATTGGGACGAATTTAATGCATCTAATGTTGAGCCCAGCAGGGTATTTATAAAAATTAAAATGGTAGGGGGTCGCGGGGCTGTTTCATTATATTCCTTATTGATTTCCCACGTGGGATCGATTTGATTGAGAACGCTTTCGGCCAAAGTTAACAGATCCGATTGATTTTTGGCTGCGATAGACCACGCCTCTAAATTGTTAGGTATATCTACCAATTGTTTTCCACCGTAAAGATTTTTCAAATATTTAGTGATGTTAGCTTCTGCCCGACCGCCTGTGGAGGGTTGGCTATTAAAAGTTCGATAAGCTGTGAAGCTGTTCAATATCAGAAGCGCTGGTAACATTTTCATTTCAAAATTTTAAAAATAAGGTATACGACATTTTTCGGTTCTCGACCGTTATTTAAAGTAGATTTAATGCCCTGCTTGACCTGGGGTTAAGTTGAGAAGGCGGAAATAGTTATTTTGAAGGCAAAATAAGGCTAGGCGCTGACAGCTCTCTAAAATCCCATCCGCGCGAAATCCCTCTTTAAATTCCTTATAAATTAGTTACATCCTGGTTAGTCTTAAATTCCACATTTACACAGGAACGTGCTTAACCCAATTCCTTGTAAAGCATAAAGGGGGGGGGGGTGGTCGAAGAAAATTGTGTACAAGTTATCGGGAAAGTGATGTATTGGCACATATAAATATTGATTCCGGGTATCATAATTCCCCCAATCATTGGTACACGAATCGTGTGAAAGTATGGAAATGGGGTCAATATTTTATCAATCTATTTTGAACGCGTCTTAGAGGGAAAAGTGCTTGTGTGAAATGAGGTAATTAGTTTAAACATTTTATCACAAGTTCCGCACATGACACACTTGATAAATACATTCAAAATTGTATACCTAAATCCGAATCCAACCCATCTGGCGAAATTCACAGCTGGCTAACCTATACAAAATCTAACCTAAGTGTATGTATGTATGTTCCAATGATGTATAACTTGTAAAAGATAATTGCAAAACAGAATTATTTATATTCCTGACAGAAAATAATCAAAAATTGGTGTTAATATTATATGTTGCTTAACTTTAGATTATTATTTGCCTAATATTACCAAATTATTAGAAAATTCACCACATCGGGATTTCGCCAAATGGGCAGGAGCGCTAAATCCCATTTAAAATGAATGAAGTCATGGCCGTAGTCAGCATTGGAATTAGAGGGGGGCAATAATAATTTAGGGAGGGGCAAAATGAAATTTTATGACATTTTAGCCATAATTTATAATAAATTTCAACAAATTTTTGAATTTTCCCTTGGCTACGCGAATGAAGTGTAAAATTAAATATGGGATTGTAAATATAACAGTGTTTTTATACTGCATGCAAATAAACCAATAGATTGTTCAAGTTAATTGACAAAATAATGACCGCGATACAAATAGTAATATGATATAGGTATATATTAAGATGATAAATAAAATGCTGGTTTATTTAACATTTATTGGGCACTAGTACAAAATTACTTTGCTACTTTTAACATAAAATTGTCATAGCGAAGTTTTTACACGTAAAACAGAAAAATTAAACATATTATTTTGAGCACCAAAAATTAAAATATAATTTTAGCAAATTGAGTATTACCCTGGCCCCAAGGGGTTGTCTCATCTAGGGCCGACGACATTAACATTTGGTTGTGTTTTCGAACGAGAATCGATAGCACCATAACGGTGAACAAAGAGAGGCCCAACAATGAGATTAACAAGCGCTCGGCCCGCGACCTGCGATTAGTATGGGCAAGTTGACTTAACGACTAATATGACTATTCTATGTAACAATTTAGTAAACTGATTAGATTCGTAAAAGGGTTGAGTATAAATCTATGTCGTTGCTTTAGGTCTGCATAAATTGCTGAGCCGGTGTTTTATTAAAGCCGGAATTTATAGGTGTAGTCAGGGGGTGGCAGGGAGGGGCGGCTGTCGTCTAAATTCAAAAATTCCTCAAAATTTGATATAATTATGGCTAAAATTACTGAAAATTATTAATATGCCCCTCCCCAAATCACTATTGCCCCCCCCCTTAATCCAATCCTGGCTATGCCCATGCTTAAATTTGAATAAACATAAGCAATTATCGAGCCCTAAATGGACAATCCAATAAACGATGATGAAAAGTCTTAGTTTAATCGTGAGTGGTGGTTTTGAGTTGTAAGATGTGAGCAATATAACCTAAATTAGACTTAGTTTAAGGGTGAAAACTGAATGGAGGGGGTTAGTGATGCTAAGTGTATACTACCTACGATTCCAGTAATTGAGCGGAATTCTAAAGAGCGAATTAGGGAAGGGCATTTTGGTAGCTAAAGTGGTTGGTCTTAGCTTAGAACCGGTACCCGTTGACCAACGTTTGGCTTGCAGACCAGACCCTAGGCCTCCATTAAGACCGGACTGACCACCCGAGGAGAGCCGAGGTGTTTCATAAGGATTTCTCTGTTGATCGTGATTTAAAACGCTGTAATCCTTTGGCCTTATAACCGAAGGTTCGTTCCATCTATCACTATCACAACATAGTAGTAAATATCACATTGAAACATAGAGCCAAAGGGGGGGGGCAGGAAAGGGCGGCTGCCCTCCCCTCTAAATTCAAAAATTTGTTGAAATTTATGAAAATTATGGCTAAAATTTCGAAAAATATTTTGCCTCTCCCTAAATCATTATGTCCCCCTCTAATCCCAATGTTGGCTAGGCCCATGTATTTTGATTATAAGTTAACAGTTTAGTTAAAATTATTTGAATTAAAATAATAAAATATGCATTATAAACATTTACAAACTTTGATACAAATCATTCAAATGATAAATATGCCATTCAAATTATCATAACACTTTCAAAAATTAGCTCATGTCACAACTTAAAAGTAGTCTAATAATAATTTACTTTTAAAGATACGCTGGTGACCAATAAGAATCCCTTAAATAGGCGAAATTTAAAAATTTAAAAATTATTGAAACAGAATGCCGAATAACTAAATATATTTGACAAATAGCCCCACACATATATTATTTTCTTATAAATTCATTCCACTCTTTAAAAACACTTAGCTATCGATGAAAAAAATTTACTTTGTTATTACTACATACTCCCTTGGGCTAACACTTAAAAAGGGCGAGTCTAATGGGTTTTATTAATTGATACTCCCAAAGTTTTGAGACAAATGAGGGTTAGGATGGGACAAAAAAAAATATTATAAAAACCGTGGATTTTGAGTCAAGATTACTTATAGCGTCTAACATTTTAAAGAAAATAAGCTCCAAGCAAATGAAAGTTATCCCTTTTCATTTAAATAGTTTACAATCCAGCCTACACTTTTCATAAATTAGGGAACAAATTGAAAATGAGAAAAAAGGTCTTAAAAATAGATCAATTTTACATTTGTATATATAAATTACTTTGGATCGTAGGATACATGAGTCGGGGCACGAGTTTGCCCTATTAACGAAGATAAGGGGGGCAAAGGGGGCGGTGGTTCCCGGGTAAAATCGGGCACAGAATCGTTTGTAAGGGGTGAACCATTACCCCCCTCATACTCGTCTAGAGGGTGGCGATGGAGGGGATTAGGGTCAGGCTGATTTCTGGAATATCCGTTTTCATCTTCAGTTTCATCGAAATGAGCCCTTTGATAGCGCATGCTATTGGCTATGGAGTTATTATTATTCATGTTCATCATACATCCCGCGAAATGTTATGGAAAATCTGCAAAACAATAATTTTTATTGAAAAAATAATTATTTTTATTCATATATTAGTTGTATAAACAGATTTCTTTGCCTTAAATAATAAACTGTTTCTTATAACTATTTGTGTGCTACAATGAAAAATAGATCATGCTATTAATTTTGCTGGAATATCATGCATGGTAGAGATCTGCAAAGTCACTTTTTTTAACCCGAAACAGACCCAAAAGCATTTTAAAATTTTCAACCCGAACACGAATCGGATGCGTTAAAAAAATTTTAACCGAATCCCTCCCGAGTGGGTTTAAATTTTAGTTCTCGACGCGAGAGTAAGAAAAATTGTTGTGTATAAAATTGAATTAACAAATTAAAGTGCGATTTATGAAACTTATTAATACCACAAATTTTGAATATTAATTTATTTGAATGATTTTTTAGAGTGATGTATTAATTGCAATGCAATTTTAAATATGATATTATCTACAATGTAGGTTCGCAATATGTATTGTTAAATTAAAATTGAACTACCAGTCACACTATTTAAATACCATTAGAAAATAGAAACTTATGTTTTAAAAATTACAATAATCTTAGATACACAAATTATTATTTTTATTAATACCAAAATTGATCATATTATTTACAGTACATAGTTTTGCAAATGTTGGTTTATATGTAGTTTAAAAATAATGAGTACCACTTCACACTATTTATATACAATTTAAAAATATTATTTGTTGATATATTTTACCGTTCATGAGTCAAATTTAAAATTGCGTCTAAATTGAAACAATTAGGTTTAAGTAAACAAAAGGAAATTAGTGATGAACAAATGAATGATCTTAATTACACATTTTGATATTATTTAAAAATATGATACAAAACAGCATTAATTTAAAAGATGTGTCCCGTCCCGTGGATTTTGCATTGTAAGATTTCTAACCTTTGACCCGACTCTTTAAATTCAACCCTACTCTAACCTAAGGCATTTTAGAAATTACTAACCCGACCCGACCCAAACGGGGTGGGCCTTAGGTTACCCGTGAAGGTCTTTATTGCAATAAACTACTGTAATACTTTATAAAAAAAATGAATGACCTCGTTGTGCTTCAAATAAGGGGATTTTGGTAATAAATCTATAATAATTCGTAGAAAATAGGTGATATTTATAATAAACGTGTAAAAAATGAGGAAAATTGGGAAATTATGTTACTTTCAATTCATCTATGTTAGTTATATTATGTTCGTTTCGTGTTATATAATTATTTTGGTGTTCGTCCCCTTAAAAAATCTCTACTTTTTATAGCTAATCATTTTGATTCCAGAAAAATAATTTATTACCTTTTAATTTTGATTGATTCTATTGCCCTTTGCTTGATTTAAAAACAGACTTCCACCACCCTAAAAATAGCATTAATATTAATGAAAAATCGGCGGAGCAGGGTATCACGATATATACTTTATAAATACTCAGTTCATCAATCATTTGAAAAGGTCTGCCTTATCTAAGAAGGTGTTCCCAAAATTTATTTTAAAAAATTAGATAATGAGAAATCTTTAATTTAAACAACATTTAAAGTTCGATTAGAATTTTAAGTCCAATTTTTGTTTTTGTTTACATAGTCTAAACATATTTTGTAACAATGTATTTAATAAAAGTTAAACTTTA
Organism: Gordius sp. MW1; assembly: GCA_964036665.1. Taxonomy (NCBI): domain Eukaryota; kingdom Metazoa; phylum Nematomorpha; class Gordioida; order Gordea; family Gordiidae; genus Gordius; species Gordius sp. MW1. The sequence continues at coordinate 34,830,397 of OZ038526.1, read as the reverse complement.
AAAAATATGGTATAAAGAAATAATTTCAACATAGGATTTATTCAAAATTTCTTTGTTTCGTCAACGAATTTACACAATTATATGTATATCGATTTAAATTATTAAAGGTTATAATGTTAGAAATTATTAACAATAATATTTTTATGTCTAAATTAATTAAGAAATGTAAGGTTAATTTAATAATTCTCTGATAGTAGGTTTTAGCGCTTTTAGGGTCACTTCGGGGATTCTTAATAAAATTTTTCCATTAATCATAAGTTAATTTAATTACGTTAATCCTCTTCAAGGCCTAATAAAAAAACAAGTGCTACCATGTTCGGTATGCAATCAAGGTTAATTATTGGATTTTCTGAGTAAGCACTATTAGAAATGGTCCCTTTCCCACCTAAATTTATCTTTTTCTCACAAATTTTTAAATGTAAGAAGGAAAAAAACATCGTGAAAATGTTGGATTTATGATAAAAAAGTCAATTTTATTTGAAACGATTGAATGAGAAAAAAGAGAGTGAGTGAGTGAGGCTGGTCGAAGCTAATTTAAGTATATATTTTGCTTGTGGACTTTTTGAAGGACAATTGGAACCGAAATCGTAAATCTCATTCCACGAAAAATCAATATAACGCGCAACTATTAATGCCAGAGTTACTAATTCGTAATAATTTATGGAGCTCCTTTTGTTTGTTTTGCATTAATTTAGCAGAGTTAACTTCAAAAATATTAAATTTTGGCGTTTTACAATTGTTTTTACTAACAATAGTTAATATTTACTAAACAGTATATTAGATCGAAAAATCTTTGTTTTAACTTCTGGTTTATCACAAATCACAATATAAATTTGAATTTAGTACACTCAAAGATCGATTCATTGATAAAGTATAAAATATTACTAAGTAAAATGACTTAAAAGTATAGAGGCACGAACCATTATATACAAAACTAACAAATAATAATTTGAAGAGGGGTTCACAAATTTACAATGTATAATTAATCGAATCAATAATAAAATATATTTTTAAATGAGTGCTCAATTAATTTACCTATAAAAATTGGAATATAACGATCGTGGAGAAGCGATATTAATTTGTGTCTTTGATGAATCGACGCAGAATTAGACATATCAAAAACTGTAACAATCTGGGAAAATGTAAAATTTTAATTTATAAATTCAACGGCATCCGCTCTTTTTTGTACGTTTAAAAAATATCAAGAATAGGAAGATGAGGATTGCAGTAATTGAGATTCTCAATTTAACGATTTAAAAAAGCCTTTCAACTAAAGCTCTAAAATGTCGAGCTTCAAACCAACGCTCAAGCAATGGGGAGTGTTATCAGCGCATAAGATTTGGGAGTATGAATGGGGAGCGAAGCGCGAAAAGTTTTCATGAATTTAGTATTCTTGTGACGACGTTAAGTTGTAAAGGCTTTAAGAGGTCGAGGAAGGGGAGAGTTAAAAAATGGAAAGTTTGCAAGTAAAAACTTGAAATTACTTCGAACTAAACAAAATTTTTATCCCGAGCTGAGCTGGATATTGTTGTGGGCGCTTGAAATTATTCTTTCGCGTTGCTTGAGTAGGAGCGACTTGTACGAAACAGGGGGAGGGAGAGGAAAGGGGGTGCCAGGCTACCAAAAATTATCGATTTCTAACCTATAAAAGATATATAATTTATATACGGGGCCCTCACTCATAGCAATACATCGATACACCTTGGATTTTGTTGGTATTAAAACTAGGAGATAGTTTAATGATAACTAAAACAATTGAAAAGTTGTCTTTAAAAGTGCACATTTACGCACTTTGTTACCCCATGTGTTAGGGCTCGGGTAAAATTAATTTTCATATTTTTTTGGTTTTAATGGCAAGACCTGCAGGATCTGTGGAACTTTTTCTCGGGTGGGCATTAATTAAACAACGCTTTTATGGGAGTCTTAACTTTCCTTAGAACTAAAATTGATTTAATAGGAAATTGGTCAATAACAGGTCACCCCAAAGAATTTTTCTATATTAAGCGGAATATAACTAAGTAAATTGTAAAATTCAATAATTTCGATTTATGGCTCTACGCCTAAACTTAAACTTAAAATATTTTAGATTTTTTATACAATGATTTGGAAATAAACATTTGTTAGTTTTATCTTGGTCTTGAATGATTGCCACGGCTGGGGTCGAGAAGCCAGTCAATTTAGTAACCAAATGAAAACTAACAATTAGATCTAAATAAGTTGTTGCAATCGCTTTCAAAACATGACATATTGGCAGCCTGCAGAAACCCCTTCCCAAAATTGTATAATTTCAAGTTTTTATTAACATCTTTTTCACAATCGCATTTAGGAATGGAAAATTTTACTCTATGGCCATATTCCTATCTGTCCATCTTTAAAGTCAAAACTCAAGTATAAAATTCAGGGGTTTGGTTTAATATAAGCCCTAGCTCCTCCTACATAAGTATATCTAAAGGGAACCGATGCTTTCCTAAATGATTCACTAAGCTCGGAGAAAAGGTAATGTGCGGAAAATGTTGGCAAGCACCAGATAAATTAATGATTAATTGATTCTAATGTAATTTAGGGGATAAAAGTACGGGGCTATAGGATTAGATAAGTTTTCACTTAGTAATCTTTAGTTCTCTACTACAATATCAGTAAAAGTAAGCATTTTTCTCTTCAAAAATCAATTAAATCTACTAAATTTCTTTACCGTGCTACCGGCAAATAGGAAATAATGCAGAAACAACTAGTTGGATCTAAAATTTTTAATTTGTGAACAAAAAAATACATAAATAATATATAATTAGACTATTTAGTCACACAGCATATTAAAAGCATACTAAGTAGCGATAAAACTGGCAATTAACAATTTTATAATTATTTGTAAAATCAAAGGCGCATATTGTTCATATAATCCGTTGAAAAAGACCCATTTTAAAAATCGATATCCTGCCATGAAGGCACACTCTTGATGCGTGCTGCTGATTCATTTATTCAAAGCTTGACACCGTCGCTGCCTTGTCCTTGAAATTGAAATTTACTAAGGGTCTGGTCTGACTTAAAATTTAGTCCGATTAGTCTCATTCTATTAAACGCTCATTAAACTATACAACCATTGGCGTAGACAATAGGGGGGAGGGGGGGGGGGGGGAGGGGCGGCTGCCCCCCTTTAAATCCAAAAATTTGTTGAAATTTATTCAAATTATAGCTAAAATTTCAATGATTATTTTGCCCCTCCCTAAATCATTATTACCTCCCTCTACTCTAATCCCAATGCTGGCTACGCCTATATAGAACTTTTAAGAAAGAACATCAATAATAAGTCTCGAAGACATACTTATAAATATCTCTAAATAGGGATAAACTTCATTCTCAGTCTATTCTACCACAAATTTTCATCAAATAATAACCTTTGAAGTTAGGGGAAATATATTTTAATATACTGATTACTGATATTCAATTTGTAACGGGCGTACTCTGAATTTTGATTAGAAGGAATTAAAAGTTTATTAAAAGATAAAGGAAAAATAATATTCTTTAACAATTAAAGCATCTGATTTTAAGTGAAAACATGCCCTTGTCTGCCTTTCCCTGGGCTAGGTTTTTGTCAGCAAATTTGTATTTTTTGTCAAGCATATCAGAACTCTTTAAGTACCTTTACCTTTTAAATGTGCAGCATAGGCCTTCTTATTAGCTACATCGTAAAAGGGCCCATAACTAGCCAGGGGGAAGCAGGGAGAAGCAGCTGCCCCCCTCTAAATCCAGAAATTATTCGAAATTATTTATCAAAATTAGGGCTAAAATTATTTAAAATTATATTTTGCCCCTCCCTAAATCATTAATGCGTTTCTCTAATTCCAATTCTACCTACGCCCATGAAAGAGGCTATCATCTAACAAATTTGTGATCGAAATATTAATTATCAATTATACCCCACAAAAATTGAATATAAGTTATAATTTTTTCAAAATAATTGACATTACCCTTCTACTTAGTACTCGTGACTTTAAAATTAGGGAACTTACATCAATTAAGAAACATTAGTGTTTAGTACATTAAGCAAAGATTTAGGCTTGAAATCCCAAACAAATTGGCTTTATGCGAAGTTAAAAGCATGTCCTTGTAGATTGTTATAAAGATTAAAGAGATACTTTAGCTATTTCCTCAGATTAAGGAGATAAATGAGCTTTTGGTTATAATTGAGCAAACTACCAGCATTTAGTTGTTAGATGAATAACGAGAGTAAAAAGCACTTAGAAAAGGCATGATCTATTAGTTAGGTCAGAAGAGTATGTTTTTATCCAAAAAATGCCGTCTCTGCTTTATGTTATGGCCATGAATGCCTCTCTTTGTTTTATTAGTTTTAATATCTAGAATATTAGGTAACGTGGGGTCAATATGACCCCAAAGGATTTGTTATTGTTTTGTATCTTTAAAGCAATACTCAATCTTTAAAAATTCAAAAAGGCACGGCAAGTTTAGACTTTTAAAATTAGTTAAAGGTTTATGATTTTCAAATATATGTATGGTTATAAAAATTGAGAAAACTTAAAACATTTAGGCAAATAGAGATAGCTGTCCCACCCTAGATCCAGCTTTTTGTTTCAATGTTAATAATATTGCCAAAAAACCGTAAATAATCATGTGTTTATCCCCCTTTTACTCTAAATTCTAACGGTCCCCTCCCATCTCCCTTAATCAAATCGCCTACAATTCTTATTAATAATTTTTTGAATGTAGTTGAATTTGATTTGACTGCTAAATTCAAGATTAATTAATTTAATAAATAAGTTTTTAATTTATAATGCGAATTTAGTAATTTACAATATAAATCATACCGATTAAAAAACGTTTTTATAGCGTCTTTTAGTTATTTTAATGTCTTTTTGCCTAATGACACTGATTGCTCTCATTGTTAGGAAAGTTTTGTTTTATGAGAATTTAATGGCCTAATATGATGAAAATATCTTATTTAGCACACATTTCTGGTCAATCTTAAATTTAATCCAACTGCTTTTATAAATATATAATTGAGAAGCAATGACATATTTTTGTATGTGGGCTTGAACGTAAGTGGTGTTTTATTCTAAATTTTGACCAAAGTTCCAAATGAATATCTCAGAATCTAATTAGAAGACAGATAGAAATCATTAAAAAATTAAACTTTCCCGTTAAATAACTTAATGGCGTTTGAAATAATGTTTGGAGTATTACATTTTGTATAGCTAATAGACGTTTATTTCCAAATAATTGTGATATTATTTTGATTTAGCTATCTTATTATTTGAGTAATGAAGTAGCTCTCTCAATTCGGGGAATAACTATAAAGTTATATGCAACTCTTGGACAAACAAACACCAAAGGCAGCTTTCTATAAATTTGATCACGTTTTTTATTTAAAATGTTTATAGCCTTTAAAATCTAATCAATGCTCAATTAAATTACAATTAAGGTTGTCATTGGTGTAGTACTAAAAAAATCCCCAGAGAAGTAATTCGGTAACTTTAGGTACAATTTATAATGTAAAATACTATTTTCTCATGTTTTTCAAATATACATAATAATATGAAGTAGAGATTAACATCAAGTTTTCCCTATTGTTCCCCCTAATGTATCTATAAATATTAAAAACTATATCGCAAAATCAAGTCATTCTTTCACCGTTTTGTTCGGATATACAAGTATTGTATATAAATTTGATCGTTTACATTGATTGCATCAGCAAATCTACTCAATTTTTTGTTTTTTAGTAACTAGACGTAAATATCCTTTAATCTCTCGGATCTTAGTTACGGTAATAAATCAATCAGTCTTATATTAATCAACATAGGTTATACATTGTATCCCATATATAAATATTACCTACCAACCGAATAAAATACTAATAGTTAGGCTTCCACCAGCATTATCTACTTTTCTATTTCCAAACTCTAATAGGAAGCAAGCATTTAAGGGAGAAACTTTAAAAGGGAAAATGAATATTTCTCTTGCTACACAATTAAGATTTGGCACGGCCTGGATATGAGAAAAAAGCCAGAAATGAAAGCTCCAGATATCATGGAGAAAAAGCACATGATAATCTAATTAAATTAATGCCTCCACCTCCAGTATACTATGAATCTATTAACAGTTATTAGGTTAAATTGCTCCATTTTTTCCGTTAGCAGTATGGCCACCTTAATAATACTTTTGAACAATTTGTTTGCTGTAAACGCAATATTATTATAAGGTAATGTCTCTTAGCAAAAGTCTGCCCTAATTTAAAATTTTAAAACTTATCCCTAAAAAATTTATTCTGACGGACCTTCCCATGTACCCTTTCAAAAAGATATTTAATATAAAGGTAACCTGGCTATTTTGTCTACAGCCAAGTATTTATAGGATTTAATCTCATCCTATTAGAATATATGTTTTTTACCTTAATTATAACGATTTTATTATATATAATTCTATTGAAGTGGGCACATGCATAGAACTCATTAATAAATAAGTTGTTATAACTTTTAAGTCTTGCCTTATCAGGGTGGGGTTTTTAAGGAAGTAAATGGTCACCTTTGTAATTTGAGACTAAGCTGGGGGAGGATAGGACTTATTACGGTTTGCCTCTTAGAAATTTTCGCTCTTGAAACTATGCTTTTCAAAAACATGATATTACAAATTTCGATACAACGGATATATAGGGCGGGAGAGAATTCGGAGACGAAAAATTATAATATGTTCCACGGCGAATATAATGCTAATCTATCTTTACAAGTTCAGGTAACTATAAGATGCGAGGGGTATACCTTTAGACAAGGGGAAGGTTTCGGGGGAATAATTCGGATGCTACTAGGTTTTTACGTGTAAGGGTTGGGTATTGTGTATTCCGAAAACTGATTATCGGGAGAAATTCTGGAAGGAAAGGGTTCTGATTTTTATCGATTACCGCGGGCCTTTTATACCCTTAATTTTCTAGTTCTGCTCCCATTTTTGAAATTCCTTTAGCTTCTTTGACCTATTTTTCTGCGCCAACTTTTGGGTTTGATGGATGGCCCTTCACTTTCAAGGATTTTGGAATCTTCTGATGACAGTTCTCCGCTAAGTTTCTCGGGCCAGTTCTTTGGTTATAGCCTGTCATTTCCAAGGATTCGCTGTATCTTTGCTTTATTCCCATACCAACTCTTTATTTATTGTTGTCAGATTACTAGTTTTCGGTCACCTTCTTACGTCCTTAGCCCATCTTCCGGAGCCAAGTATTGATCTAGGGCCCGCTGTTTCCTCGTATCCTGCGTGCATTCCTTTTAAGAGTCGCAACCCAATTATCATGGAATACATGACAATAACTCATAAATGTTAGCGCAATTAAATTAAATATTACTATAATATTCACTTCAGCATGAACATCGAACTTGTAATACAAAGTAACGTCGTCTATATTATAGATGAATAAAATGCAAAAGTTTGATTCCATTTTTAATAAGCAGAGGTAAAACTTCTTATAAAACACCAGGAATAAAAGTATGTGGAATTAAGTTGTAAAAACTGCTGGTTATGAACAGAGCAAAGATTTTTTCGTCTGCTTTTCTTAGTCGGCTAGGCTTAGTCGAAATTTAGAAAGACCAGAGTCGACCGATAGTCTTAGTTAACCCAAAGGTCGACATAAAAAAGCCCAGTTGCTTTTACAACACTAGGAGACTCTACATTTAACAATTATAGTTTCAATATTTATAATTCTCCTCTATATAGTTTTTAGAAGTTATGATGGGGAGCTTTTAATGTGTTGTAAAAGTGTCTACCAAGCGACCACTTGGAATGACCAAATGGAATGGGACCTTCCTCTAATAGCACGTTCCGTAGCTATCTATCTACAAACGATATATCTCAGAGAAAACTCCCTCTTAAGTTGGTTTCATCAGGAGACGAGACATTCTCAAAAAGGAAGTAAGACCGTTTTTTTTATTTTTGTCAGGTGAGGAATCAAGCATCGTTAAAGGACTTCGTCTAGGTTGTGACATCGTATCCCCTTCCTATGCCATTTATGCAAGCAACCGGTGCAAACATATGAGATTCCTCGTCACCGTAACATAGTGAAGGCCACAGCTTCAGACATACGGCCATTAGAAAAACCCTCAGTGTTGTAAAACGGCTGGGTTTTGTTTTAGACTTTTGGCTCAACCAACACTAACGGTCGACCTAGGTCTTTTTTCAGATTTCAACTAAGTCTAGAGGTCGACTAAGAAAAAGAGGCCAGAAAAATTTAGGTCTGCTTATGCTTAGTCCAGTAAAACCAGGGTCGACCGAGAAAAACCCAGCTGTTTTTACGTCACTACTCATTTCATCACAACCAACAAGAAAAGGCCATACAGGCTCCTTAACTCCTTAGTCCCGTTGAATAAACCGTGGGTGGCACTCATCATAATCCGCATCCTCGTCCCTCTCAACATCTGTCCCAATTCTCAACCTTATTGTCGATGCAGAGAAACGGAAAGACATCAAATTATTACTTCCCTTTACACGTGATCTTCATATCCTTGATGGCCAATACGATGGAAACCTAGTTCTTAAGCGTTCGCTTCCTGATAATAGATTCGAAAACGATCACCAATGTTTCCATGAATCCGGGAATCCTTTGTAATCAGGCAATAAATACGATGGAAATCGTTAAACCTAACAGGATTTTTGTAGACGAATGAACGCCATACATTTGTTTATAAAGGTGTTAAATCTATTTTGTTGTTTTAAATATTTGCTGATTTTATATTAATAAGCTAATAAAGGATAAAGATAAATCATACATTTACATGTCTTTACTGGATCGAGCATACATTCATTATAACTAATTATATAAGTATTATAGAAACGTTAAAAAATTGATATGATAAAAATTGCAAAATGCTGCATAAAAGCGACTAAAGATAAAATTGTTGTTTTAAGCAGATTCTCAATACAATTAATAACTATTTTATTATACTAGGGTTAGAGTGGCCAGGATTTGATCTAAATGCAGGCAAGGGGGGAGGGTTTCTTTCTGTGGCCCACTGATTACGCCCATGCTATTTAAGTCCATGTAAATACAAGTTCTTTAGGATGATTCTGGTTTCAAACACGTTGCAGTACCTTTTAATACACCCTGCACTAGAAGATTAAGAGCATTTGTCCTTGTTGTTGTTGTATTATAATATGGGTTTATTATAAACTTATAACTCCTACCTAATATATTGAAGTATGTGACCTTCTAAGCTAATTTAAAAATGTTTTATAAGCGTAAGACAACAATAATACATGAACACTCGACATAAAGTTTTGTACATTCAACGACTAATATTCGTAAGTCAGGATTTTTTTGTATAATGTTTAAATGTATTATAAAATGCAGGGGGTTGTACTATGAACATCTGTTGGTGTTGGTTTGACTTCGTTTTCATTTTGACCTTGACTGACGAAAAATAATAATACGAATTATGTATGTGTTATATGTGAATACATGAAAAATTAATAGTTTAATTTAGTATCTTTTATTTCTGAATTTTTATCTACAGATTTATTATTGCTATAATTATATGTTTTAATATAGTAAGCAAAAGCCGAGTTGGTAAAAATCATTTGTTTTAATGCACACAACCTTTTGTTTTTCTTTTGTATGTATGCACCTTTCGCGTCTCATCCCCTGGCCTTTAAAGAATTTATAATTATTAATTCCTTTCCTGTATATTCAGTATCATTAATTCTAATGGATCCTTTAATATTAAATCATACTTATATATATATTTATAAATGTCGCCACTATGCATAGCTGATATTATTACGTTATACTTTATAAAATGCCGACTTTATTTTCAAATTACAAATAATAAATTATACGAATTAACAAAATAAATTGGAGTTTACAAAAGTAAGGGTTCGCGATGGGGTGAAAGTTAATAAAAAATTTTAAATGAATTTTGTATTTATAGCCGTTGTTTACTTAAAAAAATAACTCAATTAATTTCGAGAGTATTTTAAAAAGCACAGTTTAAAAGAGAACGGGACTGAGGCGAGGATTTTTGACAAATTACATGGAAACTGATTTCAGGTATGCCACGGTTTCCATTATAAATGACCTATTATACTTTCAACTATTTTTAGATTTACGTGATTGAAGAAGTTACTTTAAATATATTAGAGAAATTTAAATAGACCGGGCGTGACTAATAATGCCATTACGTGGTATTTAAAAATGTTGATATTTTTTTTTATCAATATTACATTTATCTGTTATCTTCCGAACATCTATTAAACAAACATTTTCAAGAACACTTGAAAGTTATTAAATGCCATGAGTAAACATAACTCACAAAAACATTACTGTAAACGGTTTAAGTCGAACTAGAAAAAATCATGTGCGTAGCCAGGGGGTAGCAGGCCCCCTCTAAATCCAGAAATCCTTTTAAATTTCATAAAACTATAGCGAAAATTTGAAAACATTATCATTTTGCCCCTCCCTAAATCATTAATGCCCCCCTTTAATTCCAAACCTGGCTACGCCCACGGAAAAAATGATCCATAGACCACATTCACGAAACTACTAAAAGTGATTAAGTTTCGAAAATGATTGTCTTTGCTTGGGCGTAGCTAGCATTGGGATTAGAGGGAGGCTATTTTGATTTAGGGAGCGTTTAGCTATAATTTCAATAAATTTCAATAATTTTTTAGATTTTGGCTACGCCCATTGTCTTTGTTAATCTTCTTAAATCTTGATAATTTCTTTTAATACCTGTTCTTCATGTTTCATTTGTTGTACCAATCGCTCCTTTTCAGCTCGAAGACTATTAATTTGTTCCTCAGTTCGCGGACCCATGGTTGTTCCTAAAAGCGCGATCATTGCATCCTTCTCACCAATACCGCACCTTATAGCCTCTTTTCTTAAAATATAAATATAAATTTTATTTGAAATTAATTTATAATTGCGGTTTTATTAAAATTTTGAAGAAGATAATGATAACCCCAAGGAGTGCCGCAATTAACCTAATCAAAATATTAACAAAAACGCAATTTACCAATTAACTTTAAAAATAATAAAATAATTATGATCTACCATAATTATGAGGGTTATTCCATAACCACCATATGAATCGAATTTGGCCTTATATAATATCTTGCTTAGAATGTGATTAGAAAATTAACTATGTCATACTATGAGCTTTAATAAGAGCGAAAACGTTATATGTGTATTATCATGGTAAAAAAGATAGGGATGTATATAGTCAAAATAGTCTCTAATTAAAATTTTTTCTAAATGGCGCTAATTAGAGTAAATTTTTAAGTTAATTGCGGTACTCCTAAATGGGCTTATTATTATCTTCTTCAAAATAATTAAAAATATTTATTCATTTTGCAAATTTTGAGTATTTAAATTATAAAAATGCTTTTAAACTTTGATTCTTTTAGGTCCTCAATTATTTGTTTTCTTTCGCTAAATAGCTTTTTAAGGTCAGATTCTTTGTTTTGTAGTTGAAGCGTAATTTCTTTTAACTTGTTTGTTTGCTCCTCTAACTTGGTTTGGTATTGTTTGATAGCAATCCTAAGTTCGGCTATCTAAACGCAATATTACAAAAAGACAAATCAAGTTTTTAATAGTGGGAAAAATATTTTTTACATTGTAATAATATTCGTAATCAGCTAAACATTAGATAAGTATTTTTATTGAGGTACTGTTTGATTTGCTAATTCCATATCTTTATTAGTCGATTGTATGGCAGATGCTTTAGTTTCAGAGATAATCTGATGTGCCCTTTTCAGCTCTTCGTCAATCTCCTTTATCTGATCTTCTTTTTTCTGGATGTTCGTCTTAGAAAAAAATCAAAAGTTTGCAGTCACATATTATAGTTTAGAACAATTACTTTTAATATATATTTCAAAGTATCTTTATCACTTTCATTAACAAAAATATAGGAGAATCTTAAAATTTCGTTATTATAAAAATTTAAAAAGTCCTTCCTAAATGGCCTGAAATGATGAATTTGTGCACTATTTATGATTTATTATAAACTTTAAATGATATTTATGACAAACCTGCAATTTATAAATTGACTTTTTGAGGTCGGCATTTTCTTCCTGCGTTTCATGAATTTCTTTGTCCATTTCAGATTTTTCGTTATCTAACATTTCTCTTTGTGTATCAAGCTCGTTGCCTAATTCTATCAATTTCCTTTAAAAAACATAAATTGAATTGAAAACCAATTTGTACCCCTATCACATAAAACAATTGATAAATTAATACAATCTTAGTAATAAAGATAAGAGCCTATTTAAAAAATTGAATTATAAAGAATGAAAATTCTTATTATTCAACCGAATCTTACTCATTTAATGATTGAATATTTTGATCCTTTATCTTTATTTCCTCTCTGAGTTTTTCGATTAAGTTATGCAGACTTTGCTCTCGTTCTTGCAAGTTTTTATCCGAATTTTGTGTATCTTGTTCCTTCTTACTAAGTTCGATTTCAATCTGTTGTTTATCCCGTTCCATTTGTTTCAAAACTTTAGTTAGTCTATCGATTTCTCTGTCCTTTTGGAACACATCTTGACCTCTGCTTTTCATTTCGTTATCCCATTCTGACAATCTTTTCTTCAATTCAGACTCTTTGGCAGTAGACTGTTGAACAACAAGTTGCAAGTCTTTTCGCAACTATAGCACGTAATTATAAAATTAAAAAAATCTCTTGTCTTGTAAACTTTGCTTATTATTACTTCCAAATTCCTTAATTATTATTTACATAAAAAATCTTAAAATAATAACTGATTGAAATAAATAACTTTTTCGGTCTCTTCATTTAACTTTGTAATTTGTAACTCGAGACTTTTATTGCGTTCTTGAAGCGTCTGATTGCCTTGCTTTAAGGCTTCATTCTCTGAACGAAGTGTTTCATTAGCTGTGTTTGCAGAATCCTTGTTATCCATAGTTTGTTTAGCTTGTTCTTTGCTTTCTTCATACTTTTCCTACCAATAAAAATACCAAATATTAACGTTTTTTATAAATGCAATGCAAAAAAAACTATATTACAACTTTAAACTTTGAATAACCATGAGAATGGAAATTTTATTAAGCTTACATGAACTATGAATGGCCGGAATTATTATTGTTCAAGCAATAATTAAATTGAAAAAGTTCATTGTTTCTCTTAACTAGTAAATCTGTGTTATGAACTAATCTGGAAATTGTTTTAGCCATAAGTACGACTTTCGTAGAAAAGTGCCTTATAAAAATTACTAGATTCAATTAACAAATTTGAGTCATTCTGAACATCATTTAGGATTTAAGCTGGCGTGAATCTTGAACAAAGGGTTATATCAGCTAGTGTTGTAAAAACGGCTGGGATTGGTTTGGTCGATGTTTGGTTTTGGTCGACTAAACATAAACAAACCAACGGTTTTTTGTCTGTTATTCTTAGTCTACCTCTAGGCTTAGTCGAAATTTGAAGAACAGACCCGAGTCGATCGTTAAACTTGGTTGAACCAAAAGTCGATCAAACAAAACCCAGCCGCTTTTACAACACTTATCAACTCTTTGTATCGAAATTACTTGTGTTTCGTTAAGTTTCACTTGGTAATTTTGAATTTCCTGCTGTAGCATGTGAATCTTTTTCTCATTAGTCGAGTTTTTTTCCACTTTATCAGATTCAATCTTTTTCTTTTCGGATTCTAATCTTTTGATCACGGTATCCTTTTCCGTAAGATTCCTCATCAATTTACTATTTTGATCCTCGTAAGTACGTAACTTGTCTTTCATTTCACTCAATTCTTTTTGTGCCTCTTTCAATGCTCTCGTTTTTTCTTCAATAATCACAACTTTGTCTTCCAATAATTTTTCCAAATTTTTTAATTTTATATTTTCTTCGCTTGCTAAATTGTTGGTTGTTTGTGTATTAGCATTTGACTTAGAAGTTTCTAGCAGCGATGCTACAGAAGAAGGATTACTTATACCGGTATCAATTGAGGAAAGGGATTTGGTGGATCCTGGGATAGATTCAGTTTTTGTAAAATTTGTGCTACATAAATTTCCAGAACCTTGCGAAGTTGATAATTTGTTTAAGTCGTTGGAATCATCCCTTTTAAATTCTCGTAATTTTTCTAACATGATACTTAGTTGGCTATCTTTTTCCTCGAGTAGAGACTCTAGACTTGATACCTATATATAAATAAATAAATAAATAATTATAAAGAAATTTATAATTAAATAAATGATAACAATGTATGATTTATTGAAATATTTGCCTTTCGTTGAAAAACCACTAGTTTTTGCTCTTTAAAGTCAAGTTGTTGATCCAATTGGCTAACGCGATGGGACAATTGTTTTTTTTCATGTATGGCATTTTTAGCTTCTAGTTTTGTAGCGTCAATCGATTGATGTAATTCTTCGGCCCGCTTCCTTAAAGCATCAATCTAGAAATTTTTATATGATTAATAAATCTACTAATAAGTATTTATAACAAATAATGTATGAAATCTTTAACACCTTAAAGCAAAATAATGTAAAATATAATATCCATTTATATACCATGTAGGAAATTTTTTAGAAATAAAAATAAAATATGAATTTTATAAATGAGGTATCTTTATATTAACAAAGGTTAAATAAAAATACATAATGATGGCTTAATATATTTGTAATTTTACATTTTTGAGCATCAAACTTAAAACCGTAAGTTTTTTAAAAAAAATTTATTTGCAGTTATATCTCTTAAATGCTTATGTGCAATTTTTGTAGTGTTTAATGATGATTAGCGATGAGATTGAGAAGGCTAAAAGCGCATCCTTTTTTATGGATTTGTAACTTTTTAAAACTTTTTAAATGTGAAGTAAACTATTGCAATACACAGATTATGTACATCAGTTTGAAGCATAGCCGCATGTGCATCTTTGGCAGATATGGTCTCCTTCAAAAAAGCTATGTGCTTTTGATAATCTTCTTGCTGTTTCTGCAAAGTTTCATAACGCGCCTGATACCCACTTAAATCGGTGTAACTCTTGTTAAGGTCTGTTCTCAAGTTTTCAATCTATTTATTAAATATAAAAAAAAGAGTCTTTAAAATAATTATTCCCGTTATCTTAAGGAGACGGGGCAAAGCCAGGCAAAATGATAATTTTTAAGCATTTTATCATACTTTTTGTTAAACATATAAGCATTTTTATAATACATGGGGACTAACTGCCCCCCTGGCTAATCTCATGTATTTTTCTAACAACACTTATACAAATTGAGCGTTTTTAAATAATGTTAGTTAGTATATGGATTATGTTAAAATGGTACATACTTGTTGTCGCAATATTTTTTCCTGTTCAATAGTAGAGGCATCTTCTTTTCCCTTCAGAGATCCGGATATTTCTTTTAATGAATCATTAAGTGTTCCTGAACTCCTGTACAACCCTAAGGGAGTCGTTAGGTCACGCATCTGATCAGAATCATGTGGGAATGCCTTATCAGAAGATTTAAGTTGAAAGTCTTCAATCGACATATTGGAAAAATTAACTTTCGCAGCCGTGGCTTGATCAGCAACCGTCCCCAAAGCTACTTCATGGGCCAACATATCTCTCTTTTCATAGATCCTCTCCATTTCTTTGTTCATAATTTTAATCTCAGTTTCGAGGGTCATTATACGCGCTTCCTATTGTAGTAGTCAATATAATATTGTTTTTAAACTTGATTTTTCTATCTATATTTGGTTAAAAATAGCATATTTAGTTCCTTAATAGATAATTTAAACAAACTTATTATTAAATTAAAGAAGGATATATGATTATATATTAAAGAAATAAAATTTAATAAACAAACGATTAAAATGATTTGCACGCTTCACAAAATTAAAGAGAAAACTTAAAAGATTCTTATTTGTGTAGTGACATATAAGTGTGACTACTATGTAGCCATTCTATTGTTATATAAAGCATCAATTTGATACGAATATAATTTAATTTGACTTATTTTCAAGTAATATAACAAAAATGCCTTTTATATAAAATTTAATTTATAGTTTTAGCAAATAAATTATGTTGGTATAATAACAATAGACTCTGTACATACCTTTGCTTCAATCAAGCTTTCCAGCATTATAATTTTTGATGGCCCGTAAAATAATGGATCATTCTCTGAAGCCCTCTTTTCTCTAAGCTGTTAAAAGCAATATTATAAATAATAATTTAGTCCCAAGCCTTTAATTAATAGTTTGTCAAGATGTGAACATATTGTATTAAATAATAGCCTCTAGTTTCATTGATAGAATAAATAGCCTATCAACTTTAAAACCGTTTTTCGCCATTTTAAAATGTGCACAAATAAGGGAAGGACATATAGATTATAGTAATTTTGGTTAGTGTTTTTAAAACATCAAAAAATATTAAACTAGTTAAAAATTAAAAACAGCATTTTAAAATATATATCATTTACTAAATTCCTACAAATAAAAATCTGTGATGGTGTGATGTTATATCAATTTAGTACCATCTGCATTTTATTAAATAATCATTTTTTAACATTTATTTATATTTATTAACTAATGAGAAAGGCAGATTCATTTTTTTGTTTAACAATGGGGTACACTTCAGAAAGACATGCACGATGTTAAATTTAAAAGGGTGCATTTAATGGTCACATTTTATTATATGAAACATATGCGTTGGACAGTCTATGTAGTCTATGGTTAAATAAAAAATATTAGAGTTATAAGCTATATTAGCTTTTACTATGTTCTTTTAGTAAAACGGTACAGAAATCATTTCAACATTATTTCTTAAGAATCAATCTAGTTTCAAAGTATACAAAAAACACAACTAGCCACTATTTAATCCTCATGACTGTACCTTACCATTTTCTCACGGTCTTTTAACCTATGTATTTCTCCATCTTTAATCTCTAAATTTTGTTCCAAGAAGTCTATTTTAGTTTGGGCAGCAATTAAATTTGCTCCCAATCTATCCCAAGCCATCTCATCATCTATTTTGGATATTCGTTGCTGTTCGTCTTCCATGTCATTATGTGCATCGTAGGAAGTCCCATTCTTGTATACGTCTTCTGCTAATATATTGCCCGTTTCCTCAGATTCGCGATTGCCATTTCTATCATTTTTCTTATGTAGCATATCCAATAATCTTTTTATTGTGTCTTCACGACTGGACAATGTCTTCTTTTGAATTTTAGATTGTAGCTCATATTCCTAAATAAATGAAAGTCAACATAGACTACATCTAGAGTAATTTGTTAACACTTAGTTAGTTATAATTAAAAAAAACTTAACAAAAAAAATATTAAAGTTATTAGAAACCTGCATAACTTTTTAAACTCGCCCTTAAATATCGATAAATAAACTAAAGATAAAGATGTTGATTTTGTTCTCCCTGATATAAATCTTAATAATGATAATCGGTTATAGTCAAACTTTGGCATTACTACAATGGTTCATCGATGATAAATATGTGATTATAGAGAAATTCCGATTACCTTAAGATTTTCTTGCATAATGTCGATTTCCCTTATCATATTTTCACGTTCCTCTATCAATAATTCGTAATCTTTTATCCCTATAACGGCTAAAGGTTGATCTTGATCATCGTGCACATTTCTATTTTCAGCGTTTTCGGAATCCTCATCTTTATCAGAGTAAGCAGAATAAAACCCTTGCCCGACTCTTACCATATTTCTCTGACGCTCTTCTTGAGCATCAAGTTCGGCCTTCATCTTATCCATGGCATAGAGATGTTTCTAAGATATTTAAATGAGACTCACTTGTTTATACATATTTATGAGGTAAGCATTTGAACCACTCCATGACTTGATTAGAGAAATTGAGTAGTCTTAAAATCACAAGTTGTAATTTAAATAAGTTAATTAATAATGATTTATTTTCATATAATTTTTATAATATTTTACAATTCGAAAGTGTTGAAAATTAGCCACAACAGTTTTATCGAACCTATATTATAATAATGACGAAGAAAAATAAAAAAGTCTTTTATCTATTTGCGTTAGGTATCACCTAAAATGCCCGTCAAGGTGCCTTTTTGTAATATTAAAAAAATTAATCGATTTATTTAGAAAAACAACGAATTTATAATATTTTTTTAATAGATGTATTTGTAATTAAAAGTTGATAACAATATATTAAACATTAATACTATTATATTATGTTGAGTTATTTAAAAATTACATAGTAGACATATAAATTATAAAATATGACGTCATGTGAATGTAAACCTGATTTTCCCTTGACAAAAGTCGCAGTCGTTCTTTAAGGGCTTCAGCTTTAGAAGTTTCGTCTCTTGTCGTTTGTCGTTCCCTTTTGAGCTCAGGGCTCCAAAAACTTCTTATACTATTCATGGTACCAGTCAGCTTTTTAGCAGCACTTTCCACCTCCATCCTTAAAGCTGTATTTTCCTTTTGCAATAGGCACACAGTGGATTGCAAGTCGATCACATATGCATCGTCGTTTAATAAACCTTTGGAGAAACATGGTGCTTCTCTTTTTTGAGTATTATCATCTAATTGCTGCTCACATTTTGCATTATTAATATTTAGAAGTATATTGTCTTGCAAAAATGGATTAGACTGCCGATTTATATGCTTTTTAGTCTGAATTGATGTGGTGGCTATACTAGAAGACGTCTTTGGATTCACATTATCAGCTGTTGGTTGCAAAGATCTTTGGCAAAACTGATCAATTCTGGTCTTAGGACTCATACAATATCGATTCGGACTGGGATAACGTTGTGGAGTAGACCTTTCAGGAATCATATATTCTTTCCTATATGACTTGAGCCTTGCTAAATTGTAGTCATCGACCCCCTCTCTATTATTTAAAGGTGAGTGTGATCGTAGTTCAGGAGTCATGTCTGCCTTATACTTACTAGGTGGTATCATTGAAGACGAAACTTGATGGGAATCGTTGGGTCTTCTTGAAAGCCAACGTGGAGTCCGCTCTTGGCCATAAGATAGATTATTCTCGTAGCCTTGTGGATCTCCCCTGATAGTTGGTCTATAATCGCATTCATAACTAAGTTCTGGCCTCCGATCATAATCTTCATCTAGGTAAGGTCCTTCATACCATCCGTCAATGTAAAAATGTCTGGAGCGTGGTCTAGCATTCCCGAAATTAGATCTCATTTCGGCGTTTGCTAATTGTGAAATAGCGGTTACACTGGAAAATCGCCGAGGGTAAGCAAAGGATTTACGAAAACCCGCAAAGTTATTTTCTCCCATATTAGTAGTTCTTGATCGGATTAAAGGCTCTCTTAAAATTCTGTTTCCCAGATATTCTCGTTCCATAGGCTCCCAATCCCTGGGTTCGGAGTTAAAATCGTGTTGTAAGGGGTAGGGGTTAATAGAGTTGTAATCGTTGTAATTGATGCGAGGTGATCTATGTTGGCTTATGTAACGAATATTCGAATCTTCGGCTTCACCCAAATCCGGCAAACTTCTTAAGCTTAAAGCACTTCGCGTCCTGTGTCTTTTGTTCAACAAAAACGGACTTGTCGAAGCTGGTCCAGCGAATGCGTGTATTAAAGTCGCGTTTCCCGCTTCCGAATCCGATAACTCCCTAGGAATTTTGCTATGTGTTGTATAAAATTCTGAGGAATCTAAATCTAAGCCATTCTCAAGCTCATCGTTAATTTCCATTCGTTTAGGAATGTTTCGGAAATGTGATGGGGCCGCTAGGAAATACTTTCAAATTCATTGTTATGATCCTTGGACTTTAATTAAATACACTCAATTATTGATTTCGTAAGAAGAGGTCAAGATAGATAATAGTAATTTGAGGGATAATGGGAAATCAATTAATACAGGCCCGTAATTATTTGTAGCTCCGTTTTTGAAAACATATATAATTAAATTACTTTGAGGTTTCAAGCAGATTAGTACATTATCTTAAAGGAAGGAAGTAAATGCTATTATATAAATTTCGTTTTTTTCAATGCATATTAGTATATAATCCCGTGATTGAAGCTAAGCCAATAAGAGTAGACACAACGCACGCAATCTAATAAGTGTACGAAAAGTAACACTTTATTAAGTCCACCCCATTCTTTGACCCATTCGCTCCTCTCGAAGCCATATCGATTTATTGATATGGTAAGGTAAACAGGGACAAAAACCCTTAACAAACCCTCGGCCCACCATCAGTATTATTTATAAAGCCGTGACGCCCTGTCGAGCCATAAATGGAAAATAATCAATAATCGCCATACTAAAGACCACCTCTGTCGTAAGAGCTTCTTTCTATTATAATGACACGCTGCAGCCCCACAGGAGTTGTCAAGATTCAATTTGACAATTTATGCATAATTTTAAAGATAGCCAAAATATCGAAATATACTAAATATTGGTGGGCGTTCGTTATGAATAATAATTTTATTAATCCGTTGACGACTGCCTTGTATACGGTTGTAGAAAAACACTTGTTATAGCGAATCACGTTTTTCAGCTTTATGAAGTAAAAGATCATAGTTCAAAAAATCTATAAAATTTCAAATATAAATAAACTAAGATATACCCGATGTAAGAGTTAGCCAAACAAATAATAGTTATCCTTTAATTAGTGCTATATATGGGCAGTAAAAATTACAGACTAATTTGGCAAAACACCCAACTTTTTTAGGTTGACTCAAAATAAAACTAAATGTTTTTCATTTAAAAACTAATTATTTTGAAGAAGGTCCTCCTTTTTTGTAAAAAACTCGAGGTATTTTATGGGTTTTCTACCCCCAACGAATATATAAATATTCGCCGCCATGGCACAAATATTGATTTTAATTTAAAAAAAATTGTGTGTATTAGTATAAAATTTCTGATAAAATATATTGTTTTTCCACGATAACTTGTTTAGTCATTTATTATAGAACTTTGTTCTTCATTAAAGTATTATTAGTTATCTCCTTCAAATGCGTCCAACTATTTAACATTCAAAGAATGTGTTAGTTTTTGTAAGTAGTTTTTAGTCATAAAATTCATCGATTTTTATGTGTTCAACGGTTGAAGGGGGAAAGAAACTTGGATAAATTGGAATTTGTTTTATATTTACATATAAAATAATTTTTGCAAGAGATGGGAAAAGTTAGAGGGATGTATTAAAATCATCATTGCATGGGTATGTTGGACCCGTGAACCTTTTTTGAACTTAAAGTTACTAAAGTGACGGGTCGATCCTACCTAAATTTCTGTTCTTGGAATTAATATTCATTTTAGATCATTAAAAAAATTTAATTGCATTTATAATTTAAAGGAGATTGTTAGTTTATTCATTTGCATTTCTGACTATCAAACATTAATAAAGTAGCTACTCTGTTCAAATGAAAGTTTGAACTGTTTTAAACTTTTTGAAAGTTTTAATGCGAAATACTAAACAAAAAAATTCAATATTGAAGGAGTACTAAAATTTAATTAATATGTATATATATGTAATATTTATAAAGTAATATTTGCGTTGGACTTCAATGATTTTTGCCATAATAAGAGACAGAACATTATATTCAAAAATAACAATAATCATTAAGTTTTAACTACATAAAAATCTGTAACTTTTAGTATTCATTTTATAAACAAGAACCATCTAAAATATAGTGTTTACAGCCCCATAATGTCCAAAAAAGTCGGGTCTCTTAATAATACTATATTATAACAAATAATTTTTTTAGCTAAAAATTGTACACATTTGAGATCTAAAAAAAGGAGTATAAAACGATTAGGCAAATTATTTAAATAATATAATTTACCTAGATGGAAAAAAATGGAATTAAATAAAAGGGAAAAAAGATAAAAAAAAACTTAAATAGCCACAGAAATTTTTAATAGAAGTGATAGGAAGATGTTTTTAAATATAATGTCAATTTTATAAACTCCTTCAACTTGTCTTATTATAAAACGAGTTGAAGGAGTTTAGAATAATATTCTTCTAGAACAAGCTTGTAACAATGTTATTAAATATTGGATGTCTTTGTTAAGATTAGAATTATAAAAGCTATTATAGATATAGTTAATTTTTAAAAAGCAAGCTTTCATAACTCATGAGCATAGACAGGATTTGGATTAGGAGGGGGGAGGCAAACACATTGAGTGCAAAAAATTTTTTTGGAAGATTTTTTTGCACTCCGATTAGTGCTCTGGCCTCAACTAGAAACCTGCAGGAATGGCTTGAGGCTCGGCCAGGGCCCAAGAATTTTCAGGTTGTTTTTTAGACTTAAAAATCCGGGTCGGACCTTTATTTATAAAATAGGCCCGTCCCAGCATAACTGAGCAGCAAGTAGTCTTTAATAATTAATAAATATGTTAAACAATCATTCTTTTCGTGCTATTTTCATCTACCACTAATTTTGTGGTATATAGATCAAAAATGAAACCTACTTCTTAATGCTAAAAGGATCAAATGGAATTATATAAGGATTATGTTGATAAAACTAAGCCAGTCTATTCATTAATGTTTTTAACCAAGATGGAGTAGCCGAGCATTTATAAATATTATTAGTGAAATAAAAAGTGTACTTGAAGCTCGAGATTTATTTTATAAGATTAGATTAACAATATCTTCAGGCTCTGATCACCTTTTTAAGGTTTATAGGATTGCCAGCGTTGGGTAGTTTGGTGGTTTTAAATTATTATAAGTTCGAACAAAATTTAAGGATTTATATTACTAAAAATATGAAACTTAAAAGCCTTGCTTTTAGATGTTCAGAAATTTTACGGTCTAATTGTATTTTCGATATTTAACATAAAATAGGTAATTTAATTATCAATGTTAACCCAATATAACAATTCAATAAAGAAAGAAAAAATTCCGATTTACATTTTGGCCAATGATCATTTTATTCATTGGTCAGTAGCCAGCGTACGGCCAAAAAGTCATATTATCAATCGTATGGATTCGAACCAGCAATTAAGATACATGCTGGACGGACAACGAAAAGCGCCATAAATTGCATAGCAATTATATCATATTTACTATGCCTCCAATTTAAAGACTTGAAATATTAACCACGATTGAATAGAAAAATTGACAAAAGATAAATTTTAGTTTCTGAAAATAAAGTTTTCGAGTTAGGGGGGGGGGGGCAAAGTTTTTTTTAATTTTTAATGTATTTGTATTAAAAAAATTAATTTGGGGGCTGGCCCTCCGCCCTCTGCCTCCACCCTTGACTACACCCATGCAATCTTTTATTTATTACTTAATTTCCCATGTCAACATTATATTTTGGTTCTTAAAAAATTCAAAATGGCTATTGTTTCCTAAAAATCTTAAACATTTAAACGAGTATTAAAAAATCATTTTTAATTATTATTTCTTTTTAGTTCGAAGGCATCACTAGTATCATCCGCGAGATCAGCTATCGGCTAGATATTATATTCGCGATTAGGATGCTAAATTTTTGTTGAAGCAAAAAGTTGGAAGAATAATCGGGGAACGCCTGATGATTCGTAAAAATGGCTAATCGCGCGTGTTCCTGAAATTTTCTATGCATGATGCGACAATTGGGGTGAATATGTTAGTTGAAAGGAGGGACTGGTATTTTAGGCCTGCCGGTCATCTGCGAGAGTAGAGAATTATAGTTTAGGTTGGCGGGGCGAAAATGTCTAAAATGATACATTTAAATGGGAAGGAAGATTCATGGCCTTAGCCAAGGGGGGGGGGGCAAAGAGGGGCGGCTGCCCCCCTCTATATCCAAAAATTTGTTTCAAATTTATTAAAAGTATGGATAAAATTTTAAAAAATGTTCATTTTGCCCCTCCATTAATCATTATTGCCCCCCTCTCCATGGGTAGATCATTTTGCCAGGGAATGAAATGGCCGCCGGACCTCATTTTTCTTCCAACGAAAAATCGGAAGGCTTTAATACCGATGGTTCGTTGACCTTTTTTAATGGCAACCTGGCTGAATTAATTATGCTGCACCTTTAATATTTTTATATCAACTATTAATGGATAACTGTGTAATAATATTAAAAATGATATGCGCACCAGTTTTTAATTTAAATGCAAACGATAACATTGGTCAACAGATAATAAATAGACCAATAAAATCAACCGGTCAACTGTTTGCAGATCCTGGTAGAGTTTTTCACGGTGAACACCAATCTGTTTTTTTATACGTCAAGTTTTTGAAAAATTTGCTGTAATATGGATGTTATTAGCGTTTGAAAAACGCCAAAAGAGCTGTTTTTAGCAACTTTTCAAAAACTTGACGTATAGGGAAAAAATTTATAATATATTCGTGTTTACCGTGAATAACTCTACCAGAAAATGCAAACTGATTTAAGATCAGGGTAAGGTTAGCCTTTAATGTAGAGTCTTACTTTGATAGTACATAATAAAAAGGCATTTTGTTAAGCCCTTTTTTTTTTAAATATTTAGTTTTTTATAATTAATGCCTGATGGCTCAGTAAAAATTCAACAACTAAGAATTTTAACTTCGAAGTAAAATGGATCAAGGAGCTATAGTTGATATGATCTGTAGGGGTTATGTATACGGTAGTTAACTTTTTGTTTCCTAAAATCATAATAGGAAAGATAAAATGTCTTATAAATAAAGCAATAACACTGCCTATTTTGTTAAACACCCTACGAAGAATTCCGTAGGCGAATAAAAAATTGCCGCATTGATGACTATTATTATTAACCTTTAATTATATTACAACTATGAAATATCATTAATACGTGTTTTAACACAAGCATTGTGACAAATATATATTTTCAATAACAGATTGTTATAAAAATATCCGTCCCTACAATCGCTATTGTTAATTTCTCGCTATAACCAGTTTTGTAATTTCTATTGTGTTTTTTATATCTATATCTCCGTATTTACTCACTTTACTTCATTATTAATTTTCGAGACTTCATCTTCTCCCTTTTTATTTTTTATGATTTGTTCCCCTGATGATGGGCTTTTATAGCAAGAAATATTGCGTTCCATTTCCCTCTACCTACGCTATCAATCCAATCCACCGATTTTATACAATACATTTATAATAACAACAAACCAAATGATTATATCTTTTAAATATATGTTCACTTTTACTTTAGACTAATAAACTGCTCAACCCTCATAGGTTACGACCTCCATCCTGATACGTATACCGACTTGAAGCTATTTTTAAATATAATTGACCATTATAGAGCGAACATTTCAAATTATATATTAAAGTGTTTTTATCTATTTCTTGTGAATATATGAAAATAGTTTGATGAGCAATCAAATATTTTATCACTGATAATTGACAAATACTAATTTATTTCGTTACCCACTATTTTGTTTTTTATTTAACACCAATACTTTGTCTATTCATATTTATTTATGTTAGCCACTATTAGATTTTGTAACACACATAATAATATTTTGGAAAAGGATTTGGTGTTTTATAAATTCGATAGGATGTATGTTAAACATTGACACGATGTAATATTAAATATCGACAATTATAATCAATAAAAAACATAAAAACTAATAGAAGTTTATTTCCAAATGATTGTGAATGATACATGCTAGAATATATTAGATTGGTGAGCAGGCTTAGATTGAAACATGGATCGAAATTGTATTGGATTTTATAATGGTGATTTTCTGCTAAATATAAAAACTTCCTTGGGGTCGCGTGTACATGGGCATACGCCCCCCTAATTAAAAAAAAATTTCAATACAAAAACCCTAACAAATTAAAAAAAATTTGTTTTGCCCCCCCCCCTAATTTGCCAGGGGGGGGGCAGGGGGTCTGGCTGCCCACACTGCCTAATTTAGGGCAGTTGCTTTTTTTTGCTCACAGGAAAATTTTCGGATGTCGAGACCTTTTTTTTTTTTGCTCTCAGGAAAATTTTAATCTGCCCCCCCCCCCTAATTCAAAACCTACGTACGCCCATGCCGTGTAGTTAAGTGAGGTAATAAATTTTAACATTTTTTTAAAGAATTGGCAGCCCGACCTAAATTACCAAGGGTCGTGGCCGCTACTGGAAACAAAATGAAATTATTGAGGTATTTGTATTTTTCACTTTCCTTCTCTCGAGATGAGATCGGGGAAGCTGTTAGATTTGGCAAACATATCCACAGTAGTAAAGTCCCAACAAGCGTTAAAGAAAAATCAAGAATAGATTAACTTTATAATTTCGATAGAGTAAAATCATTAATCATTACATCTCGGGTTATAAACAAGAATAACGAGGACCTTTTAGAGGGATGGAAGGGGATAAATAATATTATGTAAAATGAAAAAGAGCCGAGCGTAAATTTATCTTCTTATGCCTTTCTTCAGTTTTACATTTTGCCCAACTCAAAATTTAAAAAGTTGGAAAAGAGGAGATAAAACTAGAAATAGCCTCTGGATCCCACAAGTACAATTAAAAGGTCAGATTTTCTTACATCTTTATACTAGAACTCGGACCGGTTTTATAACTAGAATGCCTGCCTGCCTCTCGTACCCTTGTTTTAAAGTAAAATGGATGGAAAAAACAGCAAATATGACTTTATACGAAATAGATAAGCAAACACGTTTTAGATTTAAACCCAGCTATAGCAAAATATTCAAAATCACACTTAGATTTGCCTATACACGGTCGGGCAGTTCCAAATTTTTATATTATAATACCCGGCCAGGCACGCCCTATTAAAAAATTTCGAAGTTATATATATATAAGTAAAAAAGAAGATGTTATTTATATCGACAAAATAAGAACTATAAATATATTTGTATGTCGTTTATAACGTTGGCGGACAAACGGGCACCTTTTATCGATAGTATCCATGCTTAAATTTAAAAATGGTTAAGCCCAAAAAGTCGTTAAGTTAGACTAATCATTTATTTTAAAATTGGGCTGCCCGTGGAACTCTAATCAGGTATCAAATATCTGATAGTCCAGCTACAACGGATGGGTTTTGTTAGGTCGACCTTTGGTTTAACTAAGGCTAACGGTCGATTCTGGTCCGATTTTCAAATCTCGACTAAGCCTAGAGGTCGAATAAAAAAACGAGCCAAAAAAGCTTTGGTCTTTTTATGTTTGGTCGACTAAAACCAAAGATCGACCAAACAAAACCCAGCAGTTTTTACGAAACTAAGTCCAGCATCATAGTAAGAATTGATTCCGAGTCAACTCAGAAACGGTCGGGTGGGAAAAAAGCACCTAATCTCACCTAATCTCAACAAACTATACGATTCTTAAGTTAAATTTGTATAATGTTATAACATTTATAATAAATATAAATATAAAAAGCTACAAATCGCACAATATTAAACTACTTAAAGATAATGCATTAATGTGATAGATTATTTTATATTGAAGTATAAATGGATAATCCTAACCCTAACTCTAACTCTAACCCTAACCCTAGTAGGTATGCGCAGCCGCTTTCTGATTAGTTTGTTGAGATTAGGTGAGATTAGGTGCTTTTTCCCCAGTTGACCGTTTCTAAGTTGACTTGAAACGGTAAGAATTTTCCTCGAAGCTGTTGATTAAAGTGCTACTTGAGTGGAGGGAAATTAGCTCGTTATTTTTTTTTAAGTAGTGTTAACAGCTCTGTTTTTATTAAATAAAATCTTTGGTCTTTTTATGCGACTAAGAAAAAATATGGTCTGTTTATGTTTAATAGACTAAAACCAAAGGTAGACCAAACAAAACCCATCCGTTTTTACAACACTAGTGATAACGTTACAATAGTTAGGTTGTTACATAATTTTTAATGTAACTTAGGCATGCGATAGCAAAGGATTAAAACAATGATGCATTATTTATATTAATTAATCAAATTTTTCCTATTATAAATAAATAAGGGTCAAAAATTATTGAAGAAACTGATGTTTAATTTTAGAATGTGCCAAGATTTGTTAACTGTGCTTTGTCCCGTTAAAAAGAAATTGGTTTTCGATTCATGGTGCACGAATTAATTTTTTTTATATAATTTGAAAAGCCCAGCCCGTGTTGGGTTGACGTTGAGTAAGGTTCGGGCATGCAGAGCAGAGATCAGAAACATTCGGCCCGCCATGCTTACGCGCCGGATTTTGGGCAGGCTAGGGCAGGCACCTTAAGATCTGGGTAATTCAGGCTTATTGGTGATTTTGTATTTAGTTTGTTATAATATTTTACTATATTAAATCTAAGCTCTACAAAACTTAATTTTGGTTTGACCTTTGTCAATCGTAGTTAAACCAAAACAGAAAAAGACTTGAAAAATAAATTTTTTGAATTCATCGATTAGAGTGTACTCACCATATTTATTATTTTTTTTCCAAATTAACATTATTATCGAAAAGTATTAAACATATAATGGAGTTAATAAAAAGATACACGAACGAATATATTTATAAATAAAATGATTAAAAGACATTATCCGTTTCTTCGTCTTTTTTAAAAATGGGCATTCAGTCCATCAGGGAATAAAAATCGGATTTAACAATCGCAATGACGATTGATTGTCTTAGTAGAAAACTATTAGATATATTTGAAGGAGGCGAGCATTTTAAGTTCTTTAAAAAAATTTGAAGCGCTCTTCCCAAACGTACCTGAGCACGACGAAAATTATATATAGGAGTTTTTATTAAGTAAAGATGTTAAATAATAGGATATAAAAATATGTTTGAAACCTCAGGAAATTTTTCTTAGCGATTTTAAAGTCTCTCCACCCCCTTTCATGTTATTTATAAATTGCTGTGCAATTCATTTGTATATTTTCATTTTAATTGCTATGCAATTAATGGGCTCGTTTTTGGTTGTCCTGTTCGTCCTGTCCTAATTAATTTCCGGTTGACTTACATTTTTAAATAACAATTACGAAAAATACAATATTGCTTGTCGGTGTAAAACAATATGTCGTTACCATGATGCTTTCAAAAAATTTATTTAGTTGAAATAACTTATGGTTCGTGTCGGGTAGGTCGGGCAGCTCTAAAACGGGCATGGCTGGGCGGACACTTAGGGCTAGATCAAGCGTGGGCAGACTATTTAATCATAAAATCGGGTCGGGCCGAGTTTGGGCAAATATTTTTAAAATTTCTGACCGGTGATGCAGACCTCTGGTATGTATAAAAGATCAAATTGTGATTTATACAGATAAATGTGCTTTAGTTACTTCCAGAGTCCCAGTTATCAATAAAAATAGGTTTAACTTTTAAATAAAAGTTATCTATTAATATTTGGAAGATTTACCTTTTAAGGCTACATACTATTTTTTAAATAGGATTTCAATATTCAATATTTTAAGGTTTAAATTTAGTTACTTATAATGTTAAGTTAATAGTTATATAAGTTTGCCAGATAAGATCAATTCTAAAATATAAACTCGGGCCTTCGGCCCTCGTGGGAAGGGGGAGAAGGGAAGGGGAAGAGGGGAAGGGAAGGGGGGACGACTCATCTGTACTTCGTATAAATGTATCATATTTGCTATGCATTTTATGGGCGAGAAAGGTGGGAAGGGGCGAGAATGCCTATAGGGGGGTATTCAATGCCTAATGATTAATTAATTATTTATACAAATTTTCCATTTATAGGCAAAATTTAATATAGGCAAAATGTAATATAGGCAAGGGTTAGGGTTAGATTTAGTGTTTGCATCTAGTTGCGTATTACATTTTTTTATGGCCTTTAGTGATTATGGGTCGAACAAACATTATATTATAAAACATCACAATGTTAAGAATTTGCAGAATTGTTGGGAGAAATTTTTTGTTGAATTTGAACAATTTTTAATTAAAAAAATCAAAAATTTGGCCATTGGTCATTTTTTCCGTTGGTCAGTACCAACAGATATTCTATAAATCAATGATAGCCAAAAAAACGGGAAAAAAAAATTTTGATGCTCACTTTGGCCAATGGTCATTTTTTTCCATTGGTCAGCAGCCAGGACACGGTAAAAGTGGATATATATTCATAAGAGTCAAAAAAAACAAAAAAAAATTTTCGAATCACATTTTGGCCAATGGTCATTTTATTCCATTGGTCAGCAGCCAGGACACGGTAAAAGTGGATATAAATTCATAATAGTCAAAAAAAAACGAAAAAAAAATTTTCGAATCACATTTTGGCCAATGGTCATTTTTTTCCATTGGTCAGCAGCCAGGACACTGTAAAAGTGGATATAAATTCATAATAGTCAAAAAAAAACGAAAAAAATATTTTCGAATCACATTTTGGCCAATGGTCATTTTATTCCATTGGTCAGCAGCCAGCGGACGGCCAAAAAGTTATAATAGCAATGGTAGGAACAGGAACAATCATAATAGTCAAAAAAAAACGAAAAAAATAATTTCGATTCACATTTTGGCCAATGGTCATTTTTTTCATCGGTCAGGAGCCAGCGGACGGCGAAAAAGTCATAATAGCAATGGTAGTAACAGGAACAATCATAATAGTCAAAAAAAACGAAAAAATAAACTCGGATTCACATTTTGGCCAATGGTCATTTTTTTCATTGGTCAGCAGCCAGCGGACGGCCAAAAAGTCTTATTATCAATGATAGTAACAAGAACAATCATAAGAGTCAAAAAAACTCCGGGATTCTAACCCAAAAACTAGTTAAATTGCATAGCAATTAAAAGTAAACAACTTTTATTCATGTTTATTATATAACTAGTTAAATTGCATAGCAATTAAAAGTAAACAACTTTTATTTATGTTTATTATATAAAATTAATAAAATGAAACAATAATAGAACAAGCGGACGACCAAAAAGTCATATTATCAATGGGGCACCTCTTATGCATTAATTTAGGGAGATAGAGATGAGGGGTGGGGCACCTCTTTCTTATGCATTAATTTAAAAAATCGATAACCTAATATACCCAATGCAAATAGATAGGGAGGTTGTTTGCGGACGCGGAGGCAGCGTGACAAGACATCGGTAAACAAAATCAAAAACGAGCCCATAAATTGCATAGCAATTAAAAGCAAGGGTTGGCATCATTTCTCTTAATCGCTATCCCGCATTTATTATTTCGCTAGCTGAGAATTGGAGTGCTCTATCTGCACAAAACTCCGAACTGAGATAATTGAGTTCAAAGTTTGAAATGCTATAAAATCTAATTAATCATATGACTTGAAATTAAGTTTGATAGTGTAAACTATTAGCATCTCTATTATTTTAGCCAAAAACGTGGATTTTTTCTTTTATTTTATAAAAAAATTGATTTTTTAAATTTCAGATAGAGCAAAGTAGCTAAATAAAGGTTATGTACATTAAGGTAAATTATGAAATTTTTTAAATATTGAGTAAATAATTAAATTTCTTAGACCAATTTGTAGCAATCATATTATTTACAACAAATACTATTAATGTTTGCTTTGGCTATAACAATCATCTTTTTCCATGAGCAATAATGAACAAAGCCTAAAATTAATATTAGTTTTAATCTTTTATACAAATTTTGCCTGTAGTCTAATTTCAACCATTATTTACAATTATTTGATTTATCCTCTTGATACTTATAATAATAGTTATGGCTATATTTTTTATATTACTTTTAATTATCTTCATCCGAAATAGTTTATTTATAAATATTTGACATAAAACAATGTGAAAAGTAATTGTAGAGATATTATTCGAATTAAAATTTAAAAGCAGACGATTTATTCACGTGATTAAATGAGGGCTTGCGATTGGGTAATTGCAGTTAGAGCAAACCAATGCTAAAAAATATTGATATTCGCGATTTAAGCGAAATAAGAACCTTAATAGTGAAGCCAAAAAATTTGTTTTCCACATTTTATAAAAAGTTTATGAAAAAATATATAAAAATCTATGGAATAGCACTTTTACTTTAAAATTTTCAAAAATTGCAGATAGAGCACTCCAATTCTCAGGTAGCGATTTGTCGAATCATTAAAACCAATTAACAGGAACAATCATAAGAGTCCTAAAAGGACCGGAAAAAAAATTTCGATTCATAATTTGGCCAATGGTCATTTTTTCAATTGGTCAGTACCAACTATTCTATAAGTCAATGATAGATAAAAAAACCGAAAAAAAATTTTTGATGCTCACTTTGGCCAATGGTCATTTTTTTCCATTGGTCAGCAGCCAGGACACGGTAAAAGTGGATATAAATTCATAGGAGTCAAAAAAAACGAAAAAAAAATTTTCGAATCACATTTTGGCCAATGGTCATTTTATTCCATTGGTCAGCAGCCAACGGACGGCCAAAAAGTCTTATTATTAATGGTATTAACAAGAACAATATATTTATTTAAACAAAAAAAATAAAACATAAAATTGGCCTCTCCGGGATTCGAACCCACATCAGGAGAGGCTTAGGCTTTTGTATGGGGGGGGGGGCACAGGGACCCATATCAGTAAAGGCATAGGCTCTACTAGGGGAGGGCATAGGTTAATTTTTTATTTTAACAAAAAAAAACGAAAAAAATGTTCGATTCACATTTTGGCCAATGATCATTTTTTTCCATTGGTCAGCAGCCAACGGACGGCCAGAAAGTCATAATAGCAATGGTAGTAACAGGAACAATCATAATAGTCAAAAAAAAACGAAAAAAAACTTGGATTCACATTTTGGCCAATGGTCATTTTTTTCATTGGTCAGCACCCAATGGACGGCCAAAAAGTCTTATTATCAATGGTAGTAACAAGAACAATCATAAGAGTAAAAAAAACTCCGGGATTCGAACCCAAAAACTAGTTAAATTAACAAGAATTGAAAGTAAACAACGAGACAAGACATTCTGTGCAAGACAAGACATTCGGTGCAAGTCATCAAGACATTCGGTGCAAGACAAGACATTCGGTGCAAGACAAGACAAGACACCGAACAGCGTTACAAACAAAATGGAAAGCGAGCCCATAAATTGCATAGCAATTAAAACTTTTGTAGGGGCACAGGGACCCATATTAGTAGAGGCATAGGCTTTTGTAGGAAAGGATATAGGGTAATTATCAATGTTAACCTATTCGAAAACGAAAAAAAATTTCGATTTATTTGGCCAATGGTCATTTTTTTCAATGGTCAGTAGCCAGCGGACGGTCAAAAAGTCATATTATCAATGTTACAGTATACAGTCAAAATTATTGGGGTTTAACAAACTATTTAAATTAAATAAATAAAATTTAAAGTAATAGCTCTTGCAGGATCCTAAAATTCCTTTTAGTTTAAAAAAGGGCTAAATTCTGAAACTACCGGCCCGATTCGCTCGAAACTTTACCCGTAGGTGCCCAGGGCGGCCAGGGGTAAAATAGCTTTTTCAGATTCCTAAAATACCTTTTCGTTTTCAAAATATCGGAAATTTTCCGGGCAGTTTCATAAAAAAAATTTCGATTTATATGGCCAATGGTCATTTTTTCAATGGTCAGTAGCCTGCGGACGGTCAAAAAGTCATATTATTAATGGTATTAACAAGAACAAAATATTAATTTAATCAAATATATACATTGGAGGGTAAACGGACGGACATCAACGGACATCAACGGACATCAACGGACAACCAAAAACGAGCCCATAAATTGCATAGCAATTAATAATTATAAATTTTAGCATAATTCTTTGCTCAACTCTTGTCATAGGCCCTCCATGTAGATTATAATAAAAGTCAGGGTTTGAAAATATTTTATATTGCAACTTGTACATTTATTTTTATTATACTTTAATATAATTTACTTAGTTTACATAATTCAATTTTATCATAATTGAAATTTTTGTCTTTCTATAATTGCCATTATTTTTAAATACTAAAATCAGTTTTTTTGGCATGTTCATTCAAAAAAATGAAAATTCGATTTAAGGCCAATAAGTTAAGAACAGTATACTAATTTAATAAAATTATGTGACTTGGCCTGTTAAGTAGCAATTTCATGTAATTTTAACATAATAATATGAATAAATATGAGGTATTTAGGTTAATGAATGGAAATTGAAGTGCCCTACTGAACACTTCGTCACTAAAATGACATTTATTATAGTAATTGGCATCCGTTTATATAATTTGATAATGCGGAGGAGATATTAGATTAGCAACTTAAATTAATTATTAATTACCCTACTAATCAATAATGTGGTTGCCAAATATTTTTAATCAAGGATTCCCCTTCTCCCTTCCTAATGTTTAAGAACATTTGGTGTATCATTCATTATCTGTATAGATTTTTTAATTTGAAATGGAACTTTATTTATTTGGAAATTCCGATTTTAAACAATATAACGCTTCAATAAAGGATAGTACTAACACAAGTCTGAAGCTCAGAACATTTTTGTTGGATCATAGCCCATGGGTCAATTATTTAGGTTCTTATTCCAATGTTAGGAAGATATTCATTTCTCTATATATCATTCAAGCCGTCTTCATCATTATAACCAACATTATTTTGTTGATTTTTATATTGAATAATATATCGAAAAAAATCAAAATATTTGGAGTATCGAACAAAGCCCAGCCCCTGTCAAAAACACTCATTTATTTTTACCTTGGAGTATGCTTCAGTGATTGGCTCACTGGCTTAGTATTTATACCTCTGTATACTTATAACAGCTTTTTCGTCAGTCACAATTATTCTCTCAGCCAATGGTGGACAATGTATAAATTGGACCTCAATTTGTATTATATCGACACATCAAGCACTTACTTAAGTTCTTTAAGTATTTTAGCCCAAGCTGTTTGTAGATATATTGCCATTCGTAAACCATTTATCAAATCCAAGCCAAACAATTCATTAAAAGGCTTGATTGCTGTGATTGTCATATCATTTTCAGCTCCGTTAATCATTTATAAATTAACACCACTCTCAAAGAATTCGTTATCCGTATTTGATTTATTAAATAAATATGATTCCCTCCTTAATATCTACAAGTGGGTCAATCTTGCAGGTAAATAAACGTAGGGCACCATAAATTAAAGTCACAATATTGATTTAACGCTTATAAAATAAAATTCAAATATACATACATTCTTACAAGAATTAGCGATAGGGAAAATAACTAGTAAGTATACTCAACTAAATATAAATAAATACAAGGAATTAGATACCTTATCAAAAACAATTTTCTGCCTGATTTTTCTGTAGAGCTAATTCTAATTTAGCATGATAAGTAATAAATTATATACGATTAACAATTATCTATTCACAAAGGCTCTAACTTTTGATACACTTCTTCATATTTTGATGCAGGTATTACGATTCCATTTGTGGCAACCATTATGGTATATGCATTATCCATGCATAGGCTTCACAAATCAAAATCAATAAATAAAGGTCGGACACCCATTAGGAGTAATACTTGCAAAAAAAATCAAGCCATTTATTTAATATCCATATTGATGATAATATTATTTATCTGCATTATACCTGTACCTATAACCATATTTTACATCAGTTACTATGGTAGCAAATATAAACCAATACATATTGATATTCTGCAACATTCAGTATTTTTGTGGTTTACCATATCATGTTGGTTGGTTCCATTGCTAATCATTTATTTAAATTTCAAAGCTACTATTAAGCAACTGTACAACTTTGTAATTAACAATCTAGTTATTTTATTCTGGAGATACTTACGTAATATATATAGAAATTTATCCCCGAACACTATGTTAACCGAGCAGCCAAATTGCATTAATGGTTCTGGTAAGTACGATTTAAAATTTATAGTATATTTTAAATCATAATAAAATATAAGATTGTATTTTATATATGTAATCAAAAAAGGGTGGCCCGTTAACTTGCCGAAAACCATCTTGCCGAATTGAATGTCCCAATGTTAAAAAATGTCCCCTAACAAAAAAGCATATTGCTCATTCAATTTCGGATTAAATTTATAATGTAGGTGATTTTTATAATAATATTGATAGTTATTAAAAAGGTACTCAATTTAGGGTCTTCTTTATGATAATGGGGAGATGGTTGTTAATGTCCCAGGGTGAATTCGGCAAGATTGTTTTCGGCAAGTTGATAGGGCACCAAAAAACAGATATGTGTGTTCCTAAAGGAGCCCCTTATAGCGCTTTATTTTTAAATTTTCAAATGACGGAAAAATTAAATTCTGAAAACGAGAACAATCTTAAACTTGCTGAGGCAGAAGAGGCTACAAATGAAATTATGTATAAATTTGATATTCCAATACCATCGGAGGAGCCGAAGGATAGGTTTGTTTATATGAATGTTATTTTTAATATGATTATTTTAGGTGGAATCTGGTTTATTTTATAATTTTACTTCACGGTATTGGTGTGCTACTGCCTTGGAATATGTTTGTAAATGCAAACTCGGTAAATTATTTGGAACTAATTTGAGTGTGTTTTAAGTATTTTGTAGATTATAAGTTAAATCCAAATATAACGGGAACAACACAATATAAAGAAAATTTTACCAGTTACCTGGCAATAGCGAGTCAACTACCTAATGTTATCCTGAATGTCTTAAATTTGTTTTTACAATTTGGTGGCTCAAAAAAATCAAAGGATAAAGATTCTGCCATGAGTCAACCCAGAATTCCAATTGCCATTAGTATAAATGTTATTCTGTGCATATTCACTGTAGTTCTTGCAATGCTGGACACTACTGGTTGGCCCAAATTATTTTTCATATTCACCATGATTACGGTAGTAATAATGAATTCTGCCACTGGAATATACCAAAATTCTTTGTTTGGGCTGGTGGGAAGTCTACCAATGAAATATACCAATTCTATTGTTATTGGCAATAATTTTTGTGGCACTTTGATAGCCTTAGTAAATATCCTAGTTATATATGCAGCTCCAAATCCCCGATTAGCTGCTATATGGTATTTCATATCAGCTGAATTCATTTTGCTGCTATGTCTTGATTCCTACTTTGGCCTGCCCTTACTGGTAATTTTTTTTATACATTTCATCATTGAGGTGGGTCATTAATATGATACTATTAAATAAATAATATATAGAGGAGTTAAAGAATCTGTTTTTAATATGTGTAGAAAGCTTGGTCATTATTGAATTTTATATTAATATCCCAACAAATTTTTTTTTGTTTTTGAAATATAAAAAATTTGAGTCTATATTTATTATGGTTTTTATTAACATGTCATTGAGAAATCGTTTTGTTAGAAATTTACAGTTTTTATCTTTGGAATGTTTTGATTTATTCCCACTAATATTGCATTTGTAAATTGAGTTTTGATATTTAAATTACATATTTTAATATACTGCCTAACTAAAACCTTCTAAACTATGTGTTATGGTCTAGTTTTGTAAAAATGGCTGGGTTTTAGACTAAAAATAATGGTTGACTGTGGTCTGTTTTCTGTTTTTCAAATTTTTACTAAGCTTGGAGGTGGACTATTACAACACTACTGAATCATAAAAAATTTCAGTTTCACTTCAATTATAGTTTCCAAGATACTTCATAAGCTAAAACTATAAAGTTTAGGGTGAGTGTATAGAATTTTTGCAGCCTTTACTTAATTTAACATTTTTTATTAGATAAACCATCCCTAATTAGTATTATTGAACTCTCCTCACCCAAATAAATGTCATATGTATGAATTGACTGTTACAGAATTATAGTTTCCAAGATACTTCACAAGCTAAAACTGTAAAGTTTAGGGTGAGTGTATAAAATTTTTGCAGCCTTTACTTAATTAACATTTTTGATTTATTAGATAGACCATCCCTAATTAGTATTATTGAACTCTCCTCACCCAAATAAATGTCATATGTATGAATTGACTGTTACAGAAAAGTTACTTTTTACTCAGAAGCTTTGTTAAAGTTGATCCAAGAGTGAAACAAAAATCATTTTGTGTAAGTGTTGTAAAAAAGGCTTTTGGTCTAACCCATGCTCTGGTTATGTTTAGTCGACTAAACAAAACTCAGCTCGTTTAACAACATTAGGGTAGACAAAAAAATTGTGGTCATGCCATTATTAATTGAGGATTTAAATGAACAAGGTGTGGAGGGGGCAAAAAGAAGGGACAAAATTATTATATTTTGAAATTTAAGGTTTGGAGGGGGGGGGGGGGCAAGTGCCTCTTCTTCGCCTACATCCATGTTTTTCGAAATATCATCTAATTTTTTTAGTTCTGGAATTTTTAATCAATTTTTTGGGAAACTGGTCGTTGCAGTAAAAAACGTTAAAAAATATCTCCACAGCCTTCAACATGGGCGTAGCCAGCATTGGAATTAGATTGGGGGGGGGGGGGGTTCAATAATGATTTAAATTTTAAAAAGGGGCAAAATAATTATTTTTTGAAATTTTAGCCATAAAATTCTAACAAATTTTAACAAATTAATGGATTTAAAG
The DNA here is from genome assembly GCA_964036665.1 of Gordius sp. MW1. Taxonomy (NCBI): domain Eukaryota; kingdom Metazoa; phylum Nematomorpha; class Gordioida; order Gordea; family Gordiidae; genus Gordius; species Gordius sp. MW1. The sequence goes on along the minus strand of OZ038526.1, from coordinate 34,792,225 downwards.
GGGGGCAGCCGCTCCTCCCTGCCCCCTCCCCCCTAGCCTTTCAATATAATTATACGAGCCATGTTACTAAATCTAAGATAAAATTTTTACCTCAAACAAGCTCACTCAATAATCGATTGTGTAATGCAGGCAGCTTTTATTCAATCTAAGGTCAAAACACACACCCCCCTTCCTTCCTTTTTATATCGGAGACTTGCAGTTAGTTGTGCATGTGCCAGCTAGAATATAGGTCAACGCGTGAAAAAAATCCGCCAGTACGCGCGTGACAGTTATGCAGTCGATGTTTTGATTATGTTGTGCGTTTTAATTTGTATGTGAGCTTCTCGTTTTGTGGTAAAGCGAAAGTTTCTTCTCTCAAGAACGAGTCATTCTTCAAAAAGGGGGGGGGGGCAAAGGGAAATAAATCCCCCCCCCACTTAAATATTTTTTTAGAAAAAAATTCTCGGGTTAGGCAATATTTTTCGATAAATTTGTGTAAGGTTAGCTGTCTTTCAATTTAGTACAAATTTATTATGGGTTTGGGTAAAATTTCCATAATCTTTTTTAGGGTTTGGGTCCGATCTCAAAGAATTTGACCCACCGTCTCCCACTCCCCGGTCCGATTTTCAAGAATTCGACCCCCCCCCCCGTTCTCCTTTAAGTTTTGGATGATAGTCTAATTGCGTCGTAGCTCAAAATAGTAGTAAAAGTAGGGTCGACCTAAAAGCCCATGGTAATTACTGCTATTAAGAGGTGTACCCGAAGAATAGACTTCAAAGGGGCGAAGGGGGATATTATTATTATTATTATTATTATTAATTATTATTTTTATAGCTTAATAATAAAATTGTCAATTATAGAGGAATGACTGCTAAATGTCTAGCCAACATAATTGTGGCCCGACGTTTGTAAAAACGGGTGGGCTTTGTTTGGTCGACCTTTAATTTTAGTCGACTAAACAGAAACAGACCAAAGGGTTGACCAAAAAACCCAGCCGTTTTTACCACACTACTTAGGATACTAATCTTTTACACAATTTTCGTAGAAATTTTACCGCTACAGTTTGCAAAAAGTGGAAGCTAAAACGGAGCTAATTAACGAGGATCAGGAGAGTCCAGCGAGCAACAAGGTTACAGCTAGAGACTATCTCGACGTTTTCAAAGCCGTAAGTCTAACTCTCCCCGTCCCTAAAATAGCTTTATCTCTCCTAGTGAATTTTTACATCATTTTTTTTTGTAATTTTTTTTAATCTTGATTTTTTAAACTAAAAACCAGTTTTAAAGCTTTATTTTTGGTGTGCTAAGAGGCTATAAATCATCAACCAAATTTTAAATTTATATGTGTGACAAAAAAGATTTATTATTGAAAAACTATGCTTTTGCAGATGTAATGCTTGATTCATATATTTTGTGTCAAAAATTTTATTTTTTGACCTATAAGTAATGTCTGCTGTCGCCCATTAATACTAGAGTAATTGGTCATATTTTTAGATTTAAATTTTTATTTATCTATAATTTGTTATTTTAAATTTAAGTTCTACTTTAAATCGTGGTCAATTTTATACTGTTTTGACGCTTTGCTATTTATTTCTTATTAACAATCTTGTATTCTCCCAATTTTATTATAATTGCGATAGGATGCCACCTTATTTTTTGAGCTACTTATGATGAGTAACAAGTTTGTAAGCAAATTTTAGAATATAGCTTATAAATATTATGCTATGATGATTATTCGTTAAAGATGAATAAATTATTTTTTTGTGACGGCAACAATGAATAACTGACTCGACCCTCTTGGTGTGTGATACAATGGTAAAAAGCTGTCGGCCTTGGACTTTCTTTTTGTCCACTTTTCGACGAATCTTATGCTTAAAATTATGAGTTTGACGGCGGTGCCTTAAGATTCATTGATTTTTCATTGAAATTAATTGTTTGACAGACGCGAAGTTTGAAAATAACAGATTTGTGTTTGTTTTTATTTTTCTACAAAAAAACGAGGCTAAAATGCACGTTCACCCCTTATTAATAATATATACTAGTATACTAGTAAAGTATATATGCGGAAGCAAAATAAAAGTCTTTTACGGAAGCTTAAGTCCACAGCCATTCAAGAAGCGTTTAAGTTTCCGCGGCAGTTTTTAATAAATTACGAGTTGGATAGGACACGACAAGACGAACAACCTAAGTGAGCCCATAAATTGCATGGAAATTTATTTGCCCGAGAGAGTTGGTTGCCTATTATTATTTAATAAAGAAGATTGTTCGATAATTTCCCCAAAACGTATTATGTAAAAGGCTAAATTGTTGGAGAAAGTTGAGACAGCACAAAATTTCCCCTAAAAGATAGTTTTATTTTTGTGTTTTCAAAAATCGAGAATAAATTGCATCGACGTAATAATTGGTTTTTGGTAGTGAAGTAAATTTGCTCCTGAGCTCTGCCCCCTCACACGCACTGTGTATCTTACTCTAATCATGAGGCTTTTGAGCAAAGGGGTAGTAGCAAACACTAAGGGCTTGTCTTAATATCGGATTCAGATTCAAATGGCGCGAGTTAGTCTTTAACAAATATTCGATTCAATTTTGTGTGTCAAACTCGGTTGTAATTATTAATATTTTGTTTTTTTGATTACAACGTTTTTTTTTGTTTATTTTAACTCTTGAGATTAAACGCTGTTATGTTAGCCGTCTGAAATGTAAATCTGCTGTGAATCCGAAGTTAGGACGCGGCTATATTATAACCCGTACAACGATCACGATTTTTGCTGCTCAGCAAAATCCAATATTAAGGCAAGCCCTAACTCATGTTTAGATAGAGCTGTGTGCCTGAGCAGCATTATAAGGATTATAAGTTAACTAACCGATTTCATATGAGCAAATGCTAAGAGCAAGCAGTTTCTCTAAACTGCTCATAGCATCTCATATTATATTGTGATAAAAAAGCTTGCGATGAAATAAAGCATGTTTTGTTTTAGTACATTCTGTTGTTCAACACATTATAATTATGGCTATTTGCATAGGCGTAAGTAGGATTTCCTCAAGGGGGGGGGGGGTTATAAATTTTTCAAGGTCAAATTTCTTGGTAACTATTTTTTTGAATCAAAATGTTTTGTTTCTTAAAAGTTTAAAGTGACATTCGCTTAAAAATACTAAAAGTAAAATTCCAACAAATATTATTTATATTAATATACAATGTAAAAATTATATAAATTGAAAATCATGGGAGGAGTTCTAACCGGAAAACCACCCCCTCCCTACGCCAATGGCTATTTGTTATGAATTTATATATTTTAGGGCAATTTTTTTTTGCAATTTTTTTTATATATGGCTAAAATATGTTTAATGATATATTCCAATTTTTTTATACATGCCAAAAATTTATTTTAATTATTAATTTTTGAATTTTCTGTCTCACCCAGGAGATAATAATTTTTTTGCCAATTTAAATATGGTGTAACTTTATATTTATCGTTTTTAAGAACAGGTGTCATTGGTATAATTTTATTGAGGGTGCGAACTAATTTTTTCCTGATTTTCATTAGATAGATATCTATAATGATTTTTAAAATTTATTTTTTATAAATGGCGAAATTATGTTTTATTGTACAAATATTTTTTTGACACTTTTAAGATGGCTTTATGTTTGTAAATTAATATTTAATAATATTTTTAGTCCAGGTCACGATGCAAAGCTTTATAAATGGTGGAAAATTTCGCTTTATATCGACCCAAAGTTTGCTCAGCGAATGTGTTAATTACTTATGTGACATTTATCTCTCGTAGCATGAAACGTGTTATTCTTATTTTAAAAAGTCCTCCTCTCTTCCCATTTCATAACTCACCTAATCCAAAAAATTTTATGGACAATAATTCTTTAAAAAAATGAGTCATTTTTGGAGATTTCTTCAAAATTTCCCTTGGAGAAGGGATGAGTAACTCGCTCTCAGCAATTGCTCGTCCAAAAAAAATTATTACTTAATATATTTAAAGTTGTAAAAAAGGTAATATTCGTTCTTCTACTGCTTGAGCTTCTTGTATTTCCTGTTAAAACTTAACCCCTCAAGCATTTTACCCCTCATGATGACGAAGCTTAAGCCTGTCTAAGCACATATGCTAGCTACGTGTTTACGTGCAAGTCGGAGCATAACAGCAACTTTACATCAAAAACTTCTTGGAAATAAAATTCAAAATGCCGAGGAATACCTGTGGGGCATTCAATACCTATGGGGCATTCCTGTTTGTTATAATATGACTCCGCCTTGACGCGCCTGTCCTAAGTTGCTTTTTTCTCCAACTAGCTTCTAGCTCAATTTTGAACATCCCTATAACTAGTGACCAAAATATTTGTCAACTTCGATGATGGTTGCACCATGACCGGGAATTTCGGCTAAAAAGTTATTTCAAACATGGGCGTAGCCTGTGTGGGATTTAGAATGAGGGGGGCGGGGGGCAATAATGAATTAGGGAGGGGGGGGCAAAATGATAACTTTGCGTAATTTTAGCCATAATTTTATTAAATTATATCAAATTAAAAAAAATTGAGCTAGAGGGGTCTTCGCCCCCCCCCCCCCCCCCCCCCATTCACCCCCTGGCTCCGCATTCCAAATGAGCAACTATTATGTTTAGTTAGGCTTATATAAGATTTGTTTTATTTGCACTCTTGAAATAAGATTTTGATTAGATCAGAGATTTTGTGAAAAAATATAAATGCAAATTGTGAAAAAACTGGGATTGTGTAGAAAAAAGCTTTATAATTGAAAATCGCAGCTTTTTTTGTATCCCTAACATGCAAGTTTTTGCAAAATTTGCATGTTAATATATTAGTTTAATGAACACGCATATGGGCACTCCTGGTCCTAATCTTATTAGTTTAGGTTTTTAAAAAATCGACCTTTCTTATTGGCCATTTATTTACTTTTCAAGCCAGAACTGACTAAGTATTTTTTAATTGCTATGCAATTTATGGGCTCGCTTTTGGTTGTCCGTCCGTCCTGTCCAACTTCTAATTTTTCGATAATTGCCGTGGAAACTTATACGGGTTTTTAATGGCTGTGGACTTATGCTTCTTTAAAAGACTTTTACTTTTTTGTAATACTTGAGAAATACATATTTATATTTTTGTGATAGATTTGGATGCAATGTTTTGGCGTATTTTTCACCTTTTTCATAACGCTAACCCTCTACCCAGCCATTCAAGTACAAATCGAACGCTACAACCCCCACCTAGCGGTCACGGGTAACAAAATTTATTTCAAAAAACATACACAAAAAACAACGCTATTTTTTAAGATGTTCATCTAAAATCGCGTTTTCAAGGCAAAATTTTGAGTCTTTTACTTAAAAAATATCTGAGAACGGCACGTTTTTGCTAGATTTTTGTATGGGCCTTCTTACGGGGGGGGGGAGGGGTGTTTAATTCTCTCAACTCCCCCCCCCCCCCCTTGAAGTTCTTACCGGCCATGCTAGGGAATTGGTATATTTTTAATAAAATTTTCGTTAAACTTTAAAATTCAAAAAAATATAACCCTTGGTACCTTTTTATTCAAATGACTTTAATAAATTGTGAAAAGGCTCGGGGCCCTGCATAAGACGGTACTCTTCTGCGCATTCATTATACCTAGTATTTTGTTAACTTTTGCATATGCCTATAACGAATTTTAAGACGTATTTTAACCTTTTAACACTATAAATAGCAACTTAAATATTTTTTGTTTTCCATTTCACAAGACAAAAAAATGTATATGTAAGGTAATGACTAAGGAGATAGTTCGCTTTTTTGTGAGGTTTGAATGAGGAAATTGCGTTATGCCGAGAGCTATTTGCGATAAGTTTTCCACAATTACGATAAATGAGGAAGCTAGTAGTATTTATATATCGTGACAAAGGAATTTTGGCTTTTTTTTTTAGAAAAAATGGGATTTAAATTTCTTTTTTTATAGCCTAGATATAACGAGATAAAGTTTTATGGTTTTGATAACTTAAATCGCGATGCAAAGCCTCAGCTAGTGTTGTCGAAACGGCTGGTGTTTGTTTGGTCGACCTTTGTTTCAAATTTGGTCTCTTTTTTAATCGACCTTTAAGTTTGGTCGAAATTGGAAAACAGACCAGTGTCGACCGTTAATCTTAGTTGAACCAAGGATTGACCAAACAAAACCCAACCCTTTTTACAGCACTAGTTTAAGCATAAGTTTTAAAAATTATATTAACGTAAAAAAATATTGAATCGCCCAATTTTCAGTGTATTGAACTTTGAAGTAAAAAGAGGTAAAACCATATTGAAAAGTTATAGAAATGACCAAAAACTTTAAATTAAAGGTAACATAGCCCCTTAGTTTTTATTTTTTTTCATCGTATTTTATAGAAAATGGCGAGTTTTATGCTTTTATACAAATTTGTGAATTTGTTCGGGCATTTTCCTATAATACCATCCAAACTATTCGCGTTCAAAATAATTACCATAATATGAGCCCGCGAGTTATGGAAGTCTGTCTCTATATAAACTCATTATTCATTTTTCCTTTTTTGCCCCGTGAAATTTTGTAAAATTCTCCATAGTTTTTCATACAAAATGAAAAAAAATTGTCTCTTGTTGTTGATAGTTGGAGTGACCCTAGAGCTAGATTAGTCGTTCAGAATTTTATTTTAAATGAGTGGATTGCATGAATCTTATGAAAATTGTGATGATTTATAATATGTTGAAAAAAAATTGGAATTTTTGTTTTAAATGTTAATTTCTATTTATAACGTGTGCAGATAAATACTTTTTGGCTGTGTTTTGCTTCCTGAATTTTAACCTCTTCTCTCTCCTCGGCAGCCTGACCTCAGAATACATCAGAGTGGTAATTGACAATTAATTCTATGTTTTTTAGCCAATTTTATTATATTCATTTTTAGAAAATTTAATTAAAATACAATTGAAAAATTACAAATTGGACAGGACGGACAACCAAAAAGGAGCCCATTAATTGCATAGCAATTAAAACAAAACGTTAAAATAGTGAAGTGTTATTAAATTCGATTTTAAAGCTTTGAAATGTTTGCTCTAAATGCTACTGCTTGTTTTATAATTAGTTTTAGTAGAGTGTTATTAAATTCCAATTAAATAATTTCCAATAGCTGTTTGTCACACTAAGGTGGTCGTCAGCTTCTTTAGATATTTGGACGAGAGATTTGACAGCCGTGTGTTGATGATGCGATGGATTTTACGCCTCTCGAAAGAATGAGCCGAAAGCGAGATTTGACCCGCGAGCTAGTTTTGTAAAAACGGCTGGGCTTCGTTTAGTCGACCAATTTCGACTAAGCCCGGAGGTCGATTAGAAAAATAGACCAAAAAATGGTCTGTTTATGTTTAGTCGACTAATACCAAGAGTCGACCAAACAACGCCCAGCCGTTTTTACAACACTACCCCGAGCTCTTGGACAAAGACAAAGCCTATACCAACTACGTCCTCACGCCCCATTAAATAGATTTAAAAATTTAAATTGTAAAATCGGGGGATACAATCTCAATCCATGGCTCTATAACAGCTCATTAATTTAATATATTCCTAGCATGTATCATACACATTTAATTGAAAATAAACCGCTTTTATCACATGAATTTATTTTTGGGTGGTGAAATTTTTTTAGCCCGGCCCAAAGTACGTGTGGATTCCGATAATTTTGCGAGTAGTTTTTATACCGCTCTTTGTATTCTGCAACTATCGGCCATCCAGTAGAACAGTGCCCGTTTGGTTTACTAACGATTGGATGTATTTCTTCATATCGGCCCTCATGGGCTCTACCAATGGTTATTTTAGTTCTCTCACCATGATGTACGCTCCTAAGTAAGAAATTATTGTATCACTTTCTCTTTTAAAAACATAGTCCATTAATAAATATAAATTTTATTTTTTTAGCTATGGTTTTATATGTGTATGTTATTTGGCCCATTCCATGACAAATCAAAACGTTTTCCACCGACCATTTCAGATCAAGATAATTTTTGGTGAGGGTGTAGGCCTCATTTATTAGAGTAATTTCTGAAAATTTTGGCCATTTTGGGTCAATGTTTTTTAAGTTATGGAGGTTTTAAGATCCAAAATCACGTTTGGGAGCGTTTTATGGATTTTCCTAATGTGAAAGTAATTGCGTTATTCACTCAAATTTTGGTACATTTAGTTCCTCAAACATTTGCGGTTAATTTTTTGTGGTGAGATTAGTGAAAAATTTTAAAAACATATATACCCTTTGAATGAAATCACCAATTTCACAATGTGCACTCCTTTATGACCCATTATCATATTTCAATCATAAAAAGTTTAGAGCGGCTACTAGATGGTCAAAAATTCGAAAAATTACATTTCTCCTAAAAATATTTATAGATGGCATTATAATCAATTATCACAATGACATAATATAACGTTTGTTTACTATCAAATTGCAAGTTTATAAAGAATATATGGTAAATAAATAATAGTGGAATAAAAATAAACTTAAATTTTGATCTTTTTTTTCTACGCAATGGGCAATTATCCGAGTTTAAAAATTAAATCTTGAAATTTAACTTAAAAGATATAGGGTAGACTAAAATTAATGTGAGGTTGAAAAAAAAATACTAATATGATGGCAAAATTGCTCATATATTTTTATTTTTTTACTGATAATCCATGCTAAATATAAAAAAATTTATGCAGAATGAAAGTGTTTTAAAAAATTTTGCTTGCTAGTTGTGACCATTTTTAATTAAAATTAAATTTATTTTCAAACTCAGTTAGTAGATAAAACTTCAAAATTGAAGTCGATTTTTAATCGAATATTATTTATTTAGCATATATTCTTAATAAATTTGCAATTTTATAAAAAAACAAACATCATAATATGTTTTTGTGATATTATACCGCCATCTATAAATATTTTTTATGGAAATGTAATTTTTCGAATTTTTGACCATCTCGTAGCCGCTCCCAAACTTTTTATGATTGAAATATGATAAAGGGTCATAAAGGAGTGCACATTGTGAAGTTGGTGATTTCATATAAAGGGTAAATATGTTTATAAAATTTTTCACTAATTTGACCAAAAAAAATTAACCCCGAAAGTTTGAGGTTTTTGGCTATTTCGATAGATAACTTTTTAAATAACAAAATCCACCAAAATTTGAGTGAATAACGCAATTACTTTTAAAAATATGACAAAAAGAGTAAAATCCATAGAACGCTCCCGAACGTGATTTTGGCCCTTTAAACGTCCATAACTTAAAAAGTATTGGCCAAAAATGGCTAACTTTTTCAGAAATTACTCTAATAAATGAGGCCTACACCCTCGCCAAAAATTATCCTGATCTGAGATGGTCGGTCGAAAATCGTTTTTTTTGACTAATCGACATGGAATGGCCCATTTGTAATATGATATTCGTTATATAAATGCCTGGGGAAGAAGGTGTTTGTTATATTCATTCACTGCTCACGTCATATGTTTCATACATGGCAAAATGTGTACCATTGAAGCCACCATTTTGAATTTAACAATCTCTCATGTTTTTCTGCAGTGTCCCCCATTGTTTAACCAGAAAAAGTGAATTCATTTTCCTCGCTTATTAACAAATAAAAACGAGTGTTTATAAATGATTATTTTTAATATAATGCAGAAGGCACTAAATTTCCTTAAATCACATCATCACAGTGTTTTTAATTTTTATAAATATTGTAAATGTTATATATTTTGTAATGCTGTTTTTAATGTTTAACTATTTCAATATTTTATAATACGTTTTAAAAACATTTGAATCATCAAAAATTACGATAATCTATATGTCCTTCTTTTATTTGTGCACATTTAAAAATGGCGGAAAAATGGTACACCTATTTAACGTTAATGAGCAGTTAATTTGTTTAAGCTATGATTATTGCTTAGTTTTTATCGTTTTCATGAAAGTATTGTGAAAAGTGATATATACACAATGGACTAATATAGAGGTATTCATCCTTACTATATAAAGTTAAGAAATTTGGAACGTTTGACATAAAATATTTTTTTTTATAAATTTTGTAAACTAAAAGTTTTATCAAATTTGTGTTTTGTGTTGTAGATTAGTGCCACCTCATCGCGCCCCGATAGCGGGTATGATGGCCGCTGTATTTCTCATTCTTGGAATATTCGTCGGTGTTAACTTTTCCCTAGTGATTCCAAAAATATTCGCACTCCTGCATTGATGGGATTTAAATTGTTGAACACACACGCTTTTCATGATGTAAGTCGATTTCGGTTTGTTTAAACATCATTTCAATTTAATTTTTAAATTAAAAGTTAATTGGTAGTATTTAGTGTTGTAAAAATGGCTGGGTTTTGTTTGGTCAACTTTTGCTTTTAGTCGACTAAACGTATAGTCGACATCTAAGCTTAGTAGAAATTTGAAAAACATATAAGAGTCGACCGGTGGTCTTAGTTGAATCAAAGGTCGATTAAACAAAACGGAGCCGGTTTTACAACACTACTGTTTACCGAAAGTACCAAAGCATGAGACAACAACAGGGATAATAATATTGAATGCCAATGTGTTAAGTTTTTTCCTTGTTTTTATATTGCCTTTTGGTTTCTATTGATTTTTTATCATTTTATGCTTTTTGGGATTGTTAAAAAATGGAAAAAATGGGGGAAAAGGTGTTTTGTCCCATGGCTCTTGTTATGCATGCGTCTTCTCAATAGCGATTATTATTAAACTTAAAATTAAAAAGGGTACAAACATTATATAAGAAATATATGACGTTCCTTTGACTGATTTTGGAATTAACAATGTTTTAGTCTGAAATCATATTGAATCAAATAGATTATAGTTTTACCATTTTAATACAGATCCTTCAATGCATCCCTTATGTGCCCGTTGTAGCCAGGCCCTGTCAACTTTAGAATGACGAGTTAAATTAATTACAAACATGTAGATATGTACATAACTTTATTTACTTTCCTACATTATAATATTAATTTCGCCCGAATCCTGTAATATCTTTATATCATTCATTACCTTTTACATTATACGCGATTTTTATGTGAAAGAGTGTGATATTGATGCGATCAAATAAATATTCAAACAATTTGTTGTTTTTAGAAAGGTAGTTTAGTTTACGAAATAAATTAAATTACCTTCTGACAAATATAGATATGTATATTTTAGACTTTAGTCGAAGCGTTGATTTTTCAAATATTTAGAATGGATTAAGAAATTCAAGCAAGGATAAGTTACGGATATCTTAATTGGGAGAGATTTAACAGGCGTTGTGACAAAAACAACCCAAAAAGACTTAAGGTGCATTGTAGTGGTCCATCACACACAGTCCTTTAAAGTTTGATACCTAAGAGGGAAGAGCAGCGCCTAGCGTCCCTGGAGATAAGAATGCTAAGATGGATGTTAGGAGTAAGCAAACAAGAACATTAACACAACGAAGAAATGAGTAGAAATCTGGGTACAACATCTATGAAGACAAAGCTCGTAACAGACTAAAATAGTATGGTCATGTAGAGAAAAGGGACGATAACTACATTGGAGAGAAAATTGAGAAGGAAAACGAAGATGAAGATCCCAGCATACGTGGAATCATAAAATAAGGCACGATAAAATATAGAGACAAATGGAAATATAATATTGTAAAGGTGACCACCAGCCTAATTGAGATAAACAGTCATGAAGAACAAAAAGTCTTTTAAATTTAATTGTATTTTGCATAAACGAGTTTTAAGAATACTGCAAATCTGTAAAAAAAAGAAACGTTGAGGTAAATTAGTACTAGCTTGCGTCTTAATTAACAAATTGAAGAATTATTAATTTTACTATACATAGGTAAAATGTTTTTTCCTATTTTAAAGTTACACATTTGTTGTTAATTTTCCTGTAACAAGTTAGATTTTGCTAATAAACTATTAAAGTCCTGAACGAAGGCATGAAGAGTTAATGCCAGACATGATTCTGCATCATTATTATATAATATATTAAAAATAATTTTTGTTTAAAAATAATAATTTATAATAGACTGCTGACGTTTTCAACATTCACCAAACTAATAATGCCGTTCCACCCACTGTTTCAAAAAGTATGATAAGTTTTTTAATTAAAAAATTATGTGATGGTAAAGGCGTAATAATCTAAAATGTACATATCATAGTTATACTTGAACGGGTAAATTTTTTACTTAAATAATTAAAACATTCCCCATGATAATTGATGGTTTTAAAATTTAGAGGTCAGCCCTATTAAGATCAAAATGACTATTAACACTTACAACAAATTAATAACAAAACCATGAGTTATATGGCAAGGGCAACACAAAATCTAAAATATCTATTGCTATATATGGAAGAACGTTAATTATTGAAGGAGTGAAATTCATTTACACAACTAATTTAAAGGTTTTTGTCCAATAATGCTTGCTAAAAGGGACAAGCCCAATCAAATTTAAAAAACCGCCTGTAAACAATATTGAAAATGCTCAGCTTGATATTAACGAGCAAATGGTAATAATTTCTGAAGCTCACACTCAAACGAAACCCAACCGCACCATTAGAGACTAACTTGGGTAACTAAGCCCTTTCTTGTTTCTTCCATAACGCGTTGTTGAGTGTTGGGGTCCTGAGTGACCCCATCTTCCTCAAGCTCTTCCTCTCCTCCGATCCCTGCGCCGGGAACAGAAGGTTTTCGGGTAGTAGATAGAATCGACAATTGAATGGAGGGACTCGTTAAGACGGAAAATGCGTCGCGTAAAACGTTATGCATGGTATCGTCCCAGGGGAAATTAGTCGATTTATCGGCTATAGGAGCGAAAATGTCCGAACATATGCGAGTGGTCAGAAGAAATTTTTGGTCGTCTTTCAAGTGTTCCAGGTATAAGTTGTAGATGGTGAGTCGTTTACTGAACCATAGCCATAATGAATGAATGATATATCGTTAAGTGTTGTAATAACGGCTGGGTTTTGTCTGGTCGACCTTTAATTTTAGTCGACTAAACATAAGCAGACCGAATGTGGGATTTTCCGCATCACTACTCCCTAAGATTTACATTAAAACCCAGCAAAAAATTTATCGCTACTTTCTCAAATACATTGGCTAATATGAATATAAATTAGGCGATAGACTTATATATTTACTTAGTTTTCAGTTTCCTCCCTATCTATGTAGTAGAAAATGAAATTTATGACTTTAAAACATAGCCCTATGCAATAGAAACTAGAGTTAAGGAGGATTGCCAGTGACGGTTATAAATATTGAGAGGAAGAGAAAAAACTAACCATATAGTAATGATGGCGGTATTTACATTGTCCACACTGTAACATCACATATTGTAACAATTTTATATTCATGAGAGCTAAGGGACAGGGAGGGGAGGGAGACTAAATGTCTAATGCGAGTTCGAAATATAAGGGGGGTTTAAGTTTCCTAATTAATTAGATTAAAGCATATTTTTTACTTCTGTTTTACCCTAAGGTTCAGATGTTTTTTATTCAACCTGAGCTATTTGTATTCGCGGTATACATATTGAAAATGGAATAAAAGTTATCAATATTACACCAAATAAATTTGCAAAAACCGTAGGAAGCAATAAAAATTTTACTTATGTTTACGAAAAGTTCTTATAGTTGTTTCACAATGGATGAATGCGATGAATAAATGTAATTAAATGAAAAGTGTACCTTTAAGACAGTAAGTGGTTAATAATTTTCAAAAATCACATGGCTGATATTTTTGAAACTTTGCTGGGAAAGTTAGATCTTGTTTTTGAAAGTTTGTTAATTTTTGTCATAATAAAATATTTTAATAGTTAACTTTAACAATAACTGGGAAATTACATTCGAGCAATATGAAGAGCTTTACGCCTTAAATCCCAATTTGAATGATAAATATGTTACATATATTTTAGATGAATGTATCAAAGATACTAAAAATCTTTTGTCATCTAGTTCATCCGCGATTAGTAATTGATTTATTACTAACTGATGTAATAATTATAGTTTGGGGTGATGATCAAAATAATATGAAATCAGGGCTTAATCTTTTGTCTTTGTATATTCAAATTCCTATATTACTAGTAAATTTTTTATATTATTTGATATATAAATGTAAATATCTTTTTCTATAAATCAAATTTTATAGCTGAAACATGATACTTCTATTGAAATTACTTTGAACAATATTATGATTGCGATAAAATCTGCTTCACTTTATCTGAAACTTATATGCTTGGATGGCAGTCAGATTTATAATGTTTATCAGATACAAATAATTAACAAAATTGTATTAATGCTTAACAGTGTAGCTTCTATTATTTTACACTTTGATGAAGCACAACACCCAAAAAAATCAAAACCTCATCATCATGCTTCTCAAGAATTAGTCTCAAATAAGAAAAAATCAAAGACAGTTAGTCAATTTGATATTTTATTTTAGTTTATCATATGTAATGTGCATTGTTTATTAAAATGATTTTTTTGCTTAAAAGATTAAATATTCTCAACCAGCCACATTGGATATTGGTGCTCAGAGTGGTTTGTCTAAGCATCATTTAACATTATCCTCTGAATCTGGCTATTCATTTACTGCCTTATTTGCTTGCCTAAATGAATTAATTGAATCTTGGGAATTTCTCTATACTATTTTTCCATGGTCTAAATTTGGTTGCCATTATGGTTTCACCATGTTTACAAAATTATTGACATTTGCCTTTAAAACTTTGGAAAATTGCGGACCAGCTTTGAAAAATTTGAAACATAATCATCCAACACAAGATATGATGCAAAATTTTCATGGTATTCAAAAAGATATTAAATCACCACAAGTTTTGTGGAAGACAATAAATGAATCTATATTTAAAGTAAATATTGAATAATTTATCATTTTTATTGATTCAAGATTTAAATATTATATATTTTTATTGATTTACATCTGAAGATTTGCATCACTCAAATTTAAAGGTTATCTAAAATATTCCAAGAAATCATTAATTTTATATAGATAAGTTTAAAATTGGATATTTATATATATTCTTGTTAGTATTTAATTAAAATAATACTAATAATATGCTTTTTATGGTAGTTGTATAAACCAAGTTTTCTTAATTAAATTATTAGTTTTATAAACAAATGATATTAATATGCTACAAAAAGAGAAATGTCCTATCTACAATTATTATTTATTGTGTTTTGTAGGTTTTGGACGCATCTATAAAGGATGTAAGTGCACAATCTCCCAATCAAGACATTCTAATTTTCAAGGAACAAATGGAAAAATTGTTTTTTCACTTGCTTCAACAAATGCTCATAAAGGTGAAAGGCTACAAGTCTTCTACGATAAACCTCACATCCCTCAACCAACTTACCTTTGATTACTCAATGTAAGCAGACAACATATAAAATATTTTCATTTTTTCTAAATTTATTTTAAATAATATTTATAGAATAAATTTTGCCAAACTTGGATAGTAAGCTTTTACTTTACAACATTTAGCATTATAAGTTATGACATTGTTGAGCTTATAACCATTATCATGAAAAAATTTAGAAAGCATTTTTTTGACTCCTGAACGGCCTTTTTCGTAAATTGTTTGGTTTTATGTGATTTAACTTAAGTTGCTATGAGACCATTTTGTTCATTTAAAATAAGAAAATTGTTTAAATTTATTTTGGACCACAAAAGGAACAAATATTATTCTTTTCTAAGCGCCAAGAACTTTAAAAAATACAGGTTTTTTGAATTATTGAGAGGATTTTAATAATTCATATATAATATATATCATTTTTAGGATTAAATTTGACTTTTCACAAAATTAGATTGTTTCTTCTTCTTTTTACTCTGCCATTTTGCCAAATGATAGTGTTCGTTTTGATGTGTAACTGTATAAATATTTTGTATACTTTGCAAGAAATTTTGTTTAAATCACTTTATTCTTACATTGTTATTAATAGTTATATACATCTTTTGGGAACTGTTTAAGCATTTATTTTACATTTACCTCGTAATATTCAGTCTTTTTACTAGTTATTTTATTTTTAAAAATTAAAAAAAGAATGCAAATTTATAAAAAAAAACTTTATAAAGGAATTTACTTAGTTTATACCAAATTTTTTCTAACCCCCTAACACTCCATTGTTCAGGCAGTGAGTCAAATGGTTAAGATATCCCTTAGGACCCTCCCTTTAAATAAGTATATAAATTAACCTTTTATATTTTATATACGCCTAATATTTTGATTAAAACGTCAATTGCCATATGAGTTTCTTAGATAATTTTGTGGATATACCATGGACTAATAAAATACCATAGGCTGGTGAACAGCTGATAATTTTAAGTAAGGTAGGCGGCAGCCATCTTTGAGGTCATACTTGAGCTAATATTACATAACACAAGACCACAACAGAACGAAGAAAATTCAAACTACACTACCCTGTATTGTTAAATTAGGTAGAATAACAACGCCCTTATCTGAGGAGATAATATTTTACCGCTAAAAGTAATGGAAGCGTTTGTAATAATTGTAAGCTATAAATACCTGTCCTAAATTACTCACAAATTTTTAAAGCAAAAATCAGTTATTCCCAATCTACCACCTTAATTAGATTATGTGTTATACCAACAATAATAAACGGAGACGAACAAAGATTTTTTAGTCCGTTTTTCTTAGTCGACCTCAGGCTTAGTAAGAATATAAAAAATAGGCCAGAGTCGACCGTTAGTCCTGCAAAATGAAATTTGTTCGGCCCGAGCCCGACGTCTCATTTTTTATTTTGCCCGAGCCCGAACGACTTTTTTGATTTTTTTGCCCGACCCGAGCCCGACCCGATTTTTTCAATTTCGAAAATTATTTCACCATATAAATACATAATGCATTAAATTGTTATTACTCGTAATTTACAACCAGGATAAGTTTGAAATAATATCATTTTTACTGGCTACAATTTATTCAGCTAATTTAAAACTAGATATCTAACTTTATAAAATATATTTTATCTAACAGTTCTAAATAAAAATTTTTTTTAAATATTATTTCTTTATTTTATTTATAAATTAATAGCTACAGGGAATATATTTGAATACTAGAGTAAGCAATTTAGGTCAAGATATTATAATAGACAGGGGGAAAAAGCTAAAGTTTAGAAGCTATTTTATGTATGGTGTTCGAAGATAAATAATTATTTAATATCGGGTTGAGTTTGTTTAAATCCTATTTTATTAAAGATTAGTTAGCTTTAGTCAATTCGGGCGGGGCTCGGGCCTTGGCTGAATGTTAAAACAATAATTTTTGTTTGTCTGTATGTGTCTTTAAAAGGGATTTGTGTGATAAATCGACGAATGAAAATAAAGGTCGTCAAGCCGTAGTTCAGGAATGCTTGTATCGGCTTTGTCAACACCTAACCGTAGCTAGTACCAGCCCAGAGCCTGGGCACCTCGACGATGCTTCTCCCATTGATTCTCAACAATTAACCGGCAAAGAATTTTACGGACGACTCGTGATCTTAGTGGACACTAGACTTGATAATGAGTCCAGAGTTAGATATAGGATTTGGCTAGCTAGGTATTTATTATTGTAGTCGGGAAACAGTTTTTGAAAATTAATCAAGAGTTGAATTTTGTACACAATAATAAACTCCGCTTTTACATACTAACAAACTAACCACTAACCTACTAACAAAATAAACACGTAACCTCTAGTTACCGTGGCCCGACATGCACCGCGTAGGTGTCAGATGGGACTCATTCTTAGCTTGCCGATTTAGCTAAGCTCTTGAATGTCATCGGGGCAAATACCTACATACATGGGCGTAGCCAAGAGGGGGACAGGGAGGGGAGGCTGCCCCCCTTTTAAATCCAAAAAATTTATTAAAATTATGGTTAAAATTTTAACAAATGTTTATTTTGCCCCTCTCCAATTCATTATTGTCCCCCCCCCCTCTAATTCCAATGCTGGCTACACCCATAGTTGCAGCTAGAGAACTGCACGGATGACCCGAAACCCGACCCGGACTCTACCCTACCCTATGTCGGATCGCGTTCGGGCTAAAAATTTTAAAATGCCTTCGGGTCGGGTTCGGGTTGAAAATTTTAAAAGGCTTTCGGGTCGGGTTCGGATTGAAAAATTTCGGGTCGGGTTCGGGTTAAAAAAAAGTGTCTTTGCAGTTTTCTAGTGCAGCCACACAGAATTTTTATTAAATCGCTATATACCATTCCTAAAGGATTTCCAAAGCAAATAAAACGTCCTACAAGATGGCCTGCGCCGACTTCCTACATTACACCATGTCCCGGCAAAAGCAATTTAGCCTTCAAGATCCCAATGAAAATTCACGAGGGAATACTCATCCTGTCAATGACAGGGAGTCCTATTATCTTTCGCCCGAATTTTTGTTTCGAATCGTTTTGAGCTCGTGCGAAGATTCATTGGCTGGGTAAGATCTGTTAGATTTTATTAGTTAATTGCTACGCAATTATCGATGATTATATTTCTTGCAAAATTTGCGAAATTTTTACGATTGATTTGCTGGCTCCTAGCCTCAGATCGATTTCGACCAGATATTTATATGATTGTATTGATAGTAGGGTTGTAAAAACGGCTGGGTTTTGTTTGGTCTACCTTTGGTCTAACTACAACTAACGATCGACTCAGATCTGTGCTTCAAGTTTTGTCTAAATCTAGATGTAGACTAAGAAAAACGGACCAAAAAACGATTAGTCTGTTTATGTTTAGTCGACCAAACTCAAAGGTCGATCAACAAAACTCAGCCCTTTTTACAACACTAATTGTTAGTTCTGTCAAATGTCATGTTGTGAAAATAGATTTGTGATTGTAATTTTTAAAATTGGGACGGGCTAGGAAGACGTATTTACGATGGCAATTCAGGATTTTAAAAATTATAGGAAAATAAAGGAATAAAATAAAAATTAAGTTTGGACATATTGCCTCTAACTTTTAATAGTAGTCGTTTTAGAAACAATATTTTCGAGAGAATCTCACTCTGCTTCTAGTTTTATTTTTGGTTTTGTTGAATAAGTGCTATAGAATTAGGCTTAATTTAATTTAACTATTTAACATGATTTGGTTAAAAAATGCTTAAATCATTAGTTATGCAGGTCATAAGTTTTGGAAAATAATTAAAGTTATAAAGTTGATTTGTTTTTAATTAAATTTTATATATTATTATTTAAAATATTGAAAAATAATGCTGATCTTGATCTCGCTTAAATAAATGGAGTATAACCATAGTATAACATTTAAACAATTTGCCTTAGTCGGGATTGGATCTAGAGGTGGGCAACGATGCTTTATGGAGGGGCAGAATGATAAATTTTTGAAATTTAAGCCATAATTAATTTAAATTTTTGAGAAGTTTTGAATTTAGAGGGGGGCAGCCGCCCCTCCCTGCCCCCCCCCCTGGCTACGCCCATGAATTGTCATACATCACAGTCCATTTTTGCATCCATTAATATCGCTGTCCTAGTGTACGAAACAAATCAATTTCTTCCACCATCAAATACCTCGAGGCTTTAAGCGACCAAGACATTCTCAAGCAGTTGACGCTTTGTGACTTACCATCAAATCCCATTGAATGTTCTCGAAATGGCTCAGACCTTCCGGCCCGGCCCCAAATAGGTGCTGGGTCCGACCTGGCTCAGGCTCGACAAGGGCCCTTAGTCAGTGGGCCCATGCTTAGATGCACGGTTCAATTGGAAAAAATGGACTTGGTTTCCAACTTTAGTAACTATTTCACATTTGGTTATCATCGCCTTTTAACGATCTATCAATTGCGATTCGTCATTTAGTTTCTTCTAAATATTTAGGTTTAAAAAAAAGCAGTGATCACAAATTGTATTTTCGCAAATTTATATTTAACATTGGGCTTATGATTTAATATATTCCCCCTAATTAAAAATAATAAAATATTTTGCATAAGCGTAGATAGATAAGGATTGAATAAGATTGTCCTTGCTTGACTAGGTCACAACCATTGCCAGCAGTGGTAGTAATGTAGTGTAGTGTAGTAATAGTTGAGTAGTTCCTCCAAGTGTGAAAGGGAATCGACCTCGAACCAGAAGTAATTTGTGAATGTAAAAAATAGGGATAAGTTAATTTTGTATATAATTAAATATTAATTGTGCTAGGATAAAGAAGTTATTGGTGTTTAAAAAACGCTAAAATTGCTTTTTTTGACAACTTTGACAGCGAATATTTCAAAAACTTGACGTTTAGGAAAAAACTAAAAACATATTAGTGTTCACGAAACTTTATTAAAATCTGCAAACAGTTTGCCAGTTGATTTTACAATTGTTTATTATTTGTGACGATTGTTATCCTTATTTTTCCTATTATCATCCGTACTTTTTTATTATACAAAAATGGATCCATCCCCACCATCGCTATCGCTAACTTCTCTAGGCTATGGCCTGATTTCTAATTTCGATTGTTTTTATATATTTATTTACTTAGTTTGTGGGTGATTTCATTTCCACTTTTTTTCTGTTGATGGGCTATAATTGCTCGAAATATCGCGTGCCATTTCCCTCTACCTCATTTATCTTATCATTTTTTCATAATTAAAATGTTTTGTAATATCAGCTTTTAAATGACATTGGTTATATCAGTAGTAACTTTTCTGTCAAACTTATAGTATTCTGGTGCAACTGTTTGGCTATTTGTGCTATGCTATAATTCTGTTAAATTGAAGAGACTCTTAGTTATTAAATGCTTTTATACCTTTTACCATTTGGAGTAGGGCACTGTTATCTACTATAAATTGTATTTTTTCCCAAAAAAAATCACATGATAATATTATATAAAATTACATATATTACTTTTATAGATGGTATTTATTGATTTTTAAATTTGATTTATAGACGAATCAATTAAAATAACGGAAAATGTGGTGAAAAGAGCTATAAGTAACCCAACTCCTTCGGACACAATTTTAACTGTAAATTTAGACCAAACACACAAAAGCAGACGAAGCAACATGATCTCTTTCAGCGGTAAAAATTTTCGTGAATTTTCAATTTTTATTTAAACCTATGATATTTTATAATATTTCAAAGTGGCAAAGTGGTTTTTAACATTTCATTATTTTTATTAAACTTTAATTTGATTATTGGCTGGAAATTAATATACACTTGAAACTTCTTTTACCGTTAGTTATGTTATTCAAATACATTTTATAGTGTGATATCGCGTTCTAAATTCCGCCAGAATTTTGCTAAGAATTTTAATATTAAAAACTTGAATTTTTTATAAATTGCAGGGGGGGGGCTATTCTTGTATATATTTTTGTATCTTCTTTATTTATAATTGACTTTATCTATTCTATTGGCAGTGTTTTTTCACATAATTTTATATTTTTTTTAGTTACTCATCATTGCATAAAATGCTCTATCAACTGAGAAAGGGCCCTGTTAGTAAAATAATTTATTTTTTAAAATAAAATCCACTAGATCTTAGTAAAGCGGATTGCCTCACTGCCTATAATGGACCCGGGGAGGGCGTGATAACGTTTCAGCATTTATTCGCGCTTTTGCGTTGTAGAATTAAACAAGATCCCAAAGCACACGTTAGAAGGGTAGCCGTAGAAGCGCTGGAAAAGTTAATGATTCGCTTGTTGCAAGTCGTTCAATCACCTTCAAATGTGGCTGGAATCAACAACAGTGCGTTGCTAGGAACTCTGTACTTAGCAACTAAATCAGTGAGAAAAGACATTTTTTGTTTTGTCAATGAGACGAAAAGTTTATTGGAAATTATTAATGGGAGTAGCCAAGGGGAATCTGGGCGGCTGGCACCCTCTCCACGTGGGATGGGCGCTGTCCGTTGACATGTCCATGGTCGTAGCCAGGGGGGGGGCAAGAAGGGGCGGCTGGTCCACCTCTAAATCCAAAAATTTGTTGAAATTTATTAAAATTATGCCTAAAAAGTTCAAAAGATGATCATTTTGCCCCTCCTTAAATCGTTATTGTCCCTCTCTAATTCCAATGCTGGCTACGCCCATGGATATGTCAACCGTTTTTTTATTTTCCTATGGGGGGGGGGGGGGGGAGGGGTTAGGATTCTATAAAAAAATTATGTAATGAAGTTTTGCTTCATAAAATTTCGATCGATTGTGTTTGCATATATGTGCCGAGAAATATTAATATGCAATTTATGGGTTCGTTTTTTGTTGTCTTATCCGTCCTCTCCTGTCCAAGTTGTCATTTTTTTAATAAATGCCGCGGAAACTTATACGGGTTTTTAATTGCTGTTGACTTGTGCTTCTGTAAAAGGCTTTTTTTTGCTTTTGCATATAGACTAGCTAATGACCGCTGGATCGGCTTTAAGTTTTTCGACCTCGCCCGAGCCCAATTTTTGTTTTTGGGCCCGCCTGATTACCTTTATAAGTGAATTTCTTTTGGCAACTTGTCTAGGTAGTTGCTTTATAACGGATGATTGCGAAAATAATTCTCTGCAAATCAATGGATGACCTTTGCTTACTTCTAATTTACCTATTATGTGGTACGTAATAATAATCATGGGCCTAGCCAGCATTGTAATTAGATAGGGGGGCAATAATGATTTAGGAAGGGGCAAAATGATCATTTTTTGAAATTTTAGCCATAATTTTAATGGATTTTAACAAATTTTCGAATTTAAAGAGGGGCGGCCCCCTTCTCTTGGCTACGCCCACGATAATAAAAGCTGTATGTAATAATTGGATCGTAATTTAGTAAAAAGCATAGCATAATCCTCCTATAAACCTATGATTTCACAGTAATATATATTCGTATAATTTACAGAATGTGGTGAATATACTGTCGACAGCTGCAACTAGCGATAAAAGCGTTATGGTACAAAAACAAGCTCTCTCCTCTTTGACAACTCTATTGTCGGAGTTGGCTAAAATTGGCCTCGGTAGTAATGGCCTAGAAATTAATTCCCAAACTTTACCAGCGTTAAAACGTATGCGGGCCTCTTTGGAAAAAGCTTGGATTCAAGCCCTTCTACTTTGCTCATCTCTCGCCGTTTTGCAGGATAAATGCTGCGAGATTTTTGACCGAATCATCCTACGCAACCTCAAACCCGTACCACCATCTAAAGCTAGGTTTGTGCGATTTGTCGCTCTTATATCATTGTCAAATTTTTTGTGATCATTTTTTCTACGGCCTTTTTTGTGCAAATATTATGATTTTGTGATATATTAAGTTGGGTATTTGAAGCACAACAAAGTTCAGAGATTTATCCATAGTCTTGGTTTCTTTAGCATTTCAATGTTACAGGTTTTAGCTGCTCTGTAAAATATTTATTAAATCTAATTATAATGAGAATTTATGCTTTCATATTAAAAATTGAAAGGGTTTAGCAATTTAGCAATAATATGATTGTTTAGTTTAGCTATTGTTAACCTTGTTGCAAAATTTAGAATTTACAAAACTCTATGGGTTGTCCAGACTTTAAACAGTCTGCTTTGTTTGGTTTGTAATTGGGATTTGATATGGTGTTACTTAAATAACGGCGCCCTTATTTTTTATGTACTTTAAGAAGGTCATCGTTTTATAAACGAGAGTTGTGTATCAAAATACATAATTTTATTCTATCCGACCACGGTAGAGAAAGTCGTAAACTTAATATATATTCGCATTTATTTAGAGTACACCTTTTAGGTCAATCGTCATTTATCAAACTTTAGTCGATATCAATGGTATAATAACAGCCGTTTTTACAACACTAGTATAAACTCGGGCCTTCGGCCCTCGTGGGAAGGGGGAGGGGAGAAGGGAAGGGGGGACGACTCATCTTTACTTCGTATAAATGTATCATATTTGCTATGCAATTTATGGGCGAGAAAGGTGGGAAGGGGCGAGAATGCCTATAGGGGGGTATTAAATGCCTAATGATTAATTAATTATTTATACAAATTTTCCATTTTTAGGCAAAATGTAATATAGGCAAAATGTAATATAGGCAAGGGTTAGGGTTAGATTTAGTGTTTTCATCTAGTTGCGTATTACATTAGTTTTTAGGGCCTTTAGTGATTATGGGTCTAACAAACATTATATTATAAAACATCACAATGTTAAGAATTTGCAGAATTGTTGGGAGAAATTTTTTGTTGAATTTGAACAATTTTTAATTAAAAAAATCAAAAATTTGGCGAATGGTCATTTTTTCTCCATTGGTCAGTACCAACAGATACTCTATAAGTCAATGATAGCCAAAAAAAACGGAAAAAAAAATTTGATGCTCACTTTGGCCAATGGTCATTTTTTTCCATCGGTCAGCAGCCAGCACACGGTAAAAATGGATATAAATTCATAAGAGTAAAAAAAAACGAAAAAAAAATTTTCGAATCACATTTTGGCCAATGGTCATTTTATTCCATTGGTCAGCAGCCAGGACACGGTAAAAGTGGATATAAATTCATAATAGTCAAAAAAAACGAGAAAAAAAATTTCGAATCACATTTTGGCCAATGGTCATTTTATTCCATTGGTCAGCAGCCAGCGGACGGCCAAAAAGTCATAATAGCAATGGTAGGAACAGGAACAATCATAATAGTCAAAAAAAAACGAAAAAAATAATTTCGATTTACATTTTGGCCAATAATCATTTTTTTCATTGGTCAGCAGCCAGCAGACGGCCAAAAAGTTATAATAGCAATGGTAGTAACAGGAACAATCATAATAGTCAAAACTAAAACGAAAAAAAAACTTGGAATCACATTTTGGCCAATGGTCATTTTTTCCATCGGTCAGCAGCCAGCGGATGGCCAAAAAGTCATAATAGCAATGGTAGTAACAGGAATAATCATAATAGTCAAAAAAACGAAAAAATAAACTCGGATTCACATTTTGGCCAATGGTCATTTTTTTCATTGGTCAGCAGCCAGCGGACGGCCATAAACTCTTATTATCAATGATAGTAACAAGAACAATCGTAATAGTCAAAACTAAAACGAAAAAAAAACTTGGAATCACATTTTGGCCAATGGTCATTTTTTCCATTGGTCAGCAGCCAGCGGACGGCCAAAAAGTCATAATAGCAATGGTAGTAACAGGAACAATCATAATAATCAAAAAAAAACGAAAAAATAAACTTGGATTCACATTTTGACCAATGGTCATTTTTTTCATTGGTCAGCAGCCAGCAGACGGCCAAAAAGTCATAATAGCAATGGTAGTAACAGGAACAATCATAATAGTCAAAAAAAACGAAAAAATAAACTTGGATTCACATTTTGGCCAATGGTCATTTTTTCTTTGGTCAGCAGCCAGTGGACGGCCGAAAAGTCGTATTAGCAATGGTAGTAACAGGAACAATCATAATAGTCAAAAAAAAGAAAAAATAAACTTGGATTCACATTTTGGCCAATGGTCATTTTTTTCATTGGTCAGCAGCCAGCAGACGGCCAAAAAGTCTTATTATCAATGGTAGTAACAAGAACAATCATAAGAGTCTAAAAAAACTCCGAGATTCTAACCCAAACCCTTGTAGTGGAGGGCATAGGGTAATTATAGCAATTAATATCAATGTTACCCAATTCAAAAACGAATAGATATACTTATGCATTAATTTAACGTAGCAATTAAAACCCGACCCCGCCCGAAAGCGAGGGAGATAGAGATGAGGGGTGGGGCACCTTTTTCTCATGCATTAATTTAAAAAAGCGATAACCTAATATACCCAATGTAAATAGATAGGGAGGATACAACGGACGGACGGACGGACACCAAAAAACGAGCCCATAAATTGCATAGCAATTAATATCAGGCGTTTTTAAAGTATTTTTAAAACTTTCAACAGTACTTTAATAAATATACAAATTTTACCAAGATTATAATTATTTTTTACATATATATACAATATATAACATTTTTAAGCGATCAACATAGCTCCGCCACCGAAAACGACTTTTGCTTAGCCCTGGGTATATTGAAAAATTTTGTGGACCTCGTATACCCAATCAACATCGATGGAGATACTAATCCATCTGAACATTCTCAAGAAACGCAACCATACTCTGTGTTAAGGAATTTGTTTTCTTCCCTCCTCGCCGCCTCTATTAAATGTCGCTTGATAGCTGCCCAGACCACGCCGCCCTGCTCCAATTCGGCTGGCCCTAGTGGGCCGAGTCAGTCGAACAAGACCAAAGCCCAACATAGGATAACTTCTAGTAAACGGGATGGCCATAGCGCGTTTTGGAGGACGTTGGTTTCTACGCTGGAATCATTCGTTATGTCGCCATACGATAAGGTAACAGTGTTGTAAAAAGGGCTGGGTTTTGTTCGGTCCACCTTTGGCTTAACTAAGGCTAACGGTCGACTCGGGTCTGTTTTTCAAATTTCGACTAAGCCTAGAGGTCGACTAAGAAAAACAGACCAACAACCCTTTTGTCCGTTTATGTTTAGTCGACTATAACCATAGGTCGACCAAAGAAAACTCAGCCGTTTGTACAACACTCTAGGGTAATAGCGGTGGTATTAATGTATTTAGTTGAAAATGTGTGGGTTTTTTTGTTTGAAAAAATATTTCATTCTTGAAGCAAAAATATGTTTTGGATTACGTGTGTAAGTATTGAAGTCATATACTAAAATGCGTTTCAATATTAAAGTCACCATTTTTCTATAGTAATTAAAAGTTTAGCGGAGACCTTGTAAGAACTCAAAAGCTTTGGGTATTTGGACCTTAATTTCGAGTGCTAAATTAGTTACAACTTGAATTACAAAGATGGGGGGGTGGGGGAGTAAAAGAAAAATACCTCACTTCGGGTATACGGAAAAAGGTCGATCGATATGTATACCTAAATTGCACAGCAATTAATATTACTAATTTTCGAAATAATAGGTATTTTTGAAAGATTTAACGAAACATTGATGAAAGATTTTTGTTTGATTTTTACCAATATTAAATTTACCAATTTTCATGCATGCTTCGTAGGTAGCCTGGTTCATGTTAGCACTCGTCTGTCAACTCAAAC
Organism: Gordius sp. MW1; assembly: GCA_964036665.1. Classification (NCBI taxonomy): domain Eukaryota; kingdom Metazoa; phylum Nematomorpha; class Gordioida; order Gordea; family Gordiidae; genus Gordius; species Gordius sp. MW1. The sequence continues at coordinate 34,765,310 of OZ038526.1, read as the reverse complement.
CCGACCTGTACTGTCCCGAAGCCTTGTTTGGTCCCAAAACCAAAAGTGCCCCACTTTCGACTTTGCCCGTTTCGACTTTCGATAAACTCGTGACGAATCAGCCCTACCCCGACGCAAACTTTAAAACGATTGACGTGATCGGGCATTGGAATTGGATTTCACAAGCCATGATTTCAAATTCAACACCACATGTCCAACTTAATTTCCCTTTTCAGCCTCAGCCATGCACCATGATAGATGTACTATCGGTACTTAGATGCTTCGTAACTTGTAGGTGCGACGCTATAGCAAAAAATCGAATTTTAAGCGCGTTGGAAGCCGGGCTCGAACCCGCGAAGTCGAACGGTGGTGACCTTCCTCACAACCTCCTCACGTGCCTGTTGTCCTTCTCCTGGCCCACTTTCGCCCTGTGCTCGGCTTTGGTAGAAACGTTTAAGGCCTTGGTACACGTCGCTGCTTGCTCCGAGACCGATAACGATTCATCCGACGAGGCCGACTCGTTGGTGGGTTCGGGCCCCCAAAGGGATTCTCCGCCACCGCCTATATACGTTTGGCAACGGTTATCTAATCAATTGAGAGACGTCCTCCGTACAGCTCTTAATAACGTTAGAACTTACGTTTTAACGGGTTCGCTAGAAAATCAGCAATTTGGCCTAGGTACGTCTAGGTACTGATCATGGGTGTAGCCAGCATTGGAATTAGAGGGGGGGCAATAATGATTTAGGGAGGGGCAGAATGATGATTTTTTTAATAGCCATAATATCAATAAATTAGACCAAATTTTTAGAGCTGCCCCTATCTGCCCCCTTGGCTGCGCCCATGTATGTGCTGATGATTTAAATTGCGTTTAGCTTGATAATTTATTTTTTTAATTTTGACAATGTTTAGTCAAGTTTATTAATCCATAAACAAAGGGAGTTGAAAAAGATTTGAGCTCTTTTTTATGATTTTCACTGGTCAAAATCTACAAAAAAATAGATCTAAAAAGTGAACTTTAAATTTTTTATTCTTGCTTCTATTTATAACCTCGTTTTATATATGGACGTAAACCGTGAAGAAATTGTTCTAAATAAAGCCGTCCAAAATTGGCATCTTATACATACTAATTTGTTTAGAACATGACTATCTGCTACTATATTAGCATGTTTATAGTGAAATACCTTAGCTTATCTATTTGGATTGTGATTTTTAATGTCTTTAAATAGATGACATCCTGGGCGTAGCCAAGAGTGGAACTAGAGGGGACAGTGATAAATTAGGAAGGGGCAAAATGATTTCTTTTAATTTTTGCTAGGATTCTATGACAATATTTGGATTTGAGGGGGGGGGGCAGCCGCCCCTCCCTGCCTTTTTTTGGCTATGCCTACGCCCATTGATGACATAAATGCTATAAGCCTAAAATGCATGCTAGGTAAGTGCCCTGAAGGTTAATTTTCCATTAAATTTAGCCCGAATAATTATATGAACAAATTAGACTTACGTTTGTCATCCATCCTACATTTTATAAGAAACAAAGTTCTAACATTTGATACCATTTTTTAGGATCCAACCCAATACCATTGGATGTAACTAAACTATCGAAGTACATATTTTTTATGGGGGAATGCGTATTGGCATTTCCCAATTTCCTCACCAAATCCCTATACAACACCATCCTATGCCTCATCATTGACCCGAATGCCCAACCGTCTGAGGGAGAAAATGAGGATCAAAACTTTAGAAAATGTAAAAAAAACTGTTTAAAAATATCATCTTTATCAAGTATTTGGTCCCAAAGTCGTGGGGTTTGTTTTAATGTGTTTCTTTTATCTTGACCGGGTAAGGGCCATGTCTTGATAAGTATCTTTTGTTTTCATAACTTTGTCGACTTGCCCTTTCCACGTGACACGAGGTCGTCCTCTTCCTCTCTTTCCCGGTACCTCCATGTCCAGTACTTTTCGAGACCTACATCATTCGTCTCCCTTTTTAGGATATGCCACACCTTTGTTGAAATACCGATTATAAAAATGATGTTTTAAATTAGTGGAATCAACTAGATTATTTTTGTAGGTAGCTATAATGGATAAAGGGTTTAAACTGAGACCATAAGCCTTCCATGGAAATTTAATATGTAACTTTAGAAATATAAAAAAAGGTCGATTTTCATAAATCTTAGCGCGCAAAAGGTGTAATTTGTTTACCATTCCTAGAAGGACTTTATTTATTCATTAAATAAATAAATAATAAATAAATAAAATATTGCTTATAAAATGTAAGAAGTCTGAACTTTTTGTGGTAATATACATTACCGTCCTGAAGTATCATAGTGCAGAATTCGGTCCTATTATTATCGATTAAAAGTTATCTTATAAAAAGGGCAAACTATAATGTAGGACTGCTCATCACAAGGGTTGGCCCGCCATTTTGAAATTTGCACAAATAAGGGAAGAACATATGAATTTTTAGTTAATTAAACTGTTCTTAAATCACACACAAAAAATATTTAATTAGTAAAAAATTTAAAATAGCTATTTAAAATATATCATCCGCATAATTCATTAAAATTAAAATACTGTGATAATGTGATGTTGAAGCAAATTAGTGCCATTTGAATTTTATTAAATAATCATTAACCTTTTAACTAATGAGGAGGTAAATTCAGTTTTCCTGTTTTAAAGATGGGGTACACTGTGGAAAGACGTTCGGAGATAGTTAAATTCAAAATGGTAGACTTACGGCTTGTCTTAATATTGGATTGATTCAAATCGCGCGAATTTATCTTTGACTAAATATTCAATTCAATTTCATGTGTTAAACTCGGTTGTAATTATTAATATTTAGTTTTTTGATACATAAAAACGTTTTTTTGTTTACTTTAACTCTTGAGATTTTTTTTTTTTTTTTTTTTTAATGATATCTTTTATTAAATGAAACTATATATACTATAAAAATTATATGCGAGATAAACATTCAAAAATTGCGATCGCGTTGAAATGACAAATTATAATTCCGATTTTCTGTTTTAAAAAAAATGTTTCCCTTTTGTCAAGGGTATTGGCAGCTATACGGCGCCCCAATTCTTTCAGGAGGGCTTGGGTTTTAGGCCCTATTGTTGTAAGGGTAGTGGTCACTATAGGGCAGAAAAGGAGTGAGGAATTAAGTTCTGCGTATTTAGCTGACTTTATTCTTTCAGAATCGACAAGGGGGTCTTTGTTATGGTTTGAGGGTGCAAAGGCATCCGGACAAGTGTAGTCCCATGCTAGGCATAGCCCTTTTGCCCATGGGATGAGGGTCTGTCCATCGGGTCTCTTCTTGTCGCTAAGGCAAAGACCATTAGGCTCCAATTGGGAGGGAAAGCCAGCCTTATTGAATGTCTTCTGTAGAAGAGCATTAACAGATGTGTGACGTAAAAATCTGGCCTTATTAAATTTGCAATGTAGGCCGTGATGACCTTTTGTACCTACAGATGAGCCACATAAGTTGCATTGATGAGGGGCAACTATATCACAACCTAGGGGGAGCCCTGTTGCGATCCTGAACTCGTTGTTGGAGAGTTGAAGGTCATGGGTCCGACTTGGGATGGCCTCCAACCACTCGTGGCCGGACCTGGATGCAAAACTTCTTAAAGCTGGTAACTCCTCCAACGAAGCGCCCGATATAAGAGTTTTAAGGGCATGATCGTAGAGAGGAGTGTTCCAACTTTTTTGAGAGTTTATGGTAGGGAATGGAGTGTTAGGGTCGGACAAAGAGCTCCACATGTCGAGAGCGATTTGGGTAAAGGGATCTGGTTGATCGATTATTTTGTCGATGATTGGTTTGGCTGAAAGTCGGCTCGAGATGAAGGCCGACAAAGCTACTAGAGGGGGTGATCTCAGGCCCAAACCACCATATTTTGTGGGGAGACACGCTTGTTTCCATTGGGACCCTGTAAAAGAAAGGTTTGTGATTTCCTCGACTACACCTTTGAGTTTTTGGTCGAATATAGATAGAGCATTAGGATTTAAAAATGAGGTGGATGACCTGAAGATATGATTTATCTTAGGTAAAGAATAGCAGTTTTTAATTAAAAAGAAAGCCTGGTGGGCTGGCAAGTAAGAAAGGAGGGGTTTGATTTCTACTAGTTTTTGTATTGTCTCTGTTAATGACTTATTACAAGGGTGTGAGCCACCTACGGGAGATCCTAAGTGCGTTAGTTCGTTAGGGTGAATATGTTTGAAAGCGTCAAAGTATGGGTCTAGGCTTAAAGGGTCATTATTGTTTTTGCAAACCTCGGTCTTGCTATGATTTAGATGGAGACCAATTTTTGAAGCTTCGACTTCTAGATATGAGAGGGCTTCTTTGACGTCTTCGGCATTTCCCTTGATGGTACCATCGTCTAGGTACCACAAGTTGAGTGATAGATTATATTTAGAGGCTAGGTCTTCAGTCAGGGACTTTATACCTAGGCAGAATAGTAGGGGGCCTAGCGGGTCTCCTTGTTGAATGCCGTCACTAGATGCAATTATTTTGGAATTAAAGTTGAGCATGGAAGTAGGAGCGTAGCACGCGTTAAGGAAAATGGAGTACTCGGGAAGAGATTTGTAAGCCTCGGTTAAGAAGTGTGACCTGTAGATCGTGTTAAATGCGTTTTTGAAGTCAATCTTAGCTAGGATCGAATGGTCGGGATGGGCTAGGGCTATGCGAACAGCGTGAGAGGCGATTTCACAACCACCCTTGGTTCCGAAACCTAGTTGGATAGGAGCTAATTGATCTGCAATGTCGGATTTTACTCGTGCAATGATAGGTTTGCAGCATATGCGTCTAAAAATTGAACCCATGGCAATTGGACGAAGGCCACCATCAGGTTTGGTAAGAGATATTAAGGTGGCCCCAAAAAAATAGGGAGAGATCGCGTCAGGTACTAAGCCTTTAATAACCTGGTTAAGGAAGGTTGCTAGGGTGGATGTGAAGTGGCCAGACCTGTCAATGTGAGGTCTTGTTAATTCTATTAAATGTGAAGCACGGAAGCCGTCTAAACCAGAACCTACTGAGGATTTTTTAAAAGAACCGATAGCCTCGAGAATTTCGGGCGATGTGAAGTCCTTGAAGGGGGAGTTGATTGTAGGGGGAAATTGGGAGCCATTTCTTTCAGGGTGTTTAGTTTGTAAAGATTCGAAGGTTTCTTGAGTGTCTGGGGAAATTTTGCAGTCTGAATTGGCCAGGCGAAGGGCACCCTGTATGTCAAAGTGGTTGAGTTTTGAGGAAACCCGTTTGGCTCTTTGTTGAACTGATGTAATCTTATGGATGTGTGGCTCGTAGATAATGGGGGGTGATGAAACGTCCCATTTTGCTGAGTTTTGTTTAACCCAATTCGAGAGGGTACCTTTGTAATTTGATGGTGGTATTGAAAGGACACGGGAAGTAAATTGAAAAAGGTTGGCCCAATGGAGGGTGCTGCTTGGGTCCTTAGAGAGCTTTGAGATGGCATCAGTAAGGGCAATTAGAACTTGATGTCTGGCACCTTTAGGGATGTTTTTTAGAATCCTGTTAACAGGAGAATGAGGAATGTCTGAATATGTATTGGTAGTGGTGGTTTCGAGCGGGGAGTAGGTATTATGCAATAAATGGTTGTGAGTAGAGGTAGACCTCTTGGGGACTGTAGCTGCTGGATGTTTTCCAGAGCCTGGGCACCTCTGTTTTAATGGACCGTGAACGTAAATCAAATTAGAGAGGGTAATTGAAGCTAACCTGTAGCAGACTGGGCAGATTCCGGTTTGGGTTGTGGAGTTTGTGTTGTTCATGTAGAAGGATTATGGATATTTGGGATAAACCTGTAGTAGAGTAAGATGGCAACTATTTTGATGTTTGGCATTCAACAGTTGGATTGTCATGAAAATAACTGTTAGGAGATATTGTTAAATGGTTTTTTTTTTTTGCCTCTGATAGGCGTAAAAACTTGGTAAAGGTTAGAAAAAATAAACCCTTTGCCCGCTGCTTGCTTTAAATTTACTATTTATTCTTTAGCGACATTAACGCATTCTCGAACATATAACACTCTTGAGATTAAATCTAAACTTTGCTAATACCTAAAAACTTATTATACAACATTTAAGCTTAGGAAAAGTTTTGCATCTTACAAAATCGCTGTTATGTTATGCGTCTGAAATTTAAATCTGTTGTGAATTCGAAGTTAAGATACGGGGCTATGTTATAACCCGTACGACGATTTTTGCTGCGCAGCAAAATCCGGTATTAAGACAAGCCCTTAATTATACACATTTTGCCACATGACACATATGACATGGGCAGTCTCTTTGACTATATACCTTAAAAAATCATAAAGTTTATATTAGAATGGCGGCGCACTTATATAATTGTTAAATATTTGTAATATAGCTTTTTTGACGGGGCGTCAACGAACACGAACCAATTATTCCTTCCAGCATATTTCACGTCGGAGCGAAAAGGATTTACACAACGATGATAGCAGTTTCAGTAGTCAGGAAAGCAGTTTGAATTTAGAAACGGGCGAGGCTACCTCACCCGAAAAAAGTTCTGGTATACTACGAATTTCCATATAGACTAGACAGACTGCCATGGGCGTAGCCGGGGGGGGGCAAGGAGAGGCAGCTGCCCCCCTCTAAATCTAAAATTTTTTCAAATTATGGCTAAAATTTTAAAAAAGATTATTTTGTTCCTCTTTAAATCATTATTGCCCCCTACTAATTCCTATGCTGGCTACGCGCTGGAGACTGCTCATCAACTTTGAATGAGTGTACCATTTTGCCGCCATTTTGAAATGTGCAATAAGGGGAGGGACGACACATAGATTATAGTAATTTTGGTTGATTAAAGTGTTTTTTAAACGCGATAAAAAATATTTAACTAGTTAAACATTAAAAACAGCGGTGTTACGTGAAGTTAAAGCAATTTAGTCTCATCAGCATTTTATCAAACAATCATTTATTAACATTCTTTTTTATTTATTAATAAAAAAGGTAATTCACTTTCTCTGTTTTAACATTGGGATACACACTGCTGAAAGACATGGGAGTTTGTTAATTTCAAAATGGTGGATTTAAGGGGACACATTTTACCATATGAATCATATGACCTGAGCGGTCTATGTAGTCTATGCGAATCTCACATTGACTTTTTACGTTTGTTATAATATAACCTCAATAAATTATATTTATTAATTTTTAAATAAGGTATGAAACTTTTGAGGCAACTTTTAGCTTTATTCTAAACGTTTCTTGAAAATTTTATGAAAGTTTATATATTTTTTTATTTTTTATTAAACAGAATCGCCCAAGACTAAAGAAAAGAATATCGAAAGTCAGACACAACCTTCAAAGTACTAAGTCAACCCATTTAAAATGTTTTTTGAAACTAAGCTTTTAATTAACATCTTAAAAATATTTTTTTTTATTTTTACAGCGTTAGGTCTCACGCGTTTCTAGCGTTGGGTAAGTTTTGTTTGGTCAACGAATCCCTAGCCAAAAAATCGCTACCAGCCCTGATTTGGGAACTGGATACCTCGAGGAACGAAATGGTTCAAAATAGTATCATGATCATATTGATGGATTTTATTAAGAGGTACGATGTATTAGGGGTTAAATTTGAGAGATTTGAAAGCATGGGCGTGGCCAAGGAGGGGTGCAGGAAGGGGCGGCTGCCCCTCTCTAAATCCAAAAATTTGTTGAAATTTATTAAAATTATGACTAAAATTTCAAAAAATGATCATTTTTCCCCTCGCTAAATCATTATTGCCCCCCTCTACTCCCATTGCCCTGTCTACGCCCATGTTTGAAAGACACTTTCATAAATGCATATTTATATGTTGATGGGCATGAAGTTAAAATTACGTGCCAAAATTGTTTTTAAATAAAATTTACCCATAATTGATGTTGAGCCGTAATAGCACCTTTACACCTCAAAATTTAGCAATTAAAATTTTCGCTTATTCATATCGCTTAATCATTAAAAATGCAAAAAGTTGATTCGAAATTTTTATTTAAAGCAGCGCTAAACCTTAATGGTTTATGGAGGAGGCGGGCCTATCTAACCTACAATTTTAAGGCATAATGTGCTTAGGCGTAGCCAGCATTGAGATTAGGGGGGGGGGAGGGGCAAAAATGATTTAAGGAGGGGCAAAATGATAATTTTTTTGAAATTTTAGCCATATTTTTTAATGGGTGTTATTTAACTGCTAAGTAAAAAATTACAACTAAGTAATTTATGCTAAGTATTTTAAAGGAAATGCTAAGTTTTTTATTTTTAAATGCTATGTTTTTTATTTAAAAAGGCTAAGTTTATTTTATTAAGTTGCTAAGTTTTTATTTTGATATGGTAATTTTTTTATTAAAGTTCTAAGTATTTTATTAAAAAGAATTTAAGCTATCCATACTACCTAGGCTACGAGACTTAATTTGTTGTTGTTATTTTACGACATCGCTACAGATATCCCAACGCAACAGACCCTTACATACCCGTCATACTAGCCATATGCCTGCACCCGTCCCATTCTAGCCCGTTGACGCGTTACCAATGCCTATCTTCGTTTCTGCGGTTGCTTAAAGAAGCTTTCGTGCCCTGGAACAAAATGCTGTTCCTCAAATTGATCACGCTTTGCGTAGACCCAAACCTCAAAATACGATCGTTGGCCTGCAGTCAATTGGTACCATTTATAGCTAGTGTAGGAGCCGATGGTCAAGCTAGAAATCGACGGGCTGGGGCTGCCCACCATAAGGGTTGTGGAACCGTTGGTAATACTCTGCTGTAGCTTGCATGGGCGTAGCTGGGGGGGGGGCAAGGCTGCCCCTTTTTAAATCCGAAAATATGTTAAAATTTAGCGAAATTATGGTTAAAATTTGAGAAAATGTTCATTTTGCCCATCCCTTAATAATTAGTGCCCCCCCCCCTCTAATTCCAATGCTGGCTAGGCCCATGATAGCTTGATCTTTTATCTTAATAAAGGCGATCACATTAGAATTCTTGGATGCATTGTTTATTAATTGCTCTGCAATTTATTGGCTCGCTTTTGGTTGTCCGTTCTGTCCTGTATGGAAACTTATATTTCTATAAAAAACTTTTTCTCCCCTCCCTTATTACTTAAATTGCATAGCAAATGTGTTACTTACTTTTATAGAAAGTATGAATGGGAATTTCCGCAATTTATGGGGTCACTTTTGGTTGTCCCGTCCGTCGTGTAATACTATTTATTAAAGTTTAAAATTTGGCTTTCAAAAGTTGATTTCTAGTATGCTATACTATCTGTAATTAATGGGTGTAACAAGTTTTTTGCTGGTGAATCTAAGTCTTTATGCAACTTGAAATAGAATTTTACGGTAATTTAGTAGAGTTTTTTGATTGCACTTATTACGTTTGGGTGATTTTTTTCGGTTTTGTTAGGTTGTCAAACTTCATCTTTTTTGCGACATTAGGTAATACCAACCCGTTTTACAACTACTTCCTCGACACCGTTTTCTTCCTCAATGCCTTCAGTCCCGGCCACAACGCTAGCAAAGGAAGGGCGGGAGCGAGCTCTACCTTGGGCAAATACCAGGCACTCAAGCCTGAAAACGCCGTTTTTGCTATGGCTGGAATTGAAAACTTTGAGTGAGAGCGCCCGTAAAACTATCAATAACTTACATGGGCGTAGTCAAGGGGGGGGGGGAGGCTGCCCCCCTCTAAATCCAAAAATTTGTTAAATTTCATTAAAATGATAAAATTTGAAAAAATGATCATTTTGCCCCTCCTTAAATCATTATTGCCCCCCTCTAATTCCGATGCTGGCGCCCATGATAATTTATATAAAATTACAAGTTGGACAGGATGGACGAACGAACGGAACAACCAAAAATGAGCCCATGAATTGCATAACAATTAATATGATTACAGAAATCGCTAAAATCAACGTTAAACAACTTTTATTATTTCGGAGGTTCGTCCTGCCCAACTCAATGAGAATTTTCGATAGCTGTTTGTCACACTAAGGTGGTCAGGTTCTTTAATGCGTGGTTATCCGGCCTCACAGCCGTGTTGACGATGTAATATATTTCACCTCTTTTGAAAAAAAGTGCCTAGGATTTGAACCCTCGAGCTCTTGTTCAAAGACAAAGCTTATAACAACTACGCCCCCACGCCCCGTTCTGACCATTTAGGTTCGACTTATTCACAGTTATCATCATTAGGGTGTCAAATAGATGCGTTGCTCGCCATTTCTATAATGATTATTGCTTAATGGTTTTATTTACGAGTTTAGACAAGCAGCGAGGGGCGTTTGTCCCCTCCCCCACCCCAAATACATTCTCTAATTTTTATTATATTATGCCCAAAAATTTAAAAAATCATAATTTTACCCCTCTTTTAATCATTTTAGTTCAAACCCTGGCTACGCCCATGTTCTTGTCGCTACCTGTCATCTATGTTAATATTTATCGATAAGACCGGGGGTTGTATTTTCTTGAACAAATACGATTTTTATAAGGACCACATTAAGGAACGAATTTTGTAAGAGTTAGCTTCACGATGCATTTTCTTTTAAATGCGAATTTAACGTAGTGTAGTAAAAACGGCTGGGTGGTCGACCTTTGTTTTTAGTCGACTAAACATAAACAAACCAGATGTTTTTTGGTCTGTTTTTCTTAGTCGCATATATAGACCAAATGTCGACCAATTAAACCCCAGCCCTTATAACACTAATTTAGCGATATATCATTCATTCGTTACGGCTGACTCAGTAAACGGCTCACCATCTACAACATATACCTGGAACACTTGAAAGATGACCAAAAATTTCTTCTAACCGCTCGCATATGTTCGGACATTTTCGCTCCTATAGCCGATAAATCGACTAATTTCCCCTGGGACGATACCATGCATAACGTTTTACGCGACGCATTTTCCGTCCTAACGAGTCCCTCCATTCAATTGTCGATTCTATCTACTACCCGAAAACCTTCTGTTCCCGGCGCAGGGATCGGAGGAGGAGGAGAGGAAGAGCCTGAGGAAGAGGGGGTCACTCAGGACCCCAACACTCAACAACGCGTTATGGAAGAAACGAGAAAGGGCTTAGTTACCCAAGTTAGTCTCTACTGGTGCGGCTGGGTTTCGTTTGGTCGACCTTTGGTTTTAGTCAACATAAATATGCGACAAAAAAAGACCAAAAAGCATTTGGTTTGATTATGTTTAGTCGACTAAAACCAAAGATCGACCAAAATTTCAGCCGTTTTTACAACACTAGTCTTAACCATACCGATAATAAGTATTGTATTATAGCGTGAGCTTCAGAATTATTACCATTTGCTCATTAATATCAAGCTGAGCGGTTTCAATATTGTTTATAGGCGGTTTTTTTAAATTTCACTGGGCTTGTCCCTTTTAGCAAGCATTATTGGACAAAACCTTTAAATTAGTTGTGTAAATGAATTTCAATATCTCCTTCAATAATTAACGTTCTTCCATATATAGCAATAGATATTTTAGATTTTGTGTTACCATATATCTCATGGTGTTGTTATTAATTTGTTGTAAGTGTTAATAGTCATTTTGACCTTAAATCACTTCATAAAGTTGGTCTTTTATATAGGGCTGACCTCTAAATTTTAAAACCATCAATTATCATGGGAAATGTTTTAATTATTTAAGTAAAAAATTTACCCGTTCAAATATAACTATGATATACGCCTTTACCATCACAGAATTCTATATTTAAAAAACTCATCATACTTTTTGAAACAGTGGGTGAAACGGCATTATTAGTTTGGTGAATGTTGAAAACGTCAGCAGTATATTATAAATTATTATTTTTTAAACAAAAATTATTTCTAAAAAATATTATATAATAATGATGCAGAATCATGTCTAGCATTAACTCTTCATGCCTTAGTTCAGAGCTTAAATAGTTTATTAACAAATTTTAACTTGTGGCAAATTTTTTGATGCAGATACTGAAAAAGAACGTGGTGGAAAACATATTACCAATCCTGCTTACGTTGAAACGATTTTTAGAAAAGTTGAAGTCGCCATTACTTAAAGATTTGAGAAGTTACCTGCTGTGGATCGCTAAATCCTTCCCCGATGAAGTACTACTTTTGCTATCTCTCCTTAACTTCTGATTTTTAATTTTTAAATTAGTTTTTTTAATTATTATTATAAGAAAATTTTAATACAAAATTTTATAATTTAGGTCGAAGAGGTTTTTGCAACTCAGCCAGAATTGGCGGAGGATATGGAATATCATTCCAAACGAGATCAAATACTTAAAAGGATGTCACAAACCAATCAAAACAAGAAATAATTGAACGCAGCTGGAATTTTACAATTTTTTTAATGCTATATTGTCGCTAGGGGCTATGAAATTATTTTTTTTAAGTTATTAATATTATCATACATTATATTTTACTCCAATTTGTAAACAGGCGATACGATGTTACGAGAAATTTATAGTACTTAACTAGGCAGCTAAGATATAAATAAACCTTCACTAATTTATTTTATATTAAAATCGTAAATGTAATTTGGTCTATATACTTTTTATATAAAAATTATGATATCATTAATGTACGAGAGTATAACTTATTTGCTTTTCAGTTTAAATGTTTTTAAAAACTAGTGACATACGAACATAAATTAGAATAAATTTTAGAACTGGTAGATATGTGCACTAAGAAATGGTTGACCCGACGTCACGTCATGTTGGTGTTGAAATTTTTAATTTTAGGTCGGGTTAAGGTTATAACAGATTTCGTAATATCCTTTTTAACGAAATTTGGATTTAAAAAGCTTTCTGGTTTTTTTTAGATATAAAATATAAATTTGAACTATATTGACTCAAAAATGAATTTTAATAGCTCTATGAGCTATTCATTACGAGCTGAGTTAAAATTATATATTTAAAAATACGATGAATTGAGTTATATTTAAAATGCACGCCATAGTTTTTTCCATCATTTATTAAATTCATCAATTTGCTAATTTATTATGATATATTGTTGAAATAAAGATTGTAAATACGATTCCGGTGCTGGTTTTATAAAGAGGGCCCGATTTACGATGGGCGGGAACCGCGAATCAAATAAGAATAACTCTAATTTATATGCCATCTAGGACACATTTTAAATAAAAGACTAATTTGTTTTTAAATTATTTTTGTAAAAAAAGAAGGGCATCCATGGGCGTAGCCAGCATTGGAATTAGAGGGGGGGTCAATAATGATTTAGGGAGGGGCAAAATAAGAACTGTTAAAAATGTTAGGCCTATTTTTATTAAATTTTTGGATTTAAGGGGGGGGGGCAGCCGCCCCTCCCTGCCACCCCCTGGCTACGCCTATGAGGGCATCAAATAACTTTAAATTTAATACCTTATTTCCTCAACTAAATTAAAAAACCCCCAATTTTTTGGTAGGGTCAAATTATTTATTTGAGTGAGGTTTGAAAGTTTAATGCTTTCGAGACGGTTCTGGTTAATTTTAAATTGCTTTTGGGTTCACGTGGGAAAAAATGACCGTAGGACTAATTAGCACACTTACTAAAACATTGACTTGCGAAACTTTCAGATAAGACTTATTTAATTTTGATTTTTATGTTAAATTTAAAGAAAAAATTGACGCTAAATCATTTTAAAATCGAATTTCATGCTTATATCCCTAATCAATTCCTCCAATTTTATTTAATATATGAAAAACTATTAGTAATAGTTTAACTCATTATTTGGATATAAATACAATAATTTGAATTAGATTTATTAGTCCTTTAATAAATGTGCTGCATATAAATAATATTTTAATTATGATTTTTAAAACACAATTAATTAAATCAATTTTTGAGAATTTTTTTTTAGAAAATTCGAAAAATTGCTGATATATTGATGGTTTCCGGTTCGCGCATTTTATCTTAATCAGGGCCTTTAAAATTGTAATTTATTAATGAGTTGTAAGCTTTTAAGTGAGAGTAATTTACATTAAATTTAGAAATGTTTAATCCATACGAGGTAATTAATTAAGCTAACTTTATTACATTGTCTGTTTAGCAATAGAAGTTACATATAATAATTTTTAAGGTCATAAATAAAAAACCTAGCACACAAAGATTTTTTAATTATAAAATTTAGTACTCCTACATTGTTCTTTGATATTCTAAAATTTTGGACAAAATTATTGGAAGAGACAGTTCTTTATAGCTTCTCAAATAAAAACCTAATGTAACCAAATGTGACATATTAATACCCATATGATAAGCGAAAAATTTTGCACAAATATATCTTGATGATGTTAATAAATTCTCAGTTATTTAAAAGTCCCGCTGCTTATGTTGAATACAAGATAGTCGTTTTGGGAAAAGAAAATAGTGGCAAGACTAGTTTGGTTGAGAGATATATATATGATAGATTTTGTGATTCAGCTACTTATCAAAGTGTAAGTTTCATTTTTTTCTAAAAATTTTGGATTCAAAATGTTATGTTAATGCTATATTAATTTTTGTATTTAGACGATTGGTACGGCATTTGGAGCCAAAAGGCTCATCATTGAAGGGCAACCCATAACTATGGGCATTTGGGTATTGAATTTTATTTATTTTAATTATGTATATATATTTCTTTTTGTCTTATTTTAATATTTAGATTTTATATGAATGATACTAAACAAATTTGAAATCTTATATAATTATTATAAATCAAATTAATAAATAGTAAAATTTTAAAACATTTTTAGGAAGTATTTTTAATAAAAAGCTCTACATTTATGTTAATAAATTTAGGACACTGCAGGAAGTGAAAGATATGAATCCATGAGTCGCATATATTATCGTGGAGCCGCAGCAGCCATTGTTTGTTTTGATATAACAGATTATAGTAGCTTTGAAAAGGCGGAGTTTTGGATACGTGAGTTAAGACAATGTGAAGAGGTTATTTTCTATAGTATATTGTGCATTTTATAATTCCTGATTTATACAATTTTTTTTATTCTTTAAATAATATTAAAAAATGTTTTATATCTTTTAATAGGGTCTTTGAGATCTTATTTAAAATCTGTAAGGCCATAGTAAAATTGTTATTGTAAAAGTTATTTTATTCCTCATAAGTTCAATGAATTTTATAAAATAATTTATAATTAAAAAGTTATATTTTATACCAATCATTATTTATTTAATTAAAAATTTTTAAATACCAATTTTTAATCACATTAATTAAAATGTTGTATTTTTATTACAAAATTGAATTTGATGTTAGTCGATAAACCTAATATATCCACTATCTATATATGTTTAGTTGAGGATAATTATAATTAACCCTTCATAATGTTTTTCTAAATTTTTATATAGCTTTTTTTATAAAAATGTGAATTTATTGAGCAATATACAAGTGTTAAATAAGAGACTACATTTTTTGGTCAATAATTAAGCCTTGCATAAATATTTTTTATATTAATTTAATTGAGAATTTAATTGCAACATTGAGAGATGCATGTAATGAGTATTTAAGGTTCAATGATACTATTCAACATAAAAAATTCAAATATTTGTCATTTTACCAAACCAAAATCAAATTAAATAATTTTATTGTGAATTTAGGCCTTAATCAAGCGAATTCATTCACTAATGTATTATAAATTAATTATTGTTTTGCTTTCCAATAAAATATAAATTTGTGGAACTGTTTAAAAAATCTTCAATCACTAAAAATATATGATAAATTCATATAATCTAGAATTGTCAATCCGTTTATCTGAATAGTGTGTTATGAATAGTTTAAATTTTTAGTAAGGAGTTAATAAAATCATAAAATATATTCTTACCCTTACCAAAGGTATAGTCTATATGATATAGAATTAAATTTAATAAATTCATGTCCACAACTTTATTTCTTATCTTTAGAACTGCAAAGTTTACCTCTCTGGAACCAAAATCGATCTAATCCGAGGGTACGAAAACAAAGCCAATCGCCGGGTAGACTACCACAACGCCCTTGATTTTGCCGATGGTAACTTTTGCAAAAAATTTCACATTTTTTATCATCTATAAACCCTGGAATTTTGTATTAAATTTTGGGCCGACTTTCCTTTGCGTCTTACTCATGATGTTTAAATCAGTGAATAGTATTTTATAAAAAAATTGAATGGTTTAACGGCTTTTATTCTCTTTTTTGCTTAGAAATGGGTGCCACTTACATGGAAACTTCGAGTAAAGACGGCGAAAATACGGGTAATAGGATAATAGTTCATTGATTACTTTTTCCCTCATTTATTCTTGCATCAATAATTTATTAGGCAAGCGCAAATTTTTTCCTCGATCAAACGTTTTAGCTGTGTGTGTGTGTTGTGTGTCGATTTTCAATTTAAACCATTTTTTATAAAAGTTGAATCTTCGTCATATTAAGTTATAATTTTAGTTGGTAATATCTGACATGGCAAAAATTTAAATTTATGTGCCATATGAAATTGGATTTTTATTGGTTTTTTGCCTGTTCACGTCTTATCACTATCTTAAAGTGGAAATAATAGATGTGTCTTACACAGCTAGAGCCTTGCACGGAACGTTCTAAGCCGTCGGGCTTGGGCCAAAAATCAAAATTTAATTGAGCCTTGAACTTGAATGGGCCTGATGGGTCGACTTAAGGCCCGAGCCGGGCTCAAGGCAAAATCTGACTAAAAGATTTTTCGAAACTTTTTACTAATTCTTTTGTAGAGTAGGCTATTTAAAGGAGACAAAATATTTTTATGTTAAATGAATAGGGCGTGTGGTATTCTAAATAAATTTTTTTCTTTAAATTTACATTTCAAAATATTCAGGCTCGGGTCAGGCTTAAGTAAAAAAAATTTTGGGCTCGGGCAAAATTAAATAAAAAGTGTCGGCCCGGGCGGAAGAAATTCCATTTTGCAGGGCTCTATACACAGCTCAGCGTTTTTTTAAGTAAAACGCCTTCGCATTCCTTTAAAAAAAGAATGACGAGAAAGCATTGCATATGAGGTGTGTTTTAGTTTCGGATATTAATTATTCATCAAATATTAGTGTTTGTTGGGCCGTATATTTTATTTTATATAATATAACTTGTTTAGAGGAACTTTTCAAGACAATTGCCAAAGATCTCCTGTCTGATTCACGATACGCCCCTATAAAACCCGGTAAACTATTTCTTGGCTTTCTAACATTCATGGGCGTAGCCAGGATTGAGAGGGGGGCAATAATGATTTAGGGAGGGGCAAAATGATATTTTATTTGGGAATTTTAACCTTGATTATATGAAATTTCAAAGATTCTTAGCATTTAGAATGGAGCAGTCGCCCCTTCCTGCCACCCCCTGGCATGCCCATGCTCACATTATAGAATAGAGAGCCACTCTATTTTTATACTATAACTAATCTTCATTCGGTTTAGACAAGAAACGCTCAATTTTACTTAAGAAACTATCTGGCGACGGAACGAAATTACCAGATAATACCTGTGCAGCTTCAAAATGGGCATGCTCTTGTTGACCTCGCGAATTTTTATATTTTCCCTTTGAAACAAATATCAAATTTTTAGCTCTGGCTGAGTCCGAATTTTTATGCATTCTCATCTTAAAGGCATCCACAAATTTATTTTAGGATTTTTAACATGTTTATATTACGTATTTAAACTATGCATGCAAATGAAATTGACCTATTTATTGACTGTGTAAATTTCTATCATCTACTATATAATAGCCCATGTTATTTTACATTGTATTATAAATGAAATAAAGTATTAATTCCATTAATTTATTAGTTTTTATAAATTTATTAACTTTTATTTATATATACCTGAACTACAGCTAATTTACATAAATTCTGCTCTTTAAAATAATCTGAAAACTTTATATTTTTTTCGACAAACGTATTTAATCGCAATTAATATTTTGGCTGTCGCATTTTTTACAATTAAAACTAGCATTTTTAAGCATTTATGGAATAATCGACGAATTTTTAGGGGGGTTGGCAGCTTAAAACTAAAATGTAATTTGCTTTTTCCTAATTTAATTTTTGTTTCTTCCAAAAAGTTAGATCCAACGAGCGATAATAATAATAACTCGCTACATAAATAACACAATCATCCGATCTGACATATTTTTTGAACGGTCTAAAATTGGCATATCTATAGTGCGCGAATGATACGCAAAAAGTAAGGGCCTAAACAAGGTAAGAAGAGAAAGGAGGTGATTTTCAATTTATAGTTATTACAATAAACAAGCGACATTATAGGTGCGTAGTTAATTCGGCATGAAATTTGCCACAGGGTTGACCTGCATAATTAAATATAATTGACAATATGTTTATTAAAAGCACTTAAATTTTTAAAGATCTAATGAAAGCCCTGCCCTGTTGCGCAATGTTATAATGTACAGATATTAATAAAACACTTAAAATAATGAAAAATATATTTGATAAGTATGTTTTATTAAATGGTCATTATTAGTCAGGATTAGTGACAGCTGGTATTTATATACTCGTTGTATCATATCGCCTAGAACCCTATTATTTACAATAATGCATTCGTTAGATCTAAAATCGCCGATAGATGACATTAAAGAACATTTTGACAATATAAATATTAAAAATTCCCAGGATACTGACATAATATTTTTGAAGAATTTAATCAATAACAATGCTATCAAATCTTTGGTTAAGGCGCACAGTACTCTAGAAGATAAAAAATCATTTCCCATAAATTCTGATTCATTATCCATAACTGATGATGTATATGACTGGGCATTAATTAATGTAGAAGAGAATCTATTATTAAAGATTTCTCACTTTTTTCAAAATCAATACTTTCTCTCCTTATTAGAAGCTCATGATTCTATCGCATTAACATACCTTGAAAAAAATAATTCATGTCAAAATTCTATTGACACTTCAGAAAGGCAAAACACTATGAATATGGATTCATACATTCCAGAATCTTCTATGAGAATGGTTGGAATTAAAATATACAAGAATCAATCACTAGGCATTACAATAAGAGAAGAGAATGGTGATTTTGTTGTAGCAAGGATTTTACAAGGAGGATTGGTGGATAAACAAGGTTTGTTACATCCTGATGATATTATTAAAGAAATAAATGGGGTACCCGTAAGAAACATTGAACAAATTCAATATAATTTTAAGCATGCTGAAGATAGCATTACCCTCAAAATTTTGCCATCGTATACAGAGAGAATTTTTCCAAATCCCATTTATCTTAAGGCATTATTTAATTATGATCCTAAGAAGGATAATTTAATACCATCCAAAGATGCAGGCCTTAAATTTAATGATGGTGACATTTTGGAGGTATTAAACAAAGAAGATCCAAATTGGTGGCAAGCTAAGAAAATAAGATCTGAAAATGTCAATGAAACCCAATCTACTCATACGTTTGATGATGATTGTGCCAGACTAATTCCATCCCAAACTTTGGAAGAAAGTAGGAAGGCGTTTGTTAAGCAACGAGACATTGGTGTCATAACGTGTGGGACAATAACCAAGAAAAAGAGGACATTTTTTTACCAAGCCGACAAAAATTTCGATTTTGACAACTGCGACGTCCACGTTTACCAAGAAGTTAGCCGTATGCCCCCATTCCAAAGGAAATGCCTCGTGTTAGTGGGTCCTCGTGGAATTGGCAAGGGCTTTTTGAAGCAATGGATCATAAACAGTCATTCGGACGAGTATGGAGCCGCGGTGCCTCACACTTCGAGGCAAAAGCGGGCTGGTGAGATCCACGGGAAAACCTACAATTTCACGGAACGAGATGCGATGGAAGCCGACATCGCATCTAGTCTTTACTTGGAAAGCGGGGAGTTGAACGGTAATTTGTACGGAACCAAATTTTCATCCATCCGTAAAGTCATCGATTCGGGCAAAATGTGCGTCCTAACCTGTAACCCTCAGAGCCTCAACTTGCTCAGCAATCCCACTTTCACGCCTTACGTGGTTTTCGTGGCGTCGCCCTCTCTGGACCACTTGCACGGACTGTGGAAAACGATTCCCGAAAATTGTGGAGAAGTCCTAGGGCATTGCGAAAAAAATGGAGGGCTAGGGGAGGGGGCGAAATCGCGTGCAAACGGTGTTAACGGCAGCAACGAGCCGACGTTAACGAAGGGTAAATCGGATAAGACGCACCCTAAACTACCTCCGGCCCTGTTGTTAAGCCCGTTGCGAAACCCGCACGATTCCGATTGCTACGATATTTTTGACGAAAGCGCCTCCATCAAGATGGCTTATGACCACATGTTTGATTTGGGCATCGTAAATCATAACATGCGCGACACCTATCAAATCTTGATGGAAGCGGTAGAAAAATTAAAAACTGAAACGCAGTGGGTACCAGCCAGATGGGTTTTCTAAGCATAGACTAAGCATGAAGATATCAAATAATAATCCATCCATCAATTTTTTTAATTTTAACCTCATGCCTTTTTACCACTCTGTACCTCTTTTCTGGTAATTATGATGTTTTTACAATTTTTATACTCGCGCGGCTTTTATTTATATAGCGTTTTTGTATATTCTTAGGTTTCGCTACACGCACTCTTTCTCATCGACTCCACCATGCTTTTGGATTATATCAAACGTTTTTGCTACTATATTTTTAAATAAAAGTTTAAAGTTAGGAATATGTTTTTATTGAGATTAAATCTCCGCATTACCTCTTAAAATTTTTTTCTGATGCTTACTTTTATGTCTGCAAAAAGTTTAACAAGAGCTTTAAATATTTATTAACAATTAATTTGTATTTCCTTTAATAATAAAGTTGCCTTTTACCAGAGCAATTCGTAAATTGCTCTTAATACAACAAAGCTTTTTGACAATTTAATTGGACCACAAAATGTTTTGCAAAGGGAAAAGGTTAAGATTATCCCAGCCCCTAGATTGTCACCCATAAGCGTAGCCAGTATTCGAATTAGAGAGGGTCGATAATTATTTAGGGGGGGGGGGGGGGTAAAATGATAATTTTTTTAAATTTCAGCCACAGTTTTAATAAATATCAAAGTTTGGATTTAGAGAGGGGCAGCCGTTCTTCACCCCCCCCCCTGTCTAGCCCCATGAATACACGCTCATATTTTATAAGCAAATTTAAATAAAAATCTCACCCCGCTTTCGTTATATGACAGAAATTCTAATTTAGAACTTTTAGTAATGTATATATAATACTTAAATTGGTGAATATTCAACACTCGTGCGAAAGCAATTTTTTTAACCCCCCAATGGAATTAGAGGGGGGGGGCAAAAATGATTTATTGAGGGGCAAAATGAACATTTTTTGAAATTTTAGCCCCAATTTCAATAAATTTCAACAAAATTTTGAATTTAGAAGGGGGCAGCCGCCCTTCCCTGCTCCCCCTTAGCTACGCCCATGCTTTTAACATAACCTTTAGAGTAAATATTTATAATTTACCATCTTGGAATGCATATTAAATGCACCACACTAGTTTCCTCTCACATCCCATCCCCTAACCTTGCTAGCAAGCAACAAGGCATGTTTTTAATAAGAGACGCTTGCCCTTCCGGGTTTGTTTGTCACATACCATGTCTTTACCTCATTATTATATTTTGTCAGGAATCAAAATTGTATTTGAATTGGGTCGCACATGGGCGTAGCCAGGTTTTGGATTGGGGGGGGGGCGGAAGTTGTTTAAGTTCAATTAGGGGGGGGGCAAACACAAATTTTCTGCCCCTCCCCCTGGCAACGCCCATGAATATTTTATTTTAAAGATGTCTATAAATATAGAAAGTTTATATTATATTTGAAGATACATGCGAATAGGGAGATATTTTAAAGGGGTCAGGCAAAGATTTACTTATTGCCAATGGCTTTGTTGTTTAAGGGTATAATGTTTGCATAAGTTGTTATATAGCCACGTCGTAAAAAAATCGTAAATTGTTTTTTTTGCGTAAACTGAACTAATTTTGATTTGTTAGATAAGATTATTATTTAAATTTGATTTTAAATGAATATTAAATAAAATTAATACATTAAAAAGCTAATAAAAGTCGCTTACAAGACTAAATTTAAATTTTTTTTGACCCAGACAAAGGAAAAAAATGTGTGCCCCTTTTCCCCTCACTTTTCAAAAGAGTCTTGGATTTAGTGTATCAAAGCGGAAGAAAAACTTTAGCGAAAAAGGTCAAACTTATCATGGGAAATATCTTAATTAAAACAACGATAAAACTCTAGTTTGATAATAATTCACGGCCAATGAATAACTTAATTGTTATAAAAAGTTTAAATGTTTATAAAGGTCCCAGTATCTAACTTGCTAACATCCCTAATACTTGCCACACCATCTTACCTCCTAATCCAACTACTTAAACTGTTGTTTAAAAATTAAACGGAAAAATAAAGTATTTACTAAACATATATTTTATAGTTATTATTGCTTTGTGCGTAATGCACTCACTTTTTCTTAAAATGATCAGTTTTAAAGCAATTAATTAATTATTATCCAAATCTTCTCCCGACCTTTTTATCGACAGATAGAAACCCTCACCGACACGATCATTATACCACTAACTGGAATGTAGGCACCAAAGCTGTCGCTTTCAATTTTACCATGGCTTTTAGGGAATTCTTTTTCATCTCACAATGGAAATGGCTAAATTTAACACAATTTTCATACATGGATTATTAATATCTCTTGGGTTTAATTTTTATGTACGTACATGTAGAGCCCTGCACGGACCGCCCAAAGCCTTGGGCAATTTAATAAGATAATTGCGCCTAGGGTCGGGCCTGATGAGGCGGCCTGACCCGAGGCCCGAATTTAATTAAAGCAAACTTTTTTTTATAAAATAAGATTTAAATAAACTCAACTCGACAGCAATCAACTATTTGCACACCTATATAATATAGCTTCCAAACTTCAGCTTTTTCCCCCTGTCTATTATTATATAACTAACCTGAATTGCAAATTTTATTCTAGTATTTAAATGTATTCATAGTATTTGTTAAAACTTTAAAAATATATTAGATAAATATTTCAAAAAGTTTTTATTTGGAAAGTTAGATTTTTAGTTTTGAATTATTACTATATTCTCAGAAGTGAAAATGATAATTATATATTTATTATTTTCAAATGCTTTATTTTAAACAATCGGGTCGGACCAAGAATAAAAAAGTCTTTCAAGCTCGGGCCAAAGAAATTTCATTTTGCAGAGCGCTAGGTGCATGGGCGTAGCCATGGCAGTAGTCCATAATTATGTTAAATTAAAAAAGTAAAGCAGAACCTTGATAACAGGAAAGGTTTAGAGTCACCTTTCTGTCGTTCCAGTGCAGGCATGGGTGTACCCAGGTTTTAAATTAGAGGGGGGGGGGGCAGATTAAAAAAATGACTTGCCAAATTCCTGAGAGCAAAAAAAAAAGGTCTCAACTATACAAAAATTTTCCGGCGACCAAAAAGGGGCGGCTGACCCCCTCTAAATCTAGAAATTCTCATAAATTGAATATAATTATAGCTTATATTTCAAAAAATTATCATTTTGGCGCTCCCTAAATGATTATTACCCCCTTTAATTAAATCCTGGCTACGCCTATGTTAGATACCCTTATTATAATTGATTGCGATATATTATTAACAATAACAACATTTCGTTTGCTTCCAAATTATAAATCGTTATAAAATCATAATCGGCGTATAACAAAAAATAACGCATTTCAAATCATTCAAAACCGGCGATCATACATATTACTAATCATGGTGCGATAATAAAAACAATAGAAATCTTTGGTCTGTGCACAATTTTTTACAATCACATTTTCAAAATTCATATCACGAATATAATAATATTTTTATAGAATTTAAAAAAAGGCTTAATTTTC
Organism: Gordius sp. MW1; assembly: GCA_964036665.1. NCBI lineage: Eukaryota > Metazoa > Nematomorpha > Gordioida > Gordea > Gordiidae > Gordius > Gordius sp. MW1. The sequence continues at coordinate 34,741,533 of OZ038526.1, read as the reverse complement.
TAAATATTATATTAGTAATCTCATGTGGACGGCTAAAATTTTGAGGCGATTTTTCACGTAAGTTTGTTGAGTTCCATCTTTCGAAATATTTCGGTTGTAGTAAATATGAAAGAGTCTATTAGACCGGCTACGGTGAATGTCCCTCCAACTATGGCACAAATCTAAAACACACACAAAAATCACACTAATAACTGATACTAAGTGCCTCATAAAGGCTAGTGTCGTAAAAACGGATGGGTTTTGCTCGGTCGATGGTTCTACTAAGACTCGACTATGGCCTGTTTTTCGAATTTCGACTAAGCCTAGAGGTTGACTAAGAATTGGTCTGTTTATGTTTAGCCGACTGAAGCCAAAGTTCGACCAAGCAAAACCCATCCGTTTTTACAGCACTAATAAAGGCTAAAAACTTTTTAAAATCTGAAGATCCTTTCTACATTAAATGAATCCAAAATTGAGGAAACTACCTTAACCATTTCAAAAGAGTTGAATATTTAACACAATCTATACAAACCTTCAATCATCTTTGATGCATCAAACTAATAATAAAAATAAAACACACCCAAATCAGAGTAAACTGAATTCAATTTTTTTAGAAAAAATTACATAAAATTGATTCTAAAATAACCATTAGCAGTTTGCAAAAGGGATTGTTTATAAAAAAATGTCAAAAATATTTTCAGAAATGTACTAGCATCTAAAGGTATTAACTAAATATCCTTTTTTAACTAAAATGTGCAAATTCAATCTTAAAAAAAACTATAGAAAGTGTTAATACTTACCGTCGTTATAAAGTGGTATAAGGGCTTTGGTTTCTCCACATACTTCACTGTGAAAGGATTCAGGTCGTAGTTAAACCAAATGGCAGGAGTGGTGGGACCAGTTGGCCCAATTGTTATAAATTTCTATTTAAATTAAAAAATTAATACCATCAAAAAATTAATAATCTAAATAAAAATATAACTTATAAACGTAAAAATATAAATAAGTAATTTTAAATACAAGGAAAATTTACTTTATATGCTTGGGTGTAATGATAAGAGTTATAAATTTCACCATTTCTGGTTTGATAGATTGTTGGTACCAGTTTTATAATATAATCGTGCGATTCAAAAACTAGCATTTAAAACAAAATTAAGTGCTGTACAAAAGTATAATAGCTTAAAACTTAAATTTAATGTAAATGTGAAATTAGCTTACATTCATATTCAGCTATATGATAAAAATATATGTAATGAATGAAATATAAACAAAATTATATATAAAAATAATATAACTTACAATTGCCATCTGTTTTGATGGCATTGACCAGAGCTTTTGTATGAGTGTGACTTCCTTTTATCTGCAAAATTATTTAATAACTTATTATAAAAAATGGTGATTTTCCCTAATCAATTATTAATCTCTGTTAAAGTCTATCTTACTAGCAAAGTTATATTTAAATATATGAGTCAATGGCAACTAATTGATAAAGTTAATTATGATGACTATAAATCTATAATTATAAAATATATTTTTATATATTATGGGAAATGCTAAATTACTGGAAATTCATCACCAAATGTTAAACTGTGAACAATATGTTGCATATTAACTTCATCAATTTGTGAAGTATGGCTGGCTGAATGGGTTGAGACATGAAAGTTGCCTGGCACCTAACAGATTATTGACAGTATTGTTTATAAAATAGATTATATACCAATTTAAATTAAAAAAATTGTATTTTGTTCACTTGATTTAACATTTTAATTGTATACTTTGTTAATGAAAAACTTCAATTCAAGCCTACATCCTTCCCCAAGGGGCTCTCCAATAGGAACTTTATTTGTGTTTTCTACATAACCAACCTCATGTCTTCCTTTATTATCCATTATATCCAACCCAACATCTAAATACAATTAGTATAAACTTAATAAGACTTACATTCACATTTCATCTTTGGCAGTGATATATTTAATTTAACACTTATCTTTTCATCACCTTCTGGATTGTCAACAAATATTTCACTTGCACTAAATTATACATTTTTAATATTAAATTTCAAATTAAAATATTTTTTAATAGGCTTAGAAAAGTATCAAATATTAAGATCATGATTAGTGTATGTAAAAAATTTAATTAAGCTCACATTTCATCAGTAAGGAAAGATACAAGTTCAGAAAAAATCAAAATAGTGATAAATATTATACAAAAAACTGAAATAATGGCTCCAGTGTATGTTGCCTGTGTTAAATCTTTAGGTACTTTGCGATATATATCAAACCTACATATTATAATATAAGAAACTGAATGATTACCTTTTAACATCAAATGCCATTTTTTAATATTTTTAAAATAATCCGTTTAATTACACGATCCAAATTTTTAAACTAAATAAGCGAACTGACATTCCATCTCCTGTTCGCAACAATAAATAAAGTCGCAATTCCATGACCACTTTATCGTATTGTGATTTTCATATTGTTAAGGCCATAGTGACACAATCCTAATTCTTTCACTTAATTAATAACTATATTATTAATATATTTAAATCTACTGGCACCTGGACTTAATTTAAAAGATAAATTTTAATAATTTGAATGTAATTACTTTTTAAAAAAGCCATGTATTAATATCTATATTAAATTGTCTAGGATTACCTACGTGACTTATCTTACGCTGAACCTTAAGTTTTGCGATTGTTACACAATATAATTTTCCCATCTTGCATTAGGGATAGAATTCATAATATATGCATTAACAGCCAAACCATTTAAAGTCAGTAAGATCTCCTTATTATTTGTTTTAAATTGCTTTGATTAATCTTTCTTTACCTTAAAAGATAATACCTAATTAAAATACTTAAGATATGGTTGTGTTCTGAATTAAACTTATTAATAACAAATGCACAATATCATTATTATAGGGGCACTAGAGGAAGGGGCGTTTGTTGATCGGAAAATAGAAACTTCAAGAAAGGCATTTTTGGAAATGGTTGCACATAAATTGCAAGGCTAGCCATTGCCGCACCCAGACGCTATAATTTGAGCATGGCCTAAATTATAAGAAATTATATAAAATTTGTCTCCATTAAAAAGTATTCTTTTATATTGGCATATAAATCCAGAAAGATGATTATTCGTCTTAAATGTGCAATTATAAATTTAAAAAAGGAAGGATTTAGCTATGACGCTTTATTCATTTTGACTTTAGATTAAATGACATATTTTTTTCAAATTGCCTAAGAATATTATTAGAATTCGGCCAATACTCAGTTTAGCAGATCAGCAGAAGCGTTTAAACAAAATTACTATGAATGCATCGCAATACAACGTGTTATTTAAACTAGAGACCTGCACGGCCCTGCCGCGCATGGGTCTAGAAGCCCAGCCCGCGGGTCGGGTTTGGACGGGCTTCCGCTTTAAAATAAAACAATGAGCCTGGAGACTGTATTATAACATAACGGGCTCGCCTAGTTATAGGTAAGACCCGTTCCAAACTCAATTAGATTTAGTATAAACAAAGGGTTGTTTTTATAATGTACTAATATCATTGTTTCGTGTTTATTAAACTAACAATGATAGTTAAACTACATTTCCATCTTAATTTATTCTTTCGTCAGTATCTCAAAGCTCATTATAAGTGTTAATTAGAGATTAATTATAGACGTCCATGGGCGTAGCCAGGATATAAATAAGAGGGGGGGGGGGCAGTAAAAATTTAGATAGGTCAAAAAATATTTTTAAATCAAAAAAATCCTGATATAGGGGGGGGGGGGCAGCTGCTTATCCTTGCCTCCCCGTCTAGCAATATTAGAGTGAATTAATATAATTTTATGTAGGATCTTATATATATACTCATTCAAAAATTGAAAAACAAATTATTGAAGTTATCTTTTCTTAGTTTTAGTTATAAAATATCATTGCCTTTTTATTTCATATCAATAGTCTAAAGATTTAAATGGCCTTAAAGCCAAAAGCGTATTAAAAACAAGTTAACTTTCAAATTTCGAATAATTTTTCATATAATATTATCATAATAAATATTCAAAATATATGGAACTATTAAATAAGGTATATTCTTTAAAGTTATTTTTTAGTTTTAAATTATTAGCTAAATAAATTGTAACGAGTGAAAATTTTTTTTTTATTTAGAACTTATTATAGTTGTAAATTTGGAGTAACAACAATCTAATGCATTTTATATTTAGATGGTAAAATAATTTTCAAAAATAAAATTTTTCAAAAGTTTTATATAAAAATTGAGTCGAGCTCGGGCTCGGGTCGGGCCAAAAAAAAAAAAAAATTGGGATCGGGTCGGCTCGGGCAAGAAAAAATGGAGAAGTCTGGCTCGGACCGGGCTTGGGCAGAAGAAATTTAAATTTGCAAGGCTCTACTCGGGCCTATAATTTAATATTTAGGATATAAATTCTGTTATATTATAAATCTTTAATAACTATGTGTAATTTTACAATCTGGCTTTTAAAATATTTTATCATCATAAACTTTTAAACATGGTCATTTTTAAATTCACTTAGTTTAATCAATCATTCAGGTCTCGCTAACTAGCACCTAGATAAATCGATTGACCAAACCTTCTTTCTTTTATTTTAATAAAGGCTAGATCTAAAACACACAAATTAATGGCATAAATAACGTTTTGTGAATATTAAATCTTAATGAAATATCGCAATTGATTAATAAAAAGGCAACTAAGTTATGGCCTTCGGTTACCTCGGTTACATAGTTTGTCCCTACCTTCATAAAGCTAAAATGGCAAATCCTTTTTTGAATCATATGCAACAACTCTATATATAATCTAGTTATGTAATACCAATCCTTTGAATAATATAGAGTTTGTGTTAAATAATGGTAATGTTGGATTGATAAAATGAGATAGGGAAATGGGTTTATATATCGGTCGTCCAGCAACCATTGTCGATAATTAAAAAAACATTACAAGTGAGATGAATTACAAATAAGGAGGTAAATTATAAATGAACGAATGACGAGGTAAAAATCAAAAAGAGGAGGTAAATTATAAATGAAGGTACATATAAGGTGTCAACAAGATTTAATTTATAAACAAAAGGTAATAAAAACCAGTTAAAACAGGAGGGTGAATAATAGCGAGCACTGGTTGGAACAAGAGAGTTATCACTTATTAAAATAGTGGGATAAATAACTGATAAAAGATAAGGTAAAAAACAAAAGGGGATACTAAAAATGAAGCAATAGCAATTATAAGAATAGTATTAACAATGGTAATTACAAAATAAGGCATAAGTAAACAAGGTGGTTAAGAAACAATAAAGGAAAGTAAAAAGGCAATAGGGTGTGGATAATGGTAACAGGTAATTATAGAAGTAGGTGTGGGTGTATGTGCTTGTAATTTCTGAATTGACTTGGTTGGTCATTGATTAGGGGCTTGAGGCGGTCGATTAGAACGCTTTCGATGAATTTTCTTTCTTTGTTATACTGAGATCGGTAGAGGACAGTCGGGTTGTCCCAGTTTTTTTTACATTTTCTACAATGGTTGCTGGACGATCGAAATATCTAAACCCTTTTCCACCCTCTCATTTTATCAATCCAAATATAACATTACCATTATTTAACACAAACTCTAAACTCTATATATAGCTGGCATTTCCTTATTTATTAAAATCATTCAATGCATTGTTAATTATACACATGCCTGTGCGTCGGGTCGGGCAGGCAGGTATAAATAATATATAATTAGGCGTTGGTCAAACATATGTTTTATTCGGGACTGCGTTTAGATTTGTTCCTTACAACACCAGTGTTGCATTATACTGGAGTGCCGCTTAACGGCATCTATCGGTAATTTTAATTCAATACCCTCCCAAAACATCATGCGTTTTATATAATCAAAAATTATTTTAATATCTTAAAAATTCAACACTGCTTCCGGTCATCATCAGCTTTTTTATTACCCGAGATTTTAAAAACATGAAAAACACGCTAGAAGCCATCCTTAATATCAAATTCAGCACTTCTTCGTGGCTCCAAGCCTCATTACCTACCAAAGCTGGGGGCTTAGGCATACGCCCAGCTACCTCAATTTCTTTAGCAGCTTTTATCTCTTCGTATAAATCCGCCCAAGGTTTGATCGACCGATTAATCACAACAAGTGAGGATCCTTCGTTTGTGCAAGCTCTAGATGTCTGGTCCGCCAACGTCAATCCAGGGACCCCCTTCCCCATAACCTCAAGACAAAAGGATTGGGATGCCGGCCTCGTGCGCTCCGTTGATTACCTCTTATCGAGTTGCGACGCCCGCCAGCACTTCACCCTTTTATCTTTGGTTTCTGATGGATCGGATCGGATCACGAGTGGCTAGAAGCTTATCCTAGCTCACTTTCAGGATTGATGTTGGAGGACCCAGAGCTAGCATACTCCATCGCCCTCAGACTAGGAATTCCCTATTCAAAGGAATATTCCTGTCTCAACTGCTCCCAGAACATAGACATTTATGCAAGGCACCCCCTACACTGCCTTTACAATAAATTTAAATACATAAGGCACGGAAGGGTGAATAGCCTTATCCAAGCCGCTTTAAAAAAGCCAATATCCCGCCCGTCTTAGAGCCGTCAGACCCTTCGTTGGAGGGAAGGATGCGACCAGACGGCTCTACCCTCATCCCTTGGCAAAATGGTCTACCCCTTAAATGGGATTTCACCTGCATAGACATTTTCGCCCCCTTTAACCAGAACTACAATGCTCTGACCCTCACCGAACACCGCAAAACGGTAAAATACCAGGCCCTCCTACCCTCTAATATCTTTACCCCTATCGTTGCCTCGTGTTCTGGGACTTTTGGCCCTGCCGCCATCAAGCTTTTTAAAGATATCAGCCGTCGCTGCCCGCCCTCTGAATATTCCACAAATTTTGTACTTAAACAAAAGATTGGTATCTTTATGGCCAAGTACAAATTTAAATTTCTGGCCGACAGCTGGCCTCTTTTATTACATGACACTTGCGACACTTTTTAATTATAATTTTTTTTTAAACCCGCTCTTATATTTTTCGAATTTTAACACTTCTTTTTTATAATGTTCTTACGTTCAAATAAACAATATGTACATTAAAAAAATAAAAAATTGACTATATATATCCCTTTCTTTTTTAGCAGACTCGAAAATGATAACTGACATATAACGTTCACATTTCTTATCGAACCTATATATCTATAATTCACATTCTGTTAGTAAATTACTTTATTTTTTCTCTAATATTAGAAGTTTTACCCTGCATTTAATGTAGAAATTTGTATGCGCCAGGAGGTAATAATTTAAATTTATACCTAAATGAACATTTTAAATAAGTCGTATCACAGACCTATAAAATTAAGCTCAAAAATCAACTAAAGGCGTCGACATCGATATTTTTTAAAAAAACAAATGTGATTTATAACGTTCATTTTGACAATAAATAAATATACTTTCGTTTGATCTTATAAATTTCTGGTGAGTAGGGCAAAATTTATAAAATTTGAGGTAGAGCAAGGTTTGGACTTGAAATTATTTGTATTTGCGGACCTTTAATACGTGGATCAACAGTCGAAGATAAATGAATTCAAAATTTGTCCAAAACATCAATTTTGATATTGCAATTGACAGTTGACCCTGAAAATTTTTAACGCTATAAAATGTGAAATGTACATTTGATATATATGTCCTATAATAATATAGACCGGTATTTATGTAATTTTGCTTAACTAAAATAACATTCGTCGATCATAAAAATTGCTATTTACAAATTTTAAAAGAATGTTATTAAGTTAGTCAAGATTTATATGGTTAAAGTTTGTAAGGAAGGCAAGCTTTGGCTCATTCGACGGCTATTGTTATTAAAAAAATCGATGTGCCTTTTTAAATGTCTTACAGAAACGCCCATATCTGGGCTAGAACCGTTCAAGCCCAATCCATAAATGTTTTGTATGGTGTATTGTGGAAAAATTTCCAAATTTCTTACGTTGTCGCTTGGAGAATTTGTCAAATTAGGCCTTTTCTTCTCGTTCCTCTTCTTTTCAGTGACTGGCTTTAACTCGATCTCAGTCCCAGTGAGCCGCCTCAATTCCTTGAAATCCCAATGGAGGGGGATGGAATGCCTAATATTTAGGTAAGCCGTTTGTGCTTGGCTCACAATAATATGTGGAATCAAATTAGACAAAAACGTTGGACCTCGACGTGGTTTACCCTGCTGAATTATTTCACCTGGCGAATCGAAATTGGTTTTAATGGGAACGGTAAAGAAGCGTTCGTTAATCTTTATGATGGGGAATGATCTACGTTTGTTGAAATCCATTTTGCAAATCAACTCGAAACTATCTTTTCGTTCCCAGTCCGAAAGTGCATTTGGACAATCCCTGTTAGGATCGATAGTCATGGGCCCGGGGTGAAAAGGGGCATTAGCTATATCTATCATAGAAGTTCTAGCCCGAGTGATCGGAGAAGAATTTTCTACTGTTAAATATCCATTGGCCAAAACCTTGCTTTTAGCCGGGCGATTCAAGTTAACTCGCGAGGCGTCTAAATACGGAATTTCGCCTTCCACTTTGCAAACGACGTAACGGCAAAAAGCTATGGCTATGCCCAGAAGCGCTATCAGAATGACAAAACCTATCCTAATAAATTTGAGCGTCTTTTTATGATCGTAAACCATATCTTCCCCGTTCGCCCGTTCTACGTCCGATTCATTGTACAAGTAGCTGACGCAGGGTAGGGATAGAATTGTCCCCTCTCTAGGATCTTTCAAAATAAATGCTCGCTCGGGCCAGGGTTCTTGAAGAACCAAACAAACTGATCTTATCACCTTGGAAGGATCTATCGCGATTTGTTGTTCTAAACCCGCTTTAAAATTGTAAAATTCTTCAGCCCTGAAGCTAAAATTGAGGCAAGGTTCATAGTTATGATCGAGAGAGATCGATGGTCGATTTACAATTCGCATGTATCGAGCAGTGATCGGACGGCCCGTCGATTGATCGTTGGATGTGATGGATTCGAATCTACATTTCAATATAAAATTTATACTTGATTTGGTACAGTTTATAAGAGACGAATTGATGTTGGAACCAGGAGGAGAGTCACCCTCTGCAATATAACTAATTGTGGCATCGAAACTAAAGCTATAAACGCCCGGTTGTTGTAGGGTGTAAAGGGCAAAATTGTAGGTCATTTTGCAACCGGACAAAAATGACATGAGAGGTGCTCTAGAATTGGAATTTATCATATAATCTCCTTCAGAATTCCAACGTGAGCTATCATGACTATTTGTCATGTTGGCGAAAAACATTAAATTTTCTGATTTTGCTTTAAAATTACCGATACGGCGACTACCTTGAGAAACTATGGCTTGAGATAGTCCCCTATTTTTCTTAAAATTGGAGACATTATCGTAATTTAGCTTAGAGGCTGAACCATCAAGGACCGCTGGTTTTTTAATTAGTCGCGACTGTGGAGGGGGTTGATTTGAAAATGTCATAATGCCATCCCAATTTAAGATACAAATAATTAAATTCCTGATTGATATCATGTGCTTCACATCCAATTCTTTTCCAATATGAAGTTACAATTGGTTACAATATTTCGCGAACGTAAATATATTTTATTTCCCCTCAAATAATTAGGCACGATGGTACTGATAAAGTGGACGTGGCAATTTTAGGATAAAGCCAAATTATAGGATATAGCTCGATTATCTGAAATTAGTAGCCCCAGTGTAAGATCATTCTCTTGCGATGGATACGACAATAAGCGCATTACCATACAAATGGATTTCAGTGTTTAGACGAAGGGAAATTCGATTTGAATATACGCCACTAAATGAGCCATACTCCGGCAATTGCCATATGTAACTGACGAGGGTGTTAAACCTTAATATGTCAAAATATTGCAAAAAACACGAAGAAAGGGGTTGCAAAAAACTCAAAAAAGACTATATAAAAAATTGTGATTTCCTGGACTGTTATTGTTGTTAAACTTCAGCGTTTAATAATGTTAAAGAGTAAATTTTTTGAATGACCTACAGTTTTATCTCCTTGGCACACTGTTGCTGATTTTTTTTTGCGATATGTCAAGGTGAGCTATTAAGTAAACTCATCAAATTTCGCCATTGTAAGAGTGCCAATAAAATTAAATAAGTCTCTTGAAGCCTGAATTTGATTTTGAATTATAGCCTTCTACATCCTTTTAAACTGATACTTGAAAGGGCTTATCAATAAAAATATTCTTTATATTAATTTTTAAAAGAATGGATATCATTGAAAATGGCATTTTTTCTGTTTTATTATTTCAAAAAAAATGTGGAGCCGTTGAATCAGAAAAGCATTTGTAAAAAATTAACCTTAATATAGAAAACAAATAGATCGTTTGAGATTTAAACACTTTTATAGTATTATTTTCATACTTAGCGTTTGGCACCATGATATATAATATATAGATGGGTGGTAGCACATTACAATCGATCAATTATTTATAATGGTAAAACGTCCTAGCAACAGTGTTTGTGGTCAGATATCAAAGAGATTGATGTCGTCCGTCGCGATCTTAAGCTAATTATGAAAATGCAATTGCCAGACTGAGTTAAAGTCTGGGGTTCCTTTCATATGAAAGTTAGGGGATATGTCCCCTTCGCGATTAAAAATACTAGAAATAATGTTGAACAATTTTTAAAAATAAGTATACTGTTTTTATAACTTTTGTTAAAAAATCTAAGATTTATACATGAAAGTAAATTGAGAACTTTGCTCTGACAATTCAATGAACCTCTTAATATCTTAGAGATCCGACTCTTAAAGTAACATTAAAATACCTGATAGCAACAAATTAGGGCCCCAAGAATATTAAATCTAAGACAAATAAATTATTATAAAAAGAACTTAATTGCATTTTAAAATTAACAATTTTATGGCCTGACCAAGCCTGGGTAAGATAATAAAATGTTTCAATATATAACAATTCAAAATACCAAACCAGTCTGTTCAAATAAGTTAAGCCATTTTCGCTAACTTTCTAGTCAAATTTATTAAATTTAGCTGAGAAACTAGTACAAGTGTTTTATTCTGATTATACTACATGGATTTGTACATGATAATAATTTAAAGGAGTTATTTGCCTTTTGACTTCGCGTTGTATTATGAGATTCAAATAATAACAGGAAAGTAGAAACTAGTTACAAAAATTTTAGTCGTCCAATTTGTCTTTTATCTCCAATAGTTTTAATTTTAGATAAATAAATGCTTATTGATTAGACTTAAAATTATTATTAGCTATAATAAAGTCATTTCTCTTGTTGAATTTAAAAATGATGGCTAAACGGGCACTTCCCAGAGTCGAACACGTTGAATACAAACATTGATAATACTTTGAATTAATGTCCCAAAATATTTAAACTAACTACTTTAAAAAAATCATATTCTATAATTTTGTTGTCTTATAAAACAAGTTATTATGTCACGATTAATTGATTAAAACTTTGTAAAAGTTATAAATAAACTTAATACTTAAAAACAATTATTCTAAATGTAAATTTAAAATAAAAAACCTAAATATTTCAAAGTCAAGGTCACATAGATGTATATACTACTTTTTGTGAAACGTTTAAAAACTAGGGCGCATTAATTGAAATTTAGAGATTGAAGTCACGCGCGTTATCGATATATTGTGAAAGGCCGGTTAAAAAACCGAAATACACATAAATTTGAGTTTAAATCTTCAATACTTTGTGATTTTAGATTTGAAAGACTTAATTGCATTTATTTTATTCGTTTAAATTTTTTATTGTATTCTTTACGCTTATTATTTCTCATTATATTTTATTCTAAATTTTCTTAGTTTGTCCTTTGTTTTATTCAACAAAAATTAAATAACTAAAAAAAGGTAGAGAGAGGTCAAGGTAAATAAATGAGATATTCGCATTTTTATTGCGCATTATATCACCTCTTTCACACGTAGTAAAAAATAATAAAAAAAAACTTTTTAACTAAAATCGTTCAATTTTAGCCATAATTTTGGTAGCCAGGATTGTAAGACGATCCACCATAACTTCCGTAAGAATTTCCTCCATAGCCTCCCCCATAAGAATTTCCATATCCAGACCCATAGCCACTACCATAATTTCCTTGGTAATTGTAATAGGGTGAATAGCTAGAGGATCCAGAATATCCAGAACCATAGTTCAATGAGTAAGGATAAAAACTTCCAGATGCCGGAGAACTTCCATAGTAAGATGGCCCAAAGCCTCCGCTGTAACCGTTATAACCAGTTTGAGCGCTCACACTCCACCAAAAACTAGCTAAAATCTAAGGTAAAAATGGTCAACATATTGCCACATAAATAAATTTCTTAAACGACTATTAAGGTAATGATGCATGGGCGTAGCCAGGGGGGGGGGGCGGCTGCCCCTAAATGGCGAAAAAAAAAATTTCATTGCGAAAACCCTTAAAAATTTACGTTTTGCCCCCCCCCCCCCCCCCTAATTTAAAACCTGGCTACGCCCATGTTATGGATTTGAAAAGTAATGTAATGTGATATATAACTTACGACTATTATTAGATTGCTGAGCCGATACATAAATGTGACAGGGAGATTATTTTTAATAGGTAAGTGACTGAGAAAGACATTAAACCCTAGCCTTATATATGAACGAGGTAGAGTGTAAGCGAATGGTAATGATTTATAATTTAAATAAGTGTTGTTAAATGGTCACTAGTGATATATGATTAATCAAATATAGCTCCTAATGTGGTGTGCTATGAGGTTTTATTTTACAGTTTACACTGCACAAACTTAGAATGGTTGAGGATCGATCTTAACGGTAATTTACATAGTGATCTAGTGGTGCATTAAGAGAACATTTTAAAATTGACTAACCACACTTGCTCTTAGGTTTTTTTTAGTAAATTACCTTAATAAATAATGTGTTATGATTTTTTTGAAACAGTTTATAAATTAAGTTTCTAATCAATTATATAATTGCTTATAAAAGTTTAAAGATATTGATAATTTTCATATTTTTTTTATCTTTACAAAAATTTATTTAATAAAAATTAAAAAAATCATTTTACTTATTTTGAAAGTAGTATAGTCGCGTGCACCCGTGTTTATTTATGATTAAAGAAATCAGCGATAGTGTAATTTTGCGAAATAATGATAAAAATCTCACGCAATTTATCAATACACAGATAAATACAAATATAATTAGTTGATAATATAAAAATGGTTTAAAATCAAGACTGTCCTATTATTTATGCTCGTATATATTTAAGGTCCTCGGTTTATTGCTATGGAATGTCTATTATGAAGTCCGTTAGTTCTAACGCCACCATTTTTGCAAAGACTGGAATTTGATAAAAGTGCCGGCAAAATTCGAAGAGATAAAACGGCTTTCAGTTTATTATTCACTATATTACTAGTACTACCAGCTTTACGCAACTTATGATTCGAATTTTCGGTTAGGTTTTCTTTGCACAGGGTTTTTCCACTTTTAGCCCCCGAATTATAGATGTGAAATTCTTCTTCTATGGCAAAAAGAGAGGTTAGGGTACCTCTTTTAGGGCCCACTTTTTCAGTCTGTTTGAGGCTAGACGGGTCGTTTTGAGTTTTGGTTTGGGCAGTTGTCCAATTACGTCGAAACTTAAGTAACAAACTACTATTCCGACTCGATCCTTTACCGTTCTTCAGTGTTCCCACGTCAATCATTTCTTCATTTGTAGGACTGGGAGTCAGGTCGGGCATGCTTAAAGGCATAGCTGCGGTTACGTGGCCTTCGATATTTTTACGCGTTTCCCCCAACAGGGCATATTTACCCGTTTTATGTCGTCGAACGGAAAATGAATTAAATTTAACTATTACCTTATCCCTAAAAGCAATGCCCTGATCTATCTTAATCCCGTCATTTCTAATCGACGAATTTTCCAGAAGTTGAACGTAGCTTTCGGAATGAGTTGTGGAATTTAGAAGAGTCAAGTAACGTTGATCTCTAGTTGAGGCCCCATTACTTTCGCTTGAATTATGTATGATCTGAAGTAATATGCGATTTTGTTTTCCCATCTTTTCTAACTCAACCTCTTTGGCTCGTAGCGCGTTTAACAATTTATTCAAATTTTTCCTGTGCGTTTCTTTTTGCTTTTTAAAAAGTTCGCCCAACAAAAATAACTTGAACGTTAAATTTTCCAATTGAGCGTCTACATTTTTATCCGTTCCCTCGTCCTTAAAATTTGGCCGGTATATCATTACGATCAATAATTCTCAAATAAAATGTGATAATTTTACGCGAACTTATACCGGGATGTCGTGGGATGTAATAAAATTGCGAAATGAGTAATGTAAAAGAGGTATGTGATTTATCGAAGAGAGCATCTGAGTTTACATAATGTCCATGCAATTCCCACTTTGACATTTCCTCGTTACAAATCGCAAGTTAAATGGCAAGCACCAAGCTTAGATGCAGGAACTAAAAGTTAGGTTGTCGTTTGAGCGTGTCCTACTATCTACAAAACAAACAATCCCTTTATTGTCCCCAAATTTTTAAAAGGCCATCGTGTTGGCGACATAAAAAATGCTCTAAAAGGAGGGGGAAGGGGTTCGAGTGGGGCTTGGTAAATGATATGGTCCATTGTTGAAACATTTATCCTACGCAATGGGTACACTGCGTCGCGTTAGGTCAATATTTGGTTTAGGTTACAGGTATGTATTGTGGACATTTTAAACACGCGAAGTCTAATTTGTATTGCAGGATCGTGTAATTTGTAATCTCTCATCGAATATTGGTATTGCAAGTTTTTTTTATATATTCAGCCATGAATAATAAGTGTGATATAAAACCAATATAAGCTTTTTATTTAAAATATGTAAGAATTGTAATAATTATGATTAAAACAAAAATTTGAAACTAGATTATAATTTTTTGCTAGTTATTTCCATATAAAGTAAAATAGAGAAAGAGAATATCTTGTAGAGCGTTTCAAATGCACACAAGAGGCCTGCAAAGTCACCTTTTTTTTAACCTAATCCCGACACAACTCAACCCGAAATTTTTTTAAAGTTTTAAACCCAACCCGACGACCCCACCCGAAAGCATTTTTAACCCGACCCGACCCGAAGACATTTCAAACTTTTAAACCCAGATCGGGTTTCGGGCCACCGGTGCAGATAAGAGCGCTTCGGATTTAAATACACAAAATCTCTTTAATTAAAAAATTTTATTTAAATCGATTGAGTACAAAATAATTCTCGCAACATTTTCTATTTAACGATATTTATGTGATTCCGAATTTTAACGTTAAATAATAAAAAAAAACATAATTAAACGACCATTCACCTATTTAGAGCAAATTGATTATTAGTTTGTCGTTGTTTTATATTTTAATATTAGACATCGCAGAATTAGGAGAAATTAGATTTCCGATTGATTTTGAACGGTAGCAATTTAAAGCTATCTATCTAATTTTTCATAATACATATTTCTTGTTTGTTTCATAGTTGTAGGACCAATGGGAGCTAGTTATTGTTAGTGTTGAAAAACGGCTGGGTTTTGTTTGGTCGATATTTGGTTTAACTAGGACAACGGTCAACTCATGTCTGTTTTTCACATTTCAAATAAGCCTAGAGATTCATCTAAAAAACAAGCCAAGCCTTTGGTCTGTTTATGTTTAGTCGACTAAAACCAAAGATAGCCCAAACAAAACCTAGCCGTTAGGTAGCTTGTATAATCGTCATTCTATTTTTTGCTACAATAAAATTTTAGTATTTATTTCCTAAGTTCAATTTAACCTAAGGTATAAGTAAAAACTTTGTTAAAAAGTTAGTGGATCTGGTGAAATTTTTTTCTTATATAGACAAATATTTTTGGGTGATCAATTTTGAGTTAATTTAAGTTTTATTTCATAGATCATTTTTTGCCTTATTATAACTTTTATATATGAATATTTCGATTGTTTGATTATCACATTTACAAAAATGGTTCACGGGGCTCGTAGGATGGGAGTAAGTGTAGTCCTTTCCTCTAAATTTCTTATGCTTAAAACTTACAAGAAAGAAACAGTAATAAGCCAAACCAAAACAAGAATAGTTAGTGGACATAAATTTATCAGTTGCAAATTATTTTTAAAGAAAATGTATAAAAAAAAACTTATTTTTATATTAATTATAGTTGCCAAAATATGTAACAAATCGCAATATAACGAAAAAATAAACACAAATTCTCATATGGACCGAGGTATAACTTGCCCTCCGGCTCTCAAATTTCTTTATATAATAGAAATTAAGCTGCAGAGATAATATTGCAAATTTTTTAAAAAATATATCTTTTTCCGAGCACATTTAAATTTTTTGTTTATGCTTCAGTCTCCCCTAATCCGAGATTTTATCCTTCTCTATGATTATTAAATAAGAGTAATATAATCTAAATAAATTAAAAATTTATATTATAGAGTCCAATTTTCTATTTATCTTAGGGAAGAGGATGACACATCCTGACAAAGACAATAAATGGGTTTTTGTATAAGTTTTTTTATTTAAACGTCTATAAAGATGAAGTTAATGGCAAAAAGTCATTTTAATGTATTATGCACGAACAATAAAAATTGTGAAAATGGAAGTTAAAATGTAGGGAGAAAGAAAGAGAAAAAATACAAAAGTCTTCAAAGGATTAGTTAACTCTGTTTTTAGGACCCTCGAAGATTTAAGAGATTCTCCGCTATCATCTGAAATCATAAGATATTTTTTACCTTGCAGGATCTAACAATGAGGATAGTTTATTACAATATAATCTACATTCGTCGTTTTATAACTTTTTTATTCAGCTTTTTCATTAGTGTGATATTTGAAATTATAAAAAAATGTAATAATCTGACTAATTCTCGGAAAAGATAAAATTATTGTTGAAAATATAGTATGCCCTAGGTGTCGCGATTTATAGCAAATGTTGAACCAGCAAAGCGGCAGAACTTATAGATTGCCTTGTGTAAATGGTAAATTGAATCAATAGAATAAATATCTATTTAATATATATTTTGAAATTAGACAATTAGAGAATATAAGAATAAACATTAGAAAACATTTTTTAAAATTGCAAGAATATAAGATTCGTATTTTCGCCCCAAGTAGAAAATTAATACCGTAAATAAATGGGAATATGCAATGAAGTAACATGTTCACAGGATATATAAAAAGAAAACAGAGCCTATATAAAAAATAATTTTAAAATCTGAAAGGAGCTTAAGGCCTATCGCTTCAATATCAAGGTCTGGAGCAAAAGTTCCTAAACTGTTCAGCCAAAGACCGCCACTTTTATGACATAAGATCCTACTCCACCCCCCCCCCCCCCCCCCTTATGAGATATTGCACGGTATTGCATACAATTAACAATACTTGACAAAAAAAATAATTGTATTAGTAAGTTGGATAAGCCAGATAAATAGAGGCAAGCAGGTTTTCGACTCGAAATTAGCAAGCGTTAAACTTAAATGCTTCGCAAAATATCCAATTTTTAAATTTCCATTTCGCTGAGGCCATTTTTAGGCTGGTATAAAGAAGGGAACGCTATAAAAAGGAGATTATGAGCCCAGCAACTTGTGTAAAAAGAGAAAAAAAATCATTTTTAGTCAATATTTATGTGAATTAAACACATGGGGAAGATGATTTGTTGAGTGTTAATGTAATAAATCCATAATCAGAATAAACTAATAAAAAAAGATAAACTAAAATGTTAATAGTTTGAGCTCTAATAAAAGCGAAAACGTTATATGTCTGTTATCATTCTCGAGTCACATGCTAAAAAGATAGGGGTATATGTAGTTCAAATTAGTCTCTAATTAAATTGCCTATAGATGTCGCTAATTTAATTTTAATATAATTGCGGCACTCTTGAAAGGGGTTATTATTATCTGACACAGCTCTACAAATATTGACTTTGTGATTACATCCCGCAATCCGAACAAAAATTCTGATAGAAAAATTTGCGCTGAAAAAGAATTTGTTTTTAGTTTTTTTCTACAATTACCAGTTTTTTAGATATACCAGGTTAAAGGTGCCAAAAATGGCCTTTTTAAGCCTTTTTGAGGCTATATTGCCACGGTATTTTTAATATTTAATGAAAAATAGTAATTCATGTAGATTAAAGTTCATCTATAGGTCCATTAATTTATTATTTTGTTACACCTCTATATTTAAATTTATTCGCATTTGTGTGAACCCCTTCTCCTTATCAAAATTCGTCCCACAATGTCTGGAAAAGGAATCCATTAGAGTTCATACTACACACGTGATGTTTACTAACACATCTCTCTCTCCCATTCTCCATCTCTTACACTCACGCCCTCATATCTATCCAAGCACACATGAAGGGGGCGGGAGTGGAGGAGAAAGAGAGGAGAGTAGGTGAAGGGAGAGAGATATGTGTTAGTAAACATCGCGTACGCAGTATAAACTCTAATGTACTCCGTTTACCAGACATCGTGGGATTAATTTTGATAAGGAGAAGGGGTTTACGCAAACGCGTATAAATTTGAGTATAAAGGTGATATAAAAAATAAAAGAATGGACCTATAGATGAAACTTTAATCTACATGAATATATTACTATTTTTCACTAAATGCCGTGGCAATATAGGCTCAAAAAGGCTTAAAAATGGCATTTTTGGCACTTCCAACCTTAACCTAGTATATCTAAAAAACTGGTAATTGTAGAAAAAAACTATAAACATATTATTTTTCAGCGCAAAATTCTCTATTAGAATTATTGGTCGGATTGGGAGATGTTTTTTTTGTAGACCTGTGTTAATATCGAAAACCCTCAATTTATTAACTAACTAATATAATATAAACCTGCTCATTATTCTATGAATTTAAAACCACAATATAAGTAGAGATGCACCGATACCAAGTATCGGCATGGTATCGGCGCCGATACCTTGCCAAAAGAATCGGCCCGATACTTTGCTAGTATCGGCAATTACCAAGCCGATACCTTTTTCAATATGAAACTCAAAAAATAATATTTATAGTATCTCCTACCATTAAAAAATAGAGGACTTTTTAAATTTTTTGAAAATTGTTTCATTTGATTGGTTATAAATATTTCTTTACAATTGTTTTATCGTAAAAATTCTGATCTACCAAAATTTGGATGTGACTTAATTTATAAAATTTAATTTGCATATATTTTTTAGTATAAAAATTTTTTTTATTATGAGTATCGGCATGGTATCGGTATCGGCAAAAAAATCTTAAGTATCGGCTGGTATCGGTATCGGCATAAAATAGTACTATCGGTGCATCTCTAAATATAAGTATATTAAACATTCACCAGACTATTTATCAAATAACTATTATAATAATTTTACATTACAATAATATAAATGTTTAACTATAATCTCAATCGTACAAGAAAGTTTAAAATTAAGATTGTTGTTAGCTATTTAATGAGTTATATACTGAGTATAAAATTGGAAAACGACTAATTAAAAAAGCAAATATATCCTTAATGAATGTGTTTGTAATATATAGCGTAATTTGTAATATCAGTTTGTATTTACCATGTGGATGAAAATATATAATTTTGTTTTCCGATTTAAGACATATGTAAATTAGTATATTGGCGCGGTCGAGAAAAAACCTATTCTGAAAATGGTGTCTGTGGGAATACCTAATTTTAAACAAGGTGATAATATTTCAAT
This sequence comes from Gordius sp. MW1, assembly GCA_964036665.1. Lineage (NCBI taxonomy): Eukaryota > Metazoa > Nematomorpha > Gordioida > Gordea > Gordiidae > Gordius > Gordius sp. MW1. The sequence continues at coordinate 34,721,861 of OZ038526.1, read as the reverse complement.
ATACATAATAACTATCACTAATATTTTTGAGGCTAAAAATGTGCCTAAGCTACTCGATGCAAAATCATATTAGGATACATGGGTCAGAAAAACATTGAAACTCTAATAAACTTTCTATACCCTGAAGGTATATCCTTGCTTAAATATGAGGACTTAATAAAATTAATGAAAAAGGTATATTCACAAAAAAGTACAATTTTGCACTCAAGATTACAATTCATGAGATGTCTTAAAAGAAATGATGAAACTCTGATTGAGTATGTAACAAGATTAAAATCATCTGCAGAAAATTGTGACTTTAAATCTAATATAGATGAACGGCTCCGTGACCAACTCTTAAATGGGTATCAAAACCTATCATTGGAAATTGATGTCAGGACAAGATGGCCTGAAGCTTTAAAGAATGATGTGGTAACATTTAATGATATATTCAATCTAGCTGAATCAATGGAGACAGCTAATAAAGAAGTTAACACATCATAAGATTTAATCAAAATTATAAAAAACCAAATTCAATGTACTCAAATCAAAAGAATAGGCAATCAATAAAACAATTTGCTACAAAAAAGGATGAACATCAACAATCATTCATAAGGAATTGCTATAGATGTGGTAAGTCACATGCAATGAAGCAATGTCCAGCATTTTTAAAAGAATGTTTCATGTGTCATCATAGAGGACACTTTGCAAAAATGTGCAAAACCTCAAACAAAGTAAACCAGATTATTAATACACTTGGAAAAATTTATGACTTAAACAATGTAACTCACCTTAAACCATACATCCATGTAAGGATAAATCAAAAAATTTTCAAAATGTTATATGACACTGGCTCATCAGTATCTGTAATCAACAAGAATATCTACAACATTTAAATACACCTCAATTAACACCATGCCCCAAGATAAAAGCTTTTGGAAATAATCTAGTTCCTATATGTGGAGAAACACAAGTCTATGTAAATTTAAACAATAAAACTTTAAAATTAACAGCTATTGTAACAACTGTAAAAGAAGACCCCATCTTTGGGTTAAATTGGATGCAAGCTTTTAACCTAAAACTTCCTCATCAAGTTAAGATTAATGCTATAGAAGAAAAACCTCAAAACATAGAAGAGGAATTGGTTGAAAAGTATACCAATGTGTTCAGTGATGGCATTGGCTATATTAAAGATTATGAGGTAAATCTTTTTGTAAAGGAAGAAGCCAAAGCCATAGCATTTCCTGCGCGAAGAGCTTCTTTTCCTTTAAGGAATAAAGTTGAAGAGGAAATTAAAGATTATTGGACGAAGATATAATTGAACATGTTGATCCTGCAGCAACACCAATAACATGGGCAACTCCAATAGTAAATGTATTAAAATCAAATAATTCCATTAGAATCTGCGGCGATTTTCGAGTTACTATCAATCCCTTCCTAACTTTAAACAACCATCTTCTTCCGACATTTGACGATTTAATTATGAAGATCGCAGGAGGGCAGTAATATACAGTATGACTTACGTGATGCCTATCTTCAGATGAAGGTCGAAGAAAAGTCGCGACAGTATCTCATCATTGCAACACATTTAGGTTATCGATATAAACGTCTTCCATTTGGACTATCGATAGCACCAAATTTATTCCAACGTTATATAAAGGAATTGGGATTCCCCATACCGGCGTACTTCTAGACGTTATCATAGTTACAGGGGCAAATGAAAATGACCACCTGCAAAATCTGAACGAAGTACTAAAGAGGGTACAGGACGCTGGTCTAAAAGCAAAGAAGGAAAAGGTTAAATTTTTCCAAAATTCAGTTAAATACTTGGGACATGTGATCGATGCAACAGGGATCCACCCGAATCAAGAGCGAGTGGAAGCTATTGTTAATTTCAAAGAACCACAAAACAAAAAAGAACTACGTTCCTTTTTAGGACTAGTTAATTATCAGGAAAGGTTCATCCCAATGTTACACGAAAAATGCGCACCCTTGCATGCATTGACGGGCTCATCAATAGGTTGGAAATGGACGACTAAAGAGCAGAAGATTTTTAACGATGTTAACTGATGCTTTCAACGTCCAACACATTGGTACCGTATTCAACCTTATTGCCGTTATACCTAGCGGTAGATTCTTCTGAAACTGGTGTAGGTGCTGTACTATCACACTTATATGCAGACGGGTCCGAAAGAGCTCTTGCGTACGCATCCAGGACATTAAGCGAGTCCGAAAAACGATACTCTACAATTGATCGGGAAGCGCGAGCCATTGTGTTCGGTGTTCAAAAATTGGATAAATACGTACGTGGTCAAAAATTTGTATTGATGAATGAATTAAAGAGGGCTGGTACAAAGGATTTATCATACAACGTAAAGGCCCATATTCATATAATGTTCGCACTGATAAAGGAATTAAAAGGAAACACGCGGATCAGTTAAAATTTAGGATGCAATCCCAGTTCGTCGAAACTAACGATACTAGTCTGGAACCGAAGGTTGAAAAAGTTGCAAGTCCGAATACTAGTCTGGAAACGAATGTTAAAAAAGTTGCAAGTCCGATTACGTTAAGACGATCGACTAGAACGTCAAAACCAACTGTTCGGTTCTACGAGGAATTTCACATTTAAAATAGGAGAAATGTAATATATAGCGTAATTTGTAATATCAGTTTTGTATTTACCATGTGGATGAAAATATATAATTTTGTTTTCCGATTTAAGACATATGTAAATTAGTATAGTGTTCATAACAGAGATTATTTTAATTAACTTTTAAACAAGGAAGCATGAGCATGGTTATTAGCTCTTGGTGCATGGGCGTACCCAGGTTTTGAATTAGGGGGGGGGGGCAGATTATTTTTTAACAATTTTTTTTTGCTTGACTATTCAAAAATTTTCCGGCGAGCAAAAAAAAAGATCCTTCACTATCCAAAAATTTTCCGGCGAGCAATAAAAAAAGTCCTTCACTATCCAAAAATTTTCCGGCGACCAAAATAAAATAAAAAGCAACTCCCCTAATTAGGCAGTGGGGGCAGCCAGACCCCTGCCCCCCGGCTAATTGGGGGGGGGGGCAGGGGGTCCGGCTGCCCCCCTCTGGCTAATTACGGGGGGGCAAAACATATTTTTTTTAATTTCTAAGGGTTTTTGTATTGAAATTTTTTTCTGCCCCCCCCCTGGGTACGCCCATGTCTTGGTGGCTGAAATACGCTTAAAATTCTAAGACAATAGTTTTATTAAAATAATCGCTTCCTTAAAAAAATTAGAATGTACTTTAGAAAAATTGACAAAAAATTGAAATACAAAATAGGCCATTTTCCGAAATTCTGAGGTTATAAAAATAGATTATTGAGAACTTACAAAGCATAGTGTAATGGGTGGCCCGTCAACTTGCCGAAAACCATCTTGTCGAATTGAATGTCCCAATGTTAAAAAATGTCTCCCAATTAGAAAATGTCCTCCAACAAAAAAGCATATTAATCATTTAATTTGGAATTAAAGTTATGTTTAGGGTTTTTTTTATAATAAAATTGTTAATTATTATAAATGGTACTCAATTTAGGGCCTTCTTTATGATAATGGGGAAAATCGCTAATGTCCTAGGATGAATTCTGCAAGATTGTTTTCGGCGAGTTGATAGGGCACCGGTGTAATGTATGGAAAAAACTACATGTAGCAAATTGTCACCTATTTATAAATTACACATGGTTCATAAGCTTGCTAAGCACCATATAGAATCTTTTGATTTTGCTTGTGGGGAAGGCCTAATTAAGTTGATAGAAGTATATTTTAGTATATATATGAATGTACTAAAAGTAAAGGATATTCCGCCCTTAGAATTTGAATTGCCTGATGGGTCATTGTGCACACTCAAATTTGAGGTAATCTTGCTAGGAATGTTCATGCTGGATTTAATTTATTTTAAATAATATAAATACATGAAGCTACTCTTATATGTATGTTTAGGATGCAAATATAGGCATGCCATCATATACCAATAAATCATTGACCCATGGTGTGATGAAAGTTTTGCCAAGAGAAGTATGTACTTTATCTATTTTAGATAAATGTTTTTAATAGTGTAGGTTATCGCGTACAACCTACAGTGGTGACTTGAAAATCAATATATCTTGGTACCAAAATGGACATTTCAAAGGTTCTTTATCGAGATTGATAGGAAAAATGCCTATTATGATCAAGGTAATAGATCTTTTTGTCATAGTTAATTAGAAATAAGTCAATGTTTAATTATATACTTAAGATTATATTATACATGTTACATCATTTAATCTAAAATTTGATTAAGTTACCCTTAAATTAAATTTTTTCCCCCCAAATATCCTCGTTAAGCCTTGTATATTTTATCATGTAAAGTCTCGACATTGCCACTTGTCTAAACTTGAATCAGAGGAGGAGCTGATGAAAGTACAGGAGGAGTTCAGTGAATTTGGTGGCTATTTTATAGTCAATGGTATTGAAAAGTTGATAAGGCCAATTTTAATTCCCCGAAGGAATTTTGTAAGTTTGAATTATAAACTCAATGTAAAAAATTACTTAATATTCTTTTATTAAATGATAAACAATATACTTTAAACGCCCTAGAATAGATTTAAACCTATTTTTTTACTAAATAATGGTTTAAATGTTTATATCTTAAATAAAATATACTATTTCTAAACAAAAAATGGAACAATAGCCCATAGCCTTAGTACGTCCTAATTGGAAGAAAAATGGTATATGTTTTACAGAATATGGTCTAACCGTTTACTCAGTTCGTAATGAGCACACATATGCAGTAAGTCATAATAATTTATTGCCTTATGTGCTAGTGAAATAATAGTATGCTTTTTGAAAAGAAAAAAATGTTATTTTATCATGTAAATATTAAATAATTTTTGTATTAAAGTTTATCTATTTATATTTCCTTTTAATATACTGAATGAAGTTATTTTTGATTATTAGAATTTTATTATGCACTACTTAAACAATGGAAGTATCATGCTGAGCCTATTCTTCCAAAACCAGAAGTTTTTGTTACCACTCATTCCCGTATTAAAAGTTAGTTACATCACAATTTTTTTATACTAAATAATGGCACAATTAGACCAAATTTTAATTATTTTTTAAATGGTGAATTATGAAATACATTTTATTTGTTTTTGCTCTTCAAACATATTATATCCCTTGTTTTAACCCTTAATTAATTTGTTATTTTTACAAAAAAAACAATATAAAAATGTACCATGGATGGCTGTAAAAAGCAATCCTTCGCTCATACATATGAATAAAGTTCTTGCGAATCTAATTTGTCAACATAATTCAAAATAACAATTTTAGGTCTCATTAAAATTCAATTGATATTTTGCTCTTCTTTTTGATAATTGTTAATATATTTTTTTCTACGCCAGGATTAAAGCTTTATTTATTAAAGTTCTTAAATTTAGTGTTTAAGTTTTTAATCTAACCTTATATCAAGCAACAATAAAGTCGAGTAAGTTTAAAATCACCTGCTTAATTACAAGTATAAATCTTTTTTTTACACCCAAAAGCATTCATTTTTGGCAAATAATTATATTTCCACGTCGTAACGAAAATTTATAATGTTTGTTAATTCTTTAAAAGTTGTGTGTGGTTGGTTTTAATAGATGGTACACCTTTAAAGCGTAAAGTCAATTTTTCATAATGCAGCTCGAAATTGGAAGAAAAGGCGATTATTTAAGAATAAAAATTAATCGTTATCTAGCAAATATATCGCAAATTTGTGTAATACAGAAAATAAAATAATTATACATGGGCGTAGCTTGGATTAGATTTAGAGAGGGGCAATAATAATTTGGGGAGGGGCAATATTGATGATTTTAAGTAATTTTGGTCATAACTATATTAAATTTTCAAAACCTTTTTGAATTTAGAGGGGGGGGGCAGCCGCCCTTTCTTCCCCTCCCCCCTTGGCTACGCCCATGGTTAAGGCCATTTTCTATAATGCAATTTCATTTATTCGATATTAATTAATAAATCGCGGTATAATAATATTAGAACAATATAAAAATCTCATACAGGAGTGCCTAAATCATAAGGAATACTCCGATTAACGCCATCTAGATGCAGTTTTAATTTATCTTTTTAACTTTACACTATTATAAAATATCACAAAATATCCAGGTATATGGCAAACTTGGGTAATAGATAAAATAAAACATTTATGTATTGCCTTCTTGAATAGGCTTTATCCAACCTGACGGACAAGGCATTATTTGGCGAGCTGTCCAAAGGCAGCACCAGTTTGGACGGTAACGAAGAAAAGGTTTATCGTAGTTGTTGTTTGAACATGTTGAGAAAGGCGTCAGCCGCAACCCACGAATCTTTGGGCCCGAATTTCAAAGTTGGATTTATCCGTTCAGAGGCACAAAGAGCCTTGTGCCTGATCGGGTCTCAGTTCAGGAAAAAGATTTTAGCTAGTATCAATCGGCATTTAGCTCTCCTGCACCCGGTTAACGTGGAAAAATATCTCAAAACTTCAGCCGGGACGGGGGCGGCCATTGATGGAAAACCCGATTTAAAGGAGATTGAAAACGAAATTCTGGGCCAGTATTTGCTACAGTTAGTAGTGACTCGTACATAGTAGTGCTGTAAAAACGGCTGGGTTTTGTTTGGTCGACCGTTGGTTTAACCATGACTAACGGTCGACTCTGGTGCGTTTTCCAAATTTTGACTAAGCCTAGAAGTCGACTAAGGATAAACAGACCAAAAAGCCATTGGTAATGTTGACTGTGGTCCGTTTTTCAAATTTCGACTATGCCTTGAGGTCGGACTAAGAGAACCGGACCAAAAAATCATTGATCTGGGCATGTTTAGTCCACTAAAATCAAAGGTCGACCAAACAAAACCCAGCCGTTTTTAGAACACTAGTACATATATAAGCGTTTACCAGCGATGTGCGGGTTATAAAAATGTTCTCGTAAATTCAGATATTTCACCAACTTTTTGCTGAGTTAAAAACTAGAATTCGTGTGGTCACAAAGCTATAAAGCTTTCGCTATTCTTCGGCCTGTTGTGGAAGAGAGGAACTATGATGATATTTTCTAATTACTAGGACTTTTTTTTATTCGCCTCATGTTTAAATAAGAAATTAACAATTCTTTCTCAACGTTACATTAAGTAAAAAGGGCATTTCCATATCATAAATGTCGTGTTTGTGTCTAATACAGACATGAGCGTAACCAGCATTTGAATTAGAGGGGGACAATAATGATCTAGGGAGGGGCAAAATGATCATTTTTTGAAATTTTAGCCATAATTTTAATGAATTTCAACAAATGTTTGGATTTAGAGGGGGGGGGGGAGCTGCCCCTCCCCCCTTCTCTAACGCCCATGGATGGTAGCTATTGAATTTATAACTTATCCACAGGCAGTCCTTGTTGATCAATTTAGAAGAGGGCATGGACAAATTTTACTTTCTCTGCTACATGACGCGCAAGCTATTCGCTTTCGCTAAACACCGCTGCATGCCCGAAACCGTAGATGGTCCTATGATGCAAGAAGTACTCCTGCCCGGCCAAATTTTTCTCGTCCTGCTCAAGCAAAAGCTCACGGATTGGCTTCAAAAACTCAAAATGGTTATGCTCAAAAAACTGGATTTGTCAGCTAAAAAGACTCCCAAAACTAAGGATAACGGTACGAGAGATTCATTTTTTCTTTTTTGTTGTTGTAAGAAGTTACGTAATATCTTGGCCACTTAAATGCTTATGTTGATTCCATATCCCTCGTCTATTTTTTAAGTGATTTTTTAAGTGAATTTTATTAAATTCGTTGACATATATATACAAGACAAGAGTTTTTAACGATTACTTTTTTACAGCGAAATAGAATGAAAAATTTGGAACTCTCTCCATCCCACTTTCTTTCTCAGACGAGACGATTTTTAAAGTTAACTTTCTTATTGATAAAGCTTTTGATTACATACCTGACTAAGTTATTTATAAACAGTTAAGCGGCTGTAAACGCGTTTAAGAAATCATTAAGTAATTTTTAACGAGTAAACTTTATTTATATTCAATAGTCCCGTTGCGACTCTCACAATATTCGGCCTTTAAGCCTTAAAAATTATTTGTAAAAATTCGGAAAACAAATTTTTTTTTCTATCCTATGATAATCGTGAATCTTTTTTTATACGACAGAAAATCGGCACTACTATTTGTAAATGTGAATAGCAATTTTGTAATGTTTTCCAAATATTTATAATATTTAACTTTTTTTCTTATATAAAGGGGCAAGAACGAGTGGGGCTTTGGCTACTCCTCTTAAACAAGAATCAACGGAAGATATTAAAGAAGTAAGCCATTATTCTGATGAAAAAATATTTGTCTTTATATATATATAACACATGATATTTCTAAACATAACGCAATAAATCCAATTAGTGCGACAAACAGATACAGGGAATTTTTTAACTCCTTTCAAAAAAATTTATCGTTAACATTATGTATTTGTCTGTCTTTTTCGTCGTTTATTACTATATATTTCTCCTCGCCAATAAATGATTCTTCAATTTTCCAATATATGTTTACTCCTGAAGGCTGTGATTCTTCCAATTGCGATAAAATCCGTTTACGAAGAATTATTGGCTCCCCAATTGATTTCTCAATGCTTATCTAGCGTTAGCCCGATCACTAGACCGATAGAATACTTTTACTCCACCGGTAACTTGGTGCTTAAGGAAGCAACCTCCATTCAACAAGTAAGCAGTTATGGGGCATGGTGTTGTAAAACGGCTGGGTTCTGTTTGGTCGACCTTTGATTCTACCAAGAATAACGGTCGATCTGGTCTGATTTTTAAATTTCGACTAAGCCTAGGGGTCGTCTAAAGACAACTAAAACGAAAGGTCGACCAAACAAAACTCAGCCGTACTATTATGGGGCATAATATTTATTTTTTTATGTAGAAATTTTTAAGAAAATTTTTCACAAGTAAATTAATGAGCCCTTTTTCGTTTTTTGAAGCATTAAGAATGTGCAGACATGGGCGTAGCCAGGGGGTGGCGGGGGGGGGGTGCGGCTGCCCCCCTCTTAATCTATAAATTCTTTGTAATTATAGCTAAAATTTCAAAAAATTATCATTTGCCTCTCTCTAAATAATTATTGTCCCCCTCTCTACTTCTAATCCTGCCTATGCCCATGTGAGTAGAGCTATGTTAAAGTGTTCATTGAGTGAGCTCCACTCCAACACTATTTCGTACGATAAGGCTATGCGTTTAGGGTTGACTTGATTACTTACACTTTACTTCTAGCCCTTAAAATTTTATACTTTAGGATCGAAATTTTAAAATAATTTATTAGAATTTTAAAATTGTTCAACTAATCATCCCAAAGGCACTCTAATTTGACACTTCTTTGATCAGTTTAGGTCACTACTAAGAAAAACAAGCAGATAATTTTGAGAGTCCCTCTAAATTCTTAAGGATATAAAATTATAACCAAGAATTAAATCACTAAATTAACACAGTAATCAACGCATAAAGGATCTAAATATTACGTCAACAAAGTTGAAAAAGTTTAAATTTTTTTGTATAAGAAAAAACCGTGTTATATAACTTTTTAAGATTTCCCCTTCTTAGACTTGTTATTTAACCGGACCCATTAAATGATAACCTTGCCGTGAGTCAGGTTCACCAAAGACAAGCATAAACTGCCATAATTATTTCCTAAAGCTATTTAATATAGAATAACTTTAATGACTCTACATATAAGTGTTGCAAAAACGGCTGGGATTTGATTGGTCGACCTTCTTTTTTGGTCTGTTTTTCTTAGTCGACCTCTAGCCTTAGTCGAAATTTGAAAATTAGACCAGAATCGACCATTAGAGTAAAACCGAAGATCGACCATGAACAAAACTAAGCCGTTTTTACAACACTATTACATATATTATTTTCATCCCTTGTGTGCACTGTTTAGACGGCTGGCTTTACTATAATAGCGGAGAAAATCAATTATCTCCGCTACCTCAGCCATTTTCGTTCGATACATCGGGGCTCTCACTTCGCTAAAACCCGCATATCTAGCATACGTAAACTCACACCAGATTCTTGGGGTTATCTCTGTGCCGTCCACACCCCGGATGGAGCTCCTTGTGGTCTTCTCAACCACATAACAGCCAATTGCGAAGTTAATAAATCTACCAAATTTTTACCTTCCTGTTATATATGTGTTTTTATGTATATCTATTACATAAAATGTTCGTGTCACGGTGTTTGTAATATAACTCCACCTAAACGGCTTGACCGATTCTTAGGGCTTGTCTTAATATCGGATTTTGCTGCTCAGCAAAAATCGTTGTAAGGGTTAAAACATAGCCGTGTCTTAACTCCGAATTTACAGCAGATTTACATTTCAGACGCATAACATAACAGCGATTTTGTAAGATGCATAATTTTTCGTAAGGTTAAATGTTGTATGTTTTTAAATTTTTAGGTATCAGCAAAGTTGAAATTTAATCTCAAGAGTTGAAATGAACAAAAAAAACGTTTTTATCTATCAAAAAACAAAATATTAATAATTACAACCGAGTTTAACCCATGAAATTAAATCGGATAGACAAAGATAAATTCGCGCGATTTGGATCTGAATCCGATATTAAGACAAGTCCGTATAAAAATTTCTGTTCATATTTGATAGGTCTGAGAATAGGTCTTAAACTATTTTTTAAACCCCTAAGTGATAAGATAGTCCAGTATTTTTGTTTTATACGTTTTGACACTTATTAAAATGTCAATCATACCCAAATTTATAACGTCATACATGGATATGGTCAAATGCGCCAACGTAAATAAAGTTTCATATATAAAAAGGGCTTAAATATTCTATTTATAAAAAATACCTTATATCATAATTACCATTTAATATAAAAGAATTAGTAATTATATAATTTACAAAAAGCTTGGTTTATTCTAGGAATTAATTAGGCTATTGAATATGGTGTCGTGCTTTCAACTGTATTATAGGTCGAGTTAAGGTTGGTTATATTGAATTTTTTTTGATTTTGGTGGGGCGCTGGGTTATGAATAGAAAAAAAATTTCTCATGTCCTGGTCGAATGGTACTAAATTTAATGTAATGGTAGCCTCAAGAATAAGTGTCATCGGATGGGCTTATCATTCTATTTTTAGTAAGTGTTTTGCGAAATTATTGTTACCATAGAAGGGTCCTTACGTTTAACGTAGAAATTATTTGTCTAGAGCCGAATTCTTGCCCTTCAGGATTCTAATGGGAAGATAGTAATTATAAGCTACAAAAAGTAACGTTAAAAATTCGGAACATTGATCTTGTATCAGGGATTCTTTGGATTATTCAATCTAAGATCACGAAATTTTTACTGCCAACAGTGTATTTATTACCTGTGATCTGTCCGTTAGTTTAATTTACACATTATACATTTTTAAAATAAATGGATCAAAATTAGTGTTGTAAAAACGGCTGGTTTTGTTTGGGCGACCTTTGGTTCAACCATGACAAACGCTCGATTCTGGTCTGTTTTTCACATTTTGACTAAACCTAGAGGTCGACTAAGAAAACAAACCAAAAAACAAAAAACACAATACTAGTTAAAATGTATTATGTTATAATAAAAAACGTGGCTTGTGATATTGCTATTTTTTAGTTTTATTTATATGCAGAGAGCAAAAGCTTTATCACCTATATATGTATTTATTGGTAATAATTTGAAAAATATCTTAGCTAATGTTTAGCTGGAGGTTTTGAAAGCTAAAAACTTTTTAAAAATACCGATTGCACATAATGAAGGCTAAATTATGTGCTAAGTAACGAATGACAAAATTCTTGCATATTAACGTATAATTTAATAGTATATAAGCTATATAATCTAGAATTGTCAATCTGTTTATATGAATAGTGTTGTATTAAAACGGTGGGTTTGGATTGATAACGTAAGTAGAGGGAAAGTTTTTGTAATTTTTTATTGTCTTTATTTCTATATAAGCGTGTTTATACTCACTTTACTTCATTTTTATTTTTTAAGACCTCATCTTCTCCTTTCATTTATTCATTTTTTTTCCTGAAGATGGGCAAGTTCCCGAAATATTGCGTTCCATTTCCCTATACTTACGTTATCAATACAAATCCCCCGTTTTTATACAAAGCTATGTAGCCCCATAGGCCAAATTTCATACATGTCGTTGGAATTTTTGAAAAAATATTTTTATCCAAAAATTAAAATTCATTTTTTTGTATATATGCAGATCGTGAGTTCTCCGGTATCTTTCAAGTCGTTGGCTCAATCTCAAGACGCCACGAACCGGCGCGTAACTTTTAGTGCGACCAAAGCAGAACCCGCCCCGCAAGACCACAAAGAAGAGCTTGATTACATTCCGTACGATGAATTTTTCAGGCGAATCCTAGGTTGTTTACGTTGCGTTATGTTCGTTAAACAAGAAGCGGACTGTATTAATCCCGGCCACTCCTGTAAATTACCCGATCAAAGTTTGGAGCTAGACCCAAGCAACAAGGTTTTAGTGCAATTTTTTGGCAATCATTTTCGATTAAAATTGATGGATTTTTGACTTGTTTTTGGATGCTTTTCCCTTCGTTAAAACACATATAATGGGAGGACGTCTTAGTTTGTTTCTCCGTTATTTTTTTAATAAGCAGAAAATCAGTATGAAAATTGCAAAATCCAATTTCGATCAAAGTTAAATATGTTTTGGCATGTATTTTATACAATGATTAATCAAAAAAATCTAAAAGAATATTAGTTGTAGTTTTAGATAAGATACTTGATAAAGCATGACTTAACATCTGGAAATGGTGTTATCTGATTATATCGTTTTCCACCGAATTTCATAGTAAACGCGTTAGTTTAAAAGTTAGTATTTTGAAATTTTTCTTACTTTGCTAATCATAGTTTGTGGCATTATATAACAAAGTTTTAGGTATTTTTGAAATCGACACAATAGTATTAGTGATTCAATTAGTTTAGTTTTCTGTAAAAAAAAGGAATTGCACCTAGAGATTCTACGTATAACCCTTTACAATTCACTATGTTTACAAGTTAGTTTTATTACCTTCTAAATTGTAATGTCTACAAAGTATGGCATTCTTTGTTAACTAATTAATCATATTTTTTATCTATCACTTATAAACACTTATAAATCCTAAAAGACTTTATTTTTGTTTCTTAGTTTTAATTAAAGTATTACCCCTAAATTGATTTTTTTTTATTATTCTTGTTTTTGGACTCATTACCCTTATTTTTTTTACAACAAACGGGGTTTAGCAAAATTTTGGTGTCCCCTCCGAGCGTCATACCGGACTTTACCACTACCCGGTTTTTTTGGATTCTAAACTAGTGGGTTGGGTGCCCGAACCTGCAGCGTCTTTACTCGAAACCCGGTTAAGAACGCTCAAGAGTCAGCGCAAAAAAACGCTCGTAAAATCGGAAAACCCTCAATCTCAGCTAGAATCGCTACTTGAAGTAGATATTTTAAAGTTTATTTTATCATTTTTCGGGAATATTTCCTATATTCCCATGAGTAGTTAATGTTAGGCTTGCTTGTTACAACTATAATATAAAGTTTTTCAATGATTTATTTTGAAAGTTTTAGTGTGCTAACGATATTTATCTCGTTCTTATAAGAAATGTTTAAAGGTTTATTCACAAAACTAAAAGCGATTAGGAAATTTTTAAACAAAAGTTTGGCCAATTGATCAAAATCATCGGAATTATTATTGCATTCATCTTTAATTTAATGACTCTCGTTACCTGGATAGCCATCGTAATTTAATTTGTTTGTTTCAATCCATTAAAAAATTATGGCAGTAAACGGAAACTAGATTCTAGTGCTGTAAAATGTCCTGGATTTTGTTTAGTCGACTAAGAAAAACAGGCCGAAGGGTTTTTTGGTCTGTTTTTCTTAGTCGACGACCTCTAGGCTTAGTCAAAATTTGAAAAACAGACCAGAATCGACCGTTAGTCTAAGTTGAACCAAAGGTCGACCAAATAAAACCCAGGTCTTTTTACAACACTCCTATATATTATCAAAATAAATTAGATATTTAAGAGATTGCCCAAGTAATGTTTATGGTTATTTTGTTATACGTGTACCACTTGTTTATCAAAAGTATGGATTTAGTCGTTAAATAGAAGCATGGGCGTAGCCAGCTTAGAATTAGATAGGAGCAATAATTATTCAAGGAGGGGCAAAATCAAGGGCGTAGCCAGGTTTAGGATTAGGGGGAGGCAAAAAGTTCAAAAGTCTAATTAGGGGGGGGGCGAAACCCTATTTTTTCCAATTTTTACAAAAATTTACATTGAAAAAAAAGAAAAATTCTCATTTAGGGGGGAAGGGGGGCGGCCGCCCCCCCCCCCCTTCCTACGCCCATGAATAGAAGTGTTGTAAAAACGGGTGTGTTTTGTTTGGTCGACCTTTGATTTTAGTTGCCTACACATAAAGCAAAGGTTTTTTGGTCTGTTTTTCTTACTCGCTTATATGGACCAAAGGTATTTTGACCGAACCTTTGTTTGGTTTGTTTAAGTTTAGTCGACTAAAACTAACGGTCTACCAAACAAAACCCAACCGTTCTTACCACACTACTAATTATGATTGAGTTTGAGTTTTTCGGTGTGGGAAACTTTTGATATATTAAATGCATTTTATTGCAGAAAGCTAATCTTTAAATTGCAAACGAAGGAGTCTTGATGTTTGAAACAGTCCGCCAATGATTGGAAATCATACATTTTACAATAACTCCCTAAAATACAAATTTTCAATATAACTTAATTAAAATTATTTATTTTTATCCTAAATTATTTCAAGCTGCCTTACAACTTGGAAATAGTCTTCATCCGTCGCAAAGAATTCAATGCCCAATTCCCCGGCTTTTTTATATTTTCCACTTTTTCTCGTCTCATTCGCCCCGTCAAGAACCTAACAACTAACGAGGTGGAATACGTTGGCTCCTTCGAACAGATTTACTTGCACATAGTGGTGGAAAAGAGTGAAATTACGGTATGGTGATAATTGATATTTTGGGCTAGAGTTTTTTATTGTATCGCTCGACCTTAATTGTGTATAAAAGTGTAATATTTAACTACTTGATCAATAAGTGGGGGGGGGTTGATAGAGAATTTTACATTGAACAATAATAAGTTTTTAGTTTTTTTCTAAGCCTCAAACAACGTTAAAAATATCTTAGGATACACCTTTAACTTCATTTATCGCAAAATCTGGACAACGTGGGAAAAACTAAAAACATACTATAATTTAGCGTAAAATAATTCGATTGCGGGATGTTTTTGCTTGTAGACCTGTGTTAGTTAACTTTATTAAGCTTTAAGTAGTTAAATGTTTATTAGTTTAAAAAGTGGTGGGGTTGATTTAAACAATTATTGAAGGGAGCTTTTAGGAAATGCATATTAAATAACAAAAATGAATCTTAGCGCCATAAGTAACCTTATTAATAGTTTTGGCCCGTGATTTTTAACATGTAATTTTATCTTAATTCGCAATCCGTTTTATTCTCTTAATATAAAGATATAGAAGGCGCATTAATATTTATTAGCCCTAGGTTCAACACCTTTTTACTCAGTTTTAAATTAACATGAAATAATTTAACGGCTTACTTAAAAAGGTATTGATTAATTTGGGGGATTCTAAATGTATTTACTTTTTTTTTTATTTTTGACTTTATGGTGTTGCTTGACGCTTAATTTTTTGAAACAATTTTTTATTAATCGAATCAAACGTTATTATTTATTATTTATAGGCTCAGACAAATCATATGGAACTTACACCAACGGCATTCCTCAGTTTAACAGCCAATCTCATACCCTTTTCAGACTTTAACCAGGTTATCTAATGAGTCATTAGTTGGCATTAAAGGTTTTCGGATACATTTCACATTCTTTAATAATTAAAAGGCTAATAACTAATATTTCTGTCACCTATGTTATTAAATAGTTAAAATTGAACAAAGGCCGCCTTAAAAATTATTATCGTTCTCCTTTATTTTTAATGTATAAAAAAATAGGGGTTTTAGACGTACAATTGATAAACGTATTTTAATATTATTCCAAAATATTCTTATCTCCTAATATTATTAATAGGAAAAAATGGGCCCCATCAATTATACTAACATTTTTTTATAAAATTTTCGCATCAATAACTTTTTCAACGTTTTTTTTTAATTTAGCTCCTTTTAAATTATCCATTCTGTGCTGTAATTTTTATTAAAATTTTCATTATTAATATTAGTTCTGGATATTGTTATTATACAGTGTAACGAAATAAAGTTTCTATAATGCTTCCTTTTAGAGCCCGCGTAACATATACCAGTGTCAAATGTGTAAGCAAACCATGGGTACTACGCATTATTCCCTCCCCTTCAAGGCTGAAAACAAATCTTATCGCCTCCAAAATCCTCAAGCTCCCATGATTAGGTGTGCTTCTGCAGATGCCGATAATTGGATTCAAGAGTATCCGTCGGGGACAAATGCAATAGTTGCGGTCATTTCTTACACTGTATGAGTGACATAGGAAAACATGCTTTTTCTAATGACAATTTGATACCATATATATCTTTTGTGTTTGGATCAGAGACATGGGCGTAGCCAGGGGGGGGGGCAAGGAGGGGCGGCTGCCCACCTCTAAATTTAAAAAGTTGTTGAATTTTATTAAAATTATGTCTAAAATTTAAAAAAATGATCATTTTGCCCTTCCCTAAATCATTATTGCCCCCCCCCCTCTAATTCTAATGCTGGCTACGCCCATGATCAGAGATCTGTTATTAGGGTTTTAATAGCTTTCTTATTTATAAATTGATATATGAGATGAGTTTCTGATTGTATGTTAAGTAGAGCCCTGCACGGGTGACCCGAAACCCGAGGTCGGGTCAGGTTCGGGTTTAAAATTTTAAAATGCCTTCGGGTTGGGTTCGGGTTGAAAATTTTAAAAAACTTTCGGGTCGGGTTCGGGTTGAAAAATTTTAAACTCAGGTCCGAGTCGGGTTGAAGGTTATGAATTTTATATTACATAATGGATGTATCTTTTAAATTAATGCCATTATATATAATATTTTATAAATAATATCGAAATGTATGGTTACTTTATCTCATCCATTTATAATTTATTTCTTTTAAGTTATATCTGACTTTTGGAATTGCGCAATTTTGAACTCAGAAAGGTAGAATATCTTGATGGATGCTATAAATTGATAAACATGTAATTAATTTCTCAACTCCCATTTTTCATTTTTAAATATTAATGTCTTAACTTGTTTATCTCCTAACATATACACTAGAATAAAATTAATTTATCATGATTATTTATTAAACGAATAATTAAAATGTATAAAAAACATTATTTTACAAACCGGATTTAAAAAATTAGAGTTTTTGAAAAAAATAATCAAATTTTATCCTTTCATTTTTGCACAATATTGCCGCAACCGTTATTGGCCTTAGAATAAAAATTTCCTGGTAACACAGACAGACTCATTTTAAATTTTATATTTGAATGAAATAATTGCGGGTTTGTTAATGTTTTTTTAAGAAAATAATAATAACCACATTTAGGAGTGCCGTAATTAACTTAAAAGTATACTATAATAAGGACCATTTATAGGCAATTTTAATTAAAGACTAATTTGATTGTGTATATTACCTATCTTTTTAGCATGTAACCTGAAAATGATAGACATATAACGTTTCGCCTATTTTGGGAGATAATATTTTGTTGCCTTTTAAACCATTTAAATCAATTTTACAATATTAACTTTTTTAAAAATTCAAAAAGCTTTTGGGTTCGGGTTGAAAAATTTAAAACGCATTCGGGTCGGGTCGGGTTCGGGTTGGAAAAATTTAAATGCTTTCGGGTCGGATTTGGGTTGAAAAAAAGTGACTTTGCAGGGCTCCTATGTTAAGTCCTTTATAAAGAATCACTTAGCTTTAAATGATTGTCTCGTTTTAAGATTATATAGGAATCAAGTAAAAATAGTAATAGTCAAATTTAAATCATAATTTCAGGAATTTATTTATCTATTTAGCATTAAGGCCTTAAAGAGCTTGAAGGGAAAGCCGAGGGTCCATTAGTATTTCGTAAACCCCAAAATCGTTTTGAAATTTTCCATGACACCCATTTATAAGTTTCATCTTGTTGTAAAAAAACGAATATCACCTTAGGGTTACGATATGGAAGATGCCATGGTTATAAACAGGGCTAGCGAACAAAGAGGCCTAGCCCATGGATTCGTGTACAAAACGGAGGTATTAGATTTGAGTGAGGTTATAGCGCCGTCCTCAAGTTTCGATAAACCCAACGATTCGGGCTCCGCCACTGCCTTAAAACCTAAAAGAGATCACACTTGCTTAATTTTTGGGTTCGAACCTACGCATTTGGATCCTCGGCATAAACCTGCCTCCGTTATTGCTGAGGAATGTTCATCTCTTGATCCCGATGGGTTGCCTCACGTTGGAGCTCTAATTTCTGAAGTAATTTTTCTTTTAACATGTATGTAGTAGTGTTGTAAAAACGGCTGGGTTTTGTTTTATTCGACCTTTGGTGTGTTAGTCTTAGACTATAGACTGCTCATGCCATATGTTGAATATGGGTAATTGTGTGTCTAATTTTCCTCCATTTTGAAGAGTGTATTTGGTGTATTTTAACCTGTAATTTTGCCCTATAACAGTCAATTTACCTTCCTCATTAGTTTATAAATTAAAAAGACGTCAATAAATTAATATTATACAAAATATTGATGGCACTATATAATTATTAAACAAACTTTAATCGCAGTTTTTACATTTTTTAATTTTTATGTATTTTTTAAATGATATTTATTTTAAAATGCTGTTTTTGATATCTACCCACTTTAATATTTTTTTATTTACCTTTTTAAAATTATTTAATTTGCGAAAATTACTAATTTCTATATGCTCACAACGTTACAATCCTCGTTTCAAAATGGTGGAAAAAAGGGTACACATTTTGTGCGTTGATGAGCAGTCTATCTAGTCTATGGTGTTAGTCGATCTTATGGGCTTAGTCGAAATTTGAAGAATAGACCTCAGGATTTTGGGGTGTTTTTGTTAAGTCCGGCCGTTAGTCTTAGTTGACGACTGAACAAAAACGGTTTATAGGTTTTTGGTCTTTTTTTCTTAATCGACCTTTTGCCATAGTCGAAATTTGACAAACAGACCAAAGGATTTTGGTCTGTTTTTGTTAAGTCCGGCCGTTAGTATTAGTTAAAGTTCAAAAAAAAAAAAAAGGATTTTGTCTGTTTTTCTTAGCCGATCTCTGGGCTTAGTCGAAATTTGAAACAGGGACTAGAACATTTTGTTCTCTATTTGTTAGGTCAGCCGTTAGTTTTTGTTGAACAAAAGGTCGATTAAACAAAACTAGGTCTTTACAACACTGCAAGTAGGGAAGGAGACCAGCCGGCGTATTTTACATTTTTTTGCAAACCCTGATTTCTGAATTAGTCTTTTCTCTTAACATTTAGTTGACCTGTAATATAAGTGGTAGTGCTGTAAAATGACCTGGGTTTTGTTTAGTCGACCTTTTAGGCTTATTCGAAATTTGAAAAATACACCAAAGGATTTTTGTCTGTTTACGTTAGTCGGCCTAGTCTTAGTAAGTCGATCAAACTAAAACAAATTAAATGTTTTTGGTCTGTTTTTCTTGGTCGATCTCTGAGCTTGGTTGAAATTTGAAAAACAGACCTAAGATTTTGGTGTGTTTTGGTTAGGTTGGCCGTTACTCTTAGTTGAACCAAA
Source organism: Gordius sp. MW1 (assembly GCA_964036665.1). NCBI lineage: Eukaryota > Metazoa > Nematomorpha > Gordioida > Gordea > Gordiidae > Gordius > Gordius sp. MW1. Next base: position 34,702,105 of record OZ038526.1, on the reverse strand, counting down.
GATCGGCTTAACCAAACCCAAATCTTTAACAACATTAGAAAGTAGGGATAGAGACTTGCCAGCGAATTGTTAATTTTTTGTCGAATCGAATCAAGGTTTTTATAAGTTGTTCTCTTTCGATTATTCTATTTCCTTTAGAAGATTAAAATAAGGTATGAAAAAGTAATTTAGTAAAGGATAAAAAACAATTCTTCTTATTCTTCATGGAGTAATGGCCCGATGTCTGGGAAAGCTCTATTAATTTTTTGACGCAAATAAATATTTGCCTTTAGTCCGAAAATTGTTTTTCCATTTTGAAGATATTCTAAGCAGTTGAGGTAATTCGTTGAAATGGCCCAGTTGCATTATATATGGATTTACTTAAACAATCGCATATAATGCTAATTTTATTGTGAGAAAAGAGTGTTTTAAAGTTAATTCTTGATAATATAGGTATATTGCATTTTTATGTATTATCATTCTGCCATTTAAAAAGCTGTTTCTGAGCTTGCAGCACACAAGATATTTTTATCCTGCAGATTGGAAGTGTATTAAAATATTTTGTTCAACCCAATTTTGGACAAAATTGAATAGCCTCGTAATTATAGTTTTGTATTTATTTGTAAAAGTTGTATTTAGACGCTCTCCCCCTGCCTTATAAAAAAATCAAGAATAAGTAATAACATTAAAATACAATGATTATATAGGTTGCACGGAACCCCCTATTGTAAAATTTATTTCTTCAAAAATAAATTATATACATTCCGTTGTTTTTAGACCAAAATACGTGATTTTACAATATAGCCTAATTAACAAACTTGTAAAATATACAAAAACTTGGGGGAAAAACTGTTTTGCACGTAAAATCATCTGAATACCGCAAACCTTTCATTAAAAACTAAAATTTTTAAAAACGCAAATAAATTTAGTTAAAATTAGTGCAGCTCAGTTCAACTCTAAACATCTTGTGGACATTAGTCCCGTTGTTTTATGTCGATCTGGGTTCCAAATGACTTTGAAGTTCTCTGTGCATGGGCGTAGCCAGGATTGGATTTAAAGAGGAGCAATAATGATTTAGTAACGGGCAAAATGATAATTTCTTCGTAAATTTAACCATACTTATATTAAATTTTGAAATTTTTGGATATATAGAGGGCAGCCGCCCCTTCCTGCCACCCTTTGGCTACGCCTATGTCTCTTGACCACGACCTCAGTTTTTTTCTAATGAAAAAACGGTACCAACTATATGTCATTTTACTTTTTTATAACTATAATTCTATTATTATGAGATTTCCATTTTTAAACTAATATCCTTTCTAATACACACGTACTATTTTTTTAATGAAACTATTGGAATAAAATTTTTAAACTAACTCCGCTCTTGCGCTATTCGTTTAGGGAACTCCGTATTACAGCTACATCAACATCTTGACCGGGCTGTGCCACGTAGTCCGATACAAAGGCAGTGAAAGTTTTGTGGTAGATCAGGTAAATAATCTTGGTGGTATGTTGGTAAAATGGCTTTTCCCCTCTCAATTTGTCTTTAATGACGAAATCTGAATTGCGCCCACGCATTTTTTGGTTTTAACAGCCCCGAGCCGTTAAAATAATTTGTTACATTAATGGGGGGGGGGTCGTTGTTATAATAGTAGTATAAATTATAACCTTTAGATCAAATAAGGAGATTAATTCGGCAATTTAGCCTTCTAAGGCTGAAACAACATTTTATAAAATTTTTAATAGTATTCTATTAAACTTGAGAGCAAGTTTTATTTATTAATCTTAAATTGGGATTCCCATGATGCTATTTGCCATCCAAATATTTATTCAAATCTAACCAGCGGATTATTAAAGTGAAAAATCTCAAATTCAAGCATTTTTTCCAGAATTTGGTAGGTATTAATTCATTCCCCCTTAAATTCAAATTACAATTTTAGGTCAAAATGAAATAACAGTTCAATACACTGCATCAATACACTTTATAAGCTAGATTAGTGGTGGGGAAAACCTTAGTCAGGTGGACCTCAGGTCAACCTGAGGTGAGGTTTAGGTTAAGGTTGATTGACAACCTCAGGTTGTCAAACCTAACCTTGAGGTTAAGGGTTATAAAACCTCAGGTTTCCCCACCACTAAGCTAGATGGCTAACACTTTTAATAAGTTTAAATAATTTTTTTTACTGTATAGGGCCCGGGCAACAAATGAAAGATAAAAAATAAATAAATCTAAAAGCGCTGTTCTATTCGTTTTAATATCCCTAGGTATACCTTATAGGCGATGACGAAGGCCTTCCAGGACTTAGGAAAGCGCTAATATACCTCAGAATGAGGGTAAGCTTAAGTTTTTTTACCGAAAATTGGACCTTTAAAAGTCGTGTCGGTTTATTTTTTAATGGCACAAACATGACCTTTAGCTGATAAAGAATTTAATATCATGTTTGTTATATCTTGATTAGCGCTATTCATGTTTTTAAAGGTCTTTTGAATTATAGTGGTTTAAGTCTATGTTCTAATTGAATGACATTGAAATTACCTCAGTATAAATATTTTAAAGGAATCCACCTTAAGTTTTATTTATATTTTACATTTGTTTGTAACTTTGATGTCCTGTATACGGCTATATTTAATTTTCTAATTAATTTCTCTTCAATTTCATTACTGAAAGTTTTAAGATAGACTATTAAGATCTAATTACATAAGATACTTCCCATTGTTTTAAGAAAAATTAATTTTATAAAATGTCGGGTTTTGAGCATTACAGATTAGTTAAAAAACGCTTAAATTTAATTCAATTGCAATCTTTGAGGTGAATTAGGCTTCATTTAAAAAATAAATTTATTCTTTGAACTATAAAAATTTATTGCAATTTACCAAAATTCAATGAGCTTATGTTAGAATTGAAATCATTATTTTACTCTTAAACAATCTTTTCTATTAGAGAAACGCTACGATAGGGGATAAATTTGCGAGCAGGCAAGGTCAGAAGGGGATATGTAGCTACAAGTTGGCGCAAGAGAATATGCCCTTCACCGAGTCTGGTTTAGTGCCCGATATCATTTTTAACCCCCACGGATTTCCCTCTCGTATGACTATAGGTAATTATGATCTTTTTGAGTTAAATTTCTAGGATATATTTTCCCAAAATCTCATAATTTTTTATTCAGGCTTGCTAAAACGATTTTTTTGATATTTTATGAGCAGCCCTGTAGTAGTTTTAGATTGCAACGGTTTAGACTTTTAAAGTATTGTTTTGGGAACTAAGTTTTTTGTTGATTTCAATATTTGTAAAATAGCTTTTAGGTTTGTGCGCTTTGAGTGAAATTTTATTAATTTTTTAAAACAGTATGGGTTAGCTAATATTTACTACCCCTAAGGGTTGTCAAATTTGTTATGACGAAAACATATTAGAGCTTTTACGAATAATTTATTATAAAATAGTTTAGAAATTACATTGAGACAAATCTAATATTTTAATTGTTCGTTATTGAAAATTAAAGTTTAGCCATTAACATTACTTGATTTTTAAAAATTGTTGTTGTTTTTGATAATGTTTTAATTGACAATATTTCATTTGTACAATCCATAAATAAACTTGGACGGAGTAATTAAATTTAATTTTACCTTAGGTATGATGATCGAATGCATGGCCGGGAAATCGTCTGCTTTGTTAGGGGAAAAATACGATGCAACGCCTTTTAAGTTCGACGAAAAGACTCAGGCTTCTAAATATTTTGGAGAGTTATTAGCTAAATGTAAGTTTTCCATTATTATTTCTGGACATAATAAAATATACTTTTAAATTAAATTTACTTTTTTGTTTTATAATACAAAAAAATTTTATTCATCTTGTCATATATGTGAAAGTGAATACATGAAAAAAAGAGATTAATTTAGTATAACCTTTTATTGTATATCATTATATAAAGATTATATTATTTCTATAATTATATGTTTTAATATTGTAAGCCAAAGCCGAGTTAGTAGAATGAGATGTTTTAATACCCACAACACCGTTGTTGTTTTTATGTATGGTTTTTATGAAGTCCCCTCCCCAGGTCTTAATAAAAATATATATTTACCAATTATAATCCTTTCTTACATATTCAATATCATTAATTTTATTTTCTTTACATACTAATGCATATATGCCTTTCATATTTAATTCATTCAACATCTTTTTTTAACTAAATATTTATAATTTTTTTAATGAATAGCTGGATACGATTATTATGGAACCGAAATCATGTATTCGGGCAATAATGGCCGCATGCTTGAAGTTGACATATTTTTTGGTGTGATATATTATCAACGTTTAAGACACATGGTTGCCGATAAGTATCAAGTAAGTTTGTCATAATTCTGAAGAACAAAAAAAATATGTATATAATTTCCTTAGACCTATAAAACTATGGACTGGCGAAAAAAAACCATCCTGCAATCGGACTTATAATTCTGACAGAGAATTTTGCGCTGAATTATAATATGTATTTTTTCAAAACTTCTAGTTTTTTAGATAAACGAGGTTGAAGGTTGAAAAATGCCCGTTTTAACCTTTTTTGAGACTACATTGCCACCGCATTCTCGTAAATTAAAGTTTTATCTAGATGTTCTTAATTTTAATTTTTTGTTTTACCTCTATATTTAAATCTAATAGTGGGACGAATTTTGACAAGGGTAAGGGGTTCACGTAAATTATAGACCTATAATTTTTGAGTAAGCGTAAAGTCCGCCATCTTAGGGACATTTATTAATAAATTAGACTCTTTTCATTTTGCTGAAATTTAATTTTTACCATCAAAAATTTATACTAAGTTAATATCCCTTAAAAGTTCCAAGAAAAATTTATGTTAAGTATGGGCAAGGATAAATTAAAATTTTACTTACCTATATATATTATAAATTATTTTTTGTCATGACCCAGGTTCGAACCACTGGTCCGGTGGATAATCTGACGCATCAACCCTTGAAAGGTAGAAAGCGGGCGGGTGGTATAAGGTGTGGGGAGATGGAACGGGATGCCCTCATAGCTCATGGAGCTTCCTTTTTACTACAAGATCGTTTGCTACATTGTTCCGATGTTTGTTATGGTAAAATTAAAGAAAAATTTATATTTTGCATTGGTCAAATAAAAATTTGAGTTAATTTTATTTCAAATTATAGAAATCGACAAAAAAATTTAAAAACCGCTGTAAATTCTTTATCCCTCAAAAATGCCTTAAAATAATTGGCTCCTGCTTTTTTGGTTGCCAAAACTGCCAAATTCCATAAGATTTTTGAGGATCCATTTATAAGCATAGACTAGATAGACTGCTCATCAACGTACAGAATGTGTACTTTTTTCCACCATTTTAATGATAACATGGTAAAGTGGCAATTATATAGATATTAATAATTTACGTAAATTAAATAATCTTAAAAAGGTTAATAAAAAAATAATGAATAGGGTAGATATCAAAAACAGCGTTCTAAAATAAATATCATTTACACAATACAATAAAATTAAAAATGGAAAAACTGTGTTGAAAGTTTATTTAATAATATAGCGTCATTTATATTTTGTATAATATTAATTTATTGACGTTCGTTCAAATTTATAAACTAGTGAGGAAGGAAAATTGACTGTTATAGCTCAAAATGACATAGTTGAAATACACCAGTTGTTATTTTCAAAATGGAGGAAAATTTGTCACATTACCACGTGGAAGATATGACATGAGCAGTCTATCTAGTCTATGTTTATACTTTATAAACATCTAATATTTGTTACTAAACTCGTCTAATTTTTTTTACCCCTTTTCAGCCGAAGTATGTATCAAATGCAAAAGTCTATTGTCCCCCACGCACGTCAAAAGACAGGAGGACGAACTTTTAATTATGGGAGGAAGTGTTAATAAGAGAAATGGATCGAGTACTTTAACTGGTGGTGGAATTAAAAAATGCATGTTATGCGGTGGAGCATGTGTGACTGTCCGGATACCTTATGTCTTGAAATATTTACTTTACGAATTGTTGGCGTTAAATATCAAATTAGAACTCGATGTACGGTCCATTTGTTAAACGATTTGTTTGCTGGTTCTTTTTTTGAATAAAATGAGTTTTTTATTACATGAAATTACTTACGATAAATCTCATTAAAAAATGAATATGCTGATTGATGTGGGATTGTTTGGTAAAATTAGTTAATATACATGGCGATTTGGGAGTTTTCAGAATTATATAAACGAGGGGGTGAAGGTGAATCTTATGCCCCCTCCCTTCCTAAAACCAAAAAAAGGGAATTAATGAAAAAATTATCCTTTCAAAATTTTTGCCTTACTATAAAACGTGGCTAAGTACACTGTCCTTTGGAGGAACTCGTTTATTTTGCATTTTTATGGTGTTTATATCAAACAGATTCATTTAGTTTTTGAGAGGTTTTTAATAAAAACTCGGGCCTTCGGCCCTCGTGGGAAGGAGGGGAAGGGAAGGGGAAGGAGGGGAAGGGAAGGGGGGACGACTCATCTATACTCCGTATAAATATATCATATTTGCTATGCAATTTATGGGCGAGAAAGGTGGGAAGGGGCGAGAATGCCCTAGGGGGTATTAAATGCCTAATGATTAATTAATAATTTATACAAATTTTTCATTTAATTAAAAAAAATTGCCCTCTCCGTGATTCGAATTCGAACCCACATCAGTAAAGGTAGCCTTTGTAGGGGCACAGGGAACCATATAAGTAGAAGTATAGGCCTTAGTAGGGGAGGGCATAGAGTAATTATCGTTATTAACCAATTGAATTATTCATTACTAATTTTTTTTAGGGGAAAAGGTCATACTTTGGTTTTTTTAACTAATGGGTGTCAAAGGTTGTTAATATGAGAAAAGCGAAAATACCCTAAAGAAGAGGAAATTATAAAAATTAAATATAAAACGATATTCTTGATAAGTGATTATTTTTTTAATTTATAACTATAACGAGCTTATTAAATTAGAGGCAAACTTGAGATTTAAGTGTTTTAAATTAATTTTAACAATGCTTTGTTAATTGCTATTAAACTTAACATTTTTGGTTAGTTCGCCCATTTTATTTTATTATTCCTTTTAAATTATATATCCAACCCTCCTCCCTCAATTAATAACTTCTGTTCAATACATCTACCACCCCCCCCCCCTCCTATATTAATAATTAAAAATAATACGCGTAATATTAATTTTGGCTTTGATATTTAATAATGACTAGTTGTGCCCGGCCAAGCGTTGCTTTGGCGTAGTCCTTTATTAGCTAAATAATTACTATGAATTAATAAAACATTTATGAAAAATTTTGGGTCAATCGTTTATGATGTAAAAAAATATAGGAAAAGGCATAAAGGCCTGCAAAGTTACTTTTTTTCAACCCGAACCCGAAAGCGTTTTTAAATTTTCAACCCGATTCACCACTTGTTCCAGGATCCTCTCTTCCTTATTTTTAAAATAACATATGGATGTATGTATGTACGTATTGTGTCTAGTCACGTGCTTAGTAAGGCTTTTTTTAATACAATAAAATATTTAAAATATTAGGCATAAAAAATTATAAATAGAGAGTAATGAAAAGAAAATTGAATTATAATGGACTTGCGGCGTAGGGGAGACCGGGGCTATCGTGTCCATAAAATTTCAAAGAGGCCTGGACAAAACATATTAACCTATTTTCATAAACTTTTTTCAGAAAAATGTTCTTGTCAGCAGTGTTTATAAAGGGGAAAAAAATTATAGCAACACAGATAATAGATTTTTAGTAATAAGGTTTCAAAAAAAAGACAACTTGTATAAATTCGAAAAATGCCCGGGGCTATTCTTATCCCTAAGCGAGGCTATTTTATCCTTTGTATTATTTTGTATTTAAACTTAATAAACCTTTGATTAAAAGAAATTAAACTCCTAAATTAACAAAATTATGACCACACACATTGTTTAAAATGCTTTTTCTATTGTTACAATTTTGACATATAAAAAAATATCATTATTGCAACAAGATCCATGTGCTTTTGTAATGTTTTGTATTTAAACTTAATAAACCTTTGATTGAAAGATATTAAACTCCTAAATTAAAAAAATTATGACCACACACATTATTTAAAATGCTTTTTCTATTGTTTACAATTTTGACATATAAAAAATATCATTATTGCAACAAGATCCATGTGCTTTTGTAATGTTTTGTATTTAAACTTAATAAACTTTTGATTGAAAGATATTAAACTCCTAAATTAACAAAATTTTGACCACACACATTGTTTAAAATGCTTTTTCTATTGTTTACAATTTTGACATATAAAAAATATCTTTATTGCAACAAGTTCCATGTGCTTTTGTAATGTTTTGTATTTAAACTTAATAAACCTTTGATTGAAAGATATTAAACTACTAAAATAACAATATAACCAACACATATTGTTTAAAATATTTTTTTATTGTTTACAATTGTTACATATAAAAAAACATCATTGTTGCAGCAGGCTCCCACTTGCTTTTCACCCTTTTGGGCAATAACCTTATTAGGTTTTTGCACTGTTGTTAAACCTATTTATATCAAAAAAATAATAAATTTAGGTATCTGTTTCATCCATGTTGTAGATGTCACCAGGCAAATAGCTATATGAAGCTAATAAAGATGAATAATTATCAAAAAAAACAAGTGGTATTCTGTTCATTAAAACTTGTGGCCCTCAAAATGCTGGTTGGTTCTGGGGTCCTTAATGATATTTGAGGGCTTCTTTTAATAAAAGAGGTGAACCAATCAGCACCTGCTGATTCATATTCAGCCCATGAATTAGGCATTGATAAATCAAATTGTACTGCCATTTGATAAGCCAAATGCCTAACCTTAACAAAATTGAGCATAAAAATTGATATAATACTTGTTTGGAGGTCAAGCCTGAATAAAGCTTTGCCCCCTTTATAAGGTATGATGCTAATTTTTAAATGAATGAATCAATTAGAGATAATTATAGCCCCGCTCTCAATAGCCCCATGACTAAAAAAATTTTTTGCGAGTTGTTTTAAGATAGTCATCTTCAACAAAATAATTTATTCCGAGTAGATTTTTATAGAAAAATTCATACGTTTTTACCTAAAATTAGTTTCGAGCTTAGAGATTAAATAGTTTTAAAGTTATTAGCAAAATAGAAAAATTAGAAAAAGGAGCTTTTAGCCCCGAAAAACCTTATTTTCTTTCTAACTTTTTCCCTATATAATTTTTTCCAAAAATTTTTTAAGTCTGAAATGCGCCTTTATAAAGTACATTTTGTATATAAATTTGACTGGGTACAAATTAATAACATGGAAATTATTTGAGAAGATAAGTATAGCCCCGAGCTACGTATAGCCCCGGTCTCCTAACAAGTAGCGACATGCAATAGCTCGGCTATTGCCTGTTACGACCGCGCATTTAAAAATGTCACAGGTATCATAATGATATCTCGAATAATTTACAGGTGCTAAATTAAAACTTTTTTAACCACATTTTGGCCAATGGTCATTTTTTTCCATTGGTCAGCAGCCAGCGGACAGTCTATAAATACATAAGAGTCAAAAAAAACGAAAAAAAAATTTCTAATCACATTTTGGCCAATGGTCATTTTTTTCCATTGGTCAGCAGCCAGGACACGGTAAAAGTGGATATAAATTCATAAGAGTCAAAAAAAAAAAACAAAAAAATAATTTTCGAATCACATTTTGGCCAATAGTCATTTTTTTCCATTGGTTAGCAGTCAGGACACGGTAAAAGTGGATATAAATTCATAGGAGTCAAAAAAACGAAAAAAAAATTTTTGAATCACATTTTGGCCAATGGTCATTTTTTTCCATTGGTCAGCAGCCAACGGACGGCCAAAAAGCCATATTATCAATGGTATTAACAAGAACAATCATAATAGTCAAAAAAACGAAAAAAATAATTGCGATTCCCATTTTGGCCAATGGTCATTTTTTCCCATTGGTCAGCAGCCAACGGACGGCCAAAAAGCCATATTATCAATGGTATTAACAAGAACAATCATAATAGTAAAAAAAACGAAAAAAATAATTGCGATTCACATTTTGGCCAATGGTCATTTTTTTCCATTGGTCAGCAGCCAACGGACGGCCAAAAAGTCTTATTATCAACGGTATTAACAAGAACAATATATAAATTTAAACAAAAAAATAAAAAATAAAATTTGGCCTCTCCGAGATTCGAACACATCAAGAGAGGCATAGGCTTTTGTGGGGGGGGCATAGGGACCCATATCAGTAGAGGCACAGGCTCTACTAGGGGAGGGCATAGGGTAATTGTCAATGTTAGTCAAAAAAAACGAAAAAAATAATTTTCGAATCATACTTTGGCCAGTGGTCATTTCATTCCATTGGTCAGCAGGCAACGGACGGCCAAAAAGTCATTAGCAATGGTAGTAACAGGAACAATCATAATAGTCAAAAAAAAACGAAAAAAAAACTTGGATTCATATTTTGGCCAATGGTCATTTTTTTCATTGGTCAGCACCCAACGGACGGCCAAAAAGTCTTATTATCAATGGTAGTAACAAGAACAATCATAAGAGTCAAAAAAAACTCCGGGATTCGAACCCAAAAACTAGTTAAATTAACAAAAATTAAGAGTAAAGAACGAGACAAGACATTCTGTGCAAGACAAGAGACATCAAGACATTCGGTGCAAGACAAGACATTCGGTGCAAGACAAGACAAGACACCGAACAGCGTTACAAACAAAATGGAAAGCGAGCCCATAAATTGCATAGCATTTAATTAAATAGGGACACAGGGACCCATATCAGTAGATGCATAGGCCCTTGTAGTGGAGGGCATAGGGTAATTATCAATGTTAACCTATACAAAAACGAAAAAAAAAATTCGATTTATTTGGCCAATGGTCATTTTTTTCAATGGTCAGTAGCCTGCGGACGGTCAAAAAGTCATATTATCAATGGTATTAACAAGAACAAAATATTAATTTAATTAAATATATGCATTGGAAGGTAAACGGACGGACATCAACGGACAACCAAAAACGAGCCCATAAATTGCATAGCAATTAAAATATGTATTAAAACAAATAATGAGTTCATTTACATAACAGGCCTTCTTTCAAAAAAATTGATATAGAACGGCTTTTTTATTAATAAAATCAAAATCTATATATTTTTGATCCAAATATCTTTTTAAATAATAAAAAGTAAATAATTCAAAAGGTTATTTATTAGTTGTTTAATAAATTTTATTTTATCTTTATTTGTCATACGAATTATTCTTTTAGATTAAAAATAGCAAACACTTTCATTATAAAATAAACTTCAACTGTAAAATTTGATAAAAAATTGTCAAGCATGTCTTGGGTTAGGCCAAAAATTAATTTGGGTTCAGGATATCGGGTTCAAGCCGATGTAAATATATTTTTCAGGACTCTAATTTTTAGTAACGCCTCTAACATATACATAACCAGGCCAGGAGTGTTAAAAATATTTGTGTGTCGTTAGAGAGGAGTAAGATGCTATAATCCTTTAATATTTTCTATCAATTTATCCATATTGTTGTGCGTTTAGAGGGTAGGCAGCCAAGGCTTCTTTATTTCTAATTAAAATTTACATTATGTATGTCTATCATCATAATTTCATGCTTTAAATCCAAGAGAATTGTTTCACTACCTTCCCTAAAAATCCTAAATGTAGTGTAGTAACCAATATTATTTAATTGATTGTTCGCGGCATATTACTTCTTTAATAGACTCATTTATATTACCTTATATAACTCGCGGCAAACTACTTCCCTACGTTAATTGACCTATCACATATAGCTCGCGGATTCACCACTTAATGTTAATTGACTTAATGTATTATTTCGATTAGCTCGCGATTATTAATTGTTATGCAATTTATGGGCTCGCTTTTTGTTGTCCGTCCGTTGTCCGTCCTCCAGCGTTCTGACTCCGTCTTCCAACTTTCTGCCTTGCTGGTTCAATACCCGGAGAGGACAATTTTTTTTAAATTAAATTAATTTTTGTTCTTGTTAATACCATTGATGTTATGACTTTTTGACTGTCCGCTGGCTACTGACCAATGAAAAAAATGACCATTGGCCAAATTGTGATTCGAAATTTTTTTTTTCGTTTTTAAATTGTATATTAGGTTAACATTGATAATTAACCTCTGCCCTCCCCTACAAGGGCCTATGCCTCTAGTGGTATGGGTCCCTGTGCCCCCCCCCTACAAAAGCCTATGCCTCAATTAATGTGGGTTCGAATCCTGGCGAGAGCTAATTCTTAATTGCTGGTTCGATACCTGGAGAGGGCAAAATTTTTATTTTTTTTAAATGAAATTAATATATTTTTCCTGTTAATACCATTGATAATATGACTTTTTGGTCGTCCGCTGGCTACTGACCAATGAAAAAAATGACCATTGGCCAAATTGTGATTCGAATTTTTTTTTTCGTTTTTGAATTGGTATATTAGGTTAACATTGATAATTACCCTATGCCCCCCCCCTACAAAAGCCTGCCACTACTGATGTGGGTTCGAATCCCGGCGAGGGCACATTCTTAATTGCTGGTTCGATACCCGGAGAGGGCAAAATTTTTATTATTTTTTAAATTAAATTAATATATTTCTTGTTAATACCATTGATAATATGACTTTTTAACCGTGTCCTGGCTACTGACCAATGAAAAAAATGACCATTGGCCAAATTGTGATTCGAAATTTTTTTCCGTTTCTTATGTATTTATTTCCTTTTTGACCGTGTCCTGGCTGCTGACCAATGAAAAAAATGACCATTGGCTAAGGTGTGAATCGAATTTTTTTTAGTTCTCTTATGTATTTATATCCTTTTTGATCGTGTTATGGCTAATGACCAATGAAAAAATGACCATTTACCAAAATATAAATCGAAATTTGTTTTTCGTCGCTTATGTATTTATATCCTTTTTGACCGTGTCCTGGCTATTGACAAATGGAATAAATGACCACTGGTTAAAGTATAATTTTTTAAGAGTTTGACATTTTCCAATATATAATCATCATATCATTTATTTTTATTTAATAACTTAGAATCTTTTAGGTCAAAAGTTGTTTTATATAAAAATATAAGTTACCGAAATAAAATGACTCCAAACCTACCATTTTATGTGAAAAGATTGTTGTTAAAATTCATCAATAAATTAACAATATAAATAAATATAAATAATACTCATTAAGTATTAATTATTATAACAAGCAATTTAAATGGCCCTATGATTAGTAGGAAGCTTGATTCGCGGCAAAAAAACAAAATTTATTACACCTATAATTTTACCGGTTGAATATAACCATAGTCTAAACTCTATAGAAAGACAATATCACCTAAACTCAGGTCTAAGGCAAATATTCGAAATTTGGACAAATACTCTAAGATATTTTTGTTAAGTTATTGAAAAATTCATATTTTACACTACACCTATTAACTTTAATGATTTTTTGAAATATGTCATGGGTCACCCTTCAAACCAACGAGAAAATTATCTTGTCAAATTCTTTTAAGTTCATCCCGCCTTAACATAAGAAGCTATAAAATAAAACTCGGGCCTTCGGCCCTCGTGGGAAGGGGGAGGGAGGAAGGGAAGGGGGGACGACTCATCTATACTCCGTATAGAAGTAGCATATTTGCTATGCAATTTATGGGCGAGAAAGGTGGGAAGGGGCGAGAATGCCTATAGGGGGGATTAATTCAAAATAATTGGACTGACGGGCATAGGGTAAATATCAATGTTTACTAATTTCAAAGCGAAAAAAAGAATAAAAATTGGTTAGTAGTCAGGACACGGTTAAAAAGTCATATTATCGAGGGTATTAACAAGAACAATATATTAATTTAATTTAAAAAATAAATAAAAATTTTGCCCTCTCCGGGATTCGAACCCACATAAGTAGTGGCCTAGGCTTTTGTAGGGGCACAGGGACCCATATCAGTAGAGGCGTAGGCCCTTGTAGGAAAGGGCATAGGGTAATTATCAATGTTAACCAATTCAAAATCGAAAAAAAAATTTCGATTTATTTGGCCAATGGTCATTTGTTTCATTGGTCAGTAGCCTACGGACGATCAAAAAGTCATATTATCCATGGTATTTACAAGAACAGTATATTAATTTAATTTATAAAAAATAAAAAAAATTTGTCCTCTCCTGGGATTGAACACGAACCTCCAGGTCACAAAGCTTACGCCAATAACTTGAAGGGTAACGGACAACCAAAAACGAGCCCATAAATTGCATAGCAATTAATATTAATTTAAAGAAGATACGCATAAAAATATCCAGTATGGTGGGTGAGATTACGTTTGTTTTAATAAATAAAAAATTTGCGTATATACACACAGTAAGTAAGACTGGTAAAAAAATAAACAACCTATTAAAGTTGTTTTAAGCTAATTTTATAGTAAATGGTCAAAATACTTTCCTAAAACTAGATTTGATTTCATATTTATAGGCAAATTGAGGTCTATTAACACCTAATTCAAACTATCATTACTGGTTGACATTGTATTCGTGATGATGTAATCAATATTCAAAGAGGCATTATGCTAATAGGGCTGATAGTAATTACACTTTGATAGCAAGATCAATATTCAAAGAGGCATTATGCTAATAGGGCTGATAGTAATTACACTTTGATAGCAAGTCATGTCTTGCCTTGTGTGGTGCTATGTTTAAAACCCGACCCCGCCCGAAAAATCGATAACGAGAGAGAGATGATGAGGGTAGGAGACACGCGTATGTATTACTATTCTAACACAGCGAGGGAGATAGAGATGAGGGGTGGGGCACCTCTTATGCATTAATTTAAAAAATCGAAATACTAACACATCTCTCTCTCCCATCTCCTCCACTCCCGCCCCCTAAAACCCCCCCCCCCGCGCTTATAATACTAGGGTAATAAACTTTAGTTTAACCTTGGCATATAAAAACATAAATTGCATAGCAATTAATACTTATAAAGAGTATAGTGAAATGCAGTAAATTTAATTCCAATCATATATTTTTAAACATAGCAAATACAAAACGACGGAATTTTCTATGCATTTATAAACATCTAAAAATATGATTTGCCCATATCAGTAGCTAGCATGAAGAAGCTGCATTTTTCAATTTATGATATATTCATCCCTTATCAATTAATGATCTCAAGATATAAATGAAATTTTATGTTATTTAAATAGATAATGAAATGAAAAATAGAAAATCAATATATTATAGATAATTTAACAAATATAAATTATTATAAAAAATAAAGGGGAGGGGGGGGGGCTAATTCAGCAATTGACGTTTATTGATCATCAAATAAATAACTAATTAGTAAAATATTCAAGAATTTGTTTCAGTATTTTATAATGATTTTGGAAGGAGCATTTTAAAATTTTATCCTTTACTTAAAAACAATTTGGACAATGGTCATTTTAATTATTGGTCAGTAGCCTGCGGACGGTCAAAAAGTCATATTATCAATGTTTCAGTATACGGTCAAAATTATTGGGGTTTAACAAACTATATAAATAAAATTTAAAGTAATAGCTCTTACAGAATCCTAAAATTCCTTTTAGTTTAAAAAAAGAACTAAATTCTGAAACTACCGGCCCGATTCGCTCGAAACTTTACCCGTAGGTTCCCAGGGCGGCCATAAAATAGCTTTTTCAGATTCCTAAAATACCCTTTTGTTTTAAAAATATCGGACATTTAACGGCCAGTTTCAGAAAATTCGATTTATTTGGCCAATGGTCATTTTTTTCATTGGTGAGTAGCCAGCGGACGGGCAAAAAGTCATATTATCAATGGTATTAACAAGAACAAAATATTAATTTAAATTAAAAAAAAATAAAAAAATTTCGTCCTCTCCTGGGTTTGAACACGAGTCTACAGGACACAAGCCGTGGGCTATACCCACTCACACCTTTGGTATTAAAATGGTAGAAGTTTTTATGTTATTTATATAGATAATGTAGACGGACGACGGACGGACAACAAAAAACGAGCCCATAAATTGCATAAACAAAATTTTTTTACTTTTGCCTAATGGAAAAATACACATATGGTTTAAATTTTGATTTAATATCATTATTATTTTAAAAAATAATTAGAAAGATACTATAATACAATTTGGCGAATGGTCATTTTTTTCATTGATCAGTAGCCAGGACACGGTCAAAAAGAATGTAAATACATAAGAGACGATTAAAAAACGAGAAAAAAATTTCAAATCACAATTTGGCCAATGGTCACTTTTTTCCATTGGTCAGTAACAATAGACGGTCTATAAATACATATGAGTCAAAAAAAACGAAAAAAAAATTTTTCATTCACACTTTGGCCACTGGTGATTTTTTCCATTGGTCAGCAGCTAACGGACGGCCAAAAAGTCACATCAATGGTATTAACAAGAACAATATATTAATTTGAAAAAAAAACGAAAAAAAAATTTTAATCCACACTTTGGCCAATGGTGATTTTTTCCATTGGTCAGTAGCCAGCGGACGGTCAAAAAGTCATATAATCAATAGTATTAACAAAAACAATATATTAATTTAATTTAAAAAAAATAAAAAATTTGCCCTCTCCGGGATTCGAACCCACATAACTAGAGGCCTAGGCTTTTGTAGGGGCACAGGGACCCATATCAGTAGGGGCATAGGCATTTGTAGGGGAGGGCACAGGGTAATTAGCAATGTTATCCAATTCAAAAACGAAAAAAAAAATTCGATTTATACTTTGGCCAATGGTCATTTTTTCATTGGTCAGTAGCCAGAACACTGTCAAAAAGTCATATTATCAATGGTATTAACAAGAACAATATATTAATTTAATTTAAAAAAATAGAAATTTAGCCCTCAACGGGATTCGAACCCACATTAGTAAAGGCATAGCCTTTTGTAGGGGCACAGGGACCCACATTAGTAAAGGCATAGGCTTTTGTAGGGGCATAGGGACCCATATTAGTAGAGAACCTAATATACCCAATTCAAAGACGAAAAATTAAAATTTCGATTTATACTTTGGCCAATGGTCATTTTTTTCATTGATCAGTAGCCAGCGGACGACCAAAAGGCCATATTATCAATGGTATTAACAAGAACAATATATTTTAATTTAAAAAATAAATAAAAATTTTGCCCTCTCCGTGATTCGAACCCATATCAGCAGAGGCATAAGCCTTAGTAGGGGCACAGAAACCCATATCAGTAGAGGCATAGGCCCTTGTAGTAAAGGGTATAGGGTAATTATTAATGTTAAATTAATATACCCTTCAAAACGAAAAAAAAATTTTTTTGATTTATTTGGCCAATGGTCATTTATTTATTGGTCAGTAGCCAGCGGACGGTCAAAAAGTCATATTATCAATGGTATTATCAAGAACAAAATATTAATTTAATTTAACCAGGTCACAAAGCTGGCGCCAATAACTTGGAGGGTAACGGACGGACAACGGACGGACGGACGTACAACAAAAAACTAGCCCATAAATTGCGTAGCAATTAAAAGCACTTTTTCTTTCATCCATCTCTTTCTACCGATCACTGTGTTGCTGTCTCATCCTAGATATACGTCGCACATTTTAATCTAACCTATTTATCGATTTTTTAATTTACTCAAGTTTTATTTTAGGATTTGGTATCTGAATTGCTGGTTCGATACCAGGAGAGGACAAATTTTTTTTAAAATTAAATTAATATATTGTTCTTGTTAATACCATTGATAACATGACTTTTTGGCCGTCCGCTGGCTACTCACAAATAAAAAAATGACCATAAGCCAAATTGTAATTCGAAATTTTTTTTTCGTTTTTGAATTGGTATATTAGGTTAACATTGATAATTACCCTATGCCCTCCCGTAGAAGGGCCTATGCCTCTACTTATATGGGTCCCTCCCCCCCCCCCCTCCTACAAAAGCCTATGCCTTTACTGATGTGGGTTTAAATCCCGGCCAGGGTAAATTCTTAATTGCTGGTTCGATACCCAGAGGGACGAATTTTTTTGTTATTTTTTAATTGCTATGCAATTTATGGGCTCGTTTTTGGTTGTCCGTTGTCCGTTGATGTCCGTCCGTTTACCCTCCAATGTATATATTTAATTAAATTAATATTTTGTTCTTGTTACTACCAATGATAATATGACTTTTTGACCGTCCGCAGGCTACTGACCATTGAAAAAAATGACCATTGGCCAAATAAATCGAAATTTTTTTCGTTTTTGAATAGGTTAACATTGATAATTACCCTATGCCCTCCACTACAAGGGCCTATGCATCTACTGATATGGGTCCCTGTGCCCCTATTTAAATTAAATTAATATTTTGTTCTTGTTAATATCATTGATAATATGACTTTTTGACCGTCCGCTGGCTATTGACCAATGAAAAAAATGACCATTGGCCAAATAAATCGAATTATTTTATGAAACTGCCCGGGAAATGTCAGATATTTTTAAAACGAAAAGGTATTTTAAGAATTTGAAAAAGCTATTTTACCCTCTGGCCGCCCTGAGCACCTACGGGTAAAGTTACGAGCGAATCGGGCCGGTAGTTTCAGAATTTAGCACTTTTTTAAACTAAAAGGAATTTTAGGATCCTGCATGAGCTATTACTTTAAATTTTATTTATTTAATTTAAATAGTTTGTTAAACCCCAATAATTTTGACTGTATACTGTAACATTGATAATATGACTTTTTGACCGTCCGCTGGCTACTGACCATTGAAAAAATGACCATTGGCCAAATAAATCGAAATTTTTTTTTCGTTTTCGTATAGGTTAACATTGATAATTACCTTATATCCTTTCCTACAAAAGCCTATGCCTCTACTGATATGGGTCCCTGTGCCCCTACAAAAGTTTTAATTGCTATGCAATTTATGGGCTCACTTTCCATTTTGTTTGTCCGCCTATTCGGCGTGCTACACCGCATGTCTTGGGCTACACCGAATGTCTTGTCACGCACCGAATGTCTTGTTTTGTTTACTTTTAATTTTTGTTAATTTAACTAGTTTTTGGGTTCGAATACCGGAGTTTTTTTTTGACTCTTATGATTGTTCTTGTTAATACCGTTGATAATAAGATTTTTTGGCCGTCCGTTGGCTGCTGACCAATGGAAAAAATGACAATTGGCCAAAATGTTAATCGCAATTATTTTTTTCGTTTTTTTTTGACTATTATGATTGTTCTTGTTAATACCATTAATAATATGGCTTTTAGGCCGTCCGTTGGCTGCTGACCAATGGAAAAAAATGACCATTGGCCAAAATGGGAATCGCAATTATTTTTTTCGTTTTTTTTGACTATTATGATTGTTCTTGTTAATACCATTGATAATATGGCTTTTAGGCCGTCCGTTGGCTGCTGACCAAAGGAAAAAAATGACCATTGGCTAAAATGTGATTCAAAAATTTTTTTTTCGTTTTTTTTTGACTCTTATGAATTTATATTTACTTTTACTGTGTCCTGACTGCTGACCAATGGAAAAAAATGACCATTGGCCAAAATGTAATTCGAAAATTTTTTTTTCGTTTTTTTTTGACTCTTATGAATTTATATTTAATTATACAGTGTCCTGGCTGCTGACCAATGCAAAAAAATGACCTTTGGCCAAAATGTGATTCGAAAATATTTTTTCGTTTTTTTTGACTCTTGTGAATTTATATCCACTTTTACCGTGTCCTGGCTGCTGAACAATGCAAAAAAATGACCTTTGGTAAAAATGAATTTCAAAAATTTTTTGGCCAAATTTTATATATAACCTAAAAATTTATTATAGATGGTTTAACAGACAGCCAACTATGTAATATATTTTTAACCTTATAAATGCATATATATTTTTTTATTGGTTTAATATATTTCATTTAATTAGATTGTGATTTCATAGAAAACCTAAAAAATAATAGTTAAAAAAATATAGGTATTAGATTCTAATTTACGATACAATATATTAATAGAAACTAACACAAAATTTGACCCGAAACCCGATCAATTTTCTATTAATTATGCTTTAATTTAACTTATCATTTTATATTCTTTTAAATTAAATCTTTCTATAGAAAGTGGGATAATTATTCTATGGAAGAGTTTTCTAAAAATTTAAAAATCAATAATCCTCCATCTATAGATGATTCTATTCCTAACATTTAAATAGCTTAATTTGAAGATAGTTATATTATTTTTCAATTTTTAACTTGCTATTTATTTATTTGAAGGGAGAGAAGGGCTGAAAAAATTTAAGACACTAAGATACCTTATAAACTTTAAAAATTTAACAATCAGGTCTCCAATCTATTTAATTTAGCCAAAAAAAACTATTTCAATTTCCACACTCTCAATTTAACTTTATTTTTTCAAAATATTAGTGCTAAATAGATTGAGATTGAGTATTATTTATTAAAATTACTGAGCATTTTTGATTTTTAATGAGCATCTAAATAACATCCACTTTGTAATATAAATATGCTTTAAAAGGTCTATTTGCAAGGATAAAATATCTAATTCGACTTTTCAACTTATGCAATATCATGCATAGCTTCCAAAAATAGCGATTTCTCCCTCGCTGTGTTAGAATAGTAATACTTACATACGCGTGTCTCCTCCCCACATCATCTCTCTCTCTCGTTATCGATTTTTTAGGCGGGGCCGGGTTTTAATTGCTATGTTAAATTAATGCATAAGAGGTGCCCCACCCCTCATCTCTATCTCCCTCTTTTCCCCCATAGTAAAATTAGTATTATTTTTAATTTATTAATATAGGAGTGGGGGGGGGGGGGTGGTAGATGTATTGAACAGAAGTTATTAATTGAGGGAGGAGGGCTGGAAATATTTTATTTGTTA
The DNA here is from genome assembly GCA_964036665.1 of Gordius sp. MW1. Classification (NCBI taxonomy): domain Eukaryota; kingdom Metazoa; phylum Nematomorpha; class Gordioida; order Gordea; family Gordiidae; genus Gordius; species Gordius sp. MW1. Next base: position 34,681,277 of record OZ038526.1, on the reverse strand, counting down.
AAGGGGTCAAATTTCAAAATGCTTCTCCCAAAATCCATATAAATTATGAAACAAATTCTTGAATTTTTCGCTAATTAGTTATTAATTTGATGATCAAAAAAAACCGATTGCTGAAGTTTTTAATGGCTATATACCCTAACTAATTTTTTGTTTCTTTGCTTAATAAACTTGATTTTTCTTTTCATGGGAAAGGCACAAATTAAACTATTAACTATAGAAGATTGACAAACTCAATAGGCGAATTAGAAGGGCGGTCTAAAAAGTATTAATTGAGTTGCAGCCATACTAAAGATGCAGCTATGGGCAGGCACTAGTTCCAAGAATCTACTTTTTGAGGCATTTATCACCTCCATTTTGATTACCCCATGTTACAAACCCAATTCGAATATTTGTTAGTTTTAACAAATACCTTAGCATTACAAATATTGCAAATAAATTAATGAGATAGAACGCTATCCTTTTGGCAGGCCGATTTGTATTTTTAATTGCTATGCAATTTATGGGCTCGTTTTTGGTTGTCCGTTGATGTCTGTCCGTTGTCCGTTGATGTCCGTCCGTTTACCCTCCAATGTATATATTTAATTAAATTAATATTTTGTTCTTGTTAATACCAATGATAATATGACTTTTTGACCGTCCGCAGGCTACTGACCATTGAAAAAAATGACCATTGGCCAAATAAATCGAAATTTTTTTTCGTTTTTGAATAGGTTAACATTGATAATTACCCTATGCCCTCCACTACAAGGGCCTATGCATCTACTGATATGGGTCCCTGTGCCCCTATTTAAATTAAATTAATATTTTGTTCTTGTTAATATCATTGATAATGACTTTTTGACCGTCCGCTGGCTATTGACCAATGAAAAAATGACCATTGGCCAAAAAATCGAATTTTTTTATGAAACTGCCCGGGAAATGTCCGATATTTTTAAAACTAAAAGGTATTTTAGGAATTTGAAAAAGCTATTTTACCCCTGGCCGCCCTGGGCACCTACGGGTAAAGTTTCGAGCGAATCGGGCCGGTAGTTTCAGAATTTAGTCCTTTTTTAAACTAAAGGGAATTTTAGCATCCTGCAAGAGCTATTACTTTAAATTTTATTTATTTAATTTAAATAGTTTGTTAAACCCCAATAATTTTCACTGTATATTGTAACATTGATAATATGACTTTTTAACCGTCCACTGGCTACTGACCATTGAAAAAAATGACTATTGGCCAAATAAATCGAAATTTTTTTTCGTTTTCGAATAGGTTAACATTGATAATTACCCTATATCCTTTCCTACAAAAGCCTATGCCTCTACTGATATGGGTCCCTGTGCCCCTACAAAAGTTTTAATTGCTATGCAATTTATGGGCTCACTATCCATTTTGTTTGTCCGCCTATTCGGCGTGCTACACCGCATGTCTTGTGCTACACCGAATGTCTTGTCACGCACCGAATGTCTTGTTTTGTTTACTTTTAATTTTTGTTAATTTAACTACTTTTTGGGTTCAAATACCGGAGTTTTTTTTGACTCTTATGATTGTTCTTGTTAATACCGTTGATAATAAGATTTTTTGGCCGTCCGTTGGCTGCTGACCAATGGAAAAAATGACCATTTTCGTTTTTTTTGACTATTATGATTGTTCTTGTTAATACCATTGATAATATGGCTTTTAGGCCGTCCGTTGGCTGCTGACCAATGGAAAAAATGACCATTGGCCAAAATGGGAATCGCAATTATTTTTTTCGTTTTTTTGACTATTATGATTGTTCTTGTTAATACCATTGATAATATGGCTTTTAGGCCGTCCGTTGGCTGCTGACCAAAGGAAAAAATGACCATTGGCTAAAATGTGATTCAAAAATTTTTTTTTCGTTTTTTTTTTGACTCTTATGAATTTATATCCACTTTTACCGTGTCCTGACTGCTGACCAATGGAAAAAAATGACCATTGGCCAAAATGTAATTCGAAAATTATTTTTTCGTTTTTTTTTGACTCTTATAAATTTATATCCAATTTTACAGTGTCCTGGCTGCTGACCAATGGAAAAAAATGACCATTGGTTAAAATGTGATTCGAAAATATTTTTTCGTTTTTTTTTGACTCTTATGAATTTATATCCACTTTTAACGTGTCCTGGCTGCTGACCAATGCAAAAAAATGACCTTTGGCCAAAATGTGATTCGAAAATATTTTTTCGTTTTTTTTGACTCTTATGAATTTATATCCACTTTTACCGTGTCCTGGCTGCTGAACAATGCAAAAAAATGACCTTTGGTCAAAATGAACATCAAAAATTTTTTGGCCAAATTTTATATATAACCTAAAAATTTATTATAGATGGTTTAACAGACAGCCAACTATGTAATATATTTTTAACCTTATAAATGCATATATATTTTTTTATTGGTTTAATATATTTCATTTAATTAGATTGTGATTTCATAGAAAACCTAAAAAATAATAGTTAAAAAAATATAGGTATTAGATTCTAATTTACGATACAATATATTATTAGAAACTAACACAAAATTTGACCCGAAACCCGATCAATTTTCTATTAATTATGCTTTAATTTAACTTATCATTTTATATTCTTTTAAATTAAATCTTTCTATAGAAAGTGGGATAATTATTCTATGGAAGAGTTTTCTAAAAATTTAAAAATCAATAATCCTCCATCTATAGATGATTCTATTCCTAACATTTAAATAGCTTAATTTGAAGATAGTTATATTATTTTTCAACTTTTAACTTGCTATTTATTTATTTGAAGGGAGAGAAGGGCTTAAAGGGAAAAAATTTAAGACACTAAGATACCTTATAAACTTTAAAAATTTAACAATCAGGTCTCCAATCTATTTAATTTAGCCAAAAAAAACTATTTCAATTTCCACACTCTCAATTTAACTTTATTTTTTCAAAATATTAGTGCTAAATAGATTGAGATTGAGTATTATTTATTAAAATTACTGAGCATTTTTGATTTTTTAATGAGCATCTAAATAACATCAACTTTGTAATATAAATATGCTTTAAAAGGTCTATTTGCAAGGATAAAATATCTAATTCGACTTTTCAACTTATGCAATATCATGCATAGCTTCCAAAAATAGCGATTTCTCCCTCGCTGTGTTAGAATAGTAATACATACGCATGTCTCCTCCCCACATCATCTCTCTATCTCGTTATCGATTTTTTAGGCGGGGCCGGGTTTTAATTGCTATGTTAAATTAATGCATAAGAGGTGCCCCACCCCTTATCTCTATCTCCCTCTTTTCCCCCATAGTAAAATTAGTATTATTTTTAATTTATTGATATAGGAGTGGGGGGGGGGGGGGTGTGGTAGATGTATTGAACAGAAGTTATTAATTGAGGGAGGAGGGCTGGAAATATTTTATTTGTTAAAGGGGTCAAATTTCAAAATGCTTCTCCCAAAATCCATATAAAATATGAAACAAATTCTTGAATTTTTTGCTAATTAGTTATTAATTTGATGATCAAAAAAAACCGATTGCTGAAGTTTTTAATGGCTATATACCCTAACTAATTTTTTGTTTCTTTGCTTAATAAACTTGATTTTTCCTTTCATGGGAAAGGCACAAATTAAACTATTAACTATAGAATATTGACAAACTCAATAGGCGAATTAGAAAGGCGGCCTAAAAAGTATTAATTGAGTTGCAGCCATACTAAAGATGCAGCTATGGGCAGGCACTAGTTCCAAGAATCTACTTTTTGAGGCATTTATCACCTTCCATTTTGATTACCCCATGTTACAAACCCAATTCGAATATTTGTTAGTTTTAACAAATACCTTGGCATTACAAATATTGCAAATAAATTAATGAGATAGAACGCTATCCTTTTGGCAGGCCGATTTGTATTTTTAATTGCTATGCAATTTATGGGCTCGTTTTTGGTTGTCCGTTGATGTCTGTCCGTTGTCCGTTGATGTCCGTCCGTTTACCCTCCAATGTATATATTTAATTAAATTAATATTTTGTTCTTGTTAATACCAATGATAATATGACTTTTTGACCGTCCGCAGGCTACTGACCATTGAAAAAAATGACCATTGGCCAAATAAATCGAAATTTTTTTTCGTTTTTGAATAGGTTAACATTGATAATTACCCTATGCCCTCCACTACAAGGGCCTATGCATCTACTGATATGGGTCCCTGTGCCCCTATTTAAATTAAATTAATATTTTGTTCTTGTTAATATCATTGATAATATGACTTTTTGACCGTCCGCTGGCTATTGACCAATGAAAAAAATGACCATTGGCCAAAAAATCGAATTTTTTTATGAAACTGCCCGGGAAATGTCCGATATTTTTAAAACTAAAAGGTATTTTAGGAATTTGAAAAAGCTATTGTACCCATGGCCGCCCTGGTCACCTACGGGTAAAGTTTCGAGCGAATCGGGCCGGTAGTTTCAGAATTTAGTCCTTTTTTAAACTAAAGGGAATTTTAGCATCCTGCAAGAGCTATTACTTTAAATTTTATTTATTTAATTTAAATAGTTTATTAAACCCCAATAATTTTGACTGTATACTGTAACATTGATAATATGACTTTTTGACCGTCCACTGGCTACTGACCATTGAAAAAAATGACTATTGGCCAAATAAATCGAAATTTTTTTTTCGTTTTCGAATAGGTTAACATTGATAATTACCCTATATCCTTTCCTACAAAAGCCTATGCCTCTACTGATATGGGTCCCTGTGCCCCTACAAAAGTTTTAATTGCTATGCAATTTATGGGCTCACTTTCCATTTTGTTTGTCCGCCTATTCGGCGTGCTACACCGCATGTCTTGTGCTACACCGAATGTCTTGTCACGCACCGAATGTCTTGTTTTGTTTACTTTTAATTTTTGTTAATTTAACTAGTTTTTGGGTTCGAATACCGGAGTTTTTTTTGACTCTTATGATTGTTCTTGTTAATACCGTTGATAATAAGATTTTTTGGCCGTCCGTTGGCTGCTGACCAATGGAAAAAATGACCATTTTCGTTTTTTTTGACTATTATGATTGTTCTTGTTAATACCATTGATAATATGGCTTTTAGGCCGTCCGTTGGCTGCTGACCAATGGAAAAAAATGACCATTGGCCAAAATGGGAATCGCAATTATTTTTTTCGTTTTTTTGACTATTATGATTGTTCTTGTTAATACCATTGATAATATGGCTTTTAGGCCGTCCGTTGGCTGCTGACCAAAGGAAAAAATGACCATTGGCTAAAATGTAATTCAAAAATTTTTTTCGTTTTTTTTGACTCTTATGAATTTATATCCACTTTTACCGTGTCCTGACTGCTGACCAATGGAAAAAAATGACCATTAGCCAAAATGTAATTCGAAAATTTTTTTTTCGTTTTTTTTGACTCTTATGAATTTATATCCAATTTTACCGTGTCCTGGCTGCTGACCAATGGAAAAAAATGACCATTGGCCAAAATGTGACGAAAATTTTTTTTCGTTTTTATTGACTCTTATGAATTTATATCTACTTTTACCGGGTCCTGGCTGCTGACCAATGCAAAAAAATAACCTTTGGCCAAAATGAACATCAAAAATTTTTTGGCCAAATTTTATATATAACCTAAAAATTTATTATAGATGGTTTAAAAGACAGCCAACTATGTAATATATTTTTAACCTTATAAATGCATATATATTTTTTTATTGGTTTAATATATTTCATTTAATTAGATTGTGATTTCTTAGAAAACCTAAAAAGTAATAGTTAAAAAAATATAGGTATTAGATTCTACTTTACGATACAATATATTGATAGAAACTAACACAAAATTTGACCCGAAACCCGATCAATTTTCTATTAATTATGCTTTAATTTAACTTATCATTTTATATTCTTTTAAATTAAATCTTTCTATAGAAAGTGGGATAATTATTCTATGGAAGAGTTTTCTAAAAATTTAAAAATCAATAATCCTCCATCTATAGATGATTCTATTCCTAATATTTAAATAGCTTAATTTGAAGATAGTTATATTATTTTTCAATTTTTAACTTGCTATTTATTTATTTGAAGGGAGAGAAGGGATGACTTAAAGGGAAAAAATTTAAGACACTAAGATACCTTATAAACTTTAAAAATTTAACAATCAGGTCTCCAATCTATTTAATTTAGCCAAAAAAAACTATTTCAATTTCCACACTCTCAACTTAACTTTATTTTTCCAAAATATTAGTGCTAAATAGATTGAGATTGAGTATTATTTATTAAAATTACTGAGCATTTTTGATTTTTTAATGAGCATCTAAATAACATCCACTTTGTAATATAAATATGCTTTAAAAGGTCTATTTGCAAGGATAAAATATCTAATTCGACTTTTCAACTTATGCAATATCATGCATAGCTTCCAAAAATAGCGATTTCTCCCTCGCTGTGTTAGAATAGTAATACATACGCGTGTCTCCTCCCCACATCATCTCTCTCTCTCGTTATCGATTTTTTAGGCGGGGCCGGGTTTTAATTGCTATGTTAAATAAATGTATAAGAGGTGCCCCACCCTTCATCTCTATCTCCCTCTTTTCCCCCATAGTAAAATTAGTATTATTTTTAATTTATTAATATAGGAGTGGGGGGGGGTGGTAGATGTATTGAACAGAAGTTATTAATTGAGGGAGGAGGGTTGGAAATATTTTATTTGTTAAAGGGGTCAAATTTCAAAATGCTTCTCCCAAAATCATTATAAAATATGAAACAAATTCTTGAATTTTTTGCTAATTAGTTATTAATTTGATGATCAAAAAAAGCCTATTGCTGAAGTTTTTAATGGCTATATCCCCTAACTAGTCTTTTGTTTCTTTGCTTAATACACTTGATTTTTCTTTTCATGGGAAAGGCACAAATTAAACTACTTACTAACCATAGAATATTCACAAACTCAATTGGCGAATTAGAAAGGCGGCCTAAAAAGTATTAATTGAAGTTGCAGCCATACTAAAGATGCAGCTATGGGCAGGCACTAGTTCCAATAATCTACTTTTTGAGGCATTTATCACCTTCCATTTTGATTACCCCATGTTACAAACCCAATTCGAATATTTGTTATTTTTAACAAATACCTTGGCATTACAAATATTGCAAATAAATTAATGAGATAGAACGCTATCCTTTTGGCAGGCCGATTTGTATTTTTAATTGCTATGCAATTTATGGGCTCGTTTTTGGTTGTCCGTTGATGTCTGTCCGTTGTCCGTTGATGTCCGTCCGTTTACCCTCCAATGTGTATATTTAATTAATTAATATTTTGTTCTTGTTAATACCAATGATAATATGACTTTTTGACCGTCCGCAGGCTACTGACCATTGAAAAAAATGACCATTGGCCAAATAAATCGAAATTTTTTTCTCGTTTTTGAATAGGTTAATTGATAATTACCCTATGCCCTCCACTACAAAGGCCTATGCATCTACTGATATGGGTCCCTGTGCCCCTATTTAAATTAAATTAATATTTTGTTCTTGTTAATATCATTGATAATATGACTTTTTGACCGTCCGCTGGCTATTGACCAATGAAAAAATGACCATTGGCCAAAAAAAATCGAATTTTTTTATGAAACTGCCCGGGAAATGTCCGATATTTTTAAAACGAAACGGTATTTTAGGAATTTGAAAAAGCTATTTTACCCCTGGCCGCCCTGGGCACCTACGGGTAAAGTTTCGAGCGAATCGGGCCGGTAGTTTCAGAATTTAGCCCTTTTTTAAACTAAAGGGAATTTTAGCATCCTGCAAGAGCTATTACTTTAAATTTTATTTATTTAATTTAAATAGTTTGTTAAACCCCAATAATTTTGACTGTATACTGTAACATTGATAATATGACTTTTTGACCGTCCACTGGCTACTGACCATTGAAAAAAATGACTGTTGGCCAAATAAATCGAAATTTTTTTTTCGTTTTCGAATAGGTTAACATTGATAATTACCCTTCCTTTCCTACAAAAGCCTATGCCTCTACTTATATGGGTCCCTGTGCCCCTACAAAAGTTTTAATTGCTATGCAATTTATGGGCTCACTTTCCATTTTGTTTGTCCGCCTATTCGGCGTGCTACACCGCATGTCTTGTGCTACACCGAATGTCTTTTCACGCACCGAATATCTTGTTTTGTTTACTTTTAATTTTTGTTAATTTAACTAGTTTTTGGGTTCAAATACCGGAGTTTTTTTTTGACTCTTATGATTGTTCTTGTTTATACCGTTGATAATAAGATTTTTTGGCCGTCCGTTGGCTGCTGACCAAAGTAAAAAATGACCATTTTCGTTTTTTTTGACTATTATGATTGTTCTTGTTAATACCATTGATAATATGACTTTTTGGCCGTCCGCTGGCTGCTGACCAATGAAAAAAATGACCATTGGCCAAATTGTGATTCAAAAATTTTTTTTCTCGTTTATTTGACTCTTATGTATTAATAGACCGTTTCTTGGTACTGACCAATCAAATAAATGACCATTGGCCAAATTGTGAATCGAAATTTTTTTTTCGTTTTTGTTATTTTTATGATTGTTCTTGTTAATATTATTGATAATATGACTTTTTGGACGTCCGCTGGGTGTTGACCAATGAAAAAATGTCCATTGGCCAAAGTGAGATTAAAATCGATTTTTTTTAAATTATAATTATAGGCTAGTTATTTGGCTGTCTGCTAACCATTAGAAAAGATCACCACTGGCCAAAGTGATGGAACATTTGTTTAAATAATTAACTAATTATTTTGCATTCAATACCCCCCTATAGGCATTCTCGCCTATAAAATGCATAGCAAATATGCTACGTTTATACGGAGTATAGATGAGTTTTGTTCCCCCTCTTCCCCCCTCCCCCTTTCCACGAGGCCCGAAGGCCCGAGTTTATATGCTTACGATCTCTTTTCTTTTCCCTCACTTTATTATTTACTTTCAATAAAGAATACTCCTCCCAATAGTAGCTCCCCCTCTATAGTTACGCCAATTTCCTCTCGTAAATCGGGTCTTTATCCATGACAAGGCCTTTATTTGGTTAATTAATATGTATGTGTAGGATTCTGAAGAGTCATACATAACCCACTTAAAATTTAAAGTTGTTATATTAAATTAAGCTCTAGCCATAAAAAACTTAACACTATGCAAACAATTATTCAACAGTAAGACAAACTAAAATTTTTATTATGCAACTTATTGGGTTAAGTGGAGATTAGGGTTATCTATAAGAGCTTATGCACACATTCAAACAAGAGTCTATTAAATTTGTATGTTATCGTTTTCTAATTAAGCAAAATTTAAAGAGGGTTAACAGTCCAAGCTTTTTAAAACATAAAATGCTAGATTTATTTACAACTACTAATATACTCATGACACTAGATATAAAGAGATCAGAATGATTTAAGCTATCTTGTAAAGCAGCTATTAATAATAATTGTACAAGGAGTTGACTTTATTAAATAAAATCAATAATATTCTCAAGCAAATAAAGTGCACGAACAAATATTAGTTAGTGAAATTTAAGAACTGAGCCATATATGATAGAGATCTATTGTGTGGCAGCCAGGTAAATTTGAATCTGCAATATTTGGTGTATTTGCTTCAAATGAGGCTAAATCAATAATTTTATATTTAAACCCCCAAGATTCCAGATAAAAAATTAGCTGCTCTGAACAGCCATCACCCTCTCTTATTTCTAATTCTTCATTTGCACGTCTTTGGAATGTAAAATATATTTGTAAACCTATATTGTACTTAGCTAGGAAATGAAGAGTAAATATAATGGGCAAATAATCATTAGTGTCATAAAATATATCAGAAGCTAAAATAATGTCAATTATAGGGGTTTGAAAAATATTGCAATCTTCTTGAGAAGTGTTATGTTGTTTATTCCAGGCTTTTAATATTTTAAACAAATTGTTTTCTACAAATTTTAAATCATGAATTTCTGATGCTTCTATGCTATGTTGCAAAAACAAATTATGAAATTTTGAAAGATAAATTGAAGGTACTAAAGACAATAATTCTATTGAAACCTCACCCCATAATAGAGGCATAAGAAATATTGTAAAGTTTTCATTATTTCTAAATGGTATGTCCAGTTTAGTAGAAGTCAATTGATTGAAATAAAAAGACAAATCTAATACTTTAGCAACACAACCATTTTCTATAATATTATTTAGGGCATTCTTAAGATAGATGTTCTGGCACTGTCTAATATCTAAATTTTTAGAATTTATAGGAAGTATAAGATCTGATGTTAAGGCTTGTCGACATAAATCCACATTTTTATTTTCAGGAATTAAAGCATCATCAAGTTTGAATGTCCTCTTAAAAACCTTTACATTGTTACATTGGTGATAATTTGCTTTAAAACAAATATCTGTAGCTATAACATAGTCTGCAACATATTTCGATGCAACTATGGAAGGCAGTAGCGTTGAACCTGCACTAAGCTCCAAAATCTTTTTACCTCTAAATAACTGAGAATATCTGTGATAATAGATGAATTGAGCTAAAACAGGTGAACAGGGCCATACATGTGAACATAGAGAGGAATTCTTAGTTTTCGGATTTTCAAGGGTATTTATTGGTTGAGCGTCACCAATTGTTTCTTGGATGATAATTGACATTTAATGGAGAAGTTTTAATTTAATTATAATCTTAATAATGTAACTTATAGAGAGGATAGCAGGCGCGTAGCCAAGGGGTGGGGAAGCGAAACCTTTCCTCCTCCTTGGCCAAAATTTGATTTTTTTTGATTAATAATTAAATTAAATGGGTTAAAACATTTTAGTTTAGTTGCAAAAAAGATTTTAAGACACTTATAAACCTGGAAACATAATATATACATTTAATTTTTTAATTGCTATGCAATTTATGGGCTCACTTTTCATTTGTTTACTGTCACGCTCGGAACGTCCTGTCACGGACCGAATATCTCACGCTTTTCGTTTTTTTGTCGTGTTTACCACTACGACTGCTTGGAATTTGATTAAGCCATCCTGAGTACGATAATACCTTGTGCCCCCCCCCCTACATGGGCCCATGCCTCTACTGATGTGGGTTCGATCTCGGCGAGGGCAAATTTTTTTTAAAATAATAATTAATATATTGTTCTTGTTAATAATGACATTAATAATAAGGCTTTTTGGCCGTCCGCTGACCAATGAAAAAATGACCATTGGACAAAGCGTGAATCGAATTTTTTTTTAGTTTTTTGAATTGCTATTTGGCTAACATTGATAAGTACCTTATGTCCCCCCCCCCCTTATGCCTCTAATGAGGGTCCCTGTGTTCCCCCCACAAAGGCCTATGCCTCTTCTGATGGGGGTTCGAATCTAGGTGTTTTTTTAAAATTAACCTAACATTGATTGTTCTTGATAATAACATTGACAATATGGCTTTTTGGCCGTCCGCTGACCATTTAAGAAAATAACCACTGGCCAAAGTGTGAATCGAAATTTTTTTTCCGTTTTTTCTGACGCCTATCTTAACACCTGTTGCATTTGTAATTTATCAATTCATACCCAAACATGTAGTTTTTTATATTTTGCCCCAATGAATAACGTGCATCTCTTTTGAATAGACTTTAGCAGTTTAATGGCGCTTTTCCCCGAATTACTGTAAATCAACCAAAAGCATATCACAATGTTATGAGTCTGTCGCTGTCACATCAATATTTTGAGCTTCGAAGTAGGCGTTTATTGCCTATTGTTTTTTTTTTAATTTAGTTAGTACTAGGTTTCGGAACCAAGGGTGGTTGTGAAATCGCCTCTCACGCTGTTCGCATAGCCCTAGCCCATCCCGACCATTCGATCCTAGCTAAGATTGACTTCAAAAACGCATTTAACACGATCTACAGGTCACACTTCTTAACCGAGGCTTACAAATCTCTTCCCGAGGACTCCATTTTCCTTAACTCGTGCTACGCTCCTACTTCCATGCTCAACTTTAATTCCAAAATAATTGCATCGAGTGACGGCATTCAACAAGGAGACCCGCTAGGCCCCCTACTATTCTGCCTAGGTATGAAGTCCCTGACTGAAGACCTAGCCTCTAAATATAATCTATCACTCAACTTGTGGTACCTAGACGATGGTATTATCAAGGGAAATGCCGAAGACGTCAAAGAAGCCCTCTCTTATCTAGAAGTCGAGGCTTCAAAAATTGGTCTCCATCTAAATCATAGCAAGACCGAGGTTTGCAAAAACAATACTGACTCTTTAAGCCTAGACCCCTACTTTGACGCTTTCAAACATATTCACCCTAACGAACTAACGCACTTAGGATCTCCCGTAGGTGGCTCACACCCTTGTAATAAGTCATTAACAGAGACAATACAAAAACTAGTAGAAATCAAACCCCTCCTTTCTTACTTGCCAGCCCACCAGGCTTTCTTTTTAATTAAAAACTGCTATTCTTCACCTAAGATAAATCATATCTTCAGGTCATCCACCTCATTATTAAATCCTAATGCTCTATCTATATTCGACCAAAAACTCAAAGGTGTAGTCGAGGAAATCACAAACCTTTCTTTTACAGGGTCCCAATGGAAACAAGCGTGTCTCCCCACAAAATATGGTGGTTTGGGCCTGAGATCACCCCCTCTAGTAGCTTTGTCGGCCTTCATCTCGAGCCGACTTTCAGCCAAACCAATCATCGACAAAATAATCGATCAACCAGATCCCTTTACCCAAATCGCTCTCGACATGTGGAGCTCTTTGTCCGACCCTATCACTCCATTCCCTACCATAAACTCTCAAAAAAGTTGGAACACTCCTCTCTACGACCATGCCCTTAAAACTCTTATATCAGGCGCTTCGTTGGAGGAGTTACCAGCTTTAAGAAGTTTTGCATCAAGGTCCGGCCACGAGTGGTTGGAGGCCATCCCAAGTCGGACCCATGACCTTCAACTCTCCAACAACGAGTTCAGGATCGCAACAGGGCTCCGCCTAGGTTGTGATATAGTTGCCCCCCATCAATGCAACTTATGTGGCTCATCTGTAGGTACAAAAGGTCATCACGGCCTACATTGCAAATTTAATAAGGCCAGATTTTTACGTCACACATCTGTTAATGCTCTTCTACAGAAGACATTCAATAAGGCTGGCTTTCCCTCCCAATTGGAGCCTAATGGTCTTTGCCTTAGCGACAAGAAGAGACCCGATGGACAGATTCTCATCCCATGGGCAAAAGGGCTATGCCTAGCATGGGACTACACTTGTCCGGATGCCTTTGCACCGTCAGACCATAACAAAGACCCCCTTGTCGATTCTGAAAGAATAAAGTCAGCTAAATACGCAGAACTTAATTCCTCACTTTCTGCCCTATAGTGACCACTACCCTTACAACAATAGGGCCTAAAACCCAAGCCCTTCTGAAATGGGGCGCCGTATAGCTGCCAATACCCTTGACAAAAGGGAAACTTTTTTTTTAAAACAGAAAATCGGAATTATAATTTGTCATTTCAACGCGATCGCAATTTTTGAATGTTTACCTCGCATATAATTTTTATAGTATATATAGTTTTATTTAATAAAAGATATAATTAAAAAAAAAAAAAAACGTAAAACTAGGTAAAACTTTGCTTTTTTTTCGATACAGATCTAGTCAAGTCGGGCATTAATATACTTTAGCCTTTTCCAATAAAATTAATTGCTATGTAATTATGGGTTAAATTTTACACGATGCTCATAGCGGTTTGAACATAAATTGCATATAAAAGAGTAAAAACCGATATATATGAGGATTTAAAGCAGAGATATGTGAAGCAGGCACAGTACTTGGCGTAGCGGGGGTCTGGTGGCGCAGCCCCGAGAACATGGGGGTGGAGCGAGGAGATGGGGGTCTAAGGGCGGTGGCCCCAAGAGATGGGGGTTTAAGGGCATAGCCCCCAACGGGGGTTTAAGAGCGTATTTTTAATTTGATTTTCGACAAAATGCATTGCAAAATTTCCGAATAAAATTGTGGAAATCGCTATGAAAAAAAACTTGGTTGAACATTTTTTCCCGTGCAGGCGCTTAGCCAAGAAGGGGGGGGGGAGCGGGAATTTTCCCTCTCCTTGGCCAAAATTTTAAATTTTTTTTGATCAATAACTAAAGTAAATGGGTTAAAATAATATGGTGGCATAAAAGGCTTTAAGATACCTATAAAAAACTGGAAACAAAATATATATATATTTAATTCTTTTAATTAATTTTCGACAAAATGCATTGTAAAATTTTCAAATATGATTGTGAAAAATGCTATGAAAAAAACTTGGTTTAACATTTATTTCTTGTGAAAACACCAGACCGCCCCAGGGAGTGCTATAACTAAGCGATTAAGTTTAATATAGTAATAAATTTCTCATATATCTCAATTGTTATAATTATTATGGTTGATTTTTAAAGTTAGCATATACAGACTAAACATATGCATATCCAAACCTAATTTAGCATTGAACTTTAAAATAAATATTAATTATGGTTTTCTATCCTATATATGAATATATAACTTTTAATCCACTGATTTAATAATGTCTAGTCTAGATGATACCCTGTATTTATTCAAAATAGATCAAAACGTCTCACCTATAATTATAAACAATGATGTAGATCAATGGCGTATCCAAGGCCCCCCCCATCTTGGTAAAAATTAAAAAAAAATTTATATTAATAAAATATTAAATAAGTTATAAATATTTAGTCAGATAAAAGACTCACTTATAAACACCATAAAAGAATTATATTTATATTTATATTAAATTTTTGGCAAAAAGCTTTAACCACATTTTTTGTCTTCTTAACACCACATGCATCAATGATCGTAGTTTTTTCCAAGAGACTAGAAGCTTATTTACAAAATAGGATGTCAAGACATCAATGGAATGAATTGGCAATATTAACTAATCATAGGTAATTCTCCTACTTCAGATGAAATTTCTAAATGACAATAGCTGGGCAAAATGACTATTTATTATCATGTTCCTCATTCTATACAGCTTTATCATTTAAAACTTTTGTCTAAAGTTTCTGCTAAAAACCCAACGTTTGATTACTAAATTGCCCGCCAAGGCCAGCCCAACCCCTTTAATGTTGTCCAAACTGCCGTCCCAAAATGACACTTATTCAGGCATTAATTTTGTCATATTTACGAAAAATTTTGATTTAATTCTAGAATGTTTCTAAATGAAAATGCGAGAAAATAATAGTAAATATATAAAAAATCTCATTGTTATGGTGCCCGCCCAGGCCTACTTAAAAATCTTAAATCACTACGGTTACCTGTCCGGCCCCTTGGCCTAGTGGGCTCAACAGCGGGCCCCCACTCTTTGATTTTAATTTTTGATTACAAATAAAATGCTTAAAATTTTTTTGGCAGCTCCCCACCCTTGAGAAAATCCTGACTACGCGCCTGTATTATATACTACTTTCTTACTTATTATATCGAAGGAGAATGCAAAATCTTACTTTAAAATATCAATATTTACCGCTACTTATATTATTTTACAAATGAATGGCAATTTCTCAATAGAAAATAAGGTCAGCTTTTAAATCTAGTTTTCTCAAGACTTATAAACTATTTTGTAAGACACTATAAGAGAAGCATATGGCAGAGCCTGAGTTTTACTCTAGTGATATAAAATACAATGCCCCAACGCTTTATCAACTATTGCATTAATATTAAAGTTAACCTACCTGTTGATAATCACTTTCAAAGTTTAAGGAGATAGACATTTATATTAAATTATCCCATCAAAAGATGAAATATTAGATTGGCACTTTTTACAATTTTTTGGAATTCTCTCCCAGCTCAAAAAAAAGATATAGATATACTATGGGGCAACAAAAAAAATTAACATTGCTCAATATATTGACGATATCTAATCACGTTGTTTTGTATTTTTGACATAAAATTTGCACTTTCATCCTAATGTATATCGTTTTTTTAAATTCCCTTTCCATTTAGAAATCCTGGCTAGGCGCCTGGTCTGTCTAACTTTATCTGACATATACAATATTAAGGGTAATGGCCCTATTTTTTATATAAATTGGGATAATGTCGATTTTTAAATAGAAACATGGCCATAGACTGAAAGAAAAAGGTAGTGACGTAGTTATTTACCATTAGAGTGGGTTAACAATTTTATTTTTACTATAAGGGGACGGGCTAAAAGGCGGTTAGTAAAATAATGCAGGCTTTAACATTTACCTTCACATAATATTATTTTCAATGAAGGTTAAAATTATGTATGCATACTAATATAAAATAACAACGACAAGATTTGAAGAACGTCAATGTTCACACTGTAAAAAATCAATTAGTGCATAGTGAGTTTTAAAATTAAATTATAAAAGTGCAAAATAAAATTGATATTATTGCTATAAATTTTTGTAGTTAAATTACATTAGCTTGCAAATTAGCAAAAGTATAAATAGTAGGCATCAAATAATAAATACACCTACAAGCTGCCCTCAAACGGGCAAAAGTTCCCTCCATCCTCGAACCGTCAGATCCTTCCTTTGAAGGGCGGATGCGTCCTGGCACGTCACTTGTCTCATGGGACAAAAACCTTTTTTTAAAATGGGACTTGCACCCTCCAACAAAACTCACGACCCCCTAGGATCGGCAGTGAATCGTAAATCCGTAAAATATTCAGTTTATCAGAAATCTCTATTTTTATTCCTATCGTTTCGTCTTGCTCAGGGACGTTTGGGAAGAGCGCTTTAAATTTTTTTAAAGAACTTAATAAATTAATTTCATTGTATAAATACGGTGGATTTGGATTGATAGCGTAGGTAGAGGGAAATGGAACGCAATATTTCGGACACTTATGGTCCATCTTCAGGAAAAAAAAAAAGGAGAAGATGAAGTCTCAAAAAATAAAAATGAAGTAAAGTGATTATAACAACGATGATTCTACTCTATTCTTATAAAAAACATCCATCCCTACAATCGCTATTGCTAATTTCTCGCTATAACAGTTTTTGTAATTTTTTTTTTGTATCTATATCATCGTTGTTATAATCACTTTACTTCATTTTTATTTTTTGAGACTTCATCTTCTCCTTTTTTTTTCCCTGAAGATGGACCATAAGTGTCCGAAATATTGCGTTCCATTTCCCTCTACCTACGCTATCAATCCAAATCCACCGTATTTATACAATGAAATTTATATAAACGGATTGAAAATTATTGACTATATAAACTTAATATATATTCGCTTCCCTCAAAAATATCGAATAGCTTTCTACTAAGACAATCAATCGCCATTGCGATCGCTTAATCCAATTTTAATTCCCTGATGGACTCGATGCCCATTCTTAAAGAAAATGAAGAAATGGATAATGTCCTTTAATCATTTTTTTTAAAAATATTTTCGTTCTTGCATCTATTTATAAATACCATTATATATTTAATACTCTTCTTTAATAAAGCATGTTAAAAAAATATTTAGCCACTTTTGCAATTATTCGATATGTAGCAACCATAAACAATAATGGATATTAGGATCGGGCGAGGTCAAAAAATTAAAGCCAGCCAGCGGCCATAAGCTAGTCTATTTGCGAAAGCAAAATAAAAGTCTTTTACAGAAGCACAAGTACACATCGATAAAAAAAACCGTATAAGTTTCCACGGCAATTATTGAAAAATTACAAGTTGGACGGACGGACGAACAACCAAAAGCCCCTAAATTGCCTAGCAAATAAAGTTACCTGGTCGACAATCATCTACTGCCACATCAGGATGCTAAATCGCTTAAATATTCAAGCCGCAAATTTTGAACGTTTTATAAAACTTACACCATTTAAAAGTTTAATTTTTAATTAGCAAATTGACCTCCAAAAATTAAATTATCACGCACCTAGGACAAATATTTTATTATTAATTGCGATACAATTTATAGGCTCGCTTTTGGCTGTTCGTCCGTCCGTTGTCCGTCCATCCGTTGTCCGTCCATCCGTTGTCCGTCCATCCGTTGTCCGTCCGTCCGTCCAACTTATATTTTGATAATTGCCGTGGAAACTTATACATAGCTGTGATCTCATGCTTCTGTAAAAGACCTATATTTTGCTTTCGCAAATAGACTAGCTTATGACCGCTGGCTAACTTTTGATCTCGCCCGAGCCCACTATCCCTTATTGTTTATGGACCCGACTGATTACCTTTATACTTAAATTTCTTTATGCAACTTGTCTAGGCTGTTGCTATATATCGGTTAATTGCTAAACTGGATAATTCCCGGCAATGATGACCGTTGCGTACTTCTACTTCCCAGCCAAAGGCCAAAATTATTAATTTGGTTAATTGTTATTTATAGTGGCTTAATAACGGATGTATGCAAAATTGGTTAAATGATTCCCTGCAAATTAATGATGACCGTTGCTTACTTCTACTTTATCTGAACCCGGCCAAAGACCAAAATTCTGGTTAATTGTTATTATATTTGCTCCTTTGTGCATTTCTTTTGCCAATTTGTCTAGGTTGTTGCTTTATAACTGCTGATTGCGAAACATCTTGCAAATTAGTACCAACTGTTGCTTACTTCTACTTTAGCTGACCCGGCCAAACATTGGCCGGGTCAGAAAGGCCGTTTTTATTTTTGTGCTTGCACGTTTGGGCATTTATGGTATATTCAAATATCCAAATATAAATTTTTTGGGCTAAAAATAAAAAATAATGACCTCTGGTTTTCCTTTAATTTTTCCCTCGAAATTTGTCCCCCTCCCCTTTTTTTACCCTTTTGCAAAAAAAGGATATTGTTATTCTGCCCCGAAATGCCTACGTCAAAATGACGTCATATTCGTCATGTTCACCATTGCGACCGCTTGTGATTTTGATTAAGCCATTCTGAGTATGATACCCTGTGCCAACAAATCTTTCCCACGTCTCACCGCACCCCCCTTATATGATTTTGAATCACGGTGAGGGCAAATTTTTTTCAGGCCTATTTGAACACCTGTTGCATTTGCCTCATTTAAACCTACATATCTACATTGTAAAATTTCCGTGTCCCCCCCCCATGCGGGGCTTTTACCTCCACTAATATGAATTCGAACCTCAGTGAGGACAAATTTTTTTTGCTGTTAACCTAAAATTTGCATTGTTAATATATAGTTCTTGTTAATAACATATTTGGCCGACTGCTGAATATAAAAAATGACCATTGTCTAAAGTGTGAATCCAAAATTTTTCCTTTTTATTGTACATATTGCCCTTATA
The DNA here is from genome assembly GCA_964036665.1 of Gordius sp. MW1. Taxonomy (NCBI): domain Eukaryota; kingdom Metazoa; phylum Nematomorpha; class Gordioida; order Gordea; family Gordiidae; genus Gordius; species Gordius sp. MW1. The sequence continues at coordinate 34,662,066 of OZ038526.1, read as the reverse complement.
TAATTATAGGCTATTTGGCGTTTGCTGGCTGCTATCCAATGGAAAAATTAACAACAAGTGTGAATCGAACATTTTTTTTCTATATTTTGCCCTTATAAAATTATAGGCTATTTAGCTGTTTGCTGGCTGCTGCCCAATTGTAAAAATGACCACTAGCTAGCCAAAGTGTATATTAAAGATTTTTTTCTCTAATTTGCCCTTATATAATTATAGGCTATTTGGCCCTTTTCAAATTTATCTGGCTCCATGCTTGACCATTGCCTCCTCCTCCTCTATTCTCGACCCCTCCCCCCCCCTATCTCGCGCATAAATTGAATAGCAAATGCGCTATATTTATATTAAAGTATAGATGAGTTTTGTGAATAGCAATTAAAACAATACCATAAAACTAGGCGCATGTACCAAAACGAACTCCAAGTGCTCTGGGCGAGGACCAGGGGCAAAGCCCATGGTTTGTCAATCATTTTCCTTAATCATATTACCCTCCCTAAAATTAGATCAAAAAAATCTTTAGTGTCATAACAAATATTATTAATAAAAATAATTTGAGTGAAATGGATAAATGTTGTGGGCACGACTCTTTTTTTAACCTAACCTCTCTTGCTCTTTGATTCAAATAAAAAACGAAAATAAAACCAGGGCCTTCGGCCCTCGTGGGAAGGAAGAGGGGGGGGGGAAGGAAAGGGAGGAGGAGGTGCAGGAGTGAAGGTATGAACGAAACTCATCTATACTCCGTATAAACGTAGCATATTTGCTATGCAATTTATGGGCAGAAAGGTGGGAAGGGACGAGAATGCCTATGGGGGGGGGGTATAAAATGCAAAATAATTATTTATTTATTTATACAAGTATTTAAAAAGTTCAATTTTTTGTAAAACCTGCTTTAAAACATTTATTAATACTTTATTTATTGAGGAATAGGTTTTCTTTCATTCATTCTTATTCATCATTCTTAATTAATCAAAATGACGAAAGGAACGCAAATAGAGGGTATGACCCTGGAAAAGCCAATAGTCATCCTTCCCAAACGTACAACTTTCAATTTTGAGTTTTTGATACTGTATAATTTTAAACAATTTGGTGTAGGCGACCCTTAATTTGAATATGACAATAGACTCTATTCAAATCATGCGCATTCACATATGTATAGTATAAACAAGATATTAAAAAAAAGAAAAAACTTCCAGTCAGACCTTGGCCATTGGTCATTTTTTCCATCACTTTGGCCAGTAGTCATTTTTTCTGATGGTCAGCAGACAGCCAAATAACTAGCCTATAATTATAATCTAGAAAAAAAAATCGATTTTAATCTCACTTTGGCCAGTGGTCTTTTTTCTATTGGTCAGTAACCAGCAGACTGCCAAATACAGGCCAATAATTATAATCTAGAGAAAAATTTAATTTTAATCTCACTTTGGCTAGTGGTCATTTTTTTTATTGGTCAGTAGCCAGTAAACGGCCAATAGCCTATATTTAAAATATAGACAAAAAATTTGATACACCTTGGCCAATGGTCATTTTTTTATTTGTCAATAGCCAGGACACGTCAAAAAGTCATATTATCAATGGTATTAACAAATACAATATATTAATTTAAAATTTTTTTTTGCCCCCTCCGGGTATCGAACCAGCAAGTCAGATACATTTCAAATCCTAAAATAAAACTTGACTAAATTAAAAATCGATAAATGGGTTAGATTTAAATATAGGTTAAGATGCGTATTAACAAGTTACGTACGAGTTGAAATTTAGTAACTGCTTCCCCTCCCTCCCTCAAGCACCCAATGTACGTATTGTGTCTTGTCACGTGCGTAGAAAGGCTTTATTGGTTGGATGATTAGCGTCAAGGAAAGTAGTATACCCATAAATTACTAAGCAAAATGAATAGGCATATTATATAAATTGGGATAATTGCTAAGATGGCTTATAAAGTCAATTAAAAATTGCATAACCCACAAAATATATTATTAATAAAACTAAATAACAATAATACAATATTAGGCGTAACAATTAAAAATTGCATAGCAATTAATAATACAGTAATAAAATTAAAATGGAGAATAATAAAAAAGGCTTGCGACGAAACGAGCAGCGACATGAAATAGCTCCGCTATTGCCTGTTACGACCGCGCATCACAAAATGTCACAATGAGCAGCGACATGCAATAGCTCCGCTATTGCCTGTTACTACCGCGCATCTAAAAATGTCACAGGTATCGTAAGTATATCTCAAAAAATTTACAGATGCTAAATTGTTACATTGGTCAGTACCAAGAGACGGTCTATTAATACCATAGACTAAAAGACTGCTCATTCCCTTTAAAAAAGTGATGCCAATTTTGATCCCCATGTTGAACTAATATTAGCAAACCAACTATTTCAACGTTATAATGGGATTCCATATATACTCTCTATTTATTAAAAATTTTCATCATAATTTTTATATAATTTCAAGTTAAAACTAATATCATAGGAAAAAAGCTTTGTATAAACGATTAAATATTCTAGTTTATGCTATAATAATAAAATTATTTAAATATTATGAAAAAAACATTAAATTTATGAGACAAACTTATATTTCTTTTTTTACCCTCGTTCTCAACCTGACCTTCCTCTCTTTTTTTACCCTCTTAATGGAAGGTGGGGGGTCATATGCCCCCCCCCTTTTTTAACCTTCTTTCCAACACCCTCTTTCTCAACGGGGGTGGGGGAGGGGGATCATTTGCCCCTCCCTTTTTTTAATCCTCTTTCCTACTAGGGGGGGTGGGGGTGGGAGTGACTAGCCCCCCCCCCCTATTTTTTTACCCTCTTTCTTAACCGGGAGGGGGAGGGGGCAAATGAGCTTTCCCGCCCCCCCCCCCTTTTTACCCTCTTTCTCAAAGGGGGGGGGGTGCAATGCACCCCCCCCCCTTTTCTTACCCTCTTTCCCACCGTGGGAGAGGGGGGGGGGTGTGGGAATGATTTGCCCCCCCCCCCTTTTTACCCTCTTTTTTAACCTGGGGGAGGGGGGGGGGCAAATCACTCCCCCCCCCTCCGGGTGAGAAGGAGGGTAAAAAATTATGGGGAGTAAAAAGAAGGGGGGGGAATCCCCCCTTCCCCGGATAAGAAAGATGGTACAAAATAAGGGGGGGGGGGTGCAAATCACTTCCATCCCCCTTGGTAAGATAGAGGGTAAAAAATAAGGGGGGGGGGCAAATCACTCCCCCCCTCCTTGGGTGAGAAAGATGGTAAAATATAAGGGGGGGGGGCAAATCATTCCCCTCCCCATGGTGAAAAAGAGGAAAAATTAAGGGGGGCAAATCACCCCCCCCCACCAGGTGAGAAAGATGGTGAAAAATAAAGGGGGGGGGGGGCAAATCAAATCACCCCCCCCCCTCCCTCCTGGTGAGAAAGAGGGTAAAAAATAAGGGGGTGGGGGGGTAAAAATACCCCCTCTCCCCTGGTAAGAAAGAGGGTAAAAAATAAGGGGGGGCACCCCCTGGAGAGAAAGAGGGTAAAAAATAATATATTAAGATAGAAAATATAAAATATATATGATAAATTATATATATATTTATTAATAGATAAGCAAGAAGTAAATACAAAAAAGCATAACAATAATACACAAAAAAAATATCTAAGGCTAAAAATATATATAATACTTTAAGCTTAGAGAATATAAAATGAATATAGCATGTAAAAAATTTATATTTTTACCTAGTTCAAGATGGCAGATTTTTGGCATCAAATTTTTCATATGTATGCAGCTCAATGAGCAGTCTATTTAGTCTATGATTAATACATAAGAGTCAAAAAAACGCATAGGCCTTTGTAGGGGGGGGGGGCACAGGGACCCATATAAGTAGAGACATAGGCTCTTGTAGGGGGAGGGGCACAGGGTAATATCAATGTTAGCCAAAAAACAACTAAAAAAAATTTCTATTCACATTTTGGCCAATGGTCATTTTTTCAATTAAACAGCAGCCAGGAGACGGTCAAAAAGGATATAAATACATAAGAGACGAAATAAAAGGAAAAAAAATTTCGATTTATACTTTGGCCAATGGTCATTTTTTTTCATTGGTTAGCAGCCAGGATACGGTCAAAAAGGATATAAATACATAAAAGACGAAAAAAAACGAAAAAAAATTTCGAATCACAATTTGGTCAATGGTCATTTTTTTATTGGTCAGTAGCCAGCGGACGGCCAAAAAGTCATATTATCAATGGTATTAACAAGAACAGTATATTAACTTAATTCAAAAAAAAATTGTCCTCTTCGGGTATCGAACCAGCAAGTCAAAACATTGGAAGGACAACGGACACAATTTCTTTATTAAAAACATGATTAGGGGAGACCGGGGCTATCGTAGCCATAAAAAATTAAAGCGCCCTAGACAAAAATTTTTAAACTATTTTAAAGAAATTTTTTTTTTTTTTTTTTTTTTTTTTTTTTTTTTTTTTTTTTGTCTTTTAAATGTCTTATTTTCTGTTTTATTATGCAAGATTTACATTAAATGAAACTAAAAACAACATAAAAATCATAGAGGTAAACATTCAAAAATTGCCATAGCGTTGTAATGGCAAATAATCATTCCGATTTTCTGTTTTATAAAAAAAGTTTCCCTTTTGTCCGGGCTTCACATTTAATAGAATTAACAAGACCTCACATTGACAGGTCTGGCCACTTCACATCCACCCTAGCAATCTTCCTTAACCAGGTTATTAAAGGCTTAGTACCTGACGCGATCTCTCCCTATTTTTTTGGGGCCACCCTAATATCACTTACCAAACCAGATGGTGGCCTTCGTCCAATAGCCATGGGTTCAATTTTTAGACGCCTATGCTGCAAACTAATTATTGCTCGAGTAAAAACCAACATTGCAGATCAATTAGCTCCCATCCAACTAGGTTTCGGAATCAAGTGTGGTTGTGAAATCGCCTCTCACGCTGTCCGCATAGCCCTCGCCCATCCCGACCATTCGATCCTAGCTAAGATCGACTTCAAAAACGCCTTTAATACTATCTACAGGTCACACTTCTTAACAGAGGCTTACAAATTTCTTCCCGAGTACTCCATTTTCCTTAATGCATGCTACGCTCCTACTTCCATGCTCAACTTTAATTCCAAAATAATTGCATCGAGTGACGGCATTCAACAAGGAGACCCGCTAGGCCCCCTACTATTCTGCCTAGGTATAAAATCCCTGACCGAAGACCTAGCCTCTAAATATAATCTATCACTCAACTTGTGGTACCTAGACGATGGTACCATCAAAGGAAATGCAGAAGACGTCAAAGAAGCCCTTTCATACCTTGAAGTCGAAGCTTCAAAAATTGGTCTCCATCTTAATCATACCAAGACCGAGGTTTGCAAAAACAATACTGACCCTTTAAGCCTAGACCCATACTTTGACGCTTTCAAACATATTCACCCTAACGAACTAACGCACTTAGGATCTCCCATAGGTGGCTCACACCCTTGTAACAAGTTATTAACAGAGACAATCCAAAAACTAGTAGAAATCAAACCCCTCCTTTCTTACTTGCCAGCCCACCAGGCTTTCTTTTTAATTAAAAACTGCTATTCTTTACCTAAGATAAATCATATCTTCAGGTCATCCACCTCATTCTTAAATCCCAGTGCTCTATCTTTATTCGACCAAAAACTCAAAGACGTTGTCGAGGAAATCACAAACCTTTCTTTTACTGGGTCTCAATGGAAACAAGCGTGTCTCCCCACAAAATATGGTGGTTTGGGCCTGAGATCATCCTCTCTTGTAGCTTTGTCGGCCTTCATCTCGAGTCGACTTTCAGCCAAACCAATCATCGACATACTAATCGATCAACCAGATCCTTTCACCCAAATCGCCCTCGACATGTGGAGTTCTTTGTCCGACCCTAACACTCCATTCCCTACCATAAACTCTCAAAAGAGTTGGAACACTCCTCTCTACGACCATGCCCTTAAAACTCTTATATCGGGCGCATCGTTGGAGGAGTTACCAGCTTTAAGAAGTTTCGCATCAAGGTCCGGCCACGAGTGGTTGGAGGCCATCCCAAGTCGGACTCATGACCTTCAACTCTCCAACAACGAGTTCAGGATTGCAACAGGGCTCCGCCTAGGATGCGATATAGTTGCCTCTCATCAATGCAACTTATGTGGCTCATCCGTTGGTACAAAAGGTCACCACGGCCTGCATTGCAAATTTAATAAGGCCAGATTTCTACGGCACACATCCGTTAACGCTCTTCTACAGAAGACATTCAAAAAGGCGGGCTTTCCTTCCCAATTGGAGCCTAATGGTCTTTGCCTTAGCGACAAGAAGAGACCTGATGGACAGACCCTCATCCCATGGGCAAAAGGGCTATGCCTAGCTTGGGACTACACTTGTCCGGATGCCTTTGCTCCCTCAAACCAAAACAAAGACCCCCTTGTTGATTCTGAAAGATTAAAATCCGCTAAATACGCAGAACTTAATTCCTCACTCCTTTTCTCCCCCATAGTGACCACTACCCTCACTACAATAGGTCCTAAAACCCAAGCCCTCCTGAAGGAATTGGGACGCCGCATAGCTGCCAATACCCTTGACAAAAGGGAAACTTTTTTTATAAAACAGAAAATCGGAATGATTATTTGCCATTACAACGCTATGGCAATTTTAAAGAAATTATTTCATAAAAATGTTTTCAGTGATAAATTCTATGTTAGAAAATTTTTTCACACTATAACAATCCATATTTTTAATTCCAGAGAGGTTTAAAAAAACTATACATGTCTCTTTTTTATTATTTTTTCAGCAACTTTGGTTTTTGCGTATATTTTTTATAGAAGGAGTTGCTATATCCCTTAAATAATTTTCTGTTTCTTTGCTTAATAAACTTGATTTTTCTTTTCATGGGCAAAGGCAGAAATTAAATAAAAGGCGGGGGGGGGGGAGAAAAAGTCCGGACATGATTAAATATAAGTGGGTTGAAGGATTTTAAAAACTTAATCATTAATTCATTAAATATATAAAAAATTATAAATTTGGAGGGTGGGGGGCAAATTAATCGAGAAGATACGTATAGCCCCGAGACACGTGTAGCCGGTCTCCCGATGGATTTTTGTGCATATCGTTTGATGACTAGAAGCGGTCAAGACAACGTCATACCACGACGTCGTGAGCTTTGCCAACGATTCATGGTCGATGTATGTGAAGATAGAAAGCGAACGTCTACGATACTTAAGATATAACCAACAGAAACTGCGTGCGGAAGAATACATTCACTTACGAGACGCTATCGCGAACAACGCCGACACTGCTGACAATGGTAACTATATTATTCTACCGTCATCGTACGTAGGGAGTCCACGTTACATGCAAGAATACATACAGGATGCTATGGCTTACGTACGCGAATACGGACGACCGTGTTTTTTGTATCACGCATGTAATCCAAAATGACAGGAGTTTACATCGTTGCTATTACCAGGAAAGAATGCAATACATCGTCATGACATTACGGCACGGGTGTTTAAACAAAAATTAAAGTCTTTCATTAATTTCATGACAAAATTACATAGATTTGGCCCTGCACGCTGTTGGATGTATTCGGTTGAGTGGCAAAAGGGAAGATTACCTCATGCTCACATTTTAATTTGGTTCGTCGACAAAATACGTCCTGAAGACATTGATAGTTTAATTTCTGCAGAAAAATCCGTCTACTGATCAATTATTGTTTGAAATTGTTACTACAAACATGATTCATGGCCCATGTAGATACTTGAATCGTTCATCGCCTTGCATGTTAGATGGAAAGTGTACAAAGTGTTTTCCTAAAGATTTCATCAATGATACGGTCACACCACACATGTCGACGGATATCCTTATATCGTCGAAGAAGTACCGATGCTGGCGGACAAATATTTACTAAAACTATCAGTAACGTAGCCATTGACATTGACAGTTGTACCATATTCACCTTTGTTGTGCAAAACATTAAATGCCTTTATTAATGTTGAGTTCTACAGTTCGGTGAAGAGCATTAAATACATATGCAACTATGTGAATAAAGGAAGTGATACGGCTGTATTTAGAATTGATAATACCAATGTGAATGCTCTTCCATTGAATAACAATGATGAAATAACTAACTACCAAATTGGCCGGTACATAAGCTCCAATGAAGCTGTTTGGCGGATCTTTAATTTCCCTCTTCATGAACGGGATCTAGCAGTTATCCATTTAGCTGTCCATCTTGAAAACGGCCAGCGTGTATTTTTCACGAACGACGCGCTTGATCGTGCTATTAATCCACCAAAAACTACACTCACCGATTTTTTTGAATTGTGTAATCGTGCCGATGCTTTTGGTGCCTTCGTGCGAACATTACTCTATTCAGAAGTACCCCGCAATTTTAAATGGACTCAATCGAAAAAATGGATGCCCCGCAAGCAAGGCACACCAGTTAATGTTCTGGTTTATTGAAATCAAACATTTTGGGTCGTGTATATACAGTGAATCCTAGGCAGACTGAGTGCTTTTATCTGCGATTGTTGTTGGTAAATGTCACCGGCCCATTGTCATTTCACGATATACGTAAAGTAAATGGACATCAGTATCCAACGTACAAAGATGGCTTGCTAGAAGATGACAATTGGGACAGTATGCTTAAGCATTAAACCTACAGTAACACAAATTCGTCTCTATTCGCTATAGTGTTGACTACATGTTTCTTGGCCGCACAAACGTTGTGGGATAAGCACAAAGATTCAATGGCTGATGATATATTACATCGAAATCGTTCAAGGTGCAATGATCTATCGATATTAATCAGCGACGCAATGTACAATGAAGCATTGATAGCTATTGAGGATTTTTGCATTGTCATTGCCAATTTAAAAATTAGTCATTTTGGTATGAGTTCACCAAATCGAAGTGCATCTGATTTACTCAACACTGATATGAGTCTTGAACTGCAGTACAATACTGTAGAAATGGCAGCAATTGTTACTCGCAATGTCCCACTACTAACTAATGAACAAAAAACCATTTACGACCGCATTATGCTAACAATTTCGGCAGGACAAGGTGGTTTCTTTTTTTTGGATGCACCAGGTGGAACTGGCAAAACATTTCTCATTTCGATAATTCTTGCCGAGATACGATCAAAAAATGGCATCGCATTGGCCGTTGCATCATCTGGCATTGCAGCAACTTTATTAGATGGAGGCAGAACAGCTCATTCTGCATTTAAGCTGCCACTAAATACTTAAAGTAACCCAGAGGCAGTGTGCAACATAAAAAAAAGTTATCATCTGGGATGAATGTACTATGGCACACAAACATTCCTGAGGCATTGGACAGGACATTGAAGGTTATAAAAAACAACGACAAACTATTTGGCGGCACTCTGTTACTCCTTTCAGGTGATTTCAGACAAACACTTCCCGTCATTCCACGTTCAACGCACGCTGATGAGATCAACGCTTGCTTGAATTTATCGTCATTGTGGCGTAATGTTGAAAAGTTAGAATTGAAATTAAACATGCACGTTCATATGCTTAAAGATCCATCCGTTGAAACATTCTCTTTTAGATATTGGTGAAGGAAAAGTTGCTTTGTATGAAAATACTGGATAAAATTACCGTCGAATTTTTGCACCATCGTCGACTCGCAAAATGCTTTAATCGACCACATATTTCCAGATCTATATACACAGTACAAAAATTTTGCCTGGATGTCCGAAAGAGCAATATTGTCAGCAAAGAATGTAGATGTCAATAATTTAAATTCCAATACAACAGTTGTTGCCAGGTGACTTGGTGTCATACAAATCTGCCGATACATTTTGCGATGCTGACGAAGCTGTAAATTATCCAATTGAGTTTTTGAATTCATTGGATTTGTCAGGCATGCCACCGCACCTTTTACAATTGATGGTTGGATCTCCGGTAATGTTTCTTCGTAATTTAAACCCACCACGGCTGTGCAATGGCACACGATTAGTCATTAAAAAATGTATGAAGAATCTTCTCGAAGTCACCATTTTGTGGAAAGTTCTGAGGTAAAAATGTATTGCTGCCACGAATATCTATGATTTCAAACGTATTCAATTTCCAATTAGATTGGCATTCGCAATGACAATCAATTAGGCTCAAGGTCAAACGATGTCTATTTGTGGCCTAGATTTGGGCACATCATGCTTTTCCCACGGACAGCTATACGTGGCATGTTCTCGCGTGGGTAAACCATCCCGTTTGTTTGTGTTGGCTAAAGTTGGACTAACCAAAAATATTGTATACTCCATCACACTTAGAGATTGATGAGGAAAAACGAGATCTCCTAACAGGTAATTTATTCATTATTAATTAAAAACACGATTACTAATTTTCAATTAATTGGAATACACATTATTACAGGAGCCGAAACAAACAAGAAGGTTAGCTTGAAGGATTTTTATGCATTTCGTTTGATGATTAGACGTGGTCGAGACAACGTCATAAGTCGTGAGCTTTGCCAACTGTCCTGTCCAATGCCTCAAGGGAATGTTTGTGTGCCATAGTACATTCATCCCAGATGATAACTTTACACCGTTTGAGTACAATCAACAGGAAATGCGTGCGGAAGAATACATTCACTTACGAGATGCTATTGCGAACAACGCCGACACAGCCGAATTTGGTAACTCTATTATTCTACCATCATCGTACTATAAACGCTGTACTCATAAATTGTTTCTACATTGTTATTTAGCTAATTAGGGACTAAGCCAAAGCAACGCTCGGCCGGGTATAGCTAACTTACGAGATGCTATTGCGAAAAACGCCGACACAGCCTAAATTGGTAACTCTATTATTCTACCATCATCGTACTGTAAACGCTGTACTCATAAATTGTTTCTACATTGTTATTTAGCTAATTAGGGACTAAGCCAAAGCAACGCTTGGCCGGGTACAGCCAGGGGTTTGTCCCGAACCCCTGAACCCGAACCGGGTAAAACCCGATGTTTTACAGAACCCGAACTCAAACCCGAACCCATTTTTAAAAATACCCTAAAAACTCGAGCCCGATGAATACAAATAAGATTTCGGGTTCGGATTTATAATTCAAAAATATATTGTGAATTGAATATATCAGTTTTCTCTATCATGACAATGTAACGAAAGCCATATAATTGTAATTTCAATATTTTATGTTTCCGGCATTTTTCATTCATTAATCGATACTAATTATCTCAAGAATGATTTGTAAGTATTATATATATAATTGATATAATATAATTTCTTGAACCCAAACCTGAACCCGAACCCAATTCCTTAAACCCGAACCCGATTTCAAAATTTATGCCGAACACGATCCCGAACCCGATTTTATTTTGGGCGGGTTCAAACCCCTGGGTACAGCTAGTAATTTTATAAAATTTTGAAAGTTATTACTTTCATCCAAGGCTAGACAAGCACTTAACACGAAATGTAATAAAAATAGCTTGTGCATACTCATACCTGGTTCCTGCCAGTATATTTACCTTTATATTTTGATGGCATTCAAAAAATAAAGGGATTTCCTAATCTATAGGCATGGGCGTAGCCAGGGGGGGGGGGAGCAAAGAGAGACGGCTGCCCCCTCCCAATTTAAAAATAATGATTATATTGCCTTCCTAAATCATTATTACCCCTAGAGAACTGCACCGGTGACCCGAGACCGGACCCGACCCGATCGATATCGGGTCGGGTTCGGGTTAAAAATTTTGAAATGTCTTTAGGTCAGGTCGGGTTCGGGTTGAAAATCTTGAAATGCTTTCGGGTAGGGTCGGGTTTGGGTTGAAAATTTTAAATTGTTTTTGGGTCGGGTCGGGTTGGATTTAAAGTGTCGGGTCAAAGGTTATGAATATTATAATGGAAAATACACGGGACATTTGTTTTTAATTAATGCTAATATAAATTTAACTCGTGAAAGATAAAATATATCAACAAAATAATATTTTTAAATTTTATTTAAATAATGTAAAGTGGTAGTTCATTATTAATTTAAACTACATAAAAAGAAATTCACAAAACAAATAAAAGTAAGTTAAAATTTATTAAATGGTTCATTTGCAAAACTATATATTTTAAATTAATGACCCGATATTGTACATGCTATCTTATTTATACCTCTATAATTAATCATTCAAATAGATTTGGTAATCAATATCTGTGGTATGAATTAGTTTTGTAAATCGCACTTTAATTTGTCGATTAATTTTTACAAACCGCCATGGGGAGTGGGGCCATAATCATTAAAAGAAGGGCAAATTAACCATTTTTTTTAATTTTAGTCATAATTTGATAAAATTTCTAAGATTTTTTGGAGTTAGAGGGGGCAGCCACCATTTTCTGCCACCCCCTGGCTACGCCCATCATGCACACCGTGATTTTTCTTACACTCGCGTTGGATACCAAAATTAGAAAAGCGTTGAAGGATTTGGTAAAAAAAATTTAAACGCTTTCGGGTCGGGCCGGGTTCAAAATTTTAAAATGCCTTCGGGTCGGGTCGGGTTCGGGCTGTAAATTTTGAAATGCTTTCGGGTCGGGTCGGCCTCGGGTTGAAAATTAAAAAAAAATGGGTCGGGTCGGGTTCCGGTCGAAAAAGTGACTTTGCAGTTTTCTAATTGCCCCCCTCTAATTCCAATGCTGGCTACCCATGTCTATAGGATACTATAGAGTCCATGTTAGACTAATACAAGGATGCATAAACAATATCCATCAAAGGTTATATTAATGATTTTATTATTAATGTAGTATTAATGAAAATCATTCATTACCTCATAAATTTTGAATTAGATAATAACAAACTCTGTCCTTCAGGCCCATCAGGATCGCTGCCCTTTAACCTATTTGCTTTTGTTTTAAGCTTTAAACCGTATACTCCGTATATGCGCAGTAGTTTGATTTGCTAGGCAATTCACAGGGGATAATCCAACATGACATTTTTTCCTGGGGGGGGGGCATAATTTATTGACACTATTAATGTATTAATGTAAGTAATTATTGCTAAAAACATTTAGAACAATCTCCATCATTACCCACCTAAACAGTTTGCCTTAATAATAATAAGAGACAAATTAAGTGGTTTTTATTAATAAACCTGAGATTTTTTGGATATGATTACTGTATATAATTTTCCAAGTTGTTTAACTAGAATTTAATTGAGGAAACAAATACTTTTAAATAACTATTCTATCAGATATGTTTTAGATAACACAATTATTGTTAACAAGACCCCTGCGATGTATCGTGTCTCTAAGTAAGTTATGTTTTGTTAGTTTGTAACTTATTCGAGATAATGAATATTATTAAAAGTCATAAATTAAAGCGTGTTACTTATCTAATCATGGTGTTTACATTATGAAGTCATTTAATTTGAAACCCACATGTTATATGCTCGGAATTTTATAGTTGAAATATAATAAAAGAGTTGGCTACAAATTGGAAATCTAAAATTCTTTCCATCATTTTAAGTTATTAATTGTAATGTAATATTGAATATTTAAAAATTTGTCAAAGTTGGTGCTTATTAAAAAAATATAAGGCGTTAATATATTTTTGATGATAGGACAACTTAGATACTTATTTATATGCAAAATTGGAATATATTAGGAGGATCCAGGCGCGTAGTTAGGAATTTCTCAAGGGGTGGGGAGGACAGCTGTCATAATTTTTTTACAACATTTTATTTGTAATTAAAGCTAAAAATTAAACAATCAAAATGTCGGGCCCGCTGATAGGTCCACTCGGCCTAGGGGCCGGGCAGGCAACCGTCCTAAATTAAGATTTTCAAATAGGCCTGGGCGGGCACTATAACAATAAGATTTTTCTATATTTTAGTCCCTTTTTTATATATAAAAATTCTATAATTAAATCAAAATTTTTCGAAATATGACAAAATTAATGCATTAAATTTAAAATCGTCGCCCGGCAGTTCGGATGTCGTTAGTGAATTGGGCAATTAAAAGGTTTGAGCTGGCCCTGGCGGGCAATTTAGTTATCAAACGTGATGGGTTTTAGCAGAAAATCTTAGACAAATATGATCAATGATAAGTTTGTTAATTCTGTGTATAGTTGGAACTTTATAAAAAATAGTCATTACTTTTTTATGCCCAGCGATTGTCATTTAGAGATTTCATCACCTGAAGCAGGAGCATTATCTATGATTCGTTAATATTGCCAATTTATTCCATCGATATCTTGACATCCTATTTTTTCTATAAGCTTTTAATCTCTTGAGTATGGAAAGAGTAAGATCATTGATGCATGTGGTGTTAGGTAGACAAAAAAGTGGTTAAAGCTTTTTGCCAAAAATTTAATTTAAAAAGGTATATAAATATAATATATATATATATTTATCGTATATATAAGTGAGTCTTTTATCTGACTACAAAGATTTTTAATTAATTTAATATTTTATATATATCAATTTTTTTTTTAATTTTTGCTAAGGGAGGGGAGGCATTGGCTATGCCACTGATCTACATCATTGCTTATATTATAACTATAGGTGAGACGTTTTCATCTACATCTTTGAACAAAAACAGGGTATCAACTAGAGATTATTAATCTATGGATTAAACATTAGTCAAAAAGGATAGGATAGATAAACATAAAAAACATTTATTTTGATAACCGATGCTTAATTAGGTTTGGATATTTATATTTTTGTTTAAATATGCTTAAGTAACAATTTAAAATTAAACCATAATATAAATTGAAATGTATAAGGAATTGATTACTAACATAACCGCTTAGTCAGCCACTTTAGCAATGGGGCATTCTGGTGTTTTCATTGGAAATAATGTTTAGCCATTTTTTTTCATAACACTTTGCACAGTCCAATCGATAATTTTGCAATGGATGTATAAACATTTTCTCTAAAATTAAATTGAAAAAATGAAATGTATACATTATGTTTACAGGTTTTTATAATTGTCTCAAAATTTTTTATGAAACTAAACTATATTATTTTAACTCATTTATTTTAGTTATTAATCACCCTTTGACTACGCGCCTGTTAAGATCCATATAAAAAACTGAATAGCTAGACTTGTACATCACTTACACAATCACTATTTACCTTGTCAACTTTAAAGTCCTTATAACTGCCAGATCACATTAAAATCGATTTTTCATTATTTAAAATATATTTACTGATCTCGCATCCTTAACTAGGTATACTACACGAGCTTTTATAAAATTTAGAGATATCTATGGTTGAAAAAGTTAGGTGTATAAAATCTCACGTACCAATCCATTAATTTGTTTTAAATCTAATACTCAAGCATCACATTTACTGTCCTGTATGGATAGTAACGTTATAAATATTATCAATCATAGTTTTATTAAGAAATGGCCCTACATAGGAATTCGGTTGACACTTGTGCTAATAGGAATTATCGCCAATATTTTAGTCCTGTGGATCATATTCAAGGCTAGACCTGCCAAAAGGTTAAATTCTATGATGCTGAAAAACTTTCGCAACTCAAATTATTACCTTAAAGTCATGTGTTACGTCAACATAAGTATTCTCGCCGTTTCTATCCTTTCAATCTGGCAAATAAGGGACACTGTCAATTTGAGATTCTGTAATCTTAATCTAATTATGATAAAAATATATAGAGTAATCGACATGGCTCTTAAATACACGAATTACGCTGCAAAAGGATGCTTGATATGGGACAGATACATGTGTGTTAGAGAACCTCTATCTATGGTGCACATTAGAAATCACGTAGCCTACAAACTAATAATTTATGTTATTTTTGTAATGTTTGTAATTTTCTCCAGCCCTAATATCATAGCTCTCGACACTTACTACAGTTACGTTTACATTTATCCTACACGGCTTTTAAGTTCCAAAGTATTTAGATGTACTGCTACATACAAACTCATCAAACCAAGCTTGGCTATCTACTTTATCGTACGCAACATTGTATTTGTGCTAGTGATTTTACTCGTCATTTCCGCTTTAGCGATCAAAATGATAGTTTTTTTGAGACGAAACAGTCTCAAAGTCGGACCACTAGAAACACCATCTGTGATAGTTAATAAAGATATGGATAAGAAAGGTAGACCGAGTTGTGATTTAGTAAAGGGGCCTACTTCGTCCCACATACGCGCAACCAGTGTATTAAATTGTTTTTACATTGGCGTTGTTGGAGTAATGGCTTCGGACGTTTCACACAATTTTACTTTAGACAATATGCCCAATTTAAAGGTGGACAATGCTGACTTGATAGCCGATAAATGGAGACCAGTTATCAAAAAGATATACGCTTTGTTGGCCATCATTTTATGCTACATTATAGCAATGTCGATAAGAACTATGTATGACATAAACTTCATGATAAAATGTGCTTTAAAAGTGACAGGGTGTCCTTATAGAACTTCTTTCGAAATAGCCTTATCATTTTTGGAGTTATTCGATTCGGTCATTATATTTGGCTTCATATTATTAGATAAAAACCTTACAGATTCCCTAAAAATAACATGTAAATCAATCATATATTGTCAAAGAATATAAGTTTATAAACTATGTTGTGCCAGATATCGCCCCTACCCTTCATAATTACCAGAATCCCCATAATCTGATTGCATTTTTTGTTTTCATTATATATACATCAAATGTCCATTTGTTCGATTTGAGAATTAATATTAATTTTTTTTACTCTATTGTGGTATTAATTTTATAAGCGCAGTTATGTGAAGAATTTAATTGTAAGCGAAAACAAATAAATAATTGACCATAAATTCTTTATAGTAACAACAAATAATTTCAGAGTCAACACAAGAATTTGCAATTAAGAGCGAGTAGCAAAGACAAGCAGCTGACCCTTCAAATTATTTTGCTTGTCGCTTAATAAATAATAACAATTATGCCCATTGAAAGTCAAAGCCTGGCTACAACTATATTTAATTTTATTTAGAATGTAACAATTATTATAAAAGATATGGTAATAAACAAACATCTGTTAATAAATTATTCCATTTATTAAGCCTTTCTTGGAATAATGATTAAAGCCTTTAAACATAAGACAATTTATTAATGATTGTAGCATTATCTCAAATTCCTTAAAGTCAAGGCTTAATAATGAAATAATTAAAAGACAATTTGATTACAGTTTTACTTAAGAAATGATACCTCTTCCTCATCAAGTCTTGTTTGCCGCTCTAACAGGTAATAACATGGGCGTACCCACAGGTTTTGAATTAGGGGGGGGGGGCAAAACGTTTAAAAGTTCATTTAGAGGGAGGCAAAACATAAATTTTTTTAATTTTTCAATATTTTTGCACTTAATTTTTTTCTTTTCTTAAACTAGGGGGGGGGCGCCCCCCCCCTGCACCGCTCTGCGTACGCCCATGGGTAATAACATTTGCCACGGTGATATTAAACTTATTAAAAGTTATTATCACGCCAACTTATGAATAAATTTTCTTGATGAATGAATGTTGAGCCGAAACTATTAAAATTTGTCTTTTAAGCATTATTGCTGGCCTTCTAGACTGCTCCAATTTAATTTAACCACACCCAAAAAGGTTATAATTAGATTATAACCTAGAGTGATTGATAATTTTCAACTTTGATTAAAAGGATCTCATATTTATTAACCATAATATTGGTACCCATTCATAAAATGGCACTCGAGCTACATGTGCACCCCCTTCAAATTGTGCTTAAAATAGACCCTATCTCTTTGACGAATTTGCAGGGGAATGTATTTCCTATGTACCCTCCCCCTACTTGCCCCAATCCTCCTTTACTCATTGTTGTAATGTATAATGTTTGGATCTCGGTCTCGAAAGCAACATCTCTAATCTCGGCCTAAAATACAACTCGACATGTCTCGACTTCAAAAATATATACAATAAAAACATTTCCCCTGGCTTAATTGATTTATTATATAAATAAAAAATTTAAATAAAATGGCAGATTATTATTAATTTAAAAACCTTTATTATCTTAATGTGCAACGTTTCATTAATATCGTACATTACTTCATTCGACTATAAAAAGATAATTATTGCAATAGTTTTCTTGTACATAAATTCGTCTGATGTCTTTGTAATAATTGTGTTATAATATCGTCTGTTTTGTATTTTCATAAAAATAGAAGAAAATATATATTTTTGCGATTTTTCTAATGTGTTCAATATAGTGAAATCATTTGTTATTAATAAAAATTATATAACTTATATGTGACCAATTAATAAAAGCAGTTTTTATATATTGGGCAATTTTTTTGTACAAACACTGAGTCTGCCAAATATAAATTGACACATTAATTTATGAGTTAGCTAAGACTTTTAATTAGCATTAGCAAATTAAGTAATCCCTTTAGATATTTAAAAAAGAGATTTAGACCTCTGATATAATCATTATCAGGTGGTAAAGAGCATTGCATGTTTATAATATTGTTATAGAAACGTTAAGATACAAAAGGAGACTCTTTATCATTTTTCATAACATAAGTAAGAATTGGAACATATTATTTTTGAGGTATTCTATAAATTGTACACATATAAGATTATAAAAAATATTTTTATTTTGTAAAAGTAAGCGAATCTATATGTTGCAAGACCCCATATTATGTTCCAAAATATTACCTGTTTTCACTAATTTTGAGGCCAAACAATTATTTGATATTTCAACCTTATGCTGGATTGAAAAATTGCCACATTTACAGAATAGTTAGTGGATTTGAATTGTCAATCCCATTATGAAGGGAAAAGAAAGCTAAATAGCAGTGATGCGGAAAATCCAAGAAAAATCTATATCTCGCCTCGTCTCAAAAATTGATCCGAGATCGAGACGATAATTTTGACCTTGAGACGAGACGAGAGATGTTATCAACGATATCTCAGCTTAAATATTTTTTTATCATAATTATAATACATTATATTTTGTTTTGTCATTTTTATCTTGTGATTCACATTAGTATCTTAAACGCAAATTAATTGAATTGGAATACCTTTGGTATTGGTATTGGGTAATTTACTATTCAAGTAGCCACGTAAAAATTAAATTTAAATAACTTTAGATTAATAACAGCTTTAATATATAAAATAACATAAGACTTAGAGTTCTGATAAAGTAACAAATAGAGCTGTTAAATAATTAGTTCTAGTTTTTGGAATTAGTTCTCTGTTTTTAGACAAATTAACTTTAATTGGTTACATAAATTACAGGGAAACCGTAATTTTAATTGGTTACTTTATTTTAGTAACTATTCAAAAATACAGTTTCTTTCTATAAATTAAATAAAAAAGAATAAATTTGAATATTAAAGCTAATTATCTTATTAGTGTTTTTTGCTTTTGAATTCTATTTTATTGGCTGAATATAGGTGATTATTGTAGTCCTTTTGATTTGATAATACAATGCTTTTTCCAATATATTTATTTTTATTTAGATAAATCTACTAATGTTGGAACGGTTGAATTGCTTAAGTCTTTTAACAAAAATTGTAAATTACGCATATATTTATTGCAATAATTTTACTCTATTTATCTGCATCGTTGGAGATTATATATAATTTATTAGATTATAAGTAAACTGGGTGAGAATTTTCATGAATTTACCTTTAATCACTATTAAAAAGTCTAATGATTAATTACTATAACTAGGGGTTAAATCAAGGGTAGTTTGGAAATTAAGCTTATATGAATAAGATGAGGTCGAATCCACAGGCATAGATTTATTTTGTCTTACAAAATGGAAGTGTCCCTAAATGCATCCATAAAATAATGATCTTTGTTTAAAGGTTTATTATATTTTTCTAGATTAAACCAAATTTATTAAAATTAATATACCACTACCGTCGAGCGCCTTTTCAGTTTCGTTAAATTAATATTTAGTGAAATGCGTAAGAGTTTATTAGAAGATCAGCGTAAACCTTATTGAAATTGAATGATTTTTATACAAAATTGGAATAAATTTTATTGATAAATATTGTTTAAACAAATCTAGTGAAATTTAATTGATTAACTTTAAATGCAAATAGTTCCTGTATGTAAATAAGTAAAACTGATTTTAGTTACTTTAAATAAAATGTAACTGGAACCGTATTTAGCTACATATTTTTTGAAAGTAACTGTTATTTAACTAATTCATCTTTTAAAGTAACAGCTATAATTAAAAGCCTTTAAAAACCTTACTGCTTTACGAAAATAATAAGTTATTACTTTGAATAAGTCCAGGTGCGTTTTAGTCATATTAAATTATATAATGTAAATGTAATGAATTTTTTATAAAACAGCGAATCCCAAAATAATTTATGAAGAGAGTTAACTTTTTAGTGGGATTTGGCAAATGTTTTCGCCCTTAAACAATTTGTGCATTACTTGTCCTCTCCTCGGATAAAAGATTTCAAATCGTTACTCTATGCAAAGCCAATACTATATTATGACATAAAAAAATCTTATGCGAGTCTATTTACGCTGAATCTTTTTATCTTTAATATTATGAGTCATTTATTATAAATACACTTATAAGAAAAATTTAGCGCTTTAAGCCAATATATTGCCTCTTTGTATTTTCAAAACTAAATAAAAAGTTTGCCCTTGACAAAATGATAAAAATAAATTATAAAAATATCCAAACTGGTACTTCCTCTATAGTTCAAACAATGTTAAAATTTATTTTGAAAAAAAGCTTTAATATTAAGATAAATAGCCTATGTTTTTCAGAACACTTTTCTATCATTATTAGCAGTACAGTAACCTAATATAAAAAATGTCTAGAGGATATAGTCCCTATGTGCAAAAACAGTTCATATATAATTTTAATCAAACAGGCTACATTAATAATTGACTTTAATCATACATAGTGTAATTGACGTCATTACCCTCATAAATCTTAATGAGATCGCAATAATATAACATGTCTATGACTATTTTTAAAATATGATTAATATTGTTGTAAGTATCGAGAATGATCTCCATCATTACCTAAACTGTTCGGCTTTGTAATATTAATAACATCTAAAATTTAGCCTTTTAATGAACCTAAAACTTTGTATATAAACACTTTAGAAATTTTACTAAGTTTAATTATAAATCTGACTATAAAATACCTAAATTTCCAAACATGTTTATTAGATCACACAATTTGAATTAACAATCATGTAAAGACCCTTAATTTGAGATAAGAATGAACTATGACTACAAGTTATTTTTAGTAGTTAGACTTTAACATATCCGAAGAAATATTAATAGTTAGATGTTGCTACATACAAACTCATCAAATCGAGCTTGGCTAATATGGACCATTGTATTAGAGCTTGTGATTCTACTCATCATTTTAGCAATCAAAATGATAGTTTTTTGAGACGAAATTGGCCCAGAGTGAGATCACTATAAGCACCATCTATGATACTTAATGAAGATCTGGAGAAGAAAGGTAGACCGTGTGATGTAGTAAAGGTACCTACTTCGTCCCACATACGCGCAAGAAATGTATTAAATTGTTATTACATTAACGTTGTTGGAGTTAGGGCTTTGGGCTTGCCCATAACTTTATTTTAAACAATTTGCCCAATTGAAAAGTGGACAATGCTAACTTGATAGCCCTATGGAGACCAGTTATCAGAAAGATAAACGCTCTGTTGGCCATCACTTTATGCTACATTATAGCAATATCTATAAGAGCTATGTATAACATAGACTTCATGATAAAATGTTATTCAAAGGTGACAAAGTGTCCTTATAAAAGTTCTTTTCAAATAGCTTTATCATTTTTGCAAATATTCCGATAATAATTATGTTCGGTTTCATATTATCAGTTAAAACCTTAAGCCCTAAAAATACGATGTTAAGCAACATATTTTGTCAAAGAATATAAGTTTAAATGATATACCTTTGTATTTTGTAAATGTTGGGGTTGTGATAGATATCGCCCCTACCCTTATACTTAACAAAATTTGCATAATTTTATATACACCAGATGTCTATTTTTCAATTTCAGAGTTGATAATAAATATTTTAATCCTTGTGACATTAAGTAACAAAGCAAGCATTTTTCCCTTGTGGGGCAGAACTTAAATATTAATCTAGTGGAGAGAAGCGATTTGAAAATATTTCCATAAATAGTTTGTCAAACCTAATAAATAACCATTTCTTTGTGTAATTTCTTTTTCAGAATTTACTTGAACTCGTACCTTTTTATGTTCATATCAACTTTATACTTTCGTTCACGATCGACTTACATATGAGCGCGAAATTAAAGGCTAGCAACGGGCCTGGGCCTCTTTAGGTCAGTCAGCCTGCTCGTTAAGAATATATAAATCATAGGGCGGATCCGGGCCCTCCTAATTAATAAATGATAGAGTAGGCCTGCTGATATTTTACTAAGCCCGTGCCCAGGACCCTATACAAAAAATGTTATCATTCAATATTCGCTTGGAATGTTTTTTATTTAATAAACAATATATATCTGTTATAAATGTTAATAATAATTATGTAAAACATTACCTCTCTTATTAAATTAGCCTACTCTGCAGTTTATAGACTTTTAGAGGGTATAATTGGAGTGGAACACGTCTATTTATAGTCTCTAATTAAAATTTATCAATTTGAAATGCGTATTGATATCGATGAATGAATGAGTAACAAACAATATAGATATAATTTTATTTTCATTGTTAATTTAGATAACATTAAATAATTGTAAATTAATATAAAAGCATGAACTAGATAGACTCCTCATCAACGCATAAATTATGTACCATTTTCACCACCATTTTGATGATAACATGGTAAAGTAATGATATATAATAGATATTAGGAATAATCAACTTTTTCCATGGGCAATAATGAACAAAGCCTAAAATCAATATTAGTATTAATCATTTGTACAAATTTTGCCTGTAATCTAATTTGAACCATCATTTAAAGTTTTTTGATTTATCACCTTGAAACTTATAATAGTTATGGCTATATTTTTTATATTAATTTTACTTTTATTCATGAGAAATAATTCTTATTTATAACTACAACAACGTGAAAAGTAATTGTAGAGATATTATTCGAACACAACAAATTATTTGCTAAGTATTTTATTCCAATTGCTAAGTATTTTTTAGCGTCATTGCTAAGTATTTTATTAATCTGCTAAGTATTAAATTCGTTTTCTAAGTTTTAAAATTAATTATAAGTTTTAAATTCAAATGCTAAGTATTTTATTCATTTAATAAGTATTTAAATAAATTTTGCTAAGTATTTTATATATGTATTTTATTTATCTGTTAAGTATTTTAATGGTTTGCTAAGTATTTAAATATATTCTGCTAAGTATTTAAAATTGCTAAGTATTTAAATTATTTGCCAAGTATTTAAATAAATTATGCTAAGTGTTTAAATTTATGCTAGGTTTATAAATAAGTTATGCTAAGTATTCAAAAGATTTTATAAATTTATAAAACAAATTAAGCTGTCTGATTTTTATATAACATTTAATAGGATATAGTACCGGACAATAACTGGCGTTCTTTGGCGCCAAGATCACACACCAATTTGAGATACATTCATTTATTAATTGCTTAATTATGGAAGTCCAGCGAATCTCGTCTTATTTATCAAATGAAGAGGAAGAAGCAGAAAGCTCAGGAGTTGATATTCATCGCAGGCGGTTGTACAGATCGATTAAATGGGTAAAGAAAGCCACCTATGATAATGAGTGTGAGTCGAAAAGGGCTCTTAAAGCCGAAAATATATGGGGCTTTTGGCACCGAAATGAAACTGAGGAAGGATTAGGCTTAACACTAAAATTATGCAAACACCCTATGGAAGCTAAAAATGTCACGATTGGGGAAAAAAGAAGAAGAAGAAGACCTTCCAAAGCTAAAAAAGCTTTAATGGTCCATAAATATATATATAAAGCCCCCGTTATTATAATTATATTTTGTCGTTATCAATTATCCTATTACCTATTTAGATTCTTTTATATGTGAAGCCATTATAGAACAAAAAGGAGATTACTTCACCTACAAATAAATGATCATATTTTTTAATTCATATCTAAATTAAATTATTTTTTATATTATAACAATATAGAAATATTATAATTTTCAACTATAAATTTTGTTAGTTCATTAAAATAATTCCCATTAAAACCTATCATCAAATTTTCAACACTTTTTTGTGTCATAAATAAAATGTAAATTAAAAAACTTGGTATTTTAAAGTAATAACTTAGCACTTCAAAATAGAAAACCTAGCATTTTTAAAAATTAAACGTTTTCTTTGAAATTATTACCATTAAAACTTTGCCCTTTTTAGCTTTAAAACGTTATTATCTTATATTTTTTAATGCTCAGCATTTTAATTATAATTCATAGCTTAAATTTTTTTTACTAAAATACTTAGCATTTTAATAAAAAAAACTTATATCAAAATATAAACTTAACAATTTAATAAAAAAAACTTAGCATTTTAAAATAAAAAACTTAGCATTTCCTTTAAAATACGTAGCGTTTAGATTAAAATACCTAGCATAAAATACTTGGCACTTTAATTAAAATACTTAGCATAAATTACTTAGCAATTTGTATTTTTTTACTTAGCAGTTAAATGACACCCATATTCGAATTGAAATTTAAAAGCAGACGATTCATTAACGTGATTAAATGAGCGCTTGAGATTGGGTGCAGATAAAGCAAACCAATTTTAAAAAATGTTGATATTCGCGATATGAGAATTAATAACCTTAATAACAAAGGTAAAAATTTGTTTTCCACATTCTATACAAAGTTTATGATAAAATATATAAAAACCTACCGAATAGCACTTTTACTTTAAAATTGCAGATAGAGCACTCCAATTCTCAGGTAGCGATATGTGGTGGGGTTTTCAAATGGAGGAAAGTTTCTGGTGTTGTCGGGAAAAGTAATATTTTAGGGTTACGTTGGTTGTTTCTAACGAAGGGGTTCGTAAGGCCATAGAATAGGAGTGATGGAAAATTAAACAGTAGAGAAATGGAAGATAGATTTAGTTGGGAAGAGTAGGGACAACTTTACCAGATATCGGGGAACGTTGAAGTAGCTTTTGGAGTGAATAAAGAGAGTAACATAAAGTAAAAAATAAAGTATATTAAAATGGAAGGAAAGTAAAGTGATTTTTATGGTTTGTTTTCCCTTTTATACCCTTAGAAATCCTTGTTAGAGGTCGTTGCACTTTATTCTTTCTTGGCCTATAATTTCCCTTTTCATTACCCTTTTCCCCTGCATCTACAATCTCCTCGTACCTATCCTAAAAAGGAATGGTCAAAAAATCCTTTCATCTCATCTCAGCCCAACCCTCCTAGATATCTGAGAACGATTGCCGATACTTTTATTTACCCGTTATCCTTCCCTCCCTTACCTATCCTAAAAAGGATTAGCCATTAAACCCACCTCGGCCTCATCGATCACCTTCCGAGTTCTCTTTAATGATGTCAATTGAAATTATCCAAACTTATTTTCCAGCCCATAAATCAATAATTTCAAAGCCTTAGACATAACTAGAACAACCTCAAACCTTTCTCACTTTAAACTTATTTTACCAGATATGACTAGAACAACCCATACCATAAATACAAACCTATAACAAATTATTAGGGCGGGGATAATCAGGGGCGAGACGATATTAGGGGCCGCGTTTTCCCGCGCATATGACACTCATTATAAATAAATACATTTTATTGCGAGTAATCTCTCTTTAAAAGAAACAAGGGGCCAGGGACGGGCTCTAATATAACCTAGCGAGCTAGGGCAGTGCATAGATTTAAGTAGGGCCAGCTATGGCCGTTACAAAATCATATAGATTTTTGGGGGTATGTTTAGTTTTCAAATGAATCGAAGAATATGTCTTTCTCTGATTTTACCCACATTAACCTGTCTGAACAACGCTTGATTTCCACCCCTTGTCCATGAATAATTCGCTTAAAACGATACCGACCCCGTTTCTACGATTTGGTGACCCACTGTAGAATAGTTTGTTTTTCCTCCTAACTCCCAATCTTTGGTTCCGTTTCAACTCGTCTCTTGTAGGCAGGCGATGTGTACCTTTCTTCTTTTTAGCATTTGTGCGACCTCGATGCTCTTCACCGTCAAAGTTCCCACATTCCAGCACGTTATTCGCATCTTTCAACAACTAATTTCCTTAACCGCCTTCGTTGTGAGTTGGAGCAGTGACCCTACTGTATTTTTCACATTGCACGGGCGGGGTATACAGTGCGCGTCGTTTGTGGAGGATGCCCTAACCTTTTCTTGTCAAATTTTGTTTAAAACTATCATTATTTTGGAGTTGGTTTTTATGGCCGGTTTCCCTTACGCCAACCCTCCACTTTTTGCACACGGACTTGGGACCGTCGTAGGTAGTGTTCTATCAAAAAATTTTTTAATATTTTTAATTATAAATGTAGTATTAATGAAAATCATTCATTACCTCATAAATTTTGAATTAGATAATAATCAAACCACTTTGGCCAATGGTTATTTTTTTCATTGGTCAGGAGCCAGGACATGGTCAAAAAGTCAAATTATCAATGGTATTAACAAGAACAATATATTATTAAAAAAATAAAATAAATTGGCCCTCTCCGATATTCGAACCAGCAATTAAGAATTTGCCCTCGCCGGGATTCGAACCCACATCGAATCACAATTTGGCCAATGGTCATTTTTTTCATTGGTCAGTAGCCAGAACACGGTCAAAAAGTCATATTATCAGTGGTATTAACAAGAAGAATATAATAATTTAATAAAAAAAAATTTAGCCTATCCGGGTATCGAACCAGAAATTTAGAAACGTTGTACAACGGACAACGGACGGACGGACAACAAAAAGCGAGCCCATAAATTGCATAGCAATCAAAAAAAAATTTGCCCTCTCCGGGTATCGAACCAGCAATTTAGAACGTTGGACAACGGACAACGGACAATGGACAACGGACGGACGGACAACGGACAACAAAAAGCGTGCCCATAAATTGCATAGGAATTAATATTTATCGTATATATAAGTGAGTCTTTTATCTGACTATAAATATTTTTAATTAATTTAATATTTTATATATCAATTTTTTTTAAATTTTTGCTAAGGGAGGGATTGGCTATGCCACTGATCTACATCATCTATATATCTATATAAAGTAAAGTGTATGTATATATGGATGTATATATGTATGTATGTAAGGGCTAAATTCTTAAACTATAGGTCCGATTCGCGCGAAAATTTACCCCTAGGTTCCCAAGGCGGCCAGGGGTAAAATAGCTTTTTCAGAATCCTAAAATTCCTTTTAGTTTTCGAGATATTGGGTTTTATGCGTTTTGACGTTAAAAAATGTCAATCAAACGCACCTCCTCGCGTTCGTTGAAAATTTGAATATACAGACAGTTCTGTAGTAAAAGTGTATCACTTATAGTAGTTTGTAAAACGTAATCTTTTCTTAACGGTGACAACATAAAATTTATGAATTAAATTTCTTAAACGTCATCTTTTCTTAACGGTGACAAGACAACATAAAATTTATGAATTAAATTTCTTAAACGTCATTTTTTCTTAACAGTGATAAGACAACATAAAATTTATGAATTAAATTTCTTAAACGTCATCTTTTCTTAACGGTGACAACATAAAATTTATGAATTAACCTGAAATAAATAAAATTATAGATTATTTGAGAAAATATATAGGTGAAGAAGATGAATTTTTCTCATTATCATTAAATGAGATTTTTAAATGAGAAAGATGAAATTATATATAATTTAAATGTAATATAAAATAGTCCAACGTTGATTATTCTGAGTAAATGCTATTTATATATAAATGTCATTATTTATCTATCATTAATTTTTATTAAATGAGATATTTAAATGAGAATAAATTCTGAAACTACCGGCCCGATTCGCGCGAAACTTTACCCGTAGGTTCTCAGGGCGGCCAGGTGTAAAATAGCTTTTTCAGATTGCTAAAATTCCTTTTAGTTTTAAAATATCGGACATTTCTCGGCCTTTTGGTTTTAAAAAAGGGCTAAATTCTGAAACTTCAGATCCGATTCGAGCGAAAATTTAGCCGTAGATGCCCAGATAGGCCAGGGGTAAAATAGCTTTTTCAGATTCCTAAAATACCTTTTTGTTTTAAAAATATCTGACATTTCCCGTCCAGTTTCATTTATAGCAGCATATACAATAATGACGTCATACATACAAAGCTGAAGTTTTCTCGAATTAGATATTTAAAAGTATAATAAAAATGTTACAGTATACGGTTAAAATTATTGGGGTTTAACAGACTATTTAAATTAAATAAATAAAATTTAAATTATGCAGTTTTTGTCATTATTATCATGTGGTCGATCATAGAAGCATATTTTTTAATTATTTTATTATATAAGAAAAAAAATTGTATTTCAAATAAATCAGCTAACTAGAAAAATAAAATAATGGTATTATTGTATAATAAGTAACAGCATTAATAAGCAATTTTTTCAAAAACATTTAATTTTAGTCGGATTTGATGACTAAAACAGAATTTGCATTTGGTTTGTCTTATTATATAAATATATACTAAAAATAGTGGGTTCATAAAATCATTCGGACCTTTCACATTATAAATTATTTCATATATGACCCCATTTTAGGTAAGTCTTATTAATAGCCTATACTTATTTAACCACTTAAGGACTGAGCCAAAGCAACGCTTGGCCGGGCACAGCTAGTTGCTTATATTATAACTATAGGTGAGACGTTTACATCTACATCTTTAAACAAAAACAGGGTATCAACTAGACATTATTAATCTATGGATTAAACATTATTCAAAAAGGATAGGATAGATAAATATAAAAAACATTTATTTTTATAACCAATGCTTAATTAGGTTTGGATATTTATATTTTTGTTTAAATATGCTTAAGTAACAATTTTAAATTAAACCATAATATTAATTGAAATGTATAAGGAAAATTACTAACATAACCGCTTAGTCAGCCACTTTAGCAATGGGGCGTTCTGGTGTCTTCATTGGAAGTAATGTTCAGCCATTTTTTTCACAACACTTTGCACAATCATGTCGGTAATTTTACAATGGATGTATAAGCATTTTCTCTAAAATTAAATAGAAAAAATGAAATGTATATATTATGTTCAAAATTTTTTATGGAGCTAAACTATATTATTTTGACTCATTTAATTTTTATTAATCACCCTTTGACTGCGCGCCTGTTAAGATCAATATAAAAAACTGAATAGCTAGACTTGTACATCACTTACACAATCATTACTTACCTTGTCAACTTTAAAGTCCTTATAACTGCCAGATCACATTAAAATCGATTTTTCATTATTTAAAATATATTTACTGATCTCGCATCCTTAACTAGGTATAATACACGAGCTTTCATAAATTATAGAGATATCTATGGTTGAAAAAGTTAGGTGTATAAAATCTCACGTACCAATCCATTAATTTGTTTTAAATCTAATACTCAAGCATCACATTTACTGTCCTGTATGGATAGTAACGTTATAAATATTATCAATCATAGTTTTATTAAGAAATGGCCCTACATAGGAATTCGGTTGACATTTGCGCTAATAGGAATTGTCGCCAATATTTTTGTCCTGTGGATCATATTCAAGGCTAGACCTGCCAAAAGGTTAAATTCTATGATGCTGAAAAACTTTCGCAACTCAAATTATTACCTTAAAGTCATGTGTTGCGTTAACATAAGTATTCTCGCCGTTTCTATCCTTTCAATCTGGCAAATAAGGGATACTGTCAATTTGAGATTCTGTCATCTTAATCTAATTATGATTAAAATATATAGAGTAATCGGATTGGCTCTTAAATACACGAATTACGCTGCAAAAGGATGCTTGATATGGGACAGATACATGTGTGTTAGAAAACCTCTATCTATGGTGCACATTAGAAATCACGTAGCCTACAAACTAATGATTTACGTTATTTTTGTAATGTTTGTAATTTTCTCCAGCCCCAATATCATAGCTCTCGACACTTACTACAGTTACGTTTACATTGATCCTACACGGCTTTTAAGTTCCAAAGTACTTAGATGTACTGCTACATACAAACTCATCAAACCAAGCTTGGCTATCTACTTTATCGTACGCAACATTGTATTTGTGCTAGTGATTTTACTGGTCATTTCCGCTTTAGCGATCAAAATAATAGTTTTTTTGAGACGAAACAGTCTCAAAGTCGGACCACTAGAAACAACATCTATGATAGTTAATGAAGATATGGATAAGAAACGTAGACCGAGTTGTGATTTAGTAAAGGGGCCTACTTCGTCCCACATACGCGCAACCAGTGTATTAAATTGTTTTTACATTGGCGTTGTTGGAGTAATGGCATCGGACGTTTCACACAATTTTACTTTAGACAATATGCTCAATTTAAAGGTGGACAATGCTGACTTGATAGCCGATAAATGGAGACCAGTTATCAAAAAGATATACGCTTTGTTAGCCATCACTTTATGCTACATTATAGCAATGTCGATAAGAACTATGTATGACATAAACTTCATGATAAAATGTGCTTTGAAGGTGACAGGGTGTCCTTATAGAACTTCCTTCGAAATAGCTTTATCATTTTTGGAGTTATTCGATTCGGTCATTATATTTGGCTTCATATTATTAGATAAAAACCTTACAGATTCCCTAAAAATAAGAAGTAAATCAATCATATATTGTCAAAGAAAATAAGTTTATGAACTATGTTGTGCCCGATATCGCCCCTACCCTTCATAATTACCAGAATCCGCATAATCTGATTGCATTTTTTTGTTTTCATCATATATACATCATATGTCCATTTGTTTGATTTGAGAATATTAATTTTTTACTCTATTGTGGTATTAATTTTATAAGCGCAGTTATGTAAGGAATTTAATTGTAAGCGAAAATATAAATAATTGACCATAAATTCTTTATAATAACAACAAATAATTTCAGAGTCAACACAAGAATTTGCAATTAAGAGCGAGTAGCAAAGATGGGTAGCTGACCCTTTAAATTATTTTGCTTGTCGCGTAATTAATACCAACAATTATGCCCATTGAAAGTCAAAGCCTGGCTACATCTATATTTAATTTTATTTAGAATGTAACAATTATTATAAAAGATATGGTAATAAACAAACATCTGGTAATAAATTATTCCATTTATTAAGCCTTTATTGGAATAATGATTAAAGTCTTAAAACATAAGTCATATCCTTAATAATTATTGTACTATTATCTCAGATTCCTTAAAGTCAAGGCTAAAAAATGAAATAATTAAATGACAATTTTCATTACAGTTTTACTTAAGAGATGATACCTCTTCCTCATCAAGTCTTGTTTGCCGCTCTAACAGGGACTAACATTTGACACGGTGATATTAAACTTATTAAAAGTTATTATCACGCCAACTTATGAATAAATGTTCTTGATGAATGAATGTTGAGCCGAAAATTTCTTGACCATTGATCAAAAGAATATTAAAATTTGTCTTAAAGCATTATTGCTGGCCTTCTAGACTGCTCCAATTCAATTTAACCACTCCTAAAAAGGTTGTAATTAGAGTATAACCTAGAGTGATTGATAATTTTCAACTTTTATTAAAAGGATCTCTTATTTTTTAACCATAATATTGGTACCCATTCATAAAATGGCACTCGAGCTACACGTGCACCACCTTCAAATTGTGCTTAAAATAGACCCTATCTCTTTGACAAATTTGCAGGGGAGTGTATATTCCTATGTACCCCCCCCCCCCCTTCTTGCCCCAATCCTCCTTTACTCATTGTTGTAATGTATAATGTTTAGATCTCGGTCTTGAAAGCAACATCTCTTCTCATCTAGGCCTAAAATACATCTCGAAATGTCTCGACTTCAAAAATATTATATACAATAAAAACATTTCCCCTGGCTTAATTGATTTATTATATAAATAAAAAATTAAAATAAAATGGCAGATTATTGTTAATTTAAAAACCTTTACTATCTTAATGTGCAACGTTTCATTAATATCGTACATTACTTCATTCGACTATAATAAGATAATTATTGCAATAGTTGTCTTGTACATAAATTCGTCTGATGTCTATGTAATTATTGTGTTATAAATATCGTCTGTTTTGTATTTTCGTAAAAATTAAATAAAATATTTTTTTTGCGATTTTTCTAATGTGTTCAATATAGTGAAATCATTTGTTATCAATAAAAAATATATAACTTATAAGTTACCAATTAATAAAAACAGTTTCTATATTGGGCAATTTTTTTGTACAAACACTGTGTCTGCCAAATATAAATTGACACATTAATTTATGAGTTAGCTGAGACTTTTAATTAGCATTAGCAAAATAAGTAATCCCTTTAGATATTAATTAAAAAAGAGATTTAGACCTCTGATATAATCATCATCAGGTGGTAAAGAATGCATTGCATGTTTATAATATTGTTATAGAAACGCTAAGATACAAGTGGATACTCTTTATCATTTTTCATAACATAAGTAAGAATTGGAACATATTATTTTTGAGGTATTCTATAAATTATACACCTATAATATTATAACAAATATTTTTATTTTGTAAAAGGAAGCGAATCTATATGTTGCAAGACCCCATATTATGTTCCAAAATATTACTTATTTTCACTAGTTTTGAGGCAAAAAAATTATTAGATATTTAAACCTTATGGTTATAATTTTTGTGTATTGAAAAATTCCACATTTACAGAATAGTTAGTGGATTTGAATCGTCAATCCAGACATTATAAAGGGAAAAGAAAGCTAAATGGTAGTGATGCGGAAAATCCAAGAAAAATCTCGATCTCGCCTCGTCTCAAAAAATTGATCCGAGATCGAGACGATAATCTTGACCTTGAGACGAGACGAGAGATGTTATCAACGAGATCTCAGCTTAAATATTTTTTTATCATAATCATAATACATTATATTTTGTTTTGTCATTTTTATCTTGTTATTCACATTAGTATGTTAAATGCAAATTAATTTAATTGTAATACCTTTGGTATTGGGTAATTTACTATTCAAGTAGCCCCGTAAAAATTAAATTTAAATAATAGATTTATAACAGCATTAATATATAAAATAACATAAGACTTAGAGTTCTGATAAAGTAACAAATAGAGCTGTTAAATAATTAGTTCTAGTTTTTGGAATTAGTTCTCTGTTTTTAGACAAATTAACTTTAATTGGTTACTTTAACTACAGGGGAACCGTAATTTTATTGGTTACTTTATTTTAGTAACTATTCAAAAAATAGAGTTTCTTTCTATATATTAAGTAAAAAACAATAAATCTAAATATTAAAGCTAATTATCTTATTAGTGTTTTTTGCTTTTGAATTCTATTTTATTGGCTGAATCTAGGTGAATATTGTAGTCCTTTTGATTTGATAATACAATATTTTTCACAATATATTTTTATTTAGATAAATCTACTAATGTTGGAACGGTTGAATTGCTTAAGTCATTAAACAAAAATTGTAAATTACGCATATATTTATTGCAATAATTTTACTCTATTTATCTGAAAGCATCGTTGGAGATTACATATAATTTATTAGATTATAAGTAAACTGGGTGAGCATTTCTTGAATTTTCCTTATAATCACTATTAAAAAGTCTAATGATTAATTACTATAACTAGGGGTTAAATCAAGGGTGGTTTGGAAATTAAGCTTATATGAATAAGATGAGGTCGAATCCACAGGCATGGATTATTTTAATCTTACAAAATGGAAGAGTTTCTAAATGCATCCATGCATTTATTAATACAAAAAATAATGATCTTTGTTTAAAGGTTTATTATAATTTTTCTAGATTAAACCAAATTTATCAAAATTAAGACACCCCTACCGTCGAGCCCTTTTTAATTTCGTTAAATTAATATTTAGTGAAATGCGTACGAGTTTATTAGAAGATAAGCTTGAACCTTATTGAAATTGAATGATTTTTATACAAAATTGGAATAAATTATATTGATAAATATTGTTTAATCAAATCTAGGGAATAGTTGAGTAACTTTAAATGTAAATAGTTCCTGTATGTAAATAAGTAAAACTGAATTTAGTTACTATAAATAAAATAAAACTGGAACCGTATTTCTACCTATTTTTTGAAAGCAACTGTTATTTAAAATTCCCCTTATAAAGTAACAGCTATAATTAAAAGCCTTTGAAAACTATACTGCTTTACGATAATAATAAGTTACTACTTTAAATAAGTCAGATGCGCTTTAGTCATATTAAATTATATAATGTAAATGTAATGAATTTATTTTATAAAACAGCGAATCCCAAAATAATTTATGAAGAGTTAACTTTTTAGTGGGATTTGGCAAATGTTTTCGCCCTTAAACAATTTGTGCATTACTTGTCCTCTCCTCGGATAAAAGATTTCAAATCGTTACTCTATGCAAAGCCAATACTTTATTATGACATAAAAAAATCTTATGCGAGTCTATTTACGCTGAATCTTTTTATCTTTAATATTATGAGTCATTTATTATAAATAAATACACTTATGAAAGAAAAATTTAGCGCTTTAAGCCAATATATTGCCTCTTTGTATTTTTAAAACTAAATAAAAAGTTTGCCCTTGACAAAATGATATGGTACTTCCTCTATAGTTCAAACACGGTTAAAATTTATTTTGAAAAAAAGCTTTCATATTAAGATAAATAGCCTATGTTATTCAGAACACTTTTCTGTCATTATTAGCAGTACAGTAACCTAATATAAAAAATGTCTAGAGGATATAGTCCCTATGTGCAAAAACAGTTCATATATAATTTATTAATCAAACAAGCTACAGTAATAATTGACTTTAATCATACATAGTGTAATTGACGTCATTACCCTCATAAATCTTAATGAGATCGCAATAATATAACATGTCTATGACTATTCTTAAAATATGATTAATATTGTTGTAAGTATCGAGAATGATCTCCATCATTACCTAAACTGTTCGGCTTTGTAATATTAATAACATCTAAAATTTAGCCTTTTAATGAACCTAAAACTTTGTATATAAACACTTTAGAAATTTTACTAAGTTTAATTATAAATCTGACTATAAAATAACTAAATTTCCAAACATGTTTATTAGATCACACAATTTGAATAAACAATCATGTTAAGACCCTTGATTTGAGATCAGAATGAACTATGACTACAAGTTATTTTTAGTAGTTAGACTTTAACATATCCGAATAAATATTAATAGTTAGATGTTGCTACATACAAACTCATCAAACCGACTTGGCTAATAAGGTTCATTGTTTTAGAGCTTGTGATTCTACTCGTCATTTTTAGCAATCAAAATGATAGTTTATGAGACGAAATTGTCCCAGAGTGAATCACTATAAGCACCATCTATGATACTTAATAAAGATCTGGAGAAGAAAGGTAGACCGTGTAATGTAGTAAAGGCACCTACTTCGTCCCACATACGCGCAAGAAATGTATTAAATTGTTATTACATTAACGTTATTGGAGTTAGGGCTTCGAGCTTGCACATAACTTTATTTTAAACAATTTGCTCAATTGAAAAGTGGACAATGCTAACTTGATAGCCGGTAAATGGAGACCAGTTATCAGAAAGATAATCGCTCTGTTGGCCATCACTTTATGCTACATTATAGCAATGTCTATAAGAGCTATGTATAACATGGACTTCACGATAAAATGTTCTTCAAAGGTGACAAAGATCCTTATAGAACTTCTTTTGAAATAGCTTTATCATTTTTGCAAATATTCCGATATTCGGTTTCATGTTATCAGATAAAAACCTTAAAGAAGCCCTAAAAATACGACGTTAAGCAACATATTTTGTCAAAGAATGTAAGTTTAAATGCTAAACCTTCGTATTTTGTAAATGTTGGGGTTGTGATATATATCCCCCAACTTTATTGTAAATATTTTTAATTAATAAATTAAGCCCGTGTGCTGCACAGCCAAAGCACTCAATAACAGGATTAGACTTAACTATTTCCCAGGCCTACTTCATATTTTTTGCATTGTCCGTTACTATTGCAAGGAACTTTTTTTTTTGCATCACTTGAGAAATTCATTATATATATACTCACCAGTGTGTGTGGCATTCGACCCTGTATCTATAGATTGTTGAGAAATGCGTTTTGGTGTCAGTATAAAGAAATTTATAATAGATTCTCCCCTAATATTGGTCCATGCATTGCTGACCAACAAATTGGAGCCTGATTTTTTTCATTTTCATTTATAATTGTTTTAATCTTGCCAAATCTATCATTCAGCAAGGGACCTTCTATTACTTTTCTAGGTGAAACTTTGTATGGTTTTATAGATTTAAAAAAGTCCTTCCAAAAGTAATTCTCAGTTATAAAAGGGAAAGTTAGACATATAGATAGCCAAGGGGAGTTTCATTTAATTTTTCTTGTTGTGCTTGAGTCATGCTATCAAAGTACTGATTAGTATTTGATGTGGATTGTTTTGAAGTGATTAAATCTGATGTTAAAAGAGGTGTTTGTTCAGTGGGGTCTTAATTTTCCAACATGGCAAAAATTGGAGATGATTGTGCAGAAATTAAAACAACTTCTAATTCTAAGCAATTTTTCTCTTGCATACTCAGGACATTTATAGATATGGGTAGAAATTTTCGTTGGGTTAAGGAAGTTATATTTAAGATTGCAACAATTGCCCAGCAGAGCAATAAACCCCCTTTTATTGGAGGATGTTGTTTACAAAAAGGTTTTCAAATATCACTCTTGGCATCATTTTATTAAAGAAGCTAATTTAAAGTTTAATAAGTTCTAATTATCATTATCAATATTTAGATATTACAAATAAGTAGACAGAAGTAACATGATGTGGCCAAACATCAAATTTTTAAATATGTGTAATCTTATCTGAATACAAAGTTGAATTAAAATGTTTTTATTATTTTAATTGCAAGTGGGTGTGTATATTTACATCAGAAATATGGTTCTAAATTAAATTAAAATCAAACAGATTTAACTAAATGTTTATTTAAATTTACAAGTATTTGTAACTAACTTGAATACAAATTAAAATCAGTTAACAAATAAAAAATTTCTTAAATTTAAGATTAAAAACATTAATTTTTTATGGGAAATTTTAAAAGGGAAAATTCATTTTTCCAAAAAGAATATTCCCCGGAAATAACGGGAATATTCCCCCTTGTGTCATCTCTACTTGCCACGCATGTAGGACCTAAAGAAGATATACTTAGTATGCAATTATTAATTTCCGTGCTCCAAAGTACCGGAAATCAGAGAATGTTTCGGTACTTGTAATATTAATAACGGAACTATCAGTAAAAATAACGAAACGTGAGAATACCCGAAGGAGCGCGCGTTGTTTTTATATCAAGAAATGGTGATATTATTGCAAATTGAGATTATTTATTTGTCACAGGCTTGTATTTTTAAAAAAACCGCGTAGTTGACTAAAAAACTAAGACACAATGACAAATTAATGGTAGAAAACCTTTTAAGGCAATAATTAGCATCTTAACGATAAATAAGTATAACAGGTTGTATCTCTAGTCCGCTAGATGGCAGTTAACACCACCAAAAGACACGGTTAAAACAGTCGCAGGTCGATAAAAAGTATATATAAACCATCTAAGATGCCAAGGCAATGATCTGGCCAATTTGGTGGCAATCGATCGGACTTGAGGAGCTATTAAAGAACAAAAAAACGCGCGTTACATATTAATGGCTATGCAATTTATGGGTTTATATATATAAATAATGATTGTCAAAAGATCTTTTAAAAAATTGGTTTTATGCCGAGACCACCTGCAGAATCCATAGAAAATGTGTGAGATCAACTCTGGAGATGCTTGAAAACCATTTATTCCTATGAATTTAGTGAAGGGCTCAAAATTGGATTATCTTCTTTAAAGTATCTCATTGCACTTTTTATGTTAAAAGAAAGAATTTTAGCGACAATTTAATTAAATTACTTTAATGTAAATATAGTAGAACTGTATTCAGTTACTTTAAAAAAAAGTAATTGTAACCGTAATTAATTACATATTTTTTGAGAAGTAGATGTAGCCTCGTTCCCGTGTGAACAACAGCTAATTTCACTAGTCAACAAATAATGGTCTTGTGTAAATAACCGGGAAACGGTCAACATATTCCGATAGAGTTTTATGTGGTGGACACAAATATGTTTTTCGTTTTTTTCCTATACGTCAAGTTTTTTAGATATTTCGATTCAAAGTTGCGAAAATGACCGTTTTTGACCCTTTTCGATGCTCAATAGAGCGATATTGAATGGCTAAAAAAAATTTAAACCTCTAAGTGGTAGAACCAACTTAGGGTAAAACATTGAAAACTGATTTTTTTCTTTATTGTTTTTACTTTTTAATATATATCAAAAATGCAATTAGTCTCTATGCGAAATCGCGGCTCCTTTGAGCCTCCCTTCCTCTCTATCTAATTGGCTTCTTATATAACATTATACCCTTAGTGCATGTAAGTGATAGATGAGTGTGGTGGATGCAAGAGTAGTGGGTTAATACGAACTATTACTACTAATACGCCTGTCATCCTCCCTCTCTACTAGAGGAATAGCTCGTAGTATTACTACACTACTTTTACACACCCACACCCCCACATCATCCATCAATCACTCACATGCACCAAGAGTATAGTGTTATAAACCCAATTAGATAGAGAGGGAGGGAGGGATGCTCAAAGGCTGCCGCTTCGCATAGGGACTAATTGAAATTCGATATATTGGAAAAAGTAAAAACAATAGGGGAAAAAAATCATTTTTCAATGTTTTACCCTAAGTTGGTTTTACCATTTAGAGATTTAAAAATTTTTTTAGCCATTCAATATCGCTCTATTGAGCATCGAAAAGGGTCAAAAACGGTCATTTTCGCAACTTTGAATCGAAATATCTAAAAAATTTGACGTATAGGAAAATAACGAAAAACATATTTGTGTTCACCACAAAAAACTTTATCGGAATATGTTGACCGTTTCCCGGTTTTTTTTTTTGGAAACCAGTGTTATAAGCTTTTATAATATTTTATTGGTTTAAGTACCGATATCAATAAGTACTTACTTTGAATTGTCAGGTGCACTTTTGTCATATTGAATTATATAATCTAAACGTAATGAATTTATTTTCTAAAACAGCGAATCCCAATTATAACGACTTAACATTTTGTGCATTAATTGTCCTCGGTTAAAAGAATTCAAAATTTATTGTATGCAAAGTCATTATATTATGACATAAAAAAATATTATGTGCGTGCTATTGAAGCTAAAGATTTTTATTTTAATATTATAAATCACTAGATGAACCCGGCAAACGTTGTTTTGCCATTTACCCGGGTGTATTAAATTATGTTGAAAATTTAGGGCATATATGAAAGCGGTTATTGAAGTAAAATAAAGTTTGTTGTCTATATGTTTTACTTCTATTGTTCTTTTTCAGTATACAGTGCCACGCGTACGAAAACTCGAAAACTACTGGACCGATTTGGCTCGAACAAATCTTAAAACATGCTCTGGAGTGTCAGGAATAAACTGTCTCACACACACACACAGTTTCATTTTTATAGATAAGATTATCAATAAATACTCCTATTAAAGATAAAATTCATCGCGTTGAGCCAATATATTTAGTCCCTGCATTTTCAAACGAATTGAAGATTTGCCCTTGACAAAATGATAAAATATAGTTATAAAAATGTCTAGCTCGGTACCCTCTATAGCACAAGCACTTATGACGGATGAAATTTATTATTTATGCTTTAATAATAAGATATAAAACCTATGTTTTCCAAAACACTCTCCTATTACTAATATAAATAATTTAAAAGCAACTTAATGTAAAAAAAAAATTTTTTTAATCTAGAGGATATAGTGCCTCTGTCAAAAATCCGGTTCATAGATTAAATTATTAATTAAACAAGAGACATTAAAAATTGAGTTGAATCAGAGTGATAATTGACGTCATTACACTCATAAATATTAATAAGATCGCAATAGTATAACATTGTCTTTAAACGCTGGCCAGGCCAGAGCCTTCCCCCCTGGACTACGTCTGATTTCTGTGTGTTTTGAACTTCAAACCTAGTCCTTTCGACAAGCAGCATTTTACAAATGCAACATTTGGGGTTGCCACGACACCAGTTTGTAAATTTTGTAAGCGTCGAAAATGATCTCCATCATTGCCTAAAATTTTTCAGGTTTGTAATACTAGAAACAACTAGAATTTAGCCATTTTAATAAACCAAAAACTTTGTATATAAGCATTTTATAAATTTTATTATATTGTTTAATTATGAATCTGACTTGTAATACTTCAAAATAATTAAAATTTTAAACATATTTATTGGATCACGCAATTTGTATAAACAATCATGTTGAGACCCTTTATATGAGCATAATGAAATATGGCTACCTAAGTTGTTTTTAGTTTGTTAGACTTTAACATATCTGAAAAGGATTAACACTCGATTTAGCTATAACATTATGAAAATTATACCAATAGCAAAATATCAATACGACTTGGAAAAGCCTATTAATTTCTATAAAATAATCAAAATATTTAAGTATTAAGTTATTTAATTTAAATAACCGCTTTAGGGCTTTTTAAACTATAAGAACGTTAAATATAATTTTAATGCTATATTTTTTAATTTACACGTAAGTTTTCAATGCAAATAGTCAATTTAAAAAATTTTATGGCTAGACTCGA
Source organism: Gordius sp. MW1 (assembly GCA_964036665.1). Lineage (NCBI taxonomy): Eukaryota > Metazoa > Nematomorpha > Gordioida > Gordea > Gordiidae > Gordius > Gordius sp. MW1. The sequence goes on along the minus strand of OZ038526.1, from coordinate 34,621,325 downwards.
TTGAGCCCATACATCAACCTTATATTCTTACCTTATCAACATTAATACACATTAACCTGGTATATGACAGATCATACTATGATAGATGTTTTATTGTGACACTATATATTTATGAACTATGTGATTATTTACGAATTTTGTTCTTCTAGCAACTCACATTTTTTAAAAATTATAACAAAAGCCATCTCTCAAATTTAGGCGTATAAAATACGATTATATTGTTTTATATCTTAAAAGGTTTATAATCTCACACTTATTGTCGTTTATGGATAATAAAGCTATTAATCTTATCAATCAGGATTTTATCAAAAAATGGCCATACATAGGAACTCTGTTGACATTGGTGCTAATAGGAATTGTCGCCAATGTTTTTGTCCTGTATATAATATTCATGGCTAGACCTGCCAAAAGTCTAAATTCTATGATGCTGAAAAACTTTCGAAAGGCAAATTATTACCTTAAAGTTATGTGTTGTGTTAACATAAGTATTCTTGCCGTTTCAATCCTTTCAATCTGGCAAATAAGGGACACCATCAATTTGAGGTATTGTCATCTTAATCTAGTTATGATTAAAGTATATAAAGTATTCGACATGGCTCTTAAATACACGAATTACGCTGCAAAAGGATGCTTGATATGGGACAGATATATGTGTGTAAGAGAACCTCTATCTATGGTGCACATTAGAAATCACGTAGCCTACAAACAAATAATTTACGTTATTTTTGTAATCCTTGTAATTCTTTCCAGCCCTAATATCAAGGTTTTTGACACTTACTACAGTTACGTTTACATTGATCCTACTCTGCCAATAAGTTCCAAAGTACTTCAATGTAACGCTAAATACAAATTCATCAAACCGAGCTTGGCTCTCTACTTTATCGTCCGCAACATTATTTTAGTGCTAGTGATTTTACTCATCATTTCCGCTTTAGCGATCAAAATGATAGTTTTTTTGAGACGAAATAGTCTTAAAGTCGGATCACTAGAAGAACGACTTAATGAAGAATTCAAGGATAGACCGGGATGTGATTTAGTAAATGGACCAACTTCGTCCCACATACCCTCAGGACATGTATTAAATTGTTTTTACATTAACGTTGTTGGAGTTATGGCTTTGGGCATTACAAATAACATTATTTTAGACAATCTGCCCAATTCAAAAGTGGACAGTGCTAACTCGAATGCCGATAAATGGAGACCAGTTATTAAAAAGATCTATGCTTTGTTAGCCATCACTATATCCTACATTATAGCAATGTCGATAAGAGCCATGTATAACATATACTTATTGATAAAATGTGCTATCAAGGTGACACGGTGTCCTTATATACCTTCTTTCGAAATAGCTTTATCATTTTTGGAGGTATTCGATTCGCTCATTATATTTGGTTTCATATTATTAGATAAAAACCTTACAGATTCTCTAAAACTGCGATGTAAAGCAATCATATTTTGTCAAAGAATATAAGTTACACTTAACAGAATCCACATAATTTAATTGTATTTATTTTGTTTCACGTTAATATATACACCTTATGTTCATTTGTTCAGTTTTAGAATTAATATTAAATATTTTACTCTCATGTGCCATTAATTTTATGAGCTCATTTGTGTGAAAGATTCAATTGTAAGGGGAAATAATTGATAACCAAAATACGTTGTTGTAACAACAATAAATTCTAAAATCAACATAAGAATTTTCAAGTAAAAGTGTCTATATCATTTAAGTGTTATAATGCAAAGTTATTATTAGGAGCTGATTCTTTAAATAATTTTGCTTGTCCCTATATTAATACCAACAAATATGTCCCTTTAAGTTCAAAGTCTGTCTGCGCCCTTATTTAATTTTACTTAGAATTTATGACAAATATTATGAAATATGTTATCAAACATCTGCTATAAAATTATTCCATTTATTGGGCCTTTTTTGGCTTCTAGTAATGACTAACGCTCTAAAACATAAGGAATTTTCTATTAATAATTGTGATATTATCTCAGAAGCCTTAAAGTCAAAGCATAATTATAAAATATTTAAAAAAAATTCTTAATTAAAGGTTTTACCAATTAAGAGATGAAACTCATTCCTCATCAAGTCTTGTTTGCAGCTTTAACATGACACCAAGATATTTAACAGCAGTGGCGTAAATGCGGGGGGGGGGGGGGGGGGAGGGGGGGGGGGGGAAAAAAAAATTCCCACCCCCCCCCCCCCCCGAAAAATAATTTTTTTAGATATAAAGTTTATATTTTATAGTTGTGCAACGTAACTGATCAAGTAAGACACTTATTAATTGCTATGCAATTTATTGGAATTAGCTCCCAGTCCACATGAAGTTCTTAAGATATTATCGCTGGGAAAAAGAAAATATAAAATTATTTTATAATGACTTTCTTTTTTTAATTTTAATGTTCAAATAAAAGGGCTATAAAAAAGGGCCAATCCATTTAATCTATTTTTTGACATAGTATTTCTTATATAAAAGCTAATAAGTAAAGAAGAGTTGTGTTGTTGGGCAAAGATTACAATATTTTATAATCTGATAGGGCGTACAAGGGATTCTTTGGACGAAATCCTTCTATGATTTATTTTTATTCGCGTTTCTGGCAAAACAATCAAAGATTTAGGAGGAAATATTATTGGAAATTCGCCAAACTTGCTATTTGTCCAAAAACCGTTCATTTTCTTTGCATATCGAGGTTTCTTAAGTTCAAAATCATACAACTTATCCTTAGTTTCGACTACTATTACTACTGCTAACTGTCTGAATTGCTGAAGATCTAGGTCCTTTTTTTGCAATTGCTTGCATAATATGTTTAGATTGTCGTAGGGAAGTGAGCAAAGTTGCAGCTTCTGTGGCAACATCGTGCTTGCTTCAATTTCTCCTTATTTGGTTTTTCTTCTATTTCTGACAACATTTCAATTAAGACGTTTGAATAGATTAAAGGATTGACACTTTTATTAGCGATTCATGGGGAATTAGCTCCTACTCCAGATGACGCTGGGGGGAAAAATGAAATCATTTTAAAATGACTTTCTTTATGTTTTATACCAGATTTTATAATTTTGATGTTGAAATAAAAATCTTATAACAAATTGGAAATGCCCCCCCCCTCGGAGAAAATCCTGGCTACGCGCCTGTTTAACAGTCTTAAGTTTGATAGTTATTCGTAATCTTAATAATGAGTGAATGGTCATAATGAATGTTGAGCCTAAACTGTCAAATCCTGACCATTGATCATAGGAGTATTAAAGATTATCTTTGCGCATTATTGCTAGCCTTTTAGACTGCTCCAGCACCCAAAAGGGTTGTAATAGATTATAACCTAGCTAGGTTGATTGATCATTTTGAACTTTGTTTAAAAAGCTTTTTTTAACCATAATGTTTGCACCCAATTTTTGATAGTATGTCACTCGAGGTACACGTGCAATCACCTAGAAATTGTGCTTTGAATAGACCCTATTCCTTGAAAAAATTTGCCAAGTTAATTCAACAGCTCTACAAATATTGACCTTGTGATTACATTCCGCAATCCGACCAATAATTCTGATAGAGAATTTTGCGCTGAAAAATAATATGTTTTTAGTTTTTTTCTACAGATACCAGTTTTATATACGGTTGAAAGTGCCAAAAATGCTCTTTTTAAGCCTTTTTGAGGCTATATTTTTTTTTGATTTTTAAATTGTTTATTTGAACGTAAGAACATTATAAAAACGAAGTGTTAAAATTCGAAAAATATAAAAGCGGGTATAAAAAAAATTTATAATAAAAAGCGTCGCATGTGTCATCTAATAAAATTGGCCAGCTGTCGGACAGGGATTTAAAATTGTACTTTGCTATAAAATACCAATTTTTGCTTAAGTAAAAAATTTGTGGAATATTTAGAGGGCGGGCAGCGACGGCTGATATCTTTAAAAAGCTTGATGGCGGCAGGATTAAAAGTCCCAGAACACGAGGCAACGATGGGGGTAACGATATTAGAGGGTAGGAGGGCCTGGTATTTTACCGTTTTGCGGTTTTCGGCGAGGGTCAGAGCGTTGTAGTTCTAATTAGAGGGGGCGAAAGGTGAAATCCCATTTAAGGGGTAAACCATTTTGCCAAGGGTTAAAGGTAGAGCCGTCTGGTCGCATCCTTCCCTCCAACGAAGGATCTGACGGCTCTAAAACGGACGGGATATTGGCTTTTTTAAAAGCGGCTTGGATAAGGCTATTCACTTTTCGTGCCTTATGTATTTAAATTTATTGTAAATGCAGTGTAGGGGGTGCCTTGCATAAATGTCTATGTTCTGGAAGCAGTTGCGGCAGGAATATTCCTTTGAAGAGGGAATTCCTGGTCTGAGGGCGATGGAGTATGCTAGCTCTGGGTCCTCCAACATCAATCCAAATAGTGAGCTAGGATAAGCTTCTAGCCACTCGTGACCCGATCCACCAGAACCAAAGATTTAAGGTTGTAGTGCTGGCGTGCTTCGCAGATAAGAGGTAATCAACGGAGCGCAATACGAGGTCAGCATCCCAATTCTCTTGTCTTGAGGTTATGGGGAAGGGGTCCCCGGATTGACGTTGGCGGACCAGACACCTAGAGCTTGCACAACCTCGCTTGTTGTGATTAATCGGTCCATCAAACCTCGGGCGGATTTATACGAAGAGATAAAAGCTGCTAAAGAAATTGAGGTAGCTGGGCGTTGGCCTAAGCCGCCAGCTTTAGTAGGTAATGAGTCTTGGAGCAACGAAGAAGTGCTGAATTTGATATTAAGGATGGCTTCTAGCGTGTTTTTCATGAAGCTATCGTAGCTTTTTAAAATCTCGGGTAATAAAAAGGCTGATGATGACCGGAAGCAGTGTTGAATTTTTGAGATTTTAAAATAATTTTTAAATAATAATAATATTCATGTAGATTAAAGCTTCATCTATAGGTCCATTCATTTATTTTTTTTGTTACACCTCTATATTTAAATTTATTCGCGTCTTTGTGAACCCCTTCCCCTTATCAAATCCCCCTATGTCTGGAAAAAGGAGTACATTAGAGTACATACTACACACGCGCTGTTTACTAACGCATCTCTCTCTGCCTTTCTCCATCTCTTCCACTCCGCCCCTATATCTATCCAAGCACACATGAAGGGGGCGAGATAGGAGGAGAAAGAGAGGAAAGTAGGTGAAGGGAGAGAGATATGTGTTAGTATCACTTCTGGTCAAAATCTAATATATGCAAAAACGAATATTGGAAATTTCTAATATAGGCAAAACCTAATATGTGCAAAATGTCCGAAATGAAAAATTACTCAACCAATCACAAATTTTTGAAAATTTGAGGTTTATGGTATATTATCTAACATTATAAATAATAACACTAGTCAGCAAATAATGGTCTTGTGTAATCAACTAGAAAACGGTCAACATATTCTGATAGAGTTTTTTGTGGTGAACACCAATATGTTTTTCGTTTTTTCCTATACGTCAAGTTTTTTAGATATTTTGATTCAAAGTTGCGAAAATGACCGTTTTTAGCCCTTTTTGACGCTCAATAGGGCGAAATGGAATAGCTAAAAAAATTTTAAACCTCTAAGTGGTAGAATCAACTTAGGGTAAAACATTAAAAATGATTTTTTCCCTGTTGTTTTTACTTTCGCCAATATATCGAATATTCAATTAGTCCTTAGGCGAAATCGTGGCATTCTTTGCGCCTCCATCCCTCTCTATCTAATTGGCTTATATGCTTATATAACACTATACCCTTAGTGCATGTAAGTGATTGATGAGTGTGGTGCGTGCAAGAATAGTGGCTTAATATGAGCTATTACTATAGTAGAGAGGGAGGGTGAGAGGCGTAGTAGTAGTAGTAATAGCTCGTATTAACCTACTACTCTTGCACCCACCACACTCATCAATCACTTACATGCACTAAGGGTATAGTGTTATATAAGCATATAAGCCAATTAGATAGAGAAGGAGGGAGGCTCAAAGGATGCCGCGATTTCGCCCAGGGACAAATTGAATATTCGATATAATGGCAAAAGTAAAAACAATAGGGAAAAAAGATCACTTTTCAATGTTTTACCCTAAGTTGGTTCTACCACTTAGAGGTTTAAAAAATTTTTAGCTATTCAATTTCGCCCTATTGAGCGTCAAAAAGGGCCGAAAACGGTCATATTCGCAACTTTGAATCAAAATATCTAGAAAACTTGACGTATAGGAAAAAAAACCAAAAACATATATGTGTTCACCACAAAAAACTCTATCAGAATATGTTGACCGTTTCCCGGTTGATTTTTTTGTTGACCGTAATTAACGCATTCTCCCGCATTTTAGACAAATCCTAACTGAAAATTTTTCCACTCTTCCATCTGAAAATTTTAATTGTTCCATTTTGATTTGATGCAAGGTATAGCCTGCAAATGTCTGTTCCTTGGCAAGTAAAGTTTTGATGTTTTATCATAAACCTTCAAGCCAAACTATCAACACAATCCCAGTTTTAGCACAAAATACTCAACGTAATTCTCGTAAGATCAGATTTGTTTTAAAATTTACAGGCCAAATCCCAGGTTTTGTACCAACTATTCATTCCTAAATATGTTTAGTAACATATAATGACTTAACTAATATAATTTTAGTGTTCATGGTTAATTTCACATGTTGGTCAAGGGATATTATGAAAGTATGTATTAAGATAGCCAGTGAAAAAACAATGGATAAGAACTCGCACACATTATATTTTATTTGATATGCTATCCATAATATTCATTGTCCTTGATAATATTAACAAAATAAAGTACACATGTATATAGAATTATGAGACGAAGTTAATTCTAATCTAATTTTATGCTGATATATATAAATAGAAACACGAATGCATTTGCTATAAGTTTGTATTAATCATTTTTTATGTGATTCTATAAAAAAGTACACATGCTTGTGTTATGATTGTACTATTTTATGTTTGTAACATCGAATTGAAAAAATATAGTTCGTTTTTTATAAACAACCACATGTGATATAACTTGAATAATAAACTTAGTTCTAACACACATTCTGAAATTACGGTCGTTTCATTTGGCGCGACGAGGAACTTATATTCAAGAATGAATGATGCTATTTAAAATGAAACGGATACAACGAAGCCGATATATCAAAACTCTTTCTACAACCATCGGATACCTACAAGGCAATCGATATATCAAAAATTGTTCTACAACAATTCTCCCCATAGATTCCAGTGGAAGAATATTTCGACAATATAAAGTATACATTGTTGGCTAAAGGAATTCATGCCGATGGGGAAGGACTGAAGCATATTTTAAAAAAATTATTCTTAGCCTACTTTGGAATCGCCAACGTTATGCAGGTTAAAATTTTCTATTTCCAAAAACTATCTTAGAGACCAGTTTTGATGAAATTTTGGAGACTTGTCAAAGTATTTTTAAGCCCAAATCTAGCATCATGGCGTCAAGACTTGAATTCATTCGGATTATAAGAGCTGAAGGAGAGACTGTTTTGAAATTCACAAAACGTTTGAAAGAAACGGCTCAGCTTGCAAAATTTGAAAAGGATGTCGAAGAACGGCTGCGTGACCAGTTTCTAGCTGGAATTCGTTATTTAAGAATGGAAGTGAAATTCGAAGTAAATATCCAAGTATGATGGATCATGATAGAAGATGCCTAACGTTTAATCAAATTTTGGATATGGCGTTGGCACGGGAAGGAGCGGAAAATGAAGTTAACACCGCGAATATTAATAAAATTAAAGATAGTCGTATTGTTAAAAGTGTCAATAGAGAGCACCAGGAGGCGAATCGTTCTTCAAGATGTTACCGCTGCGGGAGGTCTCACCTATATACAAATTGTCCAGCAATCAATGCCACATGTAATAAATGCAAGAAAATAGGACATTTTGCAAGGGCTTGTAAAGGTAAACCTATTTATAATATTCAGGGTGGAGATGGATATGGAAGTTCAGATGACAATTCAATTAATCAATTTAGAAGAGTTGGGGTTAATAGAGCTACTATAATGGCATGTTTGAATGATATTCCATATTGTCTTGAATATGATACTGGAGCACAGGTATCAGTTATTAACAAGAAGATATAAAACCAAGTGGGCAGCCCCAAGTTAAGACAAACTAATAACCTAACCGCGTATGGTCAAAAGACGCTAGATGTTATGGGGGAAGTGATTATTAAAGTGTAAGTTGGAGAAAATGTTAAGAATTTACCTGCAATTGTCACTAAAAGCATGGATGTACTGTTGTTTGGGTTACCGATTTTAGAATTCGGTTTGGAGATTCCGAAATGTGTAAGGATTAACAAAGTCTACAAGGAAGTCAACACAATTCGTAGCAGATTAATAATTCCTGCCCGTCGTGTTCCCTTTTCCGTAATAAAACCGAGGTTCTCTAAAAGGGAAACCATAAATACAACAAAAAAAGATAATGATAAACTTAAATTGTTCATTAACGGGATTAGCTGGAAAACTCCAGAAAATGATCTAAAAACATACCTCACCAAATTTGGTAACGTAATTGATCCTAATATTAAGACGGATCCCCACACAGGGAATTCACGAGGATTTGGCTTTGTTTTATTTGAAACCGTTCAAGCTGTTGAAAATTTAATTGCATCTGGGCCTCTTGTTATTAATGGTAAACAAATTGATCCTAAAGGAGCTAAAAGTAGACCTGGTCGGGAGCTGTTACGCGCCACCACAAAAGATGAGATAAAAGCTATTTTGGATAAATATGGCAACATTGAAAAAATTGGGCAGCCTTTTGATAAAGTAAAGAATCGAAAAAGAAAAGGTTGCTTTCTTGCATTTGATAATCCAGAACTTGTGCAGGAAAACTATAAGAACTCTAAAATTGTCATCAAAGGCAAAGAGTGTGATGTAAAAAAGGCTACACCATCCAGCAAAGCACCTCAGCAAGCCAGTCACATGAATTACAACCAAGCCGCTTAGGTGGCAACAATTACGTCAACTATGATTATTCCGGCTATTATTGTCAAGGCCAACCACAAGTTGCCCCGGCCCTAAATCAAGGAAATGGGGGTAAAGCCAAACGGCGGTCCCTGTTGGATTGGACTAGACCTAACCCTAGAACTAATCAAGAAAACAATAGAGAAAAGCAAGGTTGTTATCACGATAAGGGTTTAAGTTCACGAGAATTTGCAAATAACCAGCCAGTGTGGGTAAAAAACGAAATTAGACCTGGTTGGAGGGAGGGCACGGTATTACAACGAAATGGAATATGATCATATACAGTGGAAAGTCAAGGTAAACAAATAAGGGAGCACGCGGACCAATTAAGGAGGAGGGAAGAAGAAGTCAAAGATCATCAGGCACTAAGTTCAGCGGCATCGATACCAGTGGAGGAATTTCAAGAAGAGGTGGAGGAACGCATGATCAACAACTGTCGAGATCAGCCTCACTGATATTTGAACAGTCAGTACAAGAGGAATTAATGCCAGCTGAAATGTATACACCGGAGAACGAAAATGTTTTCCTAAGAAGAATCAAGAAACCGCCAAGTAGATTGATTGAAGAGATATGAGGATGTAAATAATTAAGCGGGGAGAGATGTTATGATTGTACTATTTTATGTTTACATCAAATTAAAAAAATATAGTTCGTTTTTTATAAACAACGACATGTGATATAATTTGAATAATAAACTTAGTTCTAACACATATTCTAAAATTACGGTCGTTTCAGCTGGTATATAAGAAAACTCGGGCCTTCGGCCCTCGTGGGAAGGGGGAGAAGGGAAGGGGAGTAGGGGAAGGGAAGAGGGGAAGGGGGAACTCTTCTATACTCCGTATAAACGTAGCATATTTGCTATGCAATTTATGGGCGAGAAAGGTGGGAAGGGGCGAGAATGCCTATAGGGGGTATTAGATGCAAAATAATTAGTTAATTAGTTATAGGCCCTTGTAGGGGAGGACATAGGGTAATTATCAATGTTAACCAATTCAAAAACGAAAAAAAATTTCGATTTATTTGGCCAATGGTCATTTTTTTATTGGTCAGTAGCCAGCGGACGGTCAAAAATTCATATTATCATTGGTATTAACATGAACAAATATTAATTTAATTTAAAAAAATTAAAAAAAAAAATTTGTCCCCTCCCTGACTTGAACCCCACACCTCCAGTTAACAAGCCGGCGCTATAACCACTATACCATGCTGGCTTTAAAATAGTAGAAGTTATTATGTTATTTATATAGATGATGAAATAATAAAGTTGTGTTTTATGTTTAGAAAATCAATATATTTCGTCGGTCAGTAGCCAGCGGACGGTCAAAAAGTCATATTATCAATGGTATTAACAAAAACAAAATATTAATTTAATGTAAAAAAAAATTAAAAAAAAATTTTTTTTTAGTTTTAAAAAAGGGCTAAATTCTTAAACTACCAGCCCGATTCGCTCGAAACTTTACCCGTAGGTGCCCAGGGCGGCCGGGGGTAAAATAACCTTTTCAGATTCCTAAAATACCTTTTCATTTTAAAAATATCGGACATTTCCCTGCCACACGTGCGGTGTAATATCTATGACACGTAGAAAAATTTTACTAATTATATAAACTTACGCGCGCCATCTAATAAAGTACAATTCGTGTTTGAGTTTAATAGTAGATTCAATTTAATTAGAAATAACGGGCTATGCTTATACCTTTGAAGGAGGTTTCGAATTTTGTGTTAGTTTCTATCGATATATTTTATCGTAAATTAGAATCTAATACCTATATTATTTTTTTAAATATTACTTTTTAGGTTTTCTATGAAATCACAATCTAATTAAATGAAATATATTAACCCAATAAAAAAATATATATGCATTTATAAGGTTAAAAATATATATTACATAGTTGGCTGTCTGTTAGACCATCTATAATAAATTTTTAGGTTATATATAAAATTTGGCCAATGGTCATTTTTTTTTCATTGGTAAGCAGCCAGGACACGGTAAAAGTGGATATAAATTCATGAGTCAAAAAAAAACGAAAAAAAAAATTTTCGAATCACATTTTGGCCAATGGTCATTTTTTCCATCGGTCAGGAGCCAGCGGACGGCCAAAAAGTCATAATAGCAATGGTAGTAACAGGAACAATCATAATAGTCAAAAAAAACGAAAAAATAAACTCGGATTCACATTTTGGCCAATGGTCATTTTTTTCCATTGGTCAGCAGCCAGCACACGGTAAAAGTGGATATAAATTCACAAGAGTAAAAAAAACGAAAAAAAAATTTTCGAATCACATTTTGGCCAATGGTCATTTTTTTCCATTGGTTAGCAGCCAGGACACAATAAAAGTGGATATAAATTCATAATAGTCAAAAAACAAACGAAAAAAAAGTTTTCGAATCACATTTTGGCCAATGGTCATTTTATTATATTGGTCAGCAGCCAGCGGACGGCCAAAAAGTCATAATAGCAATGGTAGGAACAGGAACAATCATAATAGTCAAAAAAAACGAAAAAATAATTTCGATTCACATTTTGGCCAATGGTCATTTTTTCCATCGGTCAGGAGCCAGCGGACGGCCAAAAAGTAATAATAGCAAAGGAACAATCATAATAGTCAAAAAAAACGAAAAAATAAACTCGGATTCACATTTTGGCCAATGGTCATTTTTTTCATTGGTCAGCAGCCAACGGACGGCCAAAAAGTCTTATTATCAATGATAGTAACAAGAACAATCATAAAAGTCAAAAAAAACTCCGGGATTCTAACCCAAAAACTAGTTAAATTGCATAGCAATTAAAAGTAAACAACTTTTATTTATGTTTATTATATAACATTGGTCAGCAGCCAGCGGACGGCCAAAAAGTCATAATAGCAATGGTAGAAACAGGAACAATTATAGTAGTCAAAAAAAACGAAAAAAATAATTTCGATTCACATTTTGGCCAATTGTCATTTTTTTCATTGGTCAGCAGCCAGCGGACGGCCAAAAATTCTTATTATCAATGATAGTAACAAGAACAATCATAAGAGTCAAAAAAAACTCCGGGATTCCAACCCCAAAACTAGTTAAATTGCATAGCAATTAAAAAGTAAACAACTTTTATTTATGTTTATTTATAACTAGTTAAATTGCATAGCATTATAACAAAAACTAGTTAAATTGCATAGCAATTAAAAGTAAACAACTTTTATTTATGTTTATTATATAACTAGTTAAATTGCATAGCAATTAAAAGTAAACAACTTTTATTTATGTTTATTATATAATAGATAATTTAACAAATCTTATATTATAACACACCGAGGGAGATAGAGATGAGGGGTGGGGCACCTCTTATGCATTAATTTAAAAAATAACACAGCGAGGGAGATAGAGATGAGGGGTGGGGCATCTCTTTCTCATGCATTAATTTAAAAAAGCGATAACCTAATATACCCAATGCAAATAGATAGGGAGGGTAACGGACGACGGACGACGGACGGACGACGGACACCAAAAAACAGCCCATAAATTGCATAGCAATTAATAACAACCATTTTCATATTAATTAATTGCCAATATGCAACTGTATATAAAATAGTAGCTCATTTATGTATTTTGTTTATGTTTGACTTATATCTTTAGCAGCAATCTAAATAATATCACATATGTTTCTGATTTACTATCCATTAATTATTAACTAATATCAGATGTAAACACAACCAAAGGGTTATAATCTGTCAATATGCACAGACCACAAGCATTCTTATATTAACCTATTGCCAATATGCAACTGTATATAAAATAGTAGCTCATTTATGCATTTGTTAAATGTTTGACTTTATTAAATATCTTTAACAGCCATTTAAATAATATCACTTACATATGTCATTGATTATTATGTAAACACACACAAAGCGTTATAATCTGTCAATATGAACAGACCAAAACCATTCTTATATTAACCAATAGCCAATATACAACTGTACATAAATGGTAACCTTTACAGCAATCTAAATTATATCACTTACATATCTTTTTGATAGACTATCCACTTTAACCATCAGTATTGAATATTAACTTATATTAAATGTGAACCCACACAAAGGGTTATAATCAGTGGCTAAGCTAGGGGGGCCTGCGCCCCCTTCCCCCAAGGGAAAAAATCTTAAGCCGCTGGGCCCCATAAGCCATTTTTTATTTTATCTAAAGTAAAAAAAAATATGAAGATTATAATAATTTGTTTTTGAAAATAACTTTTAATTACAATATAAAGACTAAATATTTGTTTAATAAATGCAAATAACGGTTAATACCCTAATATTAACTTTAATGATATTAGAAATGAGCAGAGCTGTTAAGTAACTAGTTACATGTAACTAGTTCCTGGAACTAGTTCCTTTTCTTCAGTAAAGTAACTGTAACCAGTTACTTTTACTTCAGGGTAACTGTAACTGTAGTAAGTTACATTTTTTCAGTAACTGTGTAACTAACTAAAGTTAAAGTTACTTTTTATAAATTAAAATTTTTTAATTAAATAATCAAATTACACGTCTAGTTTGTTTACTTCACCTTAATTTAAATTTCCTTCGCGGATCAAATTTGAATTTCGAATGGATAATCTATTTTATTAGTAAATTACCAATATTATATAAAATATTATTTTAGTACAAATTTGTTTTCCAAAAATTTAAAGAAGTGACACAACAGGTAAAAAATGTAATGAACATTTAATAAATTTTAATTGGTTATCTCTTATCAATTGTTCAGTTCTTTTTATATATGTGCAAAACAATTTTTTATTAACTTAAAATATCATATGATTTTGACACAACCTCTAAATTTAAATTTTGGAAGCAGTTTGTGGAAATTTAAATAGTTTTTTACTCTGGCTACATTAGACAGATTGGAGACCTGATTGTTAAATTTGTATCAATTTAAAGGTATCTTAGTGTCTTGAATTTTTTCCTCCCTTCTCACCCTTCAAATAAATATGGCAAATTAGAAAAGCTATGAAAATTAGTGACCTATATTTCCCATTCTAAAATGCTCTCTCTCCCTTCTTAAATTTTACTATGCTTGCGTTTATAATGTTTTTATTTGCAAATTTATTGAGAGTTATTAATCTTAAACTTTATAAAGATAAAATTTTTATTTGAATATAATCACAAAATAATTATTAACAATTAGAAATGGAAAATATACAAATTTTGCTGGATACAACTTTCATCTCAAAAACCTAAATTTTTTTATATAATCAGTGTTAAATTATCTAAACTACTATTACTTAACAATAAATGCTGATTTAGTCTTTAAGGGTCCACCTCGCTTTCTTCTTTGCCCCAAACTTTTGGTTTCTACCTCACTTCGAACAACCTATCTTTGGGAAATCTCCACTTCAATTGGGCATCCTCCGGGGGTTACGAATGGCTCGAGGCCCTACCAAGCCAAAACCTAGGGTTACACCTGTCGGGCGAGGAACTCCGAATAGCTGTAGGCCTACGCCTCGGCTGTGAAATTGTGTCCCCATTCAACTGCGACCTCTGCCGCCAACCCGTTCTTGCAAACGGCCATCATCCTCTACACTGCCAATACAGCAAGGGGCGGCATCCCCGTCATGCCACAATAAATAAAATAATCGGACAATCTTTGAAGAAAGCCGGCTTTCCCAATACAATAGAACCCACTGGCCTAAGCTCCACTGACGGGAAAAGACCCGATGGAGTAACAATCATCCCGTGGGCTCGTGGCCTAAACGCCTGCTGGGACTTCACTGCAGTGGACGTATTCGCCAAATCTAACGCCTCTCCCGACCTCATCTCTTCTACTGAGAGAAAGAAGGAGGATAAATACAAATACCTAAACAATATTATTTTCATACCAGTAGTAGCTACGACCCTCGGTAACTTAGGTCCCGAGGGCAGCCAATTCCTAAAACAAATTTCAAAATATATAACCTCCATTACTCACGATCCCAAAGAATACTTTTTTATCAGGCAAAAGATCACAATGGAAATCGTTAAATCCAACACGATTTCCATACACGGATCAATGCCATCCGTTTAGTTATAGCGCGTTTTTATATTTTTTATTCGTGTATATCATAATTATAATTATTTGTTTCTGAATAAAACTTTTAGATCAATTTAGGTAATTGGCAAAATTTAAGTTTAATTGCCAACAAAACAACATGCTTGCAAATATATTTTATAAAAAGCAACAATTGCACTTGCCTTAAAAGTATTTTTCACAATCATTTGGAAATTCACATAGCCAAAGCCAAAAATTCTTTGACATTGCTAATGTTATTTTCACTAATCATAATACTTCTTGCTGGTATACAATACTCAGTAATATTAAGATGTTTTTTGGCAGGCTATTAATATTACTTTTTGCAAATTCATTACCTTCTGTCCATAGCTTCAAATTTTTCATAGGTTTTGACATTTTTTTGGAATATTTATATTCAGAGGACTAAGTTTTAACCTTGTCCAAAGCCATGACCTTAAACCTACTAAGTGGTAGGCGTTCTCTCAGTGAGAATTCATCTTTATTAGCCTATTGGCTGATTCTAAGACATTATTTTTGCTGGGAATACACTATCTATACCTCTCATAATATATAATAATTTCCCTAAATTGAAGAAACTTTTCATTAAATTCAATGTACCCCTACCATCTATCGCCCCCGTCGAGCGTCTTTTTAGTCTTGGTAAATTAATTTTCAGTGAAAAGCGAACTAGCTTATTAGATGACTATATAGAAAATAACGTATTATTGAAATCGAATCATCATTTATTACCTTCTGATTTCTATATAAATGTTTATAAAAATGATATCAAAAATATTTTTTTGTAACTTTAGGTGTAACTAGTTCCATCAGGAAAGTAACTGGAACTGTAATCAGTTACATTTGAAAATTTGTAACTGTAACTGTAAACATTTTTTGTGAAAGTAACTGTAACTTAACTAGTTACTGTGGTAAAGTAACTTTAACAGCTCTGAATGAGGATCACTATCAAATTCTTTATAAGGCAATAATTTAGCTCAATTTTTGATTCAGTACCTTCTAAACTTATTAAAAAACCAAAAAAGTATGACACTTTTTACTCTTTTGAGTCTACCAAGTCATTAATTTATTTCAATTGATTTATATTATCTTATCATCGATAGAATATTAGCAGAATAAAACATAAGATTTTCGGAAGTTAATTGTATTTATATAGGTCTTAAAAAGTTTGATGGGCATAGCCAGCTTTTGGATTAGAAGGGGCACTATTTTTTCAAATTTCAGCCATAATTTTAATAAATTTCTACAAATTTTTGAATTTAGAGGGAAGCGGCCGCCCCTTCCTGCCCCCCCTGGCTATGCCCATGGAAGGTTTAAACCCTTCATCTCTTTTTTTTGCGATAAATTTTTTTTATCAGAAGTAATTAACCATTTTAACTTATTTAAATTTTGCCCTCAATAGTGTTTCCAAATTTTATTATTTTGATTAAAATAATTTTAACTATCCCAATAACTTCATGTTCATGCGAAGGATCGTTCTCAATGCTAAAATGGATTAAAACTATCTTCGTTCCACAATTGGACAAGATAGGTTATCTTCCTTAGCTTAATTGAGCTTAAAATATGACTTTATAAATGTTATTCCCGCGGATAATATTATAAGTTCGTTTGCAACATCGAATAAAAGGCGTAATGAAATACTATTAAAAGACTAATTTTAATATTTAATGAAAAATTATCTGGGCTTTTAAACTTGTTTTTAACTTTTTAACACTTTTAAAATATATTAAAACAAACTCGGGCCTTCGGCCCTCGTGGGAAGGGGGAGGGGGGAAGGGAAGGGGGAGGGGGGAAAGGAAGGGGGAAGGGGGGAGGGAAGGGGGGAAGGGAAGGGGGGAAGGGAAGGGGGGAAGGGAAGGGGGGAAGGGAAGGGGGGAAGGGAAGGGGGGAAGGGAATAGGGGAAGGGAAAGGCGAACTCTTCTATACTCTGTATAAAAGTAGCATATTTGCTATGCAATTTATGGGCGAGAAAGGTGGGAAGGGGCGAGAATGCCTACAGGGGGGTATTAAATGCAAAATGATTAGTTAATTATTTATACAAAAAGAGTCAAAAAAACGAAAAAAAACTTCGTTTCACACTTTGGCCAATGGTCATTTTTTCATTGGTCAGCAGCCAGGATACGGTAAAAGTGGATATAAATTCATAAGAGTCAAAAAAAAAGAAAAATAATTTTCGATTCACATTTTGGCCAATGGTCATTTTTTTCCATTGGTCAGCAGCCAGGACACGGTAAAAGTGGATATAAATTCATAAGAGTACAAAAATAAGAAGAAAAAAATTTAGATTCACATTTTGGCTAATGGTCATTTTTTTCCATTGGTCAGCAGCCAACGGACGGCCAAAAAGCCATATTATTAATAGTATTAACAAGAACAATTATAATAGTCAAAAAAAAACGAAAAAAAAAATTTCGATTCACATTTTAACCAATGGTCATTTTATTCCATTGGTCAGCAGCCAACGGACGGCCAAAAAGTCTTATTATCAATGGTATTAACAAGAACAATATATTAATTTAAACAAAAAAAATATAAAAAAATTTGGCCTCTCCGGGATTCGAACCCACATCAGGAGAGGCATAGGCTTTTGTAGGGGGGGGGGCACAAGGACCCATATCAGTAGAGGCATAGGCTCTGCTAGGGGAGGGCATAGGGTAATGTCAAGCCAAAAAACGAAAAAAATAATTTCGATTCACATTTTGGCCAATGGTCATTTTTTCTATCGGTCAGCAGCCAGCGGACGGCCAAAAAGTCATAATAGCAATGGTAGTAACAGGAACAATCATAATAGTCAAAAAAAACGAAAAAAAAACTTGGATTCACATTTTGGCCAATGGTCATTTTTTTCATCGGTCAGCATCCAACGGACGGCCAAAAAGTCTTATTATCAATGGTGGTAACAAGAACAATCATAAGAGTCAAAAAAAACACCGGGATTCGAACCCAAAAACTAGTTAAACCATAAATTGCATAGCATTAATTATAATAAGCGTTATGGGTGCGTTACACGTTCGGTGCGGACGCGTTCGGTGCGTTACGTTACTTCGGAAAATGGAAAGCGAGCCCATAAATTGCATAGGAATTAATATTAAATTTACGAAAATTCCATCCTGGATTTAATTTTATTGTCCATCTCACATGCTTATTGTTTAACATATTTTGCCTATTTTTATGTACCACATGCACATTGCACATATAAAGCCAATGATTTTCCAAAAAATAGTTTGTACACCATTTTTTCCCCTTTATTAGTGATATCCCATCAAAAGTTTGATAAATTAATATTAATAACAAATTCCTAAATTTTATAGATAATTGTTAACGCATCAAATTTTTCAAGGGATAAAAATACCAAAAAAATTCCTTTTGGTGTGCTATGGGATTCAACAAAATGTATACAAACGCTAATTTGTTCTGTGCATCTCGCATCTCTAATTTCATTTTAAGAGATTGATTAATAGAAGCATTTTCTTAAAATTATTTTTAACGAGGGACAAAATTTAAATTCATTACAATATCTCTAATGTCATCTAAAGTTATTAAGTATGACAGAATATTTTTAAGGTTCATTTAGCCGTTAAATTTATTAGTTCATTTTTAATTTTTAGGTGGTGTAAGGGGGGGGGGGGGGGGGGGTTGTGAAAATATATCTATAATATCGCCAGGGGCAATAATTTTTAAATACTCATTTTTCGAACGAATTTTAATTTAATAATTTTTTTATATTTTATGTTATAAATACGCCTTTTGAGGATCTAGCCTTAAAAAAGGCTTTTAAATGTTCACATTGTTTTCCTGATATAAATGCTGCCAATATTGCATATGTAAAATTAAAATTTGTTATATATATGGCCAAGATTTTTGGGGGTTTTGGCAATAAAATATTTTTATAAAAACTTTGTTGTATAGTTTTTTACTGTTTGTATTATTTTTTAAATTGTCAACAATTTCTTGACAATATCTCCGTTCTACTTTGCGCCCTTACAATCCATTTATACAAAAACCTATTATACCAAGTGAAATTTTCTATTGTTTCAACTATATTACTTTCTTTTATTTATGAATATTTATTTATTTGATGCCCTAGAAACATGCGGGTCTAAGACATACCAGTGTGATGTTATTCGAAAAAATACACAAAGTAGTAGCGGTATTTTAACTTTGTCCAACGTTCAGGAGAAAAAAAATTTTCATTTGCGTTTGACCCATGGTCGTTCAGGTTTTAAATTAGGGGGGGGGGGGAGGGGGGGGGGAACATAATTTCTTTTAATTTTCAAGAGGTTTTTTAGTTAAATATTTTTTGCCCCCCCCCCGCATGACTTGACCAGCTCAGCCCCTCCCCCCAAGGCAAAAAGGCTAGCTACGCCACTGGTTATAATTTGTCAATATTCTCCCAAATATAATAAGATAATAGCGTATGCAATTCAATATATTGGATAATTGTAGTTATATACATCCACAGCAATCAAATGTCTAACATCTTTTTATAAAAATTTCTAATAAGCAATATTATTTATAAAAGAGTAGTTCATTAGGCAATCGGTTATAACATAATAGCTTATGCACAATATATTTCTGATTGTAGTTATTTACATCTATAGCAATTAAAACTCGGGCATTCGGCCCTCGTGGGAAGGGGGAGAAGGGAAGGGGAGGAGGTGAAGGGAAGGGGGGACGACTCATCTATACTCCGTATAAATGTATCATATTTGCTATGCAATTCATGGGCGAGAAAGGTAGGAAGGGGCGAGAATGCCTATAGGGGGAGGGGGTATTAAATGCCTAATGATTAATTAATTATTTATACAAATTTTCCATCACTTTGGCCAGTGGTGATATTTTCTAATGGTTAGCAGACAGTCTGTAACAAGAACAAAATATTAATTTAATTTAATAAAAAAATTAAAAAAAAATTCCTTTTAGTTTTAAAAAAGGGCTAAATTCTGAAACTACCCGCCCGATTCGCTTGAAACTTTACCCGTAGGTGCCCAGGGCGGCCAGGGGTAAAATAGCTTTTAGGAACACATAGGAAGAGGTAATTATTAATTTAATCTTTTTCCCTTTAAATATAGTAGGCCTCTCATATATATGTGGTATATAAACTCCCAAAATTAGTAAAGAATATACATTACTTTCGTAAAAATCATTATATTTGGCCTATGCTCATGCATATATAAAATAAATATGTCAATATCTTAGTAAGCCATCAGAATAATAAAAAGGAAAAAAAGAGTTGTCAGGTTTGATAAGATTTTGAAATCATTATTATTCACCCAAAAGGCCTTGTTGGTCATTTTTTACGGCTAAAGATTTACCTGCCCTACACTAATTATAAATTTCGATTAAAACCAAACCCTTAAGTCTGTTTAAAAGATTGATAAAAATATAAAGATTAGAGACCTCTATCATTTGCAAATTCGATTTAACCTAACCTTGAATTAAAATATTTACTAAAATCAATTTACCCTATAATTAATTTCCAATTCCATTTACCCCACCCCCCTCGTGAATATACAATATTCAATATTAATAAAAAACATTTGCATAAGACAATTATAATTGCATGCCAAAGTATAAGTGATAAAATTTGCAACTAATCTATACTAAAAAATTAATAATAGATTCATGACATTTATATATATTGCAATACTAAATAGCATTTACTAGGAATAATCTACGTTGGATGACTGTCTCATATCACTATAAAATGTATTTTCAATTAAGAAACACCCAGATCTAAATATATCCTGTAATAATAGTGTATTTGGAAAAATTTATTATACCTTTGTAAAATAAGATACAGGTTTTTTGGGGTTCTCGCTAATGTCCTCACATATTCCAAAGTCAAACGGAATATGTCTGTTCGCGGAAGAATACATTCACAACACGACAGATACGCAGTATACGTCATGAGGTGGCGTTTGAGTGACATTTTAGTAAACGTCAAAACGTATAAAACTAAATAACTTGACCTTCTTATGACTTAGAGATTTCAAATACAGTTAAAAACCTATTCTCAGACCTACCAAATATTAGCAGAAATTTTCATCTAAATAGGTCCAGCCGTTTCGGAGGAGTTTAATAACTAACACCGTTTCACGTGATTTTTATATATATAGACAGTAGAGGCATAGGCCCTTATAGGGAGGGCATAGGGTAATTATCAATGTTAACCTAATATACCAATTCAAAAACGAATAAAAATTTCGATTCACAATTTGTTCTTTAATATAATAAAATAATTAATTGAAAGATGGATAATTATTAAAAATAAGCTTCTATGATCGACCACGTTTTTACTTTTGCCTTATGGAAAAATGCACATATTGTTTAAATTTTGATTTAATGTCATTATTATTTTAAAAAATAACTAGAAAGATACTTAAAAACAATTTGGCGAACGGTTATTTTTTTTATTGATCAGTAGCCAGGACACGGTCAAAAAGGATATAAATACATAAGAGACGATTAAAAAACGAAAAAAAAATTTCAAATCACAATTTGGCCAATGGCCATTGGTCAGTAACAATAGACGGTCTATAAATACATACGAGTCAAAAAAAACGAAAAAAAAAATTTCGATTCACACTTTGGCCAATGGTAATTTTTTTCATTGGTCAGGAGCCAACGGACGGCCAAAATGTCACATTATCAATAGTATTAACAAAAACAATATATTAATTTGAAAAAAAACGAAAAAAAAAATTTTGATTCACACTTTGGCCAATGGTCATTTTTTCACTGGTCAGCAGCCAACGGACGGTCAAAAAGTCACATTATCAATGGTATTAACAAAAACATTATATTAATTTGACAAAAAAACGAAAAAAAATTTCGAATCACAATTTGGCCAATGGTGATTTTGTTCATTGGTCAGTAGCCAGCGGACGGTCAAAAAGTCATATAATCAATGGTATTAACAAAAACAATATATTAATTTGAAAAAAAAAAACAAAAAAAAATTTCGAATCACAATTTGGCCAATGGTCATTTTTTCATTGGTCAGTAGCCAGTGGACGACCAAAAAGCCATATTATCAAAGGTATTAACAAGAACAATATATTAATTTAATTTAAAAAATAAATAAAAATTTTGCCCTCTCCAGGATTCGAACCCGCATCAGTAGAAGCATAAGCCTTTGTAGGGGCACAGGCGTATCAGTATAGGCATAGGCCCTTGTAGGAGAGGCCATGGGGTAATTATCAATGTTAACCAATTCAAAAACGAAAAAAAAAATTTCGATTCACATTTTGGCCAATGGTCATTTTTTTTCATTGGTCAGTAGCCAGCGGACGACCCAAAAGCCATATTATCAATGGTATTAATAACAAGAACAATATATTAATTTAATTTAAAAAAACAATAAAAATTTTGCCCTCTCCGGGATTCGAACCCACATTAGTAAAGGCATAGGGTTTGGTAAGGGGCACAGGGATCCATATCAGTAAAGGCATAGGCTTTGGTAAGGGGCACAGGGACCCATATCAGTAGAGGCGTAGGCCCTTGTAGGAAAGGGCAAATATTCAAAGACGAAAAAGTACCATAAATTGCATATAGCAATTAAAAATTTCGATTTATTTGGCCAATGGTCATTTTTTTCATTGGTCAGTAGCCAGCGGACGGTCAAAAATTAATATTATCAATGGTATTAACAAAAACAAAATATTAATTTAATTTAAAAAAATTAAAAAAAAATTCGTCCCCTTTCTGGCTTGAACCTGACACCTCCAGGTCACAAAGCTGGCGCCAATAACTTGGTGAACGGACGACGGACGACGCACCAAAAACGAGCCCATAAATTGCATAGCAAATAAAATATATAACCTCTCTTTATACAAATTTCTAATTAGCTATCTTATATGCATACGAGTATTTTATTAGGCAATCGGTTATACATAATAGCCTATGCACAGTGGCGTAGCTAGCCTTTTTGCCTTGGGGGGGGGCTGAGCTGGTCAAATAGGGGGGGGGGGGGGGGGGGGGACAGAAAAATTTTCCTACCCACACCTTTAAGAATAAAAGATATGTTTTGCCCCCCCCAATCCAAAACCTAAATACACCATAGGTCAAATGCAATTAAAAAGATTTTCTTTCATAAACGTTGGACAAACTTAAAATTCCGCTACTACTTTGTGTATTTTTTCTATTTATATCACACTAATATGTCCCCTCATGTTTATAGGGCATAAAATTAATAAAATTTATTCATAAATAAAACAAAGTGATGTAGTTAAAACAATGTAGAAAATTTCACATGGTATAATAAGTTTGTAAGGGTAAAAGTGGAACGGGGATATTGACAAGAAATCGTTGACCTTTTAAAAAATAATACAAATAGTTAAAAAACTATATAACAAAGTTTTTATAAAAATTATTGCCACAACCCAAAGAATCTTGGCCATTAATATAACAAATATTAATTTTACATATGCAATATTGGCAGCATTTTCAGGCAGCATTTATATCAGGAAAACAATGAAAGCCTTTTTTAGGTTAGATCCTCAAAAGGCGCAATTATAACATAAGAATAAGATATAAAAAATTAATATTAGTATTTAGAAGTTATTGCCCCTTGATATTATAGATATATTTGCACAACCCCCCCCCCCCCCCTTCACCACCTAAAAATTAAAAAGAACTAATAAATTTAACGGCTAAATGAACCTAAAAATATTCTGTCAAAATTAAATGAATCAAAATTTTATTTGACAATTTTAGATGAAATTAGAGATGTGAGATGCACAGAACAACTTAGCGTCCAAAGACAAACATAATGATTTTTTTAGGAGTTTTATCCCTTGAAAGTTTTGATGCGTTAACAATTGTCTATAAAATTCAGGAATTGGTTATTAATATTAATTTATCAAACTTATGATGGAATATCACTAAAAAAGGGGAAAAAATGGTGTACAAACAATTTTTTGGAAAACTATTGGCTTTATATGTGCATGTGGTACATAAAAATATGCAAGGTATGTTAAACAATAAGCATGTGAGATGGCAATTAAATTGAATAGGATGGAATTTTCGTAAATTTAATAATATTTTAATATATTTTGAAAGTGTTAAAAAGTTTAAAAGCCCAGATAATTTTTAATTAAATATTAAAATTAGTCTTATAATAGTAGTTCATTACGCCTTTTACTCGATGTTGCAAACGAATTTATAATATCATCCGGGGGAATAACATTTTCATGTTCTAAGCTCAATAAAGCTAAGAAAGATAACCTATCTTGTCCAATTGTGGAACGAAGATAAATTTTAATCCGTTTTAGCAGTGAGAACGATCTTTCGCATGAACATGAAGTTATTGGGATAGTTAAAATTATTTTAAGCAAAATAATACAATTTGGAAACACTACTGAGGGCAAAATTTTAATAAGTGAAAAAATATCATTGCATTTTATTTTATTTGAAGATAAAGAGTTATAATGTTTTACAAAAAATGTTGCCATATTTATTTCGCCGTCTTCCAGTTTTAATTCATAATGGTTAATGATTTCTGATAAAAGAGATTTATCGCTAAAGGATGAAAAGTTTAAACCTTCTAAGGACTTAAATAAATTACATTTAATTTTCGAAAATCTTATGTTTAATTCTGCTATTATTCTATCAATGATAGGATAATATAAATCAATTTTGAAATCAATTAATGAATTAGTAGATTCAAAGGAGTAAAATGTGTCATATTTTTTGGTTTTTTAATACGTTTAGAAGGTAATAAATCAAAAATTGCAGCTAAATCTTTTGCCTTATTATAAAGAATTTGATAGTGGTCCTCATTTCTAATATCATTTAAAGTTAATTTTAGGCTATAAACCGTTGTAATAGCATTTATTAAACAAATATCTGGGCTTTGAAACTCTTTAATTAAAACTTTTATTCAGAAACAATAATAATAATCTTTATTTTGTTTCTTAATTAAGATAAAAAAAATATTGGAAAAATCGGGGGCCCGGGGGCCCACGATTTTTCTCTTGGGGGGGGCCCATGGGGCCCGGTTTTTGCTCTTGGGGGGGCCCGGGCCCCCTGGGCCCCCCCCTAGCTACGCCACTGCCTATGCATTTCAATATATTTCTGATTGTAGTTATATACATCTATAGCAATTAAATATATAACCTCTCTTTATATAAATTTCTAGCTAAATTATATACACACTAGTATTTCATTAGGCAATCGGTTATAACATAATAGCTTATGCATTTCAATATATTTCTAGTTGTATAACCTCCTTTGTTATATATTTTTAAATATGCTATTAATAATAATATAAACACGCATGCTTAGTTAAAAGACATGCTTTAATGTATTTTATTTATCATATCACGATTACATATGCAATTTGGTTATATGAAAGCCTTACTTAGTTTATTATCTAATCTACAAAATAGTAGCTTATGCATTTTAATACTTGTTTAACTATAATACATACATTTTATTCCAATTTTACACCCACATGTTAGATATTAGATTTAGTGATTTATTTGTTAGCATGTATTTATTTATAAAATAATCTTATGCATTTTGATATAATTTTTTTGTTTTAATTAACAATAAAAGTATCCTTTTATTAAGTAGTTTAATTACATATTATAATTTCACCATTTTAAAAATTTTAGTTTTATTGTCTACTTTGGGATGTTTATTACATAATGCATTTCGGAGATTGTGCGCCAGATTCGTTAGTATACATCGCGTACGCAGTATGAACTCTAATGTACTCTGTGTTATTACTTTCACGGATTTTGCATTTCCCTTTTAAAATCCCCCATATTCCGGTAATACCTATATCATAATTGTTAAAACAAAGCGTAAATCCTTATTGAAATAATGTTTTAATTACTCGTGTCACCTATTCTTGCCCTTTAGAATTTTTTTATAATGTTCACCCCCCCCCCTTTTGCCCCAACCTTCCTTTAGTCATTGTTGAAATGTATAGTATTTGGATCTCGTCTCGAAAGCGAAATTTATTCTCGTCTTGGGGGCGATTATGAGAATCTCGTCTCGGTCTCAAATAAATCTCGACTTGTTTCGCCTTTAAAAAAATATACAATAAAAAATTTTCCCCTTGTTTTTTTGAATTTTAAATAAATAAAAAAATAAAATGGCAGATCATTGTTAATTTAAAAACCTTTACAATTTTAATGTGGAACGTTTTATTAATATCGTATATGACTTCAATCGACTATAGAGGGATAGCTATTGTAATATTTATCTTGTTCATAAATTCGTCTGGATTATTTATGTAATAATTGTGTTATAATATCGTCTGCTTTGTAATTTCATAAAAATCGAAATAATGATAATTTTTCGCCATTGTTCAGTGTTCAATATAGTGGAATCATTCGTTACCGATAAAAATTTAAAACTTAAAAGTTACCAAATAATAAAAATAGCAGTTTCTTTAATTTGGACTAATTTTTTGATAATATCAGATTATTAAATGTGTTATAAAAACACCGTGTCTGCCAAATATAGATTGGCACATTAATTTATGAGCTAGCTGACAGTGGCGTAGCTAGGGGGGGGCCAGGGGGCCCGGGCCCCCCCAAGAGCAAAAACCGGGCCCCATGGGCCCCCCCAAGAGAAAAATCATGGGCCCCCGGGCCCCTTTCACCAATATTTTTTTTATCTTAATTAAGAAACAAAATAAAGATTATTATTATTGTTTCTGAATAAAAGTTTTAATTAACGAGTTTCAAAGCCCAGATATTTGTTTAATAAATGCAATTACAACGGTTAATAGCCTAAAATTAACTTTAAATGATATTAGAAATGAGGACCACTATCAAATTCTTTATAATAAGGCAAAAGATTTAGCTGCAATTTTTGATTTATTACCTTCTAAACGTATTAAAAAACCAAAAAATATGACACATTTTACTCTTTTGAATCTACTAATTCATTAATTGATTTCAAAATTGATTTATATTATCCTATCATTGATAGAATAATAGCAGAATTAAACATAAGATTTTCGAAAATTAATTGTAATTTATTTAAGTCCTTAGAAGGTTTAAACTTTTCATCCTTTAGCGATAAATCTCTTTTATCAGAAATCATTAACCATTATGAATTAAAACTGGAAGACGGCGAAATAAATATGGCAACATTTTTTGTAAAACATTATAACTCTTTATCTTCAAATAAAATAAAATGCAATGATATTTTTTCACTTATTAAAATTTTGCCCTCAGTAGTGTTTCCAAATTGTATTATTTTGCTTAAAATAATTTTAACTATCCCAATAACTTCATGTTCATGCGAAAGATCGTTCTCACTGCTAAAACGGATTAAAATTTATCTTCGTTCCACAATTGGACAAGATAGGTTATCTTTCTTAGCTTTATTGAGCTTAGAACATGAAAATGTTATTCCCCCGGATGATATTATAAATTCGTTTGCAACATCGAGTAAAAGGCGTAATGAACTACTATTAAAAGACTAATTTTAATATTTAATTAAAAATTATCTGGGCTTTTAAACTTTTTAACACTTTCAAAATATATTAAAATATTATTAAATTTACGAAAATTCCATCCTGGATTCAATTTAATTGCCATCTCACATGCTTATTGTTTAACATACCTTGCATATTTTTATGTACCACATGCACATATAAAGCCAATAGTTTTCCAAAAAATTGTTTGTACACCATTTTTTCCCCTTTTTTAGTGATATTCCATCATAAGTTTGATAAATTAATATTAATAACCAATTCCTGAATTTTATAGACAATTGTTAACGCATCAAAACTTTCAAGGGATAAAACTCCTAAAAAAATCATTATGTTTGTCTTTGGACGCTAAGTTGTTCTGTGCATCTCACATCTCTAATTTCATCTAAAATTGTCAAATAAAATTTTGATTCATTTAATTTTGACAGAATATTTTTAGGTTCATTTAGTCGTTAAATTTGTTAGTTCTTTTTAATTTTTAGGTGGTGAAGGGGGGGGGGGGGGTTGTGCAAATATATCTATAATATCAAGGGGCAATAACTTCTAAATACTAATATTAATTTTTTATATCTTATTCTTATGTTATAATTGCGCCTTTTGAGGATCTAACCTAAAAAAGGCTTTCATTGTTTTCCTGATATAAATGCTGCCTGAAAATGCTGCCTGAAAATGCTGCCAATATTGCATATGTAAAATTAATATTTGTTATATTAATGGCCAAGATTCTTTGGGTTGTGGCAATGATTTTTATAAAAACTTTGTTATATAGTTTTTTAACTATTTGCATTATTTTTTAAAAGGTCAACGATTTCTTGTCAATATCCCCGTTCCACTTTTACCCTTACAAACTTATTATACCATGTGAAATTTTCTACATTGTTTTAACTACATCACTTAGTTTTATTTATGAATAAATTTTATTAATTTTATGCCCTATAAACATGAGGGGACATATTAGTGTGATATAAATAGAAAAAATACACAAAGTAGTAGCGGAATTTTAAGTTTGTCCAACGTTTATGAAAGAAAATTTTTTTAATTGCATTTGACCTATGGTCGTATTTAGGTTTTGGATTGGGGGGGGGGCAAAACATATCTTTTATTCTTAAAGGTGTGGGTAGGAAAATTTTTCTGTCCCCCCCCCCTATTTGACCAGCTCAGCCCCCCCAAGGCAAAAAGGCTAGCTACGCCACTGCTAGCTGAGACTTTTAATTAGCATTGGCAAACCAGTAATCCCTTTGGGTAATTTTTTAAGACAAGATAATTAGATCTCTGATATAATCATTGTCAGGTGGTAAAGAAAGTTTTGTATGTTTATAATATTATTGTGGATACACAAATATACAAGGGGATACTCCTTATCAATTCATAACATACCAAATTAGCACACATTACAACGTTGCAAAAATACCAATTAAAGTAGCAAATAGGAACATTTTATTTTTGAGGTATTTTATAATTTGCACATATATAATTTTATAACAAATACTTTAATATTGAAAAAGTAAGCGATTCTATATGTTGCAAGACCCTATACTAAGTTTCAAAATTACTTGATCCATTTTTTACTAATTTAGAGGTAAAATATTTTATACTTAAAGCTTACGTTTATAGATCTAGCGTATTGAAAAATTGCCGCATTTACAGAAGAGTTAGTACTTAGAATTGCCAACCCTAACGTTATAAAGAGAAAAGGAAACTAAATGGTAGTCATGTGGAAAATCCTAAAAAAATCTCGATATCGTCTCGCCTCGTCTCAAAAAATTAACCCGAGATCGAGAAAATTTTGACCTTGAAATGAGACGCGAGATAATATCACCTAGATCTCAGCTTTATAATTCCTTTATCAAAATACTAATAACATTATATTTTGCTGTGACTTTGTTTTTGTTAAAAATGCTTTATTATAAAAAAGTATCAAATATATAATGACAATAAATAAAAGGATACAAAAACGAAATAATTATAAATAAAACGATCAAAAGACATTATCCGTTTCTTTTAGTGTTCCGATCTCGTCTCGTCTCGGTTTAGAGAAATCTCGCTCTCGTCTCGACTTTTAAAAAAAATTATATATGGAATAATAACTTCTCCTGTTTTATTTAAAATATTAAATAAATATTTAAAAATCCAAATGGTAAACTTTTATATATTTTAAAAAACTTTAATACATATACTTTTTAAAGATTTAGCGGGACACGACATCTCATTGACAATATAAAGATATGAATTGACAAATATAAATAACATTTTCTATGGAAAGTGCAGACTAAAACAACCAAAATTTGAAGTTAAAATTAAACCAAAAAACGAGCCCATAAATTGCATAGCAATTAAAATTTTATTGTTCTAGCAAATTATAACATTTATATCGAATTCACTGTGTCTGTCAACTATAAATAGATTAAATTATAAGTTCGCTTATCGTTGACTTAGTTGCATAATTGAACAAATTGAGACACTTTATTAACCCTCACTAAAGCTTCAAAGTAGACCTTAACATATTTAAGGGCAAACGTTTAAGTCTATTGATAATACCATCATCAATTATAGCCCATAGTGTTTATTGCATGTTTACTATAGCTTTATAAATCACAAAGTGCGAGTGACTTGTAATAAGAATATTATTAATTATGGAATTGATAACTAATTGCACATATTAAAACGTTGTAAAAACAACAATAAAAGCAGCATTATTAAGGATCAAGAACATAAAATTTAAACTTTAAATTAAAGTGCACGTATTTTAATTTATGACAAAAATCATTATGATCAAATTCATATTCCAGATAATTACCTTCCAATTCTAACTAACTTTGCCATTAAATAGTTATTTATCGAATACAGTATAGGTTTGTGTATTTATTTTATATTGTACAATTATATAAATTATAGTAAATTTGAATGCACCTGCCAACCTAGCTTATAACGTGAAAAGTAAAGTATATTGCAAAACTATGTATACACATAATGTCTTATTGAGGTTCAAAAATTTGGGAGGTATACTATTAGTTGAAGCATAAAAAATTTTAGATGACTCATGATTTAAGATTTAATCTATTACGTTGTCATTAAATACTCTATTGTACTTTTTAAATCGTTAGGCGGGTGCTCGAAAATCTAGAGCCACCTTAGCCTAACTTTTATAATTATTCAAACTGATTGACCACCAATTCATAATAATCGCATCATGCAAAATGAGTAATTGCGAAATTTAAATATGCTTTGGTAATATTAACTATTCCATCAGAACTCATTCTAAGCCTAAAATTTTGTAATATTTAATAATGCTATGGATACAGATATGTTATAAATATATTATAAAATGATTAACCTACCCTAAGAATCAACCATACTTTAGGTAAATGATTGCCAAATTTCAAATTTTTTGCAAAAATATATAATATTTACTACACTTCTTATTTTTTGTAATATCAAATATATTCCACATGTTGTTTAAATTTAAAACCTTTAATGTAAATCATGCAAATTAAAATGCACAATAATTTATTAAAATCTAACGATCAATAAAAAGTCGAGATCTTGCCGAAAAAATCGCGTATCGTCTCGTTTCGACATCAAAATTCTCATCTCGATCTCGGGTCATTTTTCGAATTCTCGCCTCGTCTCTTCTCGGTTTTTCGAGATGAGAAGAGACCGAGAATTTTCTCGGTTTTTTCGTATCACTAGTTTCTTCGTCTTTTTAAGGATGGGCATTGAGTCTATCAGGAAATAAAATTTTGATTTAGCGATGTAAATGGAGATCGACTGTCTTAGTAAAACTATTCAAAATATTTAAGGGAGGTGAGCATTTATTAAGATATTTAAAAAAATTTAAAGCGCTCCTTCCAAACGTCCCTGAGTAAGAGGAAATGATAGGAATAATGCAGAATCCTGCTAAAGCTGAATGTTTTAAGGATTTAAGATGCTCTGCCGATCCTAGGGGATAGTGGGTATCGTTAGAAGGTGTAAACAGATAATACAGTTGTAGTCCGATTTCCGTCAGGACGGATCCACCCTTCAAGAGAGGGATCTGGCGATTTAAGAATGGAGGAATCTTTTGCCCGTTGGGGCAGCTTGTACAATGTGTTTATTTTTTGGTCTCCACTATGCCTGCTTTGTTAACCTTACAATGCAGAGGGTGACACGTTTCCGCATCCACAAGTGAATTACAAAGCCAGGTGCAATGTGACGTATGTTTACAGTTTAAGCGGAGGGCTATGTTTAAGGACAGAATAGGGTTCTCTAAGATTCCAAAAAACTTGCTAGGGTAAGCTTCTAGTCATTCATGACCGATATGGTCAAAAATGACCTTAGATTGTAATGCTGTTTGGCGTCGCATGAGCAACGGACCGCGACACCAAACTTTCATCCAAATCTTCTTGGGCATATGATTGTGGTATGTTAACCCCTAAGTTGACATTCTCATTCCATAAGCTAAGGCTTGGTTGATGGAGGGATTGAGTGAGAATGAAACGAGTAGGTAATGAGTAGTTTAAAAGATAGGGAGGGAGATATAAAAACGGCTAAGGAAATCGCAGTTGGTTAGCGAATACCTAGACCCTCGGAATCTGGTGAAAATAAGTTGCTTGAAGCCACGTATTTGTGTTAAAAGCTAAAGATTGATTCAAGCGCGGATTTAAAAAAGCCTTCCTAATTGTGTAGAACATTTTTAAATAAAAAAGCTTGCGTGGAACGGATACAGAAAAATTTTGCTTATGTTTTATACCACCCCATCTTGTTAACAGGAGATTTTTAAGGTTATTTATCGGTTTTTGTTAGTCTGTTTCTCTTTGAAAGTTGAAGATATTATTGTATTAATTTTATATATTTAATAATTTGCTTAACTTTTGCTGTTATAGTTTAAATAGTGACAACTTTGTTGCAAATATTTTTAATTAATAAATTAAGCCCGGTGCTGCACAGCCAAAGCACTCTTTAAAAGGGATTAGACTTAACTATTTCCCAAGCCTTCTTCATATTTTTTGCATTGTTCGTTACTTTTAAAATGAACTTTATTTTTTGCATCACTTTGAGAAATGCATTATATAAATACTCACCAGTGTGGGCATTTGACCCTTTAACTATAGATTGTAAAAAAATGGGCTGTAGTGTCATTATAATTAAATTTATAATAGATTCTCCCCTAGTCCATCCATCGCTGACCAACGTAAAATTGGAGCCTTTTTTATTTTCATTAATAATTGTTTTAATCTAGTCAAATAGATCATTTAGCAAGCGACCGCCTATTACTTTTCTAGGTGAAACTTTGTATGGTTTTATAGATTTAAAAAAGTCCATCCAAATGTAATTCTCAATTATACAAGGGCCAGTTAGATATATAGATAGATAGCCAACGCGAGCTTTTCATTTAATTCTTGTTATGCGAGAGTCATGCTATCAAAATACTGATTAATATTTGATGTGGATTGTTTTAAAGTGATTAAATCTGATGATAACACAGGTGCTTGTTCAGTGGGGTCTTGGTCGACACTGCAAAAATTGTAGATGATTGTGCGAAAATTAAAACAACTTCTAATTCTAAGCATTTTTTACCTTGCATAATCGGAACGTTTATGGATATAGGTAGAAATTTTCGTTGGGTTAAGGAAGTTATATTTAAGATTGCATTAATTGCCCAGAGCAATAACCCTTTTTATTGGAGCATTTTGTTTACAAAAATGTTTTTAAATAATACTCATGGCTTCATTTTATTAGAGGAGCTAATTTAAATTATTTTAAGTTCTAATACAATAGAAATCGTTAAATCCAACACGATTTCTATACACGGATCAATGCCATCTGTTTAGTTATAACGCGTTTTTATATATTTTTTTTAGTCGTGTATGTAATTTTTTGTATACCATTTAATAAAGTTATTTTAATGATTTAAAAAAAAATTTTCATTATTAATATTTATATATTTACAAATAAGTAGACAGAAGTAACAATTAGATTTGGCTAAACATCAAATTTTTAAATATGTGTAATTTTATCTCAATACAAAGTTATATTAAAATGTTATTATTATTTTAATTGCAAGTGTGTGTGTATATTTGCATCAAAAAATATGGTTCTTAATTAAAATTAAACATATTTAACTAAATGTTTTTTTAAATTTACAAGTATGCGTAACTAACCTGAATACAAATTCAAATTTCATAGTTAAATCGCTAAATACTAGCTCAAATGTAAACGTTTATATTTTACTCGAACAAAGTGAGTAAATAAAAAATAGTATCAAAGTAAAATAACAATAATTCTACGTAATTAAAATCAGTAAACAAATAAAATATTTCTTAATTTTTATATTAAAAACATTATTTTTTTATAGGAAATTATCATAGGGAAAATTAATTTTTCCCAAAGGAATATTCCCGGGAAATAACGGGAATTTTCCCCCTTGTGCTATCTCTACTTGCCACGATGTAGGACCTATAGAAGATGTACTAAGTATGCAAATATTGATTTCCGTGCTCCAAACATAGACTAGATAGACTGCTCATGCTATATGTTGCATATGGTTAATTGTGTGTCAAATTTTCCTCCATTTTGAAAAAGGGCAACTGGTGTATTTTAACAACCATGTAATTATGCCCTATAACAGTCAATTAAACTTCCTCACTAGTTTATAAATTAAAACGAACGTCAATAAATTAATATTATACAAAATAGCAATTAATATTGATGGCGCTATATTATTAAACAAACTTTGATCGCATTTTTTACATTTTTGATTTTTATGTGTTTTTTAAATTATATTTATTTTAAAATGTTGTTCTTAATATCTACCCAATTCAGTATTTTTTATTTACATTTTTAAGATTATTTAATTTGTGCAAATTACGAATTTCTATATGATCACCACTTTACAATGTGCCTTTCAAAATGGTCGAAAAAAAGTACACATTTTGTGCGTTGATGAGCAGTCTATCTAGTCTATGGCTCCAAAGTACCGGAAATTAGAAAATGTTTTGGTACTTGTAATATTAACGAACTTTTAAATAAGGAAAAATAAAGAAACGTGAGAATGCTTGAAGGAGCGCACGTTGTTTTTAAATTAAGAAAATGGTGATGTTATTGCAAATTGAGATTTTATTTGTCACAGGCTTATATATTTAAAAATACCCGCGTAGTTGACTAAAAAACTGAGACATAAATGACAAATCAATAGTAAAAAACCTTTTAAGACAATAATTAGCATCATAACAATAAATATGTATAAAAGGTTGTATCTCTCGTCCGCTTAAAGGCAGTAAACACCACTAAAAGACACGATTGAAACTGTTGTCGATAAAAAATATATATAAACCATCTGAGATGCTAAGGCAATGATCTGGCCAACTTTAGTGGCAATCGATCTAGGACTTTAGGAGCTAGTAGCGAACAAAAAAACGCGCGTTACATATTAATTGCCATGCAATTTATGGGTTTATATATATATATGGATAGATAGATAGATTGTTAAAAGATTTTGTAAAAAATTGGTTTTATACCGTCGAGACCACCTGCAGAATCCACTGATAACGATAAGATGACATCTCAAATGTCTGATGACTTAAAAACAATATCTGAACGTTGCGAAGGCGATAGGTAAATTAGATCGGCTCTGGACATGCTTGAGAACCATTTCTTCCTATGAATTTAGTGAATGGCTCAAAATTGGATTATCTTTTTCAAGGTATCTTATTGCAATTTTTATGTTAAAAGAATGAATTTTAACGAAAATTTAATTAAGTAACTTTAAATGTAAATAGTTCCTG
This sequence comes from Gordius sp. MW1, assembly GCA_964036665.1. Lineage (NCBI taxonomy): Eukaryota > Metazoa > Nematomorpha > Gordioida > Gordea > Gordiidae > Gordius > Gordius sp. MW1. Next base: position 34,586,097 of record OZ038526.1, on the reverse strand, counting down.
TAGGTAAATAAGTGGAACTGTATTCAGTTACTATAAAAAAAGTAACTGTAACCGTAATTAATTAAATATATTTTGAGAAGTAGATGTAGTCTAACTAGTTTCCGTGGGAAAGTATAAACTCTAATTATAAGCCTTTATAACATTTAATGATTTAAGAACCGATATCAATAAGTACTCTCTTTGATCTAGTCAATTATTTAATGTAAACGTAATAAATTTATTTTCGAAAACAGCGAATCCCAACATAATTTATAATGATTTATCATTTTGTGCATTAAATGTCCTCGTTAAAGAATTCAAAACTTTGGTGTATGCAAAGTCAATACTATATTATGCCGTAAAAATATTATGTGAGTGCTATTTATGCTGATTTTTATTTTAATATTATAAATAATTATCAATAAATACTCTTATTAAAGCAAAAATTCATCGCGTTGAGCCAATATATTTAGTCCCTGTATTTTCAAACGAAACGAAGATTTGCCCTTGACAAATAAATTTATAAAAATATTAGCCTGGTACTTGCTCTATAGCAAAAGCACTTAGGACGGATGAAATTTATTATTAAAATAAGCTTTAGTATTAAAATATAAAACATATATTTTCCAAAACACTCTCCTATTACTAATTTATATAATTTCAAAGCAACCTAATATAAAAAATATTTTTTTTAAATCTAGAGGATAGTCCCTCTGTCAAAAATTCAGTTCATAGATTATATCAATCAAACAGAGTACATTAATAATTGATTTTAATAGACATAGTGATAATTGACGTCATTACCCTCATAAATTTTAATAAGATCGCAATAGTATAACATTGTCTTTAAACCCTGTCCAGAGACTTCCCCCTGGACTACGTCTGATTTCTGTGTGTTTTAAACTTCAAACCTAGTCCTTTCGATACGCTGTTAACAAGCAGCATTTTACAAATGCAACATTTGGGGTTGGCACGACACCCGTTTGTAACGTAAGACTTATAAAGCAATTAAAAATTAAACATCCATTATTAGGATGAAATTTAAATAAGTCGAATATGGGACTATTCTTAAATTTGATTAGTAATTTTGTAAGCATCAAAAACGATCTCCATTATTGCCTAAAATTTTTCAGGTTGTAATATCAGAAACAACTATAATTTAGTCATTTTAATAAACCAAAAACTTTGTATAAATTTTATAATATTTTTTTAATTATGAATCTGACTTGTAATTTCAAAATAACTAAATTTTTAAAAATGTTTATTGGATCACGCAATTTGTATAAACAATCATGTTAAGAACCTTTATATGAGCAGAATGAAGTATGGCTACCTAAGTTATTTTTAGTTTGATAAGCATATGCAAATTAGAGATTAACACTCGATTTAGCATAACCAGTGGCGTAGCTAGGGGGGGGGGCCAGGGAGCCCAGCCCCCCCCCCCCCCCAAGAGCAAAAACCGGGCCCCATGGGGTCCCCAAGGGAAAAATCTTTGGCCCCGGGCCCCGTAAGCCATTTTTTTATTTTATCTTAATTAAGAAAGTTTGAAGATTATAACTATTTGTTTTTGGATATAATTTCTAATTTAATATAAAGCTCAAATTTTGTCCGGATGATATTATAAATTCGTTTGCAACATCGAGTAAAAGGCGTAATGAATTACTATTAAAAGACTAATTTTAATATTTAATGAAAAATTATTTGGGCTTTTAAACTTGTTTTAAACTTTTTAACACTTTCAAAATATATTAAAATATTAGTAAATTTATGAAAATTCTATCCTGGATTCAATTTAATTGTCCATCTCACATGCTTATCGTTGTTTTGATGTACCACATGCACATATAAAGCCAATGATTTTCCAAAAAATAGTTTGTACACCATTTTTCCCCCTTTATTAGTGATATCCCAACAAAAGTTTGATAAATTAATATTAATAACAGATTCCTGAATTTTAAACACAATTGTTAACGCATCAAAACTTTCATGGGATAAAAATCCCCAAAAAATTCCTTTTGGTGTGTCAATGGATTCAACAAAATGTAAACACGCTAAGTTGTTCTGTGCATCTCACATCTATATTTTCATCTAAAATTATTGAGTAAAATTTTGATTCATTTAATTTTGACAGAATATTTGTAAGATTCATTAGCCGTTAAATTTATTAATTTATTTTAATTTTTAGGTGGTGTACAGGGGGGGAAGGGGGGGGGGGGGTTGTGCAAATAAATCTATAATATCAAGGGGCAATAACTTTGAAATACTAATTTTAATTTTATAATTAATTTTTTTTATATTATAATTACGCCTTTTGAGGATCTAGCCAAAGGTTTTTAAATGTTCTCATTGTTTTCCAGATATAAATTCTGCCTAAAAATACTGCGAATATTGCTAATGTAAAATTAAAATTTGTTACCAAGATTTTTTTGGGTTGTGTCAATAAAATATTTTTTTTTAAATTTGTTGTATAGTTTTTTTACTATTGTATTATATTTTAAATGTCAACGCTTTCTTGTTAATATCCCCGTTCCACATTGTGCCCTTACAATTAATTTATACAAAAACTTATTATATTCTTTTTGGCAAAAAAACTTCCTTTTAATCCCTAAAATTAACCACGCCCTGCGTACATCTCCTATCTTCAGTTGCCCCGAGCAACTCAACCTCATCGAACGGAGCATACAAAATCTTTTCGAAACCTGCTTCAACCTTAAATTTAGTCCCCTATAATGGCTTCAGGCATCCCTTCCCTCTAAAACTGGGGGAATCGGAATTAGATCCCCACGACAGATTGCACTAGCGGGATTCATTTCATCTCGTATGAGTACCAACGGTCTAATCTCAGGGTCACATCCCTCCCAGACTCGCATCTTCAAGAGGCTCTTTACACGTGGAATGCCGACAAGCGCGAGTCGGCCGAACGACCACTTGGAGTGACTCAAAAGGAATGGGACCTTCCCCTGATAGCACGTTCCGTAGCTTTCCTCTCCTCGAACGAACTATGCCAGGGAAAACTCCTTTTCAATTGGGCCTCCTCCAACAGAGGTTACGAATGGCTCTAAGCGATCCCGAGCAGGAATTTGGGTCTTCATATGTCTGGTGAAGAGTTACGCATCGCCATAGGCCTCCGCCTCGGCTGCGACATCGTTTCCCCATATATGTGCGAGCTCTGCAAACAGCCGATCCAGCCCAATGGACACCATCTTCTTCACTGCAAGTACAGCAAAGGCCGCAACGCCAGACATGCGGGAATTAACAAAATCATAGGTCATTACCTTCGAAAAGCCGGTTATTCCAATACCCTAGAGCCTGTCGGCCTAAGTACGACCGACAGGAAAAGACCAGACGGGCTTACGCTCATACCTTGGTCCCGCGGTCTAAATCTCACTTGGGATTTTACTACGGTCGACATCTTCGCCCCCTTAAACTCTTCCCCTGGCCTTATAATCAACACAGAGAGGAAAAAAACCGAAAAATATTCCACTCTCACCCATACAGTTTTCATCCCCGTGGTGGCTACCACTTTTGGAAACTAGGTTCAGAGGCTCTCGCTTTCCTCAAACTAATCAGGAAAGCTATGACGAATTCTTCTTTAGAACCTAAGGAATTCTTCTACATCAGGCAAAAGATCACTATGGAAATCGTCAAATCTAACACGATTTCCATACATGGATAAATGCCATCCAATTAGATTTTAACGCGTTTTCTTTTTAGAATTTTATTTACCAATGTATTTTACCCATGTGTTACCAATAACTTAATAAATTTTTTAAAAGTCAAAAAAAAAGTGAAATTCTCTATATTGTTTCAACTACATTACTTTGTTTTATTTATGAATAAATTTTATTTATTTTATGCCCTAGAAACATGCGGGTCTAAGACATACCAGTGTGATGTTATTAAAAAAAATACACAAAGTAGTAGCGAAATTTTAAGTTTGTCGAACGTTTATGAAAGAAAAAGTTTTCATTTGCGTTTGACCCATGGTCGTATCCAGGTTTTGGATTAGGGGGAGAAACATATTTTTTTAATTTTTAAGGGTTTTTGTAATTTAATTTTTTTTGTCCCCCCCATGGCTTGACCAGCTCAGCCCCCCCCCAAGGCAAGGCTAGCTACGCCACTGAGCATAACATTATGAAAATTATACCAATAGCAAAATATCAATACGACTCAATTGGAAAGCCTATTAATTTCTATAAAATAATAGAGATGTTTTAGTATTAAGTTTTTTTATTTTAAAAACCGCCTTAGGGCTTATTAAAATACTGTAAGAACGTTAAATATATTTTAATGATTTTTTTAATTTACACATAAGTTTTGAATGCAAATATTCAATTTAAAAAATTTTAGGGCTAGACTCGATTCAGTCCATACATCAACCTTATATTCTTACTTTATCAACATTAATACCCATTTACCTGGTATAAGACAGATTATACTATGATTGATGTTTTATTGTGACACTATATATTTATACTAAGTGATTAATTTACGAATTTTGTTCTTCTAGCAACTCACATTTTTTTTTAAATATAACAAAAGCCATGTCTCATATTTAGGCGAAAATACGATTATATTGTTTTATATCTTAAAAGGTTTATAATCTCACACTTATTGTCGTTTATGGATGGTAAAGCTATTAATCTTATCAATCAGAATTTTATCAAAAAATGGCCATACATAGGAACTCTGTTGACATTGGTGCTAATAGGAATAGTCGCCAATGTTTTTGTCCTGTATGTAATATTCAAGGCCAGACCTGCCAAAAGTCTAAATTCTATGTTGCTGAAAAACTTTCGAAACGCAAATTATTACCTTAAAGTCATGTGTTGTGTTAACATAAGTATTCTTGCCGTTTCAATCCTTTCAATCTGGCAAATAAGGGACACCGTCAACTTGAGGTATTGTCATCTTAATCTAGTTATGATTAAAGTATATAAAGTATTCGACATGGCTCTTAAGAACACGAGTTACGCTGCAAAAGGATGCTTGATATGGGACAGATATATGTGTGTTAGAGCACCTCTATCTATGGTGCACATTAGAAATCACGTAGCCTACAAACAAATACTTTACGTTATTTTCGTAATCCTTGTAATTCTTTCCAGCCCTAATATCAAGGTTTTTGACACTTACTACAGTTACGTTTACATTGATCCTACTATGCCAATAAGTTCCAAAGTACTTCGATGTAAGGCTAAGTACAAATTCATCGAACCGAGCTTGGCTATCTACTTTATCGTCCGCAACATTATTTTAGTGCTAGTGATTTTACTCATCATTTCCGCGTTAGCGATCAAAATGATAGTTTTTTTGAGACGAAACAGTCTTAAAGTCGGATCATTAGAAGAACCACTTAATGAAGATTTGCAGAAGAGATCGAGATGTGATTTAGTAAAGGCACCTACTTCGTCCCACATACCCTCAGGACATGTATTAAATTGTTTATACGTTAACGTTGTTGGAGCTATGGCTTTGGGCGTTACAAATAACATTCTTTTAGATAATCTGCCCAATTCAAAAGTGGACAGTGCTAACTCGAATGCCGATAAATGGAGACCAGTTATTAAAAAGATCTATGCTTTGGTAGCCATCACTCTATGCTACATTATAGCAATGTCGATAAGAGCTATGTATAACATATACTTAATTATAAAATGTGCTATCAAGGTGACACGGTGTCCTTATATAACTTCTTTCGAAATAGCTTTATCATTTTTGGAGGTATTCGATTCGGTCATTATATTTGGTTTCATATTATTAGATAAAAACCTTACAAATTCTCTAAAACTACGATGTAAAGCAATCATATTTTGTCAAAGAATATAAGTTACAGTTCACACTTAACAGAATCCATATAATTTAATTGTATTTGTTTTGTTCCACTTTAATATACACACCTTATGTTCATTTGATCCGTTTTAGAATTAATATTAAATATTTTACTCACATGTGTAATTTTATGAGCTCATTTGTGTGAAAGATTCAATTGTAAGGGGATTAATAACCAAGAATGCGTTATTGTACGAACAATTAATTCTAAAATCAACATAAGAATTTTCAAATAAAAGTGTCTATATATATAGTAAGTGTTATAATGCAAAGTTATTACAAGGAGCTGATCCTTTAAATCATTTTGCTTGTCCCTATATTAATACCAACAAATATGCCCCTTTAAGTTGAAAGTCTGTCTGCGCCCTTATTTAATTTTACATACAATTTATGATAAATGAAATATGTCATTAAAATTATTCCATTTATTGGGCCTTTTTTGGCTTCTAGTAATGACTAACGCTTTAATACATAAGGAATTTTCGATTAATAATTGTAATATTATCTCAGAAGCCTTAAAGTCAGGGCATAATAATAAAATTATAATTCTTGAATTGAAGGTTTTACCAGGTAAGAGATGAAACCCAATCCCTATCAAGTCGTTTGCCGATTTAACATGACACCCCGATATTTAACAATCATAAGTTTGATAGTTATTCCTCAACCGAGCCCAAAATATCTTGTAGTGGTGGTTGAGCTTGTATCTAACATAGTTCCGTCAGGCTTGGAATGCCAAGATATCAATACTCCCTCATTCCATTTAAACCAAAATGTATACACAACAAAGAAGCAGCAGAAAAATTAAGCCAGGGCGTCCCACTCAAGCGACGCGCGCATTCTTGCCTGGAGTGTGGGAAATAAACGAAGGCTACCGCTCTCTCAATGAGAATGCTAAGATGTGTGCTAGAAGTAATCAGAAAGGAACATAAACGAAATGAAGAAATAAGAAGAATTTTGAGTAACACATCTATTACGACAAAGCACCTAACAAACAGACTAAGATGGTTTGGTCATGTTGAAAGAAGGGACGATAGCTACGGCGGAATGAAAACCGAGATGATAAATTTCGTAGGAAAACGAAGGAGACGAAGACCCAAGCTTACCTGGATCCATAAAAGACGGCACGATATGAAAGTCCACAAGATAAAGAAAGGTCTATGTAAATATAGAAACAAATGAAAATAAATGCTGAAAGGACTGACCACCAGCCTAGGTGACAAACTCATAGAAAGAAGAAGAAGTTTGATAATAATTCGTAATCTTAATAATGAATAAATGATCATAGAATGTTGAGCCTAAACTTTGTCAAATCCTGACCATTAATCAAACAAAGTACATTAATAATTGATTTATCGACATAGTGATAATTGACGTCATTACCCTCATAAATCTTAATAAGATCGCAATAGTATAACATTGCCTTTAAACCCTGGCCAGAGACTTCCCCCCTGGACTACGTCTGATTTTTGTGTGTTTTAAACTTCAAACCTATGCTTTTCGATATGCTGTTAACAAGCAGCATTTTACAAATGCAACATTTGGGGTTGGCACGCCACCAGTTTGTAACGTAAGACTTATATAGCAATTAAATATTTAATTATCATTATGATAAAATTTGAATAAGTCGAATATGCGACTATTCTGAAATTTGATTAGTACTTTTGTAAGCATCGAAAATGATCTCCATCATTGCCTAAAACTTGTCAGGTTTGTAATATTAGAAACAACTAGACTTCAGCCATTTTAATAAACCAAAAACTTTGTATATAAGCATTTTATAAATTTTATTATATTGTTTAATTATAAATCTGACTTGTAATATTTCAAAATAACTAACTTTTTAAACAGGTTTATTGGATCACGCAATTTGTATAAACAATCATGTTAAGACCCTTTATATGAGCATAATGAAGTATGGCTACCTAATTTATTTTTAGTTTGTTAGACTTTAACATATACGAATTAAAGAATAATACTCAATTTAGCTATAACATTATGAGAAATATACAAATAGCAAAAATCAATACGACTCAATTGAAAAAGCCTATTAATTTCTATAAAATAATCAAGATGTTTTGTATTAGTTATTTACTTTAAAAACCGCCTTAAGGCTTATTAAAATATTATAAGAACGTTATTTAGTTTTATTGATATATTGTTTTATTTATACGTAAGTTTTGAATGCAAATATTGTATGGCTAGACTCGATTCAGCCCATACATCAACCTTATATTCTTACTTTATCAACATTAATGCCCATTTACCTGGTATATAACAGATCATAGTATGATCGATGTTTTATTGTGATACTATATCATGAACTAGGTGATTAATATACGAATTTTATTATAGCAACTCACATTTTTTTTAAATTATAATATAAGCCATGTCTCAAATTTAGTATAAAATACGATATTATTGTTTTATATCTTAAAAGTTTTAAATCTCCAACTTATTGTCGTTTATGGATGGTAAAGTTATTAATTATCAATCAGGATTTTATCAAAAAATGGCCATACATAGGAACTCGGTTGACATTCGTGATAATAGGAATTGTCGCCAATGTTTTTGTCCTCTATATAATATTAAAGGCTAGACCTGCCAAAAATCTAAATTCTATGATGCTGAAAAACTATCGCAACGCCAACTATTACATTAAAGTCCTGTGTTGCGTTAACATAAGTATTCTTGCCGTTTCTATCCTTTCAATCTGGCAAACAAGGGACACTGTCAATCTGAGGTATTGTCATCTCAATTTGATTTTGATTAAAATATATAGAATATTTGACATGGCTCTTAAATACACGAGTTACGCTGCAAAAGGATGTATAATATGGCATCGATATAGGTGTGTCAGAAACCTCCTATCCATGGCTTTCGACACTTACTACAGTTACGTTTACATTGATCCTACTTTACCAATAAGTTCCAAAGTACTTTGATGTGAGGCTACCTACAAACTCATTAAACTGAGCTTGGCTATCTACTTTATCGTCCGCAACATTGTATTAGTGCTAGTGATTTTACAAGTCATTTCCGCTTTAGCGATCAAAATGATAATTTTTGTGAGACGAAACAGTCTAAAGGTCGGATCACTAGAAACACCATCTGAGATAGTTAATGAATAATTGGAGAAGAAGGATGGACCGAGAAGTGATTTAGTAAAGGCACCTACTTCGTCCCACCCACGCGCAGGCGATGTATTAAATTGCTTTTTCATCAACGTTGTCGGAGTTATGGCTTCGGGCGTTGCACATAACATTATTATAGACAATTTGCTAAATTTAAAATTGGACCATGCAAACTGATAGCCGATAAATGGAGACCAGTTATTAAAAAGATATATGCTTTGTTAGCCATCACTATATGCTACATTTTAGCAATGTCGATAAGAGCTATGTATAACATATACTTAATGATAAATTGTGCTATCAAGGTGATAGATTGTCCTCATATAACTTCATTCGAAATAGCTTTATTATTTTTGGAGATATTCTATTCGGTCACCATATTTGGTTTCATATTATTAGATAAAAACCTTACAAATTCTCTAAAAATTCGACGTAAAGCAATAATATTTCGTCAAAGATTATAAGTTTAAATGCTATATTTACTTATTTTGTAAATGTTGGGGTTGTGCCAGATATCGACCCCCTTTCATAGTTACCAATAACCGCATAATTTAATTGCCTTTCTTTTGTTTTCACGTTTATACATACACCATATGTCAATTTGTTTAATTTAAGAAGTAATATGATATATTTTATTCTTTTGTGGAAAATTGTATGAGCGCAGTTATATGAGGATTCAATTGTAAGCGGAAGTATAAAATAATGAATAATTGCTGACCATAGATTTATAATAGTAATAACAAATAATTCTAAAATCAACACAAGAATTTTCAACTAAAAGTGTCGATCTCGATATCAATATAGTGTTTTAAGGCAAAGGTAGTGTTAGCGTGATGCAAAGACGGGCTGACCCTTTAAATCATTTTAAGTGTCTCTAAATTAATACCAACAATTATGCCCCTTCAAATTCAAACTTGGCTGCCCCCATATTTAATTTTACTTAGAATTTATAACAAATGGCAAAAAACATCGGCTATAAAATTATTCTATTTATTAAACCTTTTTTAGCTTCTAGTAATGATTAACGCCCTACAAGATTAGGCATTTTTTTAATTAATAATTGGAATATTATCTTAGTAGCATTAAAGTCAGGGCATAACAATCAGAGGTCAGATTTGTTTGAAATTTTCTGTCCCAACCCGGCCTGGTTCAATATTTTAATTTATTGCCGCCCGGGCCCTCCCTAACATTGTCCGCCGAGGCCCACCCGAGACATTAAAACTGCCTGGTCCGAATTATTGAATTTTTCCGTTAGGCCCGAAATTATGCGATCCGAAATTCTTTCAACCAATATCATAAAATAGGCATTAAATCAATGGCATATTGATTAAAACCAATATATCAATATTTTATTACCACGGACAAAATAAAGTTTTCTATATTATTTAAAGGTCGAATGAAATGCATTTTATCAAATAAAACTTTTAATTTTAATCCTAATAGGTCAAAAATTGTAGTATTTAGTCTTTGTAAAAAATTTAGCAAGAGTTTCTTTAAAATATTCTGTTATTACTGACAAAACCTCTGGTAACTCTCAAACTTTTAATAGATTAATTTCTAATGCATTTAGGCACAAATATGTTAGAACGTTTATAAATCATATAACAGCAAAATATTAATTGGATGCAGCATGCAGCCGATGCCCTTAAAATATTTATGTAGCAGTTTTTTAATTAAGTTTAAAGTATACATATTTTATAAATAATCTTACAATAAACAAAATCAGACTCCCCTATTGGGTAAACCCGTTAATGCCCCTACCTTATAGATAAACATATTAACAGAGGCGTAGCGTGCCTTTTTGCCTTGGGGGGCCGAGCTTTGATTTCACACATGTGGGAAGGAGTCATATGCAATTAAATTCCGCCCCCCCCCATAAATGTTCGTCAAACTTATAAATCCGTTACTACCTTCTGTATTTTTCTTTTAACATCATACCCGCTTAAAGTTTTATCTAAGCAAGTCCATGTCTCAGATTCCTCATATGTTTATAGGGCATAAAATTAAAAAAATTATTCATAAATTATACAAAGTAATGTAGTTGAAACGATTATAGGAAGATAATTGTCGTAAATGTAATACGTGAAAGAAGAATAGTTTAATTTAGTATAACTCTTATTTGTATATCATTTGCTACAGATTATATTATTGCTATAATTATATATTTTAATATTGTAAGCCAAGTTGGTAATAACCATATGTTTTTATTCTTATACTTATAATTATCCTTTGTTTAGTAGTTTCCGCACCCCGGCCCTTGTTATTACTTCTCCCAATCTATAATATATCATTAAACTATCTTTATTTCTACTTAATAAATGATTATCCTTAGATAAGATATTGTTATTTCTAATAATAATATAAAAATTTTTACAAGGTGTAGCAATTCTGTGTACAAATGAATTGCAAGAGCACAAAGTGGAACAAATAAAATTAAAAAAATTGCTTTCCCTCTACTGCATACTGTATATCTCAATACACATACCACAAATTATATAATAAATATTATATAAATAAATTTTAACTCAAGTGCATGGTGTATATTTGAAGCCACAACCCATATCTTCGATTCGAATGTTATTATGGCCCACGTGACCTATTATATATTTTTAGTTTCGCATTTTATTAAAACCCTATTTTACAAAATGGCGATTTTTTATAAAATTTAACTTCTCTATTGGTACACATGTTATATTGTTAAATAATATATTGCACAAATTTCAAAACATCAAAATTTGATAAATAAAAGGTAAAAATCTATGTTTATAAAATTATTTTATATATAATTATTATTTTTGATAAATATATTTGGTAATACGTTGCTTTAAAGACACATTATGCAAATAAAATATTTTATTTGAGTTTTATATTTTTAGAATGATGAATTGTGGTACCATACCTAATGATAGTGAAGATTTAAATTTAAGTGAATCGTCTGCTGAGGAGCATTTGTCAACCCAAAATAATGATTTAGGTATATTTAAAAGGGTGTTATTTAACTGCTAAGGATTTTAATTTGTTCTAAGACTTTTATAAAATGCTAAGTATTTTATGCTATCTTTTTAAGCCTAATGGTAAGTATAGGAAATGCTAAGTTTTATGCTAAATATTTATTGCTATTTATTGATCATTAGATTTTAGTAAATTATTATGTATTTTATTTGCATGATTTACATTGAGGTATTATACTTAGCAAATAATTTGTTGTGTATAAAATGTATGCTCTTATATAATCTATAAATAACTAGATTTCAATGAGAGTGATGATTTGGAAGAGGATTGATAACTGGTTTTCTTCACCAAATTTGCAAGTGGTCCTCGCTCAGAGAGAAAAATTTAGCGCGGCTACCGTCAGAGGGAATCGACTCCCAAATGTAAACTTCCCAACAGACAAGGAGTAGAAAAAAAAGGACGAGGGTCTTTTGTTTCCAAAAAAACAATAATTCAAGGAGTCGAGTTGAATTCAGTGAAGTGGCACGACAACCGTGCTGTCACATTAGTGAGCACCTTTGTAGGTGCTGAACCTCTTATTGATTGCGAAAGATACGATAGAAAAGTAAAGGAGAAAATAATGATCAAATGTCCAAACATTGTGACAGTTTATAATAAATCAATGGGAGGTGTTGATCTCATGGATTCTTTAATTTCTCTATATAGAATTCCTGTTAAATCAAGAAAATGGTACCATCGAATATTATTTCATTTATTCGACATGGTACTTATAAATTCTTGGTTGCAATACAAACGGGATTATAACAGTATATCCATAGCAGCCAAGGATCGATTAAGCTTATACAATTTCAAAATTTCGGTGGCTGAAGTACTTTGCAAACATGGCAAATGCACCACAAACAATATTCCCAAACGAAAATCAGTTGAGACTGGTTATCGGGAAAAATGTAAAAAAGGACCAGCCCAATCTTTACCTAATGTAGAGGTTAGGAAAGACCTCACAGCTCACTGGCCCAAATATAATGATAAAAAGGATAGATGTAAACGGCCAGGATGCATATTTGTTACGAAAGTTTCTTGCCAAAAATGTGGCGTATATTTATGTTTTACGCCCAAAAATAATTGTTTTATAGATTTTCATCAAAATTAAAATGTTCCAACATTAAATATTTGTTGTAATTCATATAAAATTATATATAATTATAGTTAGAATATAATAAAAATTACTGGAAATTTGTACCCTTAATTACATAATGTGTATTTGAATCTACATACCGTATATATCTAAAATATTTAAAAAAAAATTTAAAAAAAGTGAGCCATGAGATTATGAATAGTATCGAGACGGAAAAAAATCTAGTTTGCAAAAAAAAAATTATTCTAACATAGTTCATGCAGTAGAGGGGGGACCAAGGGGCTGCTTATCAGTAAACAAAACTAGTTCAATTAGTTAATCTGTGCTTTGTTAATACTTATTTTGATAAAAAACACTAATTCAATAGAATTTAAATGCAATTGATGGAGAAATTGTTTTATTTAAAGCAGGGGTCGGCAACCTGTTTGTTCTTAAGGGCGCAATAATAAATTTGAAAATCACCGAGGGCGCATATTTTACAGATAATCAACAAGTATTTAAATAGGCATTAAAAAAACAGATTTTTTATAACTTTATTTTGTTGGTGTCATACATAATGATACGTATAACTTGGGGTCCATATTTTCAGCTAATTTCTTATAATCCATCAGTAAATGGTTTTTTATTCTTAGCTAGCAAATGCGATATTTTATAAGACGTGATCGTTGCTGCTTTATGTTGTTGCAGTGGTTTAGTAAAAAAACTTTGCTGGTTAGTTCTTGAAGATTTTAAAGAAAGAATTTTTTTCTTCTAATTTCAGAGTTCATTGGATAGTCACTATCAAAATTTGTATGAACGGTCTTAAAATGTCGTTCAATTTTACTTCTCTTGGGAACCGCAACACTATTATTACACAACAAACAATTACACTTCCCTTTGTAATCAACGAAACATTGTAGATGTTCCCATTCATCGTTAAAATAATATTTCTTTTTTTTTACATTTATCCATGAAGGGTTTTGAAAGAAAGGAATTATTTCGGATTACTTGGTAGTTTTAAAAGCACGGTCTACGCGTGGTCTATTTGAAATACGATCACATATAACAAAAAATACGTGCCTGTTATTAGATACGCTCATATCATACATTTACATTAGTCCAGCGAGGGCGCATTAAAAATCGATCGGGGGCTACCCCTGATTTAAAGCAAAAAAGAAAGATTTTATTATTATATAAATAAGTAATAGGTTAGCGAAAGCGACGAGTGATAAGGGAATAAAAAAGGCTAATTGCGATTTGGGAAGCTTTGTTAACAAATTTGTATTTTTAAATATTAAATGATATTAGAATGAAATTTAACACGTACATGCATTGTGTGAATATGGGCATGGCGCTTTTATATTATGTTTAGACGGCACATGTAAAATATTAACAATGAAAGGGCTACATACATGGGCGTAGCCAGCATTGGGATTAGAGGGGGCAATAATGATTTATGGAGGGGCAAAATAATCATTTTTTGAAATTTAGAAAATATTTTAATAAATTTTTGGATTTAGAGGGGGATAGCAGCCCCTCCTGCCCCCCCCCCCTCTTGGTTATGCCTATGGCTACATAAATATATTTCAATCCTTTCCTTGAACGTAGCTAGGGACTTGATGGAAATAGAGGGGTTCGGGCAAAGATTACAAAAATAACTTGGAACGGGTGGCAAAATAATGTTTCCTTTTATTAGCATTTACCATATACAATCAAATAAAGAGGTAACAAAATTATACACTATTTTAAAAATTCTCATTATGCCCGAATTGCCCGAATCTTATCATCATGTCCGTCCGGGGCCGCCTGAAAAAAAAATTTACGACAGTTGCCCGGGTCCGGGTAGGTTTGAGCAGCGGGCCGGTTCGGGCATTCTGGTCTCTGATAACAATAAAATAATTAAATAAGATTATTGATCTAACAGTTTCACAAATTAAGGGATGAAACCCATTCCTTATAAAATCTTGTTTGCCTCTCTAACAGGTAATTTTTATATCTTCGGACTGGGGTCTTTGGGAAGGGGGATGATCACTCAATTGGGGACTAATCTCAGTTTTGGGGAATGACTACCTTATGTTTGTGGGCGCTTGGGGAGGATAGGAGTGGATGCGGTCTGTTTTACAAAATTTTCGCTCTGGGATTCTATTTTCATACCCTAAATTTATTTATCCACATACAATATTACTAATTCGAAGTAACGGATACACACGAGATGCAGGGAGGGGTTTCAGATGTGCATATTATTACACATTCGATGTAGCCAGGATTTTCTCACGGGGAAGGGGGAATTTCCAAAAAAAATTAATAACATTTTTATTTCAACATTAAAATTATAATATCTGGTATAAAACATAAAGAAAGTCATTATAAAATAAATTAATATTTTCTTTTTTCCCAGCGTCATCTGGAGTAGAGCGAATTCCCCATGAATCGCTAATAAAAGTGTCAATCCATTTAATCTATTCAAAGGTCATGAATTTTAATTGAAATATTGTCAGAAATGGAAGAGAAACCAATTAAAGAGAAATCGAAGCAAGCTGGTACGATCACGATGTTGCAACAGAAGCTGCAACTTTGCTCACTTCTCTACGACAATCTGAATATATTATGCAAGCAATTGCAAAAAAAGGACCTAGATCTTCAGTAAGTCAGACAGTTAGCAGAAACTTTAGTAATAGTAGTCAAACCTAAGGCTAAGTTGTATGATTTTGAACTTAAGAAACCTCAATATGCAAAGAAAATGAACGGTTTTTGAACAAGAAACAAGTTTTGGCAAATTTCCAAATAATATTTCCTCCAAATTCTTTGATTGTTTTGCCAGAAACGCGAATGAAAATAAATTATAGAAAGATTTCGTCCAAAAAATCCCTTGGACGCCCTATCAGATTATAAAATATTGTAATTTGCCCAACATCACAACTCTTCTAACTATTAGCTTTTATATAAGAAATACTATGTCAAAAAATTAGTGATGCGGAAAAACCGAGAAAAATCTCGGTCTCGTCTCGTCTCGTCTCGAAAAACCGAGACGAGACGAGACGAGAATTCGGAAAAGGGAGTCGAGATCGAGACGAGAATTTTGATGTCGAGACGAGACGAGACGAGATTTTTTCGGCGAGATCTCGACTTTTTATTGATCGTAAATTTTAGTAAATTATTGATTATTTCAATTTGCATGATACATTTAAGGTAATAAATGTAAATCAATATGTATGAAATATATTTGATGTACAAAAAAATTTAAAGTGTAGTAAATTTTATACATCTTTGCAAAAATTAAAATTTGGCAATCATTTAGATTTACCTAAATATGGTTTACCCCTAGGGTATGTGAATACTTTTATAATGAAAATGCTAGGCTTAGAATAAGTTCTAATGGAATAGTAAATATTACCAAAGCATATTTGAATTTCGCAGTTACTCATCCTGCATAATGCGTTAATTATAAATTGGTGTTCAATCTTTGAACAATTATACAACTTGAACTAAGGTGGCTCGAGGTTTTTGAGCACCCGCCTAACGATTTCAAAAGTTAAAATATTAAATGACACAGTAATAGATTAAATCTTGAGTCATAAGTTTTTTTTTATGCTTAAACTAATAGTATACCTCCCAAATTTTTGAACCTTAATAAGACATTATGTGAATACATTTTTGACGTATGCATTACTGTTCATATTATAAACAGGGTTGGCAGGTGCATTCAAATTTACTATAATTTCTATAATTATGCAATATAAAATAAATACACGAACCTGTACTTTCCATATAAAATGTTATCTTTATGAATTAATTCATATTTTTCTATTGTCAATGAGAGTCCTGTCCCGCTAAATCTTTAAAAAGTTTGTGTATTAAAATTTTTCGAAAAAATTAAAGTTTACCATTTGGATTTTTTTACACTGATTTAATATTTTTAAAAACACTCGACAAATTTTTATTCTATATTTATATTTTTTAAAAGTCGAGACGAGACGAGAATTCTCGTCGAGACGAGACGAGACCGAGATTTTTCTAGACCGAGACGAGACGAGATCGAGATTTTCTTAATCGCTCCCGAGACGAGACGAGATTTTGTTTTCGAGACCGAGACGAGACGAGATCGAAACACTACAAAAAATAGTTTAAATGGATCGGCTCTTTTTTATAGCATTTTGATTTCAACATTAAAATTAAAATAAGAAATTCATTATAAAATAATTTTATATTTTCTTTTTCCCAGCAATAATATCTCAAGGACTTCATCTGGAGTGGGAGGTAATTCCAATAAATTGCATACAATTACTAAGTTTCTTACTTGGTGAGTTACGTTGCACAACTATAAAATATAAACTTTAGATGTAAAATATTTTTTTTTATAAAAAATCGGGGGGCCCCGCATATACGTCACTGCATGGAAATGAACGGTACAAGCACCCCATCGCTGGATGACCATCTAAGTACCCAAAAGTGGACAGGTTTACATACCTCGGCTCGATGCTACATCAAGAGGGAGGTTGCGCAACAGAAGTCAATGCCCGGATCCAAAAAGGATGACTTAAATAGTGATGCGGAAAACCCGATAAAAATCTCGGTCTATTGTCTCGAAAAACCGAGACGAGACGAGAATTCGAAAAATGAAGTCGAGATCGAGACGAGAATTATGATGTCGAGACGAAACGATACGCGATTTTTTCGGCGAGATCTCGACTTTTTATTGATCGTTAGATTTTAGTAAATTATTGTGCCTTTGATTTGCATGATTTACATTTAAGGTATTAAGTGTAAATCAATATAAAATGGAATATATTTGATATTAAAAAAATTCCTAAGTGTTGTAAATATTTTATTTTTTTGAAAACAATTTAAAATTTGGCAATCATTACCTAAGTATGGTTGACTTTTAGGGTATGTGAATAATTGTATAATATATTTATCAAATGTTTATACCATAGAATTATTAAATATTACAAAAGTTTAGGCTTAGAATGAGTTCTGATAGAATAGTAAATATCACTGAAGCATATTTGATTTCGCAGTTACTCATCCTGCATGATGCGGTAATTATAAATTTGAACCTTAATAAGACATTATGTGAATACATAGTTTTGTCATATGCATCACTTTTCACATTACAAGCTGGGTTGGCAGGTGCATTCAAATTTACTATTATTTCTATAATTGTGCAATATAAAATAACACGAACCTATATTGTATTCGATAAATAACTATTTAATGGCAAAGTTAGTTAGGTTTGCAGGTAACTGTTTGGAATATAAATTTGATTATAATGATTTGTCACAAATTTAAATATGCCTGCGCTTTAACTTAAAGTATAAAACCTTATGTTCTTAATCCTATATAATGCCCCTTTTATTGTTGTTTTTATAACGATATGTACAACTAGTTGATCACTCGCACTTTGTGGTTTATAATGCTATAGAGAACATGCAATAAACACTATGGGCTATAATTGATGATGGGAATATCAATGGACTTAAACATTGCCTTAAATATGTTAAGGTCTACTTTGCAGCTTTACCCAGGGTTAATAACGGGTCTCAATTTGCTCAATTGTGCAACTAAGTCAACTATAAGCGAACTTATAATTTTCTCAGTCTATTTAGAGTTGACAAACACAGTGAATTTGATACAAATGTTATAGTCTGCTAGAACAATAAAATTATTTCTATACTTCAAATTTATTTTAGTTTGCACTTTCCATGGAAATATTTTGTTATGAATTAATTAATATCTTTATATTGTCAATAAAATGTCGTGTCCCGTTAAATCTTTAAAAAGTTTGTGTATTAAAGTCTTTTAAAAAATATAAAAGTTTGCCATTTGGATTTTTTAACACTTATTTAATATTTTTAATAAAATAAGAGAGATTTTTATTCCGTATATATTTTTTTTCTAAAAAGTCGAGACGAGACGAGAATTCTCGTCGAGACGAGACCGAAATTTTTCTAGACCGAGACGAGATCGAGATTTTCATAATCGCTCGCGAGACGAGATTTTGTTTTCGAGACCGAGACGAAACGAGATCGCAACACTAGGCTTAAATGGCGAAGTATATCCGGTGTAATGTGCGACAAGAAAATGCCAATATGGTTGAAGAGCAAAGCTTACAAATCCATCGTAAGACCGGTGTAGGGTTATCAGATTCAAGTATTGTCAGATTCAAGTGCGTAATAGAACGCACTAATTGGCTACAAGCGTAAAAGTAAACAAGATCACGTGATTTTTGCCACATCGCCATTGGTTATGAACTTTATACAGAACAATTGAATGCGTAGAAAACACTCGTTACGAGATTAATAAACAACTGTAACCATTTTCAATTCCCACATAGTAAGTAATATATTGATATATGCATTATGTTTTATTTAAAGTTGTAGATATAGATTTATATATTCAATTTGGAATTTGGTAGATCTATACGTTGTGTAGAGGTTTTCCCACATTCCTACATAGTAAGTAATATATTGGTATATGCATAATGTTTTATTTAAAGTTGTAGATAAAGATTTTATTTTCAAATTTGGATTTTGGTAGATCTATTAGGTTTTCCCACATTCCTACATTTAAGTAATATATTGATACATGCAATATATTTTATTTAAAGTTGTAGATAAAGATTTTTCAAATTTGGAAATATTATAAGTTGTGTAGAGGTTTTCCCACATTCCTTCATTGTAAGAAATATATTGATACATGCAATATGTTTTATTTAAAGTTGTAGATAAAGTTTTATCAAATTTGGAACTATTATAAGTTGTGTAGAGGTTTTCCCACATTCCTACATGTACACTTTTCAATATACAAATATTCATATGGGATGCCGAATATGCTCTCAATATAAATGATAATGTCTTGTGAGACATGTCCAAATTTTGTCCAACAATGGACAAAGACACATCAACTTTACACCCTGTAGTGGGGCCCTGAAGTTCAGTATGTATGGATATTTGTAACATGCTTTTGACAAAGAAATGGGCATTCTTCTATGTTAATCATGATGGACTATTTTTTTAAATTAGTTCATGCTGTTCTAATGTGGTCACATATTGCTGTATATGACTCCCAAACTTAATATGACCTGCTGTTTATTTGGCTTTCCAAAATTAAAAGATTAATTATAAGTTTATTGTTTTTATAGGGACTAATTAAGGTGAACTGGTACAAAGCATTGTTTCACCTGCCTATCACTTTCAATCTCATGGTTTAGTCAAGCAACCAATATTATACCTGGGCTGTCAATTCACCATCTTATCCAAAATTGTCATTATTTGAGATATATGTTTTAGCATTATTTTATAAACAATTGTTTTTAAATATATAACTTATATGCTCATTGTATTGTTTTCTTTGTACCAGATTGTTAATAAAGCTACTTTGCAATTCATAAACATTTGTTTGAATTGTATAAACTCTTTGTAATAATATCTTCTTTTTCGTCGTTTTAAGGCCGTTTCCAAACATATAAAAAATAAAGCAACAATTTAATCATAATATTAAAATGAATTTTTTATAAAATAGGGGTCAAAAAATAAATTAATTATTTAAAACAAATTAATAAAAATTAAGATTTATTATAATTGAGCAATTCAAACTACTGTTTTATTTATAGTATAGTACCCTTTAATATAATAAAACATAATTAAACCTAAAGAATGATCATATCATAAAAATAAATTGGTTGAGCAGTTTAATTATAAAATACATATTTTAAGCAAGAGGGGTCAAAATTTGTTAATTTTTTCTAATCCATAAAAAAGGATTCATCATAAATAAATTTACATATGTCTTAAATCGGAAAACAAAATTATTTGTTATCCACATGGTATATACAAAACTGATATTCCAAATTACGCTATATATTACATTTCTCCCTATTTTAAATGTGAAATTCCTGGTAGAACCGTAGAGGTGGTTTTGACGTTCTAGTCGATCGTCTTAACGTAATCGGACTTGCAACTTTTTCAAAATTCGTTTCCAGACTAGTTTTCGGACTTGCAACTTTTTCAACATTCGGTTCCACACTAGTATCGTTAGTTTCGACAAACTGGAATTGCATCCTAAATTTTAACTGATCCGCGTGTTTCCTTTTAATTCCTTTATCAGTGCGAACATTATATAAATATGGGCCTTTACGTTGTATGATAAATCCTTTGTACCAGCCCGCTTTAATTTCATTCCGAATCCATCCTGGATCTCCAACAGTAAATTCCCTATAACACGCTTTTCGGTCATGGTAGCTCTTTTGTTTAGCTAATCTCTCCTTCCACTTTTCTTTCGGATCTTCGAATAAGGTCCAACGCTGTCCTTACTCTTCTTCCCAACAACTCCGGAGCTTTACCCGTGGTTGCCTGAGGTGTATTCCTGTTTGTCATAATTATTTGTTGAAGGCATAGTTCTTTCTCTTCCCTGATTTTCTTGCTGCCCAGTATTTTAATTATGGCGTTCGAATCATTCTCTCAGCTAATCCATTTGTTTTGGGGTGGTATGGAGTTGATGTTACGTGCTTATTGTTGTTGTTGTCACAAAATTTTGTGAATTCTTCACCGACAAATTGTGGTCCATTATCTGATACTATTTGCAAGGGAATACTGAACCTGCAAAATCAATTTCGTAATTGCCTCACAATTTGTGGTCTTTAATCGACGAAAGTGTGGCTACCTCCACCCTTTTCGATAATGCATCAATTAAAACCAACCAATAATTTTCTTCGACAGGTCCGGCAATATCTATGTGGACTCGATCCCAGTAGAGACCTGCAAAATCGATTTTTTTAAGGCCCGGCCCGATTTAAAATGGGGAAATAGGCCCGGCTCGGGCCCGAATTTTAGGAACTCTTAAAATAAGGCCCGGGCCCGGCCCGGAATTTTTACGGGCCCGGGCTTTTCCGGGCTGGGCCTCGGGCCGCCCGTGGAGGTCTCTAATCCCAAGGACGGTCAGGTACGGACCAAGAATATAAGAGAACTTCTTGTTCGGCTTGTCGGCCTTCTTGACAACCGTCACATTCCTTTACAAACAAATCAATACTCTTGTCCATTTCCGGCCACCAAACAAAATATCGGGCTAAAATAAGCATTCCTGTGATCCGGGGTGTCCTTCGTGTAATATTTTTAAAACCAACTTTTGTAAGTTCCTCCGTATTATTAGCCGATTGCCACGCAATAATAATCCATCTTCAAATGACAGTTCCTCCCTTCGATTGTAGTACGTTTTCATGTCAAAACGGCATTTTTTTAAATCCAACCGCCATTCTCGGTTGATCGCTAAAATTAATTCACGACACAAAGGATCTTGTTTAATTGATGTTTTTAGCATTTTATAATCTAACTTTAATTCATCTAACATGGTCCTACATGATTGATCTGATCCGTCTCAAGGTATTTTGGATCTTGACAATGCATCAGCGCATTGATTGTTCTTTCCTGATCGGTATTTTATGTCGTATTGATATCCATTTAAAAATAAAGCCCACCGAATTAATCTATTATTGATCACTTTCGGTAAATCCCGATGATTTCCGAATAATCTTTCTAGAGGTTTGTGATCCGTCATCAATACAAATTTTCGACCACGTACGTATTAATCGAATTTTTGAACACCGAACACGATGGCTCGCGCTTCCCGATCAATTGTAAAGTATCGTTTTTCGGACTCGCTTAACGTCCTGGATGCGTACGCAATAGCTCTTTCGGACCCGTCTGCGTATAAGTGATAGTACAGCACCTCACCTACACCAGTTTCAGAAGCATCTACCGCTAGGTATAACGGCAATGGGGTTGAATACGGTATCAATGTATTTGACGTTGAAAGCATCAGTTTAACATCGTTAAAAATCTTCTGCTCTTTAGTCGTCCATTTCCAACCTATTGATGAGCTCGTCAATGCATGCAAGGGTGCGCATTTTTCGTGTAACATTGGGATGAACCTTTCCTGATAATTAACTAGTCCTAAAAAGGAACGTAGTTCTTTTTTGTTTTGTGGTTCTTTGAGATTAACAATAGCTTCCACTCGCTCTTGAGTCGGGTGGATCCCTGTTGCATCGATCACATGTCCCAAGTATTTAATTGAATTTTGGAAAATTTAACCTTTTCCTTCTTTGCTTTTAGACCAGCGTCCTGTACCCTCTTCAGTACTTCGTTCAGATTTTGCAGGTGGTCATTTTCATTTACCCCTGTAACTATGATATCGTCTAGAAGTACGCCGGTATGGGAAATCCCATCTAATAATTTCTCCATATAACGTTGGAATAAATTTGGTGCTATCTAAAGTCCAAATGGAAGACGTTTATATCGATAATAACCTAAATGTGTTGCGATAGTGAGATACTGTCGCGACTTTTCTTCGACCTTCATCTGAAGATAGGCATCACGTAAATCAATTACTGTGTATTTCTGCCCTCCTGCGATCTTCAGAATTAAATCGTCAAATGTCGAAAGTAGATGGTTGTTTAAAGTTAGGAAGGGATTGATAGTAACTCAAAAATCGCCGCAGATTTTAATGGAATTTATTTGATTTTAAAATACATTTACTATTGGAGTTGCCCATGTTGGTGTTGCTGCAGGATCAACATGTTCAATTATCTCTTCGTCCAATAATCTTTAATTTCCTCTTCAACTTTATTCCTTAAAGGAAAAGGAACTCTTCGTGCAGGAAATGCTGTGGCTTTGACTTCTTCCTTTACAAAAAGATTTACCTCATAATTTTGAATACAGCCAGTGCCATCACTGAACACATTGGTATACCTTTCAACCAATTCCTCTTCTATGTTTTGAGGTTTTTCTTCTATAGCATTAATCTTAACTTGATGAGGAAGTTTTAGGTTAAAAGCTTGCATCCAATTTAACCCAAAGATGGGGTCTTCTTCTACAGTTGTTACAATAGCTGTTAAATTTAAAGTTTGATTGTTTAAATTGACATAGACTCGTGTTTCTCCACATATAGGAACTGGATTGTTTCCAAAAGATTTTATCTTGGGGCATGGTGTTAATTGAAGTGTATTTAAAATGTTGTAGATATTCTTGTTGATTACAGATACTGATGAGCCAGCATCATATAACATTTTGAAAATTTTCTGATTTATCCTTACATCGATGTATGGTTTAAGGTGAGTTACATTATTTAAGTCATAAATTTTTCCAAGTGTATTAATAATCTATTTACATTGTTTGAGGTTTTGCACATTTTTGCAAAGTGTCCTCTATGATGACATATGGAACATTCTTTTAAAAAAGCTGGACATTGCTTCATTGCATGTGACTTACCACATCTATAGCAATTCCTTATGAATGATTGTTGACGTTCATCCTTTTTTGTAGCAAATTATTTTATTGATTGTCTATTCTTTTGATTTGAGTACATTGGATTTGGTTTTTTATATTTTTGAATTTTGTTTAAATCTTGTAATGTGTTATCTTCTTTATTAGCTGTCTCCATTGATTCAGCTAGATTAAATATATCATTAAATGTTACAACATCACCCTCTTTCTTTAAAGCTTCAGGCCATCTTGTCCTAACATCATTTTCCAATGATAGGTTTTGATTTTAAGAGTTGGTCACGGAGCCGTTCATCCAAATGAGATTTGAGGTCACAATTTTCTGCAGATGATTTTAATCTTGTTACATACTCAATCAGAGTTTCATCATTTCTGTTAAGACATCTCATGAATTGTAATCTTGAGTGGTGTACTTCTTTGTGAAAATACATTTTTCATTAATTTTATTAAGTCCTCATATTTAAGCAAAGTTATATTTTCAGGGTATAGAAAGTTTATTAGAGTTTCAATGTTTTTCTGACCCATGTATCCTAATATGATTATGCATCGAGTAGCTTTTAGTGATAATTATTATGTATATTGAAATATTATCACCTTGTTTATCATTAGGTATTCCCACAGATTCCATTTTCAGAATAGGTTTTTTCTCGACCGCGCCAATATACTAATTTACAGATGTCTTAAATCGGAAAACAAAATTACTAATTTTCATCCACATGGTATATACAAAACTGATACTACAAATTACGCTATATATTACAATATATAATGTTAAATTGATACAGGCGCGTAGCCAAGGGGGCAGAAAGAGGGAATTTTCTACCCCCTTGACCAAAATTTGAAATTTTTTTTGAAGGTTCATGTCCTTTTTTAAGGTGTAAAATCGATAGTAAATGCTCGAATTAATGAAGAGAAGATTTTTCTAAAGCTGGTTATATAGCGCCTTGAAGTTTCACATATATTGCACGCAAAGTTTACTTTTGTTACATTATAAATAAAAGTGTCGAAATTTTTTTTGAATTTTTCTTCCCCCTTGAGAAAATCCTGGCTATGCGCCTGAATTGATATATTTCATTTAATTCAATTTTGAATTTGTTTACAAATTTAAAAATAGCTGTCAATCACGACATAATGTCAATCAAAGTCAGATTGACACTTGAATCTGACAATACTTGAATATGCTAATCTGACACCGGTGTTACTCTATGGAAGTGAAACATGGGCATTAAACACCACGGAAGGAAAGCTATTACAGCCACAGAGATGAGAATAATACGGTGGGGGTATACTAAGCTCGACCATATGATGAATGACTTTCTCAATGAGTATTCAACCTAGAGCCCTGCAACGGGCCTATTTTGCTTGGTCGGCCCACCCGCTTCGAAAATTTCTAGGGCCCGGGCCCGGCCCTAAACATTTTTTGCAAAACCCAGGCCCGGCCCGGGCCCGTAGAAATTTTTTTTTGCAAATTTTTAAACGATTGTTATTTTTTTATTAAAAAGTTAATTCAATATTCAGTAATATATGTTAAAAACATCAATAATAATCATGTAAAAACAATAAATCGTTAATTATTTCCGGTCTTAATCGGGTTCTTCACTCTTCTAATAAGCGACCAGCCGTAGAGAAATTTCGTTCACTTGTGGCACTTGTAGCCGGGATACATGAAACCATAAATGCCAAATGAGATAATTTTGGGTACCTAATTAAAGGTTATATTGATTTTACTTTATTTACTTAGCTTTTTTGCCTTTCCACCATTATATTTCAATTGAGTTGAGTACGATTCAAATTTCGCAGTACTTTTTGTAAATGTATGAATGAAAAAAGAAAAGTAAGTGTGTTTGTGTTGCGTAGGACACAAAAAAATAAATTTAAATTAATAAAAAAAACAGTTTAAATATAAGACGTTTGTCTTTGTTTAAGTTGTAATTATTTTAAAGTATTTATTACTACACAAATAAAAAATTAACTATTTTGCAACGAGCTTTTAACGGGCCTAGCTAAATATAGGCCCGGCCCGCTTAATTTGTTGGCCCGCCCAAGCTCGGCCCGTTGATTTGTCGGCCTGCCCAAGCCCGGCCCGTTGTTTTTTTAAAGTCCAAAGCCCGCCCATACCCGGCCCGCGGGCCGGGCTTTTCGGGTCGCCCGCGGGCCGGGCCGGTCTCTAGTTCAACCTATGGCGGACATGATTAACGAAATCGGCAAAGGTGGTATGGGGATATACTAAGAAGGGACACGAATGATGTAAATCGAAAAATACTGGACATGGAGGTAGCGGGGAAGAGGGGAAGACCGTGTCACGTGGAAAGGGCAAGACGATAAAGTAATGAAAACAAAAGAGATTAGTCAAGATATGGCACTCACAAGATAAAGATGGAAGAAACTAATCAAAACAAACCCCACGACTGTGGGACCAAATAATTGATAAAGATGATCATATATAATTTTGTGCTTTTCACGTGGATGTGGCCCTTTTTAAATTAAAAAAGTTCACAATGTTAAAAAATATGGCACAAACAGGAAAATATGGTCAGAAATTGTCATGAAGAAAAAAATTTAGCTCAATAAAAAGAAACATTTTGTGTTAAAGCTAAACCTTGAAATGCAGCATTCCAAAATTTCTTTTTTCTCAGCCTGATATGTGCTCATTGCAGTGGCGTAAATGGGGAACGGGAAATTCATAGCTTCTTAACGCTGAGGAGGCTAAAAACTTACATTAGAAATACCATGTCTAAGAATAGATTAAATGGATTGGCTTTATTGACAATTCATCGGAAGTTAGCTCCTACTCCCGAGAAGTTCTTTAAATTTCCCCCCCCCCTTGAGAAAATCCTGGCTACGCGCCTGGCTCATTATTTCAAACGATAATAGGAATAATAGCTTATTTAAATTATGTGATAAAACGTGCAAGTGTCTAAAAATTTACTAATGTTTTTATTTAAGCAAGTTGATAGATGATGGCAAAGCATTAAATGGTGATTATGTTTATTTCAATTTTAAAATATAAAATAAAGTGCCACAACAATGAAAAAATGTACAGATACATAAAACTTATGAATAGAATTTTTTTTATTGAAATTAAATCACAATACATATTCTATGGAACAAAAAACCATCAATGATAAGCATTTACTACAAATTTTTCCATATATTTTCCTTCAATTTTGTTCCTTTAATAAATTTGTTAATTTAAATTAAATGGAATAATGGGCCACAGAGTTGGATTATTTTTTTGGCATATTTCCTCAAATGTGTTTTGAAGAGCTGTTTCCATATATGATATTGTGGGTGCATCTTCACCATATAATTGCACATGATGTTTGGTCCTCAATTCATTGGGCTTATATTTTGGTGTTTGGCATGATGGCTTAAAGTTGGTATAATGATGGTCAACTACAATGAAATTAGAATGAAGAAATTAGTATAAATAAATATTACTGAAAAACAAAATATATATTATGCAATTACTTTCTTTTATATCTACAAAATCAGGCTCAGGAAATTCAAGCTTTTTATTTTGTTTTTTATAATTTTCTATTTTGTTGTGAATATTTGTTTTTTCTATATCTGATAAAAATTTAAAAAAAACTAACATCATAACCTCTTTCTTTAGCATGTAGTTGATGAATTTTGGTATATTCAATCCAAGTGTTATCAATAGCCAGTTCCAACTTTTCAGGTTCTTTGAAATATTCAACATTAAAATCTAATGTTGGTTCAACAGATATTCTTTGACGATGAGTAAGTGAATTAAAACTATCTTTCCTTTTCAACTTATTTGTCAAATGACTTGAATATTCGATATAATTTACCCGTTTTTGCTGAGACTTACCGGGCTTTTTACACTTTTTTCTAGACTTTGAACTTTGTTCGGCGTTTATTATTGTCTCTTCGCATTTAAAATTATTTATAAAAGGAAAAAACAAGTTTTTATTTGACATAAACCAAGTTGTGCAATTTTTGTTAAATTTCCAGTATTTTATAAATATAGGATGCAAATACCAAAATGAACCAGCTTCTTTTATCTGAGCGTTCATAGTCTGCAATTCCTTACGGAATTTTTTATTGGTTTGCAAATTTATAAAACTTTCCATAATAAATACAACGAATCCGGGTCAACTTGGAAACATACAACTGAACAAAAACGATGGATGGATGTCGTTGTTAATGCTTTTAAAACATATGAACATACGCCTGTAAAGTTAAATTTGCATTATGTTATAACTTTTATAATAAATATAAATATAAAAAGCTACAAATCGCAAAATATTAAACTACTTAACAATAATGCTTTAATGTGATAGATGGTTTTATATTGAAGTATAAATGGAACCCTAGCTCTAACCCTTACCCTAACCCTAGTAGGTATGCGCAGCCGCTTTCTGATTATTTTGTTGAGATTAGGTGGTTGGTGTTCGGCTCACTGCTAGATTGGGGAGATTAGATGATATTAGAAGGTTTTTTCCCAGTTGACCGTTTCTGAGTTGGCTTGAAAGGAAATACATCAGCTGAATTTTACAAATCAATGCCAAGTGTCAACCAGACAAAAATACAAATTAATTAATGGCCAACGATGGATGGCACCGGGTCAAAGTAGCAGAAAAAAAGCAGCCAAATTGATCAGATCAAGATTGGTCAGGAGGGTTAGGGTTAGTGTTTTAGGTTGGCGTATTAGGTTCGGGTTAGGATTAGGGTATTTGCACATTTGAGATTTAATTCTAATATATTGATAATCTAAAAAAAATATTTTTCTGCTACTTTTTCATCATTCTGCTACTTTGACCCCAATTCACGATGGACGTCATGTCTATTATTGTTTTAAAAATTATGAACATAAGATGTGCATTATTATATATTTGATGGGCTTCCCCCTTAAATATTAAAAATAGTGTTTTCCTAACCCACTAATTAAACTTTAATTTAATTAATATAGCCACATATTAGCTAATTTGCAGGGTAATTTAAATTAATTAATGAAACTAAATATACATGATTATTAGTTGCGTTGTATAATCACTCATTTATTTCCTAACACTAAATTTGATATAGGCATCAAAATTATTAGTCATGTAAGCCAAGATTTAGAGTATTATTTAATTTAAAAGTTCAAGTTTTTGTGAGTAGTATTATTACCTTAAAGGTTGTATTAATGAGTGCTCACAGAGAGTAGAAAAAATAGACTATAAAAGATATTTGCCGAATATTTTAAAATGATAACTTTATTATGACATACTTTACGATTACATTTATAAGGTCGCAAATTTTAAATAAAAAATAAGAAGTCTGGCCCGGGTTTGAAAATTAGGGCCTGACTCAGAATTTTAATGATAATAGAAATCTAGAAATAATCCTTACATAACATATTTTCCTTTAAGTTTTTGATTAGTAATTTAACGCTAGTGTTTCAATCTCGTCTCGTCGCTGTCTCGAAAGCAAAATCTCGTCAAGTTTCGGGTGCCGTTATGAAAATCTTGATATCGTCTCGTCAGGGGTTAGAAATTTGAAATATTTTATACTACCCCTTTTTTTAATTATAATGCAAATCTAAAAATTAAAATAGCAAGCCACTTTTTTATTCGAAATCTTTATGAACATGTTAATTTATCGCTTATGCACTGCTTTACTATATATTAACCTTTTTATAACTGTTTTATATTGTTTAGAACTTTAAATAAAATTAAATAATAAAAAATATGTTATTGTTAGGCTTGTCTACTACAGTATATCGTGTAAAGTTATTTACCCATTCATAAAAATAACAGTTTCTATAATATGGGTATTTTTAAAAAATATCATTCGATTTATAAAGCTATTCTGTTTGCCACTGCATACAAAAAATTTCTTAGTTTAAAATTTTAGACACATTAAATTGTTGGTTTGCCTATATTTAACTTAATTGCATATTTGAATTGTCTGGGACCCTTAGTTAGCATCGAAAAAATAATTAACTCCTTTAAATCAATGTTTTAAACATCTGATATAACTATACGGCGTTTCAAAAAAATTTATGGCATTTTTATTATTATTATTATAATATTGTCATAACAACCACAATTGTGCATGTGGCTACTTCTCATCACTATTCATAGCATAAGTATCATTGTTGCTAAATTAGTAACACAATAAATTTAAGGTTTCAATAAATTGTACGTATATAACTTCATAACAAATATTTATAAATTAAAAAGTATACGTATCTATCAAGGGCGTAGCCAGGTTTTGGATTGGGGGGGGGGGGCAAAACGTTTTAAGGTCAATTAGGGAGGGGCAAAACATAAAAAATTTTAATATGTAAGGGTTTTTGCATTGAAATTTTTTTTCGTTGTTCAGGGGGGGGGGCCGCCCCCCCCCTGGCTACGCCCATGGATTTTATTATAGTGTATAGCCATATTATATTATGTCCCAAATTATTTGCTCATGCTATAATTGAAATTACTTCGCCACAAGATATTTATTTAACAGTAAAACTTAGGCTCATGTGTATTATTGTTTTGCAAACTGGTAGCATTTATAGAAAATGTAATAGATTATAATACACCTGCCAACCTTACCATTTTATTGGGAAAGGGAATGTAAATGGCAAAACAAAGGCATAATGTGATATATCGTTAGAATTTCAGAGGTGTGTTATAATGAGTTAAATCATATCTCGATAGACTCATGATTAAATATTTTCTTTTCAACAGTGTGAGATGCCCTCGAAAAAGATCGTTCAGCAGGCTCAGAAATCGCTTGGGTGCTCGAAATAACTCTAGACATTTTAGCCAAATTTATATAAGTACTTTGTTTAATTAACGATTCAAAATGTCATGTCATCAGAAAGGATGGTGTGTAGCGAAATTTGAAGATGTTTTAGCATTATTTACTATTTTATCAGAACTCATTTTATGTAATAAATATATTAAATAATTATTTACAACCCTTAAGGGCCACTCATAATTTATTGAACAAGCTAAGATTCTTAGAGTTCAAATTTTAAGCGTATATAGATCAAATTTTAATTAAAATTGTGTGTTTATAAATATCGAATATTAAAGGAATCTCAATTATTACATTTAACATCCTATAGGTGAATCATCCAAAATATTAATTTAAACTAAATTTATTCTATATTATCATGATGAACAATAATAAAAAATTTAAGCCGAGAACTCAAATAGAAAATCTTGTCTCGTCTCATCTCTAGATCAAAATTATCGCCCCGTCTTGTCTCGGTTTTTTGAGACGAGACGAAGCCGAGAATTTTCTCGGTTTTTCCGCATCACTATTTAACGCAGAAAATAAAAGTATAAAATTATAAATGAATATTAAAATATTACATGTTTATCTTCAAAATATATGAAGAAAAGAATATATATTTTATGCCCAATAAAATAAGATTTAAAAATTGATAGAATTGCTTTAAATTCATTCTCTCAAATCACCATGAACTATATTGTGAAAATGGCATCAAGTAAATATGATCAGTTTTCAAATATCTGTATTATGTTTTTGGATGGGCATATATGGGTAAAATCATGTTTTTCTAGACATTTAAACCTTTGTTTTACTAAAAGATAAAGTTGTTTTAGTTTATTTATAGGTATATGGTATTGGTTTAAAAAAAGACAAGGAACTTAAATTTCAACAAAATTTAAAGGGGTTCAAAAAATTGTTCATAATTTTTGTAATCATAATTTAATGTTTATTATTTTTTAGGAAAAGAATCTAGAATATTTTATAAACGTATATTGAAAATTTGAGGTGTTAAAAATAATAGTTTAAAAGGTATGGAAAGTTAAAAAATGGGGTAAAATAAAAATCATATGCGAGGTAAACATTCGAAAATTGCGATAGCGTTGAAATGACAAATAATGATTCCGATTTTCTGTTTAATGAAAAAAGTTTCCCTATTGTCAAAGGTATTGGCAGCTATACGGCGGCCCAATTTTTTCAGAAGGGCTTGGGTTTTAGGACCTATTGTTGTAAGGGTAGTGGTCACTATAGGGGATAAAAGCAGTGTGGAATTAAGTTCTGCGTAATTAGCGGACTTTAATCTTTCAGAATCAACAAGGGGGTCTTTGTTTTGGTTTGAGGGAGCAAAGGCGTCCGGACAAGTGTAGTCCCAAGCTAGGCATGGCCCTTTTGCCCATGTGATTAGGGTCTGTCCATCAGGTCTCTTCTTGTCGCTAAGGCAAAAGGCTGCAATTGGGAGGGAAAGCCCGCCTTTTTGAATGTCTTCTTTAAAAGAGCATTAACAGGTGTGTGCCGTAGAAATCTGGCCTTATTAAATTTGCAATGCAGGCCGTGGTGACCTTTTGTACCAACGGATGAGCCACATAAGTTGCATTGATGAGAGGCAACTATACACATCCTAGGCGGAGTCCTGTAGCAATCCTGAACTCGTTGTTGGAAAGTTGAAGGTCATGAGTCCCACTTGGGATGGCCTCTAACCACTCGTGGCCGGACCTTGATGCAAAACTTCTTAAAGCTGGTAACTCCTCCAACGATGCGCCCGATACAAGAGTTTTAAGGGCATGGTCGTAGAGAGGAGTGTTCCAACTTTTTTGAGAGTTTATGGTAGGGAATGGAGTGTTAGGGTCGGACAAAGAACTCCACATGTTGAGAGCGATTTGGGTGGAGGGATATGGTTACTTAATCTATTAATTATTAATTTTCGCATAAAATAATCACGTACTAATAAAGCTTATGTTCATATATTTTAATTTACTGATAAATTGTAGCCTTTTGCAAAAAATTCAGTGAATTTAAATGGATCTGCCAAGCCTACATTTTGACATGAAATGTTATAAATGTGATGGGTTGAAAATTGTTGAGGTGTGCCATGAGTTTAGGCATAGCAAGCTCCTAACAGATTCATGATTTAAGATATTACGATGTTTTCGAATAGTCAGAGACGCCTTAGAAAACAATCTTTCGGCAGGCACCGAGGTCGCCAGGGTGCTCAGAAAATCTTTAGCCATTGCTGCTAGATTGAGATAATTATTTGTTAATCAACCAATTATATAATATAAACAATTATTTAGTCATTTTTAAAGAATATGTTTGTTAAATAATAACTGTTAAATGCTTAGATTATCTGAAGCATCTAGGTTGACTGAAAAAAAGTTTTTGGGCAGTTTAATTCCTTATTAACTTGAGTAGGGTAAGGGTAAAGGTTGTTGTAATCCTTATGATGGTAACGATTAAGATGTCGTTGAATACCTGAAGTATTACTATCAGTCTTTTTTTACTGCTTTAAAGCACAATTTACACTTCCCCATTTTATTTGATTCATCCTTGGATACTGTTAAATGTTTGAGCAGCTTGCTCTTTTTTAATTTGGATGATGAACTTGTTGCACATAAACTCATTATAGGTCTAAAATTTATATAAACACGGGCCATTAATACTATATTGTCGATTGAATAAAATTATATTACAAATTTGAAATTGGCGCGAAGCGGATAATTAAATGCGTAAGTAATTTAATATCAAAAGTTTTAAAATCATATTAATTAGCATTTAATATCCTAATAAATCTCATAAAATAAATATAATTAATTAGCTAAATTAAGTCTCAAAAGTTAAAAATAAAAATCAAAGCCGAGATTTCGCTAATAAAATCTCGTCTCGTCTCGAGGTAAAAATCCTGAGACCGAGATTTTTCTCGGTTTTTCCTCATCACTAGTTTTATCTATCCTTGAGAGCGCAAAAAAGGTCAGCAAATTTACAATTCATATAAAATGAATTGGAAATTTTATAAAATTTAGTAGGAGTCTCTTTGTGGCCAGATGTACTATGAAATTATATTCTATATGTGGTATATTAGAACTTTGGGGCTAGTGTTGTGTCGCGAATAAATTTTCCCTTCCTTCTCGTTCATTCCCCTCTCTCTCTCTCCTCAATGTTGCCATTTGCTAGCATAAATGGCGCTAGCAAGCGCACGTGATATTTTATTGTCGTGATGAATAATCTTTGTGATATATTCGCATTAGGCGTATTATTCCCATATATATTATATATTCGATGGAAAGAAAATATAGATATTTAAATATTTCCATCCCCAGATAAACATGCAAGTATTGCCAAAATTTTAAATATTTGAATTGTTAATGAGGTGTTTATCAGGCTGAGGGGGTGTATTACGACCATTTTATGGTGAATAAATTAACCACCAAGAAGTGCCAGTCTATTCGTCCAAGAGGTTATTATTTTGTTGTATCCACACACAACGCACACCCATGGTTATACCCGCCTTCAGTAGTAACTTTGTGTTCTATTTATGTCTGAGGTTTAAACATATTAGATTAATCACCGTCTCTATGATCTAGAAAACTTTCAACTTATAAGCTCGACCAAGGTTGAAATGAGATATTTTTAATGAGTACATAATTGTGATAGATGAGGCCATAGAAATAAAACATAATTGGAAAGATTTTTAGGGCCATCCCTTTTAAGAGGCCTATAGTTCACAATAGGAAATACTCCCATTGTTAATAAATGAGAATAAGTGCTATTATAGAGATTGTTATATTTAAAGAAGAGTTAGACGGGTTAAGAAAATTTCCACGCAAAAAATTGTTAGGATACCTAAAAATAGTAAAAAAAGACAAGAAAAAATAGTAGAATAGGCAAGGATTTTTCTTTCTATCTGTTTAAAGTAAAAATCACTTCACTACTTTGACTTTTCCAGTCTATTTCGTATGATCCTCCCTTTGCTCTTCCACTGTAGCCTTTACGGACCTCAGAGTTCAAAAAATTTAACGTTTCCCCAAAATTCTACCTCTCTGTGACGCCACTTAAAACACGCTCCTCTCCGAAATTCCCGACTCGGAATACAAATATTGTCTGACTAGGTGTCCATCATTATAATTGTGAACAATGTTCGAACTAAATTGTACTTTAATATTGAAAAATCACTTTCCCCTTGCCAGAAACAAAGTTGCCTTAGGTAAACTACATCAATTCCCCCGGCAAACATTTTACGCCATAAGCAATACACTTATCTTGTACCAAAAAAACTTCCTAAAATTATTGTAACAATTTGTGAATTATAATCTCACCCTCAAACTATCATTAACTCTAATGGTCTACTTAACAATAAAGCCATAATTAAAAAAAAATATGCCTAAATAGAAACATAATGTCAAATTTTCAAACTCTTATTAAACAGACAATTCGCCGGAAATTGTTGTAACAAGAGGGTACTTGTATACGATATTTTGACCACAATTCTGGGTGCCACATTTTGTTTAAAATCTCTTTCCCACAAACACAATGAATATTGGGGTAGAAACATTTATTGATGTCTTATATAAAATCTTGCAACAATTTGCTAAGATATATATTTGATATCATATAGTAAAATTTATATTATTTCGGTTAGGAAATTCAAGAAAAAACAGACTTTCTCATTAAACCCTCTGATGCTACCCCAATATTAGACACTTCTGATTGGCCTCTACTATTAAAAGTAATATATCCTATATATAAAAATATTTTCAGAATTTTGATAAACTTAATATTCGGACAAATCATTACACTCCTTTGCCCTTTGGCTGCTCACCTCTTAAAAGGGATATTAGCAGTTATGTTAGGTAAAAAAATTAAAAAAGTAATTTATGATTTAGATCTGGAATTATAAACTTGGATAAGCCTGCCAATCCTTCATCTCATGAGGTTGTTGCTTGGTTGAAAAGAATATTACGTGTCCAAAAAACAGGACATAGTGGCACTTTAGATCCTAAAGTTACGGGTTGCTTAATTGTGTGCATTGAACGAGCTACTCGACTAGTTAAATCTCAGCAGGGAGCTGGAAAAGAGTATGTTGGTATTTTGAAATTACATAACAAAGTTGAAGGTGGAGTAAAAAAAATTCATCAAGTAAACCAATATGCATTTTTTTATTTGATATAATATAATAGGCTCTTGAAACATTGACTGGGGCTTTATTTCAAAGGCCTCCTTTGATATCTGCTGTCAAACGTCAATTAAGGATTAGGACTATATATGAAAGCAAGTTGCTTGAATATGATGAAGAAACTAATCAAAGTATAAAATATTGTTCATTATATAAACTTTGTAGTTGTGTTTTGGGTCAGTTGTGAAGCTGGAACCTATGTTCGTACACATTGTGTTCACTTAGGACTCTTGCTAGGCGTTGGTGGTCAAATGCAAGAACTGAGACGTGTAAGGTCAGGAATTCATTCAGAAAATGAAGGATTAGTTACAATGCATGATTTATTAGATGCTCAGTGGCTGTATGACAATCATAATGATGAATCTTATTTAAGACGTGTTATTCAGCCCCTAGAATCCTTATTAACAGCTCATAAAAGGATAGTCATGAAAGACAGTGCAGTAAACAAGCTATATATTTGTTGCACAAATAAATATATTATCTAGGTCAATGCAATATGTTATGGTGCAAAAATTATGTTACCTGGTGTATTGAGGTACGAAGACAATATAGAATTAAATGAAGAAATAGTATGTATAACTACAAAGGGAGAAGCTATTTGTTTAGGTGAAAATTTATAATATTAAGAATTATTTTACTTTAAATCCTGATCTTCCTATAACAATGTCAATTCTCTTTATTAGATGTCAGATGTAGCAATTTAATTTATTGTTAATACACAAAATTTTTATAGGTGTAATTAAATGTTTTGATAGTTAAGTAACAAATTTAAAATGATTTTTATATGTTATTGTTGTGTTGATACTTTATATTCTTATTTCAATTGTTATTACAACTCTCATTGATTCTATTAACAACGATATATATATCGATTTGTACCCAATTGTTGGTAACCATGTTAATTTAGTTCCTGTGTCAACGTTCATGTTCTAACTAATAAATATCAATGTTTAGTTTCATTCCTGTGTCAACGTTCATGTTCTAACCTAATAGTGGCGACGAGGAACAAGTAAATTAATTAATTGTTTGTAGGAAACATTCGAAATGGATGAATCAAAGTTATCAAAAATTCATTTAGCAGAGTTCAATGCTGAACTACATTCAATTGAGGATTATATATTTAATATGGAATCCATATTGGAAATTAAAGGAATGGAGGCTACTGCATCAGTTAAGAAAAAGGTTCTTCTAGCTTTCATAGGGCTCAATACTATTAAAGAACTTAGACAATTACTTTACCCTACTAAGTTAAAGGATGCACAATATGAAGATATAGAAAAAATGTTATTCCTAAAATACCAACCCCCTCAGACTGTATTTGCTTCAAGATTTGAATTGTTAAATATTACAAGACATAATGGTGAATCCATACTAGAATTAGTCAGAAGAATTAAAACATGTATTAGCAAATGTAATTACAAATCTGACATTGATGAACGTTGCAGGGACCATTTTATTTTTGCAATTAAGTTAAAGAGGCTAGAATTGGAGCTGAGGACCAAATTTCCTGACACCTTAGATGAAGTGGGTAATCCGTTAACTTTTGATAGGGTAATCAATATGGCTTTAACAATGGAGAGGGCAGATACCGAAACACAAGAAGAGAAAGAAGAAATGCTTTGTAAGATTAAACATGAATCATTCTCTCATAATCAACGTGACCAATCAAATAAACATTTTGGAAAAACGGTAAGTTGCTCAAGGTGCCATAAAGAACACCCCAAATTTCGTTGTCCAGCGTTCAATGCCACATGCTACAAATGTAAAAGAAAAGGACATTTTGCCATTGGCTGTCGAAGTTCATTGAATCAGATTGTTGATTACGAATCTTCGGATTCTGTAAACCGGATTGGGCAACATGCTAAACGTCTAACCATTACGGCGAGGCTTAATGGGCATCCGATTTCTATGGATTATGATACTGGAGCGCAGGTCTCCGTTATTAATGTTAAAGTATGGCAGCTTTTAGGGAGACCGTCGCTTCATGAATGCGCGATTCCCAAAGCCTATGGAAATCAACCCGTCGAAATAATGGGAAAAACTCATATGGTCGTGGAAGTCGGTCATAATTCGCACTATCTTTCGGCTGTAGTTACGAAATCCAAAGATGTACCCTTATTTGGGTTGCCCTGGATTATTAAGTTTGGATTCCAAATTCCTAAAGAAGTTAAAATACATAAAATCAACCAGGAATTTGTGCAAAAGGAATCAATTAATCTCAACAAAGAGTTTCCACTGGTATTCAATGAAACTCCTACCCATTTACAGGGATTTGTTGTAAAAATCATGCTTTTGGACGAAGCGAAACCTATTGCGATCCCGGCGAGAAGAGTTCCTTTCCCGTTACGGAAGCCGGTTGAACTGGAACTCAATAGATTGGTACAGTCAGGTATCATTGAAAAAGTGGATCCTAGGGTTAGTAAAATAACGTGGTGCACGCCGATAGTAAACGTTAGGAAGAAAAATGGCGAAATTAGAATTTGTGCCGATTTCAAGGTCAC
This sequence comes from Gordius sp. MW1, assembly GCA_964036665.1. NCBI lineage: Eukaryota > Metazoa > Nematomorpha > Gordioida > Gordea > Gordiidae > Gordius > Gordius sp. MW1. The sequence continues at coordinate 34,547,410 of OZ038526.1, read as the reverse complement.
TCTTAACCCATTCATTCATAATGATCATCACATCATTCCTACGTTTGACGACATAGCAGCTAAAATTCGGGATGGTTATTTATATACCAAAGTTGACTTACGTGATGCATACCTTCAACTACCAATTGCTCTGGAATGTCAGAATTTATTAACTATTTCCACACACGTCGGTTTTTTTAAATACAAAAGAATGCCATTTGGGTTATCTTGTGCGCCTTTGATTTTTCAGAGATACATGGAGAGTATTTTGAGTGGTTGCAACCACACGGGTATTTATTTAGATGATATAATTATCACGGGCAAAGATTACCAGGATCATCTATACAATGTAAGGGAAGTACTGAGCAAGTTACAATCCGTGGGCATGAAAGCACAATTTTCCAAGGTCGAATTTTTGAAAAAATCTATCACTTTTCTTGGACACACCTTTGACAGTGAAGGTATCCACCCTTCAAGTGATAAAGTACGAGCCATCAAAGACTGCCCAGCCCCAAAGAATGTTAAGGAATTGCGTTCCTTTCTGGGCTTAATCAATTATCATGAAAAGTTTATACCACATTTACATGGTATAATGGCTCCCCTACATAAATTAACTAGTATCAAATCTAAATGGTATTGGTCACAAACCGAGGAGTCGGTGTTTCAAAAGGTTAAAACTTTGCTATCGGAGCAGTCTACGTTAGTTCCTTATTCAAATGAGTTACCGCTGATCCTGGAATGCGACGCATCGGAACATGGATTTGGAGCGGTACTTTTTCACTTAATTGGCGATAATAAGAGGCCAATTGCTTACGCGTCAAGGACGTTGATTGATGGTGAGAAGCAATACGCATCAATCGATAGAGAAGCAAGGGCCTTAGTCTTTGGTATGGAAAAGTTTCATACTTACTTATCAGGTCGCAAGTTTGTGCTACGCACGGACCATAAACCGTTGGAAAGGATTTTTGGGGCTTCAAGGGAATTGCCCAAAATCAGCAATAACCGTTTAATAAGGTGGGCATGGAAAATGTCGGGGTATGATTATAAAATAGAATACATTCCTGGCAAAGATAACGGTTGTGCTGATGCCTTATCTCGTTTACCGGCCCCTGCCACGGAGTCCGATATGATCAATTTTTACAAAAGCAATTCGATAAATAGTATTCGTCTTTTAAATCTACAAGATTTACACTTAACAGAGGAATTATTAATAAAGGAATCTCTCGTGGATACAAACTTAAAACTGTTAAAAAGATTTATAGATAAAGGTTGGCCTAAAAGCAAAAAGGACCTCCACAAGGATATTCAAGTTTTTTTTGACAGGAAGAATGAGTTAGAGCATGACAAGGGAGTCATTTTTGTAGACGGCCTGATAATTGTGCCGTCACGACTAAGGCATCAAGTCCTGTCAATAATTCACCGGGGCCATCCAGGGATCAATGCAATGAAATCGATCGCCAGATTATATGTTTATTGGCCGCACATGGATAAGGATATTGAAAGGCACGTGCAGAATTGTGTGGGGTGCCAGAAAAATAGAAGTAATAGACCTGAAGTCCCTCTGTATTCTTGGAACGTAACTGAAAACCCTTGGGAAAGGGTACATTTAGATTATGCGGGGCCAGTTGACGGATATTATTGGTTGGTGGCGGTGGATTCGTTTTCCAAATGGATTGAAGTAGCGCAGTTACGAAGTTCGACCATTCAGGTTACATTAAAGAAATTACGAGAGTGGTTTGCCAGATGGGGCGTTCCGAAACAAATAGTTACGGACAACGGACCCCAGTTTAGAAGCCAAGAGATGCACGTCTTTTGTGATCAGTATCATATTAAACACATTAAAACAACGCCGTACCATCCAAAAACGAATGGACTCGTCGAAAGAGCCATCAGGACGTTGAAATCACGTTACGCAGCGGCGCGCGAATATAATGCGGACCCGGAAGTCTGCATGTTAGATGTCCTCCTTAGCTATCGCATAAGCGAGCATTCTTCAACCGGTAGATCCCCATCTAAAGCATTAATTGGAAGAAATGTTAAAACGGCGTTGGACTGGGTACGTCCCACTCAGAAGAAATATATGGAACAAAAAATCGATAAACAGGAAGAGTGGCATGATGCGCATGCGGCGAAGAGAGAATTCATTCCGGGTCAATTGGTATGGGTAAAAAATGAAATGAATAGCGGGTGGAGAGCGGGAAAGATTCTTAAACGCAACGGACCTTGGTCCTATCTAGTGGAAACGCGAAACAGAAACATGCGAAAACATGGTGATCAGTTGAGAGATCGGGCAAGCATTGTTGATCCTCAGGTCCCGGAAGAGGGGGAAGATGATAGTTCTGACGACATGTCTTCTGGTCCAACACCAAACGAACAAGAACAAGAAAGTAGTACCATCCTAAGGAAATCGGAAAGGATTAGGAAACCCCCCAGCCGTTTAATAGAAGAAATTTAGGTTTTTGTAGGCGAAGGGAAATGTTGTGTTGATACTTTATATTCTTATTTCAATTGTTATTACAACTCTCATTGATTCCATTAACAACGATATATATATCGATTTGTACCCAATTGTTGGTAACCATGTTAATTTAGTTCCTGTGTCAACGTTCATGTTCTAACTAATAAATATCAATGTTTAGTTTCATTCCTGTGTCAACGTTCATGTTCTAACCTAATAGTTATTATTGAATTAAGAGTATAAAACAATTTTGGTATGTTAATTAAATTGTGAAGATAGAACCTGATTTACAATATGAGTGAATACTAGTAATCAAATAAAAGAGATAACAATAATTTATAATGCCAACTAGTGCAATTTTTTAATTAGAAACTAATTTGGCTAAACATATGTCATTTGATTGCTGGTTTTTACTTTTCTTAAATCATACTTAAAATGACTTGATTATATATTTTTCATTCTAGTATATATCATAAAAGAGCATTTTTTATTGTTACACCTACATAAATACCCCTTTTTAATTTTCCCTTATCACCTATAAACAGATGATAAATAATAGGGTTTAAAACTATAGTTTATAAATATCTGGTTTTTATATTTAGCCATAGCTCTGATGACATCATCCACAATAGCATCATGTGATCATGGTACTGTGGCCAAAATTAAGAGAGTTATAATGGAAAGAGACACCTATCCCAGAAAATGGGGTTTGGGACCTAAGGTATGCATTTGTGAAATTCTTAACCAATATTTCTAATTAAGTGCATGCAGTTAGTTTAAACATTTTCTATAACCACATTTTAAAACCCAATCATAATGTAGTTTTTTAAAGGTACGAGCTGTTTTAGCAAATATTTAATAGAATATTTTGTAACAAATTTATAGTAAAATAGGATGAGACCTTTGTCTATCATGCTGACAATTTATGAAGTTTTTGATTTAACATACGTTTAATGTTTAAAAAGGCGTCCTTGAAAAAATTAATGATTAAAGAAGGCCTTTTGGATGCGAAAGGCAGACCCAATGACAATACACCTGAATCCTGGCTTGAACTTTTGAAAAAGGAAGGCGGCGATGGAGATACAATTGATAAATTGAAGAAAAAAACACTTGACACAAACACTCTCCTAAACTCCTACATGTATTTTATTATGATTTTGTTTATTAATACAATACTATTGCTCGACACATGTTTTGTTTTTTCCTCTAATATCTAAAATAGAAAACACAATGGATTAGGCAGTGAAACTAAGACATCACACGTCAAAATTAAGGTATAACTAATCTTATTATTGAAAATGTTAAACACGTCCTAATTCTTTTCTTATATAGCAAAAAGTGAGTGAAAGCATAGGCTATGACCTGCAAATAAAGACAGAGGTAATGGGTGGAGTCAGTATTAAAACAGAAAAGAAAAAGAAGAAAAAGATAAAACTCGAGTCCGAACTGACTGAAATAACAGAAGGAGCTCAAAAGAGAGCGCCTAGTTACCCCCTTTCATCCGATGGTGAAACTCTAGCTATATCCGTAATTTACTATAAAATATTTGGTTTATAATCATTCAAAAATGCGAAATTTTAATTATTTTTTGTTTTTAGAGTGAAAATGGGACTGAAGAAATTGCTAAGAAAAAAAAGAAGAAAAAAATTAAGGTTGAGATGCCGGAAGAATAAATAATTATATTCCTTTTATCCATGCTCAAATGTACATTATATCGTACTTGTACAAAGATTGTTATTTAGTTTTTTGTTGAATAATTCTAGTTCCAAATCCTTAATTTTTTATTTAGTTTTGTATTATCTACTTGAGTAACTTTTGTAAGATTGTTTTTAATGATCTAATTAAAAGTTTTTTACCTCAACTAGATATTTGGTATTAAATAATCCTAAAATAATTTGAAAATTACTAAAAGTGAAAAAATATCAAAACAATAATACAGACTTTTGTAAACACTTTTATTTAGTTAAAAAAAAATTAATTTATAAATATGTCTAAGAATTGGGAAATCAATTAAATTTTTATTGATTTGTTTCGATAAAATTCCAGCCTGCAGGCCACATAACAATACCAATAACAACATTGCGCCATAGACTGATCGGCACCGAGTCAAAAAGGAAGATTAACAAATATTTCGTATACAAAAATTTGCTATAAAAAAGTCGTATTATAAAAATATTTGCATTTTTACAAAATATTAGGTGTTATCTGCTAATTTGAGCTCCCCCTCTAATGTATTTAGAGGTGTCCCATGTCAGAATAAAAGACACGATTGCCTTCTTCGCTTTCCATGGGTGGTAATCTTTTAACTTTATACAGCAAAGGATCCACTCTAAATTCTATCGTTTTTAAAGGGACTCTATTATTGAAGTGTTTGATGAATTCTGTCATGCACCCACCTCGCGAGGCTAAATGCTTGGGGATTTGTTGGGATAATTTGGACTTGGTAGAACAATCTTTGCATTCATATTTCTGCCTAGGACTCACCTTAATTAATACAATTAATATGTAATCGAATTGAAACGTTAATTGTGTCTATATATTCTAATATATGAACCTTTGAATAAGTTAGACCAAATAGATCATTATATTTCTGGCTTGGGGCCAGGGCCATTGCGACCTACTTAGGCGCCCTTAGGTATATATCGGCATAGCATACCCCCCCCCTCTTGTTATATGTAACAGATGTCAGATTTGTTTTTTCTGTCCGAACCCGGTCTGATTTATAATTAAATTCCCCCCCCCGACCATGTGCGGCCCTAAAAAATTTTTCTTTTAATAATTTTGTCATATTTCTTAAAAAAATTCAATTAAATGGTATATAAACTAATTTATTGGTAAAGAGAATAACATATTTTGTGAAGGTGTGATAAATAAATTAAAAAGTAAGAATCGTAAATATTAGGAAAATATTCGGTTATGGCTGATGAATTATATTTACAGATAGTTATGCCGATTTTCTGTCGAATATAAAATGATTTATTTTTGTTCACTTGAAGCCAATTTTGTGCCTATATATTGACCAAAGTTTTGATTATAATAAGTGGTCTCTAATCCAGTTTTTTTTAATATGTAAAAAGTGGCCAGTTATTGCAATAGTGTATATTTAAAACTTACCTTGAGGGCTGGATTCCCAGTTATATGTGCTAGGATAAAATTCATCGCTATATCTTCACAATTCCAATTGTCATTTACGAAATCCCTTACAGCTTTTGGCAATTGATTTGTGTACATAAAGTGAAGGTGCTAAAAAATTGAATTTTGTAGTTTTAGCTTAAAAATAATCTGTAAAGTTTTCTTGAAAATCGAAAATATGCGTATAATGAAGATTTTGCCTCTAAACATTTTAAGTACCGTTATTATTCAATGCCCATATATTTTTATTTTTAAAGTTATAATTTATTTTGGTTTAATTTTAGTCGAAATCTAACAGACCTTATTTTATTAGCCCGTGATCAACTCCAGACGCGAGCACGCACACTGAGTTGCTTAATACGCGCGTTAGCACAGTATGTGCTCGCTGTTTGGTGCACTAGAGAACAATATAAAACTGCTCGAGGGCCGAGCAGAAACTCGAGCAGATGATAGCTGGAGGTGAAGCAAGTTAGCAATTTAACAACTCTATTAAATAGTATTTTAATTTACATCTAAAATAGCTTTATTGGCATAAAAATTATTCTGAAATAAATTAGTGTAAAGCACAACCTGTTTTGTGGTAAAATATCAATATTATCAAAATTAGAAGAAAAAAATATACAAAAATGAATTACTTTGTGATAAAAGGCAACCCCTGTTAAAGCCATAGAAATTTGGGTTCCCCAAGTAGAATTGTAAATTACAGATCCACTCGTATTATCTATATGATGAAACCTAGATGGATATCCCACTAAATGATCAGGGTGTCTGAGCCAGACTTGATACCCAAATTCTAGTTCATCCGTTGACACCATATTAATGTCATCATCGATTGATAAAATGCATTCTGTGGGGTATGATAGACCCCGCAAACTGGGCAAAAATCGATTCCCTAACACGTTTTTATCCGTAGGAATGACCTGTTTTAAAGTTAAATAATAAAATAATAAATGCAAATTTTAATTTAAAAGGAATAACTTTATAAGTGTTTATGAAGGAATTCTTTTATAATCGCTAATCATATACTTTCAAAATTTTAAGGTACAGTCTTATGTTTATCTTACTTAACTTGAAAACTGCATATTTTCTCAAATTAAATTGTATGGTATAATGCTACTAATTCATGAGCGTAGCCAGCATTGGAATCAAAGGGGAGCATTAATGATTTGAAGAGGGGCAAAATGATTATTTTTTGAAATTTTGGCCATAATTTTTAAGAACTTTAACAAATTTTTGGATTTTTAGGGTGGTTACGCCCATGTACTATTGTAAATAATTGTGTGAAATTTATTATGGTTTACCTTGATTTCTAGATTTTTGGGATTTTCCGATGAATTTAGTTGAATTTTAGGTGGAGGGATCGCAGGATTATTCCATATGACGTAAATAGCAGCCAAGCTTGGAACTTTTAAAAGCTTGTTCAAGACTAATTTTAAGCTATCCACCCTGTCGTAAGTCAGCAAAACTGCTGTAAATCCACGAGATATTTTGGAAATTGTTATTTGTGGGTTGGTTGCTACCCGAGCCAAGTCCAGAATCGGATTCAACTTGACACTCTAGTGGACGTTTACCGAATAGTTTATATTAAAACATTATTTAGCAACAATTTTTGACTTAAATATTAAATAACCAAATAATCTTGGATTAAGATTTTGCTAATATTTCTTATAATGCCTTTGACATTTAGTTTTAAATTTAAAATTAAACGCGTTTATTGTAAAGCTGATACCAAAATTTTTATTTTATTTAAAAATAAATTGTTTAATTGATTCATTTAAATTAAACATCGCCAATAAAATATCGTTTGAGCATTGACCAGGCTCGGCTCAGCACCGGGCCCGTTTGAGCATTATAACTGTCGTATATGTGAATACGTGAAAGAAGAATAGTTTAAATTAGTATATAACTTTTTTTGTATAACATTTCTTACAGATTGTATTATTGCTATAATTATATACTTTAATATTGTAAGCCAAAGCCGAGTTGGTAAAAACCATATGAATATATAAATGTAACTTTTTCTTTGTCTGATTATGTACCTACCCCTGGCCCTATAGTTTAATTAAAAATTAAATTATTATATAATTAACCTTATCCTAATCTAGCATCCCTTCTATGGATTAGTTTCTTAGCTCATATATATAATTCTTGCTCATATTATACTTTTGATTATATTTATTCCTTCATCCTATTTCCTATTAATATATTTATAAATAACTACTAATGACTTCTAATAACAAGGCAGTAGTTGTCATCCATCACTTTATAATTTTAGTAATATTATTTTTCAAAATTTTATTTATTAGTAAAATAGGCAAATTTTGTAAAAAAAAATTCGGTTGATTTACGAAAATTGCATAGCAACTAATAATATTATTTGATACCTCTGTAATGGGGACATTCCATTCTAAAAAGTGAGTGTCTGAGGTAGGAAATAGCCTTTGCTCGATAATTTTTAGCGTAGTTTGCACAATTTTGTCCATTGAATTGAAGTAATGGTCCCATACGTATCTTCCTTGAATCCTCAGAGTATTTATCTTTTCCATAATATCAGCTTTAGCTAATATCCCGAATAAATTATCGCGGATTTCTTGTCGATTTAGAATAATTGCAAATCTGTATTAACCATATAAATTTTAAAAACTTCAATCTAAAAAAAGTGGGTTTAGTTAAAATACAATAGATGTAGGTAGCTATGATGTCTAATTCACTATTCTTGGCTTAAAACCGCACTTTTACATAACATTTACTTAAAACTGTAAGTAAGCGGGAAATTTAATACAGCCAAAAACAAATAAAGCTTTAAATTTTTCTGTTATATTTAATTTAATGTTTGATAAATACCAAAAAAAGTGTTATTTTCATGGGCGTAGCCAGAATTCATTTAGAGGGGGGGGGAGCATTAATGATTTAAAGAAGGGGGGGACAAAACGATAATTTTTGAAATTTTAGTACTAATTAATAAAAGTTTAATTTCATTTAGAGGGGGTAGGGCGGTCGCCCTTCCCTGCCACCCCTTGGCCTATGGTTATTTTTATAATTATTGGTAGCCATTTAGTGAAGCCAGGAACGTAAAAAAGAATTATTGACCTATTAGTCATTACTAAATTTTATCATAAGCATTGGCGTAGGGAGGGCGTGGTTTTCGGGTTAAAAGTAAAACCCCTCGCATGATTTCAATTTATACACATTTTATATTGTATTTTAGTAAAAATAAATATTTGTTGGAATTTTACTTTTAGTATTTTATTATTTTTACGCTATTGTCACTCTCACTTTAAAATTTTAGAAAAAAAATCATTTTTATCCAAAAAAATAGTTACAAAAAAATTTAACCATGAAAATTTTTTAGTCCCCTCCTTGAAAAAATCCTAGTTACGGCTATGATCTGAACGCAATACGCTTTGTTATTGTTAGATCTTTATTATCAGTAAAACTCATTGTCTAAATAAGTCCTTAGATTTAACTAATATGCCCTTTTTATATTACGCTTATATATGTGACTTTGTTATATCATAAAACAAACTTTTTATAAAAAATTTTACTTTGAATAATCTAATATTTCGAAAAAAGGAAGGAGGTTGCTACTTCTAAGTATTACTGGAACACAACCAGACATCAGGGCTTCTGATAAATCCAAAGATGTAAGGTAACCGTTTGGCAATATAAGGCAGAATGTAGATTCCTATAGATAAAATGGAGTTATTATAAATTACAATTAAAAAATGGTAATAAAATCTAGATCAAGCTTAAATTTATATATATAAAGCAAAATTAATGAATATTTTATCGAACTATGTCTATGTTCACATAAGCGTAGCCAAGTTTGGAATTAGAGGGGCAGTAATAATTTGGGAGGGGCAAAATGATTCTTTTTTGAATTTTAGCCATAATTATAATAAATTATTTTTGGATTTAGAGGGGGCAGCCGCCCCCCCCCCCTCTTGCTACGCACATGTATGTTCATGTAAATAGTTTTTATTGTCGCTTTTTATTATACGTTATCTAAGAGCTAGTTTAATTATTTTTAAATGAAAATTCTTATTTTGCGTTAGTTAAGAGATGTTTAAGTTTACTCGAATTTAAAGATAGCATAGTCAATATTTGAGAAAGTGATAGGATATTTGTTGTTAACTAGTAAAAATTACAAGAAATTTAACGTGAGGATGCATAAAGCTTAAACATTTATTAATAAATCGTTAATTTTTTTATTTGAATGTTTTTAATAAGATTCAACAAAATATTTATAATTTGAGAACAAATGATACTTAAAGGTAAGAGGTAGATAACTAAAAACGGTTATAAAAACATATACTCAGCGACACTATTGACGTTTTTGTTATCAAGTTGCTAATGCAATAACAATCTACTAATAATGATGTAAATTGTTTTATCACGACAAATAGTTCAATGTTTATTATCAAAAAGTTTGTGGCGGTCTTGTAAATCCGAGAGTCAATTGGATAATTTTTTTATAAACTATGTCATACTTAAGTATAGGCAAAGCCAAGTTTGAAATTAAAGGGGGGCAATAATGATGGGGAAATAATTATCTCTTGAATTTTAGCCATAAATTTAAAAGGATTTCTGGATTTAGAGGGGGGCAGTCGCCCCTCCCTGCCACTCCATGGCTACGCCCATGCTTAAGTAATTACTAAAATAAATAGATGCGTAGGTTGATAAAAAATATTGCATAATTTGACCATTTTTAAAATAATATTGCATTAAAGAAATCTTACTTGAATTAAATTAAGGTATTCATACGAACTGTAATCCTTGTGCCTGGACAAAGCGTCGTATTTAATTCCATGGGGTCTTTCATTAAAATTTCCAAAATCATTGGGCGACGTTTTTGCCAACTGAGATACGAGATTTTTATCATCGGTATTCAGAAAATTTTGCGTGTTAACGATTAACCACTTTTTCAACGAAATTCTTGCAGAATAGGATTAATTAATGTATAAATGACTTTCGAAGTTAAAACCGATAAAGTATAAATTAAATATAACTGTTTATTTACTATTGTAACAGGTCATGGTAAAATTTAGTTAAATAAAACTTATGGAGGAACTAATTTGTTTTGAAAGCTTGATATAAGCTAAACTTTATCAGTCAGTACATTTTGTGAAAAAAACTTAAAAGTGTAAATATAAAAATTGATGAAATAAATTAACGCACAGCGTAATTTTTGTGTTAATTTACTCAACGAAAACACAAAACTAAGACTCAAATACTGAGCTAGTTAAAACATTAAAAAATCAATCAAAATTTTATTTTTCAAGTTTCACTAAATATTTTACTTTAGCTAGGCCTAGCTGAATTATGTAGAGAAACGACTTTAATTGTTCTTTTACTTCGAAAGAGATTTGGTAGGGAAGGGATACGCACAAGGTTAAAAGAGAAAGAATGCGCGAGGAGAATTAACTTGAATTTGAATTTTTATCGTTACTTATTATAACACTTACTGATATATAAATGCGCGATTTATATATTCCATACTATTGTTATAGTTTCGATATAATAAAATACACTACCAACTCAACCCTATTAACACTAATTATTTTTTCTGCACACTTAAAAGAGTTTATGATAGCTTTAGTTTTGTCTGAAAGTTATTTTGCTATTACTTTTGTCCTTTCATAACTACAAAGTGAGAATCGCGTTCGGTAGCATAAGCGGCATGTTGATATGGAGTTACGCCATTATTTGACTTGGCCAACGTTTTTGGATCGTAAAAGGGTATAGAAATGTCAAAACCTTTTCTATAGCTTGTCGTAGTAAAATATGAACTAGCGATCATGTTTTTACCCAATTTCAAGGCCTCTATACTATTTCGAGCCAGCGCTTCATAATTTAATGGAATAAGTGCATCACTCGTGTTTAATTTGGGTATCATGGAAAAGACGAGATGATTGTTCCCGTGTTGCCATCTACATATACATACATATCAATCATTTTTTAAAATTATAATATTTGCTACATACTACTATATATTGTGGGATTTGGTCACTATATCTATAACATAGACTAATAGCCTGCTTAACCCCTATGTATTCACGTATTTCTAAGGATATGCTAAAAACGACCGCTATCTTGATAAAATTAAGTGTTTTCATAATGCGATGAATTTTATTTGTCAATAATCATCAATCTTAAAATATATAATGATTTCAGCCATTTTGTAGATTTTGCAAACCATACTAATTAAGCAAAATTCATTTCATATGTTAAATTATAATAAATAAGTTGAAATTATTATTATGACTGTATTTTAATTTAAGGCTCAAAAATATCCTAAATTGTTTGTAATACTATATCAAATTAGATCAATATTCTTATAAACGTGTTCTTAACCATATATTTTAGATGATTAATATGGATCTCGAAATTTAGAGGACTTTTTAAAAGGGGTTGTTCAGTCGACTACTATATGATCAATAATTAAGCAAGATTTCAAAAATTTGTAGAGAACGCATATACTATTATGTTCGCACGAGGATTGGATAAATAAATTAATTAAACGATTTCTAAAAAATAAATTTATGAACAAATGAATGATGAGTTTTTGTTTGACCTAAAATTTTAGTTAGAAACATTGACATTAACTATTATAAAACTCATGATTAAAACATATAATCTGCACGTATGTAAATTTCAATCAATATTTTAGAATTAAAATTATAAAATTACCTTGGTAAGGAATATAATGCTTCAGTGATAAAGTTTAATTCATTGAAGTTAAAACGGTTCATATTTAAAAGATCCAAACCAGGAATCATAATGCAACTAATAGTGGAATCAGCAAATCTTAAATAATTATTTTTAACGCTGTCTCTGATTTCTAATCCTTCCTGAGAGTGTGGGGGAACTGTCAATTTCATACCATACAATTTTACCTTGGCAAACTTATCTTCTAATCCAACAGTTAAATAAGTGGGATTGTGGCTAAATAATTTTTCATCGGCAAGCCCAGTTTTCAAGGCTGTGTGTAAAATTGAGCAGGCTTATTTTAGATTGAATATGCAAGAATAGTTTTTAAATGTATTATAATAAGTACAAAATTTATTCTCAATTCTTTACTATAAAATATATTGGATATTGACAGCCTTACGAAGGATGACAATTTTTAAAATTTATTAACTATTATCAAACATTTTAATTCAAGCCGTTAATACAAAAAGTAATTAACAAAGTCCCACCTCATTTTAAGCTTCTGAACGAAAGGTTTTGCCTTATTTTTTATTTATAATTATTTTATGCTCGTTTATTGTATATTCATGTATCAATTTTACCTAATAAAAGCATTTTAAAAAATGTAGATTAATGATTTACACATGTTTATGTGTTATGACTTGGAATGCAACCTTTTATTAAGGTTTAATGCGAGAGAGATGATTGTGGATAATTTACTAGTTTTTTTTTAGTTTAAAAAATAGCACCAACTTTGTTTGAAAGTGCTTTGGAGAATTTATTTTCCGAGAAAGAATAGCGCTTGTTCTCAATATAATTCAAGTTAATGCAATTTTTTTATAAGGAAAATAATTAAAAAAAATTTTAATGAAAAAGTATCAAAATGACAAATAATGCTTATATAAAAACATTTTTGTGTTTGACTAATTTTCTCCTCAATATTGGATTTTAGATCGAGGTGTTAAAGTTACTTTACTATAGTAAATAATTAAGTTACAGTTTCTTTCAAAAAACTCCTAGTTACAGTTAAAGTCATATTTTTTCAAAAGTAACTGAATACAGTTTTAGTTACTTAACTGATGGAACTAGTTAAATTAAAGGTAAATTAAATAAGAACTTTATTCACATATTATAATAAAGATCACAGGGTAATGGTGATTCGAATTCAATAAAAATGTTGTATTCTATATTATCGTCTAATAAGCTTGTCCGCTTTTCCAGTAGTCAGCAAATAATGGACTTGTGAAATCAACCGGCAAACTTTATGCAGATCCTGGTATAGTTTTTCACGGTGAACACAAATATATTTTTTAGTTTTTCCCTATACTTCAAGTTTTTTAAATATTTGCTGTCAAGGTGCCAAAAACAGCGATTTTAGCGTTTTTCAAAGGTCCATAACTTGCAAATTAATCGACAAAAAATTTTTATAATAGATTTAATTTTCTAGATAAAGGGAAGAGGAATTTATTTATATTTTTTTTTTATCCCAGCACATTTACTTTTTAAATATTTAACATTACACCAGACTTGAGGCCCGTCGCTATCCCTTCTTTTTAACACTGGAAATTAAGTGCTAGTTGTTGTTTAACTCTTCTACTACTACTACTACTACTACTACTACTACTACTACTACTACTACTACTACTACTACTACTACTACTACTACTACTACTACTACTACTACTACTACTACTACTACTACTACTACTACTACTACTACTACTACACTGCTTTTTATAAATAAACTAGCTGTGCCCGGCCAAGCGTTGTATTGGCTCAGTCCTTAAGTGGTTAAATAAGTATAACCTATTACTAAGACTTATCTAAAATGGGGTCATATATGAAATCAAATATAAAAAGCTTATAATAATGTATGGGTAATAAAGAGCTGTATGAAGATTTTGGCTGAAAGTATAATGTAAAAAATGATGTAAATAGTAAAATAAAACCTGCAAGGGAAAGTTGATGGATAAGGGGTAAACCAAAGATAGGTCTTATAAAGAATAAGGTAATACACGAACAGTATTATAGCTTCTTGTTAATGTCTCGTCAAATTTGGTTATAGTACTCTGGCTTAATAAAAAGGGGAGAAATGCTAAAAGAAATATAAAATTATAGAATTTAAAAGGTGATTATACGTGAATAAAATCAATGGGCTTTAATGGTAATTGCTAAAAGTTATAAGTGGATAAATAGAAATAATACTAACTTTAATTATTCATGCAGAAAAGTAGTGAGGCGTTATAAAGAGGGTTGTAGGTTCTGATAAGAGATGCTTCGCAGCTTAACTTATGCTTTAAAAAGGAACAAATTGCTATAATGCTTAGGGATAGACAATATTTTTGGTCATGTTATTTTCTGTGTAGAAATAGAGATTTAGTGGATTGCCGAAGCGCGAACATGCAACATATAATTGTCCATGTGAGAAACAATCTGTTTCTAAATCGATCCACCAATTGCAAGGGACTGGCCTTGAGCTTTGTTAATGGTTATAGCAAATGCGAGTTTGAAAGGAAATTGCAATCTTTTAAATTCAAAGGGCATATCTGTTGGAATTAAAGGGATCCGTGGTATGAAAACATCTTCTCCCGTGAAAGGTCCAGTCAAGTTAGAGACTACCAAAAAAACAGGGTTAAGGGTGTCGCAGATTGATAAAAAGTATTTATAAACCATCTAGGATGCTAGGGCAATAATCTGACCAAATTTGATGGCAATCGGTCGAGAACTTTAGGAGTTAGGCCGAAGATAACTGAATTACATTTTTATATATATAGATATGTGAATTTTTGGTAGTTATAATTAATTACCGAACTCCATAAAAATAGCAAAAAAGCACAAAACGTGGAAATGTATCTAAAAGCGCGCGTTATATTTATTTAAGAAAATGGTGATGTTTTACGGTATGGAGAATATTTATTTGTTACAGCTTTATATATTGTGAAAAAGCGGGCGTAGTTGAGTAAAAGATTGAGACAAAAAAGATAAAGCTATCGTGGAAAAGAGTTTAAGACAATAAGTAGCACCATAACGACAAATAAGTACAAAAAAGGTAGTATAAATATTCCGCTAGATGGCAGTATAGACTACCAAAAAACAGGGTTCCCGCTGTCGCAGGTTGCTAAAAAGTATCTATAAACTATCTACAATGCTAAGGCAATAATCTGGCCAAATTTGGTGGCAATCGGTTGAGAACTCTAAAAGTTATTAGCGTTCAAAAAAAAGGGACTTAGATTTTTATATATATATAGATTAAGAACTTTGCCCCCTTCCATTTTTTATCCTTTACCTCGCCCGGGGGGGGGGGGGGTGAATGCCCCACCCTTATATCCCTATCACTCACCCAGTGGGGAAATTTGCCCCCACCCCCTTTTTTCTTAAACTCCCCCCTCCCACCCCCTCCCTTTTTGCCCTCTCCCCTCAATGAGTGAGAGGATAAAAGAGGAGGGGTGGGGCAAATCCCCCCTTTGGGTGAGTGATAGGGTAATAAGGAGGGGAGGGCAAATCGCCCCTCTAGGTGAGTGATAGAGAAATAAAGGGGGGGGGGCATATCAACATCCCCCGCCCTTGGGTGAGAAAGAGGGTAATAAGGGGTGGGGGCAAATCACCCCCTTTAGGGGAGTAATAGGGTAATAAGGAAGGGGAGGGCAAATCACCACATCCCCCCCCCCCCATCGGGTGAGGAGGAGGGTAAAAAATGGGGGGAGGGGCAAATCAACGGAACAAAAAGGGGGGGGGGGTGGGCAAAGTTCTTAATTTATTTATGAAAAGCAGTGGTAGTAATGTATTGGTAGTAGTAGTTAGATAAACAACACGTTTAATTCCCATTGTTAAAGAGAAGTGAGGGCGACCTCAAGTCTGGGGTAATTTGTTAATGTAAAAGGTAGGAATAAGTTAATTTTGTATATAATTTAAAAAGTAAATCTGCTAAAACAAAAATTGTAAATACATTCCACTCCCCTTCTACGAATTAAATTTATTAAATAAAATTTTTACCGGTTAAGTTGTAGTTATTGACGTTTGAAAAACGCTAAAATCGCTGTTTTTAGTAACTTTGACAGCGAATATTTGAAAAACTTAAATTAGAGGGATTAAAACTAAAAACATACTGTGTTCACTGTGAATAACTCTACCAGGATCTGCAAACAGTTATGCCGGTTGATCTTTTTTGTTGAACCGTAATATTATTTTACCAAGACTGAATAGGCGCTCGACGGGGGCGCTTAATAATAGGAATATTTTGAATTCAATAAAAGATTTATTTAGGAATATTATAATATATTTTTATAGATCCATCATTATTATTAAAATTATAAATGAACTCTTGGATCCTTTCCGTCTTTAAAAGTTTAAAAAATTAAATCATGATACTTGTATTTTTTAAAGGATGGATTATATATTCGAAATAGTATTTACATATTTAAATTTAAGCCGCGAATGAAATTTAAACTTAAAGCTATGAACTTCCGCTCCACGCAAGCTTTTCTATTTAAAGATGTCTTACACAATTGTGAACACTTTTTTAAATCCACACTTGAATTAATCTTAAATATTTCTTTTTCTTTTAACACGAATACTTGGCTTCAAGCCACTCTTCCCACAAAATCCGGCGGTCTAGGTATTCGCTCACCAACCACGATTTCCTTTGCCGCCTTTATTTCCTCCTCCCTTTCTTTTAAACAATCTATTAACGACCTTGTCCCTTTCTCACTCAACCCCTCTATCAATCAAGCCTTATCTCTATGGAATGAGAATGTCAATTTAGGAGTTGACATTCCACAATCATATGCCCAAAAAGATTTGGTGTCGCGGTCCGTTGCTTACCTTCTCTCGACATGCGACGCCAAACAGCATTGCAATCTTAGGTTATTGGCTTTCGACCAATCCGATCATGAATGGCTTGAAGCTTACCCTAGTAAGTTTTCGGGAATGTTTTTAGAGAATCCTACCCTGTCCTTCAACATAAGCTTGGGCTGTAAATACACGTCCCCATACCCCTGCCGGCTTTGTAATTCACTTGTAGATGAGGGAGCGCGTCACCCTCTGCATTGTAATTTAACAAAAGGCGTGTATAGTAGGCACCAAAAAATAAATACACTGCTTCAAGCTGCTCTCAAACGGGCAAAAGTTCTTTCCGTCCTTGAACCGTCAGATCCCTCTCTCGAAGGGCGGATGCGTCCTGATGGTTCGTCACTTATCCCATGGGACAAAGGCATTTTCTTAAAATGGGACTACACATGTATTGACCTGTTTGCCCCCTCCAACGATATTCACGACCCCCGAGGATCGGCAGAGCATCGCAAATCCTTAAAATACTCAGCTTTATCGGAAACCTCCATTTTTATTCCTATCGTCTCGTCGTGCTCAGGGACGTTTGAAAAGAGCGCATTAAATTTTTTTAAAGAACTCAATAAACGCTCGCCCCCTTCTAAAATATCGAATAGTTTCTTACTAAGACAATCAATTGCCATTGCTAAATCCAATTTTTATTCTTTGATGGATTCAATGCCCATTCTTAAAGATGAAGAAACGGATATTTTGTTTAAATCATTTTTTTTATAAATGTTTTCGTTCTTGTATCTTTTTATTAATTCCACTTTATATTTAATCTTTTTTTTAATAAAGCATGTCAATTCAAAAAAAAACTAAACGTGTAACTATATTATTTCATATAGTTTATGATTTTTAAGTTTTTTAAAAATTTACTGTAATTTTAGTTAAATAGTTACTACAGTTATTGAATTAATGTAACTACACTTACAGTTCCTCTTAAGTAAAATTAACTAATTATAGTTACTTCTAATAAAAGGAGCTAGTTCCAGGAACTAGTTAAATGTAAATAGTTACATAACAGCTCTAATATAGAAAACTCAAATTGAAGGCTACACACCTTACAGACTCATCCCATCTCCTCTAAACATAATTAGATGCAAAAAAAGTTAACATTTAGTAGTAGCTATAAATTAAATATTAAAATTTCACTTAGTAAAACATATATCCCAAAAACACTTGTAGTATTCTTGTCAAGGCTAAGACCAGCCCTGAAAATTACTAGTTTTTCAAAAATACTTTAAAATTTTTATATTTTAACAATATTTTTTACTTATAATATACACAGTAGAACTCCTATATGAATTTATCAGTTTTATTATATAAGAAATAATTAGATTTCTAAAGGTAAAACCTGATCTCTCCTACCGTTTGATGCAATATTTAAGATAATATTTGCAAACTTACTGTAATACACGGCTTAACCCTTATTTATTCATGCACCTAATGTGAAATAGTTTTGAAAGTTTTTAGTGTAATTTAAAAATAATTTGTAATAGATTTGTTATTATTCTTTAGAGCCGTTTTGCAAATTTTTAGAGTGCCATCTGCCGCAAACCTTAATAGGAACAAAATTATGAATTGGAGGGAATCGGCATAATAATGCAAAAATGGACTGGTACCTGGTGGATTTTGGCAATAAGACATGTTGAAGCAATTGTACATATTACAGTCTTTAGTGATTGGTTTAACCGCAATCCTATGTAGTATTTCGGAAACGCCGGGAGTATTTATTTGCAAGATTGATCCCTTCGTATCATTGCCCCTACGATTGTATATCAGCAGGCTTAAGGGATTGAGCCCGGCCAGTGAAAATCTCGATAAAAAAGCTGCTTTGAATCCTGTCTCATCCACATGAGCTTCGGGAATATTTGATATTAAGCTACGAATTTGCTTTTTCCCGTCACTCAAGTAGGACTCTCGCCAAACATCGGGCAGGTAAGGGATAGTAACTAGGGCATCTAGTGAGAGGATTCGGGAAAAAGAGACTTTATTCGTGGGTGATAAATGAAATAAGGCAAAACTCCCTATGAATAAACAGAGGATAAAAATGTAGATTCCGATAAATCGCGGTTTTTGAAGCTTAGTTAAGCTACTCTCCGGCATCATAATGATAAAAAGTTTGGCTCGAAAAATTCTTTTATGGAGAGTAATAAAACGTTTTTGAAAAGTCGTGAGGGTATGATCAAGCTTAAAAATTGGATTTAAAATGTGGGATGTCCTAGTGGATAAAAGCCACGACATTTGATTGCAGAGCTCGATAAATATTAATTGCACGCGGGCATTCATTAATTAAATATACACTAAAACGAAATGTAAACACAAGTTATTTGCGTCAACAGCACGGTAGTGTAGTTTTGGTCTCGCGCCGCCAAGATTTGGGTGGGTAAATAGCGCCCTTAAACTGTACAAACAACAAACGGCTCCCTACCCCTATCATTTGCAGCGCAATTTTGAAGAGTTAGATATTACAAGTCCACCCGAGCTTATATGGGTTGGACATATACAATTAGTTTTTTTAATAATGTATCTCATTTTTATTAAGATCAAAAACAACAAATGGTCATTTTATTTAGTTTTTCGTCGAAATGCATCTATATTTATATTGGCGAGTAACGGAGCTATTATCTTTAAACCCTGCCCTTATAGCCAAACATGGATTAGGACAAAATTGTATATGCGAATCATACTTAAATCGGCTTAAATATATAATTTTTATGTTTAAAGCATTCTGGTCACCTGCGAGCTCTATTTTAAAGCTCCGTTACATATTTGAAAAAATGATTTGGCAACAAAAATATTAATCCAACGTTCGTTAACACATATGAATGTGTAAATTTTAGGTATAAGGTTTATTTTTCCATAAAATTTTCTTTCCTCTTCTGTTCAAACCAGTTTTAGCATCTTATGGCTAATATAAAATCTCTTGTTTACTCAAATAACGCAATCATAAAAAATTAGAACAAATTTTACTGATTTCTTTTGCTTAAAAAGAAGCAAAGTCTTCCAACAACTTCATGAATTGTGGCAACACATAATTTTTATAAAAACTTTGATGCATATTTTGTTTCTATTTTTTAATATATAAAAGTTTTCTTTTCAATATCCCGGTTCCACTTTGTGCTCTTACAATTCATTTGTACACAAACTTACTATACCTCGTAAAATCTTTAATATTGTCTTGATATAATCGTTTTAAATACATTACTTTGTTTTATTTATGAATAATTTATTTTTATTTTATGCCCTATGAGCATATGAGGGATCTGAGACATGGACTTAATTAGGTAAAACTTAAAGCGAGTGTGATGTTACAAATACACATAGTAGTGGCGGAAATTTATGGTTGACAAAAGTTTTTGGGGAAAAAACGTGCACCATTATTCATTAATTTGATACAATTTGATGTAAAATACACATTGGAATATTGAAATTTGAATACTATTACAAATTATATATTAACGTGTATATTTCGTTATCATCACACTTTTAATAATAAGGTAGGACGAAAACGTTTACAGGTGCATTTTCATCATCCTCATCTTCAAACATCATAGAAATTGTGTATTTTATAATTAAATGTGCTAATTTATAAACGTTATTTAAAACGAAGGGCAAAAAAGTTCATAAAAACGGCCAATTTCACATTACAAAGATAAACCAAACACGTCAAATATTTTATTAAAGCCTTTAAATGCTGAACAAACAAACGATATGAAATTTTCACATGCTAGGAGCTGTCTTGGCCAAAGTCTTTAAGTCGATAATACATTTGTTGAGTGCTTCCTTTTCCTGCATAATATCAAAAAGAAATAGGAATTACATATAAAAAAACCAAATTTAATTTAATAAAAATAAACCAAAAACTTTATAAATTTTGTAACAGCATCCTAATTTTCATACCAATTGGGGTGTAATACTCTGATACACGTGTCTAAGAACCCAATCTATCATATTTTCGTGCTCAAAATTTTTACGAACTTTCACTACCTCGACGTTGTAGTCCTAGACAAATGGAAAAAAACTGCTTAATATAGGTACATTATCAAGATAATATGCTACCAAGCAAAATTTTAAAATCCAAACTGATACAATTTTTAATTTAAATTTAAAAAAACAAGGGCTATAATGACCTTGCAAAAAATCCTGAAAGGCAATTTTAGCTTAGTAAAGATTAATATAAATTTAATCTAAACCAAATGTTAAAAAGAAAAAAACTATCCCCCTCTGATTGGTCACTTTAGTTTGTAAATTAAAATAAACGTTATATTTTTAAGGGAAAAGAGTAAAACTAATTTAATAATTTTATCAATTGATTAACCATAAGCCTTACCAGTCTTTTTCTAACAGCATTATGTAGCATGAGGAGTCTTTCTCTGTAATTTGCTTCCAACTGTAGATCAACATTATCCTAAATAAAATAAAAGATGATAAGAATGATTGGTTATGGAAAATTTGTTAACATTATTTAGCAACTGAGCAAGAAACAAGCTTGTGTATCTGAATTTTTTTTTGAGAATAATTAATTCATATAAAATTGAATTTTAATTAAAATAAATCAAATATGCCCAAACACTCTCATGAGTCTACATGTAAAATATAAATATGTATATTGCCTAATTAAAACAAAACACATAAAATATTACATTTTATTAAAATGATATACTATTAAATCCATTAATAAATTTAATAGTAATACCCTTTTAAATTGTGCTACTAATTTTGGAGCTTCAGCTTCTTTCTGCAATACCAATTCAGAATCAATAGCTTTTTGATAAATATCAATTTGAGATTTATGCAAATCTTTTAGCTCATGTTCCCTATCCTATTAAATCAAACAATTGTAATATGTACTGATAAGTAAAACTTTTAACTGTTTAAACTAAGTTTAATGGATTACAATATTGTAACTAATATAAATTTAATTATATATACTTAAAAAATAGTTCATGCTTATATTGTAATAACCAAAAATATCATTATCTATCAAATTTACCTTGACTTTATCAAAAAAGTATTCTTTAATTTTGTAACCATACATTTTTAATATAATATATTGTAAGGTAAAAAACACAACACCAGTCATAAATTCTGTCTCAACAACCCAAATTTCTTTTTGCATAAGTGTCATAACTAAGCCCCACAGAAACAAGTAGGAACCTTAATATGGGCTATATTATTTGTCTAACTTTTGATATATACCAGTGACCCCTGTTTTGGGATAAAAATATTCAAACCATGAATTCGGAATAATCCCTAGCCTAACTTTAGGAGGATAAAAATTTTGATCCAATCTTGGGAAATTAATTAAATCTCGTTCAGATGGTATTTTGGTTTTAGATGGATAATCATTTGAGAGGTTTAGCACCTTTTGCAACGAGCTATTGTTGCGTTTCTGAAATTGATGGGCAAAGATGGGTGGACAAGATCTAATTTAAGATTATAAATGCAATATTTTAGTTACATAAAGCGCAGTTGTTTAACGGCTTGAAGGCTTGAATATTGCAAACCTAAATAATATTTATCTTAAATCTATTTCATGTTACCCTTCAGCCCAAATATAAAGATCATTTAAAGCGTGCAAAAAATTGCAAAGTGGTAAATAAAATTAAAAAAGAAAGATGATAAATACGATAGTGTACAATTCGTTACATTGCCTACTATTCACCAAATTTTTCATGATTTTTCAAAGCACTTTTTTCTAGAATACGATCATAGACTAATAATACCATAGACTGCCGAACAGCTGATAATTCAGAAGTAACTATATAAACCGCCATGCTTGTGGAAATTTTAACTCCGTTAAGGACTTAACGTAATGTATTTCGTTCTATATTACTTCATTTTTTTTAAATTTATAAATTAAGTTACTAAATCATAAAAAAACATTTAGTAAAGAAAAAATATAATTAAGGAAAGAGAAAACAGGATTGTTTTTGAATTTGAATAATCTTTTAAGAAATAATGAATATTTTACGATTTAGAATAATAAATATAGCGCCATCTTTAATATATTTTATTTAAAATATTAATTGAATACCAAAGGTACAATTTTACATAAAACGATACCGGGCATCATGCAAGATTTAAAAAATAAAAATATTTTAATAAATTAACTAATTGTCAATAAATATCCTTTAAAAATAATGGTTTTATAAAATTTTTGCCTAATGTTAGTTTTAAATTCTTGGTTTAAAATATTGCAAAAATTATGAAGTAAAATTTTGCTATATATATTAATTATTAATTTAACCGTAAATAATTCCATGAGCCTAATTCCTGATGAACAATGTGATTAATTAAAGATAAAAAAATGTTAGATTTAAGTGTGTTTTTAGTATGGAAGTGAGAGGAGTATCACCAAAATAATTTGTAATTTTAATTATTTTATTTCTTAGAGTTTTCACAGTTTTTTTAATGCTTTATAATCATGTCCCTTCTCTTTTCTTTCTTAAACTCATTGCATATGAATGATCTTTCATTACTAAAAAATTTTAAAAATTATAAGTACTAGTATTTAATGTTTTGCACATTATCTTGGTGAAGATACTGAACATCTAAATATATAAATTTATTATATGTTTATATATTATAACGATATTATACAGTATATAAATAACAGGAAAAAAATATAATAATGTAAATTTTTTTAAATATGATAATGTAAATTTTTTTCCTATTGCTGTTTGTCACATTTAGTTGCCAGCTCCTTCAAGTAGGTTCTCCATGTATTCCTGCACTTACACCAGCTTAGCATTAGCTCGTACCTTCTAAAGTCCATATCTATTTTATGCTTCCATGTCAGTTTAGGCCTCCCTCTCTTCTTGATATGATTTGCCAAGTGACTTTCCTCCCAACAGAAAAAAATTATGATAATGTATATAATTATTTACTTGTTGTGAGGGAAATTTGTTAAATCTGTTAATCCTTATGACTGAACTTGTTCAATTTAATTCAAATTTAAAATTTACTTACAATAAATTTTGGGATGGCTCAGTATTTCCTTGATCAAGAGACCTAGTTTAATCAAATTCAGATTTAATAATTACCTGAAATAAATACAGAAGTGGCACAGTATTTTCTTTAAGGTAAAATTTAAACTTCTATCTTTATTAAAATCCTGGGGTCGAAAGTGGTTACTGCAGATACTTGAATGTTTTTTTAAATTTAAACTTAGGGCCCATTAATTTAATCCATTTAGACAATAACTCTGGATCTTTTGGAAATCTAAGAATATACATAAATTCATTTAGAATTACTTGTGAAATGAAAGCCTTTTGCTATTTTCTTTTAAGATATGCAGTTCTTTACTGAGCAAGACCTCATATTCCTAAAAAAAATTTTTAAAAATTTTTTATGTTATTAATTTATTTAAAAAAAAAGATTAAAAATTTTATTTTTGATGAAATTTAGCATATATTTTAGGATATATCAATTTTACCTTAATTTCAAGAATTTCCACTTGGGCGACTTCTTAGGTTACTTTCTGATGTTAATGTAAAAAAACAGCTGTTCGGCAGTCTATGGTATTATTAGTCTATGAATATGATACGGGCGATTAAAATAAATTATAATTTTTATCAGATGCGCAAACGTAGAAAGTTGTAAAAAAGCCGTTGTATACAAGAAACAACCAATTTAACAGTGGCTTAGGCAGGATCGCCTCAAGGAGGCAGGTGGAATTCAAAACAAAATAATTTTTATCAAATTTTTATTAAGATATACATCAGTGGCTTAGGTATTTACCAAAGATAGGAGATAGATTAATTTTGTGTAAAAAATTCGAATAATAAAATTAATTAAAATTATTTAAATTCAATATTAACACTGGGTTTTTAAAAAATGCATAAATAATATCTTCAATAAGATGTATGTATGCTTAGAGTAGGCATTAACAGACGCCTCTGAGAAAAAAGCCTCTTTACATTTTTTTGTATATGCCAACCAGGGCCATTGTTTGAGCTAGAGATTTGCACTGGCCTTTTAGGCTTATTGGTCCCAGTACTAAAATTTAAAAATCCATACTCGTTCCGGCATGCTAATTTTAAATTATACGAGCCGGACCCACCAACTTTATGCGAAGCACAGGCGCAGCCTATACCTTTCTAGAAATAAATCCTTATATGTTTTGCTGCCTTTTAAATGCAAAATTTTGATCAATATTAAAACACTCATTTTTTATAGGTTAAAAATGTTCAATATTAAAAAATTATTAGTATCAAGCGGGTTTTTACCAACAAACGATCCACCGTTTAACACTAACTTGGAGCAATCGTTTCTGCCTAAGACCATTTGTGTCATATATAATTGGAAATCATATGCAAAGATTATTTTATTTAACAAATTACCTAGTTTTTTTGATTTTTCATTTTTTAAAAAATTAAACTTTTAAATCCATTTATTTCATAATCACAAGTTCTATGAGTAAATGACGATGAAAATCATATTAAATGAATCAATATTATAAAAATAAATAATTGTACAGTCTTATAAACATCACAAAAACACACCATTTTTTGTACATTAAAATGTAAAACTAAAACTAATAACATATTTTTTTCATAATTTTGAAGGCCACCCGGCCCGAGCCCGTTTGGTTACCTTATAGCACGGCAGGTAAACTTTGTAACATGAAGATCGCCCGGCACGTTTATAGGCCATCCGCAGGCCGAAGCTTATAATATTAACTTTGCCGATCCCAACTACATTTGTTTTAAGAAGTTGGCTAGGTCAATCATCTAAAAGCAGACTTGGCAAGTTAGCTTGATGCCTCTGTAATTGCCACAGTCTTGAGGGTCTCCTTTGCCTTTAAATAAAGGTATAATCATGCTTGCTCTCCATTGATTAGGAATCGCTCTTCTACCAATATTTTGTTGAGAAGGTTCGTCATGGTGGTGACTCCTTCTTCACGACATCCGAGCAATGCTTCCATAGATATTTCATCTGGGCCATTTGCTTTTCCTTTTTGCATCTTGTTCATTTGTGTCATAACCTCATCCCCCTGAAAGAGTTCGACCATACTTATATTTGGCTCAATTTTTGGAAGGGAATCCTTGTCATTTGCAATATTCATAAGGTTCTTAAAATATCCTTTCCACCTTTCCATCACTTCCTTAGGCTTGAATAAGGTTTGACCCTTCTCGTTTTTGCTTATTTTAAGAACTCCGACATCGCGACTTTTCTTCTCACTTATCTTGGCCAATTTGTACATAAGTTTTTCGCCCCCTTTATGATACAGTTTGTTTGCCATCTCGGTGTAGGCGGCATTCTTCGCTTTTGCAACGGCCTTTTTGCGGCCCTCTTTGCGTCCCTATACTCTTGATATTCCTCCGACTTTTTTGATTTATGCCACCGTCTATGTAGATTTCTTTGTTTGTATGAAATCCCTATCCGAGTGATCCCACCGCCATAGTCCCCTATTCATAGCTTTGCCTCTTTTAGTCTGTCCTAGAACACGAATCGCTGTTTCCTTTATGTCCTTAGATAGCGTCTCTCAATCGTCGTCTACGTCCCTTTGCAACTTCCCCGTACCCAAGAGTAAGGAGGCTTTTTGATGGTATTTTTTGTTTGTTGACGTATCCTTTACTCTTTCGTATCGAATTCGAAGTTCGTATACCTTTCTTCTTTCGGGAAATACTTTTCTGTCAAGATTCATAACAAGAAGACGATGTTGCCTGACGATTTCTTCTCCCGGTATTACTTTGCAATCCTTGATACTTCATAAGTCCTTTTGCCGTGTAGGCAAATAGTCAATTTGACTAAATTGCATCCCACTTCTATAGTCACAATAGGATCTTCACGTTTTTGAAAATAGATGTTAACGATCGCCATTTCATATGGTTAGGATACTTGGAGAAGTTTTTTCCCTCTTTGTTCTAGACCATGCCTATAGCCTCCATAATTGCGTTCATACCCGAGCGATCTTTCCCTACGTGAGCGTTGAAATTAGAGATGCACCGATACCAAGTATCGGCATGGTATCGGCGCCGATACCTTGCCAAAAGTATCGGCCGATACTTTGCTAGTATCGGTAATTACCAAGCCGATACCTTTTTCAATATGAAACTCAAAAAATAATATTTATAGTATCTCCTACCATTAAAAAATAGAGGACTTTTTAAATTTTTTGAAAATTGTTTCATTTGATTGGCTATAAATATTTCTATGTGGAGTATAACAAACTCATTGACCATCTGTTCCGAATAACTGCGCTTTTAAGTAAATATTGCTTTATTTTAAAAATTATTATATATTAAGCCTTAGATGGATTCTTTAGATACACTAGGAGTTATTTAGTTGTGTCAGCAGATGAAAAAATTGTAATCTGTGACTTATGCAAAGCTAAAATAAGTCGTGGGGGCAAAGACAAACATTCCTTTAATACTTCAAATTTAAGGAAACATTTAAAAACTAGACATCAAATCGAATTTCGCAGTGTTCTTAAAAATGAAAGTGATTTTATTAATCACAATACTTTTGAATTAATTAATAACAAAATTTATTATTATAAATTAATATTATATTACAATTGTTTTGTCGTCAAAATTCCGATCTACCATAATTTGGATGTCACATAATTTATAATATTTAATTTGCATATTTTTTTTTAGTATAAAATTTTTTTATTATAAGTATCGGCATGGTATCGGTATCGGCAAAAAAATCTTAAGTATTGGCTGGTATCGGTATCGACACAAAATAGTGGTATCGGTGCATCTCTAGTTGAAATCTGCCTAGTCTTTCTTCCTGTCGGATTCCTTGTATTTTCTTTTCCAATGAATCAAAGAATATGTCCTTCTCTGATTCCATACATTCAATTTGGGGAGCATACGCGCACATAACGGTTAGGAGGCCCCCTTGATCTGCAATCTTCGCCCACATTAGCCTGTCGGGACAATGCATGACTTCCACCACCTTGTCCTTGAGCGATTCGCTTAGAACGATACCGAACCCTTCTCTACGATTTGGTGACTCACTGTAGAATAGTTTGTAGCCTTCTCCTACCTCCCGAGCTTTGGTTCCATTCGACCTCGTCTGTAGACAGGCGATGTGTATCTTTCTTTTTTTTTCGCATTTGTGAGACCTCGATGCTCTTCTCCGTCAACTTTCCTACATTCCAGCACGTTATTCGCATTCTTTTCCCAACTAATATCCTTAACCGCCTCGTTGTGAGTTGGGCAGTAACCCTAGTGTATTTTTCACATTGCACGGGTGAAGTATGCAGTGTGCGTAATTTGTGGAGGACGCCCTAGCTTTCTTTTGTAAAATCCTGTTTAAAACCATCATGATTTTGGAGTTGGTTTTTATAGACGGTTTCCGACCTGACGCCAACCCTCCACTTTTGCACACTGACTTGGGACCGTCGTAGATAGTGTTAATGTTTTCTCGTTTAATAAAGCCTTAAACCCAATAACGCCACAATAACTACTATTGTCATTTTGTGCTAGACCAAAGCTGTTAAACAACTTGACAAATCACTCAATTTAAAAATATTCTTTGAAGCAAACTTTTGTACACGTATGCATGCTTTATTATTTTTTATAACAAAATATATTGATATTTATATTCATTTTTGAATCTTAACCTTAATTTGATAAAGAATCTTAAAAATTAGGTTATTGCTGGTAGGTTATATTATATATTTTCTTAACTTGTATTAGAATATAAACTGAGGTATTCAAGAAGCTTATTTAAATTCTTTGCTGTTTTGGCATTATTGGATATTTATAAAAACGACGACTATATTATGTACATAGGTGATAGCACGATGTCAAATACTACACTTTGACATGGTGTTGTGTTATTAAATGTTAATCCTTTGATGGAAAGAATTTAGATTTAATCCTTTCATAATGTTTTAACTCAATCATAGTTGTAGGTAAAAATATACAGGTAAACAATAGCCGATTTTTCCTTAGTCTAATAGAGACCAAATAAGGTCAGGATAATGTATTGAATCAATAATTTTACTTTAAGCTTGAAAATATTACAACTATCTACCTATTTCAAGTATTAAAAACTTTCCCTTTTTACCCCGAGAGTCGCTTTTTAGTTATTATACCTGCTCCCAAAGTTAACCTAATGTCCTTAAAAGTGGCCCAGGCTGATGAATAAGCGATATCGTTTTTCTAACAGAAATCTAGCTTAACTAACTTTATTTTGATTTTTAAAATAGAAATTCTTAGCAGATCCATGGGCACAAATTTTAAAAAAGGTATAGCAAATCTTTACTCTTGCAATAACGATAAAATTTCTATTATAATCCAAACCGGATTGAGCCTAAATAAAACAACATAGATTTTGTTTATTCAACGGACTTTGGTTCAATATTTTGTTTAAGCATGAAAAGTTTATTTTCAGTTTTTAAAATTTTTTATGCCTAATTATCATTCAAATTACACAAACTACTGTCTCTCTGTCCTTATTCTTTTCACATATTTATTCATAATTAAGAGGAAAAATATTTAGATGTACGTCATTTTCTATTTGAATTATATTAATTCCTAAAACGACAAAATTCGTCAAAAGGGCTATTCGTTTATGTATTTTTTTGTGTATCACGTTTTCAATAAGGACACAAGTAACGAATAACTTATTTTAAAAACAACATCTGAGGTAATAGCCTTCTAACAATATTTAAATTATTAAATATTATAGTTAAATTGTAGTAGCGCTAGTAGTTCAAAGTCGCTATCTCATTAATAATGACTTATGTAAGAATTGCCTAAAAACATAATGAATCTTCTTCTCTGAGATATAGCTCATTAGGCTGATGGGGATTTGATTAAACACAAAACTTACTCAATCTCACATGCAAATATATAATAAGGCAGGTTGATATGTGGTCAAGCTTGTCAGAAAAAGTACGTGATTGACATAAAAAAACTTGACACTATTATTAAATAACTAATCCTGCACTGATAATGAAAACCAAAACCAGATCCTACTCTTCTTGAAGATAAAATAAAAATATAATATTTTACATCCTGTGCATAAATTATGGAGATTACTTTTCATATGCATAAGACCACAACTAATCAATAAGACTCACCTTTAGAGTTAACCTGTGAATTAAGGTTAATTATGCAAGTTGTAGGAAATGGTTTGGCTTTAGAATCTTTAGACTCGTTATATATGAGTTAATTAAATTTTGTAAGACGCTCTCCAATTTTTTGAATTAACACAATTTAATTAGCGAATTTTTGAATTTGTGTAATATGCGTTTATTTAATGGAGGGAGCAACTCAAAAAAGCATATCAACAATGCATCTTTTTTAATTGAGAAATATTACAAATAGATAACCGTTATCACTTTTTTAAATATCTATTAAAAACAACATTATGAACTAAAAATTGTGGCATTTCGCTATATTAACCTTTCCTAAAAAACTAATGGAACGATTGGAGTGGAAGGTAAATCTCTAAATCTAATTGACAACAAGGATTATAAATCTCTATTATAAAACCAACAATATTAATTAAAGAAGAGCTTTTTCACACATCTAACCAGTGATTAAGCTTTAAAAAAACGCGTCACTAACTGTTAATTGAACTAATGTCTCTCATATCGACAAATAAACTCATTCAAAAGTTAACAATAATTTTAAAAGGTTTATATAATTTCTTATATCTACGTTTATTTTTAAACCATTGGTATTTAAAAATTTGCTTATATCAGATACATCGATCAAATCTATGCAAATTCCTTTTTAATTATAAATAATTTTTAATTGATGTAATGATTTATTTTGTATAATCTATTAATTATTAACAATCTAATTAATAAAAAACAATCAAATAAAACACATTTATTTTTGGAGTCGTTGCTAAGCTTAGCTAGGAATCTAAGGTAATTATATAAACTGCGCAAAAATTGTTAGACATAAGTTCTATTGGGTAGGGAGGAATTCAATTTTATTTTTAATAATTTTTGCCTCCATTCCATCCTTTTACTTATATTAATGTAGACTTTAGTCCTACAACAATAACATTTAATCGATAATAAACGATAAACATGATGTATGTCAATTATATTATTCTTATTCGTGAACCATTGAGCGATTATTAAATTTAAAGGTCACACATTGTATTACAAAACTCCAATGTTTTGTTTAATAGTACCTATGATTTAATTAACCATTAATCAATAAATCCTATTTTAAATAACGCTGAACGAGGCAACTGGTCAAGCGACTTTATTTGATTTTAGGTTAAATTTAGAATGAAAATTTTGATGTTTACTAACTTACAAAATCAACTATGTTGGTTTTTCATAACATCTTTACCTAATTACAATTATGTCCTACATTAGGGAATGAGATATTTATGACTGCTTATTTAATTTACACTTTATAAAAAAAATTCATTAATAAATGCAATTAATGCAATTTAACTTGCACACAAATTATTTTAAAGCCCTAACCTTAAATTTTGAAAGTAATTTGATCAATTTTTCTTAGTGTGACCACGAAGATGGTTGGATTAATGCTTCTACAAGAAAGACAAATTATCTCGTAAGTTATAAACTTTATCATCTCAAAATAAATGATTTTTAAAAAGTAAAATATAAAAATGAAAACGTGCTTGACCCCTAATTTAAGTCATCAATAGAAGTTCTATTAATGACGAGTGGGCACGTTGTACCAATGTTGACAGTGAGTACCTTGCTACCTAACTTACACTATAGCTTTAGTTTTATTAAATGCAATTTCAATTTGAGTCGATGTGTAGCAGAAACATGTGTTTAAAAATGTTAATTTATGATGATTAAAACCGAAAAGGCTAATTCACCTACATTTGTTATACTAAAAAAATTGGAATAATTATCGGATTCGTTTATCTGTGAGAGCTAAATATAGGTTTTTTAAATTTAACTATATTTTATTAGCGATAAACGTCATTAGTTCGAACCATTTTATATGAACACTGCTAACATTATGCATAACTTAAGGGTATTCTGTAAAAAAAGTGTCTTAATCAGGCTGGATAATCAAGCTGAAATTTAAAAGGGCATGTACTTAGCGCTAAGATCTCTAATTAAGCAATACACATGTAATAAAGATTTTTAAAACAAATGGTTTTCCGGGTTTTTAACTTATTGAACCCGTCGACCTTAGCTCTACGGAAGTCTAGAGACCTGACGACGTTACTGGCATACCATA
Source organism: Gordius sp. MW1 (assembly GCA_964036665.1). Taxonomy (NCBI): domain Eukaryota; kingdom Metazoa; phylum Nematomorpha; class Gordioida; order Gordea; family Gordiidae; genus Gordius; species Gordius sp. MW1. The sequence goes on along the minus strand of OZ038526.1, from coordinate 34,515,163 downwards.
GACTCGCGGCCTAAACGCATGCTCGGGCCTCACAATCGTAGATGTATTTGCTATATCAAACAGCTCCCCCCCCCTTATCTCTTCCACCGAGGGAAGTAAAAAGGACATATCTCAACACTTTCATTTTCGTTCCTTTATGGTCACCACCCTCAGTACCCCAGACCCAACCCCTGGGTACCCGATATTTTAAACAAATTTCAGTCCACCGCCACAATTACTCATGACCCCAAAGAAATTTCTACCTTAAGCATAAGATTACCTTGGAGATTGTTAAGTTTCTATCCATGGATCTATGCCGCCTTATTGATTTAATATATTTTAACCTAGTCATAGGTAAAACCATATTACCTTTGGAATTTGTTCCAAGAAAACTATTATATTTTTACATTGCATAAACGTGGCGATATAGTAACAGACTCCTTTATATAAATATTATTCAAGGCGCAGGCTGTAGTAGTAATGTGTACGACAATTTACGACTCTCGATCGATTAAACACCTCTTTTGACTTTTATTGAATATAAACCTAATTAATACATTAATTTATGACCCATAATAAAGTTGACAACGCATTTGATTTATGCATTATTAGAAATGCAACAGCTTGCATCAAGATCTGTCTTAATTAAATACAGTGCTCTTTACAAAAAAAAACCTCACCCCCCCCCCCTCTTCGCTTGATCTTGAGTATTGAAAAGTATATAATACAACGACAATAATCATCTAAGCTTTTGCTATTCCAAAGCTTTACCAATAACATTTGCAACAATAGAATCACAGTGTGATTTGTTAAGTCGACCGACAGGAGAAGCAAACGTATTATCATCTATCAATAGAAAGGGAGAGGAGGGGGACAGATTAATAGACTCATAGATACACACACCTCATTAAAATATAAAGGACAATTGAAGGGCTTCATTTTCAATCAGTTTAGATGTATTTATGTATGTGGAATAGAGTCTGAAATGGACCCATTTATTTTTATCATTATTACTTCTCCGTTGTTAAAGAGGGGGGGGGGGGTTCATTTGGCCCTCTTTAACGGCACTCGTGATGACCCCATGTCTCACACATTGATCGAAGGAAGAATTAATATTGAGGATACTGATCGCGAGACCGTTATGTAAATAAATGCTTTATATTTTCGAGTTTAAAGTTGCGAAACAAATGAAACACAATTATAAGGTGATTGAATTTAATTGATTTACACAAAATTCCTCCTTTCATTATTCCTTAAGTAACACTCTATTGAGCGAGTAAATTTCTTTTTTTAAACGATTTCTTTGGATGTAAACGATGTAACGATTTATCACTCCCTCACTGTGTACAATGGATGTTTTATTGATCCAAATTCAAATTTATCAAACTGCCAGCTAGTGAGAATGAGAACTCAATATAGTAAATATTTTATTTTCCCAAACTAACTAGAATCGCAACTCATAAAATCCCACGGCTTAAGTTGTTAAGTGATTTAACTTATTACCAATACATGAGGCCCTTCCCTATCGACGTGGTAACACATTTAGCACTACTTTTTCGCTACTTAAACCCTTATAATTAATTATATTTGATCAATAGTTGTTCTTATATATAAATTTTATCCATCGGTCTATCAAACTGGTAAGTGATAAATGGATAGCAAAATCAATGTGGCCGAATATGGGACTCTACGATTCAATAGATTGTTATTTCAACGTTTAGAAAAATTAATTGAATTAAACGTCCTGATCACTTTATTTAATTAAGTCCGTGGAAAACTCAAACTTTATCCAGTCAAAATTTTTTACCTCGACAATATCCTAAAGGACAGCCAACGCCTGTCAAAATTTTCCCACCACTCCTCTTAAAAAGGAAGAAATTATTTAAACGACATATCTTAATTTTTGCTATTTTAATGGAACCTTTTTAATTTAGAGGGAAGTTTTCTTGGAAATATAATGACTATCTATGGATTATTTTATAACTAAACCTAAGAGGACTTTACTATTCCACATGGCAAAAATCTTAAATTCTTCAATTGCTATTCTCTTATTCACGGGCATTATTCATCTCAAGGGTAGATGCAACATAATTTTATAATATTCTTGAAATATTTCTTATCAGAATATTTGTAGAGAAAAGTTGAAAGGGATATAAAAGACCCGATAATCCTGAATTACCCATCTCGAAACAATATATTATGTTTGTTTTTAAAAATTTCTTTAGCTTTTCGAACTTTTCACCTTTGAATTATAGACAAAATGACCATTAGTAAAGCCGTCATGTGAATTGGCTGCAAACAGGGTCCAGGACAATTACATTATCAAGTTATTGCTTTAAAGTATTTACTAAATCGAGACCTCAATAAATTACTAAATTTACTTTCAGTTAATTAAATATGTCATTGATTATGACTTAAATATTTGTTGCATTTAATTATTTATTTGCCAATTTATAGCCAAAAGTTAGAATTTTGATTATCTTATTATAAAGTTTTAATCATAAGCTTACTTCGCTAAAATAATCGCAGTTTAGTTTGTTGTTTTAAGTAAAATAGATTATTTGACATCTTTATGTAGTGAAAGAAAAGGAAAAAGCAAAGTGGGATTATTTAAAAACAAATTCTTTATTGACTTTTCCCATGTGCGGTTGTCTCCATTAAAGTAATATATCGTGATAGCCTTGTGTGTTAATAATACAACAATACCAATTTTATGTGAAAATAAGTAAGAGTATATAAATAAAAGCTAAAAGAATCCTAAGACCTTCTATCTATATTATATAGATACAAGGTAAATGATTGATTAAATTGGGGAATACCCCTAATTCCCATGATACACTGTGTATTGCTTATTCATTCCAAATTCAAGCCTCCCATTAGTGAAACTTGCAAGTCCATTAATTTATTGCCTACTTTAAATTTATTTTACTAACATCTGATCATTAAATATAAGAGGATTAATAATATTTTATTTAAATTTAAAAATGAATACTCTAAGTCAAAAAGATATTTTTAATGGTATATATTTAAGTTGTTAAAGAAAATTAACTATTAAGATACAACAATAAAGAAAAAAAGGTTTGTTAAAATCGAGGTTTAAAGAATATCCTCACTTTTTAATCTTATTTACGGGCTCTATTATTGTGTATAGTAAAGGTAAGGTTAAAATATGTATTACCAATGTTTCTTTTGATATGACATTAATGCAAAAGCAGCATGAGTGTCGAAAGTGAAAACAAAAATAATATACGCTACATTTAAGTTAATGAAAAAATTGTTATTAATCCATATACAAAGTTATTTATTATGTAAATGATAAAATTTGAGTTGAAATAACCTTTTTTAAACAAGTAACATAACTTTTATTGGTGTTATGGGGGACGTCAAAGAATAAAACTATTTATCAAATGACACACAACCAACTAAAAATAAATTAGTTTTCTCCCAAGTTCTACACCCTCCACCACTTTATAACCGATGTGCTAACTAAATAACAAACCTAAGTTTGCCTCTTACTGTAAACATCCTATATTAAATTTGATAATTAACTATTTAGTTCTAATAGTCAATATATGAATCCATAAGCCCAGTAGAAATTTCTTTTTGGGGTGGGGGGGGGGGGGGCGCGGGGCAAATAACTTGGTAATTTACAGAGATGCAAAATGAGAATTTTTTAAATTTAACCAAGCATGATTTCCTAAATTATATAAAAATTGAATGGTTTTTAAAATAAGTTCACAAGAAAACGAGTGGCACAAGTGGGAGTGACAGGCATAAATTAAACTTTCAGGTCGCGCCAGCCGCGTTATTATTTTAAAACATCATATAATTTGGTCTCGAAAGCAGAGCCAAAAAAGCATTGACATTTAAAGGTAAAAATTTCTGAGCAAGGGTATATATATAAATTTATAAAATAATGTAAACAAGGGAGTAGCCAGGATTGGAACTAGAAGAGACAATTGCAATATTGTGGAGGGATAAAGTGATATTTTTAAAATTTTAGCCATAAATATTGCTATGCAATTTATGGGTTATATTAAATTTTGAAAAATATTTGGATTTAGAGGGGAGCGGCCGCCCCTCCCCTGCCACCCTCTGGCCACACCCATGAATTTAAATATTAGATAACATAATTCAACAGTTTGCGCATTTGTATTGCAAATAATTTATTAAAACAAATTACAATCAATATTTTGATAAAATTAAGCTCTTTGCACATCCTTGATCTCCAATTTAATTCGATTTTTGGGTCTGTTTGTTAAAACCATGAAACCTCGATCGAGGTACTTTGGTTTAATACAAGGTTGGGAAAAAGTGGTCAAAAGAGGAAAGGTGCAAATTTCCTCAAATATGTCCAGCTGTTTTGTAAAAGCAGGGGGGGGGGGTAATTTGATAATCCGAAATGTATGTTTCCATACCCCTGATAAAAATTCTGATTTAAAGTGAAATTAACATAAAAATAAATATTGTAACATACTTTAATTTAAGTAACTTTAATATCGACTTTATCTTATTTTTAATTTTCCCTTGGTACAACTCATTAATATTTGACAACGCCCTTAATTTAGAGACAATCGAGTTTCCTAGTCATGGAGTCGTTTTCGCACCTAGTGGATGGTTCGTTAAGCAATTAAAAAACATGAGCGTGGTCGAAGGTGGAGAAGCAGAGTTAATTTGTTCCATATCAACTATTAACAATTCTCAGAGTGGAATGCCAGCCCACCAAACCGTCAGGGTACGTATTTACATGTTAATAATTCACAATTATTGTAACTATTATTTTTATCAGTTCCTATTACTTTGAACGAAACTTCGCGTTTTAATGATTCCCTTGAATTTTTTGAACTTTCAATTTGTACAAAATAGTAACTTAATTTCTTTAGTGAACTAATTCATGCTAAATGTTTACTATTATTTTACATTTAACTAAACACTTTTAGCTAAGGTAAATGAATGAATAATGAAATAATATTAACTTTAGGCAAAAAACTATTATAATAAAGATATTTTTCTCCGACATCTCTAATTAGGTAATTGGTACATTAGAAAAGTGTATGCTTTTTATAACTTCATCTTTAATTTTTAATTTAAACAGAATTAAAAAACAAAGCTATAAATAAAAACATTGACCAAATTATTAGAAGAAGCTAAATATATTTAATTAAACAAACCAAGCAAATTAATAGATTTTTCATAATTTATTTCAGGTTGCCTGGCTCAAAATCGATACTCAAACGATCATATCATTTCAAAACAGTCTAGTCATCCGCGACACCAGAATCAATGTCACTTCCAGCCCGGACGGTTACTCGTGGAAACTTAGAATTCATCCGGTCAAGGCTAAAGATGGTGGCCAGTACATGTGTCAAATTAATTCAGATCCCCCTAGTCGTTCCTCAGCCTATTTGAATGTCCTTAGTAAATCAATCTAAATTATTAATTGCTATGCAATTTATGGGCTCGCTTTTTGTTAATTTAAGGATTTAAGCGATGTTGAAATTTTTGTCATTACCTACAAAGAAACTTAAAAGAAAATAGTTGTTTGATTAACCAAAGCTATGGGTTTAAATTATTTCATTGGTTGAATCGTTTTTTACTAGGTTTGAATAAAATGAACCAGGACTGAACTCACACAAACTATGCTCAGAGATCTATATTTTTTTAAAATAATAAATTGAATTATGAAACTTGATTTTAAATTAGGCACAACTAGGTTTTTAAAATTGTGGTCGTTAATGTTATCTTAGACGACTTTTAATTTAATACCAAATAATATGACACTTCTTTAAAACTTTCGGCCAGATCGGATCCATAACTTATTTTATAAGGTCCAAACAACATCTTAAATGGTTTAAATAGTTAGTTTAGGACTTGTTCCCAGTTTATAAGCTTTGGTACTGCTTCCCTCACGTCACCTACACAATATTATAACACCATTGTCAATCGATAAGTCATCCATTCATTGGGATTCATATCGACATCGTTGTACATAATCTATTTGTAGGAAGGAACCATACAATATATCCCCCACTATCCTTCCCCCCATTAAATTTATTGAAAAAAACCTAATCGTCAAATACCCTCTGACATTGATAGTATTGCCATCATCCATCATTTATATATATATTCAATCATTTATCGCCCTTTATCAGAATACTTGAGGGGAAGAGTGATTAAGTGGATGTGAAAAAAGTACTATACTCTAAAAAATATTTCACTACCTTTTTATAATTTTTTTTTTATCCAAAATAAGAAAAGGACATATAAAAACTATAGGTTAAAAGAAAAAGTGAAATTAAGCAGGTTCGTTAAAGAGTAAGGGATAGATATACAGTTTAGTCTATATTAGACCCATGGGTCAGCTAGGGGGAGGCAGAAAAGGACATCTCTCCCCTTTATTAATTCAATATTAAAGGAAGTTCTGATTCGAGTGTATTAAAATAAACTGTCTATATTATGAAACCCGTTGACTCCCCTTCAAATCTTGGCTTCTCCCTTGCTTAGGCCGATTTGTTGGATTTTGTTCAATCATGCCTCACCTGTTTACCATGGAGTCAAAAAATATATAAAAATTGTAAGCTTCGGCAAAAATAACTTTTATTCATATGTGTTTTACTTTTATCAATTTAGTAAATGATGAATAATTTTACATTAGTACCTCCTAAAATACTGGATAATATAACTTCTTCGGATATTACACTTCCCGAATATTCGTCATGGGTTAACTTAAGCTGTGGAGCCGTGGGAAAACCAATCCCTAACATAAGCTGGGGCAAATTTATTAGCAACTTACCACATAAACTCAATGGACCACTCAAAAAATTTGGTATAAATTTAAATATTGTATATGTTTATTACCTATTCGTAAATACCCTTTTTTTGTTAACACTTAATATATATTTTTAAAACTATTTACATAATAATTTTGGCCAAATTTACTGACCACATATATTATAATGAATTACGACAGTTTTGCTGGGTAGTGGTCAACCCTGGTATCAACTGATTAATATCACCCGCGATCAGGCGGGTATATATGTATGCTTGGCGGAGAATGGTTTAATTCCAGCCGTAAGCAGACAAATCAACGTTCGAGTCACATGTAAGTTACATGACGAAAGTAAAATTCGCGTTATAATTAGTAATGTAAGGGACGCGGGGGGCGCGTCGAGGTGTCTGCTAGAGTGATATGATGACTTGCATAAAATAGCTATTGTGCTAGTCTCCTTTCTGTTAATTATTTTTTCAATAAGTATAATGCAAACCGACCACTATTAATTTTATGTTATTTTATCATAGAGACCTGGAAGTGACATTAGATATTATATGCTTTTGCCATTGTCAACAGCACGCTGTGTGCTGTGCTGTGCAGTTATGTACATACATAGACTAGTAGACTGCTCATCTCTTATATATTCACGCATCAAAAGTGTTGCCAAAAACGACCGCCATTTTGATAAGTGAAGTAGAGTTTGTATAGCGATGGATTGCATTGGACAATAATCATTGATCTTATAACATGAAAAACCTATTTTAATCATTATAGCGATTTTAAAAACTTAACAAACCATATAAATTGGCCAAAATTCATGTTTCACTTTTTAAAATGGCTGCCAAAATGGGATACACTTTTTAAAAGCGAAGGAGCAGTCTATTACATATAATCTAGGCTTCACAAGTGTAGCTAGAAAATAGGGCATATGTGGCGGAGCTAAATTACAACGCTCATCCCATAGTACTTTTTATCTAAGATTTGGGACAATGAGGAAGGGGAATCATTAAAAAAGAACCTTACACTAGGAAGCGTTTCTCTCGCTAGACTATTTTGATGGTGATGGTACTAATTAAGTCTGTTTACTCATTAAACAGCGCAAAGAATATCTAGTTAACGTCACTATACATTCATTCGTCACTATCAAAGCTAATCATATTATAGAAACGCCAAATTTTATTATCGTAATAATTTTGGTTATTTTATATCTGTCCTATATATAAAGCAGAACATAGTTTAATTGTGACTTCCACTTGCTCCTATAAATACATTTTTTTTTAAAAACACTTACATCAAAATATTAAAAAAATTAATGGAAAACCAAGATTGAAACTAGAGCGGGGCATTAATGTTTTGGGGAGGGCAAAATGATAATTTTTTTGAAATTTAAACCATCATAATATCAAAAATTTTAAGAATTTCTCGATATAGAGGGGGAAATGCCCCCCTGGCTACGCCAATGCTAATGCCTAGCTCTTCTTACATTAAAATATGTTACTTTAAAATATAATAAGGAATATGTCCTATTTTGAATCATTAAGATCCACCACAAATAATGACGAATACTTTGAAAGAAAAAATTGTCACTTATGAGCGCGATGCCCATGCCATTTTAGCATGTTGGATCGATGCCTACCCTGAAGCTATGGTAACGTGGCACCGTGATAAAGACAAGCTACCCAAACATGAGAGGTAAATGAAATATAAACTAAAATATGCTTAAAATAATATAGTAATTAAAATTAAAAAATATAATTAATAGCCACAATTTAGGTTTAGGGTTGAAAATATTAGATACAGCCAAAGGTATTTACAATCACGCCTCTACATTTACGACCTAAAAACTCATGATCAAGGTCGATACAAATGCCTAGCTAAAAATGCTTACGGTCGCATTAAACACACCATCCAATTAAACGGTACTTTATTTTTGTAACGTTTCTAATTAATTCATTGAATTTATCAATTTATTTAATTAACTTATTGTTTTATTTAATCTATCGTGTTCAGTCATGCTTCCACCTACGACAACCGTACTAGTCGATAAACACTTAGGTATATCTTATATATAAAAATGAAACTATGTGTGTATGCCGCCACCAATTTTGGAAAACTACCAGACCGATTTGGCTCAAATTTCACAGTTTATTCCTGACACTCCGGGGCATGTTTTAAGATTTGTTCGAGCCAAATCGGTCCAGTAGTTTTCGAGCATTCGTACGCGTTGCACTGTATACGGAAATAGAACAATAAAAGTAAAACATATAGACATCAAACTTTATTTTACTGCAATAACCGCTTTATCATCATATATGCCCTTAAATTCCAACATAATTTAATACACCGGCAAAACAACGTTTGCCCGATTCATCTAGTATATAATAAAATAACTCAGAATTTTCGATTAAAATTCAATATTGTCTATTAAATTGGAAACAATTATTAAAATTCCGTTTTGTGTGCATGCGTATATAGATGTGCATGTGTCATCTTCGGTTAGCAATGGATCAAAAGCCTTAACGAACGAGACACTTATTTATCCTTTAATACATATCAAATTACGTTCTTTTCGATTCACCATATCAACCCTAGGAGAAACAACTAAACTCAAGTATTCCACTACGCCTAGGACCTTCAATATGCCTACCACTAATGCTCAACTCACCTCGTCCCTTGGTAAGTGTAGTGGCGATGTTTTAAATACTATGTTAAATAAACAAAATTTCTTAAAACCAGCCAATTTATTTAATAACAAAGATAAAATTGGTATTGAAAAGTGGGATTTTTAAAACAGCTTTTAATAACACTCAGCTTAGAAAGCTATATATCAGTAGGGATAAAATTGGCAATTGTTTTAAAAAATATAAAACAGGGCAGGGGTCCATAAATGTCATAATGTAGTCCGATGTCAAATAACTACATCGTTTTTTAAAGGGTTTTTTTGCGAAATAATTATCAATTCAATTTATTTTATAATTGAAGTCATTTAAGTCGAGTTCGGGTTAATACATTTAATTGATTAGGCGTTGTCTGCCATTTGTTGTCGTGGAATTGCAAAATTTGACTTTTTATGATATTTTCATAAACCTATTATTATTTTATTTACATGATGATTTTAAAATATATATATTAATATACCCGCCATTAGGTATCCGAAATTTTAAAACCTTGCGCCGGACAGCCTCAGAAACAATTATTTATATGTTAACATTAAGAATTATACTTAAAATCTTGTAAATAATGCAACATAACGTTTTCATTAAATAAAAATAAGTTGAAAATGTTTTGTTTTGAATATAAGTTACATATTAATATTAGTAAGGTGTTATGTAATTTAGCATTGACATAACTAGGAGGTTGGTTGGGGTAGCAAGAAATTTGATAACAAGAGCGATTTAATTTTTATCGAAAGTTGTATCATATTGTATTTAAAGCAGGGATTTGTCCCGAACCCCTGAACCCGAACCGGGTAAAACCCGATGTTTTACAGAACCCGAACCCATTTTTAAAAGTACCCTTAAAACCCGAACCCGATGAATACAAATAAGGGTTCGGGTTGGGGTTTTTAATTTAAAAATATATTGTGAATTGAAAATCTCAGTTTTCTCTATCATGACAATGTAACGAAAACCATACGATTGTAATTTCAATATTTTTATGTTTTCGGCATTTTTCATTCATTAAACGTTACTAATTAAGAATTATTTGTAAGTATTATATATATTATTGATATAATATAATTTCTTGAACCCGAACCTGTACCCGAACCCAATTCCTTAAACCCGAACACGAACCCGATTTCAAAATTTTGTGCCAAACCCGAACACGAACCCGATTTTATGTTGGGCGGGTTCAAACCCCTGATTTAAAGCGTACGATTGCTCTTTTATAACTCTCCCTGTCTGGATTCGTGGAACGCAATTATTCTACTGTTTAGAATTTATTTTAAATTTGAAGTTTAGTCTTCAACAGCAAACTAAGTTTTATACACTTTGAATATTAATCATTTTACGGTTTTATTTTAGCAATAACAAATATATTTTAAAACCTTGTTTGATAAAAACAATATTACATACATATATTGAGAATCCGACATTTGACAAACCAAACATTATTTATGATAAAAGGAATATAACATTAAAACGTATGTTTTAAAATAATAATTATATATCGACATTACTATTTGTAAATATAATTCAACAGTAATATCTGAATGTGTTTCATATATTTCTAACAATTAACCGTTTTTTGTATCATTCTTGTCCATAAATATGTACTTTTAACTTAAGAAATTGTTATATTTTTGTCGATTGTAATGTCGAATTAATGTTATACAAATACAGAGGGATACATATACCTCCCTTTTATAGTTTACATGTAGCAGTATTTATTTCGGTTTATTTTACTGATCTATAGAATTTGCCACATATTAGCAGCAAAAAATAATAATTCGACTCAAGATTTGGTGTAGTATCTAGTTCTAGTACTATCTGATGCAAGGTAGGTATTGACAAATTCGGCATTTGGGAAGCAAACCTATTATTAAATAAAATAATCCCTTGTTTAAAGTTTGAGTGATTTTACATAAAAAGTACTCAAAATGGAATTAAAACAGCTTCTGCAATCATCTTAGTAAAACCTATCTAGTTTGCATATAAAAGCTATTTTATACTTTTTTATATTAAACGACTCATGTGTTATGTAACTTTTAATCAGTACTTAATAGAGTGTTACCAGACCCTCTAAAGCCGCGGGTAAAACATTGTGCAATAGTGAGAGAGGAGAATAAATAAAATTACTTTAAGTGGACGCTTTATCATGAAATTGATCATTCCGTCGCGAAAGTTTTTGTTAGCCAGGTAAACGAAGACGTTGAAAACGGCGATGCTATGAGCGATTTGTATGCTTATAGCGTGAACTATCTTAGGTAGACGATCCTTTTGATCCGATATCACTAAAATGGCATATTGGCCCCATAGGAAAAATATGAGTGCAAAATGAGAAAATAGTGTGCGGGCTAGCTTGACTTCACGTTGCCATTTACGACTCTCTTTAAAACTGTAAGGACCCCTAGGCAATGCGGTTTCCGGAGCCGGTTTTGTGGTCCATACGTTCGGTCGTGGGTTTTGAATGGATATATCACTATTTTTCTCGAAAACACTACTCCCATCTCCTTCTGCTCTTTCATCTAATGCAAACATAAATAGTATATTTTGAAGAATTGAATAATTGTATTGGGAATGGTTGGCTAAAAATCTAAGGGATAAGAGTTAAAAAATATAATGTCACTATATAATAAATCATGTGCAGCGATTTTACATAAATTAAAATTAGCAAGAAGATCCTTATGGCATCGATTTTTATTATGTACACTACTTTTTGTTTTATCTGCGCAATTTTATTATAGAATTAATAAAAATAATAATTTTATAATTTATGTATTTATTTTTAATTATGGAATAGTTAACAGATGTAAATAATAGCATCCTTAGTATTATATTAACTAAAGGAGCTTTTAAACTTTGCATACCAAATTAAGAAGAGTAGCGTTAACAATTTTAGGAAGAATAATAATTAAAAAATGAATTTATTATCATGCGTAGTATGAATGATAAGATTTCTGCAAAGTACTACTAACAAACTTAATTTTAAACTAAACTTGCAAAGGTTGACAATGCTTTATTATTCCGAACCTCTCATAAATTCTATAAAGCTTGCCAATCAAAGTAACTTCTTTTTAATATTGCAGCCGACGCTCTAATAATAATCATATGTATGAAATGGCTCTAGAAATTGCTGAAACAAGTTGTATTATTTATAATATACCTTGGGAATTATTGGGGTTGGGATTCACCCGATTGACATTGTGTGTAGCTACTTTGCGACCTATCTCTCTTATGTAAAAGAAGAGTCGGATGTAGCAATAGAAGATGATGGATATTGGTGTAAAGACGTAAACTAGTGCGAAATAGAGAGTGTATCCAATGGAATACGTACGATCCCATATGCATAGCATAGCCTTCCTATCGTACACGTTGCGACCCCAACCAACCTAGAAAAAATAACTCATCCTAAGTTTTTAAGTACTTTCTATATACAAATTATAAAAATTTAAATTCATTTAACACTTAAGTATATTTTCTAGTATTGTATTTACAAGTTTGTAATTACTATAATGAGTAGCCTAATAATGTAAATCTTTAATTAACAACAATCTGTAATTTAGATAATTTTGTCAGGTCTCGATACTGTCACTAATTCCCTTAAAATCATGCCTATAATTCGGACATTTTTATGGCATACTAAGAATTTGAAGATAATTGTTTTGTGTTAGTACTATATGAAATCAAGTTTTAGTATCAAATTATTTTGGTATAATTTGCCTTAACGTTAATAAATTGCTAATACAATATATAAGGAAAATCATATGGCAAAATAGAATAGCCGATTTAAATGCATTTACGTTAGGTGGAAATTGGAGGAAAAAGGCTAATAACCATATAGTAACGCAGCACAGCACTGTAGTAGTTGTGGTAAACATCCTCTCATACACTGAACCATACTTCATAGAACAATATCTAAGATTTTATTATAGAAGCATATAAAATAGCTTATAAAATATTTTCATCAAGCTGGATTTATTAAAACTTCAAAGATTTTTCAATAATTTAAATTGACCTGGTTAAGGCTATGACCATGTGTGTATATAATTCGACCACGCAAACTGTTAAGCACACGTTTGCCACAATGTTGCAAAATCTGTGATGTTGCAGGAAGATAAAGTACCGCTTAGTGAGACCTATAAAATAAGTGAAAGATCATCAAAAGGATAATTTAAAATGTGTAATTACTTCAATTTCCTCCAGAATTTATTATGAAAAAAATTAAAGACATTATATTATAACTATCGATTTAGCAATTACCTTTTGACAATAATCTCGGTGTTATTTTAGCCAAAAAATGTTGCAATAAAAAAGAAAAATTTATTTAACAATGTTTTTTGACTTAAAAATAGGCAAAAAAAATTGTGTCTCCCTTTTGCTGCATATTATTAAAATCAAGTTTTCCAACAATTCTTAATGAATCTAAAATTAATAAAAGTTTCAAACAAAATTTTTAAATATAAACTTTAACTTTTGCCCATTTACATTTATATTAATTTAGGTAAATTTTAAGCTTATTCTTTAAAAATGAAAATTGCGATGCATTAGAGTCTAATCTACTAAATATGAAACTCTGTATATAAAATTTTGACCTTGTAACTATTTAAAAATAGCAGTCAAAATAAAAGTAAAGTATCTCAAATTAACGAGCTCAAATGTAGTACCTCATTAGTCAAACACTACTCCCTCATTATTAACAAACACATATTAAAAATCATAAAATCTGTAACTATTTATAAATATCTTTTTATTGAAATAAACTTTTTTGGAGTTAAAATATATATAAAATATCAACTAAACCTGTCACAGATGTGGCATTTATGAAAGTAACTAGCACCAAATCAGCTATTGACAAATTGATGATGAAGAGATTCAATGGCCTCCATAATCCTTTGTGAGTGCAAATGGCACCTATGATCTGTCAAGCAACAATACTCATTCAATATATAAAAAACAATATTAATCTTTTAAAACTCGTTGGACAATAAAATCAATAGTTTTATAACGTGTTAAGAATAGTCTCAATTTAAGGTAGGACGTCAAGATTAGTATTACCTCTAATCTTAAAATACTATACCGGTGCTATATATAAATGATAAATGATTATATTACATATATATATATTCTAAATCATACAAAGTAAAATGGAAATTAAAAAGAATGCAGGAGTTCTTATGTAATCTTAAGGCTAAATTAATTTCGCCACCGTTGTTAAAATGCGTTTTTAATTAAAATTTTCTGCCTATAATCCTTTATTTAATTGACTAATTATACAGGCTAGAAGTTAAGGTTTTTCTAGCAAATGCCCCCAATAATTTAAATTATGGTAAAAATATGTGATGGAGATGTTGATTAAAAGGTTATGCTAGTGGCAAAGCCAAAAAATACCTATTAATTACTACCGGACTTAATAGGCCAGTGACAAAATACTTACAAATATGACTGCCAAAAGGATAGCATTCTATCTCATTAATTTATTTGCAATATTTGTTTTGTAATGTCGGCATTTGTTAAAAATATCATATATTATAATTGGGTTTGTAACAAGAGGGTAGTCAAGATATGAATTAGAGGGAAGGTGAAAAATGGCTAAAAAAGAAGATTTTTTCTGTATTTTGAGCCAACTCAAATTATACTTGAAATTAAGGGTGCCTTTCCTTGCACCTGCACATAGCTGCATCTTTAGTAAGGCTGCAACGTCAATTAATACTTTTTATCTTGCGTTTCTGATTCGCCAATTGAGTTTGTGAATATAATATAGTTTAGTAGTTGTGACCAATAAAATAAACATGGGCGTAGGCAAGGTTTAAATTAGAGGGGGGCAAAGATTTGGGAAGGGGGGGGGGGTAAAATGATCATTTTTTTATATTTATCTATAACTATATTAAATTTTAATTTTCTTGGATTTAGAGGGGGGCAGCCGCACGCCTTGCCTTTCCTGGCTACGCCCATGAATGTTATATGTATACAACTCAATAAAATATCTATTGAACCGTCAAAAACATATTAAGAGAAGCAATTATCTAATGTAAACATTAATATTTGGCATGGGTGTAATTGGGACCGGGCTCAGGTCCGATTGTTTTATTATTAAGTGTTGGAGCGAACGGTGCTTGATGTGCTCTAATCAGCATTATAAATTTTTTCAAAGATTTAAATTATCCTAAAATATAACTATAACTATTTAAAAACAGATTTTATATTAAATAGATATATAAACATTACAGAATAAATCAGAGCGGAGTAAATGAAAATTAGGCTTTAAAATTTTATTATCAATTTATACAAACGTTTGTCCCCAAACACTAATTTAACTATATTATAGGATCAGCTATTTGCTATTAAATTTAACAAAGAGAGATCTATAATAAACAACTTCCTCATAAAAACCTGTATTTTCAATTCGTTCTAAAGACAAATTCTAGTTAAAGTTCAAAATTTTAAAAAGCAACTAGTTCAAATTTAAGATTTCAATATGGGGACTAGTTCTAATTTTGATAGCAGCTCTACATTTTTTATTACAAGAATATAAATTTTTATTGTTCATTTAAAAAAGTGAGGAATAAATGTTATTTAATATTGCAAAATGATCATCAACCATAATTTCACTGATTATAAAAGTATTTCTGAATTAGAACATCTTAAATTAGGCATATTATCAATCAACAAATAAGCAACTAACCGATATATTGCCTAGGATCCCTATGAGTGAAGCAAATGCCAAGAATGAAACTAGACCGATGTTCAACGTTGTAAAACTCCACAGCCATATGGACTGGTCCCTTGTAGCTACTTGAATCTCCGTTAAACCCACTCCAGGTTTCATATTTTGTAAGAGACAAACTCGGGGTAATTAGTGTCTTTCTTCAAACAAAGTGCGGCCCTCAAAAAAATCGTTAAGTAGTTACATCCCTCTCCTTAATAATAATAATGTTACATCTTACAAAAAAAGGATGGGTCGTTATTTTAATAATGCTATTTTATGGCGTATAATAATAGTGGTAAAAGCCGTGGCAGATTTATTGGTTTTAATTAGTTTAATTAAAAGTCAGGGTCAGGGTAAATCATTATAAAGGATAATCTGGCAATTGTGTATGGGTATTTGCTTATGTAACTGTTGGCTTTCTATCGATCGAAATCAAATTAAGGAATTTTCTGATTTTTCACCTAAATTATGCATTTTTTAATTATATAAAGCAGCTTCAAAATTGTTTTCTTCCTCATATATATTTTATTTCAAAATTATTATGGTGTGTCCTTATTGAGATTAATGGAATAGAGTCACGATTGACGTAAGGCAAGAACGTGTCGTATTTCAAAATTTCTCAATCTGCAAGTCTGCAACAAGAATAATTAATTTTTATCTGAAATGAGTTCATTAAAAATGAGCTATCTGGTTTAAATAATTGATAATTTAGAAAATGAGATAAAGCACGTCATTTATTATAAATACCAGATAGGCAATTAATTTTTTTTTTTGAATTGACATGAGGGTAGACCGAGGCCATAGGTTTACCGGGGGCACACGCGTTTTTTAAAATAATTTTGCCATTTATAATTATTTTACTCTTAAATTTAAATCTTTATGTGTACTTTACTAAGGCACATATTGGGCACAAAAATTTTTTTGTTTAATTATTAGCACATATAATACAGTAAAAACCGTTTAATTGCAAAGCCTTGGGCCTGAAAAAAAATCGCGATTACCGATATTTCGCGATTAAACGATGGAAATAAAAGTATATGTACATTATATTAAATATTCATTGCTTACGCTTCGCAATAAAACGATATTTTATATAATTGTCTGGTTGATTTAAGGACTCGAAAATGTTTGTGAATATCCGATAATTTGTCAATAAACGATGTTTTGTTAATATTATTGTTTAAAAAAAACAAAATGGCGAACTTCGCGATTAAAAGATTTTCGCGATAATCCGATTTGCGATTAAGTTGTTTCGACTGTATGCAAAAAATAAGATTTTGCGGGCCTAAAGCAACCTTTTTAAATTTTTGAATTTTTTTGAATTTTTTAAATTACTTAAAAATGACGTTTTTTAATTTTGTACTAATTTGAGAGTAAAAAGAATTGACTTTTTTCATATCATTAATGTGTAAATATATAGTTTTGAAAGATTTAATCATTTTTAAACTCCATTTCCGTTTAAAGTTCCGTGTTTTAAAATGAAAAAAATTTAATTATAAATTATTTCTATAAGAAGCTATCTCAACTTTTAAAGGTGCTAATACAAGCTAAATTTTAGTAAAAAAAAATATGAATAATTAAATTTTTCAAAGCGTGTAACATGCTTATTTGACTTACTTTAGATTCCTTGAAAATTGTGAGTGTTAATACTAATAAAGAAGAGCATAATAATTAAATAAGTAAAATAGAAATAATTCATAATAAAAGTATATGATAATTTTACAAAGCGTTTGCAAGTTTCATTTATAATTTGTTTTAAACTCTCTTTTCTTCATAAACTGAGTATGCTTATTCTAAGCAATCTTCCCTACGGCATTAATGTATATATTATCAAAAAAATATTTAATAATATAATTTATCGAATATTTTTGAAACCCCCCCCCCCCTTTATTTTGGCAATTTTGTTTTTTAAATATTCAGCGCATGTCCATAGTTGTTGCAAGTGAATTTAGGTTAAATCAAGTAAAGAAGCCAGCTGTTATAGCACTTACTTTTTTTTATAAATTATTTAAATTGACCCGTTCATTCAATTTTAATCAACAATGTAAAAAAATTAATTAAAGATATAAGGCTCTTCATATATAGTTTTTTTAATAACCGTGCACATTTGGCAAATAAATTTATTGTGTTAGCATCTAATTAATAATATTTAAAAATTTACAACAGATGCTACCCTAATTTGCCATACAATTTTCAAAAAGGAATTATATTCAAGGGTCTTTATTATGATAGTTGCGATTGAGGTATTACAAGTTTGACTTGTAAAATTAAGGGCTTGTCTTAATATCGGATTTTGCTGCGCAGCAAAAATATTCGTACAAGTTATACTTATACATAGCCGTGTCTTAACTTCGAATTCACGGCAGATTTATCTTTCAGACGTAAAACATAACAGCGATTATTAAAGTTGCAAAATTTTTCCTAAGCCTAAATGTTGTATGTTTTTAAATTTTTAGGTATCAGCAAAGTTTAGATATAGTCTTAAGAGTTAAAATAAACAAAAAAACGTTTTTAACTATCAAAAAACAAAATATTAATAACTACAATCGAGTTAGATCCATGAAATTGAATCGGATATTTAGACAAAGATAAATTCGCGCGATTTGAATCTGAATTCGATATTAAGACAAGCCCTAACAAAAAATTTTAGTGTTATTCCGCTAATTTATTGGATCCTTGATTGCTGGCAAGCTTGCAAAGTGATTTTCATCAACCCTTGCATTTTGCCCAAGCCCGACTTGTGCTAGAAAGATTTTTAATCCAAGGCTGAGCTCGCTTTGACATTTTTTTAGACCGCGGCTTTTGTGCTTACATTTGAAATTTATGTTACCATAGCTCGCGGGTTCGAATCCCGCTTTCTGCACTTTCTTTTAAACGATTTAAAATGTATTACATCGTGGTCAGGCCTGGGTAGCCGAGCATTACCCCTCATCCAAATATCTAAAGAAGCTGACC
Source organism: Gordius sp. MW1 (assembly GCA_964036665.1). Classification (NCBI taxonomy): domain Eukaryota; kingdom Metazoa; phylum Nematomorpha; class Gordioida; order Gordea; family Gordiidae; genus Gordius; species Gordius sp. MW1. Next base: position 34,496,088 of record OZ038526.1, on the reverse strand, counting down.
ACCTTAGTGTGATAAACAACTATTGGACTTTTTTTATAGATAATACCTAATGAAATTGATTTTCAATGTTAAACACTTGAGAATAATTCAAGTTACAATAAATAACATCATCTAAATTTGTCAACCATTTAACTTTATTATATTAATTTTTAAAGTTCAAAAAAGTGAGATGATTAGGTTATTAAAATTTGGATTAAATAAACCGATTAAGATATTTATTTTAAATACAATATAATCTTTTTCATTTATACGTTTCGCTGTCGCTATGTTAATTTCTCGCTATAACCAGATTTGTAATTTCTATTGTTTTTATCTATCAACGTATTTATAATCACATTATTTGATTTTAATTTTTTGTGACATCATCTTCACCATTTTTTATTCTTATTTTTTCCCCTTATAATAGCCCGAAAAATCGCTTTCCATTCCCCTCCTCTACCTACGATTAATCCAAACCCATCAATTTGAACAATGACTTTCACACTAATCGGAACTTTGTTTACACTAATTTTAAAAAAGCTTCTACCTAAGTTAGTTTTTTTTTACATTTTTAACATTTAAAGTAAGCCTCTAATAATATTTAATTTCTGAAAGATCACAGCTTGAGGTCCGTAATTTCCTTTTCCTTCAAAATTTGGGGTATTAAATTCGAGATTATAAATCACATACAGTCTTAATGCTTATAAACTATTAAATACCTAAAAATATGTAGAAATAAACAATATTATGAAGCTTTTTCCATAAAATCGAAATTATAATTGAAAAGTAGTTATTCTAATAAATTATGGGTTTCCATATTCCAAATAGTCTTTACTTTGGTAAAACTTTATTAAAAAATCATTAATAAATATTAACAGAAGGTGTAAATTAGAAGGAAAACATTAATAACTTTCGCGTTGATCATATTCCCTGAGCATCACTATTTTAACAATAATGCGCGACCGAATTTCCGTTGGGTAGCTTTCGAAAAATAAAATAAAATTGAAAATTTTAAATCTTAAATGAATCGAGTAAAAATAGCATTCAACAGATTTTGATCTTTGTCAAAAATTACATTGTTGGAAAGGCGTGTAAAATAGCTAGTGTTCCGAGCCGTACTGACATCTCTGCAAAAATCCGCCATCTGGGATTTTTTTGCATTTTGACATGTTCCCAGCACAATTTTATTCAAATACAACAAGCGATCACACCTTGTATAAATTCAGTTTTTCACAAAATCACGAAACATATATGAAAAAAATATAAATTTATTGATATCTCTTTTTTAGTTTTAAAACTAAAAAACTAAACCGAATTATATATCAAAAACAAGACGATTTTCTAAGTCAAATTTAAAGCAAAATTTACTTGCAAGCTTGCGTTTTGAAGTTTTTGCACCAATTATATTTTTCGAGCGTACAAATTTGGTCCGTTGCTTGAAATTCAAAGTGAGTCTTGTCATTGGGGAATAACTTATTACCCGTCTTACAGTTTACTATGTAATCTGGGTCCAGTGGCTCCTCTAAGGCCTAATTAAATCAAAAGGCAATATGATAACTTGATGCTTTATAACATCTTGCAAAAATTTTATGAAACATTTCAAAAACCTTTTTCGCAACTATAATACTGTTCAACAAATAATGGACCGTATATAATCAATCGGCAAACTGTTTAGTTTTTCACGGTGAACACAATGTATTTTTAGTTTTTTCCCTATACCTCACGTTTTTGAAATAATTTTTGCCAAAGTTGCCAAAACAGCCATTTTGCCGTTTTTTAAAAGTCAAATAACTTGCAAATTAATCGGTAAAATCTATTGTAACCGCGAAAAACTTTACCATGCAAACAGTTTGCTGGTCAATTTTTTTTGTTGAACCAGGCGCGTAGCCAAGGGGGCAGAAAACGGGAATTTTCTACCCCCTTGACCAAAATTTGAATTTTTTTTTGAAGGTCCATGTCCTTTTTTATAATAAAAATTTTTAACAAAAAAAAAATCGATAGTAAATGCTCTGATTAATGAAGAGAAGAGATTTTTCCAAAGCTGGTTATATAGCGCCTTGAAGTTTCGCATATATTGTACGCAAAGTTTACTTTTGTTACGTTATAAATAAAAGTGTCAAAAAATTTTTTGAATTTTTCTTCCCCCTTGAGAAATTCTTGGCTACGCGCCTGTGTTGAACCGTGTAGTTAGCTAAATATGATACATAAATACTATAGTAGGTTACTAGGAAAACTTACGCTGGCCATAAATCTAATGCTAATTCTAATGTTGGCCATTTCTCTGACGTTCGTTAAGGTTGTGAAAAGGGTTTCGTAGGTCTTTTTTAAGAATTTCGTGAGTGATTTAGGTGTGGTAGTGAAACAGGATATTACTATTACTAGGAAATCCGTCGAAAATTTTTGGCATCTATTATTGGTTCAGAAATATATGACGTTCACATCAGATTTAATAAGTGCAATGAAATTTAAATTTTTGCGATTAAAATCTTGTGCAAAAACATCCAACACCAAGTTTAAGTGGTACAAAGCAAAGACACCGATTAAAAACTAATTGTGAGATTAATTGTGCGAGGCAACCCCTCAATGAACAAGGGACCAATTTAATAATATAATTTGCGAGTCTTAGAGCCATGGCCTTAACCAGGGTTGGATTTAGAGGGGGCCAATAATGATTTAGGGAGGGTAAAAATGGAAATTTTTTGAAATTTTAGCCATAATTTTGTAAAACTTGAAAGAATTTCTAGATTCAAAGGGGAGCACCCTGGCTACGCCTATGCCTAGAGGTTTGTAAAATGGATTTTCTTTGGTCAAGCTCGAGCGCGACCTTTCAATTTATCATAATTCTTATTAATTTTTGACTCGACCCGTGCCCGAGTCCTGCCCGGTTTTTATAAATAAAAAACGTTTACCAAATTTTAAATTTAAAAGTTGAGATTTTATATTTGGTGGAAAATTTTTTTAGTGTGATAATTATGCTTTGCCCGACATTGTTTCAGTTTCATTTCAAGCGCGTTTAAAAAAAGAAAGGTTCGATTGACATTTAGCCACTAACTTTAAAAATTAGCTTTGAAGCTTGGATATTTCAATTTTTTAAAATAAATTATGGTTAATAATAGCTCTAAATTTTATTTCATTATCCCTCGCTAAAATCATATGATTGCTTCCGTTTGCCTATGGTTCCTTTTTATTCGAATAATTACCAACCTCCTGTGAACACGGGCTTAGCCAGGATTTGATTTGAGGCGAGGGGTTCAAAAAGGTGTGTGTGACTTAAGGGAGGGTCAAAACATAACTTTATTAAAGTTTTAAAGTGTTTTGAATTTAAAAAAGTTTCTAAGGGGACGTATTGCTTATTCGGCTACTTCATTCTCTAGGTCAATACTTTAAGATATGTTAAGCCAAATAGACTTGTGTAAAAAATACAGCACTCGTACCTGCAAGGCTTGTCTTTTTTCAAATCTGCGCAAACTTTTACGATATTAGTGTTTCTTGAACTTTTCGGCGCAACTGCTAAAACAAATAATGATTAGTGTTATAAAAACGGCTGGGTTTTGTTTGGTCGGCCTTTGCTTTTAGTCTATTAAATATAAACAGACCATAGATTTTTTAGTCTATTTTTCTTGGTCGACCACTAGGCTTAGTCGAAATTTTAAATTAAACCAAAGGTCGACGACCAAACAAAACCCTACCTTTTTTACAGGAATAAAAATGTTATAGGATTCAAAAAAACGTCATCATACATAGCTATTTAGCCTTATAAAACAACATAAATTTTCTGCCTCTCCCCGCAAAAAAAACAACCTTCCTTTTACCCATAATTAATATAATGCATAGCCCCCGCTAGTTTTGCTTAACAACTTGACAATGTCTGATTAAATTTTGAATTAGCATCAATATCTATCTAAAAGCCAACTCCAAAGATTATAAATTAAAAAATTAAATCAGTATCTACTTTTTTGGAGAGACTTATAGTTATCAAAGTGCTTAAAATTACAAGCTTAAAAATTAAATGTAAAAATGGTCTGTTAGAATTCATGACTTGGGTCAACCCAGTCAGTGTGGTTTCAAAAGTTTCATAAAAAATAACATTCATTTTACAAATAATTGTCTCAAACTCATTCCTTTACATCATTTCATCGCGCTAGTCATATATCGGTCAATAATTGGATATATTATTCAATCAAGTAATTGAAAATTATCATCGCTAATAATTAAGAACATAAATAATCGCTTATTTTTAATATTTACAATATGAAATAGTCAGACTTGACTTAATAATATAAAACCTAAATGTGCGAAATAAGTATTTAACCTGAAGAAGCAACTGTGGGTGTAGTGAAATTCACAGGAGGTTTCAAACTAATTCCATTTTTCGCTCCATCGATCTATAAAATTTTTAAGTCAATTATATAATTTGTTTATAGAAATCTACTTAATTTTTGCGATTTTCATTTTCTGTTTCGATCACTTTTTTAAATTTAAAAAACAAAATTTTGATAATACTAAAGTAAAATGATAAATATAGCACATTTTGCATGTTAAGACCATTACATTGTAGATTACAACTAATATTACTTGTAATTTCCATTTTAATTATAGTCACTAATAAAGTACTCATATTTTAAGTTAGCAGCAGACGGCTAAAAATAATTGTAAAAAATAATATTTAATTTGAAATATCTTACGAATCTTAAAATACTTACTACATTAGGCGGCAGAGATGAAGAAATTGGAATTCTGACTGTCTTAACGCCCAGAAATAATAAAGCTACAAATAGGTAAATCATAATTAAAAATTAAAAAGTTAAAAAATAATTAAATAACAATCACCAAAAGGTTCTAGAATACGTCAACACATCATTAGTGACGACATAATTGAAAACCTATGTATATATATTAATCTTTAACTGATAGTCGAGGTTTAAATTGCATTTTTAATCGGGTCCTTTAGGCATGCGCATATGGAATAAATGTATAATAAACAGAGTGGGCACATAGGCGTAGCCAGGGGGTGGAAAGGAGGGGCGGCTGTCCCCCTCTAAATCCAAAATATCTTAAAGATTATCAAATTATGGCTAAAAATTAAAAAAATTACTATTTTTCCCGTCCCTAAATCATTATTAGCCCCCCCCTCTAATTCCAACCCTGTCTTAGCCCATGGGTGGGTACACATTAAACGAAATTTAAAATTTTTGTTCACCTGTATCGACCTTTCGCATTTTTCCACGATACTCAAGGCTCCCTAGGATTGGCATACATCATAAATGCTTAAAGTATTCTGCTTTATTAGGATCCACCGTTTTTTCCCCCATCGTTTCTTCATGCTCAGGAACGTTCGGGAAGAGTTTAACTCGTCATTAAATTAAGAAACGCGCACCTCAAAAATTTCTCTTAGTTTTATACTCAGACAATCAATCGCTACAGATATAGCAAAAAGTAATTTTTATTTCCTAGAGAAAATGAAGGAACTGACTATGCCTTTAATCATTTTATTAATAATTGTTTCCGTTTTTATATCCTTCTTTTCTAAATGTTATTATAAATTTAACAGTTTTTCATAAAAAAAACTTTAAGAATCTAAAAAAAACGAAGTTAGCTAAGATTAATTTGTGTGGTTTAATTGTTAAATAATTGTATTTATAAAATTAAGTATTAAAGAGATAAAATTAGGCTTATTCATATTGAAATTAAATACCAAGTTTAACTGTGCGTCCCTTCATATTCATGGGCGTAGCCAGGTTCTGGATTAGGGGGAGGGAGAAAGTTTTAAGTTGAATTAGGGGGGTGGGGCAAAACATTAATTTATTTAATTTTTGAGGGTTTTTGTATTGAATTTTTTTTTGCCATTTGGGGGGGGGGGGCGCGGCCGCCCTCCCCTCTGGCTACGCCTGGAATCTTATGAGTTCAGGCATGGGCTTAGCCAGCGTTGAAATTAGAGGGGGGCAATAATGATTTAGGGAGAGGTAAAATGATCATTTTTTGATAGAGGAGGACAGCCGCCCCTCCTTGGCCCCCCTCCTCTTGCCTACGCCCATGGGTTCTGGAATACCCTCTTGATATTAAACGTCAATTCTTGTGAATATTGTTAACATATTTGCAAAATATAAAAGGATGATTAAAACGCTTAAAGGTTGGTCAATAGTTCATCTTTAAAATGCATTTTATTGAATCAGTGATTCTCACAAGGTCCGAATGCTTTGCTAGCTTCTGCAGGTGTCTACTCAATGCATCCATGATATAAACGTCATTTAAAGGTAAATAATTTCTATTTTTATCGAGCTTGGCATATGGCAATCTGCAGTGAACTTAAAACATTTATATCACACATTTTCTACAAATTTATAGCAGTTTTATAAATTTTCGATTTGTTTGTTGAAAAATCATAATGAAGGGAACCCTATGAAATTGGAGGGAAAAGCTCTAATTACAGAAATTTCCTATTTTATAACAAAAATAGCAACACGCGAACAAGTCCTCATCCTCATTTTAAACCATGCTCAACAACGCTTTAATCCATCTCTCGGATTTAGTCTACCCGAGTTAGATAGGAATGAGCTATGTCTTTAAAGAACCAATGGCATAGCCAGCTTTTTTCTCTTGGGAGGTGGGGCCAAACTTAAATTTTACATCAGTGGGGTGGGGTCAAGAGTGGTATTAAAATATTTCTCCATGCCATTGTCAGACTTAATTATCAGCTTTTCCTGTGTATAATTTTTTTTTCAAAATTTGTCTGAACTTGTGCCTTTTTAAGTCCATGAAAATATGTTCCCAAATCTCAGATCTTCCCTCATAACTTTAAATGAGCATTTAAAATTAGAGACCTTCCTTAGCAGTGGCGTAGCTAGGTGGGGCCAGGGGTCCGGCCCCCCCCCCCCGAGCAAAAACCGGGCCCCATGGGCCCCACTAAGAGAAAAATCTTGGGCCCCGTAAGCCATTTTTTATATTTTATCTTAATTAATAAAAAATATGAAGATTATAATTATTTGTTTTTGAATATAACTTTTTTATAATATAAAGCCCAAATATTTGATAAATGCAATTTCAACGGTTAATAGCCTAATATTAACTTTAAATGATATTAGAAATGAACATCACTATCAAATTCTTTATAATAAGGAGAAAGATTTAGCTTCAATTTTTAATTTAGTATCTTCTAAACGTATTAAAAGACCAAAAAAGTATGACACTTTTTACTCTTTTGAATCTACCAATTCAGTAATTGATTCCAAAATTGATTTATATTATCCTATCAACGATAGAATAACAGCAGAATTAAACATAAGATTTACTGAAATTAATTGTAATTTATATAGGTCCTTAGAAGGTTTCATGGGCGTAGCCAGCATTTGAATTAGAGGGGGGGCAATAATGATTAAGGGAGGGGCAAAATGATAATTTTTTCACATTTCAGCCATAATTTTAATAAATTTCAATAAATTTTTGGATTTAGAGGAGGGGGTGGCCCCTGCCCCCCCCCCCCCCCGGCTACGCCTATGGAAGGTTTAAACCCTTCATCCCCTTTTTTTGCGATAAATCTCTTTTATCAGAAGTAATTAACCATTATGAATTAAAACTGCAAGATGCCGAAATAACAATGGCAAAAAAATTATGTAATATATTATATATTATAATTCTTTACTTCGAATTAAATAAAATGCCATGATATTTTTTCAATTATTAAAATTTTGCCCTCAATAGTGTTTCCAAATTTTTTTATTTTGATTAAAATTTTTTTAACTATCCCAATAACTTCATGTTTATGCGAAGGATCGTTCTCATTGCTAAAATGGATTAAAACTATCTTCGTTCCACAATTGGACAAGATAGATTAACATCGTTAGCTTTATTGAGCTTAAAACATGACTTTATAAATGTTATTCCCCCGGATGATATTAATTGCTATGCAATTTATGGGCTCACTTTCCACTTTGTTTTGTCCCGCTATTCGGTGTCTTGCACCTAGAGCCCTGCAAAATGAAATTTCTTCGGCCCGAGCCCGGCCCGAGCCCGACTTCTCAATTTTTATTTTGCCCGAGCCCGGCCCGAGCCCGAAAGACTTTTTTATTTTAGGCCCGAGCCCGAGCCCGACCCGATTTTCTAAATAAAATTTTTTAAAAAATATATTACCAAAATTTTTTTCACCATCTAGATATAAAATGCATTACATTGTTATTACTCCTAATTTACAACTAGAATGAATTTGAAATAAAAAATCCGTTTCCACTAGATAGAGTTTAATCAGCTAATCATTTAAAGCTAAAAATTTAACTTTATAAAATAAATTTTTAACAGTTTCAAATAAAAAACTTTTTGAAATAGTTTCTTTTCTTATTTCTAAAGTTGTAACAGCTACTATGATTTTATAATATATAATAAGATTTGCAATTCAGGTCAGTTATATTATATTAGACAAGGGAAATAAGCTGAAGTTTAGAAGCTATATAATGTAGGCTGCGCGAAGATAATTATTAATATTGAGTTGAGTTGATTTAAATCCTATTTAATAAAAGATTAATTTGCTTTAATTCAATTCGGGCCGGGCTCGGGCCTCAGGTCGGGCCGCCGCATCAGGCCCGACCCGAGCCCGAGGCCCGATTGTTTTATACAATTCTGCCCGAGTTCGGCCCGAAAGCCCGTCGGGCCGGGCCGAACTCAGGCCGGGCCGGGCCTCGGACGGCCCGTGCAGGGCTCTATTGCACCGAATGTCTTGTCTTACACCGAATGTCTTGTCTTGCACCGAATGTCTTGTCACGTTGTTTATTTTAATTTTTGTTAATTTTACTAGTTTTTGGGTTCGAATCCCGGGTTTTTTTTGACTCTTATGATTGTTCTTGTTACTACCATTGATAATAAGACTTTTTGGCCGTCCGTTGGGTGCTGACCAATGAAAAAAATGACCATTGGCCAAAATGTGAATCCAAGTTTTTCTTTCGTTTTTTTTGACTATTATGATTGTTCCTGTTACTACCATTGCTATTATGACATTCTGGCCGTCCGCTGGCGCCTGACCGATGGAAAAAAATGACCATTGGCCAAAATGTGAATCGAAATTTTTTTTTCCGTTTTTTTTTGGCTAACATTGATAATTACCCTATGGCCTCCCCTAGCAGAACCTATGCCTCTACTGATATGGGTCCCTGTGCCCCCCCCCCTAGAAAAGCCTATGCCTTTCCTGATGTGGGTTCGAATCCCGGAGAGGCCAAATTTTTTTTTATTATTTTGTTTAATTAATATATTGTTCTTGTTAATACCATTGATAATAAGACTTTTTGGCCGTCCGCTGGCTGCTGACCAATGGAATAAAATGACCATTGGCCAAAATGTGATTCGAAAACTTTTTTTTCGTTTTTTTTGACTCTTATGAATTTATATCCACTTTTACCGTATCCTGGCTGCTGACCAATGAAAAAATGACCATTGGCCAAACTATGAAACGAAGTTTTTTTTCGTTTTTTTTACTCTTTTTGTATAAAGAATTAACTAATCATTTTGCATTTAGTACCCCCCTATAGGCATTCTCGCCCCTTCCCACCTTTCTCGCCCATAAATTGCATAGCAAATATGCTACTTTTATACAGAGTATAGAAGAGTTCGCCCTTCCCTTCCCCTCTTCCCTTCCCCCCTCCCCCTTCCCACGAGGGCCGAAGGCCCGAGTTATAGTAATGAACTACTATTAAAAGACTAATTTTAATATTTAATGAAAAATTATCTGGGCTTTTAAACTTGTTTTAAACTTTTTAACACTTCAAAATATATTAAAATATTATTAAATTTACCAAAATTCCATCCCAAATTCAATTTACTTGTCCGTTTATTGTTTAACATATCTTGCATATTTTTTTATACCACATGCACATATAAAGCCAATGTTTTTCCAAGATATAGTTTGTTTGTACACCATTTTTTCCCCTTTATTAGTGATATCCCATCATAAGTTTGATAAATTAATATTAATAAAAAATTCCTGAATTTTATAGACAATTGTTAACGCATCAAAACTTTAAAGGGATAAAAATCCTAAAAAAATCTCTTTTGGCGTGTCATTGGATTAACGCTAAGTTGTTCTGTGCATCTCACATCTCTAATTTCATCTAAAATTATTAAATAAAATTTTGAACCCCACATTTTATCAAATTTATTTTTCTTAAACACTGGGAAGTTTTTTATGTCATTCGTTTTAATTCGATCGGCTCATATTTGGCCTGACAGAATATTTTTAAGGTTCAATCAGCCGTATTAGTTCATTTTAATTTTCAGGTGGTGTAAGGGGGGGGGGGAATTGTGCAACTTCTAAACACTCATTCTCGAACGAATTTTATCACAATCAATTTTGTTTTATATGTTATAATTACGCCTTTTGAGAATCACCTTAAAAAAGGCTTTTAAATGTTCTCATTGTTTTCGTGACATAAATGCTACCTGAAAATGATGCCAATATTGCATATGTAAAATTAAAATTTGTTATATATATGGCCAAGATTTTTGGGGTTTGTGGCAATAAAATTTTTTATAAGAACTTCGTTGTATAGTTTTTTTACTATTTGTATTATTTTTTAAAATGTCAACGATTTTTTGTCAATACCCCCGTTCCAATTTGTGTCCTTACAATTAATTTATACAAAACCTTATATAACAAGTGAAATTTTCCATATTGTTTCAACTACAATACTTTGTTTTATTTATGAATAAATTTTATTTATTTTATGCCCTAGAAACATGCGGGTCTAAGACATACCAGAGTGATATTATTAGCAAAAAATACACAAAGTAGTAGCGGAAACGATTATAAGGGAAAAAATTTTCATTTGCGTTTGACCCATGGCCGTATCCAGGTTTTGTATTGGGGAGGGGGCAAAACATAATTTTTTTTTAATTTTTAAGGGTTTTTGTAGTTAAACTTTTTTTGTCCCCCCCCCCATGGCTTGACCAGCTCAGCCCCCCCCCCCCCCCCCAAGGCAAAAAGGCTAGCTACGCCACTGTTCCTTAGGTTAATCAGCCCGCCCGTGAATTATATAAAATAATAATAGACAGATCTGATTCGCTGAATTAATGTTATAATATTAAATAAGCATGCTGCAAATCATCTAAAAAACAAAGATTTGAAAACTTTTTAAAGATATTTGATAAACGCTATTTTTTAATGCGGAACATTTTCTTGTTCCATTTTGATTGGCGATATTTAAAAACTTTGTGTAGTTTATTATGATAAGAACATGCCTAATTGCTGTAGGCTATTTAATTCGGTAACATGCCATAGAGCACAATAGAATTACAATGTTAAATTTGGCCCTGACTTAGAATCTAAATTTAATTTAAACCCTTTTAGCTATATCTGACTTAAATGATAGCATGAAGCCAAATAGGGGCCAGAGGCACATGTTGTCATTAACCCCATCACCTCTAAATATATAAAATAAATATACCTCAAATGAGCTGTTTAAAGATGGGGTTTTACCATGGGGGAGCATTGAATTTAGATTATTACTGTAGTATGGCTTGGAATCAGGGCTATAATATCCTATTTACCCTTATAAAAATTTTGATTTATATTCGCAACGTGTTGACATGTACAGAATTGATGAGTTAGAAAACATCATAATATTTAGATAAATTTGATGTTTTGACCGCTACTTTATTTAAAATCTGATTCAAAATGTGTATATCTTGTATAAAGCTTTGTTTTTTTGAGGCAGGCAACATACCTTCTACTTATAAAAAGTCTCTCATTGGAATATTATCCTCTGAGTTTTATAATTTAGCTAATATAAAGGATAACGAGGGCTCTAATAAATGTATTAATTATGGTGTAGAGAGCTTAAAGGATAAAATATCTCCGGGTTTAATTTATAAGGCATTAGTTTCGCTTAGTTGTATTCCATCAAAAACTATCAATTTAATATTATCAGCGCACAATGCCGATTTTTCTATATTAATTGATCAAATTTATACTGATAGTATAATATGCCTTAAAATATATGGGTTATTATTTACAAAGCTTGATAAACAACAGGAAATAGATAGGTCTAATAAAATGAAAGATTTTCTAATGAAACAACTATCTTACAATTTATTTGATAATTTATTGAAAAATCATCAAACCATTGCATATAAATGGTCTACTTTGTATAATATGATATTGTGCTTGAAGCAATCATCTCTTTCATTTGAACAATATCAATTTATTCTCAAAAAGGCAATAAATGAACAAACAAATCATTCTGATCTCTGGGTAATGTTAACATTTATAATATATCAAATTTTTAAAGAAAATTTTAGCAGTTCAGGCTTTGACTCTGAATGTGTTATGCAAGTCAGATCCTTCTTCTAATATAAACTCAATGAAACATAGTTTTATTGATAGCAAGACAATTTTTATAGCTATAGAGGATATTTTGAAAAATAGTATTTTGTTCACCAATTCCAATGGTATTTTGATGCTTAGCTGGAGTTTGTTCAGTTATTTAAATGATTCAGAAACTTATAAAGTTTTCCTGAAAATGGCCATGAATAATTATGTTTTCCTTGAAATTCAAAATTTGTTGAATAATAGATTGATCAAAAGTAAATAACTTTTCTGAGACATATATTTTTGTAGACAATCAAATTATTTTTAAACAAATTACTCAAATCATATATGATTTAATGTCAGTCACATTGACCTGTTTTGATCTTAATTCTAAAAAGCTCCCTGTCGAATTTTTCAAAATCTTTGAAAATATTCTCTCAACACAGGTATCAAATTTTTTATATTTTATTTGGAATTTTCAAACCTTTGCAAAATTATATTTAATGTGTACAAATTAAGTAATTTTGGATTTTGAAAATAGACAAATGCTGACGATTTTTGGGAACAATACAAATTACAAGCTGGTGTAGCCAATATACTTCACCATCATTCAATAGACCATTACATTACTATATCATTACTTGCAGCTTTATGTGAGGCCTCTTTGAAAAGTGCAATAAATAGTTTAAATTTTATTGTATCTACATCAAGCAATCAAATATTTATTCTGTGAGGCCTAATATTTGTTATTAAATTATTCTAAATTTTATAAATATTTGAATTTATATTATTACAATTTTTTAATAATTGATATAATTGCAAACTCATATTTTTATGTTTATCTTCAAGGGATGCCTGCCAAACAATTCCAAGCCATATCTACAGTACTTTTGTGACCAACACCTACAATTACGTATCTAAGGTAAGCAAAATTGTTTTACAATCATTAATGTTATATTTTGAAACTAGGTTTTATTAATGGAAGAAAAGTATGTTATGTATGATGTGTTAGATGAATTGGTAAAAAGTTCTAATGATAACTGCAAAACTTTTGAGTACCTTCAAAATTTGGGCATAGCTCGAGACATGATAATAATACTAAGTAGTTTAATGAAGCATTCCCCAAAAGATGGTTATTGGTATACTAATATCACAAATGAGCAAGGAACTTTCTCTGTTAATTTTATTGAAGAACAATTTGCTCAAATAATTTCTGCTTTTTTATCGTATGCTTCTCACGCTTTGATTAAATGTTGTGAATATTACCAAAATACCATAACCAGCTTCAATTATAAAGCTAAAACAGAAGTCAAAAATTTGGATACTTTATTGAATTTCATGACTACTCTAGAACTTTCAATAGCAAGTTGTGTAAGAGTGTTTACTCAAATGGTAAGTTTTTGTAAATTTTATGATATTATTGTTAAAATTTAATTTAATTATTAGATATTAAAATATAGTAACACGAATCAAGTGCTCAATCAAATAGCCCATTCATACTATTTGCCCTTCAATTCTGGAATTTTTACGACTTTAAACACTTCAATCAGGCCTTTAGAAATGCATATTGCCCAAAACGTTTCAATTTATGGTTGGAAATCTAATTTATGTTATTATTTATTTTTGGTTAATAATTGTATTATAATGACTAGAGTAGAGCCCTGCAAAATTGCTTTTCATTCAATCGAGCGCCCCGAGCACAAAATAATTTTTTGATAAGGCTCGAGCCCAAGACCAGTGGACTTCGTTTTTTAATCTCAACTTATAGGCAATAATTTTAGATATAATTTTACCATATAGAGAATTAACAAATTTAATATCTTGCTAAAATTAAATCACATTTTTTTTTAAATATAATAAATGAATTTGGAAATTTCGAATTTTTAATACACGTTTTAAAATAACTGATTTTTTTGAATTTTAAACTCTAGTTTGAAACTAAATTTTACAATTTAGCCAAAAGATGGAGTATGGACTTGGAGGAGTGGCTGGTATCTGAAGAGTTAAATAATGTATTTCGTATGAACCTTTTATTCTTTAAAGACAAGTTGATTTTGGAAAATTATGTTTTAAGATTGTTAGTTGCCTAAGGTTTGCATTCGACCTCAGGTCGGACCGGCCTATCAGGTCCGACTCGAGCCCGAACTCTTTACTAGGCCCGACCCGAGCCAAAGACCCAATTATGTTATCAACACTTTTTCAACCGAACTTTTGAAAAAAATTGCAGAATACAATTTGCTAGACTTTAATTTCTTATTTTACCTAAACGCTAGACAGCACTTTAATTTTTAATAGCGAACTTTCCACTTTAAGTTAAAATAAAATTTTCTTAAAATGGCCTAGATCAGTGGTTCTTAACCTTTTTATACACGCGACCCCCCAAATATTTTATAATTTGTTTGCGGCCCCCCATTTTTTTCATAATAATTTATATTTTTTATATTATCTATAATATATTGATTTTCTATTATTTTTTCATTTTATTATATAATAAACATAAAACACAACTTTATTATTTCATTATCTATTTAATATTTAAATAGATAATGAAATAATAATAACATAAAAACTTCATAATTAAACATAAAAACAATGTTTAAAATAAAAAATATATGCATTCGGAAATATATTTAATGAGATTTCTGCTGCTGAACATCTTCAGCCAATTTGTTAATTCTTGGTTCAATTGATTGTAATGTTATCCTCATGCAGGAATCTAGTCGCAATCGATTGCGTTTTTTAGTTATTATATCCACCATAGTTGAGAAGCCTTTTCCACACAAATATGTACTAGCGAAAGGCAGCAAATCAGGGTTTCTTTCAGGGGGGAGGCCGGGGGGTATTACCCCCCCCCCCGGGCATTTCAAATACCCCCCCGGAGATTTTTGATTGAAGGAAGCATGAACTCAAGTTCCATCATGAAGTCATAATTTATATTAATAGGCTAAAATTGAAATTCAATAAATTATTTTATTTTGTCAATAAAAAAAATATAAAATTGACGAAATTAAATTTTTTTTACAAATCAGGTGGAAATCATTCATAGACATCATTTTTTAACATCTGTGAACCCTAATTTACAATCTTGAAAGTTACAAATTATCTTTAATTAAAAAATATCAATAGTTAAATAAACATAAATAAATGCTTTTAGAATTATTAAATCACTATCTTACTTATAAACTTAAAAAGAATTTTTATTAATAATAGATTCTATTGTTTGTTTTTTATTGATATAATATGCTTATTTTGAATTGCAGATGTCTGGTAAATATAAAAGTACTCTTTTACACTACTTTAGTAAAAGGAAAAGCCTAATAAAAAAGATGGTAAATATGATTTAATTTGGAATAATTTTAATTATGTAAGGGTATTTGTGTTTATATAAAATAAGACATGAATATGTTTGTTTGTAATAGGTAAAGATGGGACTGAATTAAAAAAAACTTTTTTTATATCCCTTACTATGGGAAATTATGGTAATTACTTTTAAGCATTAGATATGTTAAATATATATAGTTAAAGGCAGATATTATTCTGCTTCCAGCAGTGAAATTCACATGAACTCTGAAAGAGGCAAGAAAGATTTTGGTTTTAATATAGAAGTATTATATATATTCTCATGTTTTAGGTCAAGATAAAAATTGTAATTCTGCTGGAGTGGGGAAAACTGTCTCTTCTTTTTCTTATGATAAAAATGCTGGTAATTAAAATTATGCAAGTTGTTTTTATTTTATTAATATATATTGATAAAGATGAGTGTATTGGCAGCTCTACTAATTGCTCAGTCTCTGAAAGTGAAAAACATGGGCAAAATTTAAAACTTAAACCATCATATAAATTTATGATTTCATGGACATCTAAATACAAATGGCTAATTTTTGATGAAGCCTTAGGTGGGGCCTTATGCTCTGTCTGTTCTCTTTACAACATACTTTCTTAAAAGAACACTTGCCCGTTAAAATATTACATGTATTTATTTAATGATTATGCGTGTATGTATCTATTTATATATCGCTTATATCACCAATAAAAATCAGTAATTATTATACAAAATGGTTTAGCAATTAAAAATTTTTTAACCCCCCCCCCCCGGAAGTTGAAAATACCCCCCCGAAGCATTTTTTCTGAAAGAAACCCTGCAGCAAATTATGAATTGCTGCTGAAAATAATGGAGGATATTCTGCACGAATTTGTATCCAAAATTGCGGCAAACTTTTTTTAAACAAAGATTTTAAATTAAAATCATTTATTAATTCTAATAATGAATCTTAAGACAACGAGTTCGAATCCCATGGTGAGTTTTTTTTCTAAAGCTTTTCTGAATATTTTTATTTTATTCTAAAAAAATTTGGCGACCCCCCGGCAAACTTCTCGCGACCCCCTAGGGGGTCGCGACCCCCAGGTTAAGAATCACTGGCCTAGATCCTTCTTTAGATCAATTTTAATTTCAATCGGGTGATATGTATGTTGGCTCGTGCAGGGTTCTTGACTAATAATATATTTGTATTATGACATTTTTAGTAGACGAAAAAATTAAAAAAAAAATTTGATTTAAAAGTGCTAAAAATTCATTTTATTTACATTGCAGAACGCTTATTGGGATGTTACGAAGTGCAATGCCATCGTTTCTCCATTACTACTTCCACGCTAGAATTAATTAAAGAATTAATGAATATGGACAAATCCATAGGCGACCTTCCTAAATTTGATCTAGCCCGTGATAATTTTCCTCTTTGTTTAAGGGTCATGGAACATTTATTAACATTCAAGGTTAGTTTGTAGTGTTATTTTGGTAAATTTATATCTGAAAAATATTAAAATTCCATAATCAATTTTATTAATAATAATGTTTGGAATTTTTTAGGCCGTAAGTATAATAAAAACTTGTTCTTTGAAATAGTTTACTTCACTTATTTGTAAGATATTTCAATGAGAAATGTCTTATTTAGCCTAATAAGTTTATTTAAAAATTGAAGAAGAATGGATTATAAACACTTTTGGCTGAAATAAATATATTTCATATATTATCTATGAAAAAAATGTTTTATTTTTCACTAATCGAACGGTTATTAAACTGTTAATTTTCGAGAATATGACATTTTAAACTAAATTGTTGTCCATTTTGATGTATTGTTATCCTTTATAAAAAATCAGGATTCGGAACCGATGATCTTCATGCAGTGCGCTTTAAATTGGTTTGAAATAATTAAAGATTACGATATTATGGCAATGGCGTCAGAAAACACGCTCAGTCTACTGAGATATGTAATGGAAACCCTAAAATGGTGTACGTTTACATAGTAGCTATGCCTTTTATTTGTATTAGTGTTGTAAAAACGGCTGGGTTTTGTTTGGTTGACCTTTGCTTTAACTAAGACTTACGGACGTCTCTGCTCCGTTTTTCGAATTTCGACTAAGCCTAGAGGTCGCCTAAGAAAAACAGACCAATAAACCTTGGACTTTTTATGTTTAGTCGTCTAAAATAAAGGTCGACCGAATGAAATCCAGCCGTTTTTACAACACTAATTTGCACCGTTAATTTATAATTTTATAGGGTCTGTTGTTATTGATGAAGAGTCGGCATATATCTATTATAAAAAGGGTTTATATTAAACTTGGAGGGGTGGGGTGTTTCCAGGGGCGTAGCCAGCATTGGGATTAGAGGGACAATAATGATTTAGGGAGGGGCAAAATGATTTTTTTTGAAATTTTAGCCATAATTTTAATAAATTTCGACAAATTTTTGGTTTTAGAGGGGGGCAGCCGCCCCTCCCTGCCCCCCCCCCCTGGCTACGCCCTGGCGAACAGTTGATAACTATTAAGTAATGCTCTAGGTCCCCATTTTTCAGGCATGTATTATCAAATTAAACATTCCTTTTATTGAATGAGAAAGTGAAAAACTTGCGTATGGAAATTTAATTTTTCAACGTTCTCCTTGATGATTCTTTCCTCATAAATTTTGCAAGTTATCTTACTGCACAAGAAGTGCGCATATTCAAAAAATCCTCGCCTAAAAGATTGGCCCGTGTAGCTCAGTAAATTTTGATGCAAAAACAGCTGTTCATCAGTCTAAGGGTATTTCAAATCTCTTATTTATATTTTTTTAGGGTGTGGGAGGTGGAGGGGCTATTTTGTGTTTACTATAAAATCCAATGATATCAATAGTAGAAATATCGAAATGCGTGATCGAATGTTGAATTCCGCCTTAACAATATTGAATTAGTGGATTTCGAGGCTTAAGGAAAGTCATAGGCATATTAAAAATATCGCGTTTAGGTTGGGGATTAAAAAATAGTTTAAAAAGTAGGTAATTTTTAGCTGAGACTGATTTTGAAATGCATGTTTATGCTTATGTTTTTAGAATAGTCAAAAGGTCCTTTATAAAAATCAGGTAGTTTGTTTGGAGCAACCCAGGGCTGAAAAAATAAAGCAAAAAGCCTATTTTCAAACTTTGAGCCGGACTCATAACAAAACTTTAAATGCTTGCGAATATGAAAATTTTAGCTTATTTGCCGCCATTAATGATTTCTTTGGGTTGTATAAAATTTAATAAATTTTGTAAAAAATTGTTCAAGTGTTTCTTATAATGAAAGTCATATATCGTTCCATTCGGAGACAATATAGCTTTTATGCCTAAAAAATATCTTGATTTAAAATATTATAGTTTTAACCAATTACTTTAAATGGTAGTAGAAATATATTTTTACAAAATTAATTATGCTTCAACACCTAAATTTTCTTCGATATCAATTTAACTTTTTACCCTCTAGTCCATTAAAGTTAGTTCAACGGAATTTATTCAAGATTTCTTAACGATAACATTATGCTTTTGTTTTACTCATAGCTAGAGCCCCGGCTCCGGCCCAAGGCAAAATCTAGCTACAAGATTTTTTAAACCTTTTTACTAATTCCTATGTAGATGAGGCTATTTAGAGTAGACAAAGTATTTTTATGTTAAATGAAAGGTGCCGGTGGTATTCTGAATAAATTTCTTTATAAATTTACATTAAAGCCAAGCCGGGTTGAGTCGATCTCGGGCAAAATTAAATAAAAGTGTCGGGCTCGGGCCGAAAAAATTTCTACTCATAGCTTAATGGTAAATTTTTAATCAATTGTTTTTCTTTCATTCAAAACATAGGTGTATGTCGTTATAATTTTATCCAACCCGCCGACCCTACTACGTGCTACGATCTGATATACGACGTGCTAGAATTCTTCCGAGAAGTTAATGCATTGTGCCAAACCTTAATAACGACCGCGATCGAAGTGTTTAGGAAGTCCTTAACTGCGCTAGCAGCAGAAAGCGAAGATAAAAGGCAAAAAGCTGTGAAATTTTTGGAAGCATTTTATCACCAAAACGCTCAAACTTCGGTTCAAAATTATAATTTGGTCCAAATTTTGGCTTCGATTATCTGTTCTTTCAATAATACCACGGTATTTGACGATTCCACTCAGCCTGGTCATGGTGGGAGAGACTTGAAATGGTTGGAAACTCTAACTTGCTCAAACGTTCCCCTTACGCTGCTAAGCTTGACGCTTTTGAAAGAGATGACTCGAGCCAGGACCATTATAAACGCTACACTTTCTCGCACACAGAGCTGCGGTACTAAAGTTATATATTGCCCTTTGTAAGGCTTTTTAAAAATTAATTTTGAGAAATTGTCCACGTCTTTTGTTTTATAGGTTACCTTTTCAGCTAAAATCTTTAAATAATCGAAAACTCACAATTCGGCATGTTAATGAGAGAATTCACATATTAATTTAGTAATTTTTATTAACGGGCGATACCTTTCTCTTAATAAAGCTATATTAGTGTAATGGTCTACAATAATAACCTATTCATTGGGCAATCTGCATGAGCGTAGCCAGCATTGGAATTAGAGGTGGGCAATAATGATTTAGGGAGGGGCAAGATGATCATTTTTTGAAATTCAAGCCATAATTTTAATAAATTTTAACAAATTTTTGGGTTTATTGGGGAGTAGCCGCTCCCTGCTCCCTTTTGGCTACGCCCATGGCAGTCTGTCAGAGTTTTACCCAGATTTTGCGACACATTATAATTTATCGAACATTTAAAGCTTTAGGTGGTCGAGAATTGCCGTTCCAAGCCTACAAAATTCCTCCCATGTTCAGTTATTTCGATGCATCCGGTTTGGAATTCACATTACTTCGTTACTCTCTAATCAGCATCATAGCATCTCCCTTTGGTCCGGGCAGCGATTTGGACCAAGCCTTCGAGCACAATTTGCCGCTAAATTATTATGCTTGCGCTCTTTCAATGTACGAATTAATAGAAACTTTGGTGCTCAATGGAGAAGACAATTTCGTGATTAACTTATTGTCGCCTCCCGCCATCATACCTTCCCATCTCGGGCCGGAAAAGGTTAAGTTGTTGAATTTTTACGACCCGTTCAAGGCTAGAAGTGACCTCCGAGGGTCCGATATATGGGTTTTGTTATTTAAACCACTCCAAATATGCTTTCCTGTTGCATTGAACTCCGACGACCAAACTTGCCCCCATCCTCAACTTAAATCGCTGCAAATGGCCTGCTTATCCCTACTCGTCGCCATCTTTAAATCAACAGCTCTGATATCGGCATCCCTCCACCGCCAAACCTTGACCGAATGTCCATTCATCATACAAACCACCGTACCCGACATTCTTCAAAAATGTGTCGGCAACGTTTTGTCATGCTCCACCGACCAAGCGCTCCAAAGTGACGATGCTTCGCTAACACTTCAAGCCGCGACTCACTGTTTAATCGTCCTAGCCGTTTGTCCTCGGGATTTATGCGCTTCCCGACATACGATAGAAGACCAATTTTTTGACCACTTGAACCGCGCCGTTTCGCAGCGCTCTCTCCCTATCATTTGCCACGATATAGATGATATTGGCGTTAAACGCTTCAAAAATTTCCTCAAGAGCGCTCTTCTATTAGTACCACCTTGGAAAATAACTGGCAAAGCGCCCTTGACCGATACCCAGAAAAATCAAATGTCCATAGCTCGGGCCCTTATATCGATGTCCGCTGAAGAAAACAGCTTCGAAAAGCTAGCAACCTCCGCAACCCAATGTAAACTTTTGGCAGTGGTGCTTGATTGGGCCTTGACTTGTTGCACTTTAAGCTACAAAGATGGCTCCGATTGTTGGAGAGAACAGATAACTACCCTGACCCGCACTTTACCACTCATACTGGGCAAGTTGAAGGAATCTGCTATAGAAACGGGCGACGAAAAATGTTACATTAAGATATTTACCCTTTACGCTCATTTACTAAAGCCCGGCTCTAAAATTGTGGCCGACCTATCTACTCCGCTGCTTTTCCATCTAGTTGGTGGCAAAGTGGTTCTAGTTTTGGAACGACTGCTAATGGCCGACCGCGGCGATAGCTCTTCCACCTTGCTAGTTCTCACATTTTTGCTCGTAGCTAAAAGGTTGAATTATGACTTTCTATCCAAATCCAACGCTAATTTCATGAACATGGGCGAGGAAGCAGATAATTTTGTGGAACTATGGCAAACGTTGGTAGCTTTTCTAGGTAAAAGCTTAGCAAACTCTGGCTCGGCGTGCGATCTGGTTTGTAGTCACATATGCGACACCTTAGCCCTCTTAACTTCTCGAATTACGGATAAAAAAGCCGCCCTACGTATAATCCCGAGCCTCCATTGGCTAGACCAGTGTAGTTCGGCTCTTTCAGAACGGGTCCGTCAAGTTTTGAGAAAAAGCGAGGCCTCTACCATAACTTTAGAAATTCCACCCTTCGTGGTACAAACTTACTCTTCCCTCCTGCGTTACCTAACTTGCGTCCTCTTAGTGTCCTCTGCCAAATGTCCCGTTTTACAATTCACCCCCATCCTATCCTTCGCAGCTATACACGGTGACTTTTTAGAAACCTCCGTGATGGGTCAACTGCTAAAACCTCGGACCGTCGATATGGCGTTTTACGATTATTTTTTGGCCGCGAACCACCTCAGGCCCGGGCCTTATTTGACGCCGTTGGCTTCGGCTTTTTGCGCTTCTACGCGCTTAGCTCAAAAATCGCGCCCCATCTTGACGCCCGCAACGCTCTCCTTAGATCGAGCGGTTCATAGGGTAGTAGAAACTTGCGTGGCTTACCTGAGTAAACCCGTTTTGTTGGAAGAGCGACTACTCCTGATAGAACGATGGTGCAGCGCTCCCGGGCTTAAGGGTAGAAAAACTTCACACGCTACCCTGGAACTTAGGATAAATTATTTGAAATCGAGGTGTTTATATTAATCTTTATTTATGCGTTGTTAGCTTTTAGATTTCTAAATGGGTCATTTTTATAATTTATTTGTCTTATAGTAAAATGAGGACTAGTTAGCATATGGGTCGATCTGTAAGTTGACGTATAAATAGTTGGTGAGACCACAAGAAACAATTCTAACAAATAAATTGAACTCTGATGTTAATTTTATTACTAATTCATTAAGAATTCCTTCTAACTATACTCCAAAACTCGAATATTAAAATCTGTTAACTCTGCCTAGATATCTGTTTGTTGTGCGTTCTTTAGGCACTTTTCTGCCCTAATTTTCGAACTAAATCTAGTAAAGATTTCAATAATCTACGCGGATAATCAATTTTATCAAAAGGGTCCCCAAATGTATTGAAATCACTAAATCTAATTAAAATGTGATGGCTTTAATTTTTATATTTTATGACTTTTTAGTTTTTACACCGTGCTACTTAACCACCTTACAATCTTGCGCACGAATACATTCGACTTATCCAATCTCATCGCAGCCATTTACAACCCTGACGACTTTGAACAGCATCATCACTTTTTAACGGTAAATAACATCAGATTATCGATTGAAAATTGCAATATATTTAGGTGCTACTTAGTAATGTTGTTAAAAGACTTGGGTTTGTTTTAGTCGATCTTTGGTTCAACCAAGACTAATTACCAACTTAACAGAAACACTCCAAAATCTTCTGATAGGTTTTTCAAATTTCGACTCAGCCTAGAGTCGACTAAGAAAAACAGGCCGAAAAACTATGGTCTGCTTTTGTTTAGTCGGCTAATACAAAGGTCGCCTGGACAGTACCCATATTATTTGCAACACTATTACCCAGAGCCAAAATAAAGTTTTTAATGCTGACTAAAAGTTTTTCTAGGCTTTATTTAGGTGTTATAGCATTACTGGCAATGCAATTTTACCCCTGGGTTTAAACGAGCTTGGCATTAGCAAACATATAATTTGTCCACCTAAAACTTGTAATATTTGATCCCCTAATATTTTTTGTAAAGTTTAATTTTATTATGTTTTTTACAGGATGATAGCGTTTTAAGAATAAAAATCTAGTTTGTGATATGAATGTTCATAGTAAATCAAGATAAGAGACACTATGAATTTAATAAGGATTTTAAAAGTGGCATCATCACTCTTAAAATTTTAGGTGTATAATGATCGAACATTTCCACTTAATCGTTAAATATAATATGATACGACTTCAAATACACCAATTACGATTAAAAATTAAATTTTTATAAATGAATTTTGTAAAACTGTCATAAGAAAAATAATTAAATTACGCTTTTCAATTTAAAATAAGGGCGAATAAAATTAAAACGAATGTTTTTATCACGTTTTATTACAAGGTAAATTTCGCAGGTCCACAAATCACGGCTTGCGAAGGGCCGAGCGACGCAAATTTTACCGCCTCTTACGGCACATTGATTGTCCTGGTAAAAATTTGCTTGAAAGAACTGGAAATTTGTAGAAACGTGGGTTATAATGGTGATAGCGCTCAACAACAAAAAACTACACCCTCCTCAGCTACGCTTTATAAACGGAGATCATCGCCATTTAGCGAAAAAAGACGAAGCTCGTCGGTCTTAAAACAGGCGCCGACCTTGACAGCTCAAGCCACAACCCCGAGCACGGGCTCTGCTAAGGCGCTCCAAGATTTTCTGAAAAAACGACAGGCTTCGGATCAGCTAAACTTGCATTACTGCCTGGAAATGGCGTTGTACATCTTGATATCACAAGTAGAATTTTTCTTGTCGGAATTAAATCTATGTGATTTTCGAGCGGAATTTAGGGAACAATTAAAAATTTAGTTGGTAGCAAATATATTTGTCTTTGCCTTTTTTTAACCTTTAAGTGAGTTAGTGCCTTAGTTTTGGCTCACAAATCGATGCCGACCATTTTAACTTTTACTCTGCTCGTTTGTTTGAGCCAGGGGATTTAGACTTACATTGAGCAAAACCAAGAATAGATCATTTTATCAGCTTTTCTATAGCTCGAAACACTTGTATTGTTCATAATTTTTTTTACATCAAATATGAATTCATTTTTAACAAACGAGAGAAAATTTAAATTTTTTAAATATAATCCATTACGCTAGTCTAAGTATTTTTTTTATAAACTAAATAATTTCGGATCTAGATTTTAAAAGATTGAAGAGCAGTTTAAAATATTATAGTTATTTCTTAGGTCGCCGTTTCTATAAAAATTTGCCTTATCATGCTAGAAAATACCCCCAAAAATATTGTTATTATGAATAGGGGGATATTCATGCAAAATGAATTTTTCGACCTTAAAATTTTTCAATTTTTACTCTTTGAAATATTTTTGCCTTTTCTAAAGATTTCCATTTCTGAGGTGCATTCCATGAAAAGAAGTTTAAGAATTGTAACTTTTTTAAACAACTATTTCATGATAATACATTTACTAACAATTATTGTAAAAACGCTTGGGTTTAATTTGGTCGACCTTCGATTTGGTATTTTTTCAAATTTCGAGAAAGCCTTGAGGTTGACTGAAAAAAACAGACCAAAAAACGTTTGGTCTGTTTATGTTTCATCGACTAAAACAAAGGTCGACCAAACAAAACCCATCCGTTTTTACAACACTAATTTATCGTGCTTACATACATTTTTAAATATAATGCATATGAGCAAATGTTGCATGTTTAAAATACGTTGTTGTTTTAGGCTTTGACTTTTGTCAAGGATCCTAAAAAATGTGAAAAAGACAAAATTCGCATAAAACGGGACCTGGCTGCTGAATTGAATACCCTGTTTGATGCATACCCTTGGCCTCCATATTACCCCCAAAATATTGAATCTATAGCTGGAGAGAATACCCAAAAATATTATGACCTAATGGCTAATTTATTGAATTACTTACAATCGTGTTAGCTGTTTTATACGATGATTTAACATATTCCCTTGTAAAAAGTTATTAATAAACGCGCATATTTCTTATATTTTATAAATATTCCTGATGATGCACATAGTGTCGCCACTATAATAACTATTATAATTACTATCCATCCATTCCGTATTACTGATAATTAGGGAAAGACTAAAATAAGCTCTAAAGTGTTAATTTTATCATAAATAAATCTATCTACAAAATTTACAATTTTTGATCTTTTTCGTTTAAAAGCCGCTAAAATTTAGCAAACTAATAAAAACTTGGCGAAAAATTTAAAAACTAAGCAAATGAGCATAATAATTATAAAATTTGCAAAGAAATTGTTTTGTTTGAATGTAATTTTTCTAAATATTTTTAATAAATTGTTTGACACTTAAATTAGATATTAAATTCAAAAAGTAATATCAAAACCTACACGCATGAGAGTTTCATTCAAATTTAACTCAAAAGATCTAATTAGCTTAGAATAAAAGCCAAATTTTGGCAAGGAAATATTGTCGATACAATTTATCCGATATATAATTAACAATTTTGAACATAATTATGTTAAGCATAATAAAAAAAATGTGTACGATTCTATATACATATAACGAGGTACATTATAAATGAACGTGTTTTGGGGATGGTTTCTCATTTGATTGATATGCTGACTATAGAAACAGGATCGTAGGGCTTATCAGTATCGGGGTCGGTAGGCAATTTATTTATTTTATTTACGGTTTCCATGCCCCTTTTAACGTGCCCAAATACCGTATGTTTGTTGTCCAACCACGACTATTAGTTACAAATTAATATATTTTGGCAAAAATTGCAACTCAATGTGAGCTATTATCATTGACTAAATAGACTGCTCATGTCATATGTTACACGTATGGTAAAATGTGTACCATTAAATGCACCATTTTGAATTTAGCTATCTCCCATGCCTTTATGCAATGTACCGCATTGTTTAATCAGAAAAGGTGAATTTAACTTCCTCATTAGTTAATAGGTAAAAAATAAAATGGCGGAAAAATGGTACACTCATATTATGCAGTTCATTTCATTAGGACATATCTAATCTATGGCACCACGACAGTCATTTAAAACTTTTTCTAGTATATATAAACAATACAATGTTGATGTGCATGTATAAACCACATGTTAATTTAATTAGTTAGGAACAATTACACTTAACTTTACTCGAAATTATAACAATTTTACGATTTGCGTCACAGTCAAAAATTTATTTAAATCTTTAACTTTATCCTAAAAATTGTCGTTAATGAATTAGAATATGTAATTTTTGAACTTGTTCCCAACGGACCAAAAAAATTAATAATTAGAAACCACAAATTAAAGTATATATATCGATACCACCTATTGTATAAAAGACGCTCAAGTAATGCTCTAAAAGTGCTTGTCGAATAAACAAGGTTTTGAGTCTGGTTTTCTTAGTCAACCTCTAGGTTTAGGCAAATGTTAAAAAACAGACCAAAGGATTTTGGTCCGTTTTTGTTAAGTCGGCCATTAGTCTTAGCTTACAACATTAAGCTCTAGCCGCTCACTAACCCTGGACCTAAGCGACCTCATAATAAATTTGATGTATAATTAGTGTGTGTGTGAAGCTTACACAAGGAACGACCGTTATAAAGAACTGAGAACCGTTTGTGTTTGGGCCTGCGTTGGCCATACTCAGCATGTATGGTTTATCGTGTTTCAGGTGTGGCACAATTTCATCCTCAAATTCCCCACCCCATATTGAGACACCACCAGTACCGGTACCTGCAAAAATAAATATATGCATTAATCCTTAATTTAGCTTGTATTAGAGACCTGCACGGGTGACCCGAAACCCGATCCGGTGTCGGGCTGATGCCCAGCTCGGGTTGGAAATTATAAAATGCTTTCGGGTCGGGTTCGGGTTTAAAAAAAGTGACTTTGCAGTTCTCTAGCATATATTTTATGGCTCACAATTAAATAAAAAGCTGCCACAATGTAGATCACTTAAAACGCAAATAGGAAAATGTATAAAGTGTATTTGTGAGGACGACCTCGTGTCACGTGGAAAGGGCAAGTCGACAGTTGTGATAACTAAGAAGATTAATCAAGATACGGCACTTACCCCGTCAAGATGGAAGAAACTCATCAAAACAAATCCCACGACTGTGGGACCAAATACTTAATAAAGAAGAAGAAAATTAGTGTCTGGCCATCTCCTGGGTATGTTATTAAGTGACAAGTATCAGAAAATTAAAATACCTCTCTAATGAAAATTAACAAGGCCTCCCGAGCGAGGCATATCATTTAAAACATTAGTAAACGCAAAATAGCTATACAATATAAGGTCGCTAAAAATAATCAAAGGAAACCAAACATTAAAATGAGGGGTTTATAACGGTTCTGGTATGTTAAGTAAATTGTGGATAAAGAATCCGATTTACGAGTGAAAACCGCGAATGAGGCATTAAATGATAACTCCAATTTATATGCCATCTAAAAGCAATTTTAAATTATAACCTAATATGAAAAATACATCTAACTTTATTAGCAAGTGAATAAACATATAATTAGTTGTGCTTAGGGGGCAATTATTTTGGATTTTAAAATGAAACAAACCTGTAGGATCGCCAGTTTGAATCATGAAACCTTTGATGACCCTGTGAAATATGTGAGCATTGTAATAACCGTTCCGGCTATGTGTACAAAAATTTTCGATCGTTTTGGGGCATTCATTGGCAAATAATTGGCAATGGATGTCACCTATCGTGGTGTGAATGATGCAAGAACTGGACAAATTGGTTGAAGTCATCATTTCGGGAACTTTATGTCGAGAAATAAAATTAAATTTTATTATATGGATATAATTTCAAAAGATTTATATCATTAAGATATTGAGTGAATTATATTTACAAAATGTAATGCCGATTTTCTGCATATTAAAAAAAATTCGCGATTATTATGGGATAGCAAAGAATTTGCTTTCCAATTTGATTGCTTTAAGTCCTATAATAATGTAAATTTTAGTGAAAACTCGAGCAACCAAGTTCTTCTATTTTATTGCTAAGGCAAAAACGCAAATATAAGAAAATATCAAAAATTCAAAGACTATTTTTAAGGTTATACCAAAAATTAGATATATTGAATCGACTATTAAAATCGATGGAAAAATATTGTTATCCATGTCGCACTAAAAACCTAAAATTTTAATCTGTCTTTATAAAAACCTAGAATCCGCTATTTAAACTCATATCTTCACCGCTTTAACAAAATTAAATTTTCTCCCATGCAAACTTAGGTCAAGTTAGAAAACTGCAGTCACTTTTTTCAACCCGAACCCGACCCGAAAGCATTTTAAAATTTTCAACCCAAACCCGACCCGAAACGGTTTCAAATTTTGGTATCCGACGCTAGAGTAAGAAAAATTGCGGTGTGTAAAATCTAATGGACAAATTAAAGTGCGATTGATGAAACTAATTGATACCACAGATTTTGATTACTAAACTTGTTTAAAATGAATTTTGTAAGTAACTAATCACATCAACATTTACCAGCGAGCATGTCTTCTTTGGTAGGTCTTTCGTTAAAAATATCTCTCTCCTCTCCCTTTGCTATATCTTCGTGTGGTTCTCGATTGGAGAAGAGGTAAAATCTATTTTTCCTGAAAGCCGTCGCAAATAGGATGGGATCGTTGTGTTTGGATTTGAGAAGGGGATTATCACCTGATGCCTGGTTTTTTATAAATACGCGTTTACATGAAACGAAATTTCGAGTGAGCTAAATGTGGGGTCAATATGACCATAAATAAAGTAACAACGAATATATAGATACAAATAGGCGACCGTATCTAAGTCTGAAAGGCACAACATGAATACAAATATGCCAGTGATAATTATCTTAGAAATGGTCAAAAAAGGCTAGGGTTTTGAATAAAATTAGGTCTCGCTAAAATATGAGAAATAGTTTAAAGCTCACAAACAAAATCGAGCTGGAGCATTTAGATTGCGATATAAACCAATACAATGACGACATTATTGTATCAAATGCTTTAATAATAAATAATGCCTTGTAAAAGGTAGTACCCAGCAAATTTTAAGCTTTGAATACTAACGGCAACTCTTAATTTATTGTCCAAAACCAAAATAATTTATCGATGTTCAAGTATATACTAAACAAATTGGGATCAATCTGGCCCCAATAAACGGTCGACTAAATTATTATAAATCCTAGGGCGAGCCAAGACATTAAGGTTAATCCCCAAAACCCAGCATTTATTTCGAGAATCTGGGGTCCATGAGACCTCAGTAAACTAGTTTTGCGCAAGTTTAGCTAGCAAAAGGCTTTAAGAAAAACCTCGATTTCTAGGGAAACTTGGTCGGCCACGCAAGTTTCCAAGTATTTATTGACCGAGGATCGGCCTTGAAAGAGGGAAATATTCAAGAAACGCGCGTTGTCCGGGATACCCAACAGTCGGGGACATTTATTAGTGACCACGTTGAGGACTCTGACGCCTATCAAAGTTGCGTACATGATGAAATTTCCACTTTCGTCAAAAATAACGTTATTCGTTGGGGCCCAGGTACCACCAGGCTCGGTGGCTGAGCTACCATTTTGATTGAGTTCGCCTTCTGTTTCTTTCTCCTAAACACGTGCAAAAATACCATTTAGAAGGAGATTGTATAATCTTCAAAGCTGCTTAGAAAAAAATAGAAATATAATTATTTTAAAGGGGGGGGGGGGGAAGAAGAGAGACGAATGATGTAAATCGAAAAGTACTGGACGTGGAGGTACCGGAAAAGAGAGTGTCACGTGGAAAGAGCGATTCGACAAGTTATGAATGCTAAGAAGATCAATCAAGACAAGGCACTTACCCGATTAAGATGGAAGAAACTCATCAAAACAAGCACCACGACTGTGGGAACAAATACTTGATAATGAAAAATGCTATGCAATTTATGGGCTCACTTTTGGTTGTCCCGTCCTGTTTAACTTTTAATCTTTTTAATTGCCATGGAAACTTATGTTATGATACTGCAAAAGATCTTTTTACCACCCCCTTCCCTTATATTGTATAGCGAATGTGCTACGTTTATATGGAGTATGGACAAATTCTGTAAGAACAGAACCCATTTTCAATAATTCTAATGATGTCAAGTCCTTTGCGCAAATAAATGATAAAAATTCGAGATGCCCAAATCTTTTCTTCTCAATTTTAACTCATAAATTGTTATGCAATTAATAGGCTCACTTTCGGTGAAAATGTCCCGTCCTGTCCACCTTGGGTTTATATTGAAAACAAAAAGTTTTTTGCTTCAGCATAAAGACTAGCTAATGGCCACTGGGTAGCTTTAATTTTTCCGACCTAGCCCGAGATGAATTCAATTTTTATTTTTGTGCTCCTCGACTGATTACTTTTATAAATTTATCTTTTCGCAACTTGTCTAGCTCATTGCTTCACAACGGATAAATGCAAACCTGGCTAAATGATTACCTAAAAATTGATGATGACCATTGTTCTAATTTTCCCGAACCCGGTTCGAGGTCGAAATGCTTTCCAAATATATTCAAAATTTGCTTATTAACGCAATAGCCTCACAGTCTCTCCTATTTTCATTCATAAATTTATAGTCAAGCTCAATTATAACTAAAACAAATTAAAGTTAAAAGATCGTAAAGATAATTTTTAAGAGATTTATCCACAAACGCGCTCTAATGCTCCTGTGAATAAACCTCTTAAAACAAATTAGATACGAGCTAAAACTTAAATTATGGAGGGTCTTTAAGTCCGGGGGGGGGGGGGGGTAAAATTCCCCCTCGTGCCACTTTTGACTATTACATGATCGGGATTGCTGGTTCGGTAGGGAGCCATTAAATCCCTTTCGACGGCCTTTCGTCTACTCATTTCGATGGATGCCAACCCCGGTGGGACATTTTGTTTCCTTTCGTCGTACAAACGTCGAATTTTACCGGTATCGAAACGCATGAGGCGTACCTCGGTGTCGAGATCGCGTAGGGAGTAGACGAAAGCAAAGGTGAGACCATCGGGTGAAAAAGCGAGTTTGGAACTACAAACGATTTTATCGGTGGGATATTTTCGTTTGGATGTAAATTTTTTCGCCAAATCGTAAAGGTCCGTCTCGGTTTTGTACGTGAATTTTAAATTATCTTTTGGGCATTGTAAAGGATCCCTGTAATCCTTTGAAGGACCAGTCCAATATTCAATCATACCTAAACAAAAATGATATTTATTAAATTGATAAGATTAAAGTGATTTGTTAGTGCTTAATATTAGATTGAACTAAAGAACAATGTAAAGTTTATCTAAATCCTCATATGAACTAGTTGCTTTTAATTTAGTAAGCAAATTTACCGTTTGTGTCAATTGATATTGCTATTTCAAAGACAGGGTTGTAGGAAATATTAATAACAGGTTTTTGATGGATTGTGTCATATATATGTAACGGAATTTTGTCTCCATAACCATCATAAATATTGATAATGGATAAGTGATGATCTGAACTGAATATACAGAAATTAATTAAATAATTTGAATAATTTACATTGCAATTGCCTTTATATTATCATTCGAGTTAAATATCCATTCACAGCATTGTGGTGTATAACCCAATTTCATCATGTTAATCATATCAAAATTTACAATGTCAAATATTTTTAAGGCCTTGTCTTCTCCTACAGTGCTGTATAATGCACCATCAGAACTTACAGAAACATCAAATATACACCCTATAAATAGTTATAAAATACAAATGTTTCTTACCTAAATGAGCTTTAAAATGTTTCACAAACTCAATCCCTACTTCAGCCTTCTTCCAGAACTTAATATGTCCATCTTGACTAGCTGTTACAATAAATGAAGTCCTACAAAGAAATTCATAAATTGTATATACAGTGCATTTTTTACTTAGTTACATTCACATGAGTAACAACATCCCTGTGCATATAACTTAATTCATAACAAGTGGCAGCTGGTATGGCATCCAAAAATAGTTTCTCGAACTCCAATGCTAATATATTGTCAAATTCAATAATAATGAGATTACTTTTGACTCGTTTTGGATTAGGTAAGGTAGCCTCAAATAATTGTGGCCCGATTTCTTCATCACTATTTTCAGCGCTCATGCTTAAAAACCTAACTTAAAAAGTTTAGCAGCTGGTTTGTTTTGCAACCATAATTGTTTTTGTCTGGGTTAAGGACTGCGGAGTCTTATATTATAAACGGCAGAGTAATTTTGCAAAATTTACTGAGCAGGAAGAATAAAATAGCTGGAAATTTTTTTTTGCAAATAAGGTGTTAGTAAAGGGCAATTAGGAGTACAATCCCAGTCGCGCGGATAATTTAAAATATGTTTTCCTTTAAAGAGATACATTTTCCTTTCAAATGGAGGTCTTTTTCAAGGGTTAACGCGAATGCTGTCTTGTTAAGGTGCATATAAATAAGCTATTTGTTTAGAAGGTAGAGGCAGTGGAGTAGCTAAGCGGAGGACCAAGGTCCCCCCAAGAGCAAAATCCTGGCCACTTTGACCCCCCAAGTATAATTTACTAATTATTATATATTTGTTTTTAAATAATTAAATATTTTAATTGAGTTAAGTGATTTTGTATATTATTTTCGCTGTATTAATTGACAAGCAATTAAAAAAGCGGGCGATTAATTCTTGACTTATTATCAAAAGCTCCAAACAACAACTTAAAACAAATATTTTTGGTATATAATTTGAGATTGGGATAATACCAAAATGTTATAATGACAGTCGTTATATAGTTTTGTGGTATCCTCCCCCCCCCCGGCGCTTTTTATTATTATATTTCCCCTCTACACGTGGTGTGTTATTCCTTACCGTATAATATTATTTCGTCATTACGCAGTGATTTTTGTATACGCATGCACAACGCATCCTGATACACAAAAATGCTAAGAAACAATAATTTTTTTTTGTTTCGATACAATAAATTATAATCTTCAAACAATGATAATGTAGATCAAATAAAGAAGGAATTCATGAATTTTTGTCGCGGATATATCATGATCATAATGAATAAAATTATTGTCATAGCAAGGACATTTTGCTAGGTTTCGCCCATTATTTCATCCGCCGGGTATAAACCTATTCGCAGTTCATATATTTTGGACCAATAATTTGAAACGCCATAAGCTTAATCCTGACCCGACATTTTACCCCTTCTCATAAATCTTATCCAGGATTTTAAATCGCTAGGATATAACACAAAGGTTGACCTTTTTTTTGTCAGTATACCCTTTCCATTTTGGGATTTAATTGATTTCTACAAACTCCTGATACGCCATATAGTTTTATGTAGCCTTAATATAGCTTTTTTATTGCATAGTTTTGTTTTTATATAACTATATGCATTTTTCAATAGTAATAAAATATATTTTATTACAAGTAATTTGGCTCAAAAATCTGCACAACCGGGCCTCGTCCAGGTGTCTAGGCAAAATTACCAGCAAGCTTTTGCTTTAGAGGAAACAATGGGTCGGAAACGGGCCGTAATAAAACATAGCGGATTTGGGCAGTGCATAGATACAATTGAGGCCAATCATATTATTTTTTGTTTGTTATTGTTTTAAATTATAAACATATAAAACAATTTAGTTACTCATTCATTCATCAATATCTTAGCGTGCAATTTAAATTAATAACTTTTAATTAGAGACGGTTTTTAGGCGACCGCGATACAAAGATAACCCAATCAAAATCTAAGGTAAATTCTAAGATAACCCAATCAAAATGAGAGGTAAAATTTCCTAATAAATTTAAGCAAATATTTGAAGTTTTTTGAACAATTATTAATACTAAGTACTTTTTTTAAATTTAAACATTATAATAATACTAATTAAATATATTAGCGTCTAACTTTAAATGGAAAAATTAAAATAAAGTTATGATTGTATGTTATATAATTCAATGTTAATCACTTCCACATTATAAATATAGCATTTTTAAACAATATTTTACATAGCCGTCGTTTATAATGATATCCTCTACCTTTTCAAAAAAGACGAGGGATATTTTCGGTTTAGAAACAAACTTTGCAAGAGTAAAGCCACTATGTCAGAATCAACATTTACCATTATGCCACCTCACTTTTGCAGGTAAGACTTATTTTATGTTAAATACTTTTATTAGGTAAAATTGATACATGAAATATACAATAAACGAGCTTAAAATAGTATTATAAATAAAAATAACTATTCATCAGATTCGTCAATAGCCAACACGGGCCATGTGTCAGATAAAGATTTGTAATAATATTTAGCTATCAAAATGCCGATTTTTTGACGTAATATAAAGCTGGGCGAGTATTTAGATTTGGAATATCTGTTTTCTATCGATTTGAAAAATGCTAATGCTTTTTTGCCAAAAGTAGCCGAACAATAAAAATTTTAGAATGAGCAATCGCTCGGTATTTGAGTGTTTTACGATCTTCGGCACAAGAAAGCGGGTTATAATTATTATTAGTAGGCGCGAAGATATCAATGCAGATAAAGTCCCAATCTACGAACTTACCATCCTCCCAGGGGATCATAGAAGCTCCGTCGGGACGTCTACCTTCTAAAAAAGGATCTGATGGTTAGAGGATGGAAAGAGTGCCGGCCTTTTTTAAAGCCGATTGAAGGTTTATCTTTTGATGACGGCTAAAGCGATATTTGATTAACTTGCAATGGAATGGGTGAGCCCAGATATCTCTTTCATGATTGCAATTTTTTCAGGGATATCTTATGGTATCTTTAATCCCTAGGCGGAGAGCTTTTGCATACGAAACTTCTGGATTTGAAAGCAGAAGTGAGTGATTACTTGGGATACATTCAAGCCCTTCGTGACCAGAGTCGGTCGTAAGTGACCTGAGATTGAAATGCTGCACAATATCACAACTCGAAATAAGGTAAGCGACAGAGCGCGATACTATACTGGCATCCCAATCTTATTGTTTGGCCGACTTTGGAAGGCTGGTTTTTGGTATGACGTTCTCATGCCAAGACATAATGGCCGATTCCGTTAAAAAATCATTTGATTGAGAGGTTAATTTAAAAACAAGATCCTTCACAGATTTAAAGGACGAGAGAAAAGCCCCAAGGGAAATAGTCAGTGGGGAGAAAATTCCTAAGCCCCCAAATTTGGTTGAAAGGATGGCCTGCAGCCAGCTGGTTTTATAGGTAGATTAAGCAACAATTATCAACATCAATCTTAACTCTATCTGAAGGATTATCACCGATTTATACTCAACTGGTCTAATGCACAAAAAATATAATGCGCAATAAATATAATGCACAAAAATTATAATTTAAGCATTATTATATAAGTATATCTGTTATATATACCAATATAAAATATTGTAAATGCATATTAACTTATTATAAAGCATTTAATCTAACCTATGAAAGAAAATATATAGGCAGCAATAAAAAATTTGAACTTCATATATTATATGCTTAATATGAAAGAAAATATATATGCAGCAATAAATAAGTTAGTCTTCATATATTATATGCTTTCTATATGTATTTGCAATTTTTTAAAGCGTTTATAACATGAATAAATATAAAATTAATCTTATATATAAAAATGAAACTATGTATGTTTGTTTGTATGTTTGTGTGTATGTATGTGGA
Source organism: Gordius sp. MW1 (assembly GCA_964036665.1). Classification (NCBI taxonomy): domain Eukaryota; kingdom Metazoa; phylum Nematomorpha; class Gordioida; order Gordea; family Gordiidae; genus Gordius; species Gordius sp. MW1. The sequence goes on along the minus strand of OZ038526.1, from coordinate 34,459,996 downwards.
TAAGGGCTAAATTCTGAAACTACCGGCCCGATTCGCACGAAAATTCAGCTGTAGATGCCCAGGGCGGCCAGGGGTAAAATAGCTTTTTCAGGTTCCTAAAATACCTTTTCGTTTTAAAAATATCGGACATTTCCCGGCCAGTTTCATTTATAGCATCATATACAATAATGACGTCATACATACAAGGTTGAAGTTTTCTCATTTAAAAATATAATAAAAATGTTACAGTATACGGTCAAAATTATTTTAAATTAAATTAATAAAATTTAAATTATGCAATTTTTGCCATTATTATCACGTGGTCGATCTTTCGGATTCCTAAAATACCTTTTCGTTTTAAAAATATCGGACATTTCGTTTTAAAAAAGGGCTAAACTCTCAAACTACCAGCCCGATTTGCGCGAAAATTTAGCCGTAGATGCCCAGGGCGGCCAGGGGTAAAATAGCTAAAATTCCTTTTAGTTTTAAAAATATCGGACATTTCCCGGCCAATTTCATTTATAGCATCATATACAATAATGACGTCATACATACAAGGCTGAAGTTTTCTCGAATTTTATTATATTGACGAAAATTGTATTTTTAGCAAAAGAGACCTGCACGGCCCGGCCCAAAAGCCCGGCCCGCGGGCCGGGCCGGGCCGGGCTTTAGGTTCAAAAAAAATAAACGGGCCGGGCCTGAACCGGTCGTTCAATTCCTTAACGGGCTCGGGCCGGGCCTAGATTAAACTGAGGCCCGCTAAAAGCCCGTTGCAAAATAGTTTAATTTTTTATTATACTAGAAATATAAAGTAAAAACAAAAATGTGTTAAACTTTTTATTATTTTTTTTCTATTGATTTTTGTCTAATTGACAATGAAAATACATATGAATTTCCTTCTTTATTCATTCATTTACCAAAATACCGCGCGATTCAAATTTCAAATAGAGAAGTTTTCACTAGGTGTAGAGGTACTATAAACAGGAATAAACTACATTATCCTTCTAGTCACAAACTTAAGAGTAAGTTAATAAAATTTCAAGATTAATATTTTGAATATTCTCTTAAAACTTTGTTATATTACTATTTGAGATTTTCACTCTATAACATAATCTTATATTTTAATTAGATAATTGTTTTAGAAATAGTACACTACACAACATATCACTCTAGTCACAAACTTAAGAGTAAGATAAATTTCAAGATTAATATTTTGAATATTCTCATTTTAAAACTTTGTTATATTACTATTTAAGATTTTCACTCTATAACAGAATCTTATATTTTAATTAGATAATTGTTTTAGAAATAGTACATTATATATTAGCATGTCTGAAGAATTAACAATGTCTGAAGAAACAATGTCTGAAGAATTAACAATGGTTGACAAAAGAAATCACCATAATCTCAAAATAAAATTAAACCATAACCTGAAGAGTGATGTGTGGAAAAAGTTTGATATACTAGTGGATGAAAATGACAACCAAGCTACTATTTGCATCTGCAAAACTTGCAAAAAGTATTTATCCTACAAACCATCTGATGGAACATCCCATCTTAAAAGACATAAATGTGCTAGCAATGAATCAAAGTCTGGAACAATGGTGGTTTTACTGAATCAGTTAGTTCTTCCCAGAATACAGAAAATGACAATAGTATGTCTCAAGGTAAGATTTTAAATTTTAAAACAAAATTTTAGTAATATTTTAGCTAAAAAATCAAAATGCGTATATTCGGAATGGGAGGATAATGGAAGCATACCTTCATCAACAAATGAATTTAATCAATATTTTGAAGAATATGTAGATCCGGAATGTTTTGATCTTATAAAATGGTGGAAAGCCAAAGAGGCGAAGTAAAGTAAATGTTATTAATATCATATCAATTCAACCTTAAATTAGGTATCCAAAACTATCTCATTTAGCATATAAAGTTTTATGTATTCCTGCCACAAGTGCAACTAGTGAAAGAAATTTTTCAACTGCAGGTCGCTTGATTGAAGAAAGAAGAACTCGCTTGAGACCCAAGATAATTGATGATTTATTATTTTTACATGATTATTATTAATATTTGTAATATATATATTGATTTATTTTAATAAAAAAATTAAAATCCAACAGAAATTAGCAAACTAAAAAATTTTGTATACGGGCCCGGGCCGGGCTCGGGCTTTGCAATTAATTAGCGGGCCGGGCCCGGGCCTATCACCTTTAATTTTTACGGGCCCGGGCTTTGAAATTGATTAGCGGGCCGGGCCGACTGACCTAAACAGGCCCGTTGCAGGTCTCTAAGCAAAACAACGTTTGGTCAGCTAGTTAGTTATAAGCTTGCTTTGCAAATTTGAACTACATTTTGATTGGTTGTCCGTGAGCGATAGACCAGTTGAGCAAATACGTCATCACCTCTACCTACTTCCAATAGTCTAAATAATATAAATAACGTTCTCTTGGTAACTACATGATTCAAAATCTTATTCTGTTTGTAGGATCATTATCTTTATTTAATTGCAATCTTGAAAAAATTTGAAAGAATAATATTATGGCATTAGGTATGTTATTAATTTTCAATCATATTATATTTAATTTGAGTTAAATATGTCTTTAGGTATTAATTGCTATGCAATTTATGGGCTCGTTTTTTGGTGTCCGTCCGTCCGTCCGTCCGTTGTCCGTTACCTCCCTATCTATTTGCATTGGGTATATTAGGTTATCGCTTTTTTAAATTAATGCATGAGAAAGAGGTGCCCCACCCCTCATCTCTATCAAGAGGTGCCCCACCCCTCATCTCTATCTCCCTCGCTTTCGGGCGGGGTCGGGTTTTAATTGCTACGTTAAATTAATGCATAAGTATATCTATATTTAAATTTTGGTAATTGCTATGCAATTTAACTAGTTTTGGGGTTAGAATCCCGGAGTTTTTTTTGACTCTTATGATTGTTCTTGTTACTATCATTGATAATAAGACTTTTTGGCCGTCCGCTGGCTGCTGACCAATGAAAAAATGACCATTGGCCAAAATGTGAATCCGAGTTTATTTTTTCGTTTTTTTTGACTATTATGATTGTTCCTGTTACTACCATTGCTATTATGACTTTTTGGCCGTCCGTTGGCTGCTGACCAATGGAAAAAAATTACCATTGGCCAAAATGTGATTCGAAATTTTTTTTTTCGTTTTTTTTGACTATTATGAATTTATATCCACTTTTATTGTGTCCTGGCTGCTGACCAATGGAAAAAATGACCATTGGCCAAAATGTGATTCGAAATTTTTTTTTTCGTTTTTTTTACTCTTGTGAATTTATATCCACTTTTACCGTGTGCTGGCTGCTGACCAATGGAAAAAATGACCATTGGCCAAAATGTGAATCCGAGTTTATTTTTTCGTTTTTTTTGACTATTATGATTGTTCCTGTTACTACCATTGCTATTATGACTTTTTGGCCGTCCGCTGGCTCCTGACCGATGGAAAAAATGACCATTGGCCAAAATGTGATTCGAAATTTTTTTTTTCGTTTTTTTTTGACTTATGAATTTATATCCACTTTTACCGTGTCCTGGCTGCTTACCAATGAAAAAAAATGACCATTGGCCAAATTTTATATATAACCTAAAAATTTATTATAGATGGTCTAACAGACAGCCAACTATGTAATATATATTTTTAACCTTATAAATGCATATATATTTTTTTATTGGGTTAATATATTTCATTTAATTAGATTGTGATTTCATAGAAAACCTAAAAAGTAATATTTAAAAAAATAATATAGGTATTAGATTCTAATTTACGATAAAATATATCGATAGAAACTAACACAAAATTCGAAACCTCCTTCAAAGGTATAAGCATAGCCCGTTATTTCTAATTAAATTGAATCTACTATTAAACTCAGACACGAATTGTACTTTTTTTTTATGGCGCGCGTAAGTTTATATAATTAGTAAAATTTTTCTACGTGTCATAGATATTACACCTCACGTGTGGCAGGGAAATGTCCGATATTTTTAAAATGAAAAGGTATTTTAGGAATCTGAAAAGGTTATTTTACCCCTGGCCGCCCTGGGCACCTACGGGTAAAGTTTCGAGCGAATCGGGCTGGTAGTTTAAGAATTTAGCCCTTTTTTAAAACTAAAAAAAACTTTTTTTTTAATTTTTTTTTTACATTAAATTAATATTTTGTTTATGTTAATACCATTGATAATATGACTTTTTGACCGTCCGCTGGCTACTGACCGACGAAATATATTGATTTTCTAAACATAAAACACAACTTTATTATTTCATCATCTATATAAATAACATAATAACTTCTACTATTTTAAAGCCAGCATGGTATAGTGGTTATAGCGCCGGCTTGTGAACTGGAGGTGTGGGGTTCAAGTCAGGGAGGGGTCAAATTTTTTTTTTAATTTTTTTAAATTAAATTAATATTTTTCATGTTAATACCAATGATAATATGAATTTTTGACCGTCCGCTGGCTACTGACCAATAAAAAAATGACCATTGGCCAAATAAATCGAAATTTTTTTTCGTTTTTGAATTGGTTAACATTGATAATTACCCTATGTCCTCCCCTACAAGGGCCTATAACTAATTAACTAATTATTTTGCATCTAATACCCCCTATAGGCATTCTTGCCCCTTCCCACCTTTCTCGCCCATAAATTGCATAGCAAATATGCTACGTTTATACGGAGTACAGAAGAGTTCCCCCTTCCCCTCTTCCCTTCCCCTACTCCCCTTCCCTTCTCCCCCTTCCCACGAGGGCCGAAGGCCCGAGTTTGTTAGTAAATTTCAATCATAAAAATGAAAGTGAACCCATAAATTGCATAGCAATTGATATAATTTTTTACATGGTCATTATTACTAACTGTAACAAATTTATATTTCGAAGAAGATAATAATAAACCCATTAGGAGTGCCAAAGTTAACCTAAAAGTTAACTCTAATTGGCGCCATCTAGAGGCAATTTTAATTAGAGACTGATTTGACTATACATGTCCTTATCTTTTTTAGATTGTAACTCAGAAAAGATAACAGACAAATAAGGTTTTCGTTCTTTTTAGAGCTCGCCATAGTTAATTTTCTAGTCACATTCTAAGCCCATTCTTATGGTGGTTATGATACTCATAATTATGGTAAATAATGTAAAATTATAGATGGCGCTAATTAGGGTAAACTTTTAATTTACGTGCGGCACTCCTAAATGGGTTTATTATTATATTCTTCAAAATATTAACAAAACGGCAATTTATTAATTAAGTTCAAATATATTTACTGTTTATGCAATAAAAAAATTACAATCGAATATTAAAAGATGCAAAATAAAAGTTTTGTAAATGGTCTAAGGCTCGGACTCTGTACAAAATTAGCAGTCGGTTTTATCATTTATTATTTTGATGGGCCCTGACTTCGCCCACGATTTATATATTTGAACGGGCGGACTGATTGACCCAAAGAGGCCAACTCCTCATGTGAAACTAAAAAGTAAAGGAAAGATCTAAGAATTGGGGCATAATATTGATATGGACCCTTAAAAAGGTAGGAAGTTCAAGTGAATTTTGAAAAAGAAATTACACAAATAAATAACTGATTGCAAAGTTTGACAAATGGCTATGGAAATTTCCCCCCAATTAAAAGATGGTAGCAAGGCCATGAGTATAATGAGATCGTTCCAAGTTGACCGTCTTGGCGTGAAGAAGGTATTCATATAGTATGTGTTTATGATAAACTATGGCGCAGTCGTGATGTCCCAAAATAATCTTTTTGGACTCATTATTTAACGAGATATAGAACATTTATGGAAAGTATTGACGTAGTAAAAGCAGTCAAAAATGGGCTCGTTTTTTGGTGTCCGTCCGTTGTCCGTTACCCTCCCTATCTATTTGCATTGGGTATATTAGGTTATCGCTTTTTTAAATTAATGCATGAGAAAGAGGTGCCCCACCCCTCATCTCTATCTCCCTCGCTGTGTTATTTTTTAAATTAATGCATAAGAGGTGCCCCACCCCTCATCTCTATCTCCCTCGGTGTGTTATATATAAGATTTAATAAACATAGATAAAAGTTGTTTACTTTTAATGCTATGCAATTTAACTAGTTATATAATAAACATAAATAAAAGTTGTTTACTTTTTAATTGCTATGCAATTTAACTAGTTTTGGGGTTAGAATCCCGGAGTTTTTTTTGACTCTTATGATTGTTCTTGTTACTATCATTGATAATAAGAATTTTCGGCCGTCCGCTGGCTGCTGACCAATGAAAAAAATAACCATTGACCAAAATGTGAATCGAAATTATTTTTTTCGTTTTTTTTTGACTATTATGATTGTTCCTGTTTCTACCATTGCTAATGCTATTATGACTTTTTGGCCGTCCGCTGGCTGCTGACCAATGTTATATAATAAACATAAAAAGTTGTTTACTTTTAATTGCTATGCAATTTAACTAGTTTTTGGGTTAGAATCCCGGAGTTTTTTTGACTCTTATGATTGTTCCTGTTCCTACCGTTGCTATTATGACTTTTTGGCCGTCCGCTGGCTGCTGACCAATGAAAAAATGACCATTGGCCAAAATGTGAATCCGTTTATTTTTTCGTTTTTTTTGACTATTATGATTGTTCTTGTTACTATCATTGATAATAAGAATTTTTGGCCGTCCGCTTGCTGCTGACCAATGAAAAAAATGACCATTGGCCAAAATGTGAATCGAAATTATTTTTTTCTTTTTTTTTTGACTATTATGATTGTTCCTGTTTCTACCATTGCTATTATGACTTTTTGGCCGTCCGCTGGCTGCTGACCAATGTTATATAATAAACATAAATAAAAGTTGTTTACTTTTAATTGCTATGCAATTTAACTAGTTTTTGGGTTAGAATCCCGGAGTTTTTTTGACTCTTATGATTGTTCTTGTTACTATCATTGATAATAAGACTTTTTGGCCGTCCGTTGGCTGCTGACCACTGAAAAAAATGACCATTGGCCAAAATGTGAATCCGAGTTTATTTTTTCGTTTTTTTTGACTATTATGATTGTTCCTGTTACTACCATTGCTATTATGACTTTTTGGCCGTCCGCTGGCTCCTGACCGATGGAAAAAATGACCATTGGCCAAAATGTGAATCGAAATTATTTTTTTCGTTTTTTTTTGACTATTATGATTGTTCCTGTTCCTACCATTGCTATTATGACTTTTTGGCCGTCCGCTGGCTGCTGACCACTGGAATAAAATGACCATTGGCCAAAATGTGATTCGAAAATTTTTTTTTCGTTTTTTTTACTCTTATGAATTTATATCCTTTTACCGTGTGCTGGCTGCTGACCAATGGAAAAAATGACCATTGGCCAAAGTGAGCATCAAAATTTTTTTTTCCGTTTTTTTGGCTATCATTGACTTATAGAGTATCTGTTGGTACTGACCAATAGAGAAAAAGTGACCATTGGCAAAATTTTTGATTTTTTCAATTAAAAATTGTTCAAATTCAACAAAAAATTTCTCCCAACAATTCTGCAAATTCTTAACATTGTGTTTTTTTATAATATAATGTTTGTTAGACCCATAATCACTAAAGGCCATAAAAACTAATGTAATACGCAACTAGATGCAAACACTAAATCTAACCCTAACCCTTGCCTATATTACATTTTGCCTATAATGGAAAATTTGTATAAATAATTAATTAATCATTAGGCATTTAATACCCCCCTATAGGCATTCTCGCCCATAAATTGCATAGCAAATATGATACATTTATACGAAGTACAGATGAGTCGTCCCCCCTTCCCTTCCCCTCTTCCCTTTCCTTCTCCCCCTTCCCACGAGGGCCGAAGGCCCGAGTTTTTTATATATAGAATCATCGCAATTTAAATTTAAAACCTACATATCTTAAACACTTCTCATTGTTTTTCACAGTCTATCTATATGTATTCTTGCTTCCTACTAAATGATTTACATATTTATGAATTTTTATAGTTTTTTTCCGCTTATTAAATAGTATAAATGGTTACTTTGGAGGCCTTTTATTATGAGAGTTACTTAGGTTTTAGATTAAACATTGACCTTTTAGTAATTAAATACCAATCTTTTTTAAAATACAGTTAAGTTTGCCTCGCCACTTGTTATAAATATATATCCGCTTAAAAATCCAAGTTTTACCTAAATCTGCATTATCAATTCATTAAATAAATAGAGCCAACCTTATATCAATAAATACTCTTATTATTAATGCTGCCTCTAAATTTGGGGTGGATAACAAATTATATACACAAAGAAAAATCGCTTGAATGGCGAAAATATGCTCAAATTTAACGCAAAAGTTGAAATAATATAAGTGCAAATAATTTTATAATCAAAATGTCAGACAAATACCAACTAGGTTTAATATCAAATATTTCTGTATAACAAGCCACTCACATTTCTAGAGGCTAGTATTTTTAATAACAAAAATTCCTTTGCGGTAAGACGGTTTAGGGGGCATTTTAGAGAACTGCAAAGTCACTTTTTTTCAACCCAACCCGAAATCATTTTCAAATTTTCTACCCGGACCCGACCCGAAATCATTTTCAAATTTTCTACCCGGACCCGACCCGAAATCATTTTCAAATTTTCTACCCGAACCCGACCCGAAAGCATTTTAAAAACTTCAACCCGAACCCGACCCGAAAAATTATAAAAAAAATTACTTTCGAGCGCGAAAATTGCTGTGTGTAAAATTAAATCGACTAGTAAAAGCCATGATGATTTGTATTCTTTAAAGGGGATGGTGAAAAAAACTCATAATTATTTATCTATATTTAGTTTCCTAATATCAAGTAAACTGCTCATATGTTATAGACTTGAGACAACTATTTAACATCCATTTATTGTTATTATGAAACCATTAATATTTAGCTGATTATAATCAATATAGTAAATAAGATGAAATTTATAGTGACTGTCCAAATGTTTTAAGTTTGAAGTGCAATTTAAGATAAATTCATTTGATATGAAACTTTAAAATAATTATAAGTAATTATAAAAAAATTGCACATGAAACATTTATAAAATTAGAACTTACTTTTAAGTTGGCTATGTATTAAATGTAATTTAAATTAACGATGAGGATTAGCTAAAACTTCACTGTTAACACTAAAAAAATTTAAAATATAACTTTATTGAAATACTTTACCTTTTAATAGTCAAATGAAAAACAGGAGTAATTTATGTAGTTTGAATTAGTGATGAGAATTAGCTAGCACTTCAGAGTTTGGAGTTTTAAAATTTAAAAAAAGAGGAAGAGAATTAAATAAATGAATGATCCAAATTAATTGTGCATTTCGATATTTAAAAACACTCTTTGCTTAGCAATTAACATTAATTAAAAAAATAAATCTCGCGTGTTTTTTACAATGTATAAACCTTGGACCCGACTCTATAAATTTGACCCGACCCGAAAGCATTTTCAAATTTTTTACCCGGACCCAACCCGACCCGAAATCATTTTCAAATTTTCTACCCGGACCCGACCCGAAATCATTTTCAAATTTTCTCGGGTCTCGGGTCACCCGTGCAGTTCTCTAGGGCATTTCAAAATCTCTCGCGGGTGTTGGAAAAATTAAAGGAGGGGCAAATTAGATTAGCAACATACCTATAATTCAATTGACAAAAATATAAATATTTCTCCATGCCACCCAACCACCTTGTGAAAAAAACAAAGGCAGTTAATTTACTAATTAATTAAAAAAATTGTAAATGACTTCTTAGTAATGACGATGTGAATCATACAACATATACATTAATATTCCATTTTCTTTAGTTTGAATATAAATTGTATTTATGCTAAGATATAAAAATTATCATAACACTTTATAAATTTTTTTTTCTCATAAAAATGGAATCTAAGGTGTGGGCATTACACATTTAAATTGTGTTCTTCGAAAAGTTTCAAGGCTTCTTCGGCGTTTTCACATTCGCGTATTAAGTTGCGATTGAAAAGGGACAATTGCTTTTTCAAAATTTTGAACTGTTCCAACGCGTCGAGGCTATTGCATTTACTCCTTGGGACTAGTAGAGACCCTAGTTTAACACCCAGAATTTGCCTGATGATATAACTCAGCCACAACACGTTGGTATAAGGTGTGAATGATTCCCAATCATTCCTAATAAATATATATAGATATATAAATATATATGGTGTCGTCAACGCCCAAAAAAGCTTTAACAGACCCAAAAACCTTTGGTCGATTTATGTTTAGTCGATTAAAACCATAGCTCGACCAAACAAACCCCAGCCGTTTTTACAACACTAATCAGTGGAATGCCCTCGATGAACCAAAATTATTTAAGGGTCCTACACACAAATGTTAAATAAAAAATGTCATACGAAATCCCTACAAAATTGAATAGTTTACTTAAAATGTTAACTAAATGTAACATTTTAGGATCACACATAGATAGATATATTGCCTAATACTGATGAATTACATTTCTAAAATCACGCTTCCAATACAAAATAAAAAAACGATTATTATATCAGCAAACTACATGTTGCGTTTCTTCATGAGCCTGTAAATTTCGTATTGGTATTCTCCTTTGCCTTTAAACAGGTCAACTTCGGCGCTCAACCCGCAAAAGTAATTCAAATTATCTGCGCAAAAAACATCATAATTAAAGTATCCGAAAGAGGTTAATAAGATACCTATGGTCAGGCGGGACAGAGTAAAATCTATAATGGAAGCTTTTATTCCCTCCGAAGGCAACGTCCTTCCATTGGGATAAGCAATATTTGCATCGTTTTTAACCTTTTGTATCTAAGGGAATCGTAAAAAATCTTCGATGTTAGAAAATGCAATTAAAGAATATTTAGTATATTTTCATATGTGCGAATGCGTGAAAGTGGAAGCGTTTTATTAATTGCTATGCAATTTATGGGCTCGCTTTTAGTTGTCCGTCCTGTCCTGTCCAACTAATTATTCAATGATTGCCGTGGAAACTTAAATGGGTTTTTAATGGCTCTGGACCTTTTGTAAAAGACTTTTATTTCGCTTTCGCAATTACACTAGCTAATGACCGCTGATTGGCTTTACTTTTTTAATATCATAATCTACAATTAATAACCGTTTTATATTTATTAATTATTCTACTTTTAATAATAAAGTCCCACCCCCACTCTATATGAAATGAATTATTAATGAGGATATCTTATTTCTCTTATCATCGGTTCATTATTATCATCTAGTAATAATACCTTTATCTATTTCTTTTTCATAAATTTATTATATATAAACATATTTAAAAAATTATAAATCGATTTTAGTTACTAAAATGTTTCCCCAATGCAGATCCCTGTGCTCAAAGGAATATGATTTTTCGGCCAAATCCAAGGTAATAAGTAGTTGCGTAATAAAACTCCTGATTTGGGCAATGGAATCAAACTAAAATTGTAACATTACTAGCAAATTTTACAAAGTTCAGAAATTTTAAAATATTGCAGAGTAAATAAGTCATTTGACTCTTTTCCGTTAAAACGGACCTGAAAGTGTTCCAAACTGTGGCCACCGTATTCTTGTTCAATAACGAGGTACATCTGACTAGCTTCATAACTGTCTAAAAACATCACAAAATAATTTGGGTTGTTTGTTTACAACGTCTAACCTTATGAAAATTAAACACACCACTAAAGATAGTTCACTTCAAAATCTATGACGTAAACCAATGCTATTAATAAACTTTCCCCCTACATTACCCAATATTAACCCTAATCACATGCCCTATTGTGGAAAAGTCAAAACAAGCTGATGCTCATAATTTTGATAAATATTTTAACCTTTCAAGTCACTTATTAGATCAAAAGACAATCAATTTCCTAAACCTAGGTCCCATATTTGGTTTTAAATAAATTAAAACCTTTCCATTGACTCAAACGATAAAAAACCATTTGGGCTTACAAATTTATTTTAGTGAAACTTTAGTAAATAATCCTGTCCAGGATTTATTCCAAATCTTTATCAAACCGTAAAACGCATGAAAGTTTTAAAAAAAATTAGTGAATTTTACATACCCGGTCGTTCGTTCAGACACATTTTTGGATGATTTCCCTTGTATAAGTCCCAAGCAACGAGTAACTCGTGAGGGTAATTGCCCCCGCAACAATATAAGCTATAAAATTAATGTACACAAAAATTTATTCGTAAATAACCTTGAAATTAAGGTTTTAAATGCCAATCATTCACTTATACATGAGGCCAAAAACTAAAATTCTGGTTTTTTTAATTAAGTAATTTAGTTTAAAAAAAAGAAGACCTTTTAAAACTTTCTTTCTGCCGAAATAATAATAGACTATTTTGTGCACTATTCGATAGTACAGCCATAAAATGTTCATACGATAAATGGTCGATTTAATATAATAGATTAGGCTTATTTTTTGTAGATGTTTTACGCTTAATTTTTGCAGACGGACGTTTAAATCAAGTTTTAACAAATTATATTTTACTTAAAACATTATTTACCTAAAGCTATTTTTGAAAAAAATCTATTACGAGAAGAAATCCCTTTGTTAGCAACAATCAGAAATCCATTGAAAACATTTGACAAAGGACATTTTTTGAAAAACTTCTGTTCTATTTGTGTTATTGCAGGACCCCCCTTGCCCCCCCCCCCAAAAAAAAAAAATCTTAACTTAAAGTTTACACCAATATAATAAATATTCTTGTAAGTCTGGCAAAAACAAAACCGCTTAAATAACTCATAAATATCACCCCTCTAATCCCGGCTTAATAATTTTTTTGTATATTATACAACGTTTAATAGTATACGGTAGTGTTGTAAATGCGGTTGGGTTTTGTTTGGTTGACCTTTGGTTTTAGTCGACTAAACATAAACGGACCAAAAATTTTTTGGTCTGTTTTTCTTGTTCGACCTCGAGGCTTAGTCGAAATGTGAAAAACAGTCTCGAGTTGACCGTTAGTTTTTGTTGAACCAAAGGTAGACCAAACAAAACCCAGCCACAGAAAAACATATTATTGCTGCATTAGATTTAAATCATCTGGGTATAAAACAATTTGTTTAAAAAGATAATTTAAAGAGAAAATTCAATTATACTTTCGCTCAGTGATAAAACCCGTTGTTGATATAAGATTTGAATCGCGAGTGGCTTGAGATTCACGGCAGCAACCCAGAGTTCTAATCAGAGGAAATTCATAGGTACAATTTTTATGTCTTTTTGTATTGTTTTATCAATAAACTTCTATTTAACAGAAGCAATATATTTAAACAAAAAAATCCAAAAGTTTACAATTTTTCATTTCAGTAATATTTTTAAACAAAAAATTATAATCTTCAGATAGATTATTATCAACTTGTTCAAGCACCTTTATAAAAACCGTCCCATGACCATTACCCAACTTAAACAAGTTCAAAGCTAATAATTGAATATGAGTTTCCAAAAATCATTCATATTTTTAATATTAAATAATTAATAATCATTTGTGCTAAATTCCTAAACTACAAACATTTACCGGGAAATAATAATTTCTGATATAATATCGTTAAGGACTCGATTTTCAGTGCCCGGGCTCGATTCTAACTTTTTGGAATCCAAAGGAATGACCTGCCGAATATAACAAGATATTACATTTTCGGGGGTTTCATTAAGACAAAACGAGGTAAATTCTTTGAAATTAAATATAGCCCTGCAATTCTCAATTAATAAAGTGATAAAAAAATTGTCTAAAGCGATAAGCTAAATTCGGCAAAACTTTAAAATGTAAAATAGGATAAAACTCAAACATTTCGTAGAAAGTTGAAGCATTATTCGCTTAAAATAATTATTTTTTAAATGCTTTTGATTAATAAAGGCCTACAAAAGGCATTCTAACACAAACAATAGTCTATATGCTCAACAAATAACAAAGCTATAATTAGAGCCCCGCTAAAACGATTTTATTTCGCCCCAAACCCAAAAAGGCTTTTTTTTCGGCCCGCCCAGGGCCCGATTAATTTATTCAACTTTGCTCGGGCAGGTTCGGGGTTCGGGCAGCCGTGCAGGGCTCTAGATATAACTTTGAGATCACTGGCAATGAAAGCCAAAAACATGCATGTTTACAAATAAAGATTAAAAAAAATTTTGACCAAAAATCCATTTAAAACCAACTTTGTAATCTTATAACCTGTCCCATTAAGCTTAACAAGTCAAAAAAATGTAACCGGGTTTTTAATATTCAGGTGTTAATTTCGCAAAAAAAAACAGTCATTTTAAACCTTGAAAATGGATAAAATTTTATCCTCCCCTAAGAGGCTGCAATCTTCTGGGGTGTTTACTAAGCCATACACCTCTCCGTAGCTGCCTTCCCCCATTTTTCGATATTCCAAATCACGTTCTCGACTCCTAAAACTAAGTTAAAACAAAAAAATATTATATAAATTTAACTTGTTGAAGCAACTAAAAGTTAAAAAATAAATAAATGTCTAATGCGATTTATTTTCATCGTTTTAAGTTATAAAGATTGCTTCAACAAATCGTGGTTTTTATTAAAGCCTTGCCAATTTTTTTATGACTTTAACAACTAAAACGCAATTTTTTTAGAGATCCAAAAAAGTAACATTATATTTCATTCCCTATTTAAGGTCTTTACTCTTTTCATTAAATCCATTTTGTTACAATATATATTGATATTATTAATTTCATCACTGTTCAAATTGATAGCCTTTTCGCTAATATGTTGTCCTTTAACTTGATTAATTTCGTTTTTTAGCCGAACTCACACAAAAACTGAAAATATGTCTTAAAACCCGTAACTACCGCACAAAAAAAGATCGTGTTATAAGAGCCGCGAGCATAGGTAATAATTCTATGCGAAAAGGAGGTGTTTGTTTATTAATATAACTTTTCGATATTCGACGACCATTGCAGTTTGATATGCCTCATCAAATTGTCGAATTTGAAAATTTGACCCGCATTGACCAGATGTTGGAAGGACTTGAAAAAATGTGGGAGATCGAAATCCATGCATTGGATTTGAGGAGGCAGTGGGTTTTGAGAAAAGCATGATGACCCATTAGTATCTCTAGCGTTGCTTAAACTGTTGTCCAGCTTGGAGGATATATAGTTTTCATCAAGGTCCACTCGCACCTAGGTATTACAGTCAAAACCGTTTAATTGCAAAGCCTTGGGCCTGAATTTTTTAGCGATTAACCCGATATTTCGCGATTAAACGATGGAAGTAAAAGTATATGTACATTATATTAAATATTCATTTCTTAGCTTCGCAATAAAACGATATTTTATTGAATTATCTGGTTGATTTAAGGACTCGAAAATGTTTGTGAATATCCGATATTGTACTATTAAGCGATTTGTCAATAAACAATGTTTTTGTTAATATTATCGTTAAAAACACAAAATGGCGTTTAACTTCGCGATTAAAAGATTTTTGCGATAATCCGATTTGCGATTAAGTAGTTTCGACTGTATAGTGATTAAGGTAAAAATAATTTTAAGGCACTACAATTATATTTCAAACATATTTATTAATATAATTTCGCTACTTAATATATATCCTACCCTACCAGTATTGATGGCCGTTGCTTCAAGCAGCGCGAGACATTTTTGAGAATTTACAAGGAAAATAAAGAAAAAACTTTTCGAGGAAGCATATCGATAAAATCATTATAGCTCGCTAATTGATTATATCTTAAAGGTTCAAAATACAATATGTGCTTGGAATCAAAGTCATCTTTTCGAAATCTGGAATTGAAATCCTACAGTGTTGTTGTTAGAAGCTGTATAAAGGCTCCAAATTTAGATCCAATTTTTTAAGGTTTAGTCAAATCAATTGATTTATATTATCCTAATCTCGCTCATTCGCTCAGAGTGACTAAAACGATAGGGCAACAAAAAAGTTGTAACCATTTTTTTAAACTAAATAAATCGGCTAAGGTTTTAGTGAACTAAATAGTAACACAATTGGTCTGTTTTTCTAAGTCGACCTCGAGGCTGTGTCTAAATTTTAAACACATACCAGAGTCGATCGTTGGTCTTATTTAAACCAAAGGTCGACCAAACGAAACCCAGCCGTTTTTACAACACTCGTATGGTCATACACTAAGAAGGGAGACGAATGATGCGAATCGAAAAGTACTGGACATGGAGGTAGCGGGGAAGAGAGGAAGAGGACGACCTCGTGTCACGTGGGGAAAGGGCAAGACAACAAAATTATGAAAATAAAAGAGATTAATCAAGACGTGGCACTTACCCGGTCAAGAAACTCGTCAAAACAAACTCCACGATTGTGGGGCCAAATACTTGAAAATATAAGGGTAGGGTAATATGAGAATGTCATTTGGGTTTGGATTGATATGCGATATTTCTGGCTATTATAGCCCATCATCAGGGGAAAATTTATAATTTCACATTAATGGATTGAAGATTCGATATTACATTAGGGTAATAGGAGTGTTAACTGCTTACGGATATGCGTCTTAGCTGCTTGAGCGAGAGACGATTATCTGCTTGAGATTTTCGAAAGACTTCTACGACAGTAATCAATTCATTCTCCGTAGACTGTGGGCTGCAAATTTCTGTTGGTAATGGAATTTAACATGCAAAAATTGAAGCTTTAAGGTATGTTCAGAAAAAGTTTATGTTTAAAGAGTGACTCATATAGTAAAAGCTACCCTGAAAATCACAATTATAAATAGCTTAAAATTAGTTATTTTATTAAACACACTGTATCTTAGCTTTAGTTTCGTAATTTAATTGTTCTACTTTCAATATTAGTAAAATCAGTACAACTCTCTTAAAAGGCTGAGGGGATGGCCTCCCTCTAAATCTATAAACTCGCCAAATCAAACATTATCATTTTGCCCCTCCTTAGATCTTTATTGCCCCCCCCTCTGAAACCAATCCTGGCTACGCCCATGCCTCCTAATTCTTCCCTAGTTTACTCCTCCTGACCAATGGAGTGTTAAGTATACTTGACAATTTTCAGCCCAAAACTTGCATAAAATTTTGTATCTTAGATCAGTTAATTCACAAATATTAAAGCTATCATGGGCGTAGCCAGGATTTGGATTAAAGGGGGGGGGGGCAATAATGAATTAGAGAGGGGCGAAATGATAATATTTAAAATTTTAGCCACCATATATATTCGATTTAATGGCTTTTTTGAATTGAGGGGGCGGTCGCCCTTCTTCGCCCCGCCCTGGCTACTGCTATGAGCACTATTATTATCGGCATACCAAGCCATCAAATTACAACAAGGTATTTTTAATCTTGCGTGGAGCAGTTTAAGTTGACGATACGGTAGAGAACTGCAAAGTCACTTTATTCAACCCGACCAAGCCCGAAAGCATTTTAAAATTTTCAACCCAAACCCCAAAGATATTTTAAAATTTTCAACCCAAACCCGACCCGATATCGGTTTCGGGTTGAATTTCGGGTCACCCATGCAGGTCTCTAAGATACGGTAAAATTTGATACAATAAATATAAAACTCGGGCCTTCGGCCCTCGTGGGAAGGGGGAGAAGGGAAGGGAAGAGGGGAAGGGAAGGGGGGACGACTCATCTGTACTTCGTATAAATGTATCATATTTGCTATGCAATTTATGGGCGAGAAAGGTGGGAAGGGGCGAGAATGCCTATAGGGGGGTATTAAATGCCTAATGATTAATTAATTATTTATACAAATTTTCCATTATAGGCAAAATGTAATAAAGGCAAAATGTAATATAGGCAAGGGTTAGGGTTAGATTTAGTGTATGCATCTAGTTTCGTATTACATTAGTTTTTATGGCCTTTAGTGATTATGGGTCTAACAAACATTATATTATAAAACAACACAATGTTAAGAATTTGCAGAATTGTTGGGAGAAATTTTTTGTTGAATTTGAACAATTTTTAATTAAAAAAATTAAAAATTTGGCCAATGGTCACTTTTTCACGATTGGTCATTACCAACAGATACTCTATAAGTCAATAATAGCCAAAAAAACGGAAAAAAAAATTTTGATGCTCACTTTGGCCAATGGTCATTTTTTTCCATTGGTCAGCAGCCAGCACACGGTAAAAGTGGATATAAATTCACAAGAGTAAAAAAAACGAAAAAAATATTTTCGAAGCACATTTTGGCCAATGGTCATTTTTTTCCATTGGTCAGCAGCCAGGACACGGTAAAAGTGGATATAAATTCATAATAGTCAAAAAAAAACGAAAAAAAAGTTTTCGAATCACATTTTGGCCAATGGTCATTTTATTCCATTGGTCAGCAGCCAGCGGACGGCCAAAAAGTCATAATAGCAATGGTAGGAACAGGAACAATCATAATAGTAAAAAAAAACGAAAAAAATAATTTCGATTCACATTTTGGCCAATGGTCATTTTTTCAATCGGTCAGGAGCCAGCGGACGGCCAGAAAGTCATAATAGCAATGGTAGTAACAGGAACAATCATAATAGTCAAAAAAAAAACGAAAAAATAAACTCGGATTCACATTTTGGCTAATGGTCATTTTTTTCATTGGTCAGCAGCCAACGGACGGCCAAAAAGTCTTATTATCAATGATAGTAACAAGAACAATCATAAGAGTCAAAAAAACTCCGGGATTCTAACCCAAAAACTAGTTAAATTGCATAGCAATTAAAAGTAAACAACTTTTATTTATGTTTATTATATAACATTGGTCAGCAGCCAGCGGACGGCCAAAAAGTCATAATAGCAATGGTAGAAACAGGAACAATCATAATAGTCAAAAAAAACGAAAAAAATAATTTCGATTCACATTTTGGCCAATGGTCATTTTTTTCATTGGTCAGCAGCCAGCGGACGGCCAAAAATTCTTATTATCAATGATAGTAACAAGAACAATCATAAGAGTCAAAAAAACTCCGGGATTCTAACCCCAAAACTAGTTAAATTGCATAGCAATTAAAAAGTAAACAACTTTTATTTATGTTTATTATATAACTAGTTAAATTGCATAGCATTAAAAGTAAACAACTTTTATCTATGTTTATTATATAACAAAAACTAGTTAAATTGCATAGCAATTAAAGTAAACAACTTTTATTTATGTTTATTATATAACTAGTTAAATTGCATAGCAATTAAAAGTAAACAACTTTTATTTATGTTTATTATATAATAGATAATTTAACAAATCTTATATATAACACACCGAGGGAGATAGAGATGAGGGGTGGGGCACCTCTTATGCATTAATTTAAAAAATAACACAGCGAGGGAGATAGAGATGAGGGGTGGGGCACCTCTTTCTCATGCATTAATTTAAAAAATCGATAACCTAATATACCCAATGCAAATAGATAGGGATGGACGGACAGACAGACAGACGGACGGACGGACAACAAAAAACGAGCCCATAAATTGCATAGCAATTAAAAATTCAGGAAAATAAAAAGCGTCTAGTTCGTTAATATATTTCCCTAAGATGGCGGACTACACGCTCACTTAAAAATTATCTTCCGTCCGTCAGTCTACAGTATTATTAGTTATAGGGGTAGCCAAGGGGTACAGGGAAGGGCCGCTGCCAAATCCAAAAATTTGTTAAAATTTAGCAAAATTATGGCTAAAATTTCAAAAATGATCATTTTGCCCCTCCCTAAATCATTATAGCCCCCTTTAATTCCAATGTTAGCTACGCCAGTTTATGATTAAACCAACCCTATAATAATATATATTTAACAAATGTATTATTGGTCAGCATTTATTAAATAGTAGGAGTTGAGCGATGCAATAAAGACCTAGACTTTCTTCTTGGCTAGCTTCCATTATAGTTTCTAGCCAGGGGCAAGAGTCATCCGTCTCGTTTAGAGTTGAAGATGGCGAGTCTGAAATGGAAATTTCATCATCCGAATCCTGCTCCCCCGCTTCCACTCCTTCTTCAATCTACGATTTTTAAAATAATTTAGTTGAAATGAAAGGGATAGCCTGAAATCCAAAAATTCCGCGTCTTTTTTACTTAGGCAACAACTAGGGATTCTTGTTGAACGATACAACTTTAAATACTTTGCCAACACTCTTGGACTATTTTAAATGATATTGATATAGATTTTCGCAATATGTCTTTTTTCGTTAATATACACTAAAAATAGTGTTGTTAAAGCACACGTTATTAATAAACAGCTCAACCGTTATAAAGAGTGTTTTGAATGCTGCTCTTGAGAAGTTCGTTTTTTTGTAAAAAATGCATTTATAGCCTTAAAAAGCAATTCAACCAAAAAATTAATTCTAATAGAGTTTGAATATAAGCCAAGCAGTCTAAATTAACCCAAACCCGACCAACACTTAAATTCACCTATTATGTAAAAACATTCGAAATCGAACAAAAAAAATAATTTTAAACATATTGAAAATGGTTTCACTGTACCAAAAGCTAAGCCATAACAAGTTATAGTCATTTCGTTTTGTTTACATTTTAACCCCTCGAAACTTTTAAGAGGCTGTTTTAATAAACATCGACAAGTAAAAAACTGTTTGAAATAAAAAAAATTTAGTCGGATCTCGATCAGGTTAAAAATTAATAAGCCAAAAAGTCCTTAGTTATACAGAATTTCCACAAAAGGTCCTCAATTTTCTCATGTTAAAACTCAATTTCACGCAGCAATTATTTAGAATTATAGCCTGGCTAAATATAGATTTTTCCAAGATTTACACACAGGACACTACCTCTAAATCGCTGTTTTGGGGTCGAGCCGTAAAGCTCCCAGTTGCGGCGGTATAGCAAGACGAAATTGCTGATTTTTGGTAAGAAGTGGGTAAGGAATAGTGGAGAGAGGTTAGGGTTGACACAGAGTCCCTATGCAATTTGGAATTTTGGTCCTTCTCACGTAGCATATTTTGAGCTAAGATCGAATCCATGTTTAAAGATCGATCTTTGTAACATGGTAGGTTTTCGGCCAAGGTCGGGCTTTGAATAAGACCTGGGCCTTGAGGTGGGTTTTGACCGGAGGAAGATGGCCCTTGGCAATCTAACGCTATGTTCTGAGGATGATGGCTTTCGAGGAAGGCTTGAGGTCGATCCAGATTAACGCCTTCGAAAAGGGGATAAAAAACGATATGAAGCACTTCAAATTGACATTTTTTAACCTGAAATACGGTGAGTGGCCTGAATACACTTATGTATTAACAAAGAAGTTGATTATTAATTAATCTGAAATGCAAAACTTGAGTCTAAAAAATATAGTATTTTTAAAAATGATATACTGAAAAGCAATATAAATAGGTAAGTAGAGTTTTGCATGCCACCTAAACTCATATTAAAAATGGACCAAACTAACAAATTTGTTAGATGTAATATTCGCTGTTGTTATACATTAACTTCACTTATAAACTAGATCAAAACTAACACAGAGCAGGCTGCTTTAAACAAATTGAATTGGGTTCTTCTGATTAATGAATGTTTTTAATAATACATTGCAAAATGAAGAATAGTCAAATGGAATTTTTTGAAATTTACCTTTACCACGTATAGCTATTTTTGGCATTGGGCTGGGAAGGGGAGTGCTCTCTGTGGGAGCTAACATAAGCTCACCGTTTAAATAATTTGAATTAGTCAGCAATAAGTTTGAATTGTTTGTTGAAGAAATTGATAAAACTTCCAATCCTTTAACATTGTCTTGAATCCCTTCTTTAAACATGGTACTATTGCAGTTGAGGCCTCTTCTGTCTATTTTTAACAAATCATATAAATTTATTGATACAAAAAATCTAAGTTTTAGCATCCAACATATAAAACTAAGAAAAACACTTTGTTAATCTAGTCCCCTATGTTATTGAAAAGGCAAACCATAAAATCAATAACTGACCAAAGCATTTTACATTAAAAAAGACATTTGTATATTAAATGTTGTTCTGAAATGTTAGTTTACGCAATACCATAAACTTCTTTCTAAAAATGACCCTTTAATGTACAAAAATTTGAAAATAAAAAACGTTGGCAATGCCAGTTATCTAAATTATCAAGAAATTCAATAACTCCATGATCACACCTATTATTTTATGGTTGTCATAGCTGTCTTCAACATCAAATAAGATTGGAGAGGCAGCTAATGACCTAGGAGGGCATTTGTTGTTTTGATTTCCTATAGATACTTCAAATATATTCTGTCTTGTAGAAGGTTTTTTCTTAATTTCCAAATTTTCAAAATGTGGCAAGGAGGGTTTGAGCAAGTTATTAACTGATTGAGCCTTTTTGATTGGTTTATCAACACCAAGTTCATTCACATTTTCCTGGGATTGTGAATGTTGATTTGATAAACCTTGCTCTAATTTCTTGCACATTAAAAAATTTTGTAACCGTGCTTGGGCAGGATTGAGGTATTGCCTAATTATTTTTAAAAAATATCACCCAAAGGATTTAAATTAACTGAAAACATTTATTTTGATATAAATAATATTATATTATATAAATTTCCAAGATGCCAAGTATAATAAAATAAAGATATAAATTCAATCAATATACAGGAATATGTAGGATAGGACTAGTTTAATGTATGTGACTGTTGAGAAAAGGTTTACTTATTAATGTACATGTTGCAAAGTGTGATTTTAAAACTACTATATTTAATAATAAAGAATATACTTTTTATGGATAAGTTTTTTGTTTGGATCTATATTAAGCCAATCTATATATTTATCTTCATTTAAGTCTAATGGATATAACTTTCTGATATCATCAATAGGTGAATTTGATATGATTAGATCACTTAAGTTTTTGCAAAGATCATCCTTTAAATTAATTTCTTCTAAATCTTTATCAGATCCATTTTTTTTTACTATTTTAAAAGTGATTAAAATAGTAAAAAATAAAGTCTACCAATATCATTAAATACAGGTTTAGCAGATTTGGGGGAATCAAGCATACCATACAGTTTTGAAATACAATTGGTATTATTTTGATCTATAAGATTTAATGCGTTATGCACGTCTGATAATTTAACCTAGTAAAATTTTGTCAGTGCTTTCATTTGAGTAATGTTAATTATAAAAAATAAAAGCCAACTTAAAAAAATAATTATACCTGTAAACTTTCAATTTTGTGGGGTTTCATATCACCAATTATTGCATCAAAAGGATCATTTTCTTTAGTTCTTTTTCTTGAATATGTAGCGACGCGTTTCTTGTCCCACATTTTTTATAAATTTAAATTTACCGCATCTGTTAATAATAATGCAACCAAGTCAAATTCGCAGATCATAAATCGATTGGCGAAAAGTGCAAAAATATTAGCACAATATATGTGTATCAAGCGAGTGCCAAGAATTTCCTAAGGGAATCGTTTTTAATTTTTTACAATCAAATTTATGCACGAGATTAAGGAGCCCAATTTCGAATCAAGTTAGGTTTAAAATAATTAGAATATTTTGGGGTTGGGCAGGGTATAGTCAAAATTTAATAAACTCAATCGGCTAAAATTAGAAAAAAATTAAGCCAAGTTCGGATTAAAATCTCAGAGCCTTTATAGGTGCCGCATATAGTATAACAATGCTAATTTTATATAGAGCAATAGTATGTCCATATATTCATTTGGTGTGGGGTCTTATTTCCGTGAAACATGATAGTTATTAATTTTATATTTTAATCAATTCAATTAAGACATTTCTGGAAATATTAATTCTTGGCACATCACGGTTATGTAAAACAATTACACATTTTGGCTGCACCTTTGCTCGGAAATTTCATCAGCAATAGGTGTTTTAACGAATAACTTATCTAAAAACATTTAGATGTCAATATACTCCTTTGGTAATTTAATAAATATTATAGATCTACAACTGTAATATGTTGTTATAGGTATTGCATTTCTAATGTTATAAATGGTCATTGTCATGGGCGTACGCAGGTTTTAAATTAGGGGGGGGGCAAAACGTTTAAAAGTTCATTTAGAGGGGGGCAGAACATATATTTTTTTAATTTTTCAATGTTTTTGCATTGAATTTTTTTTCTCGTACTGCCCCCCCCCCTCCCCCCCCCCCCCTTCCTTTGGGTACGCCCATGTGTTCAATTTTATTATTAAAGTTTTATGTTCTATCATCATACTATTGTAACATATCCATCCCATTGCCCCTGGTGGAAGGGGGAAAGGGGGAGGAGAGAAGAAGGGTAGGGAGGAAGAAAAGGGGGGAGAGAGGGGCGTTGGGGGCTGCGCCCCCAACACTTCGCCGAGTGCTCGACTTAGACGCATAAACGTAGCATATTTGCTATGCAATTTATGGGCGAGAAAGGTGAGAAGGGGCGAGAATGCCTATTTGTAATGGTCAATCAAGGAGTCAGATAATACCCGTACAACGTTATAATTGTTTTATTTAAATATACTATTTTCATATTAATAATTTACCTCAATAAATAAAATAATAATAAATGTTTCATAACAGTTTTTACAAAAATTTGGTTTTTAAATATTTTTATGCAAATAAAACTAAGTTATCATTTTGCATTTATACTTCATTTTGAAGAATAGGTTTTTTCATTCATTCTTATTTATCAACTTCTAAACTAATCAAAATGGCAAAAGGAACGCAAATAGAGGGTATGACCTTGGAAAAGCCAATAGTCGTCCTTCCAAAACGTACAACTTTAAATTGAGAGTTATTGATACTGTATAAATTTACGATTAAAACAATCTTGGAGTAAGCGACTCATAATTTGAATTCTATAGACTCTATTCAAATCATGGCATATGTATAGAATAATAACAAGAAAGCAACAATGAAATGGTAACATTTTATCTAATATCGAGTAAAAGAATGGACTATGGTGCGAATACTAGATGCGACGGTGAAATGAAGGTGAAAAATTTGGCACTAGGTTAGTGGATAGCGGTTTTATTAGCAAAAATGGACGGGGCAAACCAATTTGTAAAACTATATATATAAAGAACCTTGTAAGGGGTGTGGGGTGCGGTGAGCGTGGGAAAGAAATTATATAAGGGCAAAAAAATAGAATAAAAAATTTCGATATACACTTTGGCCAGTGGTCATTTTTTCCATTCGTCAGCAGGTTAAAAGCGTTTAATTACATAAGGGTCAAATATTAAAAATGAAAAAAAATTGCAATCACACTTTTTCCAGTGGTCATTTTTTCCATTGGTCAGTGGCCAGCAGACGGCTAAATAGCCATATTATCAATGGTTTTAACAAAAACAATATATGAAGTTTTATTTTAAAAAAAATTGCCCTCGCCGAGATTCGAACCCACATCAGTAGAGGCATAGGCCTTTGTAGGGGGGGGGGGCACAGGGATCCATATCAGTAGAGAAATAGGCCCTTGTAGGGGGGGGGGCAGAGGGTAATTATCAATGTTAACCAAATATACCAATTCAAAAAACAAATAAAAAATTTTAATTTACACTTCGGCCAATGGTCATTTTTTCTAATGGTTAGTAGCCAGGAGACGGTCAAAAAGCCATTTTATCAATGGTATTAACAAGAACAATGTATTAATTAGTAATTTAAAGAAAAAATTTGCCCTCGCCGAGATTCAAGCCTTCATCACAGAGGCATAGGCCTTTGCGGGGGGGGGGGGGGGGGCACAGGGACCCATATTAGTAGAGGCATAGGCTCTTGTAGGGGGGGGGGGCACAGGGTAATTATCAATGTTAACCAAATAAGAAATAATTATTAATTTAAAAAAAAAATTGCCCTCGCCGTGATTCGAATTCACATCATTAGATACAAATTGGACAACGGACGAACAACGAAAAGCGAGCCCATAAATTGCATAGCAATTAATACTATAATGATGCTTGTAAGTACGCCTGTGAGAAATACTCGAGATTCGATTCGAATTCGGATTCGATTCGAAATTTCAGATCGAGTTTGAATTCGAATCCATATGTGTAAGTTTCAAATCGAAAATTTACGCTGCTAGGATTCGAAAATCCGAATCAAATCCTTGAAATTTCCAATTTTATCTATTTAAGTTTAATTTAAATAGACGAGATTCAAATATTTAGCTATTTTCATCTCACCGCATTTTAGTTATTTTTCCTGCTACAATTTGAAATAGTTTAATTTAAATTTTTTCAAACTTACATAAGTTATGGAGAACGAGGATCATAATTTAATTAAATTATAGACTGTGAAAAAAATGCAAGATAGCACAAAAATATTTTACGATTAAAGGCTATATGTTAAGAATTTAACCCACCAATTAATAACCACAACTTGACATGGTAGTCAGGTAGAACAGCACCTATTATAATGATAGAAAAGGCTATTTTAGTAAGGCAGGCATTGGATTTTGCCTTTAAATTCCTCTTAGGAGGAATTGCTATCCAACATTGTATGGGAACAAATTGAAAAGGTTAAATTAATACTTTTTCCCTTTTACAGTGCAACTAATTTAAATTTGGGGGGGGGGGTCATATCCCACAATTAACTTGGTATTACCGGTATATTATCAACCAGGCACAGAAGATAGTGCTGTCAAAATAGCCAAACAGAAAATTGAAGATATATGGCATTAAATAAGAAGATAGCCTTATTAGCGAGTGTCGTCGATTTAAGGCTCAAAATTTGAGTGTTTATCACCACTGGGGTGATTCACCAGTACATGGCATATCCTGTAGAGAAATTAAAGATGACTGGAAAACTGCTATATGAAGTCAGCCCGATTTTGTATCAACTAGCGAGGTATCAACACCGGATCGTTTATTAAGAGCAACATGAACGCGAAGTCATCATTGGAGACATTTTCACAAACCACGTGTGGCCTCCAATGTTGAGCCTTTACAATGGTGAAATAGAATCAACGTCGTTTTCCAGCCATCCACAAATTGGCAAAAAATCTTCTCTGTCTACCTGGATCATTTACCTTGTGCAAAAAAATATTTTTAACCGGAACCAATTTCGTTTAAAGAATTAGTGTTAGGAAGATAATTTGCCTTAAAAGTTGGCTAAAACGGTTCTTGATTGTCTTAAACATATCATAGTTTTTGTTCGCTTTTTATATTTATATTTTTAATGTGTGTATTTTTTAAAATATCTTTCAAATGTATATTCAAATAGCCTTTTGAATGTGTTTTTTAATATTAAAAAATTTAATAAATATTCGAATCGATTTCGAATCCTTAAATTTTTTTCAAATCGAATTCGAATCTTCATTTTAATATTCGTCGAATCTTGAATCAAATTTTTTTTTGAAAACAAATTCGAATCCGAATCGAATACCATAAATATACGATTCGATTCAAAATCCAAAGGCGTACTTGTAAGAATAGAAAAATTCATGAACCAATTGGATATTGAAGATTGGTTAATGGTCCTAGAAAATGCATTGGATCGCATTTACTCTAAATTGCCAATAAAATCTCAAACGAAACACATACTAGATAGACTGCTCATCAACGCACAAAATGTGTACCTTTTTCCACCATTTTAATGTTAACATGGTAAAATAGTGATTATATAGATATTAGTAATTTTTGTAAATCAAATAATCCTAAAAAGGTAAATAAAAAAAATCCTGAATTGAGTAGATATCAAAAACAGCATTCTAAAATAAATGTCATGTTTGTTTAATAAATATAGCGCCATCTATATTATGTATAATATTAATTTATTGACGTCCGTTCAAATTTATAAACTAGTGAGGAAGGTAAATTGACTAACATTTTAATTTATTTCTAATATTAATTCTAAATTTTTGATTTTTATTAGGGGAATGATTATAAAAAAGAATTTTAAGATTTTTCAAAAGTATTAAATTAAAAAATTTTGAATGTGTAAAATCTTGATTAATAAGGTAATTGTTTATTATATTCAAAATATGAACTGATTCGATGAGAAAATATTTTATTTAATATTATAAAATTTATGTTTTATTATATATTAAAATTTCTATTCATAAAGTTATTAAAGATAGAGTAAGTAGTTTTACTTAACCCTCGAGAGTATTCGTGGGGTATTTTGGTACCCCACGCAAATTCTAAATTTAAATATAAAACGCAATTTATGTCTAATGAATCTGGCCTTTCCAGTAGCTTAATGTTTTATCAAGAACTAGGTTAGGTGAAAATTTAATAGGTTTTGGCTTAATACTTTTTAAAATATAGAAGCTTTTTTGGCTCGTGGGGTTCTGTTATACCCCACCCTCGTACTCTCACGTAAGTTTTTTTCTATATGAAAAAATGTGTGTATTTTTTTATGTGAAGATATCTTTTACAATTTGTGTTTTTAATACATTTTGAACATTCTTTTAATAAAAAATCACGTTTATTTTGATTTGTTTTAAGGTTTATGATGTCAAGAGGTAAAATGAGGGGAAGCTCTAAAATAACCAAAATAAATATAGGGGTCTAGAAAATTGTTAATAAGTTTTGTAATGTTGATTAGATTTATATCAAAATTTATACCATCAATCGTAAGACCTTTACAAACGTATGTTTAAAATTTCAAAGGTTTTAAAAGAATACTTTAAAATTTATAAGAAGTTAAAAAGTGGGTAGAGTTATACCCCACGAATACTCTCGCGTTCGGGATTTTTAGGAATACTCTCGAGGGTCAAAATTATTTTTTATATTAATTAAATGATAATTATTATTTAAACATTATTATGAATAGATGACAAAAGAGAAACGCATTCAATGAAAGTCAATTTACCTTTCTCTATTAGCAGAAAGCCCATCACACACCAAGGCGAATGTAATACAAAGCCTCTGACACTATATTTTGTAGAAGTTCTAATGTTACATCTGACTCAAGGAAAATCCCAAAGGTATTTTCCAAGAACCATTGATTCCCGTTGCCATGAAAAACAAAGCCCCAGAGGCATATGGATTCAAATTTGAATTGGTCATATTATAGGCTAATTCAATATAACAATTAATAAATAAAGTCTATACCTAATTACCCATGATACTGATTACATCCCAATGAATATTTTTGAGTATAGCTATTTCACCCATAAATAGCTATATAGAGGCTTAGATTTGATTTGTCCTGCATTTCTTTTTTCTTGTCAAGAGAGCATTTCAAAAAACCTATAAATTAATATATAAAATAAATTTACATTATATATAATAATTATTTATATCTAATTGATCTTTTTCTGACAGAGCTATTTGTTTTCTTTTCTTTTTCTTAATAGGTGAATTAAAAATGTTCTTTAAAGGGGTGGCCTTAGAATTGTAAGTCTATTTACTTTCTATTTTTCCCTAGGGTAAATTGGTAAAATATTTAGTCTTGTAAATAATAATCTTAATAAAAGCAATAAATAAAGGTTTATAGGTTTACCTCGGCTGGAAAATCAAAAATTGTTGGAATAGCTCTTGTCCCAATTGTTGATAGTTTGTTGAAGTTGGATATTTCTGGGGTAAAATGTAAGAGCATACTCTAGAATATTTGTTAATCTAAACTCTTATGGAAAGAATGTTGTTTGTCCCGACATCTTTTGTTGGAACAAAATGACACAGCGCAAAATGTCATAGTTTAAATACACCAGTTGTCGTCTTCAAAATGGCGAAAAATTGACACTCAATTTACCATATGGAACATATGGCATGAGCTGTCTATCTAGTCTATGAGTAGAAGTAAAGAAAGTCGCCAAAAGAATAAGAACAAATATTTCATCACATTCCTCGGCCTCCCGATTTGAAAAGGTTGAAATATAAAATTTACCCTAAAAATTAGGAAACTTTAATTTAATGAATTAAAAGACCAATTGATGTTATTATTTGGGAACAAAAATTCTATTTTTTTATAGGCTAAATTTTTTTACGCCTAGGTGAGGAAATGAATCAGTTGAAGATTTTTCACAAACAAGGCATTAGTTATTAAGTGTGAGTATATGGAAGAAGATGAGATGTTAAGGGGTAAGGTTAAATAATAGTTAATTAGAAAATGAAATAAGGACAAGATTTCCTAACGATAAAGATGGTAAAAACGCTAAAATTTAAAACTGTATTTGAATTGGTGCTTAGCTTTGAGAGAGCCTCAAATGAAGTGGTAGAAAAAGATAAATGTATATTACATGAAGATATTAATAAAATTACAAAGGTCATGATAATAACAAAAATAACTATGCAAACCTTGTATGTTTTAATTGCAAAAAGTAAGGCGAATTGGCTAGATTTTGTGATTTTAGCAAAAACAATGATTATTATAAATTTAAGAATTATAATAATGAATCAAATAGCAATTATGCGAATAAAAGAAACAATATCAATTGCGTTAAAATGTATAAGACTGGTATTAAATGATAAAAACTATAATTTCGAGTTAGACACCTCAGCTCAGGCCACTGTTATAAATAAGCAGACTTGGATATAAATTGGTAAGCAGGAGTTAAGATTGTCCAAGCATATTGAGTTATGAAAATTCGGTGTCAAAACTTTAAGCAAGTGTTTATCAAAAGCTCAAATTAACAAAAAATGTTTGAACATTTTTTTGCTAGTAATTAATGAAGGGGATTTAATATTAGGATTACCATAAATTTTTGAATTACCTAAAAACATTGTAATTTGACAACTTATTTTAAATTTGATCAAGTGGTTCCCTAAATTTCAGAGAATCTAGGCGAAGTTATCAGTTTTTTTTGTAAATTTGTACTTAAAACCCCCTATAAGCCTATATGTTTACCACCACGAAGAGTATCTTTTCCGATGAAGGAAACAATCATATCTGAGATTAAAAGTTTGGAGAAGCGAGTAATAGAAAAGTCAAATTTAACATTGGAATTTAGTGGTTTACACCTGCGTTCAATCGATATAAGAAAAACAAATCCATTAAAATATGCGGGGATTTCTTGGCAACGTTGAATGAAAACCTATATGATATATGGGGGGTACCTTACCTACCTTTAAAGTCGTAATATCTAAACCTCTTGGAAGCAATAAATTCACATGTATCGACCTGCGAGATGCTTTTTTACAATTAAAATGTCTAAGCAAAGTGGAAATACCGTTTCTACAAACGTAGGATTATTTCGTTATCGTAGGCTACCATTTGAAATCAAAGTGGCTTTATTGTTCTTTCAAAGATATATAAATTATCTGTTATGTGGAACTCCAAACACAGCCGTGTTTATTAATCATTTTATAATAACGGGACTTAATGACGAGCAACACATTTCAAATATTAAAGAAGTATTCGTTTTGAGGAGGTAGGAATTGCCACAGCGCCGAACAAAATAAAATATCTCCAAGACTCTTTGTTTACTTAAGCCACAAAATCAGTTCTAAAGGTATTCAATCCATGTAAGAAAAAATTTTAGTCTTACATTATTGTAAAAGACTTATAAATAAATTTGAACTTAAGTGTTTTTTCAGGCTAAAACGTACTTAGGCAAATTTATATTTATGTTACGATCCCAATGTGTTCCATTACACAACCTTATATAATATTCTAAATGGAAATGGGGAAAAGAGGAAGAAGGTTGTTTTGATAAATTAAAAAACTTAATATCTAGCGTTGTTCCATATTCGTTAAGCAAGCTGATAGTTTTGTATACAGACGCTTGTGAAACAGGATTGGGGGCGGTGTTAATGCGCGTGGAGTCAGATATACAAGATACCTACTGGATATGCATTAAGGGGTGTAAGTCAAGCAGAAATGGGTATTCCACTATTGACAATGAAGCTTTGGATATTATTTATGCTGTTAATAAATTTCACCAATATATTAATGGAAGGACATTATATCTTTGTTCGACACAAACGTCACTATAATTGCAACCTTAAATTACAAAGATGGAATACTAAATTAATGATATATGATTATAAGGTTGAGTTTATTTCTGACAAGACAAATTAAATCGCTGATACATTATCAGCGATTGCCTACTCTTGCAGAAAGTAGTAACGACTACACATGTTTGAAGGTTTAAAGTTTTTGCAGAAAAACGTTGGTGGATAAACAAGATTGGGATGAAGATTGATTCGATTTGTTGTAATTGGAGCAAACCTATCAATGAGGCAACTCTTGGGGATCATTTTACCCGAAAAAAGATGAGCTATCGGCTGAAAGTGATTTAATATAGTGGCGAAATTGGTTAGTGGTTCCAGGTAAGTTAGCCTTATTATCAACACTCGATTGCATTTGTTTCTCGCACCCTCAATGCCGCTGAAAAGAATTATAGTCAAATTGGAAAAGAAGGTTTAGCCCTAATTTTTGCTTTTCACAAGTTTAAGGAATGTACACATGGCCACCAATTTACATTAGTAACAGATTAGAAGCCCTTAAAATCATTATTCCAAACAAAAATGTACCGCAGGCCGTATGGGCGAGACTCTATAGATGGGCCTTATTTAAGACACTCTCTCAATCTATCATAAAATATAAACCAGAAGCTTCGCCCCTGGTCAGGCTTGATGTTCGTTTTTTAGTTTTGGTACATTCGCCTATTTTGAGGTATTATTTTAACAAAGCACATTTGCTATGCAATTTATGGGCGAGATAGGTGGGAAGGGGTGAGAAGGCCTATGCGGGGAGGGGCAATGGTCAAGCAGGGAGTCAGATAATAATCGTACAACGTTGTAATTGTTTTTTACACACACTATTTACATATTAATAATTAACCTCAATAGCTAAAGTATTCATAAATGTTATATAGCAGTTTATTATTAAAATTTAGCTTTTTTAGTATTTATATGCAAAAAAAACAAAGTTATCATTTCCCATTTTATTTTTTATTTTGAGGCATAGGTTTTCTTTCACTCAATCTTTATTATAACCTGCTTTTTTATTGCTTTATATCAATTCCTAAACATAAATATTATTTATGGCAAAGAAAAAGGAAATAGAGGGTATGATCTTGGAAAAGCCAATAGTCATTTTTCCGAAACGTAAAACTTTAAATTGAAGCTGATTCCTTTAACCTATAATACAGTTTAAATAAATATTTTATTATTTTATAAATCATATGTAAACATTTTGGAGTGAGAGACCCATAATTTAAAGACTCTATTCAAATCATGCGCATATGTATATAATATAAACAACAAAGCAACAATGAAATGGTAACATTTTACCTAATATAGCGAGTTAAAGAATGGATTATGGTGCGAATATTAGCTGCGACGGTGAAATAAAGGTAAAAATTTTGCACTATATTTAGGTTTAGGTTAGTGGATAGCGGTTTTAGAAGCAAAATAAACGGGGCAAACCCATTTGTATAACTATATATATAAAGACCCTTGTAATGGGTGTGGGGTACTGTGAGACGTAGGAAAGAAATTATATAAGGGCAAAATATAGAAAAAAAAGTTTCGATTCACACTTTGGCTAGTGGTCATAAATTCTATTGGTCAGAAGCCAGCAGACGGCCAAATAGCCTATAAATAAGGGCAAAATTTAGAAAAAAAATCTGGATTCACACTTTGGTCAATGGTTATTTTTTTTCTATTGGTCAGCAGTCAGCGGGCGGTCAAAAATCGCATAAATACATAAAGGCCAAATATTTAAAAAAAAAATTTACAATAAACTTTGACCAGTGGTCATTTTTTCTATTGGTCAGTAGCCAGCAGACGGCCAAATTGTCTATAATTATAATATAGCAATATAAATTCGATTTACACTTTGGCCAGTGGTCATTTATTCTAATGGTTAGCAGTCAGTAGGCCAAAAAGCGTCTAAATACCTAAGGACCAAATATTAAAAAAAACGTAAACATTTTCCATTCATACTTTGGCCAGTAGTCCTGTTTTTCATTGGTCAGTAGCCAGCAGATGGCTAAAAAGCCTAAATATATTTTTAATGCAAAATTTAGGTTAATAACAAAAAGAAAAAAAGAAATTCACAAAGCAGATATACAATTAGGGTAGCATTTAACCAAATTAATAATTTGGCTGTAGTCAGATAAAGTAGAAGTAAGCAACGGTCATCATTAATTTGCAGGGAATTAAAAAGCGAGTTGCAATCATCCTTTACTAGATGAACTCGGCAAACGTTGTTTTGCCATTTACCCGGTTGTATTAAATTATGTTGGAATTTTAGGGCATATATGATGATAAAGCGGTTATTGAAGTAAAAATAAAGTTTAATATCTGTCTATATGTTCTACTTCTACTGTTCTATTTCCGTATACAGTGCAACGCGTACGAATACTCGAAAACTATTGGACCGATTTGGCTCAAACAAATCTTAAAACATGCTCCGAAGTGTCAGGAATAAACTGTGAAGTTTTGAGCCAAATCGGTCTGGTAGTTTTCCAAAATTGGTGGCGGCATTTATACACACACACACACACATAGTTTCATTTTTATATATAAGATAAAGCAACAACATAGACAAATAAGTAGAGATGCACCGATACCACTATTTTGTGCCGATACCGATACCAGCCGATACTTAAGATTTTTTTGCCGATACCGATACCATGCCGATACTTATAATATAAAAAAATTTTATACTAAAAAATATATGCAAATTAAACATTATAAATTAAGTCACATCCAAATTTTGGGAGATCAGAATTTTGACGATAAAACAATTGTAATATAATATTAATTTATAATAATAAATTTTGTTATTAATTTATTCAAACGTATTGTGATTAATAGATCAAAAAAGAAATTTAAATTTTATTATGGTACACTTTATATTTTATTAATACATAAATTTATTTTATAAAAAAGTAAATATAGGTGTAATATGCTTATATTAAAAACTAATATTGAAAATTTAGTTCTCTTATGTTCAACTTGACAATTGTTAGTGTTCTATTTTCTCCGAGATAATTTTTAAAATAAAACAATTTTTACTTAAAAGCGCAGTTAGATGGTCAATGAGTTTATTATACTCCACATAGAAATATTTATAGCCAATAATGAAACAATTTTCAAGAAATTAAAAAAGTCCTCTATTTTTTAATGGTAGGAGATACTATAAATATTATTTTTTGAGTTTCATATTGAAAAAGGTATCGGCTTGATAATTGCCGATATTAGCAAAGTATCGGCCGATACTTTTGGCAAGGTATCGGCGCCGATACCATGCCGATACTTGGTATCGGTGCATCTCTACAAATAAGCAAATGAAAATCACAAAACATCAAATATAAATATTACTAACCAAAGTTTTGGCCTTTGGTCGGGTCAGATAAAGTTGAGGTCAACAACGGTCATCATTAATTTGCCCGAAATTATTAAGTCAGTTTCGCAAACATCCGATATATAGCAACAATCTAGACAAGTCGCAAAAAGAATTTAGGTATAAAGCTAGTCAGTCGAGCACATAAACAATAATGGAATTTGGGCTCGGGCGAAGTTAAAAAAATTAAAGCTAAAGCGGTCATAAGCTAGTGTCATTTACAGAGGCATAAGTCCACAGTCATTAAATTCCTCATAAGTTTTCACGGCAATTATGCAAAAGTTACAAGTTGCACAATCGCGACACGACACTATCGACATGACAACGAAAAGCGAGCCCATAAATTGTAATAACCATTAATCGGTCGACAATATGTAATCCGGACCATGGTTTTCCAGGATTGGCCCATTTTTGAGTTTTTAATTCATTTGGACCGGTGAACCATTGCTGACAACTCGCAAAATTTTGAACATAATTTTGATTGACATGCCAAAATAATTGACCGATTCATTCCTAGATGTTCAGGTGGATAAGATTTAAAATATCTTTAATCTTTATGGATCATGAGTTTCTTTTGACGTTGCTAGAATGCTATAAGCTGACTAACCTTCTTCGGCCTGCCCGGAGGATATAATTATCTAATTGCCCCAAGATAGAATCTCGGCGAGTACATTTCGAATGTGTAAAGGGTTTTTCATAGATATTATGTACTTTTTCCCCTAATCTGGTGTTTCTTGGGATTTTATTATAAGTCTGGATAACATATCAGCCCGCACATTTTCTATACCATTCTTAATTGCTATGTAATTTATGGGCTCGCTTTTCGTTGCCGCGTCGTGAATGTCCTGAGTGAGTGTCGTAAAGTGAATATTATGTCAACTATTATAACCTCATATATGCTCAAGCTCTATTTTTTGATTTTGGATTACCTAATACCTTGGTGACAGATAATGACCCTCAATCATAAGCGGAGAGTTCAAAAAATATTGCAGCGCTAGTAATATTCATAACGCCTTTTTCAGCCCTTGTCATCAGGAGTCCAATGGAAAAGCTGAACGTTTTTTACGGACGTTTAAAGATATTTTGAACAAAACCCTAAATTTCAAAATCATAAATTAATTAATTTTTTATTTTTTATGGCAATACTAATCACCCAACAACCGATTTAACTCCTGCCGACCCTTTATTTAAATCAACCCATTGGCCTGTTAAATTTCTACAAGTTTTGGTCTTGATAAAGATGAGTTAGCACCCATTAATAGGATTTTCACAAATGAAGAGAAATAGGAATTTTAAGACCAGTGAAAGCTTATAAGTAATGGGAATAATTGTTAAAATCTTAAGCCCGGTATCTTACATGACAGAGATGAATAATAACGCAATATGGAAAAGACATGGTACTCATATGAGAAAATGTTTTGGCAATACAGACAACTCGGGCGAATTGATGTCGTTTAAAATAACATTACTTCGACTATGAGGATCTATTAGCCGACGAATCGAAGACACAAAGTTATAACCCGGAAAGTTTGCTATACCAAACTCAACACGACCCCTCATTTTTAATACAAAACCATTAAAAATTAAAAAAAAATTATGTTTTGCCCCCCCCCCCCTAATTGAACTTAAAGCATTTTTGCCCCTCCCCCTAATCCAAAACCTGGCTACGCCCATGAACACATGTTTTATTGATTGCCATAAATTTTTCGTTTAAATTTACCAAATTTAAATCATTTACAATTTATTTGCTAAGTGTAATCTAAGAAACGTGATAAATATTTTGTTCTATGAAATGATGGTATCATTTTTATATCAGGGTACATGTAATGAAATATGGCGGCGTAAAAGTTAATGCAATAAACGAATCTATTAATAAATATCAATTCATTTTCGTAATCAATTTTGAATTTTTGGTCTTCAGGAATAAATAGGAAAAGTGAAGTATACATATCCTTGCCTAGAGTTAGAGCATCCATTTGAGGCATTTCATCAATAAAAGGCGAAGATACATTGATATAGACGCAAGTAGCTACAACGTTGTTCGGAACTTCCTAAGAATCCCATCTTTGATCTCTGGGTCTTAGATGTGGATATTTTGAATAGCAATTCTGCAAAAAAGATTTAATATTTATTAAAATTAAATAGAAAAATGTATCAAAGAATTTTTACTTTTGTTCCGTGCCAACGCCTCCAACAATATGTGCATGTTTTAAAAAGGTTGCTTTTTTTCTTTTTCTCGGAAGCTTTAGTTACATAGGGCTTAGGAATATCATCAAAGTTTAGGTTGTCCCATGGTAGGCAATCGAGAAAGGGCTGATAATAAAAGTAAAATTATAATATAGAATATCTAAGATTTTTTAAATTCAAGCATGTATATGTTTCCACATCCAGATCTAGGTTCAGCCGTCTTCCTAACATTATCATCAAGCTTACACAAATAGGTGGTTCAAGATTCACGTTCACAAGTTAATTCAGAATCTATGTGATTTTTTAAGCTGCTTGGTTAACAATGAAGTTAAATTAATCAGGATCAATTAAAATATTGTTGCCTTTTACAATTTATCCCAATGCAAACTTAATTTTAAGAAGTTGATAGTTCACACATAATGAGTTTTTAGCACAGATCTCCTTAGTTTTGATTAGTTTAGTGACCTTAGGTACTCGAATATATTTCTTTAAAATCAGTGTTAATATTATAAAGATTAAATTTTTAAGAAGGCAGATGTAAACCTGTAGACAGCATTAGAATTAGAGGGGGGCAATTATGATTTAGGCTGGGGCAAATGATAGTTTCTTGAAATTTTAGCCATAGTTCTAATAAATGTAACCATTTTTTAGATTTAAAGGGGGGCAACCGCCCTTCCCTCTGCCCCCCCCCCTCTGGCTACGCCCCTGGATAGTAATATAATTGAGTTAGTTTAGAGCAAAATTAGATTATATTTGAAGCAAGCTAAACGTTTTAATGCGTCATTATTGTAATAATAAACTGTGTATAATGCATGCAAGATCAACAATCGTTTCAACATCGCTCATTACCAAAACTTTTAAAAGCTTCTTATGTTGCTGTTGTACGGACGAGAAGAAGAGCACTTCGGGTGGTGAATACCAGAGCGGGAGACGGCTACAGGGGACTTTGAGTACGTGAATGATATGATGTCCACCCCGTCAGCGCCTGTAGCAGTACCGGGAGGAACTTGGCGACCAAGAGCAGCATGTAAAGAAGTTGATAAATATGCTTGCTTACACTCAATGTTTGATTACACCGACCTATCGCGTTACCAAGACGCCTTGGACGGGGCTTTTTGTGCCACCTTTCGTCACACGATGTTCCTACGATCGAGATTAAGGAGTCTACTCTAAAACCTGTGCTCATCTCCCCATCCACATCTAAATTGACATCATTATCACACTCACCAACCCTAGCCAATGAAAAAAGATCCTCTGGAGGAGATTTTAACAAAATATTTGTCTAGACAACATAACAATAGGTCCCCAATTTATAAAACGCAGTAAAGAAGTATAAACCTTTATATATCACTTTATCTGGATCATTTATACGTACAATTGCCTATTTGTTTAATATATTTTTAATCTTCAGGCACGACATTATCCGGACTCTTTATCTGCGATTTTGCATAAAGGGTTTAGAAAAAGTGGTATATAAAGGTTAAAATATATTAATCAAATTCGCCAAATGTGTATATAAAATGGTATATTAGGTGTATACATTAAATGTCATTTTGTTAAAAACAAAATTCGAATTTTTACTTCTTTACTGCGTCTTATGAATTGGTGACCTATTGTTATGTTGCCTAGACAAATATTCAGCATTGTGTAACGAAAGGTTGCACACAGCCTCGTCCAAGGCGACATGGTAACGCGATAGGTCGGTGTAATCAAACATTGGCGCGTAAGCAAGCTAATTTGCCAAATTCTTGACATCCTGTTATTGGTCACCAATTTTCTCCTCGGGACGGCTACAAACTTCGCCGGAATGGACATCAAATCATCCACGTACTCAAAGCCCCCTGTAGCCGTCCCCCACTCATGGTATTTACTGACCGAAGAGCTCTCCATCTCGTCCGCACAACAACATAAGAAACTTTTAAAAGTTTTCTAAATGAGAGCATTTTAATTATGATCCTGATTGTCGATCTTTCACTTATTATACACAATCGACTTTTACCATTGTGACGTTTTAATGCGCTTACCCAGATCCACCTTGTTTAAAATCTGATTTCTAATATTTTGACATTGTTTAAAGCCTTATATTAGAATAGACTGAGGTACATTGCTTAACTATTTAAAACCTTACGTAGAAAATTGTTTGTGTTAATACTAAATAATTTCTTTAAAGTATAAAGTATTATTTTTATTTTAGCTCGTGGGTGGAACTCATGAAAAATGTTGATAAACATTGGGATGAAGCCGATGAAATGCGATTTACCAGAACTCAGGTATTGACTAATATTACTTTCTAGGTCTTTTTATCTGAGTAGTGCATATCCGCATTTACTTATGCTGTGAATTGCTTTTTTAAAATTTTCAGTTTTGTTAATTTTAACTAAAATCAGTCAAGTTGGGATCTTTTAAGATAAAAAATGGGATTAAGGATAAACAGATAAATGTTATAGTTGTGATTCGCTTAATTATAGAATGCTAAAAGCCAAAAAGGTCACCGGCTAAACATTAACAATGTCTAAGTTAAAATTTACAAATTCGCTCTTTAAGATAAAAATGGTCCCAAGTCATTGTTTGAAAAAGCTGATTTATATAAACGCACTCTTGGTAAGGTCTAATATATTGCATTTAGAAAGTGTAAGTTATATAATAATAGCTGAGCATTGTCTTATGTGTAACACAAAATTTATATCAGAGTCTTCTTGAAATTTAATAAAACTAAATCAAAGAAATTAATGTCACTGACTTTAATAAACCTATGGTATACGTACCACAATAGTTTTTAACCTTAAAGCGATGATTTTCCGCGTGATATTTAGGTACCATCAAGTTTAGCTTCAATAGTTTTTATAACCATTATTATGCCATAATTTTCCACGGCTTATCCCATGGACACTATAGGTGGCATGTTCAAGCGTGGGTAAACTATCAAGGTTATTTATGATAGCTTAAGACAGACTAACCAAAAATATTGTTAACTCCATCGACTTAAAGATTAATAGCTATCAAAAAATGTAATTTAAAATATATTTGTGAAAAAAGTATAAAGGATGAAATTAATAAATACTTCGTGTATTGTCATTTTATAGGCCATCATTGTCACATCGCTTGATTCCTATGTATATCATCCACATCCCTACACACGCAAAAGAACCTTTGGTCAGCTAGTTATTAATAAAATTTAGAATTGTTCTTTAACCTGCTAGGCCCAGATGCTAATATAAACAACTTATCCAACTAAGTGTTTTGGAAGTTTGTCTTTAAAATTTTCGAACTATATATATTTTCCAGTCAAATTTTTTTAACATACACTATCTTAACGCCACCATTTCCCCCCCCCACCCCCCTCCCTCATTAATGAATATCTGGGAAAACAAATCATCGTTTGATCATTTAATCAAGTTTTTGTTTTTGACACAAATGTTTCAGGTCCGTTGTATTATAAGAATTATAGTCAACACTAATGCACACAATTGATGAAACTTTAAATTATGTGGTAGTGGACAATAGCTAATATCCTTCTTTTTGCTCTTAGAAAAAAATGGTCTTTAATATCAGAATTTAAACATTGATATATTGTTTTAAAGCATTATGTGTGAACTACCGAGTTCTTAAAATTTAAGTTTGCATTGATCTAAATAGTAAAAAATATAAGCAACTTCTCGCTATAACCAGTTTGTAATCTCTATTGTTTTTATATCTATATCTCCGTATTTACTCACTTTACTTCATTTTTAATTTTCGAGACTTCATCTTCTCCTTTTTTATTTTTATAAGCAACAGTATTTTAATTTTTAATTTATCCTGATTTATTTTTCATTGGTTAACTAAGCAGCTCAAAAAAATCACATAAATTTTAACCTGTAAACGTGAATCTTGAACCAGCTATTTGACTAAGCTTGATGATAATGTTAGGAAGACGGCTGAACCTATACCTGGATGTTGTAAAAGTAGATTGTGTGTAATAAGTGGATCGACAATCATCATATTTAAAATGCGCTCATTTCGAAAACTTTTAAAAAGTTTCTTATGTTGTTGTTGTGCGGACGAGATGAAGAGCTCTTCGGGTAGTAAAACCCAAGAGCGGGGGACGGCCACAAGGAATTTGAGTAGGTGGATGAAATGATGTCCATTCCGTCGAAGTCTGTAGCCGTCCCGAGGAGAAACTTGGCGACTAAGAGCAGCATGTGAAGAATTTGGCAAATATGCTTGCTTGTTTGATTACATCGACCAATAGCGTTACTTAGACGCCTTGGACGAGGCTGGTTTTTTGTGCGACCTTTCGACAGACGGTGTTGTTAATATCGAGATTAAGGAGTCTACTTTAAAACCTGTGCTCATCTTCCACTCCACTTCTAAATTGATATCATTATCACACTCACCAACCCTACCCGAGGATAAAAAGATCCTTAAAAGGAGATTTAAACAAAATAT
Organism: Gordius sp. MW1; assembly: GCA_964036665.1. Classification (NCBI taxonomy): domain Eukaryota; kingdom Metazoa; phylum Nematomorpha; class Gordioida; order Gordea; family Gordiidae; genus Gordius; species Gordius sp. MW1. Next base: position 34,418,378 of record OZ038526.1, on the reverse strand, counting down.
TCGTCTAGGCAACATAACAATAGGTCACCAATTCATAAGACGCAGTAAAGAAGTAAAAATTCGAATTTTGTTTTTAACAAAATGACATTTAATGTTGTATACACCTAATATACCCTTTTATATACACATTTGGCGAATTTGATTAATATATTTTAACCTTTATATACCACTTTTTTTAAATCCTTTATGCAAAATCGCATATAAAGGGTCTGAATAATGTCGTACATGAGGGATAAAAATATATTAAACAAATCGGCAATTGTATAGATCAATTATCCAGATAAAGTTATATATAAAGTTTTTTACCTCTTTACTGCGTCTTATAAATTGGTGACCTATTGTTATGTTGCCTAGACAAATATTTTGCTAAAATCGCCTCCAGAGGATCTTTTTATCCTTGGGTAATGTTGGTGAGTATGATAAGATGCCAATTTAGATGTGGAGTGGAAGATAGCACAGGTTTTAGAGAAGACTCCTTAAACTCGATTTTAGGGACATCGTGTGACGAAAGGTGGCACAAAAAGCCTCGTCCAAGGCGTCTTGGTAACGCCATAGGTCGGTGTATCAAACAATGAGTGTAAGCAAGCATATTTGCTAACTTTTTCACATGCTGCTCTGGGTCGCCAAGTTCCTCACTGGGTACTGCTATAGGCGCTGACGGGGTGGGCATCATATCATCCACGTACTCAAAGTCTCCTGTAGCCGTCCCCCGTTCTGGTATTCACCACCCGAAGAGCTCTTCTTCTCGTCCGTACAACAGCAACATAAAAGGCTTTTTAAAAGTTTTGGAAATGAGCGATGTTGAGACGATTGTTGATCTTGCATGCATTATACACAGTTGATTATTACAATAATGACGTTTTAAAACGTTTAGCTTGCTTCAAATATAATGTAATTTTGCTGTAAACTAATTTAATTATATTTATATCTGCCTTCTTAAAAAGTTAATCTTTATAATCTTTTAACACTGTTCTTAAAGAAATATACCAGAGTAAACTTAAAATCATTGCATAACTAATCAAAACTTGTGAGATTTTTGTGTTAAAACTATATAATTTCATTAAAGTGTAAAGTAATTAGTTCAGCTTGTAGGTGGAACTCATAAAAAAATATAAATAAACATCGGTACTAAGCCGATAAAATCTCACCAGACCTCTGGTACTGTCTATTTTCTATGGGTCGGACTTGAATATTCGCATTTTCTCAGGGTATGACTTGCCCTTTTATCTTTTCAGCTTTATTAATTTTAGTTAAAATCACTCAAGCTGGCTCTTTTAAAATAGAAAATGGGATTAAGCATAAACCGATAAATGTTATCTTTGTGATTCATTTAAAATCTTATACTAAAAGCTAGATTGGTCACCGGCTAAAAACATTCACAATGTCCAAAGTGAAGTTTACGAATTTGCTCTTAAAGATAAAAATGATCCCAGGTAGAAAACTGCAAAGTCACTGTTATTCAACCCGAACCTGACTCGAAAAGCCACTCGGGCGACCTGAAAGCGTTAAATTTTTTTCAACCGAATATTTTCCGAACGCGTTCTATATTTTGGTATCCAATTCAAGAGTAAAAAAAATTGCGGTGTGCAAGGGTGTGGCCAGGGGGTGGCAGGAACGGGAGCCTGCCCTCTTCTGAATCCAAAAAATCTTAGAAATTTTATCAAATCACAGCTAAAATTTAAAAAAAGTTTATTTTGCCCTCCCTTAATCATTTTGCCCCCCTCTAATTTCGATCCTGGCTAGGCCCATGGCGGTGTGTAAAATTTAATCGACAAATTAAAGTGCGATTTGTAAAACTAATTGATACCACAGATTTTGATTACTAAATTTATTTGAATGATTTATTATTAGTTTTGCAAATGAACCATTTAATAAATTTAAACTTACTTTTATTTTTAAGAGATTCTCTTAAAGTATTCTGTACGAGGGAAAAAATCTATTAAATTTACTTTTATTTGTTTTATGAATATATATTTATGTAGTTTAAATTAATGATGAATTACCACTTCACACTATTTAAATAAAAATATTATTTTGTTATTTTACCTTTCCCGAGTCAAATTTAAATTTGCGTTTTAATTAAAACAATCAGATTTAAAATAACAAAAGGAATTTAATTAACTAAATACATTTAGACATTAATTAATAAATATTATACATAATAGCATTAATTTAACGATATGTCCCGTGTATTTTGCAATAAAAGATTCATAGTCTTTGACCCGACACATTAAAATCCAACCCGATCTTACCCGAAACTAAATAAAAATTTTCAACCCCACGGAAGCATTTTAAAATTTTCAACCCCAACCCTCCCCGACTCGAGGACATTTCAAAATTTTCAACCCGAGCCCAGACTCGACTCGAGTTTCGGCTCTTCCTTGCAGATCTTTAGTCCCAAGTCATTGTTAGAAAGTTGATTCATATAAACGCATCCTGTGGTAAGGTTGATGATATTGCATTTAGAAATTGTAAGTTATATTTTGATAGCTGAGCATTGTATTTGTCTTTTTACATGATTTATATTGAATAAATATTGTCGCATTTGTAATTCAGGATCGTAAATTTACTGTTTTGTAATTAGTCTCGAAGTTGAAAATGACCTCTCGCTAGTTGCAGGGCTTGCTATGTAGTTAAATATTTACAAGAGTACATTTACGACCAATATTTTTTTGTATATCCAAACTTTTATCTTTTTTTGAGAGCTTGTGATTGATGAATAGATCCAATTCCTCTCTCATAACTATTTAACTTGAAAATATATAACCCTGTTTATATCTTAATATTTTATATAATCTTTGTTCTTAAAATTATAAATTATTAAAAGTTCATCTTAAATACAAAATGATTTTCTTGATTCTTTAAATAAAATATCCAACAAACTTTTAAATCTAATTTTCATTTTTCATTAATTGGATACGGCAAGTAAAGTCATTCGATACTATTTCAATTTAACCCATACCATACCTATCTATAGAGAATTTTAAATTTTTCACCCGCCTAGGGTCCCGTCACCCGTGGTGGCCTCTGAAGTTAAACTAGATATATGAGAGCGTTATTTATTTAAATTTTTCTGCCCAAAACCGGCACGGTACAATTTTATAACTAAATTGCCCGTCCGCGTTGGGCCGAATCCGCCTAAATATCCATCCAGCTACGCCAGAATCATTAAAACTGCCCAAAATGTTATACAGTTATAAGGCTGGTATAGTTCTATTATTAAAGCATTGGACTGTTAAATATGTTTGCTTATATCTACTGTCTTATATTAAACTAATTTATCTTTCCTTGTGCTATAGATTTTACCATATATGTTACATATATTTATTCTCAAATAACAAAATAATGTATATTCATATCCTCATTTGTATTATACGAGTTTTAATTTATTAGATGCTTGATTATATGTATTGCTTAATAACAAAATGTTTATTTATTTGCTATATATATCTTAGTACAGTCTATGGTTACACTGACCTTTCTTATTTGAATAAACTTACTTGGAATTATATCTTTACATAGGAAAGATATTAACCTTCTAGGTAATTTGAATAAAGCAACTTGATCGTCCGAAGAACTTAACCTTTCACAACCCTCACTATTCATATATCTTAACCTTATTATTTGACCACTAATAATAATTTAAATAACCCCGATAGGTGTATATAAACAAGACGTTATAAATAAATATATTCATTATTCATTTTTGAATCATTATTATTTTGGGTTATAATAAAGCTAAAGTAGAGAACATATTTCTCCACAAGTCCAAACCGTTTACTTGTAAAGCCTTGGGCCTGAATTTCAAAAAAAATCGCGATTAACCGATATTTCGCTATTAAACGATGGAAAAAGAGAAAATATTAAATATATAAAGACATATAGTACAAAACAGCCCAAAACAATTTTTAAAATTAGAACAATCTCATTTTACAATTTATTATATAAGTTAATAATACATTTAAATTATGATTTTTGTATAATTAAATATTTTTATATATTATAGTTAAACTTCCAAATATGTTGTGCCTAAGACATAAATCTGTTTGATTCAATTGCAATTGACCCAAAAGCAAAAAAAACAAATAAATGTCTACGAAAATGCATTTGTCGATTGAAATGTGTGCATCTAACCCTAACCTAAAACCCTAACCCTAACGTTTTCGTCTCTGTAAACCCCTCTCAAGGAGCATTTTCGTTAAATATTCATAGACATTCCTAGATATTTTGTCGGTTAAACTTTGGTCGAATGCATCGATACGAATCGGTTTCACTTATCCATTTTTTATCATATGTTTATTTAAAGTGATAAATCGAATACCCGTCAAAGTAGGAGGAACCAGGCTATGTATTCTCGATTTTGAGTGATAAATAACAAAACGTAAAACTCATTTCTTAAACGTTCCATTCCCGAGCGCAATCATCGCGTTCAAATTTGTGTGTTATTGTTTAAAAATAATCCTTTCAAGTCAAAATTATTTTTAAGGGACTGGGTTAAGGTTTGGGGTTAGGGTTTTAGGTCAGCGTTTTAGGTTAGGGTTAGGATTAGATGCAATGGAACGTTTAAGAAATGCGTTTTACGTTTTGTTATTTATCACCCAAAATCGAGAATACATAGCCTAGGCCAAGTAGGAGAATGATGAAAAAGTAGCAGAATAATATTTTTTTAGATAATCAAGATATTAAAATTAAATCTTAAATGGGGGAGGAATTTCTGATGTATTCCTAACCCTAACTAGAACCCTAACGATGAATCCTGACGATATCTGACCAATTTGGCTGCTATTTTTCTGCTACTTTGACCGGGTGCTGATAAATCTAATCACATTTGAAGACCTGTAATCTATAATTCTTTTTATTTCTATATCCTTAAATTTAGTATTGATTTAAAAAAATAGATCTTGATGCTAAGAAAATCTCTATGAATAACAATTTATGAATGCAAAAATAAAGGAGTGAAGGATGATTAAATTAATTGTTTATATGTTGTGCTCAATTACAATTCATACTATATTGTAAATAATCTATTTTATATTTAATTTATGTATTGATAATAAAGATTTGTTTTACTTTATCTAGAGGATACAATTGATGTTTTATAAATAAGCATCTATTGAAATTTTTTTATTAACTTTCTCTTAAACACAAATCTATTACATATAAAATATATTAATAAATATTCATCTATTGTAGTTTGAACAAAATTAGGTTGAAACATATTTAGCTTCTATATAATCTTCATATTCTCTCATTTTATCTTGATTTACAACTACATTATGAGCATATTTTAACCATGTAAATATGCCTTTTGTGCTTCTTCTTTTGTTGGAATATTTTCAATCATTTCAATTTCTTCCTCCTCAATATCATTTTCTGGCTGTTCTCTGGAAAATAGTTCAGATATTTCTGTACAAATATCATCATCATTTATGTCACCATAGCAGCTTATTTCATCATCTTGAATTGATAGAAGATTTGGTTCTTCTTCTTCAATTATAATTGATTTAAAAAACTTACTTTGACAAAACAATTTATAATTGTTGTGGTAGTGACTAAATTCCATGATTTTTAACCAATTATTTATACGGCATCTAATAAATTTAAAAAAATTTTAAATTCTATAGTGTTATCCAAATGATAAACCATTTTTTGCATTAATAATCTTCTATAATAATTTTTAAAGGATCTGATTATACCCATATTAAGGGGTTGTATTAATGAAGTTGTAATTGGTGGAAAGAAATGCAATTTTATATGATTGAAATTACAATCCAGACAAAATGCATTGTCCACAAAAAGGAGAATATCTTTATTAAGACATTTATCCAATTTTTTTAATATTTCCATAAAAATAGTGGCTGTCATCCAAGCATTTTTATTGTGCTAATATGTAATTGGTATATTGACATTTTTAAAGCATCTTAGGCTCTTAAATTTTCTTATCGCATATATGTATTTTTTAGAACCATCTGCATTAGCAATAAATAAGAGTATAATTCTATTTTTTGGTGCTTTTTTACCAAGTAGTTCTTGTCCTTTTAAATTCATAGTTCCATTAGGTAATGCCTGATAAAATAGTCCTTTTTCGTCAGTATAAATATTTTCTTTTTTATATTGGCTTAATAAACTAGGCAGAACTTGATCGATCCAATGGGTGGCACCCTGAGAGTCAGCCCCACCTCTTTCATTTGATATTTTCTGAAAAGTAATATTTTCTCTATGTCTAAAGCGTTGGAGCCAACTTGCATCAAAAGTTGTTTAATATAGCAAATATAAAACTTTATACAATTGTAATTTATTAAATGCGTCTATATTTATCGCTTTATATCAAACTTATGTTTTATCCTCTTCTATATAGGTTTTAGTATGAGACGTTTATCCTATAGCACTTAATATCAAAAGCCAGCAAGGGCCCCGAAACCTTACCCGACCCGATATCGAGTTGGGTTCAGGAGTTTAAAATGTTTACGTATCGGGTCGGGTTCGGGTTATAAAAATTTAAATGGTGCCGGGTCGGGTTCGGGTTAATTTTAACATGCTTTCGGATCAAGTCGGGTTGGATTTAAAGTGTCAGGCCAAAGGTTATGAATTTTACATTGCAAAATACACGGGACTATCTTTTAAATTAATGCAACATGTATAATATTTTTTAAATAATATCGAAACGTATAATTGAAGACTATTCATTCAGTTAATTAAATTCCTTAAAGTTGACTCGTAAAAGATAAATATATTGAAAATAATATTTTTAAATTGCATTTCAATAGTGTAAAGTGGTGTTCATTATTAATACAAACTACATAAATATATATTCATAAAAACAAATAAAAGCAATATGGATTGAAGGTGTGAATATAGTTTACTTTTTGTTTAACTTATTCAAGTGTTGTAATTAGAACATTTAATATTCATTTCCCATAAGTGAATTTTAAGTGAACTCTGCAACAAGCCCAAATTTGCAAGAGGTTTATTAAATAACCATTTATATGGTAGCAGTAAGAGTTTGTTACAACAAATCTCTGGATTAAATTTTAACCTTACCTCTACTGGATATTAAATGCTATATTATCAAGAATTAAATGGTTCCGTATGATTACGAGTCTTAATAACAGGATTCAGATTAAACTTTACTAACATATTTTTAATTAGATTATAAGTTTAGGTAAGTTCACTTGATATGGCAAAGAAAGAAGTGGAATAGAGATATTTATTATGTTTGGCTTATTGTATTTAATATGAAATTATTTAATTTTTTAGAATATAAAGGATCTTGGCATAGAAAATAATGAATTTTAGCAATATTTAATTAGGTAAAAGTTGGCCGTATAAGTTTAATATTAGACTTATTTAAAATAAAAAACTTATGTTTTAACAATAATAATGGCATTTGTTAGTAAATTTTCAAATTCAAAATGTTTTGTAAGCCGAGATCTTAGGTGTGGTTGCGTAAAATCACGTTTTTCCTAAATGAAGCGAAATCCATTCGTAACTGTATCTAGGAGGAAAAATAGAAAGAGGCATTTCAATGCACCATCGCATATACGGCGTAAAATTATGAGTTCGCCTTTATCCAAGGAACTTAGAACAAAACATGGGGTTCGCAGTATTCCTATCAAAAAGGATGATGAGGTTCAGGTATGGTATATATTTTATTTAAAACATTAAACGTAGGTTGTTAGAGGCCACTTTAAAAGTCAGACTGTTGGGAAAGTTGTTCAGTGTTATAGAAAAAAGTATGTTATTCATATAGAAAGAATTCAGAGGGAGAAAGCAAATGGTGCTACAGTTTTTGTTGGCATACATCCTTCTAAAGTAAATTAGACTTGCTCTTATTATACCTTTAGGTTGTTATTGTTAAATTGAAAATGGACAGAGATAGGAAAAGAATATTGGAAAGGAAGGGCCAATATAGTAAAATGGATAAGAACAAAGGAAAACACACTGAAGCTTCGGTTTCTAATGACACTGCTATGGAATCATGAATATATTATTAGCCATAAATTTGTTTGTTTATTATTTGATAAAGTTTATGTCTCTATTTTTTTGTTTACAATTAATATTCAAAACATTATGGTCTATGTTTCTTAATTTAGTATTAAAGGTTATTAATAATTATCTATAACTTAACATTTTATATACTCATTTGTTAAATTTTAAAATGTTATCTCTTTCATTTTAATGTGATAAGTAATTTTATTGATTATCTATTTCTCATTTAAATACTACCTTTTTTAGATTGACCTTTGTTAGTATTTATTTATTAGTTAATATTTCTAAAATGAAATGTATTGTAAAAACTCTTTTGAAACAACTAAATAGCACTTTGCATTTATAAAAAAATAATTTTATTAACTTTATTTAACCTAATTAAAATTTTGGACATCAAGTATTTAGGATTGCTGTTTTAACACTTCATAGGTTGGGTCAAAAATGCTAACACGGATGGTATTTGGGGTTATAATTACCCCAAACTTTAAATAGCTATAACTTAGATGTTTTATAATATAAACTTGTCAAAATTTGCAAGAATAATATTTCAGCTTTTCTACATTCATTATTAATTTGGCTAATTGATCAAGTGGTTTAAATTTTTTACCTATAATTAGAGCAACCCCCAAAATTTTTCCCCTACTCACTATTTTGGCTCATACCAAAAAAAAATATTTATTTTATGGTTTAATCAATAAGATTATATAAAAGAAGGTTGAAAATATAAATTTGGTAAAAAATAGAGATGTTTAAACTTGGGCAATTTTTGGCTTTTAATTTTTTAAGGCAAAAAAGTTACTATTGGTCTCAACTCATACTTTTATAAAATTTTTCATACAGATTCATAATAAAAGATCAAAATTAATGAAAAATGTTATATAAGAAATTTTATGAGGCTATAAAAATAGTTACATATACATTTTCTACGTATATTTATAGTCATAAATTTTACTCTATTCTTTATTTTTTCATCTGTAAAGTAATTTAAAACAATCAAGAGGAGTTTTGGTTGCCCATCCATATGGCTTTACTTTAGGTATGAAATACACAATTCTATTTTGTTCTAACATTTTTATTAGGACAATTTTTGTGGCACTTAGTATTCCTTTAAAATATATCATATAATAAAAACTTCTAAGTTAATTCTTATAAAAGTAACTAATTTTGTTAGGCATATCAATTAACTCTTCTTCATCTTAATTTCCTGTTAACTCACTCACAGATTCATGACTACCCTAGTATATGTAATCATAGAATCATCAAGAACATGATAAAATGTTATAACTGTTATGTTCATATACCATCTTCAGACAAAGAATTATAACAAAAACTGCACTTTTTAATATTAGACTTATTAAAAAATCAAAAAATGCAGGAAAAATCAGACAAATAAGCACTTTGAAATACCACGAGGAAAATTTAATATGTTAAAATCAGAGTTTAAAATATATTTTTAATAAAAAGAAATTTATACAAAAAATTTCTTAACAAAAGGGTTTACAATAATGGATTTTAATAATATATTTCAAAAAAAATGTTAAAAAAATTGAATCCTACTCAATTGCTAACTGCTCAAACGCTTCAAATAGCGCATTTTGGTACATATTAAAATTACAAATTACATGAAATATAAGTCATATAAACACATAGTATAAACATCATTTTTTCAATAATTAAAAAATTGGTTTTTTAAAAAACCTTATTTAAAAGTTATAATATAAGTAAGTATAGGTATAAGAGTATAATATTATAGCATAATAAGAAACGGTTTTGTCACTCACCTAGGCTTTGATTGTATTATTTGTGATCATAAAAAGTTTGTTTTGAGAATGATTAAATATATAGTTGAATAATGAATCATATTTCATACATTTTTTATTCTAAAAAAAGTGAAATGAGAGTAAAATTGTAATGCAAATTTTACAATAAAATAATGAGTCATCAATCATGGTTTTTTTATATTATAAAAAGTTAATTTAGATTTACTTATCTAGCGTAAAATGTATTAAGAAGTTCAATTTTAATTTGGGAAATAAAATTTACTTAATCTATTTATATGTACAATAAGTTTATATTCTTTTTGGATAGAATTAAACTTTAACAATTAACAAATGGTAATAGTCTAGATTTGTTTTGTGATCTAATTTTGATATACAAATGACATCTTTTTACTTATGGAAAGCAATATAAAGTTTATCATGTCTGTAAACAAATACTATCAATTGCTTCTGACAAATAGATATGTGATGAAGGCGATATTGAATTCCTACCTGTAGTTCTTACTCAATTAAATCTAGAATATATGTATGATCATGTAGCTTGCAAATAAGATCATGCCACCTTTACCTAATACATTCAAATGTTCTATTATTATACATCTTAATTTTATAATTATACCTTGAGGTGATATCAAGATATATTACCTCCATATACCATAAAATAAATAGGTCCTCATGGTTAAATATTATTAACTCTGTTAGTTCGCATTCATTACTTTAGCACATCCATTATTGTTCATAAAATGTTTAATAAAAATTATAAGTCCAAATTTTGCAAAAACCTATAAACATGATTACTGGCAAGCTACCCCCCCCCTTACTTAGATGAACCTGCCGGCGCCACTACTGTATATAAGCTAAATTTTTATGTTTAACAGTATTATTTGTCAAAAAATTTTGAAAACCCACTCCATCCCCATGAGGCAATCGTCTCTTGTCTAACATGTAATGTATTAAGAATCTCAATATAAATTTAGGGGATCATAATTCATTTAATCTATTTATATCTAGCATAGGCTTTTATTGGATGGAATTAAACTTTAATAATTTATATTACAAATAATAATTTCCAGCCAAATTTTCTAAATTTATAGTTCCTACCTTATTTAATATGTTGTTATTATATCAACCATAAAATTAAAGTTATTTTTGTTTGTTACATTTAAAAAAAGTTCTAATAACTTGTTACTTAACAGCTCTACTTATAACTTACAAACTGTAATAATTTATAACATTAGATAAAAATTATAAGCAATAACATATATTGGACACAATCACATAAGTTAAAAACTTTATTGCAAAATAGAACAATCCTTTTTAATATTACAAAACCTAAAAAATAGAGTTTACAAATAGCACAACTTAAATTATGAATATTAATGAAGGCACAAACTATGGGATGTAAAAATGGTAGAAGGCAAGGCATGAGCAAATTGAGGATGACTAGAGACACAATCTATACAAATTATAATATATTTTTTTTTAACTTACAACTATGAGATGTAAAAATGGTGGAAGGCAAGGCATGAGCAAATTGAGGATGACTAGAGGCACAATCTATACAAATTTAATATATTTTTCTTAAACTTACAACTATGAGATGTAAAAATGGTGGAAGGCAAGGCATGAGCAAATTGAGGATGACTAGAGACACAATCTATACAAATTATAATATATTTTTTTTAACTTACAACTATGAGATGTAAAAATGGTGAAAGGCAAGGCATGAGCAAATTGAGGATCACTAGAGGCACAATCTATACAAATTATAATATATTTTTCTTAAAATTAAAACTATGAGATGTAAAAATGGTGGAAGTAGATATTGCACTGCACCTATTTTGTTCCATTGCTGTAGATATTGCACTGCACCTATTTTGTTCCATTGCTATCCTAAATACATCTAGAATACGTTAATGATGAATTTGAATTCAACTAACTTACTTATGTCTAATGTTTGAAGAGGCCTACTAGCAGTATTGTAAATATTCAATATTTATTGAGTTTCATCAATGCATCTATAGTTTGGATAAGCTATATATAAAATAAGTGCAAATAATTATAAATTACTTTTATGTGGGATATTATCATGCTCATGTAAGGTAAAATTTTCATTTAAGTAGAAACCTCTTCCAGAACAATTGCTACATCGACATTTATAATAAACATGCGTATCTTTTTCATTGACTAGAATGTATTCAAAATTTTCATAAACTAAAATATGTTTTTTTCTTTGGGATAATATAAATTTAACATTAGACATTTACACTTCAAAAATTAAAAACAAACGGTAATATCAGCTGCGTTCTGATGTGAATAGGTGAGTTCTGGTAAGAATAGGTGAGTATAACTGATGAGTAATTAGCAATTGAGCATGTAGGAAAAAATTTTTTCTTCCATTTTATGGAAGGTATCTAAAACGGCCAATGTTACACGATCCAAATTCTTGGACTGTATAAGCGATCTGACATTCCATTTTCTTATTCGATCCAAAAAAAGTAATTATGTATTTTGAACCTAAAATGACTTAACCCTAACCCTACAAAACCTGCCCTTGTGAGTACGAAATCACAATATGAAAACGTGAGTAAGAAATTTTGTTTATTTCTTACGATTTGTGTTTTTCCGAATGCGAAAAACACTAATCGGCGCTTCGTTATTTTTTGGATCGAATAAGAAAATGGAATGTCAGATCGCTTATACAGTCCAAGAATTTGGATCGTGTAACATTGGTCATCTAAAACACTCTCTATCTTAAAACTATAGGATAAAAACTAGCCAAATTTTGCAGATATTCTGGGGTAAATTTTGTTAGCGAAAAAAATGAAATTGTAATATTCACTAATATAATTTGTACAGCATTTATAAACGGCTTAGGGTCATTATTACGCCACCCGACCTACAAAGTGTTAAAGATATATACTTATGCCTTTGGTCTATAAATGCACTTAATGACAAGTTCTTCATAGATTTATTAGGGTAAAAATCTTCTAAAATTAATGTCAGGTGTTTTTAAACATAAATACTATGGTTAAAAAGCAAGCCAAAGTTAATATAGCACATTTATTTGATTGAGATTATGTCACAATGATTAAATAAGACTAACTGCTTCTCAAGAAAGAATGGTTGACTAAAAAATGCTAAAACACAAATTTAGACATTTTAATTAATCGACATCAAGGGAATGAATTGTCAATATTTGGGGAGGTCGTTTTTGAGATTTCATTTTGTTCATCTCTTTTGATGTTCTCCATCCCAGAGCCTGACTCTGCATCGGCGGCATTAGGAACCCAAAGGCCAGAATCTATGCACATTTTCATGAGTCTTTCAGCTTCTGCCCTATCAATGGATAACAAGTAGGTCTTCAACAATTCCGTATCCTTCTTTTCAAAACATTCTTGCATTTCCTTTAAAAAAGGTAATGAATAACTTTTTGATTCATATATTTGATTTAATATATAATATGCTTGAAGTAGATATTTGGGTAGATCAAATGTTATTTATTTTGTATTTATAGTTTTTAAAAAATTGATGAATAAAACTAAAATAAAGTTTATTTCAAAATAAAAATTATAAAGAAAAATTTGCAAAGTTCAGTGCGTATTATAAATTGATCATAAAGTATTAAAACATGTTAGTTATTTTTACATTTAAACCACAATATTTTTGCTAAAAAGGCATTATTAAAATTTAGAATCAGTTGTTAACAGTATAGACAAAAGCATTGGATATTTTTAAGAGATTTATTCTCAGGCGCATTAAAGAGGGCTAAAAAATAAGTATAATTTCAAAAAAGAAGGACAATCATGTTTTAAAGGGGGGGGGGGGGCAAAATGATAATTTTTGAAAGTTTAGCCATATTTTTAATAAATTTTAAAGAATTTTTGGGAGAGGAGGCAGCCATACCTCCCTACCTCCCTCTGGCTACGCCCATGAACAACTTTTTAATTAATAGTATTTGCAAAATTTTGGAATGCCTTACTTGTGGCAATTGTTCCATAACTTCGACGGGGTCCAAACCACCTGGACCAAGTCTTTTTAGTCGTTCCTCCTGAATTAACATAATTTAACATAAAATTATTATGGAAATGTTAACTAAAAAACCCTCAATTCAAGAACCCTTTAAAAAGCTAATTTTATTTGTGTTAATAAAAACGCACATTTGTTTAAAAGTAAGGCAAATAGTTTGGCTAACATCTTTCACCTACAATTCCATATTAAATGTTAAATACTTTGTTAACCCTTCGTAGGTTGGGTCAAAAATGCTAACACGGATGGTATTTGGGGTCGTAATTACCCCAAACTTTAAATAGCTATAACATAGATGTTTTAAAATATAAACTTGTCAAAATTTGCAAGAATAATATTTCAACTCTTATTCGTTCATTAATATATTAATTTGGCTGTTTGATCAAGTGGTTTAAATGTTATACCTATAATTAGAGCAACCCCCAAAATTTTTCCCTTACTGACATTTTGGCTCATACCAAAAAAATATATATTATTTTATGGTTAATCAATAAGATTATATAAAAGAAGGTTGAAACTATAAATGTGGAAAATTTGTTTAAAAATAACCTAAAAACAAAGAAAATATAAATGTTCAAACTCAGTAAATTTTTGGCCTTTTATTTTTAAAGGCAAAAAAAGTTACTATTGGTCTCAACTTATATTGTTATAAATTTAAATATTATTTTATAAATTTTTTATACAGATACATAATAAAATATAAAAATTAAGAATAAGGGCAATATTTAAATGAAAAATTTTACATAAGAAATTTTATGAGGTTTTAAAAATAGTTACATATACATTTTATACGTATAGATAGTCACAAATTTGCTAAATTTCACTATACTCTTAACTATTACATCTACAATGAGTATTTTAAAACAATCAAGAGGAGGTTTGACTGCCCGATCATATAACTTTACTCCAATAAATGCAATACAAAATTATGTTCCTTGTTCTAACATTTTTATTAGGACAATTTTTGTGCCACTTAGTATTGTCTTTCCCTTTGAAATATATCATATAATAAAAGCTTTTAAGTTATTTCCTATAAAAGTAACTATTTTTGTTAGGCACATCACTTAACTGTTCTCCATCTTAATCTCCTGTTAACTCATTCTTAGATTCATGACTACTCATGTAGATATAATCATCAGACAGACTTATCAAAAATTACTTGATAAAAAGTAATAACTGTTATTATATACCATCTTCAGAATAAGAATTATCAAAAATGCTGCACTTTTTAAGATTAGACATATCAAAAAAATAAGCACATTGAAATACCACGAGAAAAAATTGTCATGTTAAAATCATTTAAAATTTAAATATTTTGAATAAAAAGAAATGTATACAAAAAATCTCTTCACAAATGGGTTTACATAATAGGTTTCAATAATATATCTCAAAAAAATGTTGAAATTTATTTATTTTTTCAATTTATGGAAGGTGGGGTCGTATAAGACCCCGGGCATCTAAAACACTCTCTATCTTAAAAACTATTCGATAAAAACTAGCCAAATTTTGAAGAGATATTCTAAGGTAAATTTTGTTAAGCTACTGAAAAAATGAAATTGTAATATTCACTAATTTATTTTGTACAGCATTTTTAAAAGACTTGGGGTCATAATGACCCCACCCGACCTAAAGTGTTAAATCATCATCTGTGTTAATTTTTAAGTAAATAAAAGTGAATGTTTAAACCATTTGTACCAAACAATCACTTAACATATAGAAAAGGTCAGTTTATAGAAAGACACGTGAAATAATATATTTGGTGTTTAGAAGAACTCTAATTAAAATCTTCAAAAAAATATATAAGGTTTTACCTTTTCAATTTCTTTGATAGCCTTTTCCACTCTTATTCTAGCCCTTTCCCTAACTCTGTTTTTGAAACCATCCAATTCATCATTGAAGGCATCAATATATTCTTTATCTGCCAACTTCATCCTGCATTAAGTGTACAATCATAAAAACTTATACAAAATCAAATTACAAATTAAGTAATTTATTATAATATAGTTTACATGATAAAATATAAATTTCATTATACAAAAGGCTACATTAAAAACATCAATGGTTATAGTTGAAGCCTTTTAGTATGTCAAAAAAACCTAGAATTCCAAAATGCAACTATGGTGATTTAGAGCTATTCTAGGCATGGATTGAATGTTTCACTTAGTTTAAGTTTTATCATATGGGTAAAGATCAGAATTATGTGAATTATGAAATTAATTGGTATTTTTGATATAGGTTAAACAAGAAGACAATTCATGTAAATAATTAATAGTCTTTGTCAAGTTAATTGCCATATAATAATAATTAGATATGAAGAATTCAAATAATTTCATACATTTTAACATAATGAAATGTATAAAATTGGTTTTTCATTTCTCATAAACTTTTAGGGAAGAAATTAGTAATTCACTTGACTTTATAATATTAGTTTGAAGATTTACTTTGTGAAAAAGGATGAGACCACTGATCGTGGATCTACGTTTAATTGTTTTGCCAGTTCCAATAGGTATTGCATAATGATGGTTTGATGAGCTACATGTTCCATCAAGTCATGTTTCTAAAAAATATAATGAATTATCACTTCTGAATTAAATTCCCTAAATAGGCTGCAAACTAGGCCCACAAAAAATACCTAAAATATTCCAGTTGTCACATAGCAACGTTTAGAGTATCAGATTAATTTGGAAACCAACATAGGAGTGCCAGACATTATGACTTTATAATGGTGTAATATAATAGATTGTGTCAAAGAAATATCATCAAACAAATGGAAACTACTTTGCCTAAAATAATGGCTTACGGGAGGAAATATTGTATAAAGAAATTTTTAAACAATTGGTACAAAATAAATTTAATAATAATTAAACCTTTTAATTATGGTTTAATACTTAAGACTAATGTATTAAGCTCGCAAACTCATATAAAATTAAATTACCTCTTGCACTTCCAAATCAATACACCATATAACAAAAAAGTTGGCTGTTTCTTCACAAACCAATTCAGGGTGCTCAAGCAAATAAGCTTTGGAATCGTCCAATTTACGCAACATACCAAGTGTTTTGAGCTCTTTGTTATATTTCTTATCAAACTCAGTCTAAATGAAAAATAACTAAATGTAAATATGTTTTTTTAAACTTGTCGTTGAGCCCGTTCCTCATCTGAAATTTGTTCTGGTTCTTGCCTAGGTTTTGATTTGTTAATTACTGTCTTGGCATATCCTTCATGACTTATAGTGTCAACATTCCAGGGAGCCAATTTTTCCTTTTTTGACATCTCATTTCTTTTTTCCTGTATAGATTTGTCTTCATTTTGCAAAGTTTTTAATTGTTCCATAAGTTTTTGTTTTTCTTGTACTTTTTCAGGCTCACTTACATCCTTAACATTTGTTAATAGTATATGAAATAACAACCATTAAACACTAAAATAATGACTAAATTAGCCCTTTTTTTGTAGAATACTAAAAATGTATTCAAATTAATCATTTAAAAACTAGTAAAAAATTAAAGCTGCTCAAAAAATTACTAAATATAAATATAGAGATAAATATAAATAAATTGTAATAAAATATAACATAGAGTCTTATATTGCAAATGGCCATATACATTTGGGGTATAACAATAAGTAGTTATTTGTATAAAAATACCTTAAGCTCCTCAATTTTTTTCTGACATAAGTTTCTCTTGTTTTTATTTCTAAAATAGAGATTACATAAAATATTTATATACAAATCCATTACATCCAATTTATACTAATAATTTAAATTTTAGAATAAAATTACTCTGTACAGGCTTTTTCGAGGTTCTTTTTTTCTTGCTCCGCTTCTTCCATTCTTTGTATTCTTGCTTGATGTCGCCATCGAAACAAACTTGGAGTATCTATGTTGGGATGAGTATCATCTTCATCATCAGATATCTAAATAATAAAGAAAAAATATACAATAATTCCAATATCAAGCACATTTAAAATATATCGCATAGGAATTAATACAAATTTGGAATACTTCTATATTTTTCCATTTACTATAATCAATTCCAGACATTATTTGAAATAATGAATGAAAATGTAATAAGAATGGTCATATGATGACAAATTAAAATGTAGATTCTATGATTTTAGAACGATCTATATTTAAAACCAATTTTAAAAAGGTAGGTTCACAAGAAAGAACATCGGGCAATCGGAGTAATATTTCGCATAAATAATTTAAACAACAAGTTTTTATAGATTTCCTCCGTTGTTCAGATCTTGTAATAATTGAGGTAAAGGTGAAAAAAATGGCCTTTTAAACGCTTTTTGAGGCTATATTCCCAAGCCATTTTAAATATTTTTGTAATAATAGAATTAATCCAATATTCATTATTGTTGTTGTGCCCCACTGATTACCTTTATACATAAATTTTCTTTTGCAACTTGTCTAGGTTGTTGCCATATATCGGATAATTGCGAAACTGGATAAATAATTCCCTGCAAATTAATAATAACCGTTGCTTACTTCTACATTATCTGAACCCACTTAAAGGCCAAAATTCTCGTTAATTGCTTGTGTATTTGCTACTTTGTGCATTTCTTTTGCCAATTTGTCTAGGTTGATGTTTTATAACGGATGATTGCGGAATTGGTAAATAACTCCCTGCAAATTAATGATTACCGTTCCTTACTTCTACATTATCTGACCCCGGCCAAAGGCCAAAATTAGCAATGGTTAATTGCTATTTATATTTGCTGCTTTGTGAATTTCTTTTGCCAATTTGTCTAGGTTGTTGTTTTATAACGGATTATTAAGGAATTGGCTAAATATTTCCCTGCAAGTTTATGATGACTGTTGCTTACTTCTAATTTATCTGACCCCGGCCAAAGATCAAAATTTATTTTTCCCCTCCTACACCATCTCCCTCCCCCAGAGGGGGGTGATTTCTCTATCTCTTTCACCGAGAGGGGGAGGAGGGGGTTGATTTGCCCACCCCCACCCCTTTACCGTCTCTTTCACCCAGAGGAAGGAGAGTGATTTACCCCCCCCCCCCAAATTTTTTACCCTCTCCCTCACCCAGAGGGGGAGGGGGTGATTTGCTCCCCCCCCCCTTTATTTACCCTCTCCCTCCTCCAAGATGGGAAGGGGGGACAAAGAATTGCCATTAGATAACGCTCAATTTAAAGTTGTATGTTTTGAAGTATGACTATTGGCTTTTACAAGATCATCCCCCTCTATTTACTTTATCCTTTCGCTATAAATAATATTCTAATTTGTTTATTACAATTTAATATAAGGCAATAATAAAGCAGGTTGTAATAAAGAATGAGTGAAAAACTATGCTTCAAAATAAAAAATAAAATGCAGTATTATAATTTAATTATTTTTGTGTTAAAAAATTATTCTGTAATAATAAGCTTCAATAAAACAAAGAATACTTTATTAATATGAAAATAGTATATGTAAAAAAACAATTATAACGCTGTACGATTATTATCTGAATCCCTGCTTAACCATTTCCCCCTACCCTTTCATAGGCATTCTCAACCCTTCCCCCCTATCTCACCCATAAATTGCATAGCAAATGTGCTATGTTTACAGGGAGATTTGTAAAAACAATACCTCAAAAATAGGCGGATATACCAAAACAAAAGAACGACCTCCAAGTTGGAACCTCGGCGGGGTATTATGAGCTACGCCCCCTAAATCCCGCCCCCTCCTCCCACCACGGGCGAAGCCCTTGTTTAATCTACTGCAAATTAAATTTGATATTAAACAAATATATATTGAATGTCATTATTAACAAAAATTACCACTTTTATAGTCCTATAAAATGTATATTTGTAGACACGCATTAAGAGTTATAAGATAGCTTAATAATTAACCCAATCACAAGCAAATATAAAGAAAATAACGCTAGATTTTTCTAGTGTATTTATAATGATTGGCAATTTGAAGCATTCTTGTATATATTTAATTTGCTAACCATATTATTTCATTTATATTAAGCTAATATATATAGACAAGTAGTGAGAGTTTTATAAAACTTAGCATACTAAATTATATGCATCTGTTTATATTATAATATCTTATTTTTTTTAAATATATCTGATTAAATAATATTTTTTATATTAACAGTTTTATATAAATTAGCCATAAAAAAATTCAATATTGAGTTTTTTCTCTGGTTTGTAAATATGGCTTTCTTTTTGAATAACTTTATTTTTGAATAGGATTCAATAACCTTTGGCCAAAAAAACAATGGCCAAGATTCTAAAACCAATTAAAACATTTGACAAATTTGCAAAACATATAACGTAACATATAAAATTAAAATTAGTTCTTCTGTCGCTTAGTCAATATTTTTATTTATGTAAAATCATCAATTCTATATTGAACCTTGTTTTGCATGACGTTTAAATTCCTCGCGCTCGCGCCTAATTTAAAAAAACAGTAATGATGGGATTTCATTACTGGAAAGTGCATCTCCAGTGTAATTTATTTACCATTATATATTTGTATAACTTAAGTAGTTAACACTTACCAAGAATGATGGAAAAGTAGGGGAACCATAATGTAGGAAAGATGGTGATCAAGACTTGCTGTTTTCATTTCTCTTAAAATGTTTCCCAATATTTACAATTCTTAATTTTTTAATTTATTTGTCTCACCATCACAAAATATGTAATTTTTTTTAAAAAATAATAAATTCTATTAAATAAAAAAAATACCTTTATTTTTCTCAGTTTACTCATATTTTTAATAAAATATTTTATATTGAAGTTATAATGTCCAATATTATTTTTATTAAAATCATCTTAAGAAGAGGGAAGTGAGTATGAATTATATATGGTAGTAACTAATATATGTTATCAACTTTGTAATTTTATTTTTCTAAGCTTGTTTGGTTTAATAAATTTATCTATATCTAATATATAAAATTCTCGTGTCAGGGTGTTTGTGATTAAACTCCTCCGAAACGGCTGGACCGATTCTTATGATAGTTTCTGTGCATATTTGGCTGAGAATATGTCATAAACTACTTTTTAAACCCCTTAGTGATAAGACGGTCCAGTGTTTTTGTCTTATACGTTTTGACACTTATAAAAATGTCCATTATACGCAACTTCAGACGTCATACATGGATATACTGTAAAATGCGAAAATGTATATAATATTTCATATATAAAAAGGCTGAAGTATTCTACTTATAAAAATACCATATAGCATGGGCGTAGCCAGCTTCGGTATTTAAGAGAGGAAAAAATGATTTAGGGAGGTGTAAAAAAAATTTTTTGATAATAATTTAAGCATTAATAAGCATCAAAGAGTTTTTGGTTTTATAGGGGGCAGCCGCCCCTCCTTGCTCCCCCTGGCTTCGCTCTTGTCATATCATAAATATCATTTCCTTTTAACTTTATTATCAAAATTGCTGCAAGCATCAGTTTCTTCTAATTAAAATTAAACATTTGGAGATATATGAAAATATATCACAAATACCATTTTCTTTTAAGCATTGCAAGCAAGGCACACCGATGCCTTCCCCTGTTTATTTAAACCAGACAATTGATTCGTTTATATACAGTCAATCCAACTAACTTCTTGACGTCATACATGCAAATACGACATTGTAAATTATCTTTCATAGATATTATGACTGAGGTACTATCTATCAAAAGTTTTCTATTTATTAACGTATCAGAAATAAACGTTGTGGGATAATCACAAAGATTCAATGACTGATGATATATTGCATCGACATCGTTCAAGGTGCAATAATCTAACGATATCATTCAGCGACGCAATGTACAATGAAGCATTGATAGCTATCGAAGATTTATGCATTATTGCCAATTTAAAAATTAGTCATTTCGGTACGAGTTCACAAAATCAAAGTGCATTTTATTTACTCTAGACGGATATGAATCCTGAACTGTAGTACAATATTGTAGAAATGGCAGCGATTTCTTCGCAATGTTCCATTATTGACTGATGAACAAAAAACCGTTTACGACCTGTTGGCAGTTTTGGGCAGGACAAAGGGGTTTTTTTTCTTGGATGCACCAGGTGGAACTGGCAAAACATTTCTCATTTTGCTACTTCTTGCCGAGATACGATTAAAAATGACATCGCATTGGCCGTTGCGTCATCTGGTATTGCAACAAGCTGCCAGTGAATATTCAAAATAACCCAGACGCAGTGTATAGTGTAATGTTATCATCTGGGATGAATATACAATGGCACACAAACATTCGCTTGAGGCATTGAACAGGACAGTAAATAATATTAAAAACAACGACAAACTATTTGAAGGCACTCTGTTACTCCTCTCCTCACTGTGGCGTAATGTTGAAAAAGTACAACTGAAAGTAAACGTGCGCATTCATATGCTCATAGATTCATCGCTGAAACATTCTCAAAACAACTGTTAGATATTGGTGATGGAAAAGCTTTACATTAAAATACTGGATGCATAATATTACCGTCGGATTTCTGCACAATCGTCGCCTCGCAAAATACTCTCATCGACCACATATGTTCAGATCTATATACACAATACAAAGATCTTGATTGGCTGGCAGAAAGAGCGATATTGGCAGCAAAAATTGTGGACGTCAATGGTATAAATTCCAAGATACAACATTTGCCACGTTGGTGTCATACAAATCTGTCGATACAGTTTGCGATGCCAACGAAGCTGTAAATTATCCAATTGAGTTTTTGAATTGATTGGATTTGCCAGGCATCCCACCGCAACATTTACAATTGAAGGTTGGATTTTCCGGTAATTTTTCTTCACAATTTAACCCACCGCGGTTGTGCAATGGCACACGATTGGTTTTTAATAAATTAATGAAAAACGTTATCAAAGTCAGAATTTTGAATGACAAGTTCCGGGTTGAAAATGTATTGCTGCCACGAATTCCCATGATTCCCACAGATCATTAAAACGCATACAATGTCCATTTGGATGGCATTCGCAATGAGAAAAAGGGGCAAGGCCAAACAATGTCTATTTGTGGCTTAGATTTGGGTACGCCATGCTTTTCCCACAGACAGTGGCATGTTCTCGCGTGGGTAAAACATCCAGTTTGTTTGTGTTGGCAATATGGCCTAACCTAAAATATTGTATACTCCATCGCTAGAGAGTGATGTTGAATTATCTTTTAATTGCCATAATTTTATGTATATATCGCAACGACAATCAACAAGGCGCAAGTCTAAACGATGTTATTTGTGGATTTGGGCGCCACATGATTCCAACGGATTCCTATACGTGGCATGCATGGGTCTAGCCAGGGGGTGCCAAAGAAGGGCGGCTGCCCCTCTCTATCCTTTAAAATTTATATAATTATGGCTAAATATTTAAAAAAATTATCATTTTGCCCGTCCCTAAATCATTATTGGCTCCCTATGATTCCAATCCTGGCTAGGTCCATGGTAGTATGTTAATTATATTTGTGAATTTGATAGATAATAAAGGATGAAATTAACAAATGATTAGTGTACAGTGGCGTAAAGTTTTTTGATTAATAAATAGATTAAATGGGTTAAAATATTATAGTTTAGTTATATCAAAGACTTTAAGACACTAGATACACCCTATTTTTTGATTTAATTCTTGACAAAATGCGTTGTAAAATTTCCAAATATGATTGTGAAAATTGCTATGAAAAAAAAACTTGTTTAAACATTTATTTCCCGTGAAGACACCAGACCGCTCTATAGTATCTTCACAAGTGGATTATTTGCAAGGGGATAACATCGATATAATACTCATCATATAAAGATAATAGTTTTTATTAATTAAGCTTCGAATCGAATACACATTTCTAGAACATAACAAAACAATTACAACGAACAATTACAATAATACATTACATTATCCCCCCCCCCCCCTTAAAGATGACTCCC
Source organism: Gordius sp. MW1 (assembly GCA_964036665.1). Taxonomy (NCBI): domain Eukaryota; kingdom Metazoa; phylum Nematomorpha; class Gordioida; order Gordea; family Gordiidae; genus Gordius; species Gordius sp. MW1. The sequence goes on along the minus strand of OZ038526.1, from coordinate 34,394,699 downwards.
ATCATAGCGATCAGGTGATTTCGATACCCTTTTGTCACTTAAAATGTTTCTTTCAGAGACCGCACTTTGATCTAGTGTTTTTCTTTCCCTTAGTTGATCCCCGTGTTTTCTTCTTGTACTTCCGTATATGTTAACATCATATGTTGTCGCGCTTGTTTGTGCCTCTATAAATCCTTCCCTCCAGCCAGGACTTGTGTCGTTGTGTACCCATACTGGTTTCTCGGGTTCGAAACATCTTTCCTGTGTCCACTGTTTTTGTAATACTTTTGCTTCCATAAGGATTCTTCAACCTTCTCGCGAGTCGTTTTCTTTAGCTGGACTAGCGTCGTACGAATCCTTCGATAAAACATTGCCTCAGCCGGGCTAATGCCTGTAGTAATGTTCTGGCTCGTTCGCATGCTCATAAGTACTTGTAGCAAATTTAATGAGGCGTTTACCCCCGACTTTTTGTTAGCAAAAAATTTACTTTTTATCATTCAATGTACGCCTCCGCAAGACCATTTGTTTTGGGGTGGTAGGGAGCCCCCTTAAAATGTACGATACCATTGTTTTTACACAATATTTTAAATTCCATGGATTTAACTGGGGTCCTTTGTCACTAACTATATATCTGGGCCCAAAACGCGCAAATATTGCTCTTAAATTTTGGATAATATTTGTCGAATTTATCTCTCTAAGAAATTACCTCGGGCCATTTCGAAAAAGCGTCGATACATACCAACCAGTATTTCTTATCAATAGGACCCGCCAAATCTTTGTGGACCCGTTCCCATGGCTTGTTTGGAACGTTCCAAGCGTATAATGACACTTCTTTATTATTAGGTCTTTAAACTTGGCAAGATTTAGAAGCATTAACGTATTTTTCAATATCCGCGTCAATGTTGTTCCAATAGACATAATACCCCCCAACGACTTCATGGCTAGTATTCCCGGATGATCATCGTGTAAAATTTTAAAAAATATTTGACCTTAATTTCTCCGGCACTATTAGTCGATCTTTATAATATAAAAGGTTGTTTTAGAAAAAAATGTAATTTTTTAATTGGACGTTTTTTCGTACGTTTTCATTATTTGTAGAGCCTTACCATCTATTATTAAATAGCCCAATTATCTCTTTTAATACGGTGTCTTTTATTGTCTCTTTAACATGGTTCTTTCTATTTAAGGTTAAATCATCTAGTAACTGTATTTTAATTTGCCGTTTATCATTTTGATATAACTGCTCTTAAACCTTAATCTGACGCGTCTATCGAGATTATAATAGGCAAATCTTTTTGATAGGGTACTATTGTTTTCTTTGTTTGAAATTATATTTTTACATTTTTAAATGTGAAATTTTCATTTCGCCCCATAACCATTTTGTGTTCTGAGAAGTGAGTTTATATAATGACGCACAATTTATTTGAAGGTTAGGAAAAAAAGTTTCCAGATAGTTAACTAAACCAAGAAAAAACGAATCTTTTTTTCTGGTATTTAAAAACATAATTTCTAAAACCTTATCCTCACTTGGTGTTATACCTTCACTATTTATGTTGTTTAACCGACATTTTGAAAAATATTTAATACTTTTAACAAATTTTCTAAGTGATCCTTTTTGTTTTTACCGCTTATTATTACATCGTCCATAAAGACACTCACCCAGGGTATGTTGTCAACTAATTGTCTCATAAACCTCTGAAAGATGATTGGTGCAGTTGTAAGCCCAAACGGTAATCGCTTATACCGAAATATCCTACATGCGTTGCTATGTTACGTCCGATTTTTTTCAGCAAGTTTAATTTGTAGGAACGCGTCTTTTAAATCTAATGAGAAGATTTTACCTCCGGCTATACTTTCAGCAACAACGCTGAACGTAGGTAATATATCCTTATCTTTAGCCAAATATTGATTTATGGTCATGGGCGCATCCGGGGGGGGGGCCTTGAATGACGAAAAAATAAATTTTGCAGTGCAAAAATCCTTAAAAATCCTTAAAAATTATGTTTTGCTTCTCCCTAATTAAACTTTTAAACGTTTTGCCCCCCCCCTTTAATATAAAACCTGGCTACGCCCATACTTGCGGTTAATCGAAAATGCCACAAATTCTGACTTGCCCTGTTTTATTCTTTAAGGGGCATTCGTGATGACGCGCGAATTGCGATTTAATTCGCACGAAAATAATAAATGTATTAATTTAATAGGAGGCGTTCATAGTGAAACCGCAGACGATTATTTTCGCCCGCGGCAAAAAGCGAACGAAAATAAGATACAAATCATTTTGTACTTTTCGCGCCATAGTTAAAAAATTGAATTTGGTACGTTATGTATTTTTTATATAATTTTATATTTTTATAGAATAATTACGATCTTGAAAAATACCATTGATATATGATAAATTTCACAATGAATATAAAGATATTAAGAAAAAACTAATGAAAACATATCAATTCATTTTAGTACCTTGCTCATCCTAAAATTATTGAAGGATTTCATTGGACAGCTCACTAATTTAGGAAAAGTAGTGTAATATTTACTTTCTTTTACCCTATTTATATCAATCTTATTGACATTTTTTTTCATAGCAAAATATAAATATAAGTATTATAATGTTAGGTGTGAAACCATGTTAAAAGCGAATCAAATCGCACGCATTATGAACAACGATCGCCTACGAATGGCTTAAACATTTTTGCGAAACAAAATTCGCTTTGCTTTTTTTCGCTTCGCGCGCAGTTGGGGTAGCCCATTTAATTGGCGTTAAAGATGGATTAATTTTTTCAATGACACCGTTGAAGTTAATCCACGACTGCTTGTCGTAGTCGAAACGGTACCCTTCTCGCTGCAAACATTTTGGGAATCGCATTATCATTTACTTCAAATGTCACTTTAAAATCCTTGGCTTTTCCTAATTTGTCAGAAAAAATGTGAGGAATTTTTTGATAACATCATGTACATTTGAAGGTTTCGAAATGATAGAATTTAAGCAAACCGATTTTGGTAACGTTAAATTAATTTCTGAAATAAATGGCATGCCAAAAATCGCTGAACCTTTACCTTTGATGACGTAAACATCTAAGTATTTTGTCATACCATCAACTTCCACCTTCACATTCCTTTTACCAAGTGTTGTAATAATCGTTTTACCATAGCAATCTTTGAAGCCTGGTATTTTACCGATTCACGTCCACATTATTTCATTTATTACGCTACATGCAGCCCCGGGATCGAAGATCATTTCGTAGGGCACATCGTTAATGCGTACGTTGATGTGGGCTTTGGTGTAATGCTCGTAGTCGGGGTTGATGGCTGATATCGTTTTGGTTACCGTTCTACTATTTTTTGCTATATGGTTCGATTTTCCACACAGATAACATTTTATGAGTGGCTTTTTCCTAAATGTGCTAAGTTTAGGAAAATTCATATTTTTATTAGAGATATTAAAAGATTTCTCTTAAATCTTGTTTACTTCCGTCTCATCCGATGTTTCGTGCTCCACCGAATCTAACGACATAGCTAAATTAACTGTTTCTTCGAAGCTTATGTTACCCCTTGGATATTTTGCTCTTAACTCAATGTTAAGTCTTGGTAAATTACACCCTTGGACAATAATGTCTTTTAAGACCTCGTTAACATTACTCTGGAATTGACAATTCTTTAAAAGGAATTTTAAACGAATACTAAAGTCAAAAATACTTTCATTTCCTCTTGTTGCTTTATACAAAATTTCTTTATGGTGATATATCGAAAATTTATCGGCAAAATTTTTCCTAAGTGCTACTATTATCTCCTCGTAGTTTATATTTTCTAATAATTTAGGGTATATGTAGACTCTTATTTTAGTAAGGTCCTTAATACCTATATATGTAATCAAAAGAATTTTCCGATTATCTCCCGATAAGCCTCTTAACTTAAATATGAGTTACACATTGAACAAATAATCCTCTAGTGAATTACTTAGATCATAAAAAATAGAATCCTTCAAATCCTTAGTGTGATCCAAATAAAACAACTCGGATTTAATGTGCTCCTTAATAAGAATACGATAGGGAAATTAAGTTAATAAAACGAGGTAGGGGAGTGTCAAGGTCCAGGGGTTCTTTTTTTTCCTCGTCGCCAGTATAGTATCTTCAGAAGTGGACTATTCCCAAGGGTAACATCGATATAATAATACTCGTCATATAAAGATAATAATTTATTAGTTAAGCTTCAAATAGAATACACATTTCTAAAACATAACAAAACAATTACCACGAACAATTACAATTACGCAGCCAGTTTGAACCAAATATATATTCTTCTTCAACAATTGTAACGACAGCTGGTAACTTCAAAATTTGACTGTTAAACCTTACTTGGAGTTATGTTTCACCCCAAATTGCCACTGGATTATTTCAAAAAAAAATATAATTGGACGTGGACGCAATATGGGTGTTTTTAGAATTTGATTCATTTTCTTATTGATCACTGATACACATAATCCTGTAACATACATGCACATTTTAAACATTATCTCCTGATTTTTTCTAGATAAATGGGATTGTTAAAAGACTTTTTCGACGTTTATTATTTATAAACAGAATGAGAAGCTATTTATATAGGGTTGTTGTCATAAATTATCCCAATTAATTATTTGATTTATTTCACTGGTGGTTTTGCAAAATGACCTTTCTTTTTATATTTATGACAAATTTTGTTTAAGGTGTAAGAAATGGTGGATTTATGACAACTGCCACATTTGCCGCAATTTTTAATGAAATTGTGTCTATTTTGATGTTGTAATTTGTTTAATTCATAGATAATTAACCTCCTTATTAGCTAGTTGTATAGATTCAGCTAAGTTGTACAAATCATTAAAAGTCATCAATTCTTCTGTGTGCTTCAAAGCATCTGGCCATCTTGTCCTAACATCTATTTCTAAAGTTATATTCTGTAGTCAGAAGAAGATAATAATAACCCCTTTCAGGAGTGCCACAATTAAATTAAAAGTAACCTCTAATTAATCGGCAATTTTAATTAGAGACTAATTTGAACTATATATATCCATATCCTTTTTAGCATGTGACTCGAAAATGATAACAGACATATAGATATAACGTTTTCGCTCTTATTAGAGCTCATCAATATGCCATAGTTAATTTTCTAGTCACATCCTAAGCGAGTTAGGTATATATAATGCTCAAATTAGATTCAACCCATTCTTATGGTGGTTAAATGGCACACTAATGAGCTTTAATAAGAGCGAAAACGTTATATGTCTGTTAAAAAAGATAGGGATATATATAGTTCAAATTAGTCTCTAATTAAAATTGCCGATAGATGGCGCTATTTAGAAAAACTTTTAATTTAATTGCGGCACTCCTGAAAGGGGTTATTATTATCTTTTTCTAATATTATTAAACCCGCAATTTATTAATTAATTTCAAATATAATATTCTGTATTCCTTATAAGAATTGGTCTCTCAAGCGTTCATCTATTTGTTTGAAGTTACTGCATTGAGCTGATGCTTTTATTGTATTCAATACGTCCTTTTTTATGCATCTCATAAAATGTGATCTAGCCTGAAAAATTGTACTTTTAGGTTGGAATTTCTGTTTTAACAATTTTTTCAAATTTTTAATTGCTATGCAATTTATGGGCTCGTTTTTTGGTGTCCGTCGTCCGTCGTCCGTCGTCCGTTACCCTCCCTATCTATTTGCATTGGGTATATTAGGTTATCGCTTTTTTAAATTAATGCATGAGAAAGAGTTGCCCAACCCCTCATCTCTATCTCCCTCGCTGTGTTATTTTTTAAATTAATGCATAAGGGGTGCCCCACCCCTCATCTCTATCTCCCTCGGTGTGTTATAATATAAGATTTGTTAAATTATCTATTATATAATAAACATAAATAAAAGTTGTTTACTTTTAATTGCTATGCAATTTAACTAGTTATATAATAAACATAAATAAAAGTTGTTTACTTTTAATTGCTATGCAATTTAACAAGTTTTTGTTATATAATAAACATAGATAAAAGTTGTTTACTTTTAATGCTATGCAATTTAACTAGTTATATAATAAACATAAATAAAAGTTGTTTACTTTTTAATTGCTATGCAATTTAACTAGTTTTGGGGTTAGAATCCCGGAGTTTTTTTGACTCTTATGATTGTTCTTGTTACTATCATTGATAATAAGAATTTATGGCCGTCCGCTGGCTGCTGACCAATGAAAAAAATGACCATTGGCTAAAATGTGAATCGAAATTATTTTTTTCGTTTTTTTTGACTATTATGATTGTTCCTGTTTCTACCATTGCTATTATGACTTTTTGGCCGTCCGCTGGCTGCTGACCAATGTTATATAATAAACATAAATAAAAGTTGTTTACTTTTAATTGCTATGCAATTTAACTAGTTTTTGGGTTAGAATCCCGGAGTTTTTTTTGACTCTTATGATTGTTCTTGTTACTATCATTGATAATAAGACTTTTTGGCCGTCCGTTGGCTGCTGACCAATGAAAAAAATGACCATTGGCCAAAATGTGAATCCGAGTTTATTTTTTCGTTTTTTTTGACTATTATGATTGTTCCTGTAACGACCATTTCTATTATGACTTTTTGGCCGTCCGCTGGCTCCTGACCGATGACAAAAAATGACCATTGGCCAAAATGTGAATCGAGATTATTTTTTTCGTTTTTTTTGACTATTATGATTGTTCCTGTTCCTACCATTGCTATTATGACTTTTTGGCCGTCCGCTGGCTGCTGACCAATGGAATAAAATGACCATTGGCCAAAATGTGATTCGAAAACTTTTTTTTTCGTTTTTTTTTGACTATTATGAATTTATATCCACTTTTACCGTGTCCTGGCTGCTGACCAATGGAAAAAAATGACCATTGGCCAAAATGTGATTCGAAAATTTTTTTTTCGTTTTTTTTACTCTTATGAATTTATATCCACTTTACCGTGTGCTGGCTGCTGACCAATGAAAAAAAATGACCATTGGCCAAAGTGAGCATCAAAATTTTTTTTCCGTTTATTTGGCTATCATTGACTTATAGAGTATCTGTTGGTACTGACCAATAGAGAAAAAGTGACCATTGGCCAAATTTTGATTTTTTTAATTAAAAATTGTTCAAATTCATCAAAAAATTTCTCCCAACAATTCTGCAAATTCTTAACATTGTGTTGTTTTATAATATAATTTTTGTTAGACCCATAATCACTAAAGGCCATAAAAACTAATACGCAACTAGATGCAAACACTAAATCTAACCCTAACCCTTGCCTATATTACATTTTGCCTTTATTACATTTTGCCTATAATGGAAAATTTGTATAAATAATTAATTAATCATTAGGCATTTAATACCCCCCTATAGGCATTCTCGCCCCTTCCCACCTTTCTCGCCCATAAATTGCATAGCAAATATGATACATTTATACGAAGTACAGATGAGTCGTCCCCCCTTCCCTTCCCCTCTTCCCTTCCCTTCTCCCCCTTCCCACGAGGGCCGAAGGCCCGAGTTTTATATTTAAGGAAGGGTATATTCTCGGGGATACATAATCAATAATTCTATATTTTTCTGTCCCATGTAACCCAAGATTATTTTAGTTCTTATTTCTTTGGGCACATGTTTCGACTAAAATATGTTATCTAGTGTAAACAAAACAAATATGTTTTAATATTATCCCCTCCTTATAACTAGGTATTTCTATGTTTTACTATTAACCAGCCAATATAATAGTAGTCGTGGTCTAGTTTATTCAAATTATTGTTCACATATGATATTTATACAATACATATATACTAGGTAAATAGAACTAAAAGATATTATAAATAACGCGTATAAACACAGATTATATAACATTACACCAACAGATGTTTTTTAGAGTAACGAATATGCAACTCGATAGATTGACTGAAGTTACCACATTATGATGCACGTTCTTTTATTAATTGCTATGCAATTTATGGGCTAGTTTTTTGTTGTCTCTTACCCTTCAAGTTATTGGCCCCAGCTTTGTGACCTGGAGGTTCTTGTTCAATCCCCGGATAGGACAAAATTTTTTTTAATTTTTTAAATTAAATTAATATTTTGTTCTTGTTAATACCATTGATAATATGGATTTTTGACCGTCCGCTGGCTACTGACCAATGAAAAAAATGACCATTGGCCAAATAAATCGAATTTTATTTTTTCGTTTTTGAATTGGGTATATTAGGTTAACATTGATAATTACCCTATGCCCTTTCACAAGGGCCTACGCCTCTACTGATATGGGTCCCTGTACCCCTACAAAAGCCTATGCCTTTACTAATGTGGGTCCCTGTGCCCCTACAAAAGTATGCCTTTACTAATGTGGGTTCGAATCCCGGAGAGGGACAAAAATTTTTTATTTTTAAATTAAATTAATATATTGTTTTGTTAATACCATTGATAATATGACTTTTTAACCGTGTCCTGGCTACTGACCAATGAAAAAAATGATCATTGCCCAAATAAATCTAAATTTTTTTTTTTCGTTTTTGAATTGGCTAACATTGATAATTACCCTGTGCTCCTCCCCTACAGAAGCCTATGCCTCTACTGATATGGGTCCCTGTGCCCCTACAAAAACCTATGCCTCTACTGATGTGGGCTCAAATCCCGGAGAGGGCAAAATTTTTATTTTTTTTAAAATTAAATTAATATATTGTTCTTGTTAATACCCTTGATAATATGACTTTTTGGCCGTCCGCTGGCTACTGACCAATGAAAAAAATCACCATTGGCCAAATTGTGAATCGAAATTTTTTTTCGTTTTTTTTTAAAAATTAATATATTGTATTTGTTAATACCATTGATAATATGGCTTTTTGGCCGTCCGCTGGCTGCTGAGGCTGACCAATGGAAAAAAATTACCATTGGCCAAAGTGTGAATCGGAAATTTTTTTTTTCGTTTTTTTCGATTCGTATGTATTTATAAACCGTCTCTTGGTACTAACCAATAAAAAAATGACCACTGGCCAAAATGTAGCAATTTTTTTCTATATTTTAAATATAGGCCGTTTGCTGGCTACTGATCAATAAAAAAATGAACACTGGCTAAAGTGAGATTTTATTTATTTAATAAGTTTTTGTTTAATCGAACTTTGACACAAAATAAAAATGCAATTAGTACCTATGCAAAATCGTGGCATCCTTTGAGCCTCCCTCCCTCTCTATCTAATTGGCTTATTGCTTATATAACACTATACTCTTAGTGCATGTAAGTGATTCATGAGTGTGGTGGGTGCAAGAGTTTGGGTTAATACGAACTATTCCTACTACTACCCCTGTCATCCTCCCTCTCTACTAGGGGAATAGCTCGTATTACGCCACTACTTTTACACACCCCCCACCCCCACATCATCCATCAATCACTCACATCACCAAGAGTATAATGTTATAAACCCAATTAGATAGAGAGGGAGGGAGGGAGGCTCAAAGGATGCCGCTTCGCATAGGGACTAATTAAAATTCGATATATTGGAAAAAGTAAAAACAATAGGGAAAAAAATCATTTTTCAATGTTTTACCCTAAGTTAGTTCTACCACTTAGAGGTTTAAAAAAATCTTTTTAGCCATTCAATATCGCTCTATTGAGCATAGAAAAGGGTCAAAAACGGTCATTTTCGCAACTTTGAATCGAAAATATCTAAAAAACTTGACGTATAGGAAAAAAAGGAAAAACATATTTGTGTTCATCACAAAAAACTCTATCAGAATCTGTTGACCGTTTCCCGGTTGATTTTTCTTGTAGACCAGTGGAATTGATGATGGTAACAATAGACTTAGTCTATTAAGAAGCTTTAGCCAGGGTTAGTAAAGGGTCTCAATTTGCTCAATTATGCAACTAAGTCAACTATAAGCGAACGTATTATTAAGTCTATTTATAGTTGACAAAAACAGAGAATTTGATACAAATGTTATAATTTGCTAGAACAATCATATTTAATTTTTTATACTTCAAATTTATTTAGAGTCTTTTAGTCTGCACTTTCCACAAAAAATGTTATCTTTATGAATTAATTTATATCTTTATATTGTCAATGAGAGTCGTGTCAAAGTTTGTGTACTAAAGTTTTTTTAAAAATATAAAAATTTGCCATTTGTTAACACTTTTTAAATATTTTTAATAAAACAGGAGAAATTTTCATTCAGTAAATATTTTTTTTAAAAAGTCGAGACGAGACGAAATTCTCGTCGAGACGATACGAGATTTTTCTAGACCGAGACGAGATTTCCGAGATGAGACGAAATTTTGTTTTCGAGACCGAGACGAGATCGAAACACTAAAGACTCCGTACATCTCTCGCCCAACTAAAATGGACGCACACCGGAAATTATGATGCCTTATGGAAACAAAAATATTACAGAAACCGAGGGTTAGATTACAAAGATTTTACACCGAATCAAGAAGTCTGGGTCAAGAACGACAGATCTCCCGGCTGAAAATAAGGTAGAATTCCTACAAAAAACAGTTACCTTTTATATACGATGTGCAACTCGACAACAAAAGATCCGATCCAGCAGCTATTTTTGAAGACAACATACTCACGTACAAAAGAGTATACATGTACCGCCTGTCAAATAACCGAAAGTTTCCGCTTAAAGGAGGGACTAGTGTAGTGAGAGTTATTTAAGGTTTTGTTTTGAATAGTGCGGCTTTAGTTATTTGAATATACGCTTCGTTATTTGTAACACTTGAAAATACACCTATTCAAATTACATTATTTAAATATATGAATTTTACGTTGTATATATTATTCGCAGTTATCTATATAAAGCCGGTTTATTTAATAAAAGAGCTCTTAGTTTTGAATCTCAATTTTGTGTTATAACCTTGCCACTTCATTACAGTGTAACTGTACTTTTTGGCTCGAAAGGTATAAGCTGCATATTTGCGGGGACATACATTATTTATTTATTATAAAACAATTTTAGCGTATACATAAACGAACGCATTATATTTAACACAATCTTTTATTCCATTTCTTCTTCTGTATTAATTTCATCCTCACTTTCGCCACGACTCTCACCAGGTTTTTCCGATAAAATGGCGTCTATGTCAAACTCCTGGCTCCACTGGTTAACTATTTCACTCGAAGGATGGTTCACCGTTTCTAAGCTCTCATCTAAGCCCACCTTATTGGATTGTTGAGGGACAGCTGTGTAATACTTAATTTTCCCTCTAATGTTAATAAATTACAAATTCGTATAAAGCTATAGTTAAAAATTTTCTTTCAAAACCCACGTTTTTAATGACCATAAAAAATTAATCCGATTATCTAGTTATTCCCAAAAAGTCTCAAAATCAAGTTTTTAATCATTACTATTTTAAACCCTTTTTAAAGTTTATATCGAACCAAAACATTTCATGGTCGTGTTGTAAAAACGGCTGGGTTTGTTTGGTCGACCTTTGGTTTGAGTCGACTAAAAATAAACTGACCAAAGGTTTTTTTTTGGTCTGTTTTTCTTAGTCGACCTCTAGGCTTACTCAAAATTTAAAAACAGGCCAGAGTCGACCGTTAGTCTTAGTTGAATCAAAAGCCGACAAAACGAAACCCAGATCTTTTTACAACGCTAATCCAGGGGTTGGCAAAATTTCTGGTTTTATTTTGATCGACAAAACAGTAAATGTTTTACAAATTTTACATCCTTCTTGCTACGTTAAATTGGGCTAAATCAAACTAAAATATCAATATGCTAGTTATTTTAACTCTTAGTTCCTCCCTAAAGTGGGTACAGATAAATTTTAAATAATAGTTGGGACATAAAACGCACTGGTTCCAATCTTTAATAACGTGGCGAGCCGTTTCTTCAATGTCCGGTTTCCCTCCCTTTTTTAGCTTTCCCAATTTTCTAGCCATTTCCAGCAAGAATTCGTCCGTTCCTTCAAACGTTGGAATCTTGTAACGCAACATAACCTACAAAATTCTGTATTTATTTTTCCATTGATTAATGATGACACAGCCTAGAGGCGCACCATATGCGCGTAGTCTAGTTAGCCGCGTGAATAAAAAATATAAAAAGGAAATCGCATAAAAGTATATATATATATATATAAGTTTATTTTCTCCTGTCGAAAAAATTAATATACCCCCCCCCCCTCCCGTAAATGTATCACATATCATAAAATATAATTCTAGCTTTCTCATGACAAAAATGGAAGTTCAATCTATGATAACTTTCTTTTTTTCCTCAAAATAGTTAGAATTATGCAAAACCCCCAAATTACAGCATTTGTTGCAAAAGTTTCATTTCGTTTTTCCACTGTACAATACAAAAGCACTATCAAAAAAGAAACTAGCTAAATTCAAAAAAACAGGCATCGTCGAATCGAGCCTTATTACCTTTTCTCATTTTAAAATTTAGTATTTTTAAAATGTAGCAAAATTTTGTTGGTGTAAAAATAGTCACAAAAGTTACTTCTTTCTTTTCACATTTTTGAAGCATGGCATCCACTGCTCGCACGGGATCCTCTATTTGGTCTACCTAATATTAGAATAAAAGTTCAATTTATAATTTACAGAAAAATTGTAATCAGAAATTAATGCTTAATGGTGACCTAAACCTACCTTTGTACTACTTGGTGCTGTAAAAACGGCTGGGTTTTATTTTGTTGACCTTTGGTTTCAGTCAACTAAAACAGACCAAAAAACCTTTGGCCTGTTTATGTTTAGGCGACTAAAAGCAAGGATCGACCAACGAACCCCAGTCGTTTTTACAACACTCGTCCTACTTCAAATCCTCTACTTGATCGTCAGTAAACTCCTTTTTACCACAATTACTCATTTGAAAAATGTGGATTTTTGAGAGAGAAAATCCGTTATAGTGTTTTAATGATCAGAACCACTTTAAAATGCAAATAATGCACAACTTTAAATTTATCTTTGATGCGATCGGTCTTACTGACGACTTAAGCTACACAATGAAAACCTGCAACTTTATAATAAAACTGATCTTTCACCAACAACTTTGCATTATATTTGCTAGCAGGCTACCAATTTAACGTGTATCGACTTTTTTGCTCCTTCTCATTGTAATCACTATCCCATCGTCATCGCAAAAAAGAGTTCAAAACGTCTAAATATTCTGCCCTTTTGGCTTCCAAATATTTTTATTCTCGTTTTTGCCTCATGCTCTGGTACCTAGAGTTGTTAAATTGCTCTTGCTTCAACTCCAGCTAGCATCTGCTCGAGTTTCTGCTCGGCCCTCGAGCATTTTTATATGCTAATATTCTGCCTAATGCACCAAACAGCGAGCACAGATTGTGCTAACGCGCTTATTAAGCAACTCAGTGTGCGTGCCCGCGTCTGGAGTTTGAAGCAAGTTAGCAATTTAACAACTCTACTGGTACCTTTGGTAAACAGGCTATTACATTTTAAAAAATCGGAAAACGTTCTCCGTAATCTAGATTTTCGCGTCATTTAACTCAGACAACACCTTGGAATTCTTGTTGTACGATACAACTTCAAAACCGTTGCCCATTTTAGAAAGATAATAATATAGATCTTTGTATTAAACCAATTTGATCTTTTTGTTTTTATATATACCTTTTTATTTGCAAAATATTAATAACGGTTAAGCCAGAATAAAAACTTGCCCTAATGACGTTTTTCATGGCGATGCACAGATTTTCATCTTCGTCACTATTTTCTGTTGACGTATGGTTTACAATGACTCCCGGGCTATCGAGGAGAAACAAATTCTTGTAAACTTTTACCTTCTTGAGTGTCCTGTAGCAGAAAAAACATGAAGCTCATCAAATAATAAAATAATTTTAAAACACTTATCAATAGCTATGACAATTATTAAGAATAAAATTCTTGGGTACCCAAAAAATTGGGTCAGTGTTATACAAGTTAAAACTTTCATTGGGTCAGGTAGGGGCGAGTCTGTGATGAATTAGTGTTTGAAGAAGTGGCCCTGTATAAGAAAAAGTTTTTAATCTAGTTTTAGATTTTGTTTATATGTCTAACTTTAAATAACTTCTTTTAAATTAAATTCTCAAAAAGTCTAACCTTTAAAAGACTCTATTCAAGGCCCATTCTCAAATGCCTTCTATTTTAACTTCTAATTCAAATGTACAAGTTAAATGGGGTTTTATATAAGATAATATTTTGAAGCTTATCAAAAAAGGTAAGCTCATTTTAAGATATAACCATTTTCAGAGCTGTTAAGGTGCGCACACCGAAGTGCGTGCACCGGTTTTGCGGTGCGACGTGCTGGTGCGCGCACTTTTTTAAAACCAAGAGCGAGTGCGGGTGCGCGCACCTTATTCACTCGGTGGGCGTGCGAAATTGCGCTCCTATTTTGCGCACATTAAGAATTTTACCATTAATATATTTGACATTCTCTTATATATCGCATAGCATATCTCAGAAATTAACATTGTAGTGAAACAACATCAAAGATACATTTATGTTCCTGGTGGAGGAGATAACAAGGCGGGAAATTTAATTAACATCGATATACAATATAATTAATTAATATATCCGCCATATTGTATATTATTCGCCTCTTTCCTTTATCAATTATTGCTTAAAACGTTTTGGTGTATCATAATTAATTTTGCAATAGAAGTTGAAGTATAATTAGAAAAACAAAAACAGACAGGTAATTAGGATAAACAATTAACAATATTGTAATATTTCTATTCAGTGTTTTTTGGAAACTTTAACCCGCCGTTACTATCTTGATATTTCATTTCCAACACTTTTAAACTTCTCATCGCTATCGTAAGTTTAATCACATAATAATTTATAAAATATATTTTTAAATATTAATTTCTATGGTTGCTCTTTCATGCTAAAATACTTTGTTATTTATAATTGAATTGTCCATCAAATATTATAAATAAATTATTATAATTTGTCTTGTTACTAAGCATATTTTTTATAAATATTAAAGATTTAATAATGTAACTGTAAGGTATAATTTATTATCATAGTAAGCTATTATGGGAATAGAATCAAGCATAAATGAAGCAAGCACATCATGCATGAAAGCTTTTCCATTTTCACAATATGCTAATCTGTTTAACTTAAAGATAATCAGTATAATGAACAGAATTTTGAGGTGAAATGTCTCTTATGCAAGGTTAAACTTAAGGCTTCATCAAGATCATGTTTTAGTTTGACTAAAGGTAATCTTGAACTTAGTTTGATTTAATAAGTAAAAAATAATACAGAGATACCATAATAGTGAATTGATAAATCTAACAAAGGAAAATGAGAAAACTAAAATTGTCCAAAACATTGTAAATTTTACTAAAGATAAAAATCGGGAAGAAGCATTGGTGAATTTTGTTATTGACACAATTCAGCCTCTTAAGCGACAGAAGGGGTAGCCTGACAGATAGTCACCTCAAAATGCTTTTAATTATGAATGTCAATAAAATGCTATTTTAATTGTTTTTTCTGCATCTTTATTATTTTTATAATTATATTAAGTCGGCATAATAAAAGTTTTTAATTGAACATTGTAATATATTAAAAATTTAGATAGAGTGTAAAAAATAATGAGTGCGAGTGCGCGCACCTTTGTTAAAATTGGTGCGGGTGCGAGTGCCGCACCGGTTTTTTAGGTGCGATTAACAGCTCTGACCATTTTAAACCTGAGGGAACGGGCCAAGCCAAACTTAAACACTGATAATAAAACGGCATATAAATTGTGGAAAATTTAAGCTTTGTCATTTATGTGTGAGGCTTAGTCATTTAAAAGTCGAGTAAATTTTTAGCTATTTGTTAACACTCATTACATTATAAAACATTTACTTAGCTGCCATGGCGGTTGTATATGTTATTAAAATCTTATAGACTTGTCCCCAGTTTCAACAGAAGAAAACTGCTAAAAATATAGGGAGGCATGGAAATAAACTAAAAGTTCTATAAAAAAATAATGTAAGTTTCAAGAGAAAAAGTAAAATTTAAAGCCATTTCACATCCTAAAAGTCAGTTGCCCATATGATGGCATATTATTATTTATAAAAAAATATTGAAATGTATAAAATAAGGAAGACACTCTATTTATCAGGGGAAAAAAACATACTTGGTTATGCCAGGGACAGATCCTTGTTCGCAAACTTTTTTACGTTTGAGGCTATTGATAACACTACTTTTGCCAACGTTTGGCATGCCTAATGTTATAAAATAAATATAATGTTGAATCAATAATATGTAATTTCACAAATTTGATTAAAAAAATACTAAAAATTAATCCCCTATCACTTTTTAAAGTTAAAATATTCAGATGGTTTAAGACTTGCAGAGTGGCCAAAAACTCCCTTGCTGATGGACAAAACTTTATATCTTACAAAGGTATTTCAAAAATTTAGTAATAGTCAAGGTTTTAGAATGTTAAAGAAACCTTGCTAAAGGTTGCAATTTCTAAATGTAGAGTTGGGTGTTGAAAATTTTGTATCAGTTTAAATTCACAGTTCTGGCCAAAATTCTAAATTAAATTTAAAGTTTGGTAAGGGTTTAAATATCAAATTTGTAGGATTCTACAATCAGCAGTTAAATATATATGTATAAAACTGATTTCAACTTATTTTTAGGCTTTTTAGAGTGGATATAACTAATGATGTAACATTTTCTACCAATTGTTCACAACAAAAAATTCATTTTTTATACTTTATTTTAAAATCTCAAATAATAATTATAGTTTCAAATTAAAAATTGGTATGTTGTAATTGTGTTTAATAAAAAAGCCAATAAATGGTGAAGCCAAGCACGCCATACTCAACAACTAATTATTATAAGGGCCATTCCAAGATAAATAACTTTTTTGACCGACCATCTCAGAATTGGCGAATTTTTGATGAGGAATCATTCAAATACTTTTTAAGTTATGGACGTTTAAAGAGCCAAATTCATGCTCGGGTGTGTTAAGCAATGTAAACAAATTTCAAAATTATACCTAGAATAGTTTTTAAAGCCTTGGTAAATGGAATCAAAGCAAAAAATTAAGCAAAACAAGAGATATTAACTCCTTTGCAAAGACAAATTTTTTGTTAAATCTCCTTCCATAGTTAACTTGTAATTTTACATCATTTCAACAGATTAGAATTGTTAAAACTTTGCATTTACCAATAACTCCAACGGTTATGCATGAACGAGTTTTATGATTGCTACGGCAATAGTTGCTTAATAACTTCACGAGATGTTCTCGGCCGAAAGCTGAACTTGAACCTGTATGTCCACTGGTTCCCTATATTAATTAGTAAAAAAGGATATTGCGAAACAAGTGTATTCAAGTATTTATATGAACAGATTTGACATATAAAATTAACCATTTTGCATTGTAAATTTAATGAATTTTTGTGTCAAATTAAGTGTAAAAATCAGCTGATAAATTAGTATAGTAACATATTTATTAAATAACATTCTATAAAAAGTCATGTCTATTATGCATCAAATGAGATAAGTTAGTTAGAAATATACTCATTATAACTTTGAGCCTTCATTTAAGATAATTATACATCTGTAAAAAACTTTAATTTTAAGTTAAATATTAATTATAACAAATTTGATCTGATATAAAAAAATATCAATAAAAAGACAACCAATTTGAGATATTGATTTGACATGGTTTAGTTGTAATAATCATATAAAAATACATGGGTAAAAATCATTACTAAATTATTGTGTTGAGCTTGGACCGATGATTTAAAAGGAATCGTGGGTGCAAAACTTCTTAAATGTTTTACCCATGCCATAGCATTCTCATGAGGCACCAAATCTACAAATTAAATATTATATTTCATTAGTAATTCAACAAATTATAATAAAAATTATTGAGACTAAGATATTCTAAATATGGTAATATGCATTCAAGATTTATGTTGCATACCTATTTTATTTGATAGCAAGACAAGGCGTTTGCCAAGGTTTTGTAATTGTGGTATAAATTTATTGATATCTAAACAACAAGTGCCTAATGGATCTCTAGCATCAATCACTAGTAATATTACGTTAGATTCTGATATAACCTATATATTTAAGTTAATTTTGTATAAGATGATATGAAATAAAAAAATAAAATTGAAAATATTAAGATATAATTTTACAAAATGTATGTATGTTTTATAGATGATATATATATCAAATATAATATTAGTGCCACATACTTGTTTCAAAACTCCTTTGAAAGATTTAAAATTAGGATTGCTAAAACTTTCTTCATTAGTCTCAACATAAGTGTCATTATTATGTGTTTTATTAATAAAATTATTTGTAAGGGAATCTTCTTCCATTTTAGTTATAGGATTATTATTTGTATTTTTTCTCTCTCTTCTATCTAGAACCTTTTGCTTTTTTTCCAAAAGTTTCTAATTAAAAATAGTAACAAGATATTAATTTAAAAAACACATGATATATGGCTTATTTTAAGGATAATTATTACCTGTGCCTTAATGTCAATGGCTTGCTGTAGGAGTTGATCTTTAAATGGAAAAGAATTAGGAATATTAAATTGCTGTTTCTTTTTATCTGAAGTAATATATGTGCAATAATATTTAAAAATTAAATCAATTACTTTGCTTTTTATTCTTAAGATTTCCGATCTTTTTAATTTTTTTATTATGTTCTGAGACCTGAGACATATAAAAATAGTTTGTAAATATAAACCTTATGGCGGATTTTATATTTCAGACTGCAGCTCATTCGCTTACTCTGTTTTTCTAATAAGATATAAAAGCATATATGTTAATGAATTACTGAAAAATTTCTTGACCATGCTTTCAAGTGTAAATACTTAGAACCTGACAATTAGTAACAATTTCATAGGCCGCATACACATTAGTGTTGTAAAAACGGCTGGCTGGTTTTTCCCAGCGTGTTGCCAAGCTTGGTAATTGGTGTATAAATTACGCCAAACCCTTTCAGTGTTAGGTGAATTTTTTTGGTTCACCCTTGGTGTATTGGCGCTTTTCACAAATTTTTTGGTTTACCCTTGGTGTATTGGCGCCTTTCACACCCATACACCTTTGGTAACCTTTTGGTTTGGTTTTGGTCGTTTTGGGTTGTGTATGGAAATATGTGAAGTTTTTATAATTTTTGTATTTATTAGTTATTTATTTTTGTAATGAACTTTTATTGATGGGAAATATGAAATGACGTCACTAAGTGGAAAGTATCATACTTGCTAGTTATAATCAACCTATAATTTGTTCCAATTGGTATGCGATGCATCATTCATGCAGATCATTAAAGGTGTATTATGAAAATATTTTTTCACCTGTTAATTGTGAAACAGGTGACAAATGTCAAAATCTTTAATATCTATTGAAATGAATATTTTTTTTTGAAAATTGGTTCATTATATGACTAAAACAAGTTTTAAACTCGAAAATAATATTTTTTCACCTGTTAAATGTGAAACAGGTGACAAATTCCAAAATCTTTAATATCTATTGAAATGAATATTTTTTTTGGAAATTGGTTCATTATTTGACTAAAACAAGTTTTAAACTCGAAAAAAATATTTTTTCACCTGTTCAATGTGAAACAGGTGACAAATGTCAAAATCTTTAATATCTATTGAAATGAATATTTTTTTTTTGAAATTGGTTCATTATATGACTAAAACAATTTTTAAACTCGAAAAAAATATTTTTTCACCTGTTCAATGTGAAACAGGTGACAAATGTCAAAATCTTTAATATCTATTGAAATGAATATTTTTTTTTGGGAATTGGATCATTATATGACTAAAACAAGTTTTAAACTCAAAAATAATATTTTTTCACCTGTTCAATGTGAAACAGGTGACAAATGTCAAAATCTTTAATATCTATTGAAATGAATATTTTTTTTTGAAAATTGGTTCATTATATGACTAAAACAAGTTTTAAACTCGAAAATAATATTTTTTCACCTGTTCAATGTGAAACAGGTGACAAATTCCAAAATCTTTAATATCTATTGAAATGAATATTTTTTTTTGAAAATTGGTTCACTATATGACTAACACAAGTTTTAAACTCGAAAAAAATATTTTTTCAACTGTTCAATGTGAAACAGGTGACACATGTCAAAATCTTTAATATCTATTGAAATGAATATTTTTTTTTGAAAATTGGTTCACTATATGACTAAAACAAGTTTTAAACTCGAAAATAATATTTTTTCACCTGTTCAATGTGAAACAGGTGACAAATTCTAAAATCTTTATTATCTATTGAAATGAATATTTTTTTGGAAATTGGTTCATTATATGACTAAAACAAGTTTTAAACATAAAAATAATATTTTTTCACCTGTTCAATGTGAAACAGGTGACAAATTCCAAAATCTTTAATATCTATTGAAATGAATATTTTTTTGGAAATTGATTCAGTATATGACTAAAACAAGTTTTAAATATATTGGAAGTTTTGAGGAGTTAGGTTTAATCTACATTTTGGCTTATTCTAAGACGTATATAAGTTGTATAAAATTTGTGGTCAGACAAAACCTGTCATAATCTTTACATTGGGTCAATTCATTTATTTTCCGAAATTTTGCACAAAGCAATATTAAAACAAGTAGCATTTATAGAAAAAAAGTCTAAATCATACAGGTAAAAAATCTAAATCTTTTAATTAGAATATTCTGGGTCGAGTCATGAGGACCCCAAGACGTTTATTTACATATCGTATTTAGGCCAATTAAAAAGATTCGGACACTTTTCATCTGTAGGATCTACAACTTTTATACGTTTATAATGAGTGGGACTAAATAAAGCCTTAAAAGATGGAAACGTAAAAGAAATATTTTAATTGAGATCTACTTAAAAGATTTAGATTTTTTACCTGTATGATTTAGACTTTTTTTCTATAAATGCTACTTGTTTCAATATTGCTTTGTGCAAAATATCGGAAAATAAATGAATTGACCCAATTTAAAGATTATGACACCTTTTGTCTGACCACAAATTTTATACAACTTATATACATCTAAGAATAAGCCAGTTAAAATAAAACATTATAAAAGTTAATGTAGACTAAACCTAACTCCTCAAAACTTCCAATATATATTTTTTTCATGTTTAAAACTTATCTTAGTCATATAATGAACCAATTTCCAAAAAAAATATTCATTTCAATAGATATTAAAGATTTTGGAATTTGTCACCTGTTTCACATTGAACAGGTGAAAAAATATTATTTTCGAGTTTAAAACTTGTTTTAGTCATATAATGAACCAATTTCCAAAAAAAAATATTCATTTTAATAGATATTAAAGATTTTGGAATTTGTCACCTGTTTCACATTGAACAGGTGAAAAAATATTATTTTCGAGTTTAAAACTTGTTTTAGTCATATAATGAACCAATTTTCAAAAAAAAATATTCATTTCAATAGATATTAAAGATTTTGACATTTGTCACCTGTTTCACATTGAACAGGTAAAAAAATATTTTTTTCGAGTTTAAAACTTGTTTTAGTCATATAATGAACCAATTTTCAAAAAAAAATATTCATTTCAATAGATATTAAAGATTTTGGAATTTGTCACCTGTTTCACATTGAACAGGTGAAAAAATATTATTTTCGAGTTTAAAACTTGTTTTCGTCATATAATGAACCAATTCCCAAAAAAAAATATTCATTTCAATAGATATTAAAGATTTTGGAATTTGCCACCTGTTTCACATTGAACAGGTGAAAAAATATTATTTTCGAGTTTAAAACTTGTTTTAGTCATATAATGAACCAATTCCCAAAAAAAAATATTCATTTCAATAGATATTAAAGATTTTGACATTTGTCACCTGTTTCACATTGAACAGGTGAAAAAATATTTTTTTCGAGTCTAAAAATTGCTTTAGTCATATATTCAACCAATTTCCAAAAAAAAATATTCATTTCAATAGATAATAAAGATTTTGGAATTTGTCCCCTGTTTCACATTTAACAGGTGAAAAAATATTATTTTCGAGTTAAAAACTTGTTTTAGTCATATATTCAACCAATTTCCAAAAAAAATATTCATTTCAATAGATATTAAAGATTTTGGAATTTGTCACCTGTTTCACATTGAACAGGTGAAAAAATATTATTTTTGAGTTTAAAACTTGTTTTAGTCATATAATGAACCAATTTTCAAAAAAAAATATTCATTTCAATAGATATTAAAGATTTTGACATTTGTCACCTGTTTCACAATTAACAGGTGAAAAAATATTTTCATAATACACCTTTAATGATCTGCATGAATGATGCATCGCATACCAATTGGAACAAATTATAGGTTGATTATAACTAGCAAGTATGATACTTTCCACTTAGTGACGTCATTTCATATTTCCCATCAATAAAAGTTCATTACAAAAATAAATAACTAATAAATACAAAAATTATAAAAACTTCACATATTTCCATACACAACCCAAAACGACCAAAACCAAACCAAAAGGTTACCAAAGGTGTATGGGTGTGAAAGGCGCCAATACACCAAGGGTGAACCAAAATATTTCACCCAAACACCCTTGGTGTATGGGTGTGAAAAGCGCCAATACACCAAGGGTGAACCAAAAAATTTCACCCAAACACTCTTGGTGTATGGGTGTAAAAAACGCCAAACACCAAGGGTGAACCAAAAAAATTCACCTAACACTGAAAGGGTTTGGTGGGAAAAAACGCTAACCCTTGCAGGCGACCAATCTAAAACCTTGGTTTTTTACAACACTATTACACATAATTATGAGCTAAATGCATTGAAAAGGCATTTTAACTACCTTGCTGAATATATTCTCACTTGCCGAAAGCTCCTAATAACCACTATCTAAAATTGAGACTTATGCCTTTAGTTGAATAAAGCAAACGCAATTAATGGTTTATGAGTCAAATTTAAAAACCTTATCTTGTTTTATCTATACACACAAGAAAAAAAAATAGTGATAATTAAAATTCTTCCCTTTTAAATTAAATGGATTACCTAAATTCTTATATAAAAATTAATTTACATTTAGCGATTACTGAGCATGGAAAAATTAATGACTTTTCAGTACTGCTTCAAAAAGATTAAGCCTCAGGACTTATGTCCCTTATTGTTGCATCCCCTACAAATAATTAGACAATGTCTGAGAAAAAGGAACAATTTGAAGTTTTCCATTATACGTTTTGAACTACAAATGCAACTTTGCAATGACAATAAGGTAGGAATGAAAGTTAAAAGGAGTAAAGATGGGCGTAGCCAAGGGGAGGGGGGGGGGGGCCATCACGTGACTTTTTGCTATAAAAGACACGCCAATTGCCGGAGGGCTCATTTGTTCGTTTCTCCCCTTCCACCTTTCAGCCCTCCGCAACTTCCTATCCACTTTTCCCCATTTTTACCTAGTAACCTCCTAAAAATTATTGTCCCTGGTCCCTTTCCGTTGTTAGTTTATATATTGTATGCCCATCACTAGGTCACAATCGGAAACAACTCCAAGATCAATCCGAACAACAAGATTCATTGAAGGAGCTGTTCGTAATCTTAACTTCGAAAGAGCACCCAGAGGAGACATAACACCACCGGCGGACACAACACTAACGGGAAATACCAAAATGGAAGAAATACTTGAAAGACTCACAAGGAATCAAGAGATGATGATGGCGGAGAATGCGCTAATGCGTATGACGAACGAATCAGTAATCCAAATGTTGGAAAGGATGTCAATTAATGCAGGAAGTCGCACTCCGTTGCCGGGGCTTCCCAAGCATCCGGCACGATGCCGGCGACAGTCCAAATCTTACCAGCCCCAGAGCCTCCGCGTACGTCCCAGTCGGTATGGGACGATATAAAACTTCATATCAAAGGGCTGGAAGATCTGACAATGGACCCGGAGGCTCGCGTTGCGAAAAGAGACAAGCACGAAGCAAAATACGCCTTGCATACAGCCAAATTAATGAAACCGGATATGCCAATTGAAGCACTGATCCCAGTGGACGACCAACTCAAAACCCTATGCCTAGCAATCCGATTTAATTGGGCAATTGCCACAAGAACGGATGCATCGTGGCTCAAGGATATGAAAATGTCCGATGTGGAAGTGTCCCGGCAGGCTAAAAGGCAGTTTTTTCCGAGCGCTGGCAGGGGAAAAGGCGGCACGAAGAGCCGCAACTTCAAGAAGAGCGCGGCCCCTACCCAGCGTTAGGAAGCGCTTACTTGCAACGACCAATAATTGGGAAGTCGGGCCCTCTGGCTTACCGCTCCCAACATGTGACGCGGAGAAAAGGTCCCCTTCCTGGTTAAAAAGCATTCCATCCTTTTTAAGAGAGACCCGCCGTATAATCTTCTCGCCGTCAGCAAAGGTTCCGCCCATTGAGGCTCCTCACCAACAACGCCACCCACATCACCGGAGCCGTCAACCATTAAACGCCCCAGTGAAGTGGCAACCAGGATCGACTCGTTGAAACATCCCTCGGCGGGGATGCTGGCTCGTCGTCATTGTGCGAAGTCATGAAAGCACATAAATTGCTATTCAACTGGGGAAAAACCGACGTCGGCACCGCGCCAACGGGACCTTTAGATATACGAACATCAAGACTAAAACCACACCCGTTTATGTCAAGATTCACCCTAAAGGTCGCCTTCGAAAAATATCGGGCGCCGCTAGACAAAATAAAAAGTAGGGCAAATGGGGGCCTCTTCTGCCCCCCTAAGAACAAAAGGATCTCCAAAGGAGCACCATCCTACTTCTCCGAACTAATAAGAGCAGGAGTAACATCCCAAACAGCGTCTCTAGCCATACGATCCGCCACTTTCTTCATTGCAAAAACCAACGGAGACGCGAGGGTCATCACTGACCTGGCTGAAGCCTCGAAGAATTTCAGGCCTCATCCCCTCAAACTATCTACTATCCCTCTAACCGCAAGGCAACTATCCAACGCAAGATGGGCGGCAAAAGTCGACCTCAAGGCGGCTTTCTTCTTCATCCCAATCCATAACTCAACCAAGAAATATGTGGGATACGGTTGGAAACGCAAACTATTCCATTACAATGTCCTACCTATCGGGGCTTCGTTCTCTCCATTTGTGCTTCAGATGATCATAGCGGACCTAGCAAAGAAATCAATAACAAGGTACAGCTATAATGTATATTTGGATGACATACTCATCTTTAGCGACGACTATAACAACGTGCAACTGGACCTGTATAAAATATGTTATGTAAGAATGGCGAATTTTTAAGAGGTTACAAGGTATAAAAGGGGAAAAGTGTATAGGAAGTTGCGGAGGGCTGAAAGATGAAAGGGGAGAAACGAACAAATGAGCCCTCCGGCAATTGGCGTGTCTTTTATAGCGAAAAGTCACGTGATGGGGTTATTGTTCTGTTCTTTTTCTATAGCTTTTCCTTTAATGTTCACCATTCCAAAATTCTAGGTCGATCTCTTCGTCTTGTGTTTCTCAGCCAGGTATTGCATAAGTTGTTCCGTATTGTCTGGTAGAGGGTACCAGGTTCCGGGACATCTGCTGGATTGGTATCAGTGCTGGTCCACTTGATGTTGAAGTGTAGTGCTATCAGTGAACGTAGCCGAGTTTTGTTACAAAGGTGCTTTGAGGTCCTCCACCACTGGTGAATTGGATCCACCCTTCCTTAAGACGTAGTATGCTGTTGCTGAGTCTGTTATTATTCGGGGGTATATATGGCCGTTTTCTCTTGCGAGAATGTATTTATAACATGCTGCCAATGTTTCGGTTAGCGTGATGTGGCCTTCTCCTGACCATTCCCATCCTATTTTATTAGCAGCTTCTTGGAAGGTTATTGAGGATAGGACCCCGTCCCAGGCTATTCCGATGTGTGAATCTGATGCGTCAACGGCAATAGTTGTGGTGTAAGTTTTGTGTAGAGGCATGGTGTCCCCTATGACTCGTATGATTTCCATCAGTTTTGTTGTTGCTGTTATTCAATTAAACGGTGGAGCGTTTGGATTCGTTAGGGCATAGAAAAGAGCAAACAGTTTGGTCATTCCTGCAAAGTTGTAGTAAAAGTAGTTAAGGGCCAAGAGTGCTTCCAGGAGTACGAGGGGGTCTGGTGCGTCTCTATCTTCCATGCAGAGATAGAGGATATCTGCGGCCAGTTTAAGTCTGCTGATTGTGTTTGGTAATATTTTAACGGAGCCCACATCTAGCTTGAGTAGTATTCCTAGATATTCTATGTGTTGTGTGGGTAGGATTGATGACTTCCCAACGTTGATTGTTAGACCCCAGTCCTTGGCCATCTCTGCCAACTCTTCTAGGTCCAGTTGCACGTTGTCATAGTCGTCGCTAAAGATGAGTATGTCATCCAAATATACATTATAGCTGGACCTTGTTATTGATTTCTTTGCTAGGTCCGCTATGATCATCTGAAGCACAAATGGAGAGAACGAAGCCCCAAAAGGTAAGACATTGTAATGGAATAGTTTGCGTTTCCAACCGTATCTCACATATTTCTTGGTTGAGTTGTGGATTAAGATGGAGAAGAAAGCCGCCTTGAGGTCGACTTTTGCCGCTCATCTTGCGTTGGATAGTTGCCTTGCGGTTAGAGGGATAGTAGATAGTTTGAGGGGATGAGGCCTGAAATTCTTCGAGGCTTCAGCCAGGTCAGTGATGACCCTCGCGTCTTGGTTTTTGCAATGAAGAAAGTGGCGGATCGTATGGCTAGAGCCGGTGTTTGGGATGTTACTCCTGCTCTTATTAGTTCGGTGAAGTAGGGTGGTGCTTCTTTGGAGATCCTTTTGTTCTTAGGGGGGCAGAAGAGGCCCCCATTTACCCTTTTAATTATTTTGTCTAGCGTAGCCCGATATCCTTTGAAGGGGACTTTTAGGGTGAATCTTGACATAAACGGGTGTGGTTTTAGTCTTGATGTTCGTATATCTAAAGGTCCCGTTAGCGCGGTGCCGACGTCGGTTTTTCCCCAGTTGAATCGCAATTTATGAGCTTTCATGACTTCGCACAATGACGACGAGCCAGCATCCCCGCCGAGGGATGTTTCAACTGAGTCGATCCTGGTTGCCACTTCACTGGGGCGTTCGGTATCGGTTGACGGCTCCGGTGATGGGGGTGGCGTTGGTGGTTGAGGAGCCTCAATGGGCGGAACCTCTGTTGACGGCGAGAAGATTATAGGGCGGGTCTCCCTTTAAAAGGATAGAATGCTTTATACCAGGAAGGGGACCTTTTACATGTTGGAAGCGGTAAGCCCGAGGCCCGACTTCCCAATTATTGGTCGTTGCAAGTAAGCGCTTCCTAACGCTGGGCAGGGGCCGCGCTCTTCTTGAAGTTGCGGCTCTTTGTGCCGCCTTCTCCCCTGCCAGCGCTCGAAAAAAACTGCCTTTTAGCCTGCCGGGACATTCCCACATCGGAAATTTTCATCTCCTTGAGCCACGATGCATCCATTCTTGTGGCGGTTGCCCAATTAAATCGGATTGCTAGGCATAGGGTTTTGAGTTGGTCGTCCACTGGGATCAGTGCTTCAATTGGCATAGGTTTCATTAATTTGGCTGTATGCAAGGCGTATTTTGCTTCGTGCTTGTCTCTTTTCGCAACGCGAGCCTCCGGGTCCATTGTCAGATCTTCCAGCCCTTTGATATGAAGTTGTATATCGTCCCATACCGACTGGGACATACGCAGAGGCTCTGGGGCTGGTAAGATTTGGACTGTCGCCGGCATCGTGCCGGATGCTTGGGAAGCCCCTGGCAACGGAGTGGGGCTTCCTGCATTAATTAACATCCTTTGCAACATTTAGACTACTGATTTGTTCATTCTACGCATTAGCGCATTCTCTTCCATCATCATCTCTTGATTCCTTGTGAGTCTTTCAAGTATTTCTTCCATTTTGATATTTCCCGTTAGTGTTGTGTCCGCCGGTGGTGTTATGTCTCCTCTGGGTGCTCTTTCGAAGTTAAGATTACGTACAGCTCCTTCAATGAATCTTGTTGTTCGGATTGATCTTGGAGTTGTTTCCGATTGTGACCTAGTGATGGGCATACAATATATAAATTAACAACGGAAAGGGGCCAGGGACAATAATTTTTAGGAGGTTACAAGGTAAAAAAGGAAAAAAGTGTATAGGAAGTTGCGGAGGGCTGAAAGGTGAAAGAGGAGAAACGAACGAATGAGCCCTCCGGCAATTGGCGTGTCTTTTATAGCGAAAAGTCACGTGATGGGCCCCCCCCCTAAATGGCGAAAAAATATTTTATTTAATGCAAAAAGCCTTAAAAATTTTATGTTTTGCCCCCCCCCTCTAATTGAACTTTTGAACGTTTCGCTCCCCCCTCCTAATCCAAAACCTGGCTACGCCCATGCGAGTTACTATAGATTTGAATAACTAAACAATATAAATAAAATAACTAATACAAATAACTTACTATTGATAATGAGGAATGATTTGAATAACTAAATAATCTAAGAATTTTATGCCTATTGATAGCGCTAATTAGAGTGTACTTTTAAATAAATTGCGGCACTCCAAAAAGGGGTTATTATTATTTTAATAAAACTATTAACAAACCCGCAACTTATTAATTACTTTCAAATATATTATAACAAAATAATTATTATCTACCCTAATAATGAGGGTTATTCCTTCACCATCACCACCATAAGAATGTGTTGAATCTAATTTGGCCTTATATATATCTATCTCTCTAGAAAACTATGGGATACTGATGAGCTCTAAAAAGAGCGAAAACGTTATGTGTCTGTAATAATTTTCAAATCACACGCTAAAAAAGATGAGGCTATATATAGTCAAATTAGTTACTAATTAAAATTGCCCATAGATGGCGCTAATTAGAGTGTACTTTAAAATTAATTTCGGTACTTTTAACCTAAAATGGGTTATTATTTTCTTCATAAAAATATTAACAAACCCGCTATTTATTAATTACTTTCAAGCGCGTAGCCAGGATTTTCTGCCGGGGGGGAAATCTCAAAAAAAAATTTATAACATTTTTATTTCAACATAAAAATTATAAAATTTGGGTATGATTAAAATTAAATTAATACCATTTGATTTGGTTAATATAGGTATAATATAATGTCTCTGTCTGTATTATTTTGATAATTTTTGGCTATCCTCGAATCATGTTCAAAATAACCACAGTATCATAATAACGACAACCATAAAAAATTAGTATTTAATATATTAAGTATGTATAAATTGCTTTTATATTATTACATATAGTTTATTATATACACTTAATTATATAGCACCCTTTACCAGACTAACTTGTAATACTTAATTATTTAATTTAGTATTGAATATATTTCAAGCTATACTCCTCATGGAATGCACAAGTATATAACACTTAATAAGATTAAGTAATTTTATAATAACTTTTCTTTGTTAATTATATAATTTAGTGTTTAATATATTATAATAAGTATGTAGAAATTGCTTATATATAATTCTATATATTTTATTATATAATATAATGGTTGTCAGTATTATGATACTGTCGTTATTTTGAACAGAAGCGCTATCCTCTATAAAATACATAAATAAATTAAAGTCTTTGTGTAACTCTATTGTATGGAATGGAAAATAAGGTCATCTATGTATAATTAAAATTAAATTAATACCATTGGTTTGGTTAATATAGGAATAATGTCTCTGTCTGTATTATTTTTTGATAATTTTTGGCTATCCTCTATAAAATACATAAATAAATTATAAAGTCTTTGTGTAAAATTATTGTATGGAAGGTCATCTATGTATAATTAAAATTAAATTAATACCATTGGTTTGGTTAATATAGGTATAATGTCTCTGTCTGTATTATTTTTTGATAATTTTTGGCTATCCTCTATAAAATACATGAATAAATTATAAAGTCTTTGTGTAAAATTATTGTATGGAAGGTCATCTATGTATAATTAAAATTAAATTAATACCATTTGGTTTGGTTAATATAGGTATAATGTCTCTGTCTCTGTCTGTATTATTTTTTGATAATTTTTGGCTATCCTCTATAAAATACATGAATAAATATGAAGTCTTTGTGTAAAATTATTGTATGGAAGGTCATCTATGTATAATTTAATTAAAATTAAATTAATACCATTTGGTTTGCGTTTGGTTAATATAATAGGTATAATGCCAGTATCATCTTGATCTCTTGATAAATTTTGGCGAATCATGTTCAAAATAACGACAGTTCATAATACTGACAGCCTAACAAATTAGACATTAAATCTAAAATTAAAATTAGCAAAAAATATATGAACATATGTTTAAACAAATAATTGTATATGATACTATATATAGAATTATATATAAGCAATTACTACATATTTATTATAATATATTATACACTCAATTATATAATTAATAAATACAAATTATTTGGTATAGGGTGGTATATAATTAAGTGTATATAATTGTAATGTCTGGCGACCGAGTAAAAAGGGCTGCGCGAAGGATTTAAAATAACTTTATTTACGCTAATACGTCTAAATATTTACAATTAAAGGCGATTTACAATTAAAGTGATTGGCGACGGTAAAATTGAAATGTTTCGTAAAATTACAATAAAAGGGGAAAGATGTAGGGATTGGGGACAATTACAAGGGTTTAGGAAGAGTACAAAGTTTTGGAAAAATTTATAAGGACTCAATTATTGACATGGGATTTCGCTTTTATAGCTGTTGAATCTTCCCAGGGTGGTGGACTTGATTGAACGAGCAATGTACGGGAAATCTTCAGACGGGGCTGCAAAAATGAGTTCCATATGTGGCTGGGTTAAAAATTAAAATAAAAAGTAATTAAAAAAAGAAAGCGTCAAAGAAAATTAGCCACTTCCGCGTCTAGGTTAACCCGCGGTAAAAATGCCTTCCTTTGACCAATTCCCTTTTTTAATTATAAGGATTGCAGAACCGTTCTTTAACCCTTTTACATTAATATTAATAAAATAAATCTAAGTAAGATCAAAGTATACCGCGGACATTAAAACGCGATATACCAACATATGGTTACGTGGTATACACGTATACCACACCTTTCCCTTTTATTGAGAAGTCGAAGGGCCAGGGCTGTCCAAATTCAGGGTGTCCATAATCACCCCGGACTCCAGCTCTGTGATATCGTTGGGTTGGGTTGTCTTTCCCAAACCGGTTTTTAATTTTAAGCACATTGGGGGCAGGTGTTTGGCCTTACACCCCCAACACTTCTTCCTTTTCAAGATCGGAGGACGGAGTAACGGTGGATTTCCAGATACGTTTCGTCGTTGCTCCCCGCTCGTATTTCCGTTTCTTCTGA
Source organism: Gordius sp. MW1 (assembly GCA_964036665.1). Lineage (NCBI taxonomy): Eukaryota > Metazoa > Nematomorpha > Gordioida > Gordea > Gordiidae > Gordius > Gordius sp. MW1. Next base: position 34,363,497 of record OZ038526.1, on the reverse strand, counting down.
CCGCAGCCCCCTCCTGTCTTGGTCGTCTTGGAGATCTTGGGCGTTGTGGATACGACCTCCCGACCTGGCCTGGCGGACCCAGAGAGTGCGTCAAGCTTAATAATCTTGCACTTTCGTCCGTCTCCACTCTGATTAGAATGTATACTGGAACTCTTTCGTTCCTTGATGGTAGATGTCACTTCCAAATCTACGTCGCACCAAGAGCATTAATTCTCATCTGAATAGCAATAAACGTTGAACATAATTATATAGCATCAAACAATTTTAATTGTTCAGCATGCCTAATTTCAAATTTATTTTCCTTTAAGTCCTTAACTTTGTAGATTTTAGTACCTAACTGTTTTATAATTACACCTAACACCCATTTAGGTTTACCCAAATAGTTTCGATACCAAACTCTTTGGTTTACCGTAAACTTTGGCACACTAATACTGGGCGATGTTTGGTGTTCAGTGAACTTTAAAAAGTCGGGTGGGTACCTTAATTTACGATTCAAAAACTCATAGCTAACCGGAGCACGATTAGGATACCGTGGTGACATATTGTGATAAAGTTTAGATAACCACGTTCCGTCCTTCGTTACTTTAGCTATGTTCAACCATTTTTTAACAATACCTACATACCTTTCTACCTGCCCATTAGAGCTTGGATGGTACGGTGGAGTTAAAATATGGTTAATTTTATATTTTAAACAAAATTGTTTAAATTCGTTGCTAACAAAAGCTTTACCATTATCCGTAACAATTATTTCTGGAAACCCGTAATTCCCTATCAATTCCTTTAAAATTGTAATTGTTACTCTACTTGATATATTTGATATAACTTTAAATTCCGTCCAACCGGAAAACGCATCTACTATTAAGATGTACCGTTTTTTATCTAATTCGAAAAAATCTATGTGTATACGCTCCCATGGAAATTTAGGACGAGGCCACCTAGATTTTTTATTCCTACGCGGCATTGGTGCATCAAGCTTACAAAGCTCACACTGCCTTACGAATTTTTGGATGTCTTTAGTTAATTGCGGCCACCAGACGTATTGTCTGGCCAAGCCTTTCATTTTAACCATCCCACAGTGTCCCTGATGTAATATTTTTAGCACTTCCTGACGAAGCTTAATCGGTACCACTAACCTATCATGCTTTTTAAGAACATAATCTTCTACATATAATTCGTTCAAAACATGTTTAAAAGGGGTGGGTACATTAATTTTATCGTCTAAGACTGCCAAAATATCTTTTACTTTACATAATTCAGGGTCCGCGTTACTTTCCTTAACAATATCGTTTAAATCTAAAATATTTAAAGCATTGATTACATGTCCTCCTATTATATCACAAGACAAAGGTAAATCATCGGCCTCAATGGTATCTGCGCCCAAACGCGATAGTACATCAGCCAAATGATTGTCCTTTCCCTTGCCGTATTTTAGGGTTAACGTAAAATTTCCCAACATTACAAGCCAACGTTGTAACCTAGGAGACATTAATAGTTCGGCGTTCGCCTTTTTAAATAAAGCAACAAGCGGCTTATGATCTGTAACTACAGTAAACGATTTGCCAATTAAATATTCGCGACATCGTTGTAATCCGTAAATCATCGCTAATGCCTCGCGTTCTATAACAGAATATCCCACCTCCGTTTTATTTAATTTACGCGAAAAATACAAAACTGGATGCTCCATTCCATCCTCAACCTGACATAATGCGCCTCCAATACCAATATTGGATGCGTCGACCCTTAGTATATGTTGTTTATTAGGATCAAAACATCTTAAAATGGGTTTTTTAAGCAAGATATTTTTCAAAAAAACAAATTTTTCAATATAACTTTTACTCCATTTAAATATGATGTCTTTTTTTGTCAATTTGTACAATGGTCCAGCATATTCAGTGTAATTATTTATAAATTTACTGTAATAGTTCATTAAACCCATAAATGACGATAGTTCCTTTTTATTTGCAGGTAACTTAACATTTTTAATGGCTTCTATCTTGTCATACTTTGGTTGAATATTACCATTATTTAAAATATGTCCTAAATAGACAATTTGTTCAGTCCCAAAAACACATTTCTTAGCTGAAACTTTTAAACCTTTTAGACTAATTAAATTCAAGACCCGAACAAGACGCAAATCATGCTCTTCTTTCGTTCGTCCCGTTATTAATATATCGTCCAAATAAAATATTATACCGTCTAAATTACTAAAAATCGACGCCATAGCACGCTGAAAAATAGCTGCTGAAATGCTTAAGCCAAAAGGTAGCCTTTTAAATTTAAAAAGTCCGGCATCAGTATTAATTGTTAGGAGCCGCGATGACTTTTCATCTACCTGTAATTGCAAGTAAGCGTTGGCAAGGTCAATTTTTGAGAAAAATTTAGCGCCTATTAATTTAACAAAAATAATTTCTAATCTTGGCAATGGGTATTTTACCTCAATGATACATTTGTTTACCGTGATTCTATAATCAGCACAAACCCTAACTGTACCGTCAGTCTTCCTGACCGGTACCAAAGGTGTAGCCCATTCTGAATAGCCAATAGGTTCAATTACGTTATCCTTTAACCATGTTTTAATTACTTCGTCGACCTTATTTTTCAAAATTAAAGGTACGCGCCTGGCAGCACAAAATTTAGGAATCGCATTTAAATTAACTCGAACCTAAAATATTTCGTCATTTAAGCATCCTAAACCAGGTTCAAAAATTTTAGAGAATTGGTTTTTTATATTATCAATTTTGGTGTGCCATGTTGTGACCAAATTAGGCTTTGCCCCCAGGTTAGCTAATTTATGGCAAGTGGGTTCCAGAGGTACCCCGCACTGTAAATCGGCATGAAAAATGGGTCGTTCTTGGCAGACGGGACCTCCCGAGTTATCTGATCTATGGGCTATGCGCCCTAAATCAGAATGAAAAACGGGTGTGAAATCCCTGCACTGTGAACTACCTGACAACGCCTTCGACATCACCATGGACTTAACATCAACCTTGAAAATTTCGCGGGCATTATCTTTATTACATAATCCCCACCATTGAATTTGGGGCCCAATTATCCTAATCCAGGACCAGCCCATTATATTATCGACATTCTCTTTAATAATATATAAATCCAATTCAACCACAAATCCTGCCACTTTAACTAAAACATTAATCCTACCCAGGACAGTAATGAAAGTATTATCAACTTGTTTTGCAATTATATTGGCAGTTTCCAAATTTCGGTTGGGCCAAAATTTTTTAAATGTTTTAAAACTAATAATTGATATTGCGGCGCCAGTATCTAATATAAATTTTATCTTAAAATTATCGACATCTACTGTCACTAAAGGTGAAGCTGACGAATTCAAAACTTTATTTATATCTACCGTGCGCATATTTATATAGTTCGAACTATCCTGCGCTAGTCAATCAAACACAGCCTGCCCATTGGCAGCTGTTTGCGCTTGATTGACATGTCCCCTGCATTTATAACAAAATTTCCCGTCCCCAACCTCTTTGGTATTGTAGTTATTTGAGGTTGTTGGTGCGTTAAAACTTGGGAAGTTTTTCTGTGTAAATCTATGGTCTGTATAGGGTTTATTGGGGTGCGCATAATTACTAAAATTATTTCTCGGGCCGCGTTGTGCAAAATTTTCCGAAATATATCCGAAATTTTCATTATTACGCCTTTTAAAGTATTTATTATCACAATCTTTCTTAAGGTGTCCCCGTTGCCCACATCCGTAACACCTTATATTAGACTTGAAATTAGACTTAAGTAAAAAAACCTTTTCTACTCTTTTCAATTTATACCACACAAATAAAACTATTACGGTTAAAAGTGATATATATACAAGTAATTTATCCGCGCACAAATAATTAAAAAAATTAATGCCAATTGACGGTGCCGTGTAAAAACCAAACATTATAAATTACCAAATTCAATCCAAACTATATTAAAATCAATTAAACTAAATAATTTAAATAGAAATCAAATTTAATCAAACCAAGCAATCTAAATTAATTAAATTAAATAACTTAAATAGAAAATCAAATTTAATTAAACAAAGCAATTTAATCAAAATTAATTAAGAAATTTACCAAAAGTTTGCGTTTAATTAAAAAAAAATTAAAATTAAACAAGAGCAAATTAATTATTACAACGTATACAGTAACCATTTTATTAAGCATAGACGTATATAATAATTATTCAATGTAATTATTGTTATCAACAATATGATTATCAAACATAAAAACCCTTTATCCATTATTATGCATTAATAAATTTTTTTACAATAGAAATTTTAACTAATTTTATTCCAACATTTTAATAAAACAAATACTAATTTTACGTTAATATTTAAATCTAAAATATTTTTACTTACAATTCCTTTTATTTAAGAAGAGGGCGAATCTGACACCAATGTAATGTCTGGCGACCGAGTAAAAAGGGCTGCGCGAAGGATTTAAAATAACTTTATTTACGCTTATACGTCTAAATATTTACAATTAAAGGCGATTTACAATTAAAGTGATTGGCGACGGTAAAATTGAAATGTTTCGTAAAATTACAATAAAAGGGGAAAGATGTAGGGATTGGGGACAATTACAAGGGTTTAGGAAGAGTACAAAGTTTTGGAAAAATTTATAAGGACTCAATTATTGACATGGGATTTCGCTTTTATAGCTGTTGAATCTTCCCAGGGTGGTGGACTTGATTGAACGAGCAATGTACGGGAAATCTTCAGACGGGGCTGCAAAATTGAGTTCCATATGTGGCTGGGTTAAAAATTAAAATAAAAAGTAATTAAAAAAAGAAAGCGTCAAAGAAAATTAGCCACTTCCGCGTCTAGGTTAACCCGCGGTAAAAATGCCTTCCTTTGACCAATTCCCTTTTTTAATTATAAGGATTGCAGAACCGTTCTTTAACCCTTTTACATTAATATTAATAAAATAAATCTAAGTAAGATCAAAGTATACCGCGGACATTAAAACGCGATATACCAACATATGGTTACGTGGTATACACGTATACCACAATAATAAAATATATGAAATTATTTAAAAGCAATTCACACATACTTAATATATTCAATACTAGATTATATAATTAATAAATACAAGTTAGTCTGGTAAAGGGTGGTATATAATTAAGTGTATATAATAAAATATATGTAATAATTTAAAGCAATTTATACGTACTTAATATATTAATTACTAAATTATATAATTAACTAATACACGTAGTTTGGTATAGGTGGTGTATAATTAAGCAATATAGAATAAATTTAGGTATTATATAAAGGATATCATCCGAGTGCTATCTCATGCCTTTAGATTCTTGTTTACAAGGTGATTAATGGAATATTTAGGATGATAGTTGATATAGTTTGAGAGTATAATCTCAGCTTAAACATATAAGAGATTTGCTAAAGTTTTTTTGTACTTTAATAGAAAACATATTAAATTTTAAAAGGGCAATCTCTCTAGCCATTAGATTAAATAGAAATTATTCATACAATTTATGATGCTATATAACTTAATTAGATCCTTAAAGATTGTAAAGGGATCATTATTATTAGTATCAATGTGCATGTGATTAGATAAGCTTTTATATTAAGTTTTTGCTATTATTTTAAAGCAAATTTATTTATACCTGAATCACTAACTATATCTATTTTTATCCACCTCAACAAATGTTTACTTATTATTGTACTGTTATATTGATATATAAGATAATTGATGAAACTCTTACCCCAATTTTTAAATTTAATGCTTACAAAAGAGCCTGGAAAAAAATGCTTTAAAATCTTGTTCTTGTTTTAAAAAGATCTAATTAGAATGTTATAGCAAGTTGTAAAAATCTGTTAACTATCAATAACTTTTTTAAGAATGTGAAAAATTTTATTTTTTACCAAACTTAATTTCAAGAAATATCAATATGTTTAGAATTTATAGCATTTCAAACTTTAAACTCTTATCTCAGCTCAGTATTTTGTGCAATCTTTTGCCATAGATTTTAAATTAAAAGTTTCACATTTAAAAATTAGTAGTTTTGCAAATCCCAATTTATTTTAAAACTTTACTATATTGATACTTAACAAAATACATTGAAAACTTTCATTTGGTATGACTATTGTAAGATTGTAAGTATAATGACTTGACTTGTGTCTCGTTCATGTAAAATATTAGAAACACTAGGCAAATTTTTTTATAATAAGGTAATGATATGCCATACACACTCTGAAGCTGTTGAAGGGCAAGAGGCAGTCTTTTGACTTGTCATATATAGGTATGAGGAGTAATACAAGAGATCCTCCTTTTTGGGGCCTTTGATATTCTGGGCAAGACACTAGGTTAATAAATATAAATTAGTTGAATCTTAGATAAAATACATATATTGTGAAGATGAATGAAATAAATTAAAATAACTAAGTAGTATAAATATCAAAAAATATCTTTGTCCATTTGATTGGTAACATCCATAATTTGTGGATTATCAGTAGGTATGAAATGGCTTAATTGTGTATTAGGAGTTGCCACACTTTGCTGGTTTAAGAGATTACAAAAAAATTAAGCAATACAATACTTTGTGGCTGTTCTTGCCTAACTAAAACTGTAGGCAGTATTCTCCTATAGTTGGTAAAAACACCTATTGACTGGCTTCTTTGTGTATTAGGAGTGGCCACACTTTGCTGGTCTAAAAGATTTAAAAAAAATTAAGCAATACAATACTTTGTGGCTGTTCTTGCCCAGAGTTGTTAAGGAGCGCGCACGTCAAGTGCGCGCACCGGATTTGCGGTGCGACGTGCTGGTGCGCGCACTTTTTTATAACGAAGAGCGAGTGCGGGTGCGCGCACCTGATTGAGTCGGTGCGGGTGCGCAATTGCGCTCCTGTTTTGCGCACATTATAAATTTACAATTTATTAATTTATTCGAAATTGTATTATATCGCATATTTCACAAATTAAATTTCTTCTGATTTATATATATAACATACATCTATGTTCCTGGTGGAGAAGATAACAAGGCGGGAAATTGGTTACTATCGATAAACAATAAAAATAATCAAACCGCGATATTTCACATTATTTACGTACTATTTACTTTATCAATCAACGATTAATCTTTACACTTTTGAACTTGTCGCTTAATAAATAAACTATAGAAAAACGCTAAAACGATTGAAGTTTAATAAGATTAGAAGATTAAAAACACAGACCGGTAATTTGATTAAAGAATTGCAATAAAGATTAAAAACACAGACAGGTAATTTGATTAAAGAATTACAATAAAATATTTAAATAATGATAATATATTTAATTCAGCGTTTTTTGGAATATTGTCATCTCCCCTTACTATCTTAATATTTCAAACATTTTTAAACCTATCTTTTCTATCGTAAGTTTAATCACTAATTACAATTAATTTTCATTAAAATATATTAAACTAGTTAATTAATTTTATTTTAATTATTAATTTGTATTATTGTATTGGTTGTCATAGTACTCCTTATCCAATTTTTTACTCTTTTCTTTTCTCACTGCTTATATATAACACTTTAATATGATAGTGAGTTATGGAAATAGAAGAATCAAGCGTAAATGTAGCAAGCACATCATGCATGAAAATTTTTCCATTTCCAAAATATCCTAATATGTTTAAACTTAAAGGTAATCAGCATAATACACTTAATTTTGAGGTGCAAATCAAATTTTATGTGCGGGTGCGAGTGCGCGCACCTTTAATACTGGTGCGAGTGCGAGTGCGCGCACCTTTGTTAAAACGGGTGCGAGTGCGAGTGCGCGCACCGGAATTTCCTCAATGTGCGAGTGCGAGTGCGGCACCGGTTTTTGAAGTGCGTTTAACAACTCTTCTTGCCTAACTAAAACTCTAGGCAGTATTCTCGGATAGTTGGTAGAAACACCTATTGACTGGCTTCTTTGTGTATTAGGAGTGGCCACACTTTGCTGGTCTAAAAGATTTAAAAAAAATTAAGCAATACAATACTTTGTGGCTGTTCTTGCCTGACTAAAACTCTAGGCAGTATTCTCATATAGTTGGTAGAAACGAGTGGGCGTCAAAGGAGCTCATCAGGAAAAAAAGGAGCACACTTTGTTTATTGAAAATAAATCAAGGCAAAACTATCAAACCTATTTCTAAGAAGAATTTGCACAAAGAAGGGTGTATTAATTTTAAAATAACCCTAACCCAAATCAAGAAATCCGTCCCTCATTTTTTTTTAAAAACATATCATCTCATAAAATGTCAATATACATCATGCAATTATATCACATGTATATAAACAAAATGTACAATAAAATCTTTTCATACATGATTGACTTTTATAATAAGTATGAAAAAACATCAGGATAAATAAAATATGTAACTTTATAAATATCCATAGTTGGTTTTTAAAAAATATAAGTGCTAAATTATACAATAAAATCTTTCCATACATAAATGACTTTTATTATAAGTATAACATCAGGATAAGGTATTTGCTAAAACAATAGTGAAATTCTGATATACATGATGAGAAATGTTCCAATACAATCTTTATATATTTATATATTTACTTGTTATGATTTCACTAGGACATGTTAATATAAAATATTTTGTGCTAAGACAATATGTTAAATTCTGATGAATAATATGAGATAAGTTCCAATAAATTCACTAAAAATTTATGTATATATTACTTGTTACAAATTCAAATTCACCATATCAAAAAACCCTGAGCAAATCTGAGCAATCATGACGAGTTTCGCTCATATTTCTGTGCTCCTTTGACCGGTTCCCGGTAGAAACACCTATTGACTGGCTTCTTTGTGTATTAGGAGTGGCTACACTTTGCTGGTCTAAAAGATTACAAAAAAATTAAGCAATACAATACTTTGTGGCTGTCCCTGCACAATTAAGGCTCGAAGCAGCAGTTGATTAGATGCAGAGATAGATGGGAGATTATTCTGGCCTAGATAATATAAATTTGAAAATAAATGAAATTGCACTTGTAGGCATGAATAATAATTGAAAATATTGCACTTTGTGATATGGTAAAATTTTAAAATAAACGGTAAAATGAACGTTATAATGATTGGTTGTTTACTTAAGATATATGACATATCCTATAAATTTTAGTTGCGTCTATGAATTTGATAGGTTGTCAGTATTATGAACTGTCGTTATTTTGGACAGAAGCGATTTTGGCTATCTTCTATAAAACACATGAATGAATTATAAAGTCTTTGGTGAGAAATTATTGTATGGAAGATCATCTAAAACAATCTCTAGCTTAAAAATTTATCAATAAAAACTAGACAAATATTGCAGATAAAAGATAGAACTTATTATAAGTCTAAAAATGCATATTGAACTGAATTAATGAAAAAAAGCATTATATTGATATCGCTTATTAGATAAATAATGCAATTTAATATTATAACAAATTACTAGATGTGGAAGGGCAAGGGTCGGATTCGGATGATTTGATGATGGGAAAAAAATGGTATATAAGTTCCGTTTCATGTCGCAAAAGGAAAACAACAATAATAGTTAATAGTCTTTTTTTTTTTTTAACTTTAATTGTATACTAATTTACATTAACGACTAAAAAGTATTAAGAAAGGTATAAACGCGCGAAGACTAAACGGATGGCATCGAGCCGTGAATGGAAATCGTGTTAGATCTAACGATTTCCATTGTAATCTTCTGTCTGATGTAATACGACTCTTTCGAATCCGATGAGACCATGGAAATTGCTCTCCCAGTTTGTTTTAAAAAAGAGAGGCATTGGATGCCTAGGTTTCCGATTGTGGAAGCCACTAAGGGAATAAATATTGTTTCTGAAAGGGAAGAGTATTTATTTGACTTCCTACTTTCAGTGCTGACTAAAAGGTCAGGAGAGGAGTTGGAGGGGCGAATATGTCGACCGTGGTGAAGTCCCAAGTGAGATTCAGTCCGCGGGATCAGGGGATGAGCGTAACGCCGTCGGGTCTTTTTCCATCTAGTGTGCTGAGGCCAACGGGTTCCAAGGTATTTGGAAAGCCTGCCTTCCTTAGCCGATTAGTTTGTTAATCGCCGTGTGCCTGGGGTTGCGCCCTTTGCTGTATTTGCAGTGGAGGGGGTGATGGCCATTGGGTTGGACCGGCTGTTTACATTGGTCGCATACAAATGGGGATACGATGTCACAGCCGAGACGCAGGCCTATGGCGATGCGTAGCTCCTCACCAGACATGTGAAGTCCCAGGTTCCTGCTAGGGCTTGCCTCGAGCCATTCGTAACCGCTGTTGGAAGAAGCCCAGTTGAAAAGGTGTTTTCCTTGAGATAGGTCGTTCGGAGAGAGGTAAGCTACGGAACGTGCTATCAAGGGAAGGTCCCATTTCCTCTGGGTCACTCCAAGTGGTCGGTCGGCTGATTCGAGCTTTTCCGTATCCCAGAAGCGTAGAGCCTCCTGAAGGTGCGGGTCTGAGAGAGATGTCAAAGCGGTGATTAGCGGGTCGGTACTCATACGCGACGATATAAAACCCGCTAATGCAATCTGTCTCGGGGATCTTATGCCAATCCCCCCCTCTCTTAGAAGGGAGGGATGCTTGGAGCCATTGGGCGGGACTAAACTTTATATTGAGACAGGACTCAAAAAGTGATTGAATGCCCCGGATCATATTGAGTTGTTCGGGACAGCTGTAGATAGGTGATGCACGCAAGGCGTGATTTATTTTTGGGATTAGCAGGAAATTTTTTGCCAAAAAGAAAGCGTGGTGAGGGGTAAGTTTTTGCAAGGTGGGTTTGACGGTCTCAATAAAGGTCGAAAATTTTGCTAGAAAACGTTGCGAAGAGATGGGCCCTCCTAATGGTCTAAGGAGAGTACGGGAAATGGGAGTGATGAGGGGTCGATTGAGGTGTCCCTGCAGTAAATTTCACATTTTAAATGGTTCAGTTGGAGACCTACTAAATCTGAGAAGGACTCGATGATTTTCGGAATTTTTTGTATTTCGCTGGCTAGTCCCACCAAAAAACCTTCGTCCATGTACCAAAGGTTGCATAAAAAATTTCCTGAGTTAGAAATTTTCTCAATTATCCCTTGGATGGCCAGACAGAAAAGAGCTGGGCCTAGGGGATCACCTTGCTGTATCCCTCTGGAAGAGTGAATTGTTTTGTCCCCAAATAGAAGGTATGATGGGGCACCGTAACTATTGAGGACATAGGAGTAGTATTCGGGGTACGCTTCCTGGAAGGGTTTTAGAAACGCCGCCCTATGGACGCTGTTGAAAGCGTTTTTAAAGTCAAGTTTGACTAGTTCGGACTGAGGTGAGGACTCAAAAAGGATTCTTGCGGTATGGGCTGCTGCTTCCAACCTCTCTTGACTCCGAAACCTAATTGGTTGGGGAGGAAGGAACTGGCCAAGGAGGCGCGGATTTTGGTCGTGATCAATTTGGAAACTAATCTACGTAAAACTGACCCTATAACGATGGGACGAATTGAGCCGTCGGGTTTATTGAAGGCCAGTAATTTTCCGCCAAAAAGAATTTGGGATATGTCTGAAGGGAATCGGCCTCTTCTGATAATGTTGCAGAGAAGGGTTAGGTTCGTAAGTAAATTTTGTGAACAGCTTATGTGGGGCTTAATGAGGTCTTGCAGGAAAATGGGGCGGATGCCGTCCAGGCCTGCTGCTGAGTCTTTCTTGAAGGAATTTATTGCATTTGCGACTCCGAAAGCTGTAAAATCGGTGATGGAGGTTGAGGGGGTATCCTGCAATGAGGGGGTTAAAGCTTGGCCCTCAGGGTGTTTATCTAGGAGGAGAACGTATGTTGAGTTGGTAGAAGGTGCGATCAAATCGGACGAACCTAAAATACGAAGAGCTGAGCTGATTTCCAGGGCATTGATTTTGTTTGCTATAGCTTTAGTTTTTAGATCCAATGAAAGCTTAGGTTTATGAGACTTTTTTGGAAGCATAAGGGGCTTGTTAGGGTCAAAAATTTGGATTGATCCTTTAATGGCCTTAGATAACTGTGCCTCTTTGGATTGTGGTATTGCAAGGGTATGAAAACAAATAGTGAATAGATTCCTCCACTCTTCTAAATTGTCGGGGTTTTTGTTGATAGATGAGAGAATTTTATTGAAAAGGGCACTGAATGCTTCCCTTGCTCCCCTTGGGATCCTATTAAGAATATTTGGTTTTGGCAGGGAAATAAAATCTTGTGTCCAGGCATTGCTTGGATGGTTAAAGGTGTCTGTATTTGGGTGATGCTCAACAGATACGGTGTCAAAGAAATAGCTATTTTGTCGAAATTTGATTCAAAAATAAAAAAAGTATATATCGGTATATATTTAATAAATTGCACTGCATAGCAATTAATAAGTGTCTTAATTGGTCAGTTACGTTGCACAACTATAAAATATAAACATTAGATCTAAATAATTTTTTTTCCATAAAAAATACCGGGGGGGGGGGGGGGAATTTCTCGTTTCTCCCGCCCCGTATTTACGCCACTGATTACTTTTAAATAAATTATAAACTAACTAAAATACAAGATGGCGACTTTGAATAACCAAATAATCTAAAGATTATAAAATAACTAATACAAATACTTTTGATAATGAAAAATTATTTTTATAAGTATATAATACAATTAATGATGATTGAAGTCAAATTTTTATTACATAAAGTAAAACGATTACATTCTTTTTTTTTAAAAGAGTAGAATAAATCAGCGTACACGAAATTCTCAAAAAACGTAGCTATGTATGATCAATAAATTTAAATAATAGTTTTGTATGAGTAAGCAAATAAGATATAATATAAACTAACTAAAATACAAGATGGTGAATTTTTGATATAGTCTACAAATTTAACAAGTGATTTGACCTAATTTTCGCCCAATCACATTATTCGTAAAAACATCTGATATGTGAAAAATCCATAAATTCGTGTTTTTAATTAATGAAAATGCGTATTTCACGTGGCAAAGTATTCTAATGGCAACGTTTTATACCGGTCTGATTTTATAACTAAATTGCCCGCGTCCCGCCAACCCTTGTAAGTGTCAATCGGTCATGCCCGAATTATTGGAGCTGCCCAAAATGCCCGACCCGATTGGATGATTCTTTGAATTTTACTAATAATTTTGTCATCTTTTCCAAAAAATCTTAATAAATTTTTGATTTTTTGGATAAAAGCTATAAGTCTGTATGTTCATATCAAACATTTCACTAAAATAAATGTGTATTATATTAAATAGATTACTTACATGCCCTACGGGTAATGTTGTTATGCGGTGCGCCATTTTGCACCCACGCCTTAATAGAAAGTAAGAGACTAAGAAGCCACATCCTTATAAAGGTTCCTCGTAAGACGCGCATGCCTAGTGTAAGGTCCCTTTTTTACTAATCCCCTCCCCCATGGTCCTAAATTGTAGAAAATAGAACCGCTAAATGTGCCATTACATTAGTCACATTAACCATCACATTGATGAAACAAATAAGACATGAGGGTTGTACTATTTACTAAAATAGCAACACTGTGGATAAATCAGTGGCGTAAATGAGGGGGGGGGGGGGGGGGAAGGGGATAGGAAATTCCTGAAAAGTTTTTTGATTAATACCTTTTTTTTTAAAGATGAAGTTAGTTTATTGATTTATATCTAAACATAGTATTAAAAAATACAATTATATAATAATTATATTTAAAAAAAACATCATATGAGTAATATGTCTTCATCTTGCTCTTTTAGAAGAGGCCACGAATCCAAAAAAGATTTGAAATTAAATTTTGCAATTAAGATAGCTATTGATTGTTTCAATAAAAATGCGGGGGAATGTTTGGAGGGAGGGGATCGCCTGCCTATTTCTTTGAATAAAGCCGACGCCATTTTTCCATAGGATCCTGAACAGGAGGAAACTATTGGGATAAAAATACTAGAGTCCAAAAGGGCCTTATATTTTTGGAGCTTGCGTTCTTCAGCGAGGGCCATGGGGTCATAATTAAGATTAGAGGGGGCAAATAGGTCTATGCATGTAAAATCCCACTTTAAAAAGAGACCATTTTCCCATGGGACTAACGAGGAACCGTCAGGACGCATTCGACCTTCAAGGGCAGGATCCGAAGGTTCAATTATGGAGGGAATATGGGCCTTTCTAAGGGCTGACTGGATAATAGAATTAATTTTAGAGTGTCGCAAGTGTCTAAATTTATTTAGTCTGCAGTGTAACGGGTGGTGTGCTTCTTCATCCACTGGCAGGTTGCAATTTTTACAGGCATATCTTGATGTATTTTATTCCAAGGCGTAGTGCTATATTGTAGGATAATCCTCTAACATCATATTGGAGAACTTGCTAGGATACGCCTCAAGCCATTCATGTCCAGATTTATCAAACACCAAAGATCTAAGGTTGTAATGTTGTTTGGTATGGCAGCTCGAAAGGAGATAAGCAACGGAGCGCGAAACCAAACATGCATCCCAATCCTTTTGATTTGGTGCTTGTGGTAATGAGCTTTCCGGTAGAACATTTAAATTCCAAAGGGATAGGACCTGTATAAATGTTTCATCGAGGGAGTATGAGATTAGTTTGGCGACGATGGATTTTGAGGATAAGTGGGAGGACATAAATGAGGCCAAGGATAAGGAGCTTGGTGAACAAATTCCCAGACCCGCAGATTTTGTTGGTAATATGGCTTGTAGCCAGGTGTTAGTATCGAATGATAAGTTCAGGGTGGATTCGATGACAGATTTTATGTGGGTTTTGAAATTATGTAAAATATGTGTATGCAAAAATGCGCTTGTGGATCGGAAGCAAAAATTTTAAAGTAGTTTTTCAATATGTAAAATGCGTGATGGGCGGGCATAGGCTTAAAAATTTCATTTTTACATTTTAAATTTTTAAAGTTATCGTCGAGATAACTTCTTAAGCACTCAGGACCGCCTATTAGAACCTAGTAAAAATACCTCGTCCTTCTCAAGGCGTGGAAAAGATGCAAAGGACGGGTGGATGTCAGTTGCATGGGCGTACGCAGGGGGGGGGGGGGAGGGGGGCAGGGGGGGGGGGGGGGGGGGCGGTTGCCCCCCCCCCTAATTTAAAAATAAGATTTTTTTCAATACAATTCGTTGATTTTATCTATTAATGGTTTGATGGCCATACAAAATAAGGGGGGGGGGCCAAGGGGGTCCCCCTGTTGAATGCCCTCCGCTGAATCAATTAAATAATGCCCGAATTTTAGGATAATGGGTGTCCCATAACTTAAAAAGATATAATTAGCATATTTAGTATAAGTCTCGATAAAAGTTATAATAAAGGAATCTCTGTTTAAGTTATTAAAAGCGTTTTAAAAATCTAATTTTAAAAAAGACTCATTGGGTAATAGATTTTCGAGGGTCAATCTTGCGGCGTGTGTTGCTATTTCACACCCTCCTTTGACCCCGAAGCCTAGCTGGTGAGGCATTAGCGATAGGGTTAAATTTGGTTTCATTGCTTTGCATATTATTTTAGAGATGATTCTTCTAAAAACTCCGCCGATAGCAATCAATCTCAATGTTTTGTTTGGTTTTTTGATAGCAAGTAACTTCGCCCCAAAGACTATCGGTTGTACTTCCTGGGGAATGTTGCCATTAATGATTAGATTGCAAAAATTTGTTAGGGCAGTGAGTAAAACTGGAGAGTTAATGTTTCACTTTTATGAGATCTTGAAGATAGATTGGTTTAATGCCATCCAAACCTGCAGCAGAGGCCATGGGAAAAGAATGGATAATAAATTAAATGGGTTAAAATATTATAGTTTAGTTACATCAAAGACTTTAAGACACTTATAAAAACCTAGAAACATAAGAAGGATTTTTGAAGGAGGGGGTTATAAAATTTTCATGGTTAAATTTTTTTGTAACTTTTTTTGGATAAAAACGATTTTTTTGAAATAAAATGTATGTTGTGCTTTTACTTGTTACAGATAAAAATTAGTCGAAAGATAAAAATAATTTATAATTTGTGTAAAAATTACAAGGGCTTAACATTATGTTTTGGAGGGGCATAACAAAAACACCTAGATACAATTTATTCGCTATTGTAACCCTCTGTTCCGGGTAACACCCCCCCCCCCAAAAAAAAATTAAACGATCCTGCGTACGCCCCTGACTAAATTGTTATAATAAAAGTATAAGTTGAATGTCCTGTCCGGTACTTAGAAAAGTCTTTAATTTAATATTAGTTTACTTACACTTTATAGAAAGGATAGCTTAGATTAACAAATTTGACTGCATTGCACGCACAACAGCATACGTCGTGTTGATGATGATGACAATAACAACTAGTTAATAACACCCCTTAGCATATATCTAAGGGTCTATCGGGTCTTTATGAAAAAATAATAGACTAGCTAATGGTCGGTGTAGGGTGTGAACTAACAGCGTATTTTTTACAAACAGCCCTTTTGATTGGGTAAAGGGGTGATTAATGGGTTTTACACACTCTCTCCCTCCAATGGGATTGGGTAGAGGCGTGATTAATGATATTTTTTGAGAGAATTTTAGCTCGTGCTAACACCCAGCGTTCATCGTGTTATTAATAAGACATTGTTCTTAAGTAGGCAATAAATCATTCCTCCCTTATACTAAACTTTAACTACCCAAAAAACACATTATTAGTTTTTTGCATACTAAAATTTGTATTGTTCTCTTCATATCCAATCCCCCTCTTAAACTATTGAATAATTTCTTTATAAATTAAACTTTAAATCCCCCAAAAAACTTTATTAATTTTTTAGTCGATTAAAATTTTTCTACCACATTAAATGTCCAAATACGATTTCCAAACTATAATTGAATATTTAAAAAGCGGATATATTCCAGAAAGTTTTGACAAAAACAATCGCTTTCATCTTAGGAAAAAAGCCAAATCATTCAATTTGGAGAATGATCGTTTGTATTATAAGAAAATCATAAGGCATGGTTCTGAAGTGACAGGTAAAAAAACAAATTTTTTATTTTTAAATTTAGCTTCTATTATATTATTAAAACTAAAATATTTTAAATGACTAAAATCTACAAAATCTTTGTTTATATTATAGAAAGGTTAAGCGTCATTTTCTTTGTAAATTATTAGCTTCCATTATATTATTAGAACTAAACTAAAATATTTAAAATGACTAAAATCTACAAAATCCTTGTTTATATTATAGAAAAGTTAAGCGTCATTTTCTTTTTAAATTAATAGCTTCTATTATATTATTAGAACTAAAAAATTTTAAATGAATAAAAATCAAAAAAAATCTTTGTTTATATTAGTTAAGAGGCATTTTCTTTTTAAATTATTAGCTTCTATTATATTATTAGAACTAAAATATTTTAAATGACTAAAATCTACAAAAACTTTGTTTATATCATAGAAAAGTTTTTGAGGGTCATTGTGGACGAAGGCGAAAAACGGGAAATTTTAAATATGTTCCACAATGGAACTTCCGAATCGATTGTGGGGAAAAGCATAGGTGCCCATTGTGGTATGAATAGAACTTCGATACGGATTGAAGAAAAGTTAATAATAAAATAATTTATATAAAGTATTTAGGTATTGGTGGCCAAGACTATGGAAAGATGTGGCTGTGTTTGTTCGAACCTGAAGACAATGTCAACAGGGGGCAACAAAGCTAGATAAATCAACCCCAGTGTTGCACCCTATTAAGGTCCCAAAAAGTGCATGGGCCAAGATAGGAATTGACTTATGTAACATGCCCACCTCAAGTCAGGGACATTGTTGCATGCTTGTGGCAATGGATTATTTTAGTAAATGGGTTGATGCAAAACCCTTGACATCCCACACTGCGAAAGAAACTGCCACAAAACTATGGGAAATGTTTTGCAACTGGGGCTTTCCTAAAGTAATTAATTATAAAGTATGATTTTTTAGTTTATAATTAGGTGGTTATATCGGATCAAGGTAGGGAATTCGTTAATTCCCTATCTGACGAATTGTTCAAGCTGACAAAGATACATCATAACATAACATCCGCCTACCATCCCCAAGCAAATGGCCTTGTGGAAAGGGCGAATAGAAAAGTTGTGCCTACACTGACAAAGACACTTGATGGGGAAAACATAAAATGGGATGTGGCACTTCCTGGAGTGTTGTACGCTCTGCGAACCAGCGTACAAAGATTTACAAAGTTCACGCCTTGGATGCTAATTTATAAATGTGAACCTAATGTTCCGTTTGCTACTAGCGCAGAGGACGGTGGCAATCACATTGATGAATCCGATGACGATATATGGGATGAACAGGCCCTTAAATCTAGGGTTGAGGCAATAAACACATGTGCCATAAAAAACATTATCCAAGCTCAAGAGAGGCAAAAAGATGAGTATGCTAGAAGACATAAAAAGGCCTACTTATTTCAAAAGGATGATATAGTGTTGGCATTTAATATGAAACGGGCCACACGTCAAGCTGGATTGGGCCATATAGAATAGCCGATGAAGGATTTAAAGGTGACTTTTTATGTTTAATTGTAAATTTCCAAGGAACCTATACTTTAAAAACCTTGGATGGGAAAGTCTTAAAGAAAAAGTGTTACGGGGGTAACCTGAAAAAATTACGAAAGAGGTATATAATTACCTTTTCTCTAATTTTATATTATTAAAAGATAAATTTAATAAACTTCCCCAGAAAATCTTGCTGAGAAATAATGAGGATTCCATAGGTACTATAATTTTCGTACTAATACCAATTTTTCAACAGGAGACGTTGTTAATATGTGTGGAGACATGACAGATAGCGGCATACACATAAACCCTATTATTAATGAGTACGAGGCCAAATTAGATGAAGATAATGGCACGAATAGTAATAAAAATCGAATAACAGGACAAAAATATTAATTAAATAATTATATTTATTGTAGCAGATGAAAATATTGATACAGATGACGATCAGTGCCCCCCTGATATCAGTGATAATAAAGCACTTTCAGGCATTGATGATACAAGTATAAAAATAGTAAATAACTTTACTAGCACTCTAGGTCAAGACATTGATATTATGAGCCTTAATCCAAAGTCTTTGTCGCAAGAACATATTAAGGATGACGGTATTTCATAATTTTAAATTTGCTAATATTTGAAGATTCTATTGTTCTTACCCATCAAGTTCAAAGCGAATTGTTTTTTACACCTGGAGATTACAAATGGCAGTGCTCTCAAATTAAAATGTATGATTAAATTAACTTTTGTATATACTAATTAATTTCTTTAAGGATTGGAGTTCTCAAAAAAATGTCAGAATCTACACTGATTTCTAAAAGATTATGTCCGCCATTTGATATAAAAAACATTAATCCTGATGGAATTGTTTTTATCGGTACGTAAGTCAGGCAATTTACAAGGATCAAGATCACCATTTTGTGATTCGACAATTTGTTTTTCATCGTTTAAATTTTATTGACACTACATTTTTGTTGCCATTCGTTTATCCATATCGTAATGTATTCGATCATTTTGTTGGTACCAACAAACAAATTTTTGGAACATGGTCATCGGAAATCGACATGGCGACCATTTTTGATGTTACAATTTATGTATATAATCTTGAACTAAAATGTTGGGCCTTATATTCCCCACGTTTATATAATACTTCAAAATTTGGTATTTACATTACGCATTATGCCAACCATTTTGAATACATTAATGATTGTCTTTTAGCATAATTTTGAATAAAACTTATAATGATTAGTCTATTTAAAAAATATTAATTTTTATGGGGAAGGGGGGAGAAACCAACCTAAAGTAGATTCCAGTTTTATCAAAATTTATAAAAATAAATAATATTTTACTTGAGAAACCAACCTAAATTAGTTCCAGCTTTATCAAAATTTACAAACCAAAATAGTAAATAATATGCTAGTCTAAACTTAATTTATTATAAACGATAAACATAACACGTAAAAATAGCGAAAATGGACCTTTAGTAAAAAATATGTCAGTCAAAATGATTGATTGACAGCTCTTAAAAAACATGGCTTGCTTCTGTCGTACCACATCGGTATTCAACACACCCACACTGAATGTATTCACCAGAAAAGGAGACTAACAGTGTGGGTGTGGCTCTTTTTCATAAGACTACAATACGCCCTCAGCACACCCTAGAACGCGCTATCTAGCGCGCCCGTCACAACACTACCTACGGGTTACTCATATTTTATTGAATAAACGGAAATTTTTAAAATAATTTAATATTTACTCTACTTAGTTATTTGTTCAATATTAAATGTTTCATTTATATTATTCTACATTTAACATTTTCACAAAATAAAAATTTACAACTAAAATCAATTGTGTTAAGATTATGATGGTCAATTTAAATATTTTAAAGCCGAGATCTCCCCCTCCCTCAATGCAAAAATCCCAAAAAATATAAAAAATTTAGATTTTGCTCTCCCCTCCCCTAATTGAACTTTAAACGTTTCGCCTTCCCCCAATCCAAAACCTGGCTACGCCCATGAGTGACGATGTTTACCATGGTGCTGTCCCAAGTAAGCAGTGGCGTAGCTAGGGGGGAGCCTTAGGGGGGGGGCTGCCCCTCCCCAGGAGCAAAATCCTAACCCCTTTGGGCCCTAATTCATTATTTAAAATCTAGTAATTTAATTAATAATAATTATTTTCATTAGTTTTTATATATGTAAATCTTAATTGAGCTAAGTAACTAATCTGTTTTAAATTTCCGCTTTTTATTTATAAGCAATGAAAAAAGGCTGGAAATTTAAACTTAACTCTTCTTAAAGCTCAAAACAACAGCTTATATCAAGTATGTATGGTATATGGAATTGTGGTAATACAAAATTGTAAAAAAGACAGTCGGTATATAGTTTTATCAATGGTATCATTATGCAAAAATAAACATTTCTTGTCAATAGACCCGTTTTATTTTATACTTTAATTAATTTGTTCAATCTCACTATATGCCATGTAATTTTATGGCGCCTTAATATCTTTTTAATTACATAGTATCGTTGTTATTTAACTATATGCATTCTTCATAATAAATAAATTATATTTATTGCGGGTAATGTCGCTTAGAGACCTGCAACCCGCAAGCATTTGCTTTAAAGATAAACGGGCCGGGGACGGGCCATAATGCAACCTAGCAGGCTCGGATACCGCATAGATATAAGGAAGGCTCGCCAAGTCCGTTACAAAATCATGTAGATTTTCTTGTATATTATAAAGTAGGTAATAACAAAGGTGTGTTTTTGTGATGTTTTAAATTAAATTGCAATTATTAAATATTTACTAAACAATGAAAATAAAATTATATTTTCTCGTTATTCATTCATTCATTAATACTTCAATGCGCATTTTAAACTGATGAGTGCCAATTCACAACTATATAAAGACGTGGTCCACTCTAATTATACCCTTTAAAAATCTATAGACTTTGGATTAGGTTAATTGAATATTTAGATAAGAATAATGTTTTACATTATTATTTTATCATCTCTAACATCTATATTCTTTATTCAATAAAGAGATCGAATATTTAAAGATGCACAATAAAAGCCCAGGGCTTATATATTTGTAACGGGGGCGGGGGGCTGATTGACCCAAAGAGGCCCTTTGCAGGTCTAATTTCGCATGCTTATTTGTAAGTCGAAGGTAAACTAAAGAGGGATGATATAAACTATGGGAACATAATATTGATATCGACTTACAAAGGTACGAGTTCAAGTGAATTTAAAATAACACAAAGGAAAGCTGATTATTAAGTTATGCAAATTTCTATGTAATTTTTTTTTAATTGTCATTGACCCCTCCCTACTGGTTTAAAATTCAAAATGCCCCCCAAGGGAAGAATGCTAGCTAGCCACTGAATCCTTATTATTGAGTCAAGTTGAGGAAGGGGGCTGGCGCAAGTTGAGGTTAATATTTATTATTCAATTACAATAGTTCCCAATAAATAATACATATTTATTTTAATCACGTAAAACCCAATTAATCCAAATAAGGTTTAAAACAGTAAAATAATTCACTTCAAATTTTTTTTTTAAATGAAACTATAAAAATTATATGCAAGGTAAACATTCGAAAATTGCGATAGCGTTGGAATGACAAATAATGATTCCGTTTTTCTGTTCAACGAAAAAAGTCCCTATTGTCAAGGGTATTGGCAGCTATACGGCGTCCCAATTCTTTCAGAAGGGCTTGGGTTTTAGGACCTATTGTTGTAAGGGTAGTGGTCACTATAGGGGAGAAAAGCATTGAGGAATTAAGTTCTTAATTTGCTTCACAATATATGCATTAGCTTTAATTAAAATAGAAAACAGAAAAATGACAAGGTGCCAAAAGAAATTTACATATAAATGTAATCATTCTGGCACAAAAAACAAAAATGGAATTTGGGCTCGGGGGGGGGGTCGAAAAAATTAAAACCAACCATCGGTCATTAGCTAGTTTATATGCGAAAGCAGATTAAAATTCTTATAGAGAAGCACCCATTAAAAGCCGTCTATTTCCATAACAATTATAAAGTTAGACAGGACGGACAGGACAACGAAAAACGAGCCCATAAATTGCACAGCAATTAAAAAGTAACCAAACTTTTATATGATTGCATTTAATCTAATCTACGATATACCTTGAAATATAATGCAATTCCATCAATTTCATTGATGAAGCTTCGTTTTTTGGTAATTAATATGTCAAGCAACTCGTAATCTTTATTTCCAGCCAATCAATAAGTACAACAAGTGTAATAACGACAAATCACGATCAATTAATTGAATAATGTTTTTCCAGTCAATCAATAAATGTAAGTGAATATGTAAGCGTTAGGATGATGTCCTTGAGAGATCGTCGTGGAATCGGTTCGGTAGGATGAGTGTCAACTAAGTGTAATCGGAGGTATTTAATTGCGGGATGTTAAGCTTGTGGTTGATAATCGTAGTAAGGGAAAAGGCCAGGTATCTGGTCTGGCTCTTGTTGGATCATTGCCGCTGGAACCACTTGTCTACAATGAGAACTAAACATCTATCCACCCGCAGGACTAAACTTGTCCTGATTAAAAAACTAACAACTTCCTCCTGCAGGACTAAAAAATAACTAAACAAAGTAACTAAATAAAATAACTGAATAAAAATAACTGATCTTTCGTGGTCAACATCTCGCTATTTAAAACCCTGTCGAAGCGCCTCTCATTTGAATGGAGAATGCTTCCAGACAGTTGGATATATTGCACGTCTCCACTAACTTGAGACTGCCATTAGCATATTCGTTTACTTCTAATTTTAGTTAGCACGCTATCTCATTTGCGTAAGCGCCTTCATTAGTTTGTAAACATTAACTAAATCATACCTACAACAGAACCATTGGTATATCTTTTATGCAAATAATTTCACACCTACAACACCTTCCCCTTTTACCTTTTCCTGCACCTCCCATTTAGGGCCAAGGTAAAGCTGCTGCAGGAACTCCGTACCACACCTCTATCGGTGTCTATTGTTAAAATACTAGATGTCTTATCGTCTACACGTAACTGAAAAGTAAGCCTTCCTAAGATCTATCTTTGAAAAGATTTTAGAACTTTTTAAATTAGCTAACATTATTTCGATTCTAATTAGGGGTTATTAAAAATCTATCAAACATATATAATGTCATTGACCTTATCAACCCAAATAAAAGGTATTAGACAGGTAGGGCAATGACTTATTTTACCGAATTTTTAAATTTTCATGATTTGATATATATTTAATTTACAAAATATGATAATTTACCTTAAATTTATATCTAAATCCAGTTTTGATTTCTAAGATGTATTTTGGAGATTGTTTTTGGTCTTAATAATAGGTTGTTGATAAATTGGTATTTAATGAGGAAATCATACATACACCACAAGGATTTTTTTACCATGTTCGAAAAGGAAATTCCCGTAATGTCTCCCCTACTGCCAATCCGCTTGGCCTGGATTTAATATAATATGCGCAACTCGATCCGCCGCCAAACAAGCAGATCTCTCTGTTGTTAGAGAGTCTTAAAGTGAAATATTATCCAAAAAAGTCAAGTCTCCCATTTGGCCATTTTAATAGGATTTTTTATAGTAAAAAGATGGAAACATTTCTGTAACTAACTTACTGTAAATAGAATAAGTTTTAAAAGCTCATAATACTGCTTTATATTAAGGTTAATATCTATTCTTAGAACATTAAAATAAGATATGCTTACTAAGTTTATATGACATTTCCCTGTTTTTTGGTTCCAAAATTTAGAATCTTCTTAATGAAACAAATTTTGCTTTTAACTTTAATTTTAAATATTTCAAACAATATTTTATATTATTCTCATTTTAAATGTTGTGGATGTGGAATATTTAAGTCACCCATCAGTGGCGCAATTATGGAAAGTTAGAATTAATATAAAAAGCAGATTATTGTAAGTGCTAATAAAAATTGGTATTAGCAAGATTATAAAACGCAGAGGACCGCAACATGGCCAGACACCATGCCCTCCTCTTTTAGTCGCTTTGGGGCCCGGGCAATTTACTTATTTAGAGAAATGGGCAGGCGCTGCCCGGTTCGAAAACTATCGATAAGCTTTTGTTGATACAAAAATTGGTACTCTTATCTTAAAGTTTAATTTAAATCGCTCGCCGATAGTTGGCCGCTTCTTGTGGAAGATACTACTGATGCTTTTTAGTTATAATATTTATAACGAATTTTCTATTATTCGTTTTTATATTTTATAACACTTCGTCTTTTAACTTCTAGATCACGTTTTAAGTTTTATCAATAAAAAAGTTATTAAGATTAAAATGGGTGTATACAATTCAGATTGCTGATAAACTATAAATATTTTTTGTTTTATGTTCTGTTTAAAAAGAGTGTTATTAACACTTGATATGATGTTAAAGGCTACTGTTAAGCTAGAATGAAAGATTGGGAATAATTGTTTTGAGGTAAAAAAAACTGGAACATCATGGAAAGTTAGGGTTTGCCACGAAATACAACTTACAAAAAAACTCATTTTATAACTAATTTTATTAGAAGTATGAAGATTTACGAGCTAGTGACGCAAATTTGCAACGTTTAGAAAACCAATTTTTAAAGCAGCTTAAAGATTAAAAGCTAGTGACGTACTATGTACGTATTTATAAAATCTTGCAATTTTAGCATTGTTGAGCATTCATAGCTTATAATAATAATTATTGCGAAAAAAGTTTGTTCACATTCCACAAAAAAATGTAAGCCCAACTTTTTTATATAAAAATCGAATGTACTTTAAACTCTGAAAACTATATGCATTTATAGCGAAGATTGTAATATTGCTTTTGCTATACCTTTAGCACGTTCATTCTAATTTGTTGTTATAAATCTGATAATGTCTTATAAGACGTAACATCATTTTTATTATTATAAATTATTATGCTTGACCCTTCCCGATAGAAGTTAGTATAAAAAAGATCAACGTTTCACAAAATATTCAATCACTCACCTTTGGGACTAATTGGAAAACTATGAATTCTGGCTAAAAAAATGCCTCAAAAATATAAAATGGTCGCTGTTTGCATTTCATTTGTCTGACACCGCCCCGAGGCCATTGTTTATTTTGTACATGTAAATAATTCTTTTTGAAGGATGCTCAACTTGGTTTGTAATGATAATGAAGAACTACAAATCTGACTAAATGTTTGTCCCCCGACAAAAAAATAATAAATTGGGACTCAATTGATTATTATTATCGTAACTAATCTAAACTACGAATATTTCTAAATTTCTGCCTGTCTTGTCCTTACCTGCTCCTCTCCTGTCCATCTTAATATTATAATGAAAACTTACAATTCTAAAAATTTTTTTGTCTCCGAATAAAAAATATATAAGCCGTTTGATTGCTTTTAGTTTTCGAACACCAGCGCGAGCCCAAACCCAAAATTATTTTTATTTCTGGGCCTCAACTGACTGCCTATGCTAATCTCAACTTATGGTTTTTAAAACTTGTTCGACTTGTTGCATTATAATAGAGAACTGCCAATCTGGCTAAATAATTGACTAAGAATAAAATATGACAGCTGTTTTTAATATTGGTGACACCAATATGTTAAAATTGATAGATTTTTTAAATTCAACTGATTTTTTTCGTAGCTTGTCCAACTTGCTTTTTTACGGATAACTAAGCATATAGCTGAATAATAGCCCAAAAATAAATTCTAACCATGCTAACATTTTTGTCTGACCACGGCTATGTACAGTGAAAATTAGTTCTGTTAACATTGTAATTTTTGGGCTGGTTGACCACCTAAACTCAATTCATTTTAACTTAAATAATTTGCTTTAGGTTCTCAACCCAACATAATTACCTTAAGCTTCGTTTAATTTTCACTTAATTTTATTTAGTTATTTAAATGCACAGTAATAAATTAAAAAATGCTCAGTAAAATGCGCTCAGTATTTTATTAAAGAGCCTAGGTAAAAATTCAAAATCGCTCACTAATTTAACTTTAAAATGCTCAAATTAATAATGCTCAGTATTTTCGCTAAAATTTTCAGTAATATAAAATGATAGTTGTATTATTAAATACCAACAAATTCTATTAATTATCAATTGAACAAGTAATTTATATTAAATATAAATCATCATAGATATTAAAATCTATATGTTTTTTATATAAAAATTTATTTTTCTAGATTTTAACTATGGGTAATTGTATTCCCAAGAAACGCAAACGACCATCACAAACAAAAATACTTCTCAATATTTTTGCTTTTAATACAACTCGAATTGTCCAGCCATCTAATGTTGGAGTCCAATATCCTGAAATCGTCCGACAGTCGTCTCTCTTCGGAGAGATAAGCATATATACAGATGAAATGTAATAATGAATAGATGTATGTGAGTATATGAGTATGTATGTATGTATGTATGTATGTATGTATGTATGTATGTATGTATGTATGTATGTATGTATGATCCATACTCACATACATCTATTCATAAATTTATTTAATGTTAAAATGGTTTTATTCGATAAAAAAATATATAATAAACGAGCTTAGAATAAAATTATAAATAAAAAAAATTATTCATCACATTTGTCAATAGCCAACACGGGCCATGTTTCAGATAAAGATTTGTAATTATATTTAGCTATCAAAATGCCGATTTTTAACGTAAAATAAAGCTGGGTGAATATTTACCTTTGGGGGATCTTTTTCCGATCGATTTAAAAAAAGCTAATGCTTTTTTGCCAAAAGTAGCCGAACAGGAAGCTACTATTGGAATAAAAATCTTAGAATGAGCAATGGCTCGGTATTTGAGTGTTTTACTATCTTCGGCACAAGAAAGTGGGTTATAATTATTATTAGTTGGCGCAAAGATATCGATGCAGGTAAAGTCCCATGCTAGGAACTTACCATCCTCCCAGGGGATCATAGAAGCTCCGTCGGGACGCATTCTACTTTCTAAAGAAGGATCGGATGGTTCAAGGATAGAAGGAGTGCCGGCCTTTTTTAAAGCCGATTGAATTAAAAAGTTTATCGTTGGATGTCGGATAAAACGATATTTGTTTAACTTGCAATGAAGTGGGTGATGAGCCCAGATACCTATTTCATTATTGCAGGGATATCCTATGGTAACTTTAATACCTAGGCGGAGAGCTATTGCATACGTAACTTCGATTTGAAAGCAAAATTCCTGAGTGTTTACTTGGGATACATTCAAGCCATTCGTGACCAGAGTCGGCCGTAATTGACCTGAGATTAAAATGTTACACAGTATCACAACTCGAAATTAGGTAAGCGACGGAGCGCGATACTATACTGGCATCCCAATCTCGTTGTTTGGCCGACTCTGGAAGGCTGGTTCCTGGTATGACGTCCTCATGCCAAGACAATATGGCCAATTCCGTTAAAGAGGGTAATTCAAAAACAAGATCCTTCACAGATTTAAAGGACGAGAGAAAAGCCACAATGGAATAGTGACTGGGGACCTAATTCCTAAGCCCCCAAATTTGGTTGGAAGGGTGGCCTGCAGCCAGCTAGTATTATCAAAAGGTAGATTCAAAATTTTTTCAAGGAGATCTTTAATTGTAAATTCATATACGCTTAAAATATCTGTGTGTAAAAAAGCGGCAGCTGATCTAAAACAGTGCTGATTGGAGATGTTTTAAAAAAAATTATCATAAAAAAAGTCTTTCGAGCTCGGGCCGGGCTATGGCAAAATAAAAATTGAAAAGTCGGGCTCGGGCCGGTCTTGGGCCGAAGAAATTTACACGTACGTATCTAGTCACAGGTCACTAACTAATCACAAGATTAAAATGTCTTCTTTCCTCACACCTTCAGGGAATTTGGGATTATCATCCGTCAAACATTTCCACGTAAAAGATTTTTAAAAATAATAACTAATAGCGCACTTCACAAATATAATGACATACTTAAATTGCCTTAGTTAGGCTTAGGTAACCGAAACTAATAAAACCATATTCAAATTAAATATATAAACAATTGGCACTCGGTCAAAGTAGCAGAACAATTGGTCAGAATTCATCAAGATTGGTCAGGACTTAGCATAAAATTTAAGTTTTAACCTAGTTAGGGTTCGGGTTATATTTAAGAATACATCAGAAATTTCCTACCCATTTGAGTTTAATTCTAATATCTTTATTATCTAAAAAAAATATTTTTCTGCTACTCATCATTTTGCTACTTTGACGGGTATTCAAACAATTTGTGTCACCTCCTCGAAGGCAGGCTGCAAAAAAGTGGGCATCCCAAAATGCAATAAAAATACAGAATATGAAAGGATAAAATACTACTGAACTAGATAGAGCTTGATATAATCAAACGTTAATTTTTGTAACAAAAGTCTACATATTTAAGGGTGTAACATTGGACTTTAACGGTTCCTTCATCTAATGGATATGCACAATACAACCAATCTTAGATCTGGTAAAAAGGTGTAGAAGGTAAGGGCCAACATTTAGTCCAATTTTATTATATAGAGTTTAAATCAATGTGTTTTAAGTTAACGTTCGAATAAAGTTAAATATTTTAGGGTGTTTAATACACGTGTAATCATCATTTTAATTATATTGACCTAAGGTTTTACAAAAAAATTAGGTTATAATTCAAATAAATAAGCCTTTTTTCTAAAAGCGCATTAAATAAAATCTAGTCTACATTTTCAAACATAATTTACGAGGGTAAAAATCTTCTAGTCTGTATTGTTACTTCTTACCTAAATTTATCTCTTATTTGTTCTGCCCGTCATCGACCCACATAAATTTTTCAACACTGTATTTTAATCAAAAAATAAGAAATTAAATGTAAAATATTCTACTAATATGCCCATAAAGGCTTTATTAATTTCCACATATAGCAGCACTCGTTATAAAAAAGGAATATAACGATGGCTAAAATTTGAAACCAAAGAAATTTCGTTTAAATATTGATCAATAAACAATAAATTGGAGACATGTCAAGTCAGATTCCATGCCATTTAAAATTTTTAATAGAATTTCCTGTAATATTTTGCAGCATAACTTTGGCAATAAAACAGCCAAACGGGCATACAAAATAAGGTATATAATATTGTTGTAGCCGTGATAACTAAGCTGTTCGCGTCTATGCAAAGGAGATTACTTGTTTGTTGTAGCCGTGATAACTAGGCTGTTCGCGTCTATGCAGATGAGATTACTTGTGGTATCTTTCCCACTAAGGGGGAGAATAATGAGCGTGTGAATAAAGATATAAGATTTTTCGTTATGTAAATAGACGTGCACTAAGTAGATACAGACGTCGAACGGTCGGCATCCCTCATTCAAATGAGGAGGGCATACAAGGTTTAAATAGCGGGCATTTGACCATCTGCTAGAATGAGCGACATCTACGAGTAATTGGAGGTGTAGGGTAAGGGGGACCGTTTGGTTCTTCCATGCTACCACTGGACCAACGTGATCTAAATGGAAAATAAAATATCCTCCCCGCCCCACACGACTAACGAGTTGAAAATAAAAATAACTGATTCCGCAGGACTAAATTAAATAACTGATCATACAATTAAATAACTGATCCTATCATGGTCAAATGCCCGCTATTTAAACCTTGTATGCCCTCCTCATTTGAATGAGGGATGCCGACCGTTCGACGTCTGCATCTACTTAGTGCACGTCTATTTACATAACGAAAAATCCTATATCTTTATTCACACGCTCATTATTCTCCCCCTTAGTGAGAAAGATACAACAAGTAATCTCATCTGCATAGAGGCGAACAGCCTAGTTATCACGACTACAACAAACAAGTAATCTCATTTGCATAGACGCGAACAGCTAGTTATCACGGCTACAACACCCTTCCCCTTTTACCTTTTCCGGCACCTCCTTATTGGGGCCCAGGGAAAGTTGCTACAGAGCCTCCTTACCACATCTCTCTCGGTGTTTATTGTTAGATGTCTTATCATCTACACATAACTGAAAGTAAGCAGTAAGCATACCTAAGCTCTATTTTCGAAAAGAACCTAGAACATTTTACATTAGTTAAAACCATTTCGATTCTAAGTAGGGGGTATTAAACATCAATTGACCATCTCTGACGTTATTGACCTTCTCAATCCAAAGGTATTAAAAGGTCGGGACGAAAACGAGTAATAGCAACTGAGTGAACCTTAATTGACAACACGCTATCGTTTAAACATCCTAATTCATCTCGAAAAATTTCCAAAAATTCCGCTTTAATCTCATCAATGTTAAAATGCCACAGTCTCCCGACGTACTGACCATCACAATCAACCCATCCAGAGGTCGTAGGCTTATCATCAAAAACCCTTGCCTCTGACACCGAGGTTGGATCATCCATTGCCTCATTAATAACAACCAAGGATTTATGCTCGTTTAAAGAAGCTACCTTGAAACCGGGTGTTGCATGGTCATCAGCATTAAAAATTAACAATTGATTTTCATAATTCTATCACTATAGTTTTTACCAATGTTTCGATAACGAATCACTTTAATTCCAAAACTTCCTCGCATGCACATACTCGAATTTTAGAACTAACTAAAATTTTCATACTTGACCCATCTAATTGTTTTACTAACATGACATTTACTAACATTTCTAAAAGGTCATAAACATTATATTTAATTATAACCAACATTGAAACCCAAGAATCTACTAAAAAAATTTATTTGCTTACCTTTAATATTTAAATAGACCACCGGAGTTTCGCCAATGTTCAAAATTATGAAACAATCTACCATTGCGCCTGAAGTGGCCCAAATTTATTACAATAAAAACAACGTGGTACCGAGGTCTTAACTCTGTAAACCTGTTCCACGCGCTGCAATTTAATTATCAAAAATTTCACAATTATAATCTGTACTACCATTATAAAAAACATCTTTTAATTTACTACAAAATTGATAAAATTAAAAAAATCTTTCGCCCAAACATGATAATAAAAATAAGATCGAAAAAAATTAAATTTAAATAGACCATCGGTGTTACGTCTCTATTAAAAATTATTAAACAATCTTCAATTGTGCCTAAAGTGGCCCAAATTTATTACCATAAAAGCAATGAGGGACCGAAGCCTTACCCATTTAAACTTGTTACGCGATGCATCTTTGACCATGATTATTAACAGTATGACAATCATTTAAACGAAAAGGAACCCTTTGGCAAAAACATTGCGATTAATCACCAAAATTAACTAAGTTAAACGCGTCAATGTTTTATGTAAAATCCACAATCAATAAAGCAAAATTTAACGTAAGAATATATTAATAATATGTAAAGTATATAGCATACTAAATGAAATTACAACTTTAGAATCAATAATTTAACCAAAAAAATATTCTAAACGTCCAATTATATAGTGACATGACAAAAATTAAAATAATTAATATTAACGAAGATTTTTCCATCAAAAATAAATTATACCTATGACGGTTCTTCGAATTGTTTTTGTTCGTCCTACCCAATTCGTTTGTCCTTCGCGGGTTTTCCTCGTGCTACCAATTGTACTAACCCAGTTGAGACAACGTGGTCCTTCTTTCCTTTTTTTTTGTATGCACTTCGAACGTCTAACGTCACGAATCTCGTGCTATGAAGGTTCTTCGGCTTGTTGCTGGCGTCCGCTCGTGGGTTTCTTTCTCCTCGTGCTACCAATTAATATGTCAAGCATACTCGTAATCTTTATTTCCAGCCAATCAATAAGTACAACAAGTGTAATAACGACAAATCACGATCAATCGATTGAATAATGTTTTTCCGGTCAATCAATAAATGTAAGTGAATATGTAAGTGTTAGGATGATGGCCTTGAGAGATCGTCGTGGAATCGGTCCGGTAGGATGAGTGTCAACTAAGTGTAATCGGAGGTATTTTATTGCGTGATGTTAAGCTTGTGGTTGATAATCGTAGTAAGGGAGAAGGGCAGGTATCTGGTCTGGCTCTTGTTGGATCATTGCCGCTGGAACCCCGTGTCTACAATGAGAAATAAACATCTCCCCACCCGCAGGACTAAACGTGTCCTGATTAAAAAACTAACAACCTCCTCCTGCGGGACTAAAAAATAACTAAACAAAGTAACTAAATAAAATAACTGAATAAAAATAACTGATCTTTCGTGGTCAACATCTCGCTATTTAAAACCCTGTCGAAGCGCCTCTCATTTGAATGGAGAATGCTTCCAGACAGTTGGATATATTGCACGTCTCCACTAACTTGAGACTGCCATTAGCATATTCGTTTACTTCTAATTTTAGTTAGCACGCTATCTCATTTGCGTAAGCGCCTTCATTAGTTTGTAAACATTAACTAAATCATACCTACAACAGAACCATTGGTATATCTTTTATGCAAATAATTTCACACCTACAACATCGATAATAAATCAAGTAAAAAATTAATTTTATTTAAAATAAAATAGCTTTTAATTAATTTTTGTAAACTTAACGATATATCAAAAAATAGTTAAGACATTACATTTCAAAAATCTAATATTAAACATTTGACACTGTGTCAACCTAAAAAAATTGAACAAAAAAGCAAACATATATACATAGAGTAGATAGACTGCTCATCAACGCACAAAATGTGTACCCTTTTTCCCACCGTGTTGATGTTAACATGGTAAAGTGGTGATCATATAGAAATTAGTAATTTTCCTAAATTAAATGATCTTAAAAAGGTGAATAAAATTTTTTTGAATTGGGTAGATACCAAAAACAGCATTTTAAAATATATTGAGGGGTTTAGGCCTACTTAATCACTAAATATAACATAAGTTTTATTATAACCAAAAGATCATATCTCTATCGTTAAGCATTAGCTTATATACCATTTTAAAGAGGTTAATATGAATAACTCGTAAGGTAGTTGGGGGCTATTCAAATTATAATGAATGTGAATAAAATAAGGAGGAGTATGAATAGTGTGTACTCAAATAGAGTAAGAAGGAGTGTGAATAAAGTTATATCCAAATCATAAAGGTAATACTATATATATATCATTTACACAATATATAAAAATTAAAAATGTAAAAACTGCGATTAAAGTTTGTTTAATAATATAGTGCCATCAATATTCTCTATAATATTAATTTATTGACATTCGTTTTAATTTATAACTAGTGAGGAAGGTAAATTGACTGTTATAGGCGAAAATTACATGGATAAAATAGCGTTTCTGTTCAAAAAGAAAGCTCTTCAAAATAAAAGCTGAGCAGAATGAAAGCTAATAAATTATTTTTGAATATCCCATTGAGGGTTAAGGTTCGGGGTAGTGTTTTAGGTCAGCGTTTTAGGTTAGGGTTAGGATTAGATGCACATCAAATTCCCTCCCCATTTGAGATTTAAAAATAAGATCTAATAAGATTTATTAATAAGATATCTAAATAGTATAGATATTCAAAAATGGTATAAAAAATGGGATATTCAAAAATGATTGATTAGCTTTTTTTCTGATCAGCTTTTTTTTGAACACATTTTAGGGTCTAAATGATTTATTAGCTTTCATTCTGATCCGCTTTTATTATGAAGAGCTTTCTTTTTGAATAAGAATCTAAAATAGACTTGTTGCTCTCTTCAAAATGGAGGAAAATTTGACACACAATTAACCATATGCAACATATGGCATGAGCAGTCTATCGAGTCTATGCATATATATAACAAAAATTTATTTATTCACATTTTTTTTAATTTTGTATTATTGGTTTGGATATATTTTTTATCCAATAATAGTGTTGGTAGAAATACTATATTAAGACTTGGGGCAAAAACTTTACATTTATATAATTTCGATTTAAATATATGGAATAGTAAGACTAGCGATTACATTTAAGGTAATCGCAATTAAGCACTTAACTATATTCAATAATATCGTAATAATGATCATAATTCAAAACGGGTATTTATCCACTTACCCCCTTTATTTTGCACGAGTGTATAATACATTGTTGAATAATCCGCAATAAATAAAACATATAATATATACTACTAGCTGTGCCCGGCCAAGCGTTGCTTTGGCTCAGTCCTTAAGTGGTTAATTAAGTATAAGCTATTAATAAGACTTATCTAAAATGGGGTCATATATGAAATAATTTATAATGTGAAAGGTCCGAATGATTTTATGAACCCACTATTTTTAGTATATAATTATATAATAAGACAAACCAAATGCAAATTCTGTTTTAGTCATCAAATCCGACTAAAATTAAATGTTTTTGAAAAATTGCTTATTAATGCTGTTACTTATTATACAATAATACCATTATTTTTCTAGTTAGCTGATTTATTTGAAATACAATTTTCTTTAATATAATAAAATAATTATTGAAGGATGAATAATTATTAAAAATATGCTTCTATGATCGACCACGTGATAATAATGACAAAAACTGCATAATTTAAATTTTATTTATTTAATTTAAATAGTCTGTTAAACCCCAATAATTTTAACCGTATACTGTAACATTTTTATTATTCTTTTAAATATCTAATTCGAGAAAACTTCAGCTTTGTATGTAAGACGTCATTATTGTATATGCTGCTATAAATGAAACTGGACGGGAAATGTCAGATATTTTTAAAACAAAAAGGTATTTTAGGAATCTGAAAAAGCTATTTTACCCCTGGCCTATCTGGGCATCTACGGCTAAATTTTCGCTCGAATCGGATCTGAAGTTTCAGAATTTAGCCCTTTTTTAAAACCAAAAGGCCGAGAAATGTCCGATATTCTTAAAACTAAAAGAATTTTAGCAATCTGAAAAAGCTATTTTACACCTGGCCGCCCTGAGAACCTACGGGTAAAGTTTCGCGCGAATCGGGCAGGTAGTTTCAGAATTTATTCTCATTTAAATATCTCATTTAATAAAAATTAATGATAGATAATGACATTTATATATAAATAGCATTTACCCAGAATAATCAACGTTGGACTATTTTATATTACATTTAAATTATATATCCTTTCATCTTTCTCATTTAAAATATCTCATTTAATGATAATGAGAAAAATTCATCTTCTTCACCTATATATGTTCTCAAATAATCTATAATTTTATTTATTTTAGGTTAATTCATAAATTTTATGTTGTCACCGTTAAGAAAAGATGACGTTTAAGAAATTTAAATTCATAAATTTTATGTTGTCTTGTCACCGTTAAGAAAAGATGACGTTTAAGAAATTTAATTCATAAATTTTATGTTGTCTTGTCACCGTTAAGAAAAGATGACGTTTAAGAAATTTAATTCATAAATTTTATATTGTCACCGTTAAGAAAAGATGACGTTTAAGAAATTTAATTCATAAATTTTATGTTGTCTTGTCACCATTAAGAAAAGATGACGTTTAAGAAATTTAATTCATAAATTTTATATTGTCACAGTAAAGAAAAGATGACGTTTAAGAAATTTAATTCATAAATTTTATGTTGTCACCGTTAAGAAAAGATTACGTTTTACTACAAACTACTATAAGTGATACACTTTTACTACAGAACTGTCTGTATATTCAAATTTTCGACGAACGCGAGGAGGTGCGTTTGATTGACATTTTATTGAACGTCAAAACGCATAAAACCCAATATCTCGAAAATTAAAAGGAATTTTAGGATTCTAAAAAAGCTATTTTACCCCTGGCCGCCCTGGGAACCTAGGGGTAAATTTTTGCGCGAATCGGGCCGGTAGTTTCAGAGATTAGCTCTTACATACATATATAATCTATAATTTTATTTATTTCAGGTTAATTCATAAATTTTATGTTGTCACCCTTAAGAAAAGATGACGTTTAAGAAATTTAATTCACAAATTTTATGTTGTCTTGTCACCGTTAAGAAAAGATGACGTTTAAGAAATTTAATTCATAAATTTTATATTTGTCACCGTTAAGAAAAGATGACGTTTAAGAAATTTAATTCATAAATTTTATGTTGTCACCGTTAAGAAAAGATTACGTTTACAAACTACTATAAGTGATACACTTTTACTACAGAACTGTCTGTATATTCAAATTTTCGACGAACGCGAGGAGGTGCGTTTGATTGACATTTTATTGTACGTCAAAACGCATAAAACCCAATATCTCGAAAATTAAAAGGAATTTTAGGATTTTGAAAAAGCTATTTTACCCCTGGCCGCCCTGGGAACCTAGGGGTAAATTTTCGCGCGAATCGGACCGGTAGTTTCAGAATTTAGCAATTACATACATATATACATACACTTTACTTTATATATATAGATTACTATACAAAACATTCGTTTCAAGAATAATTTATGTTTGAAAGCGTATGAAACATAGTATAAAAAGTAGTATCAATTAAAGCGATATTGAAATGGGTAATGGGGGGCATGGGCATTTGGATACCAAGCAGGATAATCCGGTACTATGTAAGGTAATGATGGGGCAGCCATTCCCATATCATTAGACCACGTTGGAGCATGGGGTAGTCGATGAGGTTTATTATTCGTATGCTGTGATCGAGCGTAATTTTGTGGAGGTAGAGGAGCGTTAAATATTTGCGCCTGCAATTGACGCTCTAAATCCAAGTGCTCGGCCTGGCTGGCCATGTATACCCCGGCCCGCATATTGACGCCGCGAGTGCTAGCGCTCGGGTTGTGGCGTTCCTTCTTTTTGGCTTTCATGCCATGAGCGTCACGTTTGAGCGCCAAGCAATCGCCCGAGGCCCGGGCTTTTTTGTAACGCGGACTCGAGATATCGCAATGATATTTACGCACGCCCCGAACGAAGGGATTATTTCTCAAGGCGGGCGGCGAACAGGCTTTTCGCAAAAATTTAAACTCCGAACTGCGTCTGGGATTCGTGAGGGGAATTTTGTATTGAATAGGGTAACCGGCTTCGTAACGTGTTTTATGTTCCACCAACACCAACGATTTCCTTCTACCCTCGCGACCATTATTTTCAGTTTTTTCGATCTGTGCCCGAGCATACCTAAAACGCTGAGCCACCGCTGTAACACTATCCAAGGGGACATTTGTCAGTTCGGCTACACCAACTACTTTACGCCGCGAGCGCGTCAACGTTCCGAGTGATTGTGTAAACGTGGTAAAAGTTTTCTCTGTATACACAAATTGAACGACTTACATGTTATAGCCACCTTTAACGAGTAACTATAATTACATATAGTTGTTTCAGATTTAAGCCCTACCAACCAAAGAGCATAAACCTATTTTTATCATAACTAACATTAACAAACACATACCTGTAAATGTGTGCATCGTGTCCAAATCGAGACCCGATTCTTGTCCTAATCTCTAAATTAAATTGCATTCAAATAGTAAGTATTATACACATAAAGCCAGGATTGGCTTTAGGGGGGGGGGCAACTATAATTTAAGGAGGGGCAAATTATATTAAATTTAGAGAATTAGATTTAGAGGGGGGAAGCCGCCTCTCCCTGCCACCCCCTGGCTACGCCCATGTCTGCATTAATTGAAAATGTGCAAGTAATGTTACCTTTAGATCAAAAGCCTGAATGGAATTCATGTATGCTTTGGCACCGAGACCATTATCGTTCGTGATCAAGATCGTAACTAAACCTTGAATAAATAGATGATTGACATAAAATGTTTGCAATTTCAAACATATAACTACCCTATTATGATGGTTCGATTACATGTCATGTCTTGAAACCGAGGATTATATTTTGCAAAATATTTTGTGCAAATCGGTCAGCAAAAAGGAGGGGACCATTTTAATGGAGAAATGATGTAACAACCAAATTTAGATTTAATAAAAACATAAATAGTATCTAGTAACGTGAGATGCGTAAGCTCCTCATTTTAGGTAACTAAGAAATATATATTATTTTCAATCGCTGTTTGTGACAGTAAGTAAGGTGGTCAGTGTCTTTAGATATTTGGTTGAGGGGTGACGCTCGGCTATCCAGGCTTGACAGCCGTGTGGACAATGTGATATATTTTATGTCTTTTTAAATTAAAGTGCCAAGCGGGACTCGAACCCACGAACTCTTTTTCAAAGTAGTGTTGCAAAAACGTCTGGGTTTTGTTTGGTCGACCTGTGGTTCTAGTCGACTAAACTTAAAAAAAACTAACCATTTTTTGGTCTGTTTTTCTTAGTCGCATAGATAGACGAAAGGTTTTTAGGTCAAACCTTTCGTCTCTTTATGTTTAGTCGACTAAAACCAAAGATCGACCAATCAAAACCCACCCGTTTTTACAACACTAGTTCAAAGACAAAGCCTATACCAACTACGCCCCCCCCCACGCCCCAAAGCAACTAAAGAATAAGGTTCATTTAATTCCCGTTCGTAGTGCAAATGATAATACAACAAGATGACTGTTGCAAAGGTATACCTTTATCCGTCAACTGTATACAGCACTGCAAAATGGCGTCATCGTTGTTGACCCGATCGAATAGTTTGGCTATGTCAAAATTCTAGAAAAATTACATGATCCTCTAAAACACAAATCAACTCGCAAATGAATGTATTATCATTAGCTCCCTTAACAAACGTCGTCATCTAAATTTAGTAGTGAGCCAATTGATAAAAAATAAAAGCCATCGTTACTCGAAAGCACCATGGGCGTAACCAGGATTAGAACTATAGGGGGGGGGGCAATAATGCTTTAGGGAGGGGTAAAACAATAATTTTAGTAAATTTAAGCCTTAATTATCTTAAATTTTAGAGAATTTTTGGATTTAGAGGGGGCAGCCGTCCCTCTCTGCCCGCCCCCCCCCCTGGGTACGCCCATAATTTTGTGTAACATATATGTAAAACCGCTCGTTGGTCACTAGCAGTTTTTTAATGTCTCATCTGCCCTTCTATTCCTGTGTAATTCCTTGTCCAAATTAATATCATTTTTCGATTCCGATAACAAAATAAAATTGTTGTTATCCTAAATAATTTTAAAACTACTTAGGCCCAAATCCTTATTAAACGTCATAGATGCAACTTAACATTTATGCGTGATGAAATGAAAATGAATTGGCGAAAGTAACTTCTTTAGCGGATTGTCCAATGAGGTAGGGGCATTCCGATTGCATTGCACTGTATATGTTGGATAAAAGGATACGCGCGGTGTTGATCTAAGCATAAAAGCATAAACATATTATCAAAGAGAATGCGCAGCGTTGTAAAAGCGGGTGAGTTTTGTTTGGTCGATCAAGATTAACGGTCGACTCCGGTCTGTTTCTCGACTGGTCGACTAAGAAAAATTGACCAAAAAATCTTTAATCTGTTTACGTTTAGTCGACTAAAACCAAAAGCCGACCCAACAAAACCCAGCCGTTTTTACAACGCCAGAATGCATCATTTGCAATCTTCAAGTTAATTCTAGGCATACAATACTTTAAATTTATACATTTTCACAATAAGCCTCGTGTTAATGAAATTTACCGTGCTTTGACTTTTGCACTTGAGGAGGTTATTGCTTTTGATGCTTTCCAACTCGTTCAGCACCGTCCACGGGATCAAAAAGCGTATGCGTTCAATTTTCTCTCCTAAATGCAGGCACACTCACACATACACACTCGTGTTGTAAAATGACCTGGGTGATGTTTGGGCGACCTTTGGTTCAACCAAACGGTCGCATCTGGTCTGTTATTCAAATTTCGACAAATCCTAGAGGTCGACTAAGAAAAGCAGACCAAAAAACCACTGGTTTTTGTGGAGTCGACTAAAATCTCGTTTTTCAAATTTCGACTTAACCTGGAGGTTGACTATGAAAAATCCAAGTTTTTTTACAACACTTATACATACATTACATCATGGGCGTGACCAGGGGATGGTAGGAGGGGCGGCTGCCCCCCCCCTAAATCCAAAAAATCGTAGAAATTTCATCAAATTATGGCTAAATTAAACAAAAATGTGTTTTGCCCCCCTTCTAATTCCAATCATAGCTACGCCCTTGCATTACATATATATAAAATATTTTCTCATTCATGGATTATTGGTAATGAGGCAAATGTAAAGAGGATGATACTTTTGTGAGGAGCATTGCACATTTCTTTGAGATATTTAGAGAGAGCTTTTCCCAGTTCCTGCAACAGTATGTTGGTATCTAATACTACGTATATTACGGCTTGCTCATCCACCTCAACCCCCTGATGTGCATGTATTCATTATTATCAATAGTGACAAATAATAAAGTTTTAAAAAAGATGAGTATTTAAAGAGTGTTAGCTGGGTTTTTTTGGTCAATCTTAGGTTTTAGCTGACAAAACATAAACAGACCAAAGGTTTTTGGTCTGTTTTTTAGTCGCATAAATAGAAGTCTGGTCTGAGGTCAACAA
Organism: Gordius sp. MW1; assembly: GCA_964036665.1. Classification (NCBI taxonomy): domain Eukaryota; kingdom Metazoa; phylum Nematomorpha; class Gordioida; order Gordea; family Gordiidae; genus Gordius; species Gordius sp. MW1. The sequence goes on along the minus strand of OZ038526.1, from coordinate 34,322,788 downwards.
AACAAAACCCAGCTGTTTTTAAAACACTCATTAAAGAGTGAAAACCTTTTCTGACAATTTTACATCCGCCCTATTTTCAACGAGTGTCTTATTAAGAGGCGAATTTTCAGGAGCCTTCAATGTTTTATCCTTCACCTTTTGGGAACCCATTTGAGCCTAAATAACATAGAAAGCTAAGCTTGATACAATTTTGATAAAAAACAAAAATGCTCATAATTTCTGAATTTTTGTCTAATAGTATGCAATATAAAATCCTTTAGCCTACATAAATTTTGTTCAAGGTATTAAAATTTTTTGCTATATCAGACATATATTATTAATTTTTTTAGATGGCACATGACTAGCCATTAAACACGTTTCAATTTTTTATCAAAATTCTTTAGTTCTTTTCTTATTACTAATTACTTGGTCATTTAAAAAATTTACCACATTTTAAATAAAATAAAACATCAATAGATTAACCTTAGGCTACTAAGCTTTAATATTTTCTTCACATAGTCTAACCTACATAAAATACTAATTTGAGGTTAAAAAAACTCAAAAGTATTAGACTTCTTTGAAAATTATATTTGGCTATAAATGGCATATTTTATCACTTTGATGTTATTGATGTTAGAAGAAAGTAGCTGTGTATCATTTGATTGAACATTGGTGTTTTCACTATTTTGAACTCTGGTCTAATAATTATTTAAGCACATTATAAAATTTATTACATTATATTTAGTATATAGCTATTTTTATTAATTTGTTTGATAAGTTTATATGATTTAAGCAAAAAGTATGGATTTACTTTCTTTTTAATTTTCTTTGAAGTTAAAGTCTGATTAATTGGTTTTTCACAAAATAGAATTCCCTTAAAAAGTAATAATAAAAAAGTATTGTAATGCATTACTTTATTTGCTCTTAATTTAGATCTTGTCATCATTGAATGGTTACTGCATACAGAATTAATAGAAAAGCCTTTTTCTTGATCCTTGGTTTTTACTGAGTTAAAGGGTGACAAAATGATAACACTATTATTATTCAAGGATTCATTTACTATAATAGTTTGATCCAGATTAACATTAAGAATCGGTGCGTCAATTAGCGTGGAATTAAAGTTCGGAGGCATTAGTGCTTTATAACTCTCAACTGAGGAGTTTGATATAAATGATAAATCAGATAAATTTATAATTTTGGATCTAGTTTTTAGTTTTGATATCACATTTACACCTTTTGACATAGTCTTCTTAACAATTTTATCGGAGGGAAATACATTATTATTGTTTCTTAATTTCATGCAAGCCACTTGATTATCAAGTTTCAAATTTGAATATCGCATCTGATACAAGTTAAATGGTACCCTATCAACTCACCGAAAACAATCTTGCCGAATTCACCCTGGGACATTAACGAACATCTCTCCATTATGATAAAGAAGGCCCTAAATTGAGTACCTTTTATAATAATTATTAATTTTATCATAAAAAATACCTAAATATTAACTTTAATCCGAATTTGAGTGTTTAATATGCTTAATTGTTAAGGGACATTTTTTAATTGGGGGACATTTTTTAACATTGGGACATAGATTCGGCAAGATGGTTTGAATTGTACTCAACTCAATTAAAACTCAGCCCACCCAAAACACCAATCTTAGATATTTAAAGTATGAATGAATGTTTAACATTCAGTAACTGCTAATATTATTTTATTATATATATCTTTATATAACATATACACATATATTATATTATATAACATATGTAGATATTAAATATATCCTAACCCTAACCCTAACCCAATTATAATACGATTAGTTGAGCTGCGTTTTAATCTTAGTTGAGCTGCGTTTTAGTCGAGATGAGCACGAGCGGATGGTTTTCGGCAAGTTGACGGGCCACCAAGTTAAATCCACTCAAAACATATTAGTTATTGGATATCTCAAATAAATAGTAGTTATATAATTGTATCAAAATTTTATCGAATATATTAAAGAAGTAGCATTTTATTAATTTATTTTAAATCGAAATAAAATGGTGATGATTGCGGCGCTTTTATCAGCAAAGTTAAACTAATCTACGAGAAAATTAAATAGCAAATGTATCCTGAATAAAAAAGTATAAAATTTTCAAATAAGAGACTATTATTTAGAGGTTAATAAATAGAATGTTTCAATTAATCTACGGAAACCATATTAATATAAATGTTAACTAAAGATAAAGAAAAAGTGTTATTACCAAAGGTTTATTTCATTTAATTTAACTGACATATTATAAAATTTATTTCATTATTTTACTTGCGCTTCTACATTTATAATAAATTCCAATATTATATACAATTGTGCAGTTCATTGAACCCACAACACCAACCTCCTTAAGATAACTTCCTCCATCCCACATGTTGACCTCTTTAAGCACGGTCATTGGACTGAATTTTTTGACAAATAGCAAAAGTCTTTCTTCCGGTACCTTGTTGTGACATGTGTAACGAACGATTTTTCGGAAGACGCAATTGGGTTCGCACGTATTGTTAGGTTAACTGTACATGTCGCCCACGATTGTTATTTATGTATTTGTATTTACATCGGTGGAATTTGATTTTGTCATTCAGCGTCCTTCTCTTTCCATGCTGCGGGGGGGGGGGGTGTCACATCGACGGCTAATAATTTAGCACGTAAATCTGGGCGTCGTTAGGTTAATGATATCCTACTCCTACCCAATGTTTTTGTCTCACGCAACCTCACAGTGTCTTCCTTGCTTTCATCCACTAGAGCGATCTCTCAGCTAAGAGTAGACAGACATCTTCGCCACCCCAGGTTGCTCATCCCGCTCCCCAATAAGTACTGCTAGCCCCTCGACCACACGAGTACGGATATTTCCGTTAAATTATTAGTTACGGCGCGGTCTCACACATCAGCCATCAGGGCCGACACGGGCACCGGCGACATCGCTTAAGTTTAAAACTATCGTCACCATCCGTATATTACATGAACAACTCTCATTGGGAGGTGGCCCGCGCCTTCTAGGGTGGCCAAGATGTTTTTGTGAAATTCTAGCTCATAGATCGCTCTCTGAGGTGAAAGCAAAGAAGATACTATGTGTGGTATCGCGACGTCACTAATTAGTTAAAGAAAGTATCCGTACTCGTGTGGTCAAGGGGCTAGCAGCTCTCATAGGGGAGCGGCCAGCGCGACGGGTGGCCAAGATGTTTATGTCTACTCCTAGCTGAGAGATCGCTCAGCTGGGTGAAAGCAAGGAAGATCATTTGGGGTAGCGTGAGAAATAACATTGAGTAGAGTATCCTTAGCCTAACGACGCCCAGACTCACGTGATCAATTGTTAACCGTCGATACCACTGATTGTTACAACAACAAACCCTTCTCCCCCCCCCCCTTAGCAAGCTTGAAGGGGGAAACCGATTATCGCAAGTAATTAAGGGGAATACGAATCTAAAAGATAGATTACCGAGCCAAAAAACTATCGTGAGTGACACGTTAAACAGAAAATACTGCGAACCTAATTAGTCTTCCGAGGAAACGTTCAAGTGGTTCGATACGCTCCTGAGGAAAAACTTTTGATGTACGTCAAATACTCTAGTCCGAAGACCGTGCTGAAAGATGTAAACACCCGGGTCAAGGGAAGTTATTTTGAATGGAATGTCGGGGTCAGCATCAAACCTACTCTCTTCCCTTTCCTCTCACTTGAATATCCCCTCACTAATACTCCCTCACTTATCGTGAGATTGATAACCACAAAAAAATAGATAGCGAGCGGGGATTAAACTTATCCAACAACCGAAAGTTAATATTTTTTCACTAATTCTTCGATATAATTTACAAGTAACCTTTTTTTTGCTTCGCGCGTTTCTTTTACCCCCCATTGGCGCGATTAAGTCCCGCCGCATTTAAAATCTAATATATAAAATTCTCGTGAAAGGGTGTGGTGTTGAAACGGCTGGACCGATTTAGATGGAAATTTCTGCGAATGATTGGTAGGTCTGAGCCTAGGTTTTTAACTATATTCCAAATCTCTGAGTCATAAGACGGTGAAGTTATTTTGTTTTATACGTTTTGTCACTTATTAAAATGTCAATCAAAGTATTTTCTAGAACGTCATGCGTGTAGGTAGTGTTCTTGGAAAATTTGAATATACAGTTCCTTACTTTTTACAACATATTCCATTTTATCATAGAAAAATTACCTTGAAGTAATTATGTTATTTTAATTAAATGTTAAGTTTTTTATTAAATGTTCAGAATTTTGTTTATTTGCTCAGTAATTTATTACACTTGCCAATTTTTTTATGCAAAGTGGTTTTAAATTTTAAATAAAAATGGACCGATTTAGATGAAATTTCTGCAAATATTTGGTAGGTCTGAGCCTAGGTTTTAAACTATATTCCAAATCTCTAAGTCATAAGACGGTCAAGTTATTTTGTTTTATACGTTTTGTCACATAATAAAATGTCAATCAAAGTATTTTCTTCCGAGTTCGGACGGATCGGATGTCGGATAGGATTGATCCGTGCACACCTCTAAGGTATAGTGTGATAAATGTAAGCATGTGCTGCGGAAAATGGAAACTTTTTACGATTTGAAACATTAAATCAAAGTCATTTTTTTGCTTATTTTTCACGTCAATTATTATTATGGGACGGTCGTTCCCCTCCTGCGTGGCTAAATAAATATAAAAAATCGAATTTTGTCGTTTTTGCGCGTTAAATAAGGAGGAAAATGAAAATACTTTTAATAAAGAGCCAATAAATGTTGATATATCTCAGTTCTTCGGACCTCTAAGAAGGGCTCCGCCCCTAACTCCTAACAAGGTTATTGTCCTCGGTTCTTTGGTGTTAGGTAGCGCCCCCGGGCCCCGTGTTGTTTATTGTTGAGCCTTTAACCTAAGCTCTTCTACACTTTGTAAAAAAACATTTCATTTGCTGTGAAATTTAAGCAGGGGAGGAAAACGGACCTTAAGGTTTGAGGGCTTGGCTATGCTCATGCTTATACCGGTTGCTTTAAGTTTTTATGAATTAGCTGAGTACACTGATTGATAGCTTATTGACCAAAGTAGGTTTGTGGGCAATGCTTTTTTACGACCCCTCATAATATCTCAATTTTTAATGCTGTATATCTAGGCATATTTTAAACAAAAAAGGATTTGCTTAGGAAGTAAGGGGATATTCGCATGTTTCGGAAATAACCGAGATTAATGATGTTGCTCCGGGCTCGATACGGGTGCAAAAGTAAAAATGGCTTTTCGCCTCGGGCCGGACTACTCATACAAATTAACGTAAGACAGTAGTCATTTTATGGAGCATTTAAAACCTGGATTAATTATTAAAATATTAAATAAAGATATAATACATGTGAACAACAAAGTGAGTTTAAAAAAACCTTATTTTTTGTCGAACTTGACATTATGATAATAAATTAATTAAGGAATTAAAAATTGATTAATAAGCATCGGCATTAAACACCAGGGAAGAAAAGCTTATAAAAGCCACAGAGATGGGAATTCAACGGTGGAGCTTGGCTTAAACTAAGCTCGACCATATGACGAATGATTTTCTTATGACAAAAATGAATATACAACCTATGGCGGCCATGATTAACGAAAATCGGTTAAGGTGGTATGAAGATATACTAAAGGGGACACGAATGACTTAAATCGAAAAGTACTGGACATGGAGGTGCCGGAGAAGAGAGGAAGAGGACGACCCCGTGTCACATGGAACGGGCAAGGCGATAAAGTTATGAAAACTAAAGAGTAGTCAAGACATGGCACTCACCCGGTCAAGATGCAAGAAACTTATCAAAACAAATCCCACGACCGTGGGACCAAATAACTGATAAAGAAGAAGAAGATTCAAACAAAGGGCTTCACCCCTGTACCCCGGCTGGAGTTGCCCCTCTAAACTTACTCAAGACTTGCTGTCTTTGTGTGGCCTTATTAGGCTCTTCTAAATGCATTCATTTGCTATGCAATTTAAGCAATAGTAAAAATTAACGGAGGGCAAATTGAGGGTAGAGGGTCTGGCTACGTCTATAATGTTACCTTGGCTTAAACTACACAATATATCAGCAAAAAATAACAACAATGAGACCCTATTGCGATAAAGCTCGGTTGGCGGCCAATGATATACTTAAAGTTTCTAAGCTGATGTAAGCATAATTGTAGTTTGCCCAAATAAGTGAAAAGCTGGACGCGCAAAAATATGTTCAGGCGCAAAAATAAAACAGATTTTCAGGGCGGGTTGGGGTTTTGATTGAAGTCCGAAAACGGCCATTTGCCAGAATCGTGATTTTGCGGTAGGACCAAAAAAAGTGTTTGGCACCTTTAATAAAAAACAAACCTGAGGCAATTTACAAATTAAATTATTCTTTAGGTATGCATTAATTTATTTGACAGTATATTTATATAGGCAAAATGTGTAAAGCAAAGCAATAAAAAATTTGATGTTAAGTACTTTTCTTTATGTGTTTATATTTTGTATTTAGCGTGTCAATTCTTCTTACATTAAGTTCGTGAATTATTTCCCATAGGACAACTATATTTTAATCGCTCACTATATGATCGAGGCATAACGATGAGCATGCACATCACTTATAGTATTTTCTAGAAATAAAGATAGCAAAACAACGTTTGCCGGTTTAGCTAGTAACATATAATATTGAGATTCATATTAATTTTAAACATAATAAAAATTATAAATAATTCAATGGAATAAAATGGTTTAAATAATTGGAAAATTATCTTTTCTTTTTAATCTTTTTTTTAAGAGAATGAGGGTTCGGAAAGAAATTTCCTAATTATGATTTTTCAGTGGGTCGAAGTCTCTTTTTCTTAATCTTTTACAAATCCGACTTTATGTTTACACAATGTTTTGGAAGTAAAACTATTGAATAGAATTAAATGCACCCTACGACGTCTCAAGTTTGTGTGCCAAAAGAGGAGATTTGGCGTCAGGTCAGGCATCAGGTCCGGCGTCAGATTGGAAACCGGCTATGATAATCTCTAAAATCATGAATTTCAAATAAAACTTTGCAGCCGACATAACGAAGGCGTTTAAGGAAATTAGTTGTGCAAAGAATGCTAATAACGTGTTGGAATATGGGAACGTTGACGGGAAAGAGCATGATATCGCACAAACGCTAAAAGATACACATCGTCTGTCTACAAGAGACGAGGTGGAACGGAGCCAAAGCTGGGAAGGTAGGAGAAGGATACAACTATTCAACAGCGGCTCACCAAATTTTAGAAAATCGTTCTGAACGGATCGTTCATCGACAAGTGGAGGTCAAGCGTTGTTCCGACATAATGCGGATGAAGATTGCAGCTCATAGGGGCTTTCTAACCGTTATGTGCGCCTATGCTTCCCAAATTGGGTGTATGAAATCAGAGAAAGACATATTTTTTGATTCATTGGAAAAGGAAATACAAGGAATCTGACAGGAAGGAAGTTAATTTTTGGTACGGATTTTAACGCCTACGTAGGGAAAGATCGCCTCAGGCATGGACAAAAGCATGGAGGCTATGGGCATGGTCTGTAGAACAAAGAAGGAGGAAAAATTCTCGTAGACATGGCGATCGTTAACACCAAAAAACGCGAAGATCTAATTGTGACTTATATAAAGGAAGCATTTTAGTCAAGGTCAGCTCATAGGGCGATAGCCGATAGGTAAGGAGTATCAAGGATAGCAAAATAATATACTGAGAGAAGAAATCGCGAGGCAACATCGTATACTTGTGATGGATTTTGAAAGAAAAGTATTACCCGAAAGAAGAGGGCTTTATAAACCTCGAGTTCGGTACGAAACAAGATTGTTCGACGAACGAATACCATTAAAAAGTCTTCCATTCTTGGGTGCAAGGAAGTTGCAAAGAGACGTAGACGACGATTGGGAAACGCTAACTAAGGACACAGAGAAACAGCGATTCGGGAACAGACCAAACTCGGCAAAGTCGGAGGATTATCACGACCACGAGTATAGGGGGTCAGGGCCGATAAATAGGCTATTCAATAACGAAGAATGCCGCGTACACCGAGATGGCAAACAAACAAGACCATAAAGTGGGCGACAGGTTTATGTACAAATTGGTCATCATAAAGGCGAAGAAAAGTCGCGATGTCGGAGTCTTATAAATACTCACGAGAGGGGTTAGCCTTATTCAACCCGAAGTAAATAATGGAAAGTTGGAAAGGATATTTCAAGAAGCTTATGATTATTACAATTGACAAAGATTACCATACCGATATTGAGCCAGACATAAGTATGGTAGAACTCTTTCAGGAGGATGAAGTTAGGACACAAATGAACAAGATGCAAAAAGGAAAATATGATGGCCTAGATGGAATGCCCATGGAAGCATTGCTCGGATGACGTGAAGAAGGAGTCACGACCATGGCGAACCACTGCAGAAGAGCGAATTCCTAATCAATGGAGAGCTAACACGGCAATACATTTATTCAAAGGCAAAGGAGACCTTCGGGAGTGTGGCAAAACAGAGATATCAAGCTAACTTGCCACCCCTTAAAGCATATAAAAAGGATCTTAATAACGAGGCTGAAAAACAAGGTGAAAATATTGACTAACTAATTCGGATTTGTGGCGGGCAAATCTAATCGTCATAAAAAAATTTGGTAGCTTTCACCCTCGATAAAATTCTCGCTACGCGTCTGTTTACTGCTAAACCTAAAAATTGCTATGCAATTTATGGGCTCGCTTTTCGTTGTCGTGTCTGTCATGATTGTCGTGTCTTGTCATGTCCAACTTGTAATTTTTGCATAATTGCCGTGGAAACTTATAAGGGTTTTTAATGGCTGTGGACTTACGCTTCTATAAATAACTTTTATTTTGCTTTTGATACACTAGCTTATGACAGCTGGTTGGCTTTAATTATTTGACCTCGCCCGAGCCCAAATTCCATTATTGTTTATACACACGACTGAATTTCTTTTTGCAAATTGTCTAGGTTGTTGCTATATATCGGATGTTTGCGAAACTAACTAAATAATTCCCGGCAAATTAATGATGACCGTTGTTTAATTCTACTTCATCTAACCCCGGCCAAAGGCCAAATTTATGGAGCTATTTGTTTTTGCTGTTTTGTGATTTTCTTTTGCCTATTTGTCTAGATTGTTGCTTACGGCTTGCACAGCATCTTATTAAGCCAGTTTTATCCCTAAAAATTACAAAAGTATTTGTTGATGATTTTGTTTATTTAAATGTTTTAGATTGTATTTATGTGAATGAAGTAAAAACGTATCATGTGAGATTGCGAATGTGAAAACTTGCTTAATAGGTATTGTTATGGAATGCGAATGAATATGATTGATTATAAAATGTGTGGTGATGATGCGATTGTTAAATGTGTTAACAGGGAGGAAGTTTAAGGACTGCGCTGATATATGAATAATGGTGGAGTGCGAATGAATGAATGTCATTGGTGCTTCTTGTCATATGTTCTTTTCATGTTAACATTTTGTTAACAGTGTTTTTTTCATAAGTCGTACATAGTTTACAAAGCGAAGGACAAAGACGCTGCGCTGCCAATACTATTAAAAGACTAAATTGCGCTAATACAATTATGCTTTAATAGAATCGTTAAAAGGTCCTAACCCAGCATTATAAGTGCCCTGCAGGGGCCGCCCGAAGCCCGACCCGACCCAATTGGGTTCCGGGCCGGGCTCGTGTAAAATTTAAAAAATAATGGGGCCTCGCTCGGGCCTGATGAGGCGACCCGACCCGAGCCCGTGCCTGGCCCAAATTAAACTAAAGCAAACTAATTTTATAAAATATTATTTAAATAAAAACTCGATATTAAATAATTATCTTCGCACAGCGTATACATACTATAGCATCTAAACTTCAGCTTTTTTCCCCTGTCTATTATAATATAACTGACCTGAATTGCAAATATTATATATTTTAGAGATAAGATAAGTAAATATTTTAAAAAGTTTTTCATATGGAACTTTTTAGTTTCAAATTATTAGCAAAATAAATTGTAACGAGTCAAAATGGATTTTTTTTATTTCAAACATATCCTAGTTATAAATTAAGAGTAATAACAATCTAATGCATTTTATCTTTAAATGTTAAAAAATTTTATTAAGAAATAAAACATACATAATAAAATTATAAATCGATAATGGAACTATTTTGATGCAAAAAAACACGGGCATCAAATTCCGGGTTTAAATTTGTTCTCCGCTCTTTATAAATGCGGCCCGCTGACAAAAAACCTTCTCATTCGAGACAGATGAAGCAGGTGTCAATAAATCCTACAAACAAGGGAGCTAAGCGCTGGAAATTGACCACTGTGATCTTTCCACCATTCCAATAATTCTATTTTATCTCCTTAATTTTTAACTCTATGTAGGTGTCAACTCTTTTACTTAATAAATTCTTTCTGAATATTTTCAACTATTAGCAGTATTTTTTTTGTCTCATAATAAATTGTTTGTATATTAGAAAAAGCGCGAAATTAATGAAGAATGTTTAACAGGTGCAATAACTTGTAATTAATTAATTTTTGAAATTTTATAGATTGTTTTTAAAGAGAATAAAAGACTTAAGCTACTACGTTTAATTAAATTATCGGAATTTTGAAGTCTCCAAATTTAGGGCCCAAGCCCGGCCTGGGCCCGTCCGGGCCGCCCGTGCAGGTCTCTAGTCTCTGATAGCAAGCGCAAAATAGGTTAATTTGAACATATAAATATTAATAAGGTAAGTAAGTTCACAACGCCTCGGTAGCGCAGTAGGTAGCGCGTAAGTCTCATAATCTTAAGGTCGTGAGTTCAATCCTCACCCGGGGCATTATTTTTTTTGCATTTTTTAATACTTTTAGTTTCTAAGTAGAGACCCGCAATGGGGCTGTTTGGGTCTTATATGCACGATCCGCTAATTAAAATTTTTTTTCAATTTTATATTGTAATTTTTAACAATACAATTATGTATAAATAATAAATTGTTAATAATTTTCAATCAGACGAGTTCTTCTTTATTTTTTTACACTAGTGACACTAGTAATCGAAATACACAAGATCATATATGCCAAATAAATTCCTTTTAAACCTAATATGTTCGGACTACCAATTTGAATCCTGGCTTGTTAAAACAAATAAAATAGTATAAGACCCAATGGACGTATCCGCGCATGGGCGTAGGCAGGGGGGGCTGCCCCCCCCCTAATTTAAAAAAAAAAAATTTAGCCAGAGGGGGGCAGCCGGACCTCCTGCCCCCCCCCCCTAATTTGCCGGGGGGGGGGCAGGGGGTCGGCTGCCCCCACTGCCTAATTAGGGGAGTTGCGTTTGCTCTCAGGAAAATTTTTGGATGTCGAGACCTTTTTTTTTTTTTGCTCTCATGAAAATTTTTTTTTTAATCTGCCCCCCCCCCCTAATTCAAAACCTGGCTACGCCCATGTATCCGCGGTATAATATTATTTAATTAAATCGATAGGATAATGATATTTCGGATTTAAAGGTAGATGTTGGACGATGGGCGGAGGGAAATATCCGTGCAACAAATAGGCTGGATTGGGTGATGTCTAAGGATTAATGAAAGGTATTGGGTGTGGGGGTTTGGTTTTTCGGAGATGGTTACAGCAGGACTAACGTGTTCTAAGTAGAAAAATAAGTATATGATTATATCATGGTAAAATTCCGGCAATTTAAACCCTGTCGATGCACTTCTCAATTTACATGAGGGATGCCTTTAACCTTTCGACAGGTTGATGTACTGCACAACTCCACTAATATGAGGCATGCTTACATATTCGTCTGCTTCAAATTAGTGCCCATTTATTCACATAACTAATTAAATTACATTTTATTAACACCACCCATTACTTTAAACATTATTCCCACCATTAGTTGGCAAGATACAACACGCCGTCCTTCCTAGCTTATTTGCGTAAGCTCATCTGCGTAGGTTCGTCTGCGTAAACTTTAAGTGATGTGTGCAAATCAAATTAAAATTTAACCACTTAACCAAATTTATTTAAACAACTACAACAAAACCCTTATTTAAGGATAGAATATTTTGTTTTTCCACCATTTTTAATCTCTTAGTTTATTGATATGGAACATGGGCGTAGCCAGGTTTTGGATTAGGGGGAGGTAAAACGTTGAAAATTTCAATTAGGGAGGGGCAAAACTTAAATTTTTAAGGGTTTTTGCATTGAAAAAAATAATTTCCGTCATTTAGGGAGGGCGGCCCCCCCTAGCTACGCCCATGATATGAAATGATGTTTTATGAAAAAAACCTTGAATAAAATATATCTTTGCCCGACCCAAGTCCCTTAGGTCATATTACAGCATACAGGCCCGGCCTGTTGTTTTATTTTAAGGCAGAAGCCCGTCCAAGCCCGGCCCGCGGGTCGGGCAAGTCTCTAGTTTCCATTTATCAGAAATAAGAGGTCAGATTTCTTTAAATTTTTCTGCACGAACCCAGCCCGGTCTGATTTCATATTTAGATTGCCCGCCCGAGATCGTCCGAACACTTCTAACTGTCCGTCCTGCCATGCCGAAAATCTTTAAGGCGGGCCCGAAATGATGATTTTTTATGATAATTTTCTCCTATTTTCCATAAATCTTTTATTCTCGTGTTTTTGGGACAAGAACTACGATTATTAATTATTTTACAATCAAATTATAAAGTGGGAAAATATTACATGACAAACAAATAAACGATATAGAAAAATCTCCTTAACCGAATCTTATCATGGTGCCTTCCCGAAAGGCTGGGCTTTTCATGGTCTCTGTCAGAAATACCATTTTTTTAATAAGCAAAACTCAATAGAGAAATTTTTATCCGTTGATGGACATTACGATTTATTTGTGGATTTTTAAAGTTAACATTTTAAAATTGTTGCTTAGCCAAGGCGGAGGGGGAGGGTCTCGCCTTGCAGTATTTTCTCCACAAATAATAGATATGTTATGAAATAAATTGAAAATATTCGGTTAGCAAGAAAACACTTGTATGTATCTCAAAATTCTATAAATTCGTTCCCTTATTATAATTAGTTAGCAAAACGCTTTCGGACTAATTTATTCCTACTTCAGAATTCGGTTGCTAACCTGCCAAAAAAACTTTATAGCCCGCAAATTGAATCGTAGCATTTTTTTTAAAATATAGATTTAATTTATGATAATATGCTTAAATTAGAAGTCTACATAGGCCGGACCAGCGAAACATACGAATTCATTCCAGGATCTTTTAATGTTCAATAAATGGTTCAATAAATCAACGTAAAAAGCCTTAGTGTTCCACTTAAATGACTTTAGCTAAATTTTAACATTTTGTCATATTTATAAACAGATAACCAAATGAAATAGATACTTATATTAAACTCCTTTATTAATGACATTTATCTTTGGGAATGTAAAGTGGCAAGAATAGTTATAAATGGCGCATCCGAATACTTGTATTTACAATAAACAATCATGTAAATGCCGGACAACGTTTTGGGGATGGCAAAATGGCTTTAACCTTTCTCGGGGTGGTTAAAGCAAAGTCGAGATTATTTGTTTTCCATCTGAGTAAAAAACTTTTCATTATTTACGAATTTCATAACAATTACATAGTAGAGTTAAATGTCTTGTAAAATCATCACTAATAATAGTTGGTTTAACATCCGAATTGCGTTCAATAAATTATTGTTTAGATGGTTAATAAATGACAAAAAGCGAATTAATAACTTAAACAGAGCAAGTCGGGTTCAAGATAAAATTTTAAAGAAATATTGTTTCATCCAAACTAAATTGATCACTCAAGCATCATAAAAGCGGCAAAATTTTTTAAAGCCAACTTTGTAAAAGATCAGAAAATTGCGGTTTAAACTAAAATCATCGATATAAGCTTAATCTCTCATCGAGATTATGCCATTCCCAAAAAGTTGAAAAATGATCGCTGAGCTTATATAAAATATTTTGGACTAGGGGCTAATTTGTTGCAGCATTTTTTCTACGTATCCACCGATGTCTATCTCTTCGGGTTGATATCCCTGCAAGAAGGGGTGTGCTAGAAGTTCCGTGTACCCTGGTCGTTTGGCGTACTCTTTGGTCAAGCTAAAATTAATCAAGAACTTATACACTCAAATTTAAAATTTTCTTTACCAAGAGTTTTTAAAAAATAGATTAGAATCATTTAAATATTTTGTCACGTAATTTATTGACATCATCAGATAAATTTTTATTATAATCAAAGAGTTGCAATAGCGGAGCAATTATAATTTTATTTTCTTCATTTTTTTCTTCTTCTTCTTCTTTGAAGTGTATTAGTGTTTTGATCAATTTTTACAATCATCGAGTAAGGACGATTAAGTCAAAATTAATCTTCTTAGTTAATTCCATTTTTTAGTTATAAAATTTATCTGACAATGTCAAAATTATTTTATAAAATAACACCAAATTTGTTAGAAAATACCATGTGGCGACAAAATTTTTCAAATCTTCGGACACACCCATACAGGCGGGAATAGAGGGTGGGTCATCTTCAAGCACCGATTTTAGTTGGTCGAAAGGAGTTTTCCAAGTTGGATAAGGAAATTTTCCCGCCACTACTTCGACCTAGAGCCATAATTTTCATTCAGAATGAATTAATAATTTTTTGTCAAAATTTCAAAATTTAAAGCGTTAAAATTTAAGCCGCCTCAAAATTTGAACATCAAATTAAGTTTTAGTAAAAGATGCTAATATAGACTTTAAACTTGTTAATAAGGCAGGGCAAAAAATTGTCAAACAGCTATAATATGCTCCAAGTTAGATATTAAGAAACTAAAATCTGTATAAAATCGGTGGGGCTTGATTGATAAAATAGGTAAAGTTAAATGGACCGCGATATTTCGGGCAATATAGTTCATCGTCAGGAAAAAAGTGGCCAGTGAAATCACAAAAAAATGATGTTTAAAATATTTATTTATTAGCACAATATTATATATGTAATATGCTATATATAAGCTATAAAATACTAAAAAGTTTAAAACCTAAATAACACATAATCATCTTTTGATAAAATTTATATAGCAATAAAAATGAGCAAATTGTTTGAATTTTCAGTAACACTTAAAATGCAACTTTGTCAAAAGCAATTTATATTGAAACAACAACATTACTTCAGTGGAATCAATTATACTCACTAGACTAAATTTGGTGGCTATTATTTGAAAATCATATAAAAGTTTTTCACAGGCGTCTCTACAAAAAACGCACTCCTAAAGTGCAGTGAGACAGTCTTTCTACCCTACTATATTTATATACAAGTAAAGCTTACCAGGGTGATTCCTAAACTCCACACATCACTTTTGTACCCGTAACCAGCTTTAGATCTAACCAGTTGAGGGTCTATGCGTTCCGGGGCCATGTATGGCTGACATCCCACATCTATGGTTTTTGCTAGGCTATTGATCAAAGTACCTGATAATATTTTGGAAATCAATGTTTATCCGTTAAAAATCCGGACAAATTTGACAATATTATAGGATAAATACATAAAACACGTGCAAACGAAATGTGTCAAAGTATAAAATAGGCTAGTCTAGTATAAAATCATCGAGAGGATCTTTCAAAAGTGGTCAAGAATCCACGAACGATTTGAAGTTGTATTTGGCTATAAGAATACCAGGTCTTTGTTTTAATAAACAAAGGGTAGGGAATGAACGTGGCCAAGGGAGGCTGCCCTCCTCTAAATCGAAAAATTCTTCAAAATCTAATATAATTATGGCCAAAATCACTAAAAATTATCATTTTGCCCCTCCCTAAATTATTATTGCCCCCTCAAAATCCAATTCTGGCTACGCCCATGATTCATAATTATAATTATAAAACGATGGCGAGTGTATTAGCGGGTAAAAAGGGGCAAAAAAATAGCGATAATTCTACTTCTTACAAAATCTAACTAATGCATTTTATTGTTAATCGGAACTCTCAATATGTCAACAACCATAGTTTAATTTTGCCTCTTAAATTGGGGTTAAATAAGTCATGATTTGCACACATATGAAAAATGCTAAGGCTGGCTTGTAATATTAAAGCGTCCAGCACTTAAAAACGCAGTAACTATGTGCTTTTTCAAATAGCTCATTAAGAGACTATTACCTGCTTAAATTAATTCTAGAGCCATTCAATTTAACGATAAATGTAGATCAATTTCTTTAGTCCATATCGTTTGTGATGTTTATAAATAGTAAAAAAAACCTTATATAACTAGAACCATACGTGATTATGGGCAAAATTTGGTGAAAAACAATTTTAGCTCTTGACCAAATGGTCGCTAAATATACCACTTATTCCGAAATCGCAAATTTTAACGGTCCCGCCGCAACTTGACGGATCTCGGGCCAACAGCACGTTGGACGGTTTGACGTCGCGATGGATGACGTTCAATTCTTCCCTCAGATAACTCAACGCCAATATGACCTAAGAATGAAGTTTTTTTTATAAAACGACGAACTTTATATACAATTAAAATTCAGGGTGTTTTCAAATCCAAAAATTCTAAGAATTTTAATGAAATTATAGCTAAATTTTCAAATCATCTTTATTTTACTGGTCCCCAAATTATTCCTTTTTACCCGCCCCTTGCCTATACTATAATACAATTTCCAATTAATCGAAGTTATTTGCCTATAATAACTTACACAAAGAGCTAAGGCCAATCTAAGATATAACTCCTAACAAATAACATGAGGCAAGCCTATTTTGTGACTAATTGCGTACGAATCATAGATGTACTGAGGCGATCCCGCGTGTTCTACACTGTTTGTTATCACTGATATAAATGTGATTTTTAATTAGATATTTATTAAAAGCCTATTACTGCAATACATTTGTGAGTTTTCTCTGTGATATTAAAATCGTTAGACAGCAATTTTTTTACCGTATTCTGTGTTAAAATTAATATTTTTAATTTATTTTTCTAGTAAATCATGATATAACACCAAAATAAATTCCCGTTGTCAACTTGCAATAAAGCTAGAGACTTCGTCCAAAATCAATACCTATAGTTTTAATTTAATGGCTCTTTATATAAAAAGACTCCCCTTAATATCATAGATCCCAAAACAAAATTTTAATTAGAAAATTATTTACGTTCATTTAGAGTATGTCCCGAAATAAAATTAGTTATCAATGTTATGTTATCATGTAAATAAACATAATTTAGCAAAAACTGGACATTTCGAAAAAACTAGTTACGCAAAGGGTAATTTTGCGTATAACAAATTCAGGCAAGGCTGGCTCTTTGAGTTCAACCCCCGTTTGATTTTGATTCAATTTACGAGCCGTTTTGTACAATTCATCCAAGGAGCAATCCATAACTTCCATGCATATCCAAACATCACCCTGCACCGTGCAAAAAAAATTAAACTACCTTTCGACATAACCTTTCAAAATTCCCAAATTAGGCTTTTTAAACATGTCGGTTTACTCAAATTTCAAGCTAGTGTGCGAGATTATTTTTTAGTATTAAATTTGTTATTACTGTCCTAGTGGCATTTCCCAGTATAGGAGAATATTCATAGCCAAGTAATAGAAAGGCTCTCTCAAGCCATTTAGCTTAGATATTTAATTATAGTTGTCTTAAGTAGTAAATATAAATTATAATACTAAATGCTTTTTTAACCCTGAGGCCTTACATATGGAGCGGAGAAGGCTATAAATTTAATATCATAATGTTTTAAGCGTGTGAAGCCGTATTATGCTTTTGTTTTAGAATTTTTCGTTATTTTCACGAGTGTATGCATTGGCCGGGAAAAAAAAATATTTCTACCCTTCTTAGTATAATAGCTAATATGTTCAATAATAAAGCCTTTGAACTAATAATTTAAAAAGGTATCACAAATTTGTGGAGCAGTTTGCTGCAAAATTTAAAACCATTTTAAGATTTATGAAACAACTATACGAATAAAAATAAATTTAATATAAAATTAAACAACTAAAACAATGATTACACTTGAATTTTATGTGAGTTTAAAAATAGATCAATGCTTATATTGCTGAATAGTTAAGAGCAAAAACTTATTAATTAACACTAGGTTAGCAACATTTTTAATAATAGCTCACTTAACATAATCATTTCGCGATTAGTATGAGAGAATCATGTTATGATGGAGAGAAAAAAATTTTGATTTAAAAACATACAAAAGCAACATTTACACAAATAATAAAGGTAAAAATAACAAAACACAAAGCCTTAAGGAACCGTTTAATTATCAATTACCAATTTATGGTACAAATTTACACTTTATAATTCTTGTAAAGCGTCTAAAGCCTTTTTTTATCATCTTTACTTCCAAGATGTATAAGGAGGAAACAAAATTTTTAGCAGCTAAAATAATGACCTTAAAAATGTAAAAAAAAATGTGAGAAAAGTTAGATTATTTTGATTGGAACCTCACTAAGCATAGCTCCGTAAAATTCGACGACGTATGGACATTGACTTTTAGCGTTAATTCTCAGGTCCATAAGTAGACGCTTGCGCTCGGCGCTTAACGCTGATGGCATCATATCGCATGAACCAGTTAAGGTAAGCGCTAAACGCTTGACTGCTAAGGTGAAACGAGTTTGAGAATCTCTTAGTTCTTCAACAACCCCGTAAGCTCCTTGACCCAGTGTTTTGACAAAAATTAAATCTTTAGCTTTTATATCCAAATCTAAGTTTGAATCCAAGATCCTACAGTTTAAATAGATATATATAAATACATTTTGTTGATAAGAGTTAAAATATTATAATTGAAGCGTGTTTGGGAGATTATATTATTAGTTGAATGAAAGTGAATTGAAAGGGTTATAAAAATTGTTTTCATCATATCTAAATGTAAAGATCTATTCATGTTAAATATAATTGCAAGTCAAATTACAAAAATATTAGAATATATAATAATTTTTATTGTATTTAGAATCAAGATGGTGTTAAATAGATATTATTTGTTTATTGTTAATATTTTTACATTTTTCATAAAAGATTGTTTAATTTAACTATTTAGTGTTGAATGTTCAATTTTATAAATTCACTTGACAAAAAGGATGTTAGACAGTTTAAGTTAAATGCAAATTTTATAGATTATTGTGTTTTAAACTTATATTAAAATTTATATAACACATTTAAACAAGAAAATCTTATTAAGAAAACTAAAATATAATAAATTAATCAATGTTATTACTTATCAAGGCATTTGTTTGCAAAAGAGTCCTGACCAAACCGTTTCAAATTTTGTACATACAACTCCTTAGTTATATTTAAATGCATTTCAGCTTCCAAAGTAGTTGGGATATTATTTAAAGTTTGAAAGGAAATTACATTTTTATTAAGAATTTCTTTATTTCTCTGATTTTCATTATTTTGTGTTGAAAAGCTGAAACGAGCTAAATGAGGGCGTTTAATTGCCCTTGGTCTACTTGATTCTGCAACTGATACATCAATAAATGGCCCAGTTTTTAAAGAAGTTGCATCGGGATTTAAAAGTGAAAAATTATCTTTGGTCTGTGCTGCAGGGCGTTTTATATTTTGAGTAGTTCTTTTATGATCATTGGTCATCTCTTCCGACACCATTATCTATCTTTAAATAAATTCATAATAATAATAGTACACAAACGGAGTAAGTGTTTTACCTATTCTTTCTTCCGCTAAAATATTGAGCATTAATTTAAACCAATCCTAATCAATCTTAATAAAATAACAAATTCATATTACCACATGATTTTAAAATATTTCTCATCATGGTACATAATGTCATTTTTTAAGAGTCCTATGGCATCCAACTCATCATGTCGTTTTAGGTATTTTAAGAAGACCACATCGTAGAGCGTTAGTCATTATTTATAAAATGTCACAATTTTGACTAATTCTACAAAAAAAATTTAATCCCATGGGGGTAGTAGCAGTGGTAAAGTATTTGTAGTCAATAACTTCAATCAATTAAAACAAATTTTATTGAAGATAACAAAAATATTTCTCTATATTTTTTAAAATAAACTATCTCAAAATTGGACGAAAAATAACGAGTGATTTTTATGCATAATGCAATTTATCAAAAAAATAGGACTAAATCTTAAAGAAATCTGATATACACATGTAAAATTTACTGAATATAATAGCTCATTATTTGATATATTATAGGTATGCAATTTAACCACCCTTCATTCTCAAATCCGTTGGCTAATAGGCAAATATTTTAAACTTTATTGTTTTTGTTTTTTTAATATAAAGAAGTAGAGAGGGATACCCTGAGTAAAGCGTAGACTATCAACTGTGATATCTATGTACGCAAAACACCCACCCCGCATACGGTATTTCTTTAAGTTTGGAAATCAAATCATTTGCTTGATATAAAAAAGAAATTAAGGGATTTGATTTGAATTGATCTAGCAAATTCGGTACTCATTTTTGAATTCGAATGGTTTGTTTTTGCAGTATACGTTCTTAAAAAGGACAAAAATAGCTACTTTTCTCAACTTTTAAACCAATTGTTACAAATTAATCTGCACAAATAACTCTATAATGATTTATTAACCGTTTCCATGTTAATTTATTTTGTACACCAGTGTAATTGAAGGACATAAATTTTCTAATTATAGTCTTTAAATATCTTTGATGCTTTACCTTTTACCATACAATCATTTTCAAAATTATGTATGTAGCTAAAATTGCAAACTGCCTTTTTTATATAATATAGCTACCTATTAATTGATCCAAGTCTCGGCGTCGTTTACTTATAGACCTGGATAATTTCTGGTTATTCATCACGTCCTTTCAACGTGTTGCCATGATGCATTAATGAGAACACTAATATTATTTTACCTTAGGAATGGTATATTGTCACTTTAATGAACAAATGATGGAAAATATTTTTGACGAGGGATAATTTCTGGTTACTCATCACGTCCTTTCAACGTGTTGCCATGATGCATTAATGAGAATACTAATATTATTTTACCTTAGGAATGGTATATTGTCACTTTAATGAACAAATGATGGAAAATATTTTTGACGAGATTCAGTATTAATTAGTATGCCGTGCTGTGAAGGCGCCAAATCACTATAAATAACAATCTACAAATATTAACTGTGATCCATTCCTGTCATCTGACAAATAACTCTGACAGAGAATTTTAGGCTAAGCAATAGTGTTTTTTAGTTTTTTTCCATGCCGTCCAGTTTTGAGATACGTGGGGGTAGAGGTGCAAAAATGGCATTTTTAGTCTTTTTTGAGGCTATATTCCCATGCCATTTTCAATTATATTATAAAATCCCATAGACTAGTGATTAGTGATGGGAAAAACCTAGGTTTTGGTAGCCTAACCTAATAGCATAGGTCAGGTTTTTTTAAAAACCTCTAAGGTTTTATTGACGCTAATACCTATAAGATAGGCATTAGCACAAAATCAACCTAAAACCTTAGGTCAATTTTTTATAAAAACGAGAGAGCTTAGTCTATAGCGCAAATTAGCCTAAGCGCTATTAGGTGGATAATTAGCGCTATGCTAAACCTTTAGGTTAGGTTAGGTGAGCTAAGGTTAAAATATTCTCATATATACCCAAGGATTTCGAGTAAACCATAGTCCCTAACTTTCACTCCTATTTTTTTGTAATATTAAATGATATTAAAAAATTATAATATTATTAATAAGTTAAAAATCTAATAATGATTTAGTTAAAGTTTAAATTTTTGTTAAAATTTTATATTGTAAGCTAAATTAACGGACATTTAGTATTTAAATCTATACCGCACCCTAGAAACAAATAAAATTTAGATTATCCCCCTTTTGCTGAGACAGATACATTATTAGAGAGGGAGAGGGAGGATATTGTGTGCTGTGTTGCGTATTATTGTATTCCTAATACTTGCTAGTGATTAATCTACAGGACTATAATTTTATTATTTTGTTTCACCTCTATTTTAATTTTGTTCTCACTTATCTGAATCCCCTCTCTGCTTTAAAATTCCAGCCAGGATATTTGGGAAAATATATTACATTATTACATAGTACTTTAGATTAAATAGTACTTTTGCGGTTATAAACCATTCTATCCCTCCGCTTACTCTCTCTCCTCTTCTCCCCCCACTTCTTGCGTGCTTTGCTAGATGTGGAGAAGAGATGAGATTAAGTAAGGGGAGAGAGTGAAGTGTTAGTAAACATCAAACTATGTACCCCATTTTCCAAACTTAGTGTTTAATGTCGGTAGGGGTCAGATAAACGCGGACAAAATTGAGTATAGAGGTCAAACCAAAAAAAATATAGCCATAGAAACTCTAATTTGGTTATAAGATTATATTTATCTTACTTAGAAAAAACAAAAAAACAAAAAATGGCGTAATAATCAAGCCTCAAAAAGGCAAAAATGGTCATTTTTGGGCCTTTAACTTCATCTCAAAATCTGGACAGTAAATATCGCATTGCGGGGGTCTTTTTTTGTAGATATATGCTATTTTCCGACCTTAATTTATTTAAAATTCATAACCGATTGATTTACCTTATTTTAATTTATAGAATTTATTTTGTTAAAAATTTGGGTAAAAACAATAACTAAATTTATGTATGAACACATTTTCCCCATAATATTTGCATATTGGTAATATGATTTTCAAACATTTGTATTTTCTTCTTCCTCTTTAAGTATTTGTTCCCACAGTCGTGGGTTTTGTTCTGATGAGTTTCTTTCAACTTGAGTGTCATGTCCTGATTAATCTTTTTAGATTTCATAACTTTTTGGACTTGCCATTTCCATGTGACACGAGGTCGTCCAGTTCCTCTCTTCTCCAATACCTCCATGTCCGGTACTTTTCTATTTACATCATTGTCCCCTTCTAAGTATATGCCCATACCACCTTAGTCGATTTTCGTTAATGATGTCCGCCATAGGTTGAATACCCATGTTTGTCATGAGAAAGTCATTCGTCATATGGTAGAGCTTAGTATACCCCAAGCTCCACCGTATCATTTTAACTCTGTTGCATGCAATAACTTTTCTTTTGTGGTGTTTAATGCCCATGTTTCCTTTGCATGGAGAATTGGTCTTATGATGGATTCGTATACTTTGCTTTTTAGCCATAATGGCATATTCCTGTCGCATACACGCGATAAACTTCGCCATTTAGTCCATCTTCTATGAATCCGGGCATTGACTTCTATTGTGCAACCTCCCTCTTGATGTAACATCGAGTCGATATATTTAAACCTATATTCTTTTGGGTACTTTAGATGGTCATCTAGCGATGGGGTAC
This sequence comes from Gordius sp. MW1, assembly GCA_964036665.1. Classification (NCBI taxonomy): domain Eukaryota; kingdom Metazoa; phylum Nematomorpha; class Gordioida; order Gordea; family Gordiidae; genus Gordius; species Gordius sp. MW1. The sequence continues at coordinate 34,299,582 of OZ038526.1, read as the reverse complement.
CTAAGCCTATAACGTTCATTTTTATATATACCGTTTTTCGATTGTTGACCTTTGAACCATATCCAGCTAAGCGCTTTGACTTTTTGGCTTCTTCGATACTTTCTCCTTTGTCTCTTCTTATAGTAGTCTATCATCGGCATATACCATGGCGATGGCTTTTGAATGTCTCTCGTTATCATGTACATAATTATATTATACAAAAAGGGACTTTAAGCAGATCTTTGATGCAATCCAATTTCAACCCGAAAAAGTGCCTGTCTAACGCACGAATTTGGGGCTTTATTAATACTTTTTATAATTCCTATATATGCAGAAATATTTTGCTTTCTCAAGCACCACTATATTAAATCGCGAGGGACCGTGTCATAAGCTTTCTCGTAGTCGATAAAGACCATAGGTAGGTCTCTTCTCTTTTCACCATATTTATCCATCATTTGTCCAAATGCGAAGAAAGGGTCGATTGTGGATTTAGTGGCCACAAATTTGAATTGGTTCGCCGATATTTCCACCGCGTTTTCAGAGTGTTACCAAAATCCTTTCCATAAGCTAGGAGTGGCAAGTTTCATTGATTATTCTGTAATTGCCGCACTTCTAAGGGTCTCCTTTGCCTTTGAATAAGAAAATAATTTTGCTTGCTCTTCATTGATTAGGAAATGGCTCTGCTACAAACATCTTGTGAATGAGGTTCATCATGTTCGTGACTCCTTCTTCACGGCATTCGAGCAATGCTTCGATAGGTATTCCACCTGAGCCATTAGCTTCTCCTTTGTGCATCTTGTTCATTTGTTTCCCAACTTCATCCTTCTGAAAGATTTCGATCATACTTATGTTTGGCCCCACATCGGGAAAAAAATCTTTGTCATTTGCAATATCTCTAAGTTCCTTAAAAAATTCTTTCCCCCTTCAATCACTTCCTTCGGCTAAAATAAGGTTTGACCCTTCTCGTTTTGACTGTTGTAAGGACTCCTATCGCCACTTTTAATCTTCCTTCCCTTGGTTTGTATTGCCCGGTCTCAACGAGAGCATGGCTGGTATGAGCCTCTTTCAAAAAATCATGGAACGAAAACGCAGTCTTGAGCTCTACTTGTACGGCTGACTCGGATTTAGACGTTGCAATAGCGGCCCAGATGAACAACACAATACCAAAAATGCTCAATTTTAAATAAAATTTTTATAAACAGAGATTAAGTGAAAATTTTATTAGTTGAATAAATTTTGGTAAAGGAAATCCTGTATTAAAAATGTACCCTTGTTTTAAATTACGAATAATAACGATCAAATTCAATTTATATCGTAAATTAATTTTAAATATATAATTTATCTAGAAGTTTATTTTGAGAAATCGGGTTCGGATCGGGCCTAAAATAAAAAATATCGGGCTATGGTCGGTAAATCAAAAATTGATAAATCAGGTCGGACTCGGGCTGAATAAAATCCATTTTGCACGGCTCCATATGTGATAAAAATAAAATTTTATAACATTGTCGTGAGTATATTCAGCTAAATTTGGATAGTATTACATTCTCTTGAGGCGGGTTTATCTTAAATAATAGAGATAAAAGTATAAGGTAATTTGGTGAAAACATGTCATCATTATTGTTTTAGGGTTTGTTAATATAGGCGAATTAGTATACTGAGTCCAAGCTAGAGGCCTGTAAGGCCACTTTTTTTTTAGCCCGAACCCGGGTCGGATTTTGGGTCACTCGTGCAGGCCTCTAGTCGAAGCCTGGAATCTTCTCAAGCTAGATTGGGCATCAAAAATAGAAATTGATGATTTGTTATATTCTTACTCATTCTTTCGCTTAAAATAAGATACATACATAATATACCACTGAAAATTTATTAGCAATTCCTCGTTAATTTGATGAAAAAGATATAAAAATTTAATCTGTGGAACTTATCACCACAAATTTATTTTTGAGCAAAATTTTTTATTATGAACAGTAAGTAAATCTAACTATTAAGACTTGGTGCCCTATCAACTCGCCGAAAACTATCTTGCCGAATTCACCCTGGGACATCAACGAACATCTCTCCATTATCATAAAGAAGGCCCTAAATTGAGTACCCTTTATAATTATTATCAATTTTATTATAAAAAATACCTAAATTATAACATTAATCCGAAATTGAATGGTTGATATGCTTAATTTTTGGGGGACATTTTTTAATTAAGGGACATTCGATTCGGCATGATGGTTTTGAGCAAGTTGACGGGCCACCATTTTACTTTACTTAATTTATAATTGGCACATTAATTGCATATATTTTTATTCAAAGTCCGGGGGCCCTTGCGTACGCCCATGAATGTAAATTAATTATAAAATTCATATTAAATTTTTCCTTATCCGCATTCAAAAATACTTATAAATTTACATAAAATCCATAGTCTAAACATCATCCATTATAAAGCGTGGTCTAGAGCAAAACATATTCTATTTTTAGACGAGTGTCTGTGGCTTGAGGTTAACGTACCGTACCCAATACCACCCCCACCCCTCCTTCTCAAGCACTGAGATAAAATTGTTTGCTGAATATCATTCATAACGTCACCATAATATGCAAGCCTATCAGGGGGGGAGGGGGTTAATTAAAATTCTTTTATATTCGATAAATTTTTAGATAAGTTTTATAAAACTAGCATTTTGCATCCCCCTTTATTATAACTAAACATGGGCGTAGCCAAGGGGTGCGGCTGCCCCCCTCTAAATTCAAAATATTCGTCAAGATAATATAATTATGGCTAATATTATTGAAATTTATCATTTTGCCCGTCCTAAATCATTATTGCCCTTCTCTAAATCCAACCCTGGCTACGCCCATAAACTAAACCCATTTTCACAAAAAATATATAACCGCCTTCCCCCCCCCCCCTCCTTTCCAAGGGTTACGTAAAAATCTATAAATTCAATATTTAAAGAATTGTTTAAAATTTGGGTTCTTGCGCAACCCTTACTCCTAACAAATGCTAGGTGGCCATTTTTAGCACCGTCGTCGAGCGAAGGGTGTGGGGACAATATGAAGTAGACATGGGCATAGCCAGAATTGAAATTAGAGGGATGAAGCATTAATGATCTAAGGAGGAGCAAAATAATATTTTTTTTATTAATTCTAAGTCTAACCATGAATTGAAAAAATTTCTAAGTTTTTGGATTTAAAGGGGGGGGGGGGGGGGGGCAGCCGCCCCTTCCTGCCACCCCCTGGCTACGTTTATAGATGTAGATAATATATTTTTGGGAAGGAAGTTGGCTTGGGTTAGGTTGAGGGTACGGGTAGTAAGCGATGGGTGGGTGTATTCGATTTAACAAATCTGGCAGCTGTAACGCTAATCATTCATTTAAGGACCAGACAACAACCCTGTGTTCTGCCCCCCCCCCCCTCCTGCTATATTCCCAATTTAATGTTATCGGTCAATCTAAAGGCATCTCTGGCGTCGCCCTGAATGCGCGTCAGCAGATGGCCTCCCTTCAAATATGTGGGTGGGTGGTCTGTAATATAACCGTGTTGGGCTGCTAGGAAGGGGGGTGGTGGGTAGGGTCATTTTCCGAAAATACATTATATCATTTCGTTTACATTATAAATTCTATTTCGGCTCCGTGATGCGTATAATAAACAATCTTCCTTTTTATCACGATACACATAATTATACATCTGAGGGTTCTAGGGGCGAGGGTTGGTTGGTATGGTAGGATTTCCTTTTAAACTCCAAGTCCAGAGGTGATTGTACTTTAACACCACACCCTGTGTCTGTTTTGCCTAGTCCTTCCTTTCCTAGCCCCAGCCCAAACTGAATGTACGCTCGCTTAGACATGAACATGCAGCGAGCGAGAGAGGTACTTTGAATGATTATTGCAAAAATGTAAAGAGGAAAAAGGCAGCCAAACATTTTTTATACAAAAATCACGCTCGCTCGCCCATTACTAAACCTTACGCTCAACGGAAAAAACAGGAGGCAGTTTGATAAAGAGATGAACGTTTGTTACATATTTTAATGATGGTTTGGTTATAACTTGAATAAAAAAAATAAATTAATAAATAGAGAGAAGGGGGGAGGGTGGTTATAATTCTTTTTTTGCTCCAAAAATATCCTCTCTCTCCTCCCTCCCTAACTACTATTTTTTGTTTCCGGTTAAAGCTTCATTCAAATGATATATATATAAATATAATTTTTAAATGCGAGCAGCTTTCTAATTTTAACAAAGTTTTTGGCTAGTACGTGTACCGACCAGAAGTAAACACGCTGAATTTAACAATAACAAAATTCAAACAATAACAACCACGTTGCTAGTTGTACTTCCAAAAGTAGCGAGGGGTATTAATATTTAATGGCGCATTGATAACGTGTTAACGTCTACATGTCCTTGTCTTGGTTTTTAATTAAATTCTTTCTTTATTTTTTATGCGATAAAAATAATTGTTATAATTGCAAAAATGTAATTTAAGTTTTGCAAAACAGAGGCTAATTTGATTATCTTATGTCACATTGAAAATAGTAAATATAAAATAAGCCCATTAAATAAAACACCTCATTAGTTAGTAATGTTTATTTCCAAAATATTGTTGTACAACGAATATAAATTTCAAATAAATTTACTAATAAATGATAACTCTAAAAATATTTGGGTTATAATTTCAAGGGATTCAAAATAAAAACCACAATATATGTTTTTATGGTATGTGTGTGTTGTATATATGTGTATATTATATAAATCCTTATTTATAAATGATAATCGTTTAGGAGGGGCTATTAATGTCAAACATTATATATTGACATGTTTTTAAGATAGATATATTTGTAATGAATATTTTATTAAGGGGCTATAAGTAATATAAGTTTCAGGGGATCACAAAATATGGGTTTATCCATTCAATATCAAAAAGGAGGTATAACAATATAAAATATTACAAAATATTTTCCAAAAACGAATAATTAATTCTAAATATCGTCTGGTTTTTAATGATTTAGACACGTGTGTGTGATGTTTGGGGCATCTTCTGATTAATTCAAAAAATGATATAACATATAAACATTAGCTAAAAGGTATCATAATTTTAAATCAAAAGTCAAATTTTATATGAATATATAAATTTATCACTAATAGGCGAAGATAATATGACAAATACTAGGGACAGTGTTATTTTAGCTAACTTAGTCAAGCCCCCTACTAGTTGTAGTATAGGCATCTATTAAAGTAAGAGTGATTATAAAAGATACACTATAGATTTGATATAAATTATATTGTACATTATATCACTAAGTTTTAATATATTAATGTTGTGGTGATAATGTCGCTTGTACGTGCAACAAAAATATGGTATAATTTGAAATGGATGTTAGGTAGGGTTTGCAGTTAGAAATGAAAAGGCTAGTTGAAAAGAAAATTAACATCATATTTGAAAGACTAAAAAATATTAATATAATCGATAAAAAAGCGCGAAACATTGAATTGAGCTTTGATTGTAAACATATAATGTGGGTAAATTAAACATAAATTATTATATCTTTTTGACGTTCAATATTATAAACCTAGTGTGATTATCCAAATGTGATGATGATGGTAAAGTAATGCAAAGGAAAATTAAAACCATAAAATTTGCGAGTACAATCATATACGATTTTGTGTATAAATAAAAACGCCTTGTGCGAAAATATATGATTTCTACGAACATTGTGAGTCATTTGAAACAAATGAGGCCAAGTCCCAAATAAATGGGGGTGGATGAGGAAAAGTTTAGCTGGCCTTGTTATTAAAAATTCATGGTGTAGGAGACGACCGAATTTGACTTGGGGGAGAGGTAAGTATAATTGTATCGGTAGACCAAATAAAAATTAGGAATAAATCCGGATGGCTTGAGTAGTTCCTCTGTGACAGACTGGGCAACTTTTAGCTTCAGTGGCGCAATCCATGCAAAACATCGTGTGACCACAAGGAACGAGTGCAGCAACCCTGGCCCCAACTTTGCAAACTAGACAGGATTTTAAACTTGGGTCTGGTGCTATGGCGTTCGTAATAGGGGACGAAGTATTATTATTGTTATTATTGCTGGGTGAGGTGTGATTGATGAAACTATTGCCGTTTTGAGTTATAGTCGGTGGTTCGGGGGCGGTCCAGTAGGAGTTGATGAGGCTATTGCGGTTAGAAGAAAAATCGGACATAAAATTGCAGCCAAAAGCTTCCAACTCATTTTGGGGCCGATTACAAATATCGTTCATATTGGGGGCGAGAGTGGTTGTGTCGTTAGCAGAAGCCAGACCGACGACTCGCATAATGTTATCCACAAACACCGAGTTGGGTTCCATGATTTGAGAAATGCTCGTCTGCATATATGCCCCTGATATTAATTGATTTAATTAGAACGTTATATAGTTGAACGATATTAAGTGGCAAAGACAAGTTAGAAAGCCCTCCCTAAGCATCAAAAAATCTATTCGAACCATAATATTTAAAAGTTAATGACCTTAAACTAAAAAACTATCGTTTGGTTATTGAATTACAAACAACTAAACTTAAAAGAATATACGAATTTAATATACTTATAGAGATGAAGCTAGCGTTATATCTCTCACGCAATTGTAAGTTTAAGCCAACAAGAAAGTCGTGTGATAAGGCTATTTACCGCTTGGTGGTCTGTCTTTTAAGCAATGACTGCTGGTATCCGAGCTGACGCTTCTTCCCCCATTCACTTGGACTTCGCATGAAAGGGCGCGGCTATTAGGGGGAGAAGAGGCTGGTGATCTCGCGCTCAGCAAGGACTCTTGAGAATAACGCTCGTTTTTAAGACCGACATCGGAGCGATAAGTTTGTTCGGCGTAGCCGTTGGAACGATTGTATTCGTTCATCTGGACCGCAATTGCCGCGTCTAAATCCGAGTCAGCCGTACAAGTAGAGCCCAAGGCTGAGGCGTTTTCGTTCATAACATTTTCCATGATTTTTTGAAAGAGCCTCATACCGGCCATGCTCTCGTTGAGACCGGGAAGTAAGCCGGTCGTCATGGGATCGCTATTGTATCGTTTACCGTGTGGTGGTGTTGGCCCGACGTAGTTTGAGTAGTTTGGGCCAAGCCTATGTTGCCTGGCCTGGAAATTGAGCAGGGTCATGTCATCTTCGCTACTGGCACCTCCATTGCCAGTGCACGCGGCGCCCATGGCAAAAGAGTTACTAGTCAACATTCTCCTATTCGACATCACGCAGTTATTGTTGTTATTAAATTGCATGGGGGGAGGAGGGGAGTGCGGGGACGATTCAAACCGATCGTTATTAGCTAGGGTCTGTAACAGGAGCATACGCTGTAAATTTAGGGTGGACGAGGCAGAGGAGCTAGATGAGACGTGGGTGCTGGGATCGATTATGCTAGCGTCCAACAAGTTGTGATGATGGCCTGGGTTTTTCTCTTCGGCAGTATTACTACTTCCTACCAAATTCATGAGGTTGTTAAGGAGGGCGAGTTCGTTGAAAGACGAAGAATGGTTGTTAGGGGGTGCCGGTAAAATTCCATTCGGCATTTCGCAGGCGTTATTATTATTGAAGGTGGTCGTGAAATTTAACAGGGCTGCAGCCCCGTGTGCTGGCTGTTGTTGCCCAGCATTAATCCCAGCAACTGCAGCTGCCGCCGCGGCTGCTGTCCTAACCGCAATGTGATTTTCGATTTCTAGCCTGGCGCATTCCACGTTAGCGGGGGTGCCCGTGATTTCGAAAACGGGCTCTCGGTCACGACTAGGCGTAACTATGTAAGTGTGAGTCATTTGTTGTATTCGTTTTATGGTAGCTCCTTTGGGTCCGACCACTAGGCCCACCACCTTGTAAGGGACCCGCACCTTAACCGTACACTGATTCCCATGATTCAATCCGTTAATGAGAATGGTGCCCGGCGGGGTCGAGGAATTGGAGAAATCGTTAAGTCCGCCGCCCAATCTTGCCAAATGATGAGTGGGAGGAGGCATGATGGATAATGGGGCTTCGTTCGTGGTGGTCCAGGGTAACAATGGCTGCTGTTGTTGTTGTTGTTGGTTCGACGTTTGCTGCTGCAACTGACCAGCAGGAGGTCCGTTAGGATTGAAGGCATTATGATGATGATTATGAAGGGATGGTGGCAACTCCAAAGACCTCGCTCCACCACAACCACCAGGACTCGGTAAGTTATTCATAAGACAATTAGCGTTGGGTATCAAGGGCGGCCCATCATTGGGACATCCCACCCCGGCGGTACTACTATTCTTTCGAGAAGCTCGAATTTGGCTAAAATGCTCGGCAGCCGACATAATTTCTCGTTTAGCCGCCATGACATCCTCCTTTCGCCCGGTAACCACGAAAACGGGTTCCTCGCCGCGAACGGGCGTTTTGATGTAGGTGTTGGTTTTGGCTCGCAGAGCTTTTATTTTGCAACCTTGTTGGATAAAGATAGAAATTAAATAGCAAAAGAAGCAATAATAACATGGAGAGAGATTTATGGTAAGTCCGAATAGTTAAAATGAAAAAGTCCATCAAAAATTCTTAGCACAAGTTTGAAAAAGTTATACAACTCTAAGACATGCCTACCAAAATTATTCTCAGTATAATTCCCGCTTGATTAATATTGTTGGAATAACATTCATATCTTAGTAATATTCAAGCGCTATTTTCAAAGAGTCGATGAATTCTTAAGATATCTTAGCACGGGGGGGGGGGGGGGGGGTAGGAATAAAATTTAACATAATTGAATTAAAATTTATTTTTCCCAATTTTGCCAAAATAATATTAGACCTACACTATTTACATAACGTTGTTCCAAGCTGTAGGACCGTGTTAATTTTTTAAATATGGAATATTATTATCTTTGTACTCTTTAATTTTACACTAGAACTTTAAAAAAGTTGTAATATATCGCAGCAACAAAGATTAATAATATAAGCATTTAAATACATATAAAAGTTTTAACACCCTTAAAATATTAAAATTGGACATTAAAAACGACAATGGTTTTTTTTGATATTTTTCGAAAAAAAGTTTTAAATTAGCCATTTAAAGTTTCTTAAATCATGTAGACCTATAAAACCAAAGGAACGTTTAAACGGATATAGCTGGCATGACAAATAAAATATATGAAACTTTATTTATCTATAAAATAAAGACTACATCGTCCTATTCATAATATTAAATTTTGAATACGATGGTTGAAATCAAACAATGGCCCTAGAGTTAACCTATTCAAAAATTTTGGCAGAATTTTGTTATAAAACCGCCGATTCTTTGGGTCACAATAAATGAAACTTTTATGAAAGAACAGCACAAACATTTGCGCTAACGATTTTTTTTGTTCAAAACTAAAGTTTCCGTATAGTTTATTAAATTTATTGAGATAATAACAAAAAATAAAATTCCATCAACCCCCCACCCCCTCTAGATCAATCCTGCCTACGCCCCTCCATTCTTAGGGTATTTATCATTGATCTTGGTACACTCAACCCGTTCAAGGTAATAGCACACTACTTTGTGCAACGAGGTGTCCATTCAGCGTAGCCAGCTTTGGAATTAGAGGGGGCAATAATGATTTAGGGAGGGGCAAAATGAACATTTTTTGAAATTATAGCCATAATATTAATATGGGGGGGGGGGGGGGGACAGCCGCCCTTGGCTACGCTTAGGGAAGTGTCCTTACAAAACAGGTTCAAGTGCCAAGTGCGTGTAAAATTCTAAATTCTGCCGTCGTCTAGACTATACCTTTTCCCAGCTTTCGTAAACACATCATAGATATATGTCATCAATCAAATGCTGCTAGCTAATGCAACGTAGCAAACCTTCCGGATATTTAGCGAGATCCCATCTCTTTAATCTACAAATCGATGATACCCATCTTTGTATCCTGTTTTTTAGGTGCATTAGCGAGGAATAATAAATTACGAGACCTCCCAATATATCATGAAAACTTAAGGCCAGATGCCGGGGGGTGGGGGAGAATTATTTATAATTCACCTGACGATCTCCTCTATCTTTGCACAATAAATAGGTTATCATCAGCACTCGACGATGAAATTAAAGCATGATCCCGTCTAGACGAGACGTTTAAAAGACGGTATGCCGCCAACACATGCCACCCCACCCCCCGGAGCAGTCTCTGGCGGGCACATTTTGGGCTAATTTTAAGGGGAGAAAAGGAGAAACGACCGTAGTTATTATTGTAAAAACGGCTGGCTTTTGTTTGGTCGACCTTTGGTTCAACTAAGACTACGGTCTACTCTGGTCTGTTTTTTAAATTTCGACTAAGCCTAGAGGTCGACTAAGAAAAATAAACAAAAAAACCTTTGGTCTATTTAGGATTAGTTGACTAAACCAGCCCTTTTTAAAACACTAATACAAAGTTTAACAAAGGCAATTTATACAAAAAATTTACTCGTGCACCCCCTCCCCCCCCCTCCGTAATTAGGCAATCAATAACAAACAACTAATTTACACGGTAGGTTGGAAAAAGTTTCTGGAGGGAAGAAGGGGGGGGGGGATAGGGTAAGGTCAAAGTAATTAGCCAACAAAATTGAGTCGATGATAAGAGTCGTTTCTGTTCAAACTAAAAGCTGTTCATTTCATAAGCTAATATAAAATGCTTGATGTCTTGTGGGGTCAGGGTTGTTAGGGCAAGGGTTAGGGTTTTCAATTAGATTTGCTTGGCTTTTGAAATGATCAGCTTTTAGTTTGAATAAGAATCATAAAAGTTCATGGGTCGTAAAATTTCATCTATCGTTGCTAGGAGGGTGGGGGGGGGGGGCCAGTACAACGTAATGTAATATCATATATAGCGTTTTAATGTCCGTTTTCAAAGGAGAAGCCGACCACCACCATACATTTTTACTGGCGCGCCTCTAGCTATGTAATCTCTCAAAGTACAAATTTCTCGAGGGTAGGGGGGAGGGGGTAAGGTCAAAAGTTGCTTGAACCTTTTCCCCTCCCCCTCCTCTGTAAGGCCAAAGGGACAATACAATTGATTTACATAATTTAAACACAATCATCATCTACTTCTTTTTTTATGTTAATAGTGGTGATAACACGCCACTGTCTGTAGTACAAACAACCGATTCTCCCTCGAGGTAGAGGACAAAGTATATATTAAAGGGGAGTAAAAACAGGGGGTCGGGGGGCGTGAACTACTTAACAATGGTTTTATAGCCAACCACGTGCCATCGCGAGTTATTATATGCATGCGGTTAAAAATGGATAAAGAATTTTGATTTTAAACATTTAATATGAAATTATGTTGTAAGACAATATGATTTTTAATTTTTTAGCTCATTCTCGGGGGCTCAAAATCGCTCTTTTTTGCTTCACATTAGATTTAAACTTATTCTCATGGCCATTATAAAAATGTCTTTATATCAATTAAACTATTAGGTTAACGTAGCCACGTTCAAAAATCTCGCATTTTTACAATTTAGAGCTTACACTAAAAGTTATAGGGACATTCCATGTCAAATCGCCACGTTTTCGGCCGACCCCCTCAGAATTTTATAAAATTTGGTGGAAATGTTAAAACTAGTAAAATTATTAATTTCCGAAAATTTTAGCTCATTTGGGCCACTACTTTTCGAGTTGTGTGCTCTCAAAGGTCGAAAATCGGCCATTCAAAAAATCGGGTTGTGACGCTATATTAAAAAAAATTCATAAATTATTGGCCCCCAAATCATAGAATCTTGTTGTAGTAATAGGTAAGACCTATCTCCATAGGGAAAAAATCCAAAAAATTTTTTTTGTCGATTGGTCATCTCATAATGGCCGAAATGGCCAATATGGCATAACTACTGTTGAACCCTCTCAAATCGTTTCAAATTTGAGACAAATGTTTTATACTACCTATTAATCAAATTAAATAAAAGAGAAAGTTGGGCGGCCATCTTGAAGTGGTCATAAATTGCTAGAAACGGTATTTTATTTATTTGGCGCCAAAATGACCCTCTAAAATTGGTTTTATTACTCATTTAGCCATCTTATAATATTATTATATCTATTATACAAATATTTTTGCTATAAATTAACACCCCAACCCCCCCCCCCCCCCCCCATATTTCCTATAAATTACAATCAAAATAGGGAGTGGTTTTTCTTCGAATTTTGAAATAGAAACAGCTTTGAAAAATCACCTTAAATAATAATTTATTTCAAAGTATATATTCATTGTTTGTTATTCGATATGTAAAAGTATTAAAAAAAAGTATGACGGAGGGCATGTCTTCAAGCGCATATAAAAAATTAATTTAACATATCTGAAGTATATTTTAGGTAAGGCAATATGTTTTAGTGTCGCATCAAGCATTTCGTTTTAAATAAGGTATAAGTTCTCCGGTTGAGGTTAAAGGTGATACAATTTTTAATATATCCCATTTCTTTAGAGATATTTTGTGAAATTTATCTAAGCGAAAGGGTTCGCATGGGTTAAGCAAACTAACTATTATTTTTTCATCGTCATAATTTTTATTATAAATTAGATTCAAAATTTCGAACGTCTAGGGGATAATTAGTTGATAGTAAAATTAAACGATAAAGTAATTTTATTAAAAGAATTCGACATCATTTAAAATTCGCGCCAGAGGTCATACAAATTAATTCATACGCGCCAAAAAAGAAATCAATCTGTGTTGATAAGGCAATTTTAAAGCCTATATTCAATAATCCTGACGATTTTATTATCTATTTCACGAGCCTGTTTCCAAATTACAATAAAATAATTTGTGGGAAAAAATTACTCGCTATTTTGATTTAAGATTAAAGGGGGGGGGGGGGTTGGGGTGTTAATTTATAGCAAAAATATTTGTATAATAGATATAATAATATTATAAAATGGCTAAATGAGTAAAAAAACCAATTTTGGAGGGTCATTTTGGCGCCAAATAAATAAAATACCGTTTCTAGCAATTTATGACCACTTCAAGATGGCCGCCCAACTTTCTCTTTTATTTAATTTGGTTAATAGGTAGTATAAAACATTTGTCTCAAATTTGAAACGATTTGAGAGGGTTCAACAGTAATTATGCCATTTTGGCCATTTCGACCATTATGAGATGACCAATCGACAAAAAAAAATTTTTAAATTTTTTTTCTATGAAGATAGGTCTTACCTATTACTACAACAAGATTCTATGATTTGGGGGCCAATAACTTATGAATTTTATTGAATATAGCGTCACAACCCGATTTTTTAAATGGCCGATTTTCGACCTTTGAGCGCCCATAACTCGAAAGGTAGTGGCCCAAATGAGCTAAAATTTTCGGAAATTAATAATTTTACTAGTTTTAACATTTCCACCAAATTTTATAAAATTCTGAGGGGGTCGGCCGAAAAACGCCTTTTTATGATCGATTTGACATGGAATGTCCCTATATAGACATTTCCGGCTAAGCGATGTTTTTAAGAAATTGCTTAAAATCGTAGACGATAAGTACATAGTATACATACACCATCTTGTTTATGGCAAGCGATTTTCGAGAAAAACTAGCGGGTTCATGGTGTAGTACAGTAAACAAAGGCAATTGTAAGGTTCAAATTGAGCTAGGAGGTAAAAATTACCATCAACATTTTATATAAGATGAGGGGTGTTATTAATACAATCTTTAAATTTATAAGGTCTAAAATGGAAAAATCGTAGGCGGCCCGATTTATTATGTGGGAATAAATATTTAATTTTAAAATCAAAATGGGGGAAAAAATATGGTTAAAAAATTTTTTATTTCACAATCTCAAATATGTCTAAAGATTTATTAAAAGGCGATGCAAAAACGTCAAATGTCAAGTCAATCGTCGCCAAATCAATAGACAAAAAACGTCAGTTCGGACGTCTTCGTGTGTGGCATAAGGCGTGTGTCGCCAAATATTTCAAGCGCCAGAGGAAATTCTTTTACGAGGTGGGGCGGGGGGGGGGGGAGGAAGGGGTATACTAAATCTTCTAAAATTGCTTATTTTCTAATGCAAAGAGCAAAGTTTCCAAATTTCAAAAATCCGAAAAACTTAAGTCTGAATTTTTAAAACATCAGACCTTTTTGACGTGTTGATTAAAACAATACACGTACGACCTTATTAACGCGACAAAAATATGCTAAAAATGCACCTCACATAGCGTCGATGTCGCATAAAAGCGCGCTGTATATAGGCGGGGAAGGCAGTGCAATCTCGAGTTATTTCGGGAAAAGTTTGCCTCGGGGGAATTTAGATTGGGACATACATTGTATAATGTGTATTAGCTTAGAGGAAATTAAGAATGAATAAAAAAATGTTTATTAAGCTCATCATTTCAAAAAATAAAAAAAAATCTTATTAATAGTACGGGTTTTTTTTGTCATAGTTTTAGTAAAAAAATTAAAAGTTATGAATGTTTAGATCAAGGAAAGAAGGTCTAATTCTAAAGAGTTCATTGCCTCCATCCATATCTTAGTACTGCTTGTCAGGTCATATCGCGTGAGGTTGAGAGGACGAATATGCAAAAAATGCGAAATTTGAATGATATCGATAAAAAATGTGGCAAGATTTTTACAAAGTAATCAGGTGACATGACCAGAGGTCAAAATATAAAATTTGTACTTTAGATTTTCAAAATAAACAAACGAATTAGATGTTTTACCGGCTAGCACATTGAGTCAATCCATAAACCAAACAGATTATAGTAAAAAAACCTCAATCCTATTTTAAAAAAATCTCAGTTATTTAAAGTATCAGAGTTTATCGATATAGGCTAAACGATTATAGTAAAAACATACTCTCTCACAATAATATTTCCCAAAATTTCAATTATATTAAACATATTAGGGTGGGCTTGTGAAAAATTCTAACATCCCTGAGCATCTAACAAACTTCAACTTTGCATTTCTTACGATAAAAACAAACTAACAAATTGTAATTGATTGCAATAAAAACATGAGTGTTGTTAATTTACCTTGACGGCCCACTATTTCGGCCACGTGTTCCGAGCTCGGGACGGGCACGCATTCCGTCATGTTAAATCCCTTTTTCTTGAGTAAAACGGGTCCCGTCGTCCCTCCAGCTGTTTGTTGTGAAATGCCATTATTCGCTTCCACTCCCATAAACGCGTGATGCAGTTGCTGAGCGTGGTGTTGCCTTTGTTGCATCAAAAATTGATGATTATTCCCATGGGTCGGGCCATGAAGTGCTTGTTCTTCGTTGTGAATCGCAGTATTGATATTACCCATATTACATTCGTCCGAATCTAACCTGGTCATCATACGACCCTTAGGCGGCGATTTATGGTTGTACCCACTAAAAAGTCCGGCCAGAGGGGGTGGTGAGCATGGGGTAAGCCCGGTAGAAGACCATATAGAGCTAGAGCCGCAATTGGGTTGGGCTTGGGTGGCAGGCCCATTGCTTATGTTATTGTAGGTTGCGAATTGGGCCAACATACAAGCCAATTTATCGCCGCCGTTTTCGGAGCCTAAAATCATTTCGTTAGCGTAAGTAGGGAATTCTCGGGCATTATTAACGTAATGGTCGTCGCCGGCAGCAGATGTCATCAATAAATCGTCTTCGTTATTGCTGTAGGAAGGGGGCGAGGTTGAGGATAGGGCATTATTTAGGTTTTCGAAGAAGCTACCGGTCGGTTGCTGGTGGTGCAGCGTAGATCCCGTCATTATAAAACTATTGGTCGGCATGAGTTGGATTCGATGATCGAGAATTTATTTTATATCCCATTCAACCTAAAAATGAAATATAAATAATTAAAATTAATTAATATTTCAATGCTTTCATTAGAGGGAGGAATGATGAAAAAAGGGTTTACTTTCAAAATAAAATTAAATGATATTTGGATGATGGCTTAACGAGTAGAGTGCTTGGTGTAATTGTTAAAAGAACGCAGGGAGGGAGGTAAATGAAAAGCCTTAATAAATTTGTAGGTGTAAATATTATGAATGGGCAGCGTAGTAAGTTTTGACTGGCGCGTGAGGGCCGAATACGAACAACCCTTTCCTCGCAACTATAAATAAAAATATATTATTCGATAAAGGAGGTGGGTGGGGGGATGTTTTGGGTTCGAGTTGTGAGAGTTCAAAAACAACTAAATAGAGGGCTGGCTCGCTAGCTTGGGGAGGGAGGGTGTATGAAACAAAAATTTGGAAGGCGTAACCGGAACCGGGCGAGATTTATATGTATAAAATATATTTTTAGAAACATTCAACCAACAAGAGACACAACACATACAATACACCTCACACGGATTATAGTCTAGTAGAGTATACTAAGAGGAGCTAGCCAGATTTCTCGCATATTTCGGAGGATGGATGCTGGATGGGGTGGGTGGGTAAGTACGCGCGTACAAAAATCCAAAATAAATAAATGTGAGTACGTCTACCCCATGAGAATGCTGTTAATTGGGGAATAGCGGAGGGGGGGGGGGGGGGGGGGTAGAATACATTTACATATATAAATGTCGTTACAAATAATATATTTTGCATGTAAGCTTTTCCTTTAAAAAGCGCGACATTTTGCCAGTACTGTCTACCCCCCCCCCCCCTCACTATAGAGAGGGGGTATGACTTTTTGTATAGTCCTCCAGACTAAAGGCTTAACCCAGACATAACACAAACAAAATAATTGTTGCGTAGCATCAGTTCTATTAATCGACGTAACGATAATTCTCGAAAAAGGGGGGGGGGGGGGGGGGGGGGGGGTGGGGTAATAGGGGGAAGGGGGGGGGTGTCTTTATTAGAGACGCGTCAGACGTTTATTAATTTGTATTATCGATAATGGATAAGGATATTATAACATATAAAAAAAATTTATAGCATCATATAGCGAGCGATAAATTAAAAACGATAAATTTGGGACGTGGGACTGGGAAGATTTAATTAATATGGTAATCAATTAAACTTTGCATCGGGAATCGAATTATATGGGGGGGGGGGGGGGAGGGGGGGGGTGGGCAAAAAGTTTGAAACATTATACGTTAAATTAAATATATATATCATTATTTTGTAGTCCTTTTTATTTCTAACTTCATTAAGCCCATATTCGCTGTTTGTCAAAGAATGTGCTCAATTTTTCTAATGAAATGCAAAATTTAAAAATTATGAATTTAAAATTTTAAAGGTCAATATATCCTTTTAGTCGGGGTCTAAATTGCCCCCCCCCCATTTTAACGTTTTTAACTCCCCCCCCCCCCTACTTGAGACTTTACTTGCTACTTTAGTAGACTAAGATGTTGGGTTGTTGATACAATTAGTTAATTCTAAGCATTTTACTAGCAATACGCGCAGCTGAAACTTTTTCCCGAAAAGTACACATAACCACCACTGCCATAAAATACTAAGCGTTTTATTAAAAGTGAATTTTCTTTCATCACTCTATATTTGACTTCAATAAAACGATGCATATGACCTTGCCTAATAAATCATAAATAACTTTTATTTTTATCCCGTAATAATTCTTTTTAAAAGCATGGTATGGGGGACTGTAATTAGGTTAAAACATAGTTATATACCACACAGTACAATCTAATTATATTAAGTTTATTACTTTCACAACTATTTAAAGGTGCACTTTAATATAGCACTGGCTAGTCTTTTTAAAATCGGCTGGGTTTTGTTTGGTCGACCTTTATTTTTAGTCGACTAAACATAAACAGACCAAATGTTTTTTGGTCATTTTTATTAGTCGCATAAACATACTAAAGGTTTTTTGATCAAACAATTGGTCTGTTTACGACATTAGCTCTGGATTCTGGAATATTCTTCAATCGTCATGTAGTAAAAGCCTATAAAATTTGGAATAAAATGTAATTGTCTTAAAGCCTTGAGCCGTTTAAAAACTCTTTTTTTAATCGATTTCTAAAATATCAATTAAAATTTCGAAGCCTATTTCACGAATGATAGTCAAAATGTTTTGAGACATAAATGGGTCAAAAACCTCACCAAATTTGGATATTAATGCGTATATTAAAATTAATAAATGTATGCACACAAAGTCCTTGGCCAAAAATACAATGTCTTTTGTTCGGTATCTTTTGCCTTTGTAGCGACACTCATAAATTAAAACTAAAGTGACCTGCTTGTTATTAAAGCTAATTAAGATACGGCACATTAAAATGATTCGGGGGTGACAAAATCTAGTAGCACATTCCCAAACATTAAATCTTTAATGAGTCAAGCATAACTTAAGATTGACTCATAGCGGAAGCATGCATTTCACATCGCTAATGCAATAAATATCCCATAGGCGTAGCCAAGGGGGGGGGGGGGCAGGAAGGGGCGGCTGCTCCCCTCTAAATCGAAATATTTGTTAAAATTTATAAAAAATATGGCTAAAATTTCAAAAAATTATCATTTTGCCTCTACCTAAATCATCATTGCCTCCCTCTAATTCCAATGCTGGCTACGCCCATGCATTGACCTAAAGAAGGCGTATCCAAAAGTATTTTAGATATTTTTAAAAAATATGTGTTTGTGCATTTATGACCCAAATATATATTAGAAAAAGATATCATTTAACTTTATATTATGATTTACAATTCATTATTTTGTTCGTCCCTGAATTATTACTAAAATTTTGGCGTCACCGTAATTTTAAGAATGGCTACATTCAAGCCAGTGTTGAAAAGAGGGGATATTATCCTATTCTTGAGAGGGAGCTTGGACGAAACGTAATCAAAAACAAATTTCATTAAAAAAACATTTTATTTTTATAATATAAAGTAGGAAGAAGGGTTAATAATCCTAAGAAAAGGACATAAATGGACATGGGCGTAGCCAGGTTTTGGATTAGGGGGGGGGGGCGAAACGTTGGAAAGTTAAATTAGGGGGGGGGGGGAGGGCAAAACATAAAATTTTATTAAAAATTTTTTTCATCATTTAGGGTGGCTACGCCCATGTAAATGGATTAAAATGATCGTTAGTTTTATAAGGAAAAATCATAAAAAACATATGACATGAAAATCACTAATATTGTTTAATACATATTAATGATTGAGGTATAAAGCAAAGGGAGGCAAAAAAATTTGTTTTAATTAAATAAAACAACTTAAATTTTTTAACCAATTTGCATTAAAAAATGTTAGATAGATGGTTCCCTTATTCCAAAGTTTACAAACCCTGTGTAAACAGTAGCGAACGAACTCTAGGCTAGCATAATAATGGATTGATCACAATTCATCATCCCCCACAAGAGGACAATGAGAGCCACTCACCCTGAACTGTTCTACTTGACCCCGCAATGCGTGTAGTACCACAAACTTTACCTACGATAAAATTTATGTACATTTTTTACGAATTATGCTTAAAAATAAAACAAAATTTTATCATTTTGCCCCTTCCCCCTTCATACAAAAATTATTTTTGTTTTAGGAAGTTTAAGGTAGTCTTGTAAAAACGGCTGGGTTTGGTCGACTAAATAGGCTTAGTCGAAATTTGAAAAACAAACCAAAGTCGACCGTTAATCTTGGTTGAACCAAAAGTCGACCAAATAAAACCCAGCCGTTTTTACAACAGCCGTCTAAAGAGTTCATGTTGGGAGGGCAGGGGCATAGCCAGAATTGAAATTAGAGGGGGGGGGGCAGTAATAATTTAGGGAGGGCAAAATTAACATTTTTTGAAATTTTAACCGTAATTTTAATAAATTTAAAAAAATGGATTTTGAGGGAGGCAGCGGCCTCCTCCTGCCCCCCACCCCAGCTAAGCCCATGTGAAAGGGTAATCCTAAGAAATAAAGAGCGGACTGTTCGATTTCCGTACATACACACAGCTCTTGTATGACTCAAAGAATTATTATAATAGGCTTTAGCCCAAATATACTATTGCATAACTTTAAATTAAGATTGGGTCGTCGCATCATGGGCGTAGCCAGGTTTTGGATTAGGGGGGGGGCGAAACGTTTAAAAGTTAAATCAGGGGGGGGGGGGGCAAAACCGAATATTTTTTTAATTTTTAAGGGTTTTTGCATTGAAAATTTTTTTTTTCGTCATTTAGGGGGGGGGGGGGGGCGAAACCCAATCTAGTCCCTCCATTTTTTGAAGCATTAAAAATTCATGGTAGCACCGGTAGCACACACAACACATACAACAAGGAAGGGGTCGTGTACCTCAATCTCCAGCCATACGATGAATTGAGGAATGTGTATACTGTATAGGGGGGGGGGCTAGATATATTTATCGATCTGCCGAATCAAATGTAAAGTTCAACACCACCAACCAACAATACAGGGAGTGGCATTACAAAATTTTGTAAATCTGGGGTTTTTAATATGCATTATAATATAAAATTGAGAAAATTAAATCAATTTTTATAGTAAGTAACTAAAATGAATTGTAAGTTTGAATTAAAATGTTCAAATCGATTGAAATTCTATCGAATAAGTAAAGTAAACTTATCGAGATAGATTAGTGTTAGTAAGATAAAAATAATTAAAAATATTAAGTATAACAATAAAAGATGAAATATAAACTTAAAATATTGTGAGCTTTTGTTCAACATTTATCTCGGCAAATTTTGCCAACAGCTTAAGTGCGTTATTCAAATTTATCAATGAATAATGGCGAGGTGAATGACATGCTTAGATAAAATAACGAAAAAAACTTTAGATAAACAAGGTGCAAATGCTAATTTTATTCAACCAATTCCTTAAGAATTTAAAAAAATAAATACTAATAAATAAATATGATAAAGGCAATAAATTAAAAACTTAGGATAAAAAGAATGTGAAATATTTAATATGTGAAAGGTATGCTAGCAAAAATAAATTACGATTTTAAATTTGAATATTATACATCTTTCATATTTTATTTATACTATCAAAAGTAATTAATATTCACCTTCCAACAAAATGTTAATAACAAATTTGACAAGTCAAAGAAAATCATCCGACATAATACAATGTTACAAAAATAAAGAGAGTTGGTCGAACCCCTTTTATATAATTCCGAAAATAAATTGTGGGTGAAACTGACAAAAAAATTTATTGGTCGTCTGCCGAGGCATTAACCTTAAATATATTTAATGGGTGTGGGTGCTGGTGGGCAGGCATTTTTTTTGTTAGGTCACAGACGTTTATACTACTATACTCTAATTACTTCTACAACTATACCTATTATTGTGTGAGTTTTGAATAAATTTTTCCACTCCTCTAAGCTTTCAAGAGATACCGGATTCTTTGGGAATGACGTCTTTCATGATATTTTTCCACCAAATTCGTCGAATTTTCGCGAATTAAACTTCAAAATTATGAGTCATTAATGGGAATAAAAAATAAAGCATGACGTATGCTGCTTAGGTTGACCATTTTGCTTGGAAACCATGATGATATCCCTATATAATACAAAACGTGTTTTATAACGAAGAAGATGAGATAGTAGTAGTGGGTAAGTTGGTGTGGTGATTCAAAAGTGTTTTAAACATCGTTCTCACCAACACATATTCTTTGTTGTATTTAAATGGAAAATGGAAAAAAGTAGAGAAAAATGATAAAGTTGGCCCCCTTTAAACTGCGGTAGTGGTGAACAAATAGTACCTATAGTTCGACGCCTTTTTACCGGACACGCCCTAGTAAGTTTGTTGAACGTTGATATAATAGGTATTAAGGCTACTGCCCGCCCCTCTCTTTGCTATTCTATTCAACTACTATACTATAGTGTGTAAAAAAGAAAAGGCATTTTTGCTAGGAGGAAGGGGGATGGATATTATGATGGAGGTTAAGTGGAATGGAAAATAGATCCTTTTAATATTTTTACCTTATAATAATATCGAATTTAGACAAATGCAACTTAGTTTTCTTCCCATGACTAATCAATTTAATCAATAATCAGGATCAACTTTTATCAACTCAATCTTCTAATTACGAGAATGTATTAAAATTGCTAAAGAAATATCGAAAAAATATATTATAAACTTGGGTTATTTTTAAATTCTCTCTAGCAAAAACTCAGTCATGGTTACCCTCGATATTATTACTATTTTAAAATCTATCTATGTTTAGTAAGGAGAGCCAATGGTGGTGAGGTAGAGAGGGAGAGGAGGCTGGATATGGTACATTGTACTCTCTCTCTCTCTTTCCCACTCCCGCCATCTGCAATGTGGTGCAACGTTTATGTGCTGCTAGGGTAGCGCTTAATAGTTTTACTCACCTCATCCATGTAGATGGGCCCCCTAGTCAGGTCTTGAACTAGAGGGGGGGGGGGGGGGAAGGGGACAATAAAGATAATTTTCGAAATTTATGCCATAATTATATTTTAAATTTAATATTATATTTTTAAGAATTTTTAGGATTAAAAGGCACGGGCGTACCTAATAACCTCCGCGTAACTTATTTACTAGAGTAGGGTGTACGCTTGCAACTGAAGACAATTTTTGATAATAAATGTAACCCGTATTTGACTTGAGGCATTATTAAAGTGATGAAAACTTCTCCAATATTTTTATTATTTTTTGGCTTATAATATTGGTTGTTTGTTTTTGGATGGGACTGGCCCTTTATAACAAGATTACCTGGGGATTGTTTGTCGATCACTAAAAAAAATTGATTACGAGATGCGGAGAATTGAATTAACTTTTTGTAAAAGGTAATCAAAAGCTAAACCTTTAGCTATTGGTTAGCGCCCTCCCCCCCCACGCTCCTAAACCTAAAAACTCTTATATGATTTTATGAGATTATCGTTTACTTTGTAAAAATCGTTATTTTGCCCATCTCTAAGTCCATACGAATTTTTTGGTGCCCTTTACCTTTCGTTGATTTTACCGATCAACATAAATATAATCCAAAACATTTTTTAAAACATCTAAATAGATCTAGTATGTGTATCTTCTATAGATCTCTAATAGCTTAACAAAAAATAGTACAATTCGTGCATTTCGGCTTGTTGTAGTTTACGAGGTATCCGACAGTTCTGGTCTGGAATTTGTTTGGTCGACCTTTGTGGTTCAACTAAGAGTCGACTCTTAGAGGTCGACTAAGAAAAACAGACCAAAAAATCTTTGGTATGTCAATGTTTAGTCGACTAAAACCAAAGGTCGACCACCTCACAAGTCCCAGCCGTTTTTACAACGCAACTATACAGTAGCCAGTAGTGAAATATTTATTTATTTTTAATTTATTTTTTAATTTTAGAGATAATTATCTTAATATTATTTGCGGAAAAACAATGTTAAATTTATTAGCTTTGAAATTATGGTTTGAACATCAAATTTTATCATCTTAAATTGTGTACTTATTTATAACAATTCTTAATGCTTTTTTGCCATTCATAAAATATTTATTCTCATGAGTGTCACATGGTTTGATTGTAAAATTAAAATATTTTATTCAATAAACACATTTATATATTTATTATGTTCAAATTGTTTTTAAAAGGAACAAATATTCTAAAGATTTTTTTTAAATCATGTTAGAGAAGAAAACTGATTTCTATGGGCGTTTGCTCTGAAATTTATGCTTATTATGTTTTATAATTTTTTAATAAGGCTTAAAAAGTTTATATTACATATTATTTCGAGTTAAATACATTCATAAATAATTAAACTCGGGCCTTCGGCCCTCGTGGGAATGGGGAAGGGGGAAGGGAAAGGGGGAAGGAAAAGGGGGAAGGAAAGGGGGGAAGGGAAGGGGGGAAGGGAAGGGAAGGGAAGGGAAGAGGGGAAGGGAAGGGCGAACTCTTCTATACTCTGTATAAAAGTAGCATATTTGCTATGCAATTTATGGGCGAGAAAAGCGGGAAGGGGCGAGAATGCCTATAGGGGGGTATTAGATGCAAAATGATTTGTTAATTATTTATTCAAAAGAGTCAAAAAAAACTATAAAAAAATTTTCGATTCACATTTTGGCCAATGGTCATTTTTTCATTGGTCAGCAGCCAGGATACGGTAAAAGTGGAAATAATTCATAAGAGTCAATAAAAACGAAAAAAAATTTTCGATTCACATTTTGGCCAGTGGTCATTTTTTTTCCATTGGTCAGCAGCCAGGACACGGTAAAAGTGGATATAAACTCATAAGAGTCAAAAAAAACGTAAAAAAATTTTTCGATTTATTTGGCTAATTCATTTTTTCCATCGGTCAGCAGCCAATGGACGGCCAAAAAGCCATATTATCAATGGTATTAACAAGAACAATCATAAGAGTCAAAAAAAAAAAAATCGATTCACATTTTTGCCAATGGTTTCATTCCATTGGTTAGCAGCCAACGGACGGCCAAAAAGTCTTTTTATCAATGGTATTAACAAGAACAATATATTAATTTAAACAAAAAAAATAAAAAAAATTTGGCCTCTCCGGGATTCGAACCCACATCAGGAGAGGCATAGGCTTTTGTAGGGGGGGGGGCACAGGGACCCATATCAGTAGAGGCATAGGCTCTGCTAGGGGAGGGCATAGGGTAATTGTCAATGTTAGCCAAAAAAAACGAAAAAAATAATTTCGATTCACATTTTGGCCAATGGTCATTTTTTCCATCGGTCAGAAAGCGGACGGCCAAAAAGTCATAATAGCAATGGTAGTAACAGGAACAATCATAATAGTCAAAAAAAAACGAAAAAAAAACTTGGATTCACATTTTGGCCAATGGTCATTTTTTTCATCGGTCAGCATCCAACGGACGGCCAAAAAGTCTTATTATCAATGGTGGTAACAAGAACAATCATAAGAGTCAAAAAAAAACCCGGGATTCGAACCCAAAAACTAGTTAAACCATAATTTGCATAGCAATTAATTATGATAAGCGTTATGGGTGCGTTACACGTTCGGTGCGGGCGCTTTCGGTGCGTTACCGTGACTTCGGAAAATGGAAAGCGAGCCCATAAATTGCATAGCAATTAATTATATATGATAATTTTATTTTGAATTAGGTCAAAATCTAGAAGACTAGGGACGACTTGTTGATACTATCAAATAATAGTACAATGACCAATAATGTTTTTAGCCATTTTTTTTAATTCCAACAATTTATATGTAAGTTCAAGTTAGCACCAATAAACTTTCAAAAATCTTTAATATCTACACAAAAATACATCTTATTGACGATTTTATGGACCTCCGATCAATATATTTAATTAATTTAATTCTTTTATATAAATGATGCCAAATATCAAAAAAAATATAGGGAAAATTTTTTTGTCATAAAAATAAGGGTAGTATACATTTAAAATACTTACAATTCTACCTACTAATCATAAATGACCATGAAGTGTAAAGTTAGTTAGGGTAAAATTTCAAGTTTAAATTCGTAGTACCAAAATTAGGGCAAATTACCCGCCTCTTATTGACCCCTTAAACTCAAATGGCAAAAAATGCAAATCTAACGAAGGGGTAATTCATATCCTGGCTAGGTCCAAGTTTGCCTCGGCACCGCTAAGGTTTATTCAAGATATAAGCCCATGATAATTCCAAAAGGAGTTTAGAAATAGCATGTATTTTGATTAATTTGGTAAATGTTAAGCTATAATCATGTTTAATTCTTTGTCATCCATCCTTATCCTTATATCAGTTTCTGATTCATTTAATAGGTCACACTCTATGTATTTTATCATCTTATATTAGCGTCCATCTGCATGTGAAATGAATGGAGGGTTAGGGCAGATTGGAAATCGGCATGGCGCGTCCACAAATGACACGCAACTTGTGCCATAGGCGTAGCCAGGGGGTGGCAGTGAAGAGCAGCTGCCCCCTTCAAAATTTAACATAATGATGGCTAAAATTAATAAAAATATCATTTTGCCCCTCCCTTAATCATTATTGCCCCCCCTCTAAATCCAATTCTTGCTAAGCCCATGGCTTCTGCCCATGAAATGTGACCAGTACACAAGGGTTAAATTCTGATTCACAACCAAGGCAAGTAAGGAAATTTACTGTGGTTGTGGGCATCTTGACGGGAGAGACCATTGAAGTTGTGTAAAAAAAGAGGAAACTCATCATCTTTTTACAGGATGAGGTAAAATGTAACTCAAACACGGGACTTAAGCTATTCTAGGGTTCATCAGATCGTAAAAATTTAGTCGGATCGTGCTCAGTAAATCGTTTAGTTACAAGTCAGTTGAAGTCAAACGTAGTTTAAAATAGTTAATATGGGTGAAGATTGCAGATCATGAAGGAAGGCCTCCTAACCGTTACGTGCGCGTATGCCCCACAAATTGGGTGTATGAAAATGCAAAAAGACATATCCTTCAATTTCTTGAAAAAAGAGATACACCAAATTCGACAGGAAGAAAAGCTAATTTATTTGAGAAGCTTGAACGTCCACTTGGGAAAAAATTTTCACTGCTATGAACGAAATTCTAAAGGCATATGTTAGGTATATCCTAAGTCATGGCGATAGTCAGCACTTACTTTCATAAGCTGGGTGAGAATATGGTGATCTATATAAATGGGAAACATTTCAATCATATTCAAAATCTGCTGCAAAGTACGGGAGAAAATTGTCAGGTACCATTGCCCACTTGCTATAAACTCGAAGAAAATTCTTTAGGAAAAAAGTAAGGTGAACCTCGAACTTGGCACCAATTGCTAAAGAATACGTCGATAAGAGATATAAACACCAGAAAGCATCCACACCTTCATAATGTTGGAATGGAGTGTAAACGAGGATTGGGAGGCGCTCATTGTGGGCATAAAGGAAAGGCGATACAGAGAGGCCAAAGGAGGCAAATAGGGAATATGATGGTGGGATCATTCGATTAGGGGCTATCAAAAGAAAGAACATTCTATATAGACGGTGGAATCAGGAGGATTAATAGACCTGTTAAGAAGGCCGTTGCAACAGCGAAGAATGGTGCGTGCACAGTTGGATCAAAATGACTACTTACGCACAAATGATAAGGGAGAAGCAAATTCGCGATATGGATCACCAGTAGCCAAAAACGAGGGGGTTACACCGTATTCAAGTCGAATGAAGTGATGGAATGGTGGAAAGGATTTAGGGGAATAAGAATGTTTTATATTACGAATATTCTCTTTCTAATATTGATCTAAGCTTATATAAGAGCGAAATTTTTAGAAAGATTAAGTCAGGGGACAAATGAAAAAGATGCAGGGAGGAAATGCTTATGAACCAGATGGAGTACCTATAGAAGAATGTCCATAGGTAGGACCCCGAAAGAAAGGAGATAGGACCTTAATGAACCTCTCTATCAAAATATCAGCAGAAGAATAAATTCCCAATGAATGTTGAGCAGACACGAATACACCTTTATTTAAATGAAAATAAACTCCGAGAAGTGGCAATTAAAGAAGTATCAACTTGCCATTCCTGAATATAAAAATGGCTTGAAAACAGACTTGAGATGAACTATCGGCTGTTTTGATTTAGGGCTGTCCACAATTAATCCGATTCTTGCACTAAGACAAATAATGGAGTCTTTATTGACTTGGAGAAGGCTTATGACACGGTGCCTCGCGACTTGATACAGTGCTGCTTCTGCTTGAGAAGACATTCCATTATTGATGCATACATAAGGTTTATAAAAAATTCAAATTGCTACTTTAGAACGCCTCGGGGAGTATAAACCATGGGCGTAGCCAGGATTGGAACTAGAGGGGGGCAATTATGATGTGGGGAGGTAAAATGACTTTTAGAAATTTCAGCCATAATTATATAAAATTTAAAATAATTTATGGATTTAAATGGGCAGCCGCTCCTCCCTGCCTCCCACTGGCTACGTTCATGGTCCACCCTGTTGGGTTCAAAATTTAATTACATTAAAGCGTGCTCTAAGCCTTTTCCTATACATTAGAAATGCTAGAGGATAACGAGGAAATTTCAAATGATCTTCTTGGCGCTTGATATCCCGATTATATAGCAATATGAAAGTAAATAAAAAATTATTTGAAGACTTGAAAAAGTGTTCAAAACGGTTAGTTATATATAGTCTAAAAGTCGGTCCAAATTGTTGCACACGGAGAGGACAGGCATCCCAAGCGCAATTGTCAATTGAAGTACCCAGAAGTCAACAGGTCTGCATATCTCGATTTGATGCTACATCAAGGGGAGTTTGCGCAGAATGATATGCTGGGGCTGGCTAAGGGTTTACAAAGCTATATCAAATGACAAAAACTGCCTATGGGAATTCAACCTATGGCTGAGATGATAAACGAAAATCGCATAAGGTGGCATCACCTTCTTTTCAGATAATAGGGCACTTGTAAAAATTTGATGAACAAAAGGAGAGATTAAACATGGCTTTTACGCGATCAAAGATATAGGATAAGGAAGAAGAAGTGTAAACGTTCAACTTACTGGATTGAACATTTAATTCTCATTTAATTAAACATAAAAATGATAATATTAAATGCGCAACAATTAAAAAACATGATATTCTTTAGTAAAAATAACGGGAAGAGATTTCAATCATGGGTGGGGTTAGGGGCAAGATATTAACATATAGGGAGGTGCATTATAATGATATTTGGCAAATTACATTTTAACTAAGCCGATTTAAATGGGAACAACAAAAGCAATAATATATAGAAGTGAATTCGCGAACATAATTGCGATAATAAGGTTTTATTTGTAGATTAATGATAGCTCTTTATAAAGACTTTGCAAGAAATTTTCTGACCTTATATTGATATACCCCTCACTCACTACTCTAGAATACAGATCCGCTCATCCTAGATTAAATTATTGAATAAAATTTTACATAATTGTTAAATTTAAGTCCGAGATTAAGGATCAAATTCTATCTATACTTGTGATTATTATTTTCATGGATAAAAGATTTATTTAATTAAATCTTATATATTTTTGCTATATTTTACGCCAGATTTTAGGGACACTTCACATCATTAACATTTTTTCCTATATATTGAAGAAAGGATATATAGATTAAAACAAACCAATTAACCACAATATAGTGTTGCTTGTCAGTAAAACATATTAATATAACAAAATGTAGAGATATACGCAATTAAGAAAAAAGCAAAATTAAAATAATATGTACAGAATATTAGCCAGATACAAGTAGTGAAGTAATGTAATTTTTATAACTTGAGGTCGAAAATAATAGGGCGGGCTCCAAAATTCTGCAAGTGTTTGGTGGACTTAAAACTTGAAAAGTTATCTAAGTGAAGACAAATGGACTAATAAGTAGCTACTTTGTTTCACATCTGTAAAAAGTAGCTGCGATATTAGCTTATCAAAGGGACTACATGGGCGTAGCTAGCTTTGGAATTAGAGGGGGCAAAAATAATTTAGGGAGGGGCAAAATCCATATTTTTTTAAAATTTTAGCAAAATTTTAATAAATCTCGACACATTTTTGGATTTACGGGAGGGGGCAGCCGCCCCCCCTCTTGGCTACGCCTATGGGGACTAATTTTTAATATAATTCTTTAGCAACGATTGTAAAACTGCCTGTTGTTTAATACAGTGGATGCCATAGTAAAAACAATTTTTGGAAAGATTACATTAAGCAATTTATGATTTTTTAAAGTATCTTTATCAATATATTCTCCCCACTTAAGTACTAGGCGAATCGTAGACCACCACAACACACAGTTATGATCTGGTGCAGTTACAATTACGCGATATGTAACCGATAGGATGGAACCTGGGATGAATTTAGACGATAACAATATTAATGGTGTCCATACAAATGGACATCAATCTTTATGGGTACGACTTAATGTTGGTGGTACTACATTTTTAACTACAAGGACAACGCTATCTCGTGATCAGAATTCTTTTCTTTATCGCCTAGTTCAAGACGACAATGATTTGGATTCAGACAAAGTTTGAACTTTTTATCTTTTTCATTTACGGATCATGAACATTATAATTTGCATTTTTCATAGCTATAAATTGGAACTAGTATTGTCTATATTTTATAATTTTGAATGTTAAAAAAATTTCCTGTAAAACATTAAATTAAACAATCAAATTTTCTTTGATAGTTTTCATTTAATCAACAATTTTGTTAACTTTGAGGCCAAATATATTATTACTACTTAACAGTAAATGTCTTACTTCTACATTTATAAAAATTTAATATAAAATTTGTGTATTAATTTTATTAGTTGTCATAGGCCTAGCCAAGGGGTCGCAGGGGGCAGTTGCCCCTCTCTAAATCTAAAAATTATGGCTAAAATTTTAAAAAATTATCATTTTGCTCTTTCCCAAATCATTTTGCCCCCTTTGAATCCAATCCTGGCTACCCCCATGTTTGTTGTAATTCATATTTCTTTGATACTTTTATCAATGCATTAAATTATTTTTTTATTGTTTAACTTATTTATATTTTACATCTCTAGAATTTTGATTTTATGGTATATCAGACTAACTAAAAAAAGTATAAGACTGGATTTAAATAGCTATATCATGTTATCTAAATTATTCATTTTGAATAAAGGCACTTATTTACAATCCATTTGATTATTAAATATATACTTGATCAATACTTTGCCTAATAATGAAAAAAAATATTCATTGAAAAATGTTTTTTTATTTAGAAAAATGGCTTGTTCAGTTACCTAAAATTTGAGGAAGAAAGTTACACAACTTCATAGTTCTTATTATCATTTTGTATATATAAGATTTTTGAAAACTATTAAAAAGAGGATAATTTAATTGTTTGGGCGAGTTTGTTAATATGAAATTTTAGGCAAAATTAAAATTCTAGACTTAAAAAATTAAAAAATTTTAATAGACAAATCTATGAATTTTCCTATTTTAAGCCTGTTCAACTACATACTAGTTTTGATATCGTTTTTTTACCTAATTTATGGATTTCTTATGATCACATAATAATTTTTAGCTGCCTCAAGTTAACTTATTCTATAGCAAATAAATTTCTCACTCAAAATAGGTTTAAAATGCAGTGCATTTCGCTTATCATAATACTACTTTCCCATGAGCATTTTCTAAAAAAATGAACAATTCCGATCATTAGCTTGATTATCGATAATCGTTAGACATATTAAATCGTATTTCATCGATTTGCTAGGTCGATACCACCTTATCTCTTTAACGCGATCCCACTGATTTTGCTAATTACTACCATTTTGCTACGCTTTACACGTATTATTTTTTCTTACATTTTACCATTTTTTAAATTTATTATACAGGCACGAGATATGATAATAATCAATAAGATTGCTTTAAGGGGGGGGGGGCGTTAGGGAAAGATATACCCATAGGAATAAACATAATGATACGAATTTGTCGAAAAGTTTTTTTTAACCCTCCCTCTCGAATCTCGATACAAAGAACAATATGATAGCGTTTAGTGAAAATACCAAAGTATTTATCTACAAATGAGTTATAGATTAGATCTACGTACGAGTTTCATCTTTTTCAAATTCTTTATTTAAAAAAATGTTTTATCATAAAATTTAAGGGAGTAGACGAGTTAGTGCGGATTTTTTTTACCACTGTGATTAAGGCCATTACATGATTAAGGAAAAAAACAGCTTTTTTTGCCGTGACATGAAACTAAGAGCGTGTCCATGCTCCATACTAGTGCGTTAAAGAGGACTGGGTTTAGTTTGGTTTAACTAAAACTAACGGTCGACCCTGGTCTGTTTTTCAAATTTCGACTAAGCCCAGCCAGACTAAACACAAACAGACCAAAAACCATTGATCTGTTTTGTTTAGGTTTATTCCACTAATTAATCGTATTAAAAGTCGATTAAACATAACTCAGCCATTTTTACCATGCACTAGTCTATACTTATATTCCGTACTCCGGAGTTTGGCTTATTCGAAGCTACTTTTATTAATATTATAATTTTTTTTGGTATAAGTTAGTTTATCGATATTTTTGAAGATATAATAGGACGAATAGGACATTATTGCTTAAGCTGGGAGAATAAGTATAACATACCTCTTGATTACTTTAATTTTGCCACAATGTTGTAATATTATAAACCTTTCTCATTTTACCGTAGGACGAATCGGGTGCCTACCTCATAGACCGAGACCCAACGTATTTCGGTCCGATTTTGAATTATTTGAGGCACGGCAAGCTAATCGTTGACCCCGGGATATCCATACAAGGTATATTACGTCTCTCCTTTCCCATATACAGTCGAAACTTCTTAATCGCAAATCGGATTATCGCGGAAATCTTTTAATCGCGAAGTTAACCGCCATTTTGTTTTTTTTAAACGATAATATTAACAAAAACATCCTTTATTGACAAATCGCTTAATAGTACAATATCGGATATTCACAAACATTTTCGAGTCCTTAAATCAACCAGATAATTATATAATATATCGTTTTATTGCCAAGCTTAAGAAATGAATATTTAATATAATGTACATATACTTTTAATTCCATCGTTTAATCGCGAAATATCGGTTAATCGCGATTTTTTTTCAGGCCCAAGGCTCTGCAATTAAAGTTTTGACTGTATATACTAATGTTTAATTCGTTAATTATTATGTATTTATATATTAATTGCTTTGCAATTTGCAGGCTCACTTTTGCTTGTCTTGCCGGTCCTGTAATAATTTATATGGAAATTTATACGGGTTTTTAATGGCTGTGGAAACTTGGGCTTCTGTAAAAGACTTTTATTTTGCTTTCGCATATATAGACTAGCTAATGACCGCTGTTTGGCTTTTATTTATTCGACCTCGCCCGAGCCCAAATTTCTTTCTCGTTTTTGAGCCGTTGGCAACTTGTGCAGGTTGTTGCTGTGTAACGGATAATTGCTAAACTGGCTAAATAATTCCCTGCAAATCAGTTACGACCTTTGATTACTTCTAATTTTTCAGACCCCGGCCAAAGGCTAAATGCTATGCAATTTGTGGGCTTGTTTTTGGTTGTCCGTCCTGTCCTGTCCAACTTGCTATTTTTAATAGTTCCTGTGGAATCAAACGGATTTTTGATGCATGTAGATTATGCTTACTTAAACGACTTTTTGTTTGCATTTGCATATAGACTAGCTAATGACGGCTGGTTGACTTTAATTTTTTCGACCTCGTTCGAGCCCAAATTTCATTTTTATTTTTTATACCCCGACTGATTACTTATATATAAATATAAATTTCTTGGTAACTTGTCAAGCTTGTTGCTTTATAAGGGCCCTTCCTTCTTTAAATTGCATAGCAAATGTGATCTAATCCGTAAAATTTAAATTTGAATTGAAATGTTAAGGAGCTCGATGGGTCCATTTTAAATTTTGACCATATCACTCATTATAATGGGTAGCTCTGAAAATAATTTTCTAACGTCTCAAAATATTAGCTTCACTTCATATTAATCTTGCCATAACCATAACTTAATTATTGTTGTTGTTCAAGGTGTGGCAGAAGAGGCGGAATTTTACAATATAACGGGATTGATTAAATTAGCTAAGACTCAAGCCGAGGAACATAAACTGAAGTCGAAAGAAGTAATCATCTTGATCGATAATCTTTAAATCGGTTGTGACATGATGTGTGCCTTTAGCCAATATACCGAGGTTTTGTTTGGATTTTGTGAAATATTTTTCCTCTCGTAATATTAGCAATAAGGATTATTAGTTTTCCTTACCATTTGCAATGGTTGTAATGACGAGAAGATAACATCAATGCAAAAAGTGTGGAAGTGCGACATGGGCGTAGCCAGAATTGGAACTGAGGGGGCAATAACGATTTAGGGAGGGGCAAAATGATAATTTTATAAAATGTAAGCCTTAATTATATAAAATTTTGACGAATTTCTGGATTTAGAGGGGGAGCCTCCCTTTCCTGCCACCCCTCGCTACGTAATACTAATTAAGTTATAAGGGTATGAAATGGAAAATTTTTATTTTGTTAGCCAACCTTATTTACTAACATGTCGAATAAAATTGATCATTTATTAATTAATTTATTTATTTATTTTGTCGTTGAAATAGGTGAACACGCAACACGTATATAGGGTTATACATTGCCAAGAAGAAGAGCTTACCCAAATGATATCGACTATGTCAGATGGTTGGAAGTTTAAACAGGTTATCCCATGTTAAATTCAATTTTGTTTGAAAACCAAAAGGAACTTTTACGAAATTTTTAAAGTATCTTAAAATATCAATTTTATTGATATGGACCCCCTGCTATATCTCCCCTACTCATCCTAAAAAAATTAAAAAAAATTAAAAAAAAATTAAGTTTTTTAATTTTGACTAAACTTTTTAATTATTATTAATTTTTTACTTCATAAAGTCATTACGTAGGCCCACCACCTAAAAATAATTTTTTAAACTTGTAGATGTTATGTGAGTGGGAGAATATAAAAATATTCGCATTTATCAATAAAATTTATTACAAGGCAAAATGGGATATTTTTTTTATTTTGATATATGAATTACGACTATACACACACTTTATCCATATATAACCTACTGATGTGTATTTTCCCATATATGAATTGTGTTTAATTTGTAACTGTATGAAATGGTAGCTAATCAACGTGGGATCGCCATACAGCTACGGCAACGATAGTTCGTCAGAATTTTTGTGCGTTGTTTATCGCGAATTTCCTGCCTTGCAAAACGGAGACGGACGTTCCGATTCAGAGTTACCTTTTTCCTCCAATAGATCAAAAGTAGACTAAAAATCGCTTTTCCTCAACAAATTTTACCTAATTCCAAATTAAAAATCGATATTAATGGTTATTTTTTAAGAAATTATTAATAGAACATAGATTTTTTGCCATATTATTGTAAAATAAATTTATACTTTTTTTACGTAGATGTTTCGAGATAAAAATCATCGAACCGGCCAGAATAATTAATAGCAAGAAGGCGACCGCCTTCGGCTTTTCTTCCGCATTCAATACCATACCAATATGCGCGAATACAAAAATCAACGACCTCGAATCACATATTATATACCGTATTAAGCACCCACTTTCCAGCCCGAAAGCTCAAATTTTAGTATTTAGACTTTCACACAACACACCCTTCCACCCATACCACAAGCTTCAAATTGAAGGCATTTTATCGATAAAATATCGGTCAGTTACCTATAAATAGGCGCGAGAAATTAACTTTATAGCTATAACCAACTTAAAATTCACCCAAACCGTAATTAACCTTCCTTAGCCTAGCCCCGGCCCTTAGAATATTTTACCATGTTCACTAGTGATGTAAAAACGGCTGGCTTTTGTTCGATCGACCTTTGTTTTAACGAAGACTAACGGTCAAATCTGGTCTGTTTTTAAATTTCGACTAACCCTAGTGGTCGACTTAGAAAAACAGACCCAAAAATCTTTGGTGTATTTATGTTTAGTCTACTAACCAAAGGCAGACCAAATAAAACACAGCCGTTTTTCCAACACTAATGTCCACTAACCAATGTGTACCAAGATAATCAAATAAATGCGTTTCTAACAACATTAAGTTTTATACTACCATTATAAATAAACCGTTTTTCTATTTATATACTGATGACGACATCCCTCGAATGAATAGCTTTATATATATGTCTATCTATCTATAAAAGTATATCCACAATTGTATACCCGTCGCTCGCTATACACAACTAGATATATATATATGCATTTTATATTGTACAATCTGTGGAGACGGTTGAAATTTTCCATGCAAAATTATGAAATAAATTAAACACTTTTACTTTTAAGGCCCCAAAAATTTATGACATTAAATCTATTAGTATGATATTTTCCTTGACGACACTGTCGAATAGGTGACTAAGATGGAATTAAAACACAGCTAAGTTTATTGAAGATTATTAAATAACCTACATCTCTTTGTTTTTTTGTGAGTTTCCTTTATATTTGTTTTACCACCAAGAATTATTTTCTTAATTTTGTCGATTTGTTGTTTCGTTATACACCTCCAAAAAGGGGCAAAATCAAAAACGCTCATTTAAAGCAACTTTGAACTCAATTATTTCAAAAACTTGAGGTATAGGAAAATAACGAAAAACATATTCGTGTTCAGCACAAAACACTATAAAAGTATGCTAACCTAACCCTTTTCCAGTTGATTTTCCTTGTAGACCCATGTAATCTATTCAATGACGCAATTTTCAAGGAACTCGTTCCAATTTTTCTGTTTGTGCAAATTAGGGCTATTGTTTGAACTAGACACATGCACAGGCTTTTTAGGCTTAATTTGCTCACCAGTACTAAAAATCGTCCCGGCCCGGGACCGTTAAAATAAAATTATAAGCCCGAGTTTACCCCGCTATTTTTTTGCCAAGCACAGGCCCAGCATACACCCTTCTCGAAAAAAATTCTTATATATTCTGCAGCTTTTTAAACACTTTTTGTCAATACTAGAACAACTATTTATTTAAATGTTGATATGTTCAATATTAATCATTTAAAAAAATCAGTCTCAAACAGGCCTTTGTTTCTTCCAACAAGCAACGCGCCGTTAAATACAAGCATTTATTATATTAGAAATAAGTAAATGAATTGCGGGTTTATCGATAATTATCAGAAGATAATAATAACCCCTTTCAGGAGTGCCGCACTTAACCTAAAAGTTTACCCTAATTAGCGCCATCTATCGGCGATTTTAATTAGAGACTAATTTGAACTATTTATATCCCTATCTTTTTTAGTATGTGACTTCGAAAATGATAACAGACATATAACGTGAAAGGGGTTATTATTAACAACCATTTATATTTAACTAAATATATCTATTTTTGTTAATTTTTCACCATCCCCTAAATGAAAATTAAAAACTCTTGGAATCCATTTATTTAGAAATCAAAAGTTCCATGAATAAATAACGAACAAAAATTAATATTGATTGAATTAAAAGATTTTCACCTTGGCTCTCGTATTTTTACGCACATTTATCGGTAAAATTTGAGAACGTTTAAAGTATATTAAAATAACTTAAATATAAAATCAAACTAGGAACTACATTAGAATAACATAATATGTATTACAAAATGGATATTGAGGTATATAAAAATTATTTTTAAGCTTTGCATTAGTTTTTGCAAAATATATCACGGAAAAATGTCGTTGTAAAAGATGCAATATGGATGTAGTAAGGAACTGCATTAGGACTGCGTTGAGCAAGAGCCATTTGTAACTTGATTTACAATACCAATGAATTTTTTGGGTTATAAATAGGTTGGGATTATTGTTGAGTTTTGATATATAATACCGTTTTTAAATAAAGGGACAGGTAATCTTATTTTAACTCTTATGTGACGAATAACAGGTATGGAATAAGGTAAAATCTAAAATGTTAATTTTGTTAACTAAAAACATTCATGGGCGTAGCCAGAGGGAGGGGGCAGGGAGGGGCGGCTGCTCCCTCTGAATCCAAAAAATTTGAAATTTATGATCATTTTTCCCCCTCACTATCATTACTACACCCCTTTAAACACTTATAAAGGGTTAAAATGTTCGAAACTCAAAAAAGCAGGAAAATTATAAACGAAAGAATAACTATTTATTAACCAAAACACAATAATATCAATGTAAATTAATGTTTTCTTTATATTATAGAAATTACAAAATAGTAAATCGAAAATTTAAAATTAAGGTTTTAACACATTTTTAATAAGGCCACGTATAAAAACAAAATTTAACCTTCTTAGAGTCACCCATTAGAGCTATCATTTGACTTCACGCTGTTTTTTTAAGCCGAACTATAAGACCTTTGAAATTTATCTTTTAAGCTAAAATTTTTAATCCAAAAACGTCAGTATATGCTTGGAATTCTGGTGAGCCCCGCAGAATTAAAACATATTCATATTTTCCTTATTTAAATCAAAATTTCTCTAAAATTTTTATTTTTTAATTTAATACAGGCCGGAAGGAAAGTGTGTTAAAAACAGTGTAGGCCCGTGCTTCTCTGAAGAACTACGGTTGGTGTGAAAAATGAACCAAATTCGCACAATAAGCACATTACTCAAAAATATGCTGGAAAAATGTATAGACTGTGGTGGATGCTAAAACATTTTAAAAGTTGTAAAGTTACAACGGTTTAACATTTGAAAAATCTCATCAGTCTGTTACCCTGAAAACTGCCACCCAGTATGTTGGAATAGGCGGAGCTCATAGCTCATCATGTTAGGTTTGATGAATTATTAACATTCTACACGTATAAAATTATATATTTTAAAAAGGGTTAAATTTTTATCTAACTCACTATAGTTTAAAATTGTTGCTAAATGCAATGGCGAAACTAATTTTATACTCGAAAACATGGTCTGAACTTGGCCAAAAAAAGTTTAAGGAATCTCATTACTTCAGCATCTTTCTACAGGCTTGTTGGAGCTGTACTAAGTTAAAAATATTGCAATATACATGCATTTCAAATTAAGTCAAAGCCCCTACCCAATGATGGATGATGTAATAACAATTGTAAAACCATCAATTTTTTGTAAAAATAGAATAACTTTTGTTTTCATAGAAAATCCCTTCTAAAATTAGTTCAACACAATTTCTGACAAATCGTTAGAGCAGAAAAATAATATTTGTTAGGACGCGCCGATAAACTCAAACTTATCAAGGTCAGGACTAAAATTGTGACTTTTAGAGACATGCAAAATTTGTCGTTGACCAGAAATGCCATTTAGTGGAAGATCTTTAAATAAAAGATTCCTGTTTCAGGTCACGTATATTACAACCTCCCCTATTTAAAAACTCCTTATAAATAATTAATTATTCAAACTAATTTACAGGCCTAACAGTCCTAACAAAACCAAGAAATTTAGCATCCTAATGCTGAATAAATCTTGAAGTTGTATTCGCATAATTTTAAATTCCGTATTGCTCAATATTCAAGGACGGATGATGCCCGAATTTCATTGGTCTTCAGGTACTTTTGTAGAGTAACTTTTTTGTCGCCAAATATTTAGTCGTTCAATTTTGTTCGTCTCTCTAATCCTATATTTTTAAAAATCCTCAAGAAGTGCATAATTATATTCAAGATTTGGATTCTTTCTTATACATTACTTAAACTTACACAATAATACAAAAATTAATAATAATAATTCTAAAACATCATCATTTTTAGTCTATGCATGAATTTGAGATAATGTGAGGGGTGGAGTTCATAGGTGTATCATAAATTTTATTTATAATCAATTAAAATTTCGCTTTTTACTTATTTAGATTTATTCGACCAATTAAACGAAGTGCACTTATCTATGCTCATAATCTTAATACTCTGCCATATACCCTGCCGCATGACGGCCATCCAAAATATTTCACTTATCAACCACACTGAAGAA
This sequence comes from Gordius sp. MW1, assembly GCA_964036665.1. Classification (NCBI taxonomy): domain Eukaryota; kingdom Metazoa; phylum Nematomorpha; class Gordioida; order Gordea; family Gordiidae; genus Gordius; species Gordius sp. MW1. The sequence goes on along the minus strand of OZ038526.1, from coordinate 34,260,512 downwards.
TATGTTTATTCCCAACCCAAGAAAACCACTGCAAGCACTCCTATAAGTATATCATTCAACAGTAGTAAGTCAAATTATAGCGAAATCCCTACGAACTATTCCCTCTTACAAACTATTGAAAACAATTCAACGGTTAATGATACAGTTAATCTTTTAAACAACGCAAGCAACGACACAATGGTGGACTCTAAGGTTGACAGCAATGTTAAACAGAATAAAAGGGACATAAAGCTATTTCATAACGAAACGACGAACACGTTGGAAGATAAAATGTGTGGCCCTGACAAGAGGAAAACCTATAAGGAACAGAAAAAAATGCTAAATTTGAAGAAATTTCGTTCGGAACAACCTGATACTCAATACGATACCATTAATCCGCCGTCAAAGATTAAAAAAATATTGCAAAGGTATCCGGCTGCAGTCAGTTCGCCAGTTTTTAACGAATTTTTCTCTTGGAACGAAAAATGTATGGCCGTTCCATTTAGCCAACCCATAAAGGTCGAGGAGCACGAGTTGAGAGAAGCTTTAGCTTTAAAAGAAAATAGCAATATGAACCTTAGAGATGATTGGATGTGTGAATCAATGCACATACTCAATAAATTTTGTTTCGGGGTTTGTCGTAGTTTTAGATACCCCATTCAACATACATCGTCCCATTACCAACCCGATAGCTTATCCTTAAATGCCGGCCCAATCATTAATTCTATCGATAAATCGGCTAGAGACATGATAGTGTACCTCAAGAAATCAAGTCAAACAGCAGCTAAAACGGATGATAAAAAATATGAAAACGATCGAGGTCGGGGAGAAGTTATGAGGATTAGACAGAGGAGCAGGTCTAAAAGAAGTGTGGGTTTCTTTTGTTCGGCCTGCGTTCCCTTTAAAGTCAAGTATCACGAGGTTAGTATAGTATGTCAACCCAATAGCGCGACCTACTTTAATCTTGGAAAGACACAAGACACTACTATCCCAGAAACCCCGAGTAATATAATGTTATTCTTTTTGAATCATTTCGGTATAACACCCAACATCAACGTTCAAAGCGATAATTCTACATCTAGCGGCACTAGCAAAAATAATAATGCAATACTTAAAACGTTATCAAAACCTTATTTACCAAAAGGATTTTACAAGGAAGGAATGAATGTGACGATAGTCAAGATGGTGTCCGTAGTAGAATCGTGCAATTGTCAACCATGCTCAAGTCATGATATGTTTTTATGAATATAAATTAGACAATATTGATGTTTTGTGGCACGTGTTATATAGAAATTTATAACTTGTATTGTATGTATGTACTATGTAGTAAGCTTTAATTAACAGAATGAGTGTTTTTTACTGATCAACCTCTTTATTGTGACAAATGTGCTTGTAGCGTTAACATAGATTTAGTTGAGTAATAAATATAAGTATTGCCCGAGCTTGGCATAAGCTTACACTTCCTATCAACCGCCAGTTTGGCTAAGTAAAATTTCAAAAGTCCAATCTTTTAAATTATGAAATGTGAGAATTTCTTTATTTAACCAATGTATATGTCGATTTATGATGGTCCAATGCAAAGTGAATCTTTTAAACACATTAAAAATATATTGAGATGATTGGAAGTGGGTAACTTGAATTATGATCGATTTAAATAGACAGCAAAAGACAATACGACTTATTTCTTCAGCGCATTTGTTCTCTCACCATCAACTAAACTTTAAGCTAAAGTTTAAGTTGTAAGATGTTTAAAAAGTTAGCACTAAACAAGCATTGAAATCCAAAACATAGATGTAGTTCTCTGATAACCGTGTTTTAACCTTGCTCAAAATTCTACACAGCCTTACATAAAATGAAACTTAAACTTTTGTCCACAATTTTTATCTAATTTTAATTAAGTCTTTGACAACATTTACTTATTATTCAATTTTTATTTTAAATCAAGCAGACCTCTAAATTATAAGATGCAAACGATTATTATTAAGCACCTGTCCACTTTTAAAATCCAAAAAAATTCCTAAAGCTATTCCTTTCTTTCCAATCTAACATATATTATAATCATAGACTAATAGACTGCTCAATCTCCAAATTGGCTTCCATTTTGAAAAGTGAATTGAATGGTTAGGTTTATGCTTAAAATGGTTTCGGCTATGCCCTATATATTAATTTTGATATAAAAATGTAAATCATTTTGAGTTTTATCAAAATGAGCATTTAAAAATTAAAATATTGATATAAAAATTAATAATTCTTTATAAATAAAATTATCTTTTATAGCGCTATCTACACTTGAATTTATTTTGTAACATGAATTTTGGCCAATTCATATGGTTTGATAAATTTTTTAAATCATTAAAATGATTAAAATTGGTTGTTTCATGTTATAAGATCAATGATTATTGACCAATACAATCCATCGCTGTATAAACTTTACGTCACTTTTCAAAATGGCGGTCGTTTTAGGCAACACTTTTGATGCGTGAATATATAAGAGTTGAGCAGTCTATTAGTCTATGAATATAATAGACAAATTTATTATTTACCCAGCAGACCTTTCAGCAGAAATCATGGTCCTTGAAAGTTGAAGACACTATTGCCTTTTAATATTTTAGAGCATGAGAATAAGTTTATTATACATGGGAGTAGCCTGGATTGGATGAGGGGGGGGGAGGATAATGATTAGGGAAAGGAAAAAGATAATTTCAGGAATTATGTCATTAATTATATTATATTTAGAAAATTTTTGGATTTAGAAGGGGGGGGGCGGGCAGCCGCACCTTCCTGCCACCCATTGCTACGTTATGAATTATAGTGTTCCATTTATATATATTTTAATGACTTCCAAATTATTATTGGATCTACTTTAATTAAATATTTGTTATTGAAAATTGGACCTCCAGGCCCTAGAAAATGTTAGTCAAAAACAATTTCTTGCTTCTATGATTTCATGCTATTTATTGCATTTAGTACCATTATGAGTAGGATTTCAAAATAATGTATAATTTAAAGAAATCTATAGTAGAATATCAATAATATTAAGAGGTGTAAATATTGGGTGCACATAAGTAGGATCTTTTAAAGATATATGATCGGTAATAATAGTACAATTAGAACATTATAGGAAGTGGCACTGAGCTATCACGTTTTAAATTTAATCATTATTAGACACAATTTTAAACTTCTCTCTTAGCCTAGCCATTTTTTGTTCTAACGCATGTCGGTTGAGAGCCTTGATATGATGGTTATGCCATTATCCCATGATTTATCTCACATTTCTTAATAATAAATTTACAGAAAAACTATATAAATTGCACATTTTTCAATATATAGTTTGTGCATCGGCACATCAAGGAGATGATGACCTTTATAGATACCTGTGAAAAAAAGATTTAGGGTGTTTATTTGATAAATTATTAAAAAGGGTGTACATATCCTATTGTCTTTCTTTCTAAAGCAAGAATTGAACGTTTTGTTAATATTTATAAAAGCCGTACCTCTGCATTACTAAATTATTTTGTCTCTCATCTAGCGCCATGTGGCAAGCCGCCTCATAAGCCTTTTCCAAGTGGATAAAAATCCCATGTATATATTTTACTTTTCATTACGTTCTCTCTTAATCTAAAGATCGGGTCCAATGAGATGGGTCGGCACAAATCCAAAAAATTTGGCCACTGTGTCAGCTTCTTATTTCAGTATTGATCCTTTCTATAAGTCTCAAATAGGGGTAAGTTAATTTGATATCCTGCCAAACTCCTGAGGTTTCCTTTGTATTTAAAAACGGTATACTTATCCTCATTCTATAATGATTGTGAAGTAGCTAATCTGCCAATATCTTGATTTATTTCAGGCTCAATATCAACAAATGGTTTGTCACTTACAAGGTTTATAAGTTCCTAAAAAATATACACTTTTTAGAGACCTGCATAGGCAGGGTTAGCCCGCTGCTAGCAGGCCCAACCCTACCGATTATCCCGGGCCTAAAAAAGTGCAGTGTAAATGTGCGAGCCGGGCTTGGGCCTAGGTATTTAATCTGGTACCAAGTCAAACGTTCTCAAGTCAAACGTTATAAAACAACTAAAAACAACTAAAAATAACTAAAAACAACTAAAAACAACTAAAAATTTCTTTAAAAATTATGATATAAGCTTTTAATTTAGGTAGATCTGAAGGTTTTATACATAATTAGGGTTCTCTATATAGGGGTAGGGTTAGGGTTAAGGTTAGGGTAAGGTTTTAATTATTTTAGTTATTTTTAGTTGTTTTTATAACGTTTGACCCTGAAAACGTTTGACCCGGATTCATTTAATCTAATTTAGATTTATTTGGCTTTATAATAAAATAATTAGGAAGAGTAAAAGAGTACACCCATACTTTTAAAAGTATTACCTTCTATACTGTTGTGATTGGTTCCCACTCCCACCCCTTTCCTTCACTTATTCCAAATTCATTGGGTTTTACGCTCCGGATATTGGCTCTTTTCATGACGTCGACATATAACTTTTTACCTTACCCATCTTGATATACTTTTATTCCTTCAAAAATTAATTTTCCTCATATGTCCATATAAAATAATAGATTATGTCTTTGTATTTTTTTCCGATATACCTTGCATTTTTTATTAATAATATAAACTCATTCGTCCAATGAGTGAGCAATTAAAAACGACAGAAATGCCCACATATATAAGTCATACTTAGCCCACTTGCAAAAATGTCTCCCCCTAATTGTCTAGATTGTTTGTAAGCACTAGGATATTTATCTAAGTGGTCGTTACAGTCTGCTTAATTTAGCTTTTCCGCCTATTGTACTCTGGTAATTCGTTTGTCAAAGACTCAAATAAAACATCCTTCCATAAACCTTTTGGGGATTACGGACACACAACGCAGTTAGAAAGCCTCTTCCATTTAGTGGATCTCCTATTAACATGTATTAACTTTCAACTTTTATTGCGAGGCACATTAACAATTCACTCTTTTATACACTCATTGTAAAATAGCTAGTAGTACCCATACCCCAACATCCGTTATTTCTAATTATCTTAGGTTGTTGATGCAGGCAAAGTATATATTCCTCCTTCTGTGCAATTAATGCTATTAAAGTGACCATTTCTCATGTGACTATTATCATACTATCACTTTTCAAGTTTCTTCTTGTCACATTGCGAAGCAGAAGATACACTGTTCACGTTCAACGAGAAACTCCAACTACATTTCATAAATTTAATTATTATACAAGCTCCTATTAGCTATCTGATTGCAATCTTAATTTTGGGATTTTAAACTACTATAAACTATCTTTTACAAAACAAATCTACAACGGGATGTACCCTATTTGATAAAAGCCAATTTTAAAGCATATGATTTACATGCGCGCGGTTAATGCAATCGTTCACAATTTTAAATACTATTGATTACTAAGCTTATGTATCAAAAATTGGACAGGAATAAAATATGAATTGTCATCAAATAATAACCGGTTCTGCAAATGACGGAAATTTTACATTCTCAAATGGGAATATTGATGGATATCCGTTTCTTGTAATTATGTTTTTTTTTAATAGAAACTTTTTATTTCAATTTTTACATCTAAAAAATATTTTGTGCATAAGTGAGATAATATACATTCAAAAGGATAAAATAATTGCAGCTGTTTAAATTTACCTAAATAGCTAATTCCTATTATTTGGTAATTATAATTCTTTTGTTTTTTACCCTCCATTTGTAAAGTAATTATTAAGAAATGTAAAATTTATGTAACTAATTTTTGCCCCTTTCAAAATTTACATAGAAATATAATTAATAGTAAACATAATGATATCAGTAAATAACACTGGATCATTTTTGCCAAATAATTATCCTCCAAAAGCTTTTAATTATACCTGCAACTTCATAAAAGTACATTTTTAGTATGTTAATAAATTACATGCAAACCTTAAGTAATTGTTTTTTATGACATTTATATGTTTGACAGAATAGAGGATCATGTATTGTTTAATATTTAAGGTTTTTTTAAAATGGTCATTGTTATATAGCTAATAAAAAATAATTTTATATATGCCAATTGATATTTAAGTCCATTTTCTATGCATTTTAGACTTAAGTTTGAAAGCCCCTGTTGTCTATTAATAAGAGCTCTCAAAGAGCATACTTTATGTGTGTTCTTATCCAAAATAGATTTGCTAGTGAGGGCATAATTAATAATGATAAACCTCATGCATAAGAATAATATCTTGTTGTAACCCATATTTTAACTTTAAAACAATTTGCCTAACTCATATATTGTTTAAACTAATTCCTCATTTTGCAAACTACCAAAATGATACATTAAAATCAGTAAAAAAAGCCCACAAAAATGGATTAATAGATTTGATTTATTAGCTGATTTGATTGTTTATTATATAGCAAAATTTATTGCCAAACCCCTCACTTTCTACCTAATAAAGATCCTATAATAATACAATTAATAGAAGATAACCTTGATAAGAGGATTGAAACGTTTGCTCCTAATAAAATGTTGGGGGTTAGGTGTTATTTAAATCCCTACCTTCGGGCTATGATTAACCTTTTCGTGCTCAAATTTACTTTGGGAGGGTTTAGTTAGGTTTTGTCTTAACAAATATCACCCCTTCCACCGCTCCATTAACTTTTCCAAGGCGTATTTGACATATCTTGAAATTTGCCCCACCCTAGGTTACCCCCAAAATGGGCTTTTTTAAGTCAATGCGCGGACAAAATAAATTTTAGGCTCTAAAGTTCAAGTTTTTCTCCAATTACTTATAAGTGTCCTTTGATTAAAAACATGTTTTTTTTGTTCTAAAATGGAATTTAAGCTTGAACAACCATGGGCTAGGCGTTTTAAGATTTTTTCAAAATTAACATTTTCTAATTGAGATAAAATTATAGGATCAATCATTATCATAAAGTTGCTAAACATGGGCGTAGCCAGGCAGCTACCCCCCTCTAAATCCAAAAATTATTTGAAATTTATTTAAAATTATGACTAAAATATAAAATTATCATATTTTGCCCCTCACTAAATCATTATTGCTCCCCCCCCGCCTTCCCACTAATTCCAATGCTGACTACGCCCATCTTCATGTATGTTAAATTAATTTAAAAAGTATCAGCAGTAACGGGTTTATCTTAACAAGACATCTTAGGCCAGTAATTCACTTGAAAGTTTGACTAGTATGTTAATCGGACATAGACATTACATATACAGTCGAAACTTCTTAATAACAAATCGGATTATCGCGAAAATCTTTTAATCGCGAAGTTAACCGCCATTTTGTTTTTTTTTAAACGATAATATTAACAAAAACATTGTTTATTGACAAATCGCTTAATAATACAATATCGGATATTCACAAACATTTTCGAGTCCTTATAACAACCAGATAATTATATAAAATATCGTTTTATTGCGAAGCGTAAGAAATGAATATTTAATATAATGTACAAATATTTTTATTTCCATCGTTTAATCGCGATATATCGGTTAATCGGGAATTTTTTTCCCAGGCCCAAGGCTTTGCAATTAAACGGTTTTGACTGTACATACCCCCTTTAATAAATGGGACAAATTGAAAATTTCAAGAAAAATTCATCTTTTTCGCCCCCATTTGTTTTACAATAAGATATTTTCCATTTTATCACGGTTTTGCCCATAATTATTCTAATCTCGATCACGCCAAGCTAGAGACCTGCAGGGGTGACCCGAAACCCGACCCGGACCCGACCAGACTCGGGTTGAAAATTTATGCTTGTGGAACGGGTTCGGGTTGAAAAAAGTGACTTTCCAGTTCTCTACTCTACGCCAAGCCGTTTCGAGATTCGGGATTTGTTTTTATGATTAAATTAGGATTTTATGCGTTAAAAAAGTTAAAAAAAAGTATTATCAAATGTCCAGGTTTCTAGCTTATCAATATAGTTTCGGACACTTTTTTTAAATCAGACCCAGGTAAACATTTTGGGCCGAGCTTGCTATAACATTTTAAATCTCCTTACCACATAGTCTTGTTCAATAGTTTGTTTAAACGTGAATTTTCAAATGCGAAACCTCTCGAGTACTGGTTAATCTCTGGGTCTATTTTTTTAAAATTATTTTTTTGGCGGATGGGAAACTTTAATTTTTGGTTAAAAATCCTAGTAAAAATGACCAGTCCTAGTTATTGACCCCTTCTCCTTTCTCTGTTTAATCGAGTCCCTTTTGATTGGTTGAGCGTGGTTGATTGTCATAATACCACTGCCCGCGACCAATAATATGGTCTTAATATCGTTAAAATCCATCCATCCAATACACTACAAATTAAAACGTCCTTTTTAAAGTTATTATTATTTATAAAAAACTCAAATTAATAATTATTTTCAGAGAGGAATCGGAAGTTCAAACTTCGAATAAAACTTATTGGATAAGTGGCAAATCCTTAACATTACGCTTAAAATATCGTATTTAGACGATGATGGTAGATGTGAAAGGGAAAATTAATTTTTTTTAGTTTGGACTTATAATAAGCATGCCCTCTGCTGTGCGTGAGTGTGATGTGAATTTTGAAGCCTCCTTAACGCGCTTTCATGCGAGTTTTTGGTAAACATTAGGACTGCCATTATCGATTTTTTTATTTTATATGTCTGGCTCTTATCTTTTTAACCAATACTATTATTTACCCACTAATCTTATAATGGTCTAACCACGGTCTTCGCTCTTTTACTCCATTTATAATGACGATTTAAAGATTACTCCGGGAATTGGATTTCATTATATGTGCAGGCTTTTAAATTGTTTTGTGAGGCTAAAATATTGGAAATTAGTATGAATCAGAGAACTGAAAAGCCCGGCCCGGCCCGCTATTAGATCTCGGTCGCCCGGCCCAGGGGTCGGGTCGGGCAACTTTTGTGATTTTAGCTTTGTGCATTATTGTCACCTTTAAAAATAATTGTTTAGCATTTCCTTATCGCACTTCTTATCAAAATAAAATCGAGAATCAATTAAAATTTTTTGGAGAACATTACAAATTTATTACCAAAAAATTACAAAATTATCATTTCGGACAGGGCAGTTCTGGCAATTAAAATGATTTGGGCATGGCCGGACGGGCGCGGACGGGCAATTTATTTAAATCGGGCCGGGTTTGGGCAGAAAGATTTAAACGAATTGTATCTAACTCTTCTGCCTTTTTAGGCTTTTTACAAACTTTGCTAGTAAATCAGTAATTTTATGTGCTTTTTTAGCATACATCGCCTTGGAAAATTACAAATTTACGAGTTTACCATTGTAAAGTACTATTTGCAAAACTTGCATCCTATAGGAAAGTGAGGGAGGGTATATTAATTGCTAGCGTTGTTTTCTCGCATCCCCTATATGTGTTTTTTCTTCAACTACGCACAGGCATATGGTTCTGGAAGCGAAATTATAATTTTGGACAAGGAATTTAAGCAGATTCAAGTCTTGTCTAACCAGGATGCTGGAGGACTTAATTTGTTATGCTTGGATTGCACCAAAGACAATGGAAAAGTATGCTTGTTTCAAAAAGGGGCTGAGTTTTGTTTGGCCCTTAGTCTTTGGAACCAAAGGTGCGACCAAATAAAACTCAACCGTTTCTACAACACTACTGTGTTATACGTTTCATGATTTTATTAAACGTCAAGTTAAATGGTTATATAAGCTAACTATATAATAAAATGAATATTTCAAAGTTTATATTTAATTTTTCTGAAATGTAGCGTTTTTGTGTGTGGTATCGAACAGTCATCTATCTACTCATTAGATTTTAATGTCAAATCGTTGATTATCATATTAGATTTAAAATTTGTCGGATATTTTGCGGTGTTTTAAAATATAAATGACTTATTTAAGAATCTTTTTCGTTTCCGTTTTAAGTCTACTTTATATGAAGTGGCTGAACAAAAAGCTATAAAATTCAAATGAGGACATGGCATTATACGATAAAAAGTAGGTAAACCATTTTCATTTCATAAAATTTTTTTAAATTTGCTTAAAAAAATGTTTTTTTTTATTGCATTTGTGATCTTTAAACATTTTTGAATCATGAGTAATTGAGATGGGTTATATTTAAACGCAGTAGAAGCGCATTTCAAAAATATTGTTATTTTTGCAAGAAAAACATTTATATGTTGAATTGAGAAAAGTGATGAATTAATTTAACACACGCTTTCTTTTGCCTAGATTCTAGCGTCATACGGTCACCTGGTTTTCGTGCTAGAACCTAATCACGTGGCCCACGAAGAGGACACTATGGAACGAGTGAGTTTAAACCCCAAATTAATTTTATTTTGTATTATAAATTATAATTTAGGAAGAATTTGTTTTAGTTAATGGTTGTTTATGTTTTTTCGGGAAATTAACTTGATGTTAGTGAAGTTATTTTTTAGGATTATTTAATTTATAAATTGATTTTGCAAGCGGCTTTTAAAGGTTTTTAGATTTGATATAATACACTAAAGGACTTCATAACCCAATATGCTAATAGGTGTGCTCTAATTTTTATTATTTCACGTTGCTAGAAAACAAATCTATACACTTTACAGTATGGGCGTTGCCAGGTTTTGGATTGGGGGGGGGCGAAACGTTTAAAAGTTCAACTAGGGGGGGGGGCAAAACATAAATTTTCTAATTTTTAAGAGTTTTTGCTTGGGAAAAATATTGGCTACGCCCATGCTTTTCTACAAGCATATATATTAAAAAATTGTTTATTGTATAATTTATAATTACCAGATCCTGAGGAGCCTTTACAATAACTTGTTTTAGAATTCACCATTTTTAAATTTAATAGACTTAAGTTCCGCGTAAAGTTCTTTGTTATTTGATCAATTAGATTCTCCCCCCGCTTTTATTCAGCTAGTCTTAAGGGGGGGGGGCAATTGATTAACGAAGTTAATTTTTCCATTTCACAATCGTAACTTTATAGCGGAATATTTTTACATTTTTTCAATTCGTTATCAGGGACTAAGTTATACGTGGAGTTACGCGCACAAAATCGATTTAAGCCACGGCCCATATGGCGCATTAAGCTGGGGCCCGAGCGGGAGAACATTCTTAGCAGCCGGTCGTAATTTACAGCTATGGGCCCTGCCTAGCGCCTTTGTGCCGGCCAGCCCTCTTGATGACCATCACGTGGATGATGAGCCTTTAATGGTCGGGGAAGAATTGCTTATACCCCCGGGCCCTAGAGGCTTTTTCATCGGGAGTGGCAATGAGTGTCGAATAGAAGGCAAGAATTCCCCTGTCTTATTTATAATAGATCTGTTGGGTCAATTTGTGTTTTTTTTAATTATAACGTCTAAATATGATGTAGAGCGATCTATTATTGTGAGATTTTAACAACGAAATTGTTGGGATTTGAGGTTTGGATTATATTAAGGAGTTTTGAATATAATGAATTTAAAGTGTTATTTATAAGATTTCCCATATTAAGAATCGATAAAGTGTACTTATTAGAGTTATTTTAATTTGTAGTTGTATATTTACACTTTTTCATATTTTTTTTCAAATCGTCATAATAGTACATGATAAAACATATTGAATTTGATCGGAACTAAAAATATTAAAATTTTATATTTGTCAATCGACTGTCGAAATTTTGATCAGCACAGTTTAAGCTTGCATCTTATTAATTGATGCAAGATGCATTATTACTTTCGCCCTCAACTAAGTTAATTAATATTAGTATAATATCCGACGTTAAGAAACGTAAATTTTTATAATACTTTGTTAGTCTACAGATCATTGTTTCAAGTGATTTAATCAGGTTTGTCCGAACGGCTTTTAATTTCGGGTTTTATTGAAGGAATGTGCTAATATTGCGGTAAGATTATTTTCGAATTTTCACTTAGGTCTATGAAATATTACTTCATGACATTTAGACCTAAATATTTATTTATTTTTTATCTTATTTTAAGGCACTTCCACAAAGCCTAACGGTCACCTCATCCCATGTAAGACGGAATCGAACCATACTTTTAAATCTGATCAATGGATTTGTGTGTGGGAAACTAAGTTAGTCGACCACCTTTGGAAATTAATTTCTAAAAAAATCGTAAAATTACTTACAGTTTTTTGAAATGTATCTTTTTTGGCCTCATTCATTATTTAGGAAACAGTTATCATTATTTTTAATGATTGGAAATTCGTTAAAAACTCCCAAGATACTAGCTTAGACAATTCACAAAAATTCGTATTAAAACGAGCCATTAATTTTTTGCAATTTTATTATCCCCTCCAAGGCTGACTTTTAAAAGAATCGTACTACGTAATGATACTACTTGAATCGTAACTTGCTAAGAAATACTGAAGCGCTACGGCTAACGCTACTTAAATATTGTAGCGCGAGCTTGACGCTATCGCTTAAGGAACAGGAGCGTTTAAACAAGGGCGATTAGTTAAGAAATATCTATGATATTTTTATTATATTTACCATATTATTACATTAGATGCCCGAGCCCCATAACTCAAGTACAGTTTTCTTCGGACGGCCAATTCTTTGCCACCATAAGTGAGGTAGGTTGAAAGTGAGATTGTTTGGCTCATTGATTTTTATGATCGATTAAGTCCTAAGTGCTCGTGAGTTTATGAAAAATTTAATTGGCTGCATATATTCGATGTCGATATAGTCCCTCCGCGCCATTTTAATAGGCTATTTAAAGATGACTTAAAAGATAATTTAATGTATTACGCTAATATAAGACTTTTTTAGTAATCTCAAAAGGTGTCGTTATAAATTATATTGAGGTAGGCGAAATGTTATGATAGCAATTTACGGATTTGACTTAGGGTGGGGGATATTTGTATATAACAACTTTATTTTTGCTAAATATGAAAATTTTAAAGTTTTAGGAGGGGGGCACGTGCCCCTCTAAGCCCCTCTCTGTAATTTTTAAATTACTGATTCTGGCTTGGCACATTTAAGTGAATTATCACGATTGACTGCTCATTATAACTCAAGGCTAATCCGTTTGTTACATCTCAATTTGTAGTTTTTTAACCGAGATTTAATTTATATTTTTAGGGAGATCCTCTCGTCAAGTTGTGGTTTCAAACGAGAAAAGGTAATTTTGGCCAATTTTTTATGCTCGTCATTACGATTGATTGACTTCGGCTTTTTATAAAAATGACTTGTAATTTAAAAACGAATAAATTGATGTTTTATAACTTGGAGTTTTAAGTTGGTTTCTTAAAATGCTTTTTTTAAGGGTACGAATAAGGGAGTGGGGGTCAAAGGAGCTCATCAGGAAAAAAAGGAGCACACTTTGTTTATTGAAAATAAATCAAGGCAAAACTATCAAACCTAATTCTAAGAAGAATTTGCACAAAGAAGGGTGTATTAATTTTAAAATAACCCTAACCCAAATCAAGAAATCAGTCTCTCATTTTTTTTAAAAAACATATCATCTCATAAAATGTCAATATACATCATGCAATTATATCACATGTATATAAACAAAATGATACAATAAAATCTTTTCATACATGATTGACTTTTATTATAAGTATGAAAAAACATCAGGATAAATAAAATATATAATTTTATAAAAATCCATAGTTGGTATTTAAAAAATATAAGTGCTAAATTATACAATAAAATCTTTCCATAAATGACTTTTATTATAAGTATAGCATCAGGATAAGGTATTTGCTATAACAATATGTTAAATTCTGATATACATGATGAGAAATGTTCCAATACAATCTTTATATATTCATATATTTACTTTGATTTCACTAGGACATGTTAATATAAAATATTTTGTGCTAAGACAATATGTTAAATTCTGATGAATAATATGAGATAAGTTCCAAAAATTCTCTAAAAATTTATGTATATATTACTTGTTACAAATTCACCATATCAAAAAACCCTGAGCAAATCTGAGCGATCATGACGAGTTTCGCTCCTATTTCTGTGCTCCTTTGACCGGTTCCCGAATAAGGAGTCTTTGGGTGAAAATGAAATGTGTCGAGAACCGAAGTTATTTTTTTTAGAAATTTTCAAAATTATCAAGCCAAATCTTAAATTTTATTAACGTTTTCCAGGATGTCTTTTTAATCAACCATTTGATTGAACATTTTTACTGAATGATTGCGGGCTGCGCAAATAATAATTTATTTTAAGTACCATAATTGCTATTAGTGTTGTAAAAAGGGCTGGGTTTCGTTTGGTCGACCTTTGGTTTTAGTTGACTAAACACAAACAGACCATAGCTTTTTTCGTCCATTTTTCTTAGTCGCATAAACAGACCAAAGATTTTTTGAGGGTCAAACTTTTGGCCTGCTTATGCTTAATTGACTAAAACTAAAGGTCGACCAAACAAAACTCAGCCCTTTTTACGACACTAATATTTAGTCGTAATAAAGAACATCGCTGGATATCGTATTTTATAAAAATATTTAATATCTAGTTCGTAATGACCGCGGGGGAGAAAATGGTATAGCCGGTTCGTCAACAACCGCCGTTTTCAATAGATCGGATCCTGGAATACAAGCGGTTATCGCAAGTTTTTCCGACGTCGATTTCGATTTCCTATACCTCTACCACCCCAGCGCTGTTAGGGTTTTTGAGTGGCGACAGACCAGTCATTATATGCCCAAGTGAGTTATTCCCCAAATGAAAACTCTATATAAATTGGAAAAAGTGGACACTACTGTCGTAAAAACGGGTGGGTTTTGTTTAATCGATCTTTGGTTTTAGGCGACTGAACCCAAAACAGATTAAAGGTTTTTTGGTCTGTTTTTCTGAGTCGACCTCTAGGCTTAGTCGAAATTTGGAAAACAGACTAGAGTCGATCGTTAGTCTTAGTTAAACCAAATGTCGACCAAACAAAACCCGGCCGTTTTTACGACACTAGTGGACACATTATTTCATTATATTTGAATGGGTTTTTATACTGAAGTGTTGGATTGCTATTTAAAGATGGCTGAAACTTTCTAAGAAAAACCTCACCACCTTAAAACTATACACATCGAAGGCTTAAGAAACTTTAAAGGCAAAGCTTCTCATATTATTACTTTTCAAGATTAATTGAGAATTTTATGGAACTTACTGTAGGGTTTCTTTAAGACTAGCATTGAACGTTATCACAAGTGCATTCTGGTGTTTAACTAGTTTTGGCTTAACTTAAGAGTCATTTTTTAGAGATAAACTTATTTATTTATTTAAATTTATTTATAAAAATTATTTTTCAATTAGGGGGACCGTAGCTAGTGTCCTTTTAACTTGTTGTGAGGATAAAGTGATTCGTATTTGGCGAGAAGGTTTTAACTTAACAGGCCTTAATGAGGATGATAATTATTTTGATCCCTCCACTCAAACTGGCACATCTGGTGAATCTATGAAAATGCGGATGCACCATAGAAAATCCAAGGTGCTCAAACACTTGAAACACATCAGGTATTATATTTAGTAAACTGCAGCATTAAATTGCTTTAACATCACATCATCACAGTATTTTTATGAATTACGTAAATGATGCTCTTTTTAATGTGTAATTAGTTCAATATTTTTTTCATTACTTTTTAAAAACATCTAACAAAACAATAATAATCTATATAAACTTTCATTATTCGTGCACATTTGAAAATGGCGGAAAAACGGTACACTTATCTAATAATGATGAGCAGTCTATTTAGTCTATGTGTCTTATAGTCTATTAGTTTTATCCCAATAGTTTCTTCCTGTTCAGATCCTATAAAAAATGGCCTTGGCTTTATTCAAAAAAATAGGCAGGCGATCCCCTCTCTCTAAATGTTTCCCCGCTTTTTTAATTGAAACATTTAATACCAATTTTAATCGCAAAAATTAGTTTCAAATCTTTTTGGGTTCCTGGCCTCTTTTCAAAAGAGGAAGATAAAGACATATTACTCATATAATGTTTTTCGATATTATTATATAAATGTAGTATTAAATATTATGTTCACATATATATGAACATGGACCTAGCCAGCATAGGGATTAGAGGGGGGCAATAATGACTTAGGGAGGGGCAAAATGCTCATATTTTGAAATTTTAGTCATAATTTTAATAAATTTCAACAAATTTTTTGGACTTAGCATCTTCACATAATATGTATTTACAACTAATAAATATAAACTTAAATACATATTTTTTTAAGATTTTTTTCATATTTTAATTAATTTTATCTTTTATACAAAAAATATATAAATGTGTATATCTTAATTTTGTTCATATCACATAGGCAAAAGTTTCAATCAATCGAGCTGGTGCACGGCCCCAATGGGCGAGTCATGGTTAAAAAAAGGCGAGGAACTTCTCATAAGAGTGGTGGTCATCATGGTCATTTACCATCGTTGGGGAGTTTAATAAGTTCGCAAGATGTGGGAAAAAACTGGAATCATTTTTGTGGTCCAGCAAAAGCTTCTGCTGCAGCAACGGCTAATGCGAGCACACCTAATAATGCTTTCCCTAGCAACAATTCTCAACTTTCTATAGGGATTTATGCACCCAATTCGATACCTAAATTTCATTTGGTCTCCAAATTGGATGTGGGAAAAGGTGGGTTAAAAAGGGCTGGGTTTTGTTTGGTCTACCTTTGGTTTAGTACATTAAACATAACCAGACCATAGATTTTTTGGTCCGTTAGTCGCATAAATAGAGCGAAGATTTTTGGTCAAACCTTTATTTAAACCACCAAAGGTCAACCAAATTTTTTTATAGTCAGTCCCGAGCCCGTCCCGACTCTTTTGAAATGTAAATTCATAAAAAATAATTACTCTAAATAGCCTACCCAACTAAGGAAATAGTTAAAAGTAAAAAAATCTCTTAGCTAGATTTTGCCTCGGGTCGGGTTGACCCATCAGGTCCGGCCCTTGCCCGAGGCTCGACTAATTTTAATTTTTGGCCCGAGCAGGGCTTTACTCGTTAAAAGCAATTTAAAGTTTATTTATATAAACCTTCTAGAATTTTCGACTTACATGCCGATCCATTGGCTCAACAACAAGGAATTTCATTTCACGCTACGTTCGGAACGGATAATGTTCATGTTGGGACAACAAACCAATCATGATTCAATGTTTCACGATAGCGATTCTTTTACACAACGGTCTGGGACGATTAGCGATGCGGAAAGCCAAGATGAGATCGATGCATTACACTTTAAAAGTATAAAAAGCGTGTAGATATGGGCGTAGCCAAGGGAAGGGGCAGGGAGGGGCGGCTCCCCCCCTCGAAATCCAAAAATTTGTTGAAATTTATTAAAATTATGGCTAAAATTTCAAAGAATGATTATTTTGCCCCTTCATAAATCATTATTGCCCACCTTTTAATTCCAATGCTGGCTACGCCAATGTCTGCGGGGTTTCTTCGCCTTTTTTGTACAATCAATAATTATATTTTGGTCCTTAAAGCAAATTTGTTTTATAAGTGTTTCAAAAATATTAAGATTTTTATTAAAGTAAAGGCCCCTAGATTTGTTGGGGCTTGTTGCTTTATAGCTTGACAGAATTGGAAGATTTCATACATACTGGCTATTTTTTTGCACATCTTTTGGACATTATGGTCTCGTTTTACTAAGAATATTGCTATCTAAAATGGACACTATTATTCTCTTGTGGATTATTAATGAAAAAAACACAATAACTGTTTAAATAATTTATAGTATTTGGTGAAAGGCCTGTTGTATATATACCTATATTCACCATTAAATTCGCCTTCTCTGATAATTTCTAATTGAAATGAATGTTATGGTTAATTGTTATTTTGTAGCTTAATTTACTCTTTTTCGCTTTAATTTTTGTGACGAGTTAAGTATTTCTGCACGCTCAAAACAATTTTTTTTGCATCTTTCTATCTTTTTAGTGTCAAGCCGATGCGTTGGCTTTTATATATATTTTGCCTGTTTCGTTAGGTACATACTAGTGTTGTAAAAACGGCTGGGTTTGGTTTGGTCAAACTTTAATTAAGACTAACTTTAGACTCGGGTCTGTTTTCGAAATAAAAACCTTGGCCGGTTCATGTTTAGTCGACTAAATCTAAAGGTCGACCTAACAAAACCCAGCCGTTTTTACAACACTAGTCCACGGCATACACGAAATAGAGCAATACCTAAGCTGACATTAAAATATATTAACTCTTGTTGTAAATGCATGTACAAATGGAGAAAATCTGCCAAAGAGCTGACCACTAAGTTTGACAAACAGCTGTAAGAAAAAAAATATATGTAATAAACTTGACTACGTAATTTATACAATTAAATTTTAAATTTCTCATTTGCATCTCACCTTAGCTAAGAGTCCTTCGATAAACGACCTGAAAGGCATGAACGAAGACAAGCATAATGCGTCGCCCTCGACAAGTCCTCACGTTCATGGGACTCGACAAGGGAATAATATGCGAGAAGTACACAAAAGGGTACGTTTTTATTAAATAAGTTGTTTTAAGCCTTATATTGGTGTTTGAATTCACTGATCAACAAATAATGGACTTATAAAATCAATCGGGAAACTGTTTGTAGATTCTGGTAGAGTTTTTTACGATCACTAATATATTTTTCGTTTTTTCCTTAAATTTTTGAAATATTTGCTGTCAAAGTTGCTAAAAACAGCGATATTTTGGCCTTTGTTAAACCTCAATAACTTGCAAATTATCTGTAAAAATTTAATTAATGGATTTAATTCGTAAATAATGGGGAGAGGAATGCATTTACAATTTTTTTTTATCCTAGCACATTTAATTTTTAATTTATACAAACGTATCTCTATTATTTTTCATTGACAAATTGCCCCAAATTTTAGGTCGCCCTATCTTTTAGCACTAGGAATTTAGTGTGTGTTGTTGTTTATAACACCGTTCTCTACTCTTGGGGGTAGTTAGGATTGATCTAGAGGGGCAAATTTTTTATTTTTTTAATGTATATTTTAGCCATAATTTCTTAAATAAATTAAGCTTTACGGATTTAACGTGGGGGGCCCTGTCCCTCACTGGCTACGCCCGTGGTTCTAGACACTCACGAGTGAATCATAAAGATAATAGTTGATTTTTGTTTATTAAATTATAAACTAAAAACTACTCCACAAGACCCATTTAACTTTTCTGAAAACAGGCTGCCCTTTTTTAAGATAATTAACTACGTTTAGAGCTTTGATAAATTATTTTACTTCTTCTTGATAAACCAAAGAACGACTTTCTTTAGAGTATTTAAGGCTTAAACTATGCAAAATCTCTATGCAATTTTCGGGCTCTTTTTTGGTTAAAAATGTCTTGTCTTATCCTGTCCTGTCCACCTGGGCTTTATATTATACGTGCTTTAGATCAACACGGCTGCCAGTTCCCTATATTCCATGGGCCATCCGGACGAAATGGGTTCGAGCACGCAACTATCACCCCAACCCTCGCTCCTGATATCGGATCCTTTGAACAAAGAAATTGAATTTTTGCTAAAAGATTGGCATCAAAGTTTGGACATTTTGTTCGGCATACATCCACTCACGGGCGATCTTTTAGTTTGGTAATTATTTTTTTTAAACTAATAGAGGTTTCAAATAATTGTGAACGATAGATGCTAAAATATATTAGATTAATGATCTGGCATTGAGCCATAGATTGAAATTGTAATGGATTTTACAGTTTCCACGGCTATTTTCCACTTTAAAATTTTTAATTTTTATATATGCGATCGTTAGTTGAATTATTTCTATTTAAATATTGGTATAGAGATGTTTATTCAAAATTGCTACAAATACCACATATATGTATAAAGCTGGGTGTGGCATTTTATGCTTTTTACGAGGGCGAACTAATTCAAATTATCTATTTTTATACGTGGTATGTGGCATAGTCGAGTTAAGATTATGCTAATGCATAGTAAGTTATACCCAAATAAGTTCTTAAAACGTTCATTTGTTTAATTCCTAGAAGTTTTTTTTCAATTGTCAAAATTTTTTAATAAAACGATATAAAAAATTACATTTAAGAATAAAAAATATAAAGCGCGCTAAAACTAAAGGATGTCACTGATTGGTGTATGGAAATCGTTGGATATAACGATTTCCATTGTGATCTTTTGCCTGATAAAAAAGTATTCTTTCAAATCTGATACGACGTTAGAGATCGCTTTTACAATTTGTTCGAAGAGAGCGAGAGCTTTAATGCCAATTAATATAGTTGAGAATTTTTAAAAATGAAATATGAATTTTTAAGTAAATATTTACAGGAAAGCGGAATGGATTGATGAATATATACCGGGTTCGGTTCAGCAACCACAGATTAACTTCCTCTATTACATACCCAACGCCTTTAACCAAGGTTAATATATCTCATTTTAATTTCATATTTTGTAATTTTCGTTGTATTTTTTAACATATTAATTGTTCGAATATTCTCTTTAATGTATTTATGCCTTATACAATTAATCTTTAATAATATAATCAGGGGCCTAGCCAAGAGAGGGTTAGGGAAAGGCGGCTCCCCCCCCACCGCACAATCCAAAATTAGTTGAAATTTTATAAAGCTAAAATTTCAAAAAATAATTATTTTGCCCCTCCCTAAACCATTGTTGCCCCCCTCTAATTCCAATGCAGGCTACGCCCATGAATATAATGAGGTAAGGCCTCGCCTCGGGTTCCATTTTTTTTAGAATAATTTTAAAGACTAATTTTTGGATTCTTTTTAAACCTGTAATGTTTAAAGGAGTCAAAAAAAGTTTGCAAATATCGGGACCGCCAATAATATAATTTTGACTCGATCTAGGCTTCTGTCGCTCCTATCGTTAAGTTTTAGCCCTACCCCATTTCTGATCAGAAAAGTTAACAATGTTGGGGAGCCATTATTTTGCTTGTCCTGTCATTTTTTTGATTCAAAATCTTAGAAATCAGGATAATTTCAATATAAATTTACTTTTTAAATCGTTATTAACATTAATATATTGAATCTTTAATCTAGAAATTTAATTAATTACAAAATGTCACCTTTCCAGAATTTTGCAATAGCCATCTAACTTAATGGATACGAATGAGTACTTTGGTCGACCTAACTTTTTGTTTAAAATTACCCAACACGTAAACCGTTTATAGATACTATACTAGTTAATATTTGTTTATTATGAAGCCTTTTTTTAATGCAATTATATATTTTTGACTATTCTGGGCTCGCATTTTTTTAAATCAGTTGTTCTTCGAATATAATAAAATTAGTTTCATGCTCGGGACATAGTTCCAATATATAAGAGGTACCATATAAACAGCATGGCGTTTTTGGCTAATGCTATAAATTTGATTATCAAGCCGACGAAGTAAACAGTAGATCGCTGTGTGGAAATGTGACCTTCAAAGATAACGTGCTCCTATTTACGGATCATTCTTTGCTTTACGAAAATCTACTTTCACTCCTGTACCCAAAAACCGCCGTTTCTCCTTTTCATCAACTCACGAGTATCCATCTTGAAATGGAATCTTGGAGCCGATCCTATTTCGAAACTTTCCCTCTCTATCTCGTAACCAATACACCCGAAGGCAATCTCGACCTTTGGCTAGTGAGCAAACTTCATTTTTATTACGCTTCTTTTTTAGCTGTGGTGAGCTTGGGCGTACCCGGGGGGGGGGGGAGGGGCGGCTGCCTCCCCTTTAAATTTAAAAATTTGTTGAAATTTATTAAAATTATGGCTAAACTTTCGGAAAAATGATCATCTTGCCTCTCTCTAAAACTTTATTGCCCCCCCCTCTAGTTCCAATCCTCCCTAAGCCCATGGCATACTGTGAATTGTAAAAGAAATTATTGTTGAAAAAATGACCATTAGTAATGTGACCAGACCCCTTTTAGACGTTACATGGCTTCTTTTAAGTTTTGTAATTGAAATCAATTATAATGTTGGAATAGGCAACATTTTCTGAATTTTTTGTTAAATATTAATCTGAGAAGAACTAATAATTTGGTATTTTTTCATTTATGACAGTAATAAACCAATGTGGTTTTTGATATATACAAAATATTACGGTTTTAAAATACTTTAGAGCAGTCAACTTCTATGGAATAAGCAGCAGATCTAAATTGGAAACATCTTCAAAAAGATTCAATTATTTTAATGGAATCTGTGCAGGAATTTAAATTAATTAAAAAAGATAAAAACAAACTTTATTTAGACATTATCTGCAATGTTTTTAAAAAATTATACCTATTTTGTATCGCGATCAGATGAATTATATCAGTAAAGAATACGAAATTCCACGGATCTTGAACGTGGAGCACACTGGTCAAGTTTTTGGTCATAGGCACAGAATTAATCAAGTCATGAGCCATCCCATCCTGCCATTAGTTCTTTCGGCCGCCCGCTACAAACCTCAACCCAGTCAAGTGGATTGTTATACCAGGTTAGTTTAGCCAGAAATTTGTGTGCTTAGGTGGGGTCTCGGAGACCCCAAAACCTATGGAAAATAGGGGGGAATGCTGACGGTCATTTTAAATAGTTAAATATAGATATCTGCTTAGCGATTAAACGACGAATTCACACAGGATTCCCATGGTGAAAGTTAGTATTTTGAGATTTAAATCATTACCATCGGGGTTTATTTTTTAACTCAACTAATAAAAAGAATTTTTCTTGAAAACCATAATTTTTTGTATCACGAAAATTTAATTCTTTCTAAAAATCCATAGAAATTTTAGGCTTAAATTTCGATAATTTTTTTTTGTTTTAAAATACTATTTGGTGATGGATAGTAATTAAAATCACATAAAGTTAATGATATTAGTTGCTATCAATCCTTTGTAGTAATATTCTTTTTTTGGATTTTATCTCCACTTTTTTACTTTTTGAAAATGGGCTTCATCAGCCCCTAATATAGAGTTCCATTTCTCGCTACTCATTTTACCAATCCAACCTTACCACTTTTAAACAACGAATATCATAACATAAAGTCAAGTTTTGATTTGAATTCATTAAAAAACGTTTGATATTTATAACTTTATAGCGAAATTATTGTTTGGAAATTGCAACCTATCGGCCCTTTGAGTAAATCGGGCGGTCTGAAAGAACTTGGGAAGGTGACATCTACAGGCACGTACGGATTTAGGTATTTCTCCTGGATTCCTGGCATACTGTCTTGGACAAGGTCATTTTTCAAGCTATTCAATGCTCCATTCGAATCTTATTTATTTTTCCTAAAATATTTGAATTTTTACAAAAGTCAACGTATTATAATGTTTCTATTTTTATTATAAGCTATAAAATACATATTTGGTTAAGATAAATGAAATAAATATAAAAGTAAAGTTTTTTAAAAATAGTTTATTTTTCGTATAAATTTCATAAGAACGACCTTGATTATGGTATATTAAGTTGTAAACGACTGGGTTTTCTTTAGTCGTCTTTGGTCTGTTTTTCATAGTCGACCAAATAAAACCCAGGTCTTTTTACAAAACTAGTATATAATACAATAGATATTCACGACACCTTTGCCTTTTAGTTTTACATATTAAAGGTATTTGAAGAATTATATGTTTGTTTTAACATTTGATGATATTGACGGACAAATTATTTTATTCGCCCATTAAAATTTGCACAATTGTAAACTAATAATGGATTTTCTCGTGGAACAATCGCTTAAGTCACATCGATTTATAATATTATATAATCTTATACAATATAGAAATAATCAAACTCCGGGCACGGCGTTCGTAGCTTTAAACGGTAACGAGATTTATTTATACGAAATATGGATTCCTGAAAATGAGCCAGCTATCGATTTAAATGTGAAAAAGGAACAGGGGAATTATACGAAAGAACGAAGCAATTCCTCCTTAATCCACCACCAAGATTCCGATAAAACTATAACCGCTGCAGGACCTGCTTTAGTTAAACGATGCTCTTTTGTTTTTATTTTTCATTTTTTTGTAATTTAAAGATTTATTTGTAACAAGTTGATTACCTTAGTGTGACAAACAGCTATTGGAATTTTTTTAGGGGCGTGGGGGCTTAGTTGATATAAGCTTTGCTTTGAACAAGAGCTCACGGGTTCAAATCCCGCTTTTGGCACTTTATTTCAAAGTTGGAAAATA
Source organism: Gordius sp. MW1 (assembly GCA_964036665.1). Classification (NCBI taxonomy): domain Eukaryota; kingdom Metazoa; phylum Nematomorpha; class Gordioida; order Gordea; family Gordiidae; genus Gordius; species Gordius sp. MW1. The sequence goes on along the minus strand of OZ038526.1, from coordinate 34,236,513 downwards.
TATCACATCGTCAACATGGCTGTCAGGTTTGGATAGCCGAGCATCAACCCTTAGCCAAAGTGTGACAAACAGATATTGGGGATTTTTATTGGAAATTTGTACCAAGACGAATTTACAAATATAAACATAAAATCAGGCAAATTGATTAAAAACAAAGGTCTGAATTAGTTTCGTCTAAAATGGGTCAAGAGTCGGCAAATGCTATAAAGTTGTATCGCACTAAAAGAATTCCAAGTTGTTGTCCGAGTTCCAAGGGACGTGGAATATCTAGATTCCAAAAAACGTTTTCACATTTATTTTTAAAAATTTATGGCCTGTTTACCGAAATACTATAGCATAACAACGGTGATATCTTTTATTAGCGAGGATAATATAGACGTACTTTGATAAATTTAAACGTTACTCAATTAAATGTTGTAAAGGCTTAGGCTTTCGAGTAGCTCTTACCCATGAAATAATCAGGGTTATTGGCTCTAAGTAAAGTTATGTCTTTACCAATAACAGACGAGGTCGACTAGCAAAGCGAAAGTGTCGAATACGACCTTGCAAGGCTTTAATGGTAAAAGGAGGCAATCGACGATGCTAAGGAAAAGATTGGCTCTCGAAACTCATTTTAGGACACGAGGTGGTCGCGTTATCAATGACGAATTCAAAGGTGCTAAGATCGTTTTAAAGCAAAAAATCCTTTTATCCGACATTTTACCCAACCCATCGCAAGTAAAATAACATCATTTCGAGAGGGTTATTTAAAAAAATTTATTATTGAAATACTTTTATTTTAAATTGCCTACTTACGTTTTGCAAAACCGATATATATATGGACATTATTTAATTATGAATCTGATGTTTCTGTTCTGTTATTTCTTAATGCCAATTTATAGTAACAGACTGCCTTTTATTAAAGTGGTGGGTTATTACTTTCAGTAATAGGGGCTACCGTTCAATTATTATTTTTATAGCTTTAGCTTAAGGTTTAAAGTTATAATAAATGCTGCATAAACTAATATTAGGAATTGATTAATCTTTTCAAATTACAGTTAAGTTATAATGCTAAAAAGTGACTGAGATTATTTGGTTATTTATGTTATGGCCCCTAGCTGCCTTTTTATTAAAAATGGATTAACTCATTTGTTTTTTTACTATATGTATGTATGATGTTTTGCTTTGTACAAAGGCTACTTTCCCAAATTACGACATCAAATTATTCCATGTCTTTGACGCTTCTATAGTAAGTGCCAAATCAGATGATAGTTCGCCGGTTTCACCTCTCAAATCTCAACCTGATTTCGAGGCAAAAGTAATGATTTCTTTAATCTTTTCACGCATTTTAATATTTTTGGATATTTTTATTGATAATTTAGGATTTTAAAGGAATGTTAAGTCTTTTGTGGTTGGTTGAGTTTTATTAACCATCATTTGTAGATAAAGGCCAAAGATCAATAGAATGGCTTAAATTTGGGTTTAAGTTTTAATTTTGTATGCATAGGAAATGTAAAAGTTGTTCTTATTTATGTATTTTTAACCTTAAATGTACGTATTTATATGAATCTATTACACTCAGTATTTAAAATTTGACCCTCACAAATTATTTAGTTAGAGTAACTTATAATTTTTTCTGCAAACCATGTTACCGAACTCTCGTATTTTGTGTTTGTTCATATGTATAACAAACTGCGCATTTTGTATGTTAATTTTTTCTTTATGTTTATTATGAATTCGGAAATTTAACAACAATATAAAAATACATAAAACACATTAAGCGAAATGCATCAATTGATAAAAATAAACTTTTTTAATATAAAATTATCGAGAGGATCTTATAAAATCGGCCAAAATTCCGCGAACGATTTAAAATTGTATGCTACACGAATACAAAGTATTTGTTTTCATTGAGAGAACGTCTTGCTAACTCTATAATTTGTTTCGGAACTTTATATTACAATAACTAATCAATATTATACTTTAATAGGGTAACGAGATCGGTCTCTATTACCTCGTATTGTTAGTCGAGATCGAAATTCCACAGCCAGAGGGAAATGACGAAGAGGACACATACGACCATAGGATTTACATGTGGTCCATCAACTATGAACAGCAGGGAGCAGATGGTATGTAGGAGTCTTGTAAAAAAGGCTGGGTTTTGTTTGGTCGACCTGTGGTTTAAGTCGAGTAAACACAAACAGACCATAGGCTTTTTGGTCTATTTTGCTTAGTCGACCACTAGGCTTAGTCGAAATTTGAAAAACAGACCCGAGTCGACCACCCTTAGTCTTAGTAAAACTAAAGGTCGCCCAAACAAAACCCAGCCATTTTCACACAACACTAGTGTGCAGCAAAACGTGCTTTTGTTTAAAATGTATTCGAGTATTATAATAATTAATTTTAGAATAGCCAAAGTTTCCAAATTTTGTTCAACGTGACAGGGCGTTATGGTTTTGGTTTTATTAGACATAGACATGGTTGTTATTTAAAATTTAAAACTACCGTAAAGTTGAGCCCAAAGTGGTGGCACTATTTATTTTTGAAATAGCTAAAGTCAAATCTGAGAATAAAATTAGGTCCCCCCCCCACCAAATAACGCTAAATCCAAGTCACTATTTTTGTAGAACAATGGTGTGTCAAAATAATAGACTATATGGACTGATCATGCCATATGTTTTATCACGGTAAAATGTGTATCATTTAATCCACTATTTTGAATTTAACATCTCCCAGGTCTCAATGTTGTTAAAACGGAAAACGTAAAATTACCTACTTGATTAGTTAATAAATAAAAAATGAGATGCCACTAAATTTCTTTAACATCACGTCATCACAATATTTACATTTTTGTAAATATTATATATGGTCTATAATTTTAAAGGTTGTTTTAAATGTTTAATTATTTCAATAGTTTTTATTAAGTTATAAAAACACTTTAATTAACCCAAATTACTATATAATCCATATGTCCTTACCTAATTTGTGCACACTTCAAAATGGCGGAAAAACGATACGCTTTTTTTAAAATTTATGAGCAGTCTATCTAGTTTAAGGTTAAAATTAGTGTTATAAAAAGCCTGGGTTTTGTTTGGTCGCGATTTGGTTTTAGTCGACTAAACACAAACAGACCATAGGCTTTTTGGTCTATTTTTCTTCATAAGCGGATCAAAGTTCTTTTGGTTGGTCTGCTTATGTCTGGTCGACTAAAACCAAAGGTCGACCAGACAAAACCCAGCCATTTTTCCAACATTAGTTAAAATGTATCCACCATTCCTTAAACTTTACAAGCAGACCGTACCGTGGAGGGGTGTGCCATTGAATTTATAGCTGAACAAAGGATCGATAAAAATGATGATAACACTGGAACAAAACAAGGGAATGATGGTCTTTTCAATTCACCCATACTCCCGCACGGAGTTTACGTAACCACGGCCGAACCAGCTACTAACCATTTGAGTGCAGGTTCATTATCAACGGCGACTCCACCTTACTCCCTATGCTTGGGCTGCTCCGATGCTACCCTACGATTTTTAGAATGCATTTACGAAGAGAACAACGGGGATGATCCGAAAGGTAGACGACGTGTTTTGTGTTTTGTTGTTTTTAAAGACCTTTTGGTTTTTATTGATTGTAAACATGGGCATAGCCAGCATTGGAATTAGAGGGGGGCAATACAATTTTTTGAAATTTGGCCATAATTGCAATAAATCCCAGCAAATTTTGGATTTGAGGAGGTCAGCCGCCCCTCCTTGCCCCCCCCCCCCCCCCCCGAATTAAAAGCCATTTAGATTTCGCTCAAAACATTTAGGAAATTAAAATTGGTCTGGCTACGCCCATGACTCTGGAGTAAATGGAAATTATAGGTTTTTTAGTGTTTGGTTGTTTTAACCCTATGGATAACCAAAGAAGACAAAGTAGGACTAAGTAATTTGAAGGGTATAAAATTTATGTCATCTTAAACATGTGGCGAACTTTTTTCATGCCAATTAACGCTTTCCATAGTCATGCAAAACTTGGTTTTTTTAGTTTGGGTTGTTAGATATTGTTTTTAAAACTCTATTATCGACAAAGTTAGGTATTTAGGTGTTTTGATGGCTGGCCACTGCCCGACCTTTTGACTGATATTATTGCGTAATATTGGGGGTTGCCATTTGAATCTGATCAATTAAATGTATTTCAGTAACGGTTAAAAATAAGTTGAATTAAAAACGCAGGTTTTAACATATTCCCTTCAATCGTTACTTTGTTTGATAGTGAAAATATAAACAAGAATAAAATAAAGTAAAATCAGCGCATGGGTAAGATGACAGGCACTTGCAAAAATTTGTAATAAATAATTGTAACAAAAAAAAGATCATTTTTAAACATACATATCAACATTAATCGTGACTCTTGAATTTTGGAGCTTGATTTAATTTGCAAGCATATGTGTATTTAGGCAACCCCGCGTATCAATGGATTCAATGGGCTATGCCCTTTGCCTACGACGTGGCAACTCCTAGCCGACCTTCCACAGTTACTTTCGAGGAAAATAGTAAAGATACTATCGCGATGCCAGACTCTTCGATTGAAATGACCAAACCTAGCGTTGTCAAGTTAGAATACATACCCGTAGCCGTTGCTTGCGCTTATACCGGTTAGCTTGAAAATTACACTAAAGCCTTTGTAACGCCTTAAGATTAAAATGATTTTTAATTTTAAATTACGAAAATCTCGGCTTTTATCAAGTAAAAATTTTATGCCAGAATAATCATTTAATACTTTCAACTACACTATGAGCTGGCCAGGCATTACTTTTTTAGCTGAAGTTTATGGCGAATGTAATATTTAAGGGCTAAATATTGAATGTTCTAATGATTATTTAACCGTAAGCTCCATGTATATTTATCCATAAAGTAAATTGATTAAAGTCTTGTCTAAGTTTACGATATTGATGATAAGGATTTTATCTCAAAAAACTTGATCCTGAGAGCATATCTTAAAATTAGGAAAATAATGGTAGTTTCAATAAATAAACAACATACCAGTAAATCATTTTAAATTTTTTCTTTAAACCCGTTTGGTATATATAACATTTTAAAAGACCTTATATTAAAAGCGTTAAATCAATAGATCCTGCAGTTCAAACTACGCTTTTGAATTTAATTCATAAATAATAATTATTTTTGTTACGGCGAAATTCATATTGTTCCCACATAACCAGGTCGTATCGGGTGCGCTGTACCTCATTTTGACCAGCCGACTCAAGGTTTTAAAGTTTTGGTTTTCGAATGCGAATCTTCGGGAGGTTCTAGTTGGATTTTGGAAGATAGGATTTTCATACAAGAAGAACCCCATGCATATGCCGACGATGACTCTAACGATATCAATCAATCTGATTTAAAGTTAATCATTATTTAGCGTTGAAACACCTTTTATATAGGTGTCATGGGCGTAGCCAAGGGGGGGGGGCACCAAGGGGGGTGGCAGGGAGGGGCGGCTGCCCCCCCCCCCCCACTAAATCCTAAAATTTATTAAAATGATGGCTAAAATTTCAAAAATTGATCATTATTGCCCTTTTCTAATCCCAATGATGATGGCTACGCCCATGATAGGTGTACGAAAAATTGCGATTTGCCAACTTTAAACGGATTTTTCTCAATGGTTCTTCCACCTTAGGATAAGCCTAAAACGTGAAAACATATAGGGTGAGTTGTTAGAAAATGTATAATACGTGTTTGTATTGTTTATATATGCATATATACAAGCCAAAGTGAGTTATGGTTAAGGTTTAATCACACAGCAGTTGTGTTGTAAAAACGGCTTTGTTTTGTTTGTGCAACCTTTGGTTAAACTAAGACCAACTATTTTGGCTAAGCCTAGAGGCTGGCTGAAAAGAAAGGTGACCAATCAAAATCCAGCCCTTTTGTACAACACTATTATAGAGTCCCTTTGAATTGGGAATTAAGGGTAGGAGATGTTTTGGAGAATAGACAGATATAAATCAAAATTTAAGTCTGAAATAGTCACGACATTAAGGTTGCCAAGACAACAATATATATGAATACTATAAAAATGTAAAGTTAAAAACGCTTGAAAAGATTATAAAGCATCCTTAAGGGATCTGACTAATGCAATTGGTTGCATTGGTAGTATGCTTTTTCAACGTTTTTTATATAACAGTAATTCCTTCTTGAAAATAAAAAGTTCATAGTTGGCATCAAAAGTGTTAGTCCAAAAATAAAGATTAGCTGAACGCGTTTAATTTGGATTCAATACACTTGGGATATATTGATTGTAATAATATTTTAATTTTCTTCCACGACAATTGATTTGGTAAAATTGTGGATATTTCTATCTCATTTTTTTTTGATTTTGATGATAGATATCTCCTATAATTAATACTAATCATTTGTTATTCAGAAAAATACATATTTTGTGAGGTTGGAAGAAATAAATAAAAGCCAGTTAAGAATTATTAACAAATATTTGGGAAACATTCTGTAAGTAATTTATTTCAACTTGAAACAAACTTTATTTCATTTACTTATTTTTTAATTTAACATGCTTTATTACAGAAAAGCATGTTAAATATTAAATATATAATGGAATTAATAAAAAGATACATGGACAAAAATATGTAACAAACTTTATTTAATTAACAGCTCCGAGGTCCGCATGACTTGGATCCAAACGGAAGATGGTTCGCATTTATTATTGGTCGTGACTCCACAGCATTTATACGCTTACACCTACGTAACCTTCGCCCCCCTGATAGATAACGAATACTATCGCCGTTACCAAACTTCCGCTCAAACCTTTTTACCTAGCCCGACCGGTCTACAATTACTACCATCAGATTCTGACATCAAGAGGAGAGGTTCCATCATGCAACACCCCGTCCCTTCACCAGCTAATTTAAGGCCTCGCGATTCAATGGATGCTCGGCCTAGCAGTTTGCAGAGAGATTCATTATCTAGTGGGGCTAGTATTGACCCATTGGCAATACCTATGTCCACTTATTTTCCACAATCGGGTGCCTCGGCCAAGTGGCAACTGCTGTACAACCTGAATCTTGGTCATCTCGCCACTGGGTTTGGCGCAGAAGTTGGTCTTTCTAATAACGTACGACCCAGTGTTCCCCGTACCGTTATGTGTTGGGTGCGAGACGGTGCTTTCGTACTTTCATCAGATCACGCTCTAAGAATCTACTCTCCTTGGAGCCCTTTGAAGGGTGGGCTAGAAGAAACTAAAGGAGAAATGCCATTAGGTATGTTTAGTCCCTTTTACTTAAATTGAAGTGTTTTTTTTTAAAATTATTAAGGTAAAAATATATGTTTTGTGAAGATGAATGATATAAAAAAAGGTTAAGTATTATAAATATTTGGAAAACATTCCGATATCGTTACTGAGTTATATTTACAAATAGTAATGCCGATTTTGTGTCTTATAAAAAAAGATACGATTATCATAGGATAGCAAAGAAATTTGTTTCCCTATTTCTTAAATAATTTTTAAGGCTTATAGGGCTATTTAAAAATCAATCTTATGGCAAAAATATAATGTGTTGACCATAATATAATTACCGCTTTAAAATTTATTCAATTTTTAACGCGGGCCACGGTAGAAGGTGAGGGCATTACTCAAAGAGATATCCTTCAACAGCCCATAACCGCCGTTGCGGGTTTACAAAAACTGGGTAGTCGTTCTCACTTAGTTAACTGGAACGCGGCATTATCCCCTAAAAAACAAAATACTTCCTTCAAGAAGACCACAACCGAACCCATTAAATCAATTACGACCTCTGTCGACTCTACTCCCCATTCCGCAACTGGTATTTTTGGAGCTGCCTTCTCCCTTTCACCCGTCCTACCACAATATCACCCTAAACAATTAGCCGAATTGCTCGAGTGCGGACAATTACCCAGGGTCAAAGCCATATTGGCTTACCTCACCAATTATTTGAGCCGGTCCGATAGACTTGCTGCCGTTGCATCGCATCGTAGCAAACTCGAACACGTCTCACTTCAAGGTACTAGTTCTATATTTTAGGGTGTTTACGCGATTTTGAATCTCGATTACAAAAGCGAATGCACCTTAAAACCTAGCCGCGTCTTAATACGAGCGTCAGTTACGCCATTTTTGAAATTTTGCCGTGTTTTTGTTCATAAAACAAATATTAATCCTTTAATTACGCTTACTAATGCATATTCACATAGTAACCAAACTAAAATTGTTGATTCCACGACATGTAAATCGCATATTTGGACAAAAAAATATGGCGCGTTGAAGTTGAATCGTGTATTAGCCCGGGGGTTTATAATCATAAACTGTCGCATAGCTGAAGTTTGCGTTAAAATATGTTATTAAGTAACTTTGGGTGCGACTTTAGAATGGATTTGTTCGATTTTCCACTTGTTTAGTGGAAAATTGCAATTGGTATGGAAGAAGGCTTGATAAGGACATTAAGGGATTATCTTTCCGTAAGTAATTTTCAAATTTAATTATTCAGCAAAGTAGCGTATAATTTGTTAAGATATGACTCACAGCCCTTATTTAATATTCATCAGCTGATCGCCAGTTATTGTATTATTAGTTTTTATTATAGCGTTACCATCGGTTTCTTAGGCTTGCGGGAAAGTGAGGGTGATATAAATACGCGAAAAAGCTTGGTTGTTTATCTTTCTAGCTAATTTATGGAAAAGAAATTAACCTTTCTTATATATTATGATAGAAGGATGTGTTTAATTTATATGTATGAGGATTTTATAACGGGGTACAATTCTGCACGTTATTTTGTTGTCTAAAGTGTTTAACTATATATGGCCTGTGTAAAACCTGTTTGTGACCGGGTAAGAAATAACTAAAATTTTGACAAAACAGCCAAACGGGGTTTGATTAAGTCTTCCTCCACCTTTTTAATCAATTCGCGCAAATCGCTGCATAGGTCTTTAATGCGTTAGTATTTAAAAGAGTTATAAAAACGGTTGGGTTTTGTTTGGTCGCCCTTTGGTTCAACTAAGATTAACGGTGCTCTGGTAGAATTTTCAAATTTCGACTAAGTCTCGAGGTCGACTGAGCAAAGCAGACCCTACAACTGGTCTGTTTAAGTTTAGTCGACTAAAACCAAAGATCGACCAAACAAAACCCAGCCGTTTTTACAACACCAGTATTCTTTAATGACTTTGTCCAATTTTTATGATAATTTTTTTAAAATAAGGCTCTCGAGATCGAGCTGCTTCTATAGCCTTCAGCAATAGACCTGGCGACAGGGGTCTTCTCGGATCGAAATCAGGTAGACGGGACAGTAATGACATGTCCCCATCCGCTTTTCTACCCCAAAATACTGGTGATATCGGGTATTTCGAAGTTGAAAGTGTTCCCCCATTACCCATGTTCGTTTTCCTCAAAGTTGACGCATTGCGATCCATAACCTCTGGCCCCGGCCTGAGCCCGGCCCCTAAAACTTGGGTCAAAAAATTTTACGATCGAACCAATATATCCAATCTTCCATCAGACGACGAGGTATTTTATCATTCCCAGTTAACAACTTTCCATTTGTTAACAGATTAGTATTGAGGATGTAATGACATTTTAGACTTTTCAATGTCTAAATATTAATAATTTCATTCATTTTTAAGTTTTGAGCTACATAGATTTTACACTAAAAATCAAAATATCCTTAGTATTTGGTCGGGCTATAAATATAAGGAATATTTAGACGAGTCCATGATTTTTTGGTTATTAGACAGTTTGTACTTTAGAGTGTGTCCATGCGCCTAGCTGTTTTTGTGGATGTGATAGGCTTGAAAATGGATTTTATTAGGTGATATTCAATCCAAAATGAACGTTTGACTCATTTTACAATTCTTAGCAAAAATGATTTCTTTTTAAATTTAATCAAACATTCACCTAATACCATTTTTTATTAATGCTATTTAACGCCCAAACAGGATGGTCGAAGAAGTCGCTCCTCTTCGGTAGCCTCTTTGAAACGCGGTTCCATAGTTAAAATTCGAAAATCTCGTTCGGGCAAAAAAGTTACCATTGGCAAAACTAATAATAACGACGGCACCGAAGAAGTTTCTTCTAAAAAATCTTCGGGCTCATCTTCCTCTGAGAGCGAAGACTCAACGGACTCGGAGCATAAGGGGGGAGATGTGGTTACGGGGTTAGATACGGTTATGTCTGCAGAAGATCTAACCCAATTCGGACCCGATCAGATCGAGATTTTAACCCGCTATTTGAGTAGGATCTCGTTACCGGGTTTGAGTAGTTTGGAACAAATGCATTTACTAGCTCTGGCCGACACCGTTGCTTGGATAGTTAAATTGGCTCAAAATCCGACGATACCTGCTAATAACAAGATGGCCGCCGGCGCCAGTCCATCTCTCTCCGTAGATTCGGCGGGGCTTAGATATTTGGTAGCTATGCGACAATACAATTACCTCTTGGCTTGCCTCCCACCCAAATCCCGAAAAATACTCAAGCACAAAGGCATGAATACGGCAAGCGTGGCTTGGGCCTTCCACTCCCGTTCCCAAGATAAATTGCTGGAAAACATACCTTCTTTCCAGGTTTTTTTTGATACTCTTCCAATTTCCTTGTTGGTGTTAATTCTATTTTAAAAGAATCTAAGTTTTGTATTTAATTAGATACACTTCCTTTTTATTAAAGTAAGAATTTTCATGTATTATGAAAACTTTTGCCTTTTATTTGTTAAAAAATGAAGTTTTTGCTAACACAAATTTACAAGACTAAAGCTAAATTTTATATTATATCTACAGTCACAAATTGAGTCAATGATTTTTTAGAAAGGGAATTATGCGTGGGACGAGTTTAAGCAATACGGCATCGGTTGGTGGCTCAGGGATAAAGCGTTGCTACAAACTTACATGGAAAAAATAGCTCGGTGTTCGTTTCAAACCAACAAAGAACCCCTGGACGCGGCCGTATTTTTCATGATGCTCCAGAAAAAGGCCATCCTTCTAGGACTCTTTAGGTATTTTTACGATAAATCATACATTGTACAACTAATTATTTTGTTAATTTTAATTTACCTCAATATATTCGTTTAAAATTATATCGAAATACTTGACCTTAAACCTGTTTCTACCTCTATAAACTAGCAACTTTAAATCGGGACAAATTTAAGTAATTATTTCATTTAAGCCGTGACCTTAGAGCCAAGTCTATTAAGCAACCATAGAGTTTTTATTGGAGAATATACAGTTTGATTATTAAATACTGTATTATTCATGAGCGTAGCCAAGGGGAGGCAGGGAGGGGGCTGTTCCCCTCTAAATCCATACTGCCCCCCCCCCCCCCCTCATTTTTCAATGCTGGCCCATGGTGTTATTTACTATTTTGCAATGCTATTTTATTTTCCTACGTAGAACCGGGCAAAACTCTAAAATGGTGGATTTTTTGAAGAACGATTTTAGCCAGGAGAGATGGAAAAGGGCTGCTCTTAAAAATGCATTTGCCCTGATGGGTAAACAACGGTTTGCCGAGGCTGTAGCATTTTTCTTGCTCGGGTCCGCTCTTAAAGATGCTATTGAGGTACTTTGCTTATTTTTATTTTAAATCCCATTTTTATGATAATAATTTGAGAAATTAAATTGAAATATTTGTTAAAACTTTAGAATATATGCTAGAAGGGTCGAAAATGTTTATGCGTGGTAAATTTTAATTTGTTTATTTTAGTTAACATCTTTAACATAACGACGTTGAATAGCATAAAAATTTTGAAATTAGAATCACATTATGGAAAATAGTTTCGTTCAATGTTAAAATTCGTTTTTAATCTTTAGAATTTTAGTACATATTTCAATTTTGATAAGAATTTTTTATATGTATTTGTGTTATATTCCTAGGTTTGCCTCAAAAATCTCAAAGATTTGCAAATGGCTTTGGTCATAGCTAGACTGTACGAACCCTCTGTACCAGACTTACCACCAGTTCCTAGTTTCACCCCTCTGGACAAAGCAGGTACCCATAAAGTCTTTCATAAAGACGCTAGTTTTTAAACAACCTAATGTACTATTTTATTTTAAATATAATAGATACACTTATTTTGTTTAAAAACTTTATATTTAATACCAATTTATTTACATTGAAAAGAGGCGTGACCTACGACCTATGTGATTGAAGCAAAACTCTTTTTTTGTTATTTTTGTTTTACATAATTGATTATTTTGATATTAATGGTCATTTATGAGTTGTTAAAATTGTTAGGCACCTTCGACGGTTCTAGCGCTAAAGAGCATGTTTTAACTCCCGGAAATTGCTTTGACATTTTGTTTATTATAAATGCTTTTAGAGAGCGCCCCAGCTCCAACACGAAAAGTTCCAGGTTCTCTAATAGGTTTTGGCAGACCGGGCGCCGTTGCAGCACCGATCGACGAGGAAATTGCTTCTACGACATCTAACAACAAGGGATCTGGTAAAATCTCTTCCAATGATCACAAAAGTTCCCCGCAAGAATACAAAGCCACTCCGATGGAAATTGAATTGCATCGCAGATTTTTGGCAACAGTGTAAATTAAGCGTGATCTTTTTAATCTGTTAATTTTTATATGAAATCCATTTTTTTATCTAAAATGCTTGTGTGTTTTCCGGGGCTAGAATTTTATTAGTAGTGTCTTGAGTAAGGACTCGAGCAACCCATACTTTTGTGGATATTTTATCTAATAAAACGCTAAAAAGTAAGGTTGCCCTTTATTTTAGGGCAATCAATAATTTTATTTTCAGCAATCATGGATTACTGATCAAATTGTTTTTAACCTCGTTTTTAATTGTAAAATAATTTTTTGCAATTAGTTTACTAGATTTTAAACGAAGCTTTCCAAAGAGGAGAATATGCATGGGCTTAGCAAGGATTGGATTTAGAGGGGGACAATAATAATTTAGGGAGGGGCAAAATTAAATTTTTAGTAATTCTAGCCATAATTATATTAAAATTTGAAGAATTTTTGGATTTAGAGGGAAGAAGCCGCCCCTCCCTGCCACCCCTTGTTACGCCTATGAGATAATGCCCTTGAAAGTTAGTCAATTATTTGAGCGCTCCATGAATATTATTCTTCCTATGACTGTTTATCAACTAGGCTGGTGGTCAGTCCTTTCAACGTTAGTTCCCATTTGTCTCTATATTTACATATATCTTTCTTTATCTTGCAAATTTTTAAATCGTGCCTTATTTTATGAATACAAGTAGGCTTGGGTCCAGAGACCAGATTTGCCCGTCCCGGCCCGCTGGGCAACTGTCTTAAATTTTAATTTTCGGGCCGGCCCGGGCGGGCACGCTGATAAGATTCGGGCATAGTTAAATTAAAATCATAGTATATTAGCTTGTTACTTTTTTACTAGATTGTATATCGCGAATGCTGCCCCCCCCCCCAGTTAAATCTTTGCCCGACTGCATTTTTTAGCTACGTTTATGGAAAGGATTGAAATATTTATATTTATGTAGCCAAGCGATTTCATTGTTCGCAATACACATTTGTGCGTTCTAGACTTAGAACTAAGGCTTCATGCCATAATTTTTTTACCAAATAAAATTTGGTTCAATTCGCCTTTTTTATTCCCTAATCTACGCTATTACTTATTTTTATAATACATAATTAATTCACAACCATTCCTTTTTGCTTCAAATAAAAATTTTCTCCATTATATTCTACAACAAAGTAAGTATTAATAATTGAAATAATTTTTTATTAACCTAAATGCATTAGCAATTAATATTTATCAAAATTGTGTGACCATTTTTTAATAGTGGTTGAAAGGTTTTGGGATTGCATAAATTCGGGTCTAACGAGCTTTGATTAATTGGGCCGAGCAGCTCTAATAGTTCGGGCATGGCCGAGCGGAGACTTAGAAAGGTTCAGCGGGCAATTCGGGTAAAAATTTGGACCGGGCCGGGTTCGGACAGAAAAATGTATATAAATCTGACCTCTGTTTGGGATCGCATAAATTGGGGATTAACGGGCAAATTTAATATTTCGGGCCGGGCAATTCGGGCAGTTTTAACGATTCGGGCGGGCCCGGGCGGACAATTAGTTGGGTCGGACAGGCCCGAATGAAGTAAAAAATTTAATCGGGCCGGGTTCGGGCAGAAAATTCCAAACAAATCTGACCTCTGCGTTGGGTCTTCCTCTCTTCAGTTTTCCTGCGAAATTTATCTTTTCATATTTTTTTAATATTATCCCGTTTTAAATATGTCCCTTCATTAGGCAATCAAGTTCGTCTTCTCAAAGCGCTGGTATCAACACGGATATACTGGGGGGCCACGCGAAAATGGATTTCACACCTAATACGTCTTACGATGAGTCCATACCTCGAGATCCTTTTTTGCAGAGTATAAGCTTATGGGTTTTGGGTGATTATCCTGCATCTTTATCTGTATTTTTACATACCCTAAGCCCGACCTCAACTATACAACGCTCGGCAAGGGGCAGCATGTCAAGAAGCAGAAAATCGTCGGCTGGGTTAGATCTACCTTAATATTGCTGATTTAACTTTTATAACTGCTTTTTTTCGATTTAGGTTTAGTTTATTAATGAAAAATTTGTGGGAAATGCTGGGTACATACACCTAACTTTTAACCTTGTATAAATCAGAATCATTAAAATGTGGAAACCTTTTCGAAAAACTTACTCTCAATTTTTTAATGAAAACAAATTTTGGTAAACATACGTTTAAGTTGCCTTATTTAAGTAAGGTATCACGGGGCTTAGTAAAAAAAATATGAAAACGTCACATAAACCTTTTCAAATTTATGCAATTATTGGCCAGAGCTTTGTTTTAATTTTTTTATTTATAGTAATCGTCGCATTATTATTTAGAATCGCATCACGAACAGCACTCATGACGCCATTGCCCGAAAATAATGTGGGTTTCCTTAAAAAAGATGCTTCAGACACGAGCATTCAAGCCCGGCCGGCCGCCAAATTAAGTGGTAAAATGGTTAAGATGGGGTTTAGGCGCAGGCTTAGCTCCGTAACCGAGGGCAAAGAAGCTCCTTCATCGTTTTTCTTGCAAATGGATAATATTTACGACAACACCAGCATTTTCAATTTCTACAATTTCCTCCGATCCCATTACGATTTTCAAGCTCTGCCCACGACCACTTCGCCCCCTCAAGATATACCACAAAATTCAACTACCAACATTAATGTGCCATCCTCTTTGGGTAATATTATTTGGAAGCCATTCTCTTCTCCTGAGCCAGGGGGTGGCTGGGAGGGGCGGCTCCCCCCTCTAAATCCAAAACTTCTTGAAAATTTTATATAATTATGACTAAAATTTGACAAAATTATTATTATAGCCATCCCCAAATCATCATTATTTATGCTATTTTCTTCTAAAAATAAATTGTCTCTTTGTATCTAACTTGGGTTTTGTTTAGTCGACCTTTGATATTAGACCGATAAATAAAAACTTTTGATATGTTTTTCTTGGTTGACCAATCGAATTTGATAAACGACCAGATTATTTTGTCCCTTTCTGTTAAGTCGGACGTTAGTCATAGTTATAGCAAAGGTCGACCAAACAAAACCAGGTCTTTTTATAACACTATAGTATCTACTAGGTGAAAGATTTTGCAATGTTTGTTATTGTTTTTACATTTAAGATTACTAATTCGTGAATAAGCTTTTGTCATACTAAATAAAAACCTATTACCTCTATCTACACATTTTATTAACACAATGGAATTGCAAATGAATACCCATTTTACATGTGGGTTGATTGACCAATATTCGATATTCAGCAATCATTAAATTAATAATATCAATTGCAACCCGTTTCATTCTTAAGTATTCTATTAATTGCTACCCAATTTATGGGCTTGCTTTTGATTATTCTGTATGTCCGTCATGCCCTGTCCAACTTTAAATTTTGATTTTAATTGCTATGGAAACTTATGCTTCTGTAAAAGATTTTTTTGCACCCCCCCCCCCCCCTTTAAAATGCAAAGCAAATGTGCTGCGTTTATATGGAGTATGGACGAGTTTTGATAGCCCCAGAAAACTAGGCGCAAGTCCTAATATATAATATTCTATAAATGTAACGAGACTTTTGCAATGCAAAATTAATTAAAAATGTATTTTTCAGGAACTACTTCAAGCGATGAAACCCGACCTGTTCGGTCGGCCCTAGATGCATCAGCTCTGTTGAGGAGACGTATGACCGCCTCAGACGTCCTAATGCGTAAGGGTTTGCCCACCCGGGGCGGACCTTACACCTCCGACATGATGATGCCGTCACGTGACCCATCAGCTGATAGCCAGGCCGCGAGCTCTGCTCGAGCTCGTGATCAAATAACTCCGAAAGAAAGACACTTGTATTTCGCTTGCGCCTATACCTACCTCAAAATAGGTTGCCCAGCCTTAGCCCTCGAGATTCTTTCTCAACTAGCTAGGACGATGCCCAGAAATATGCATTACGGGGTGCTTTTTCTTCTAAGCCTTATTTGGGAGAATATTTTATGAAATTTTAGCCACAATCTTTTATTTACTTTAAAATTTTTAGGGATAACCTTTTACTTAAGAGTTTGGCATTTAATGCGTTGTTTTAGTTATTTTAAGCGTCGACTTTATTTTTCAAAAGTTTTGGGTGAAAGTTAAAAAGAATAGGTGATTATCGTATGCGTGTAAATTAGCTTTGCGATCTTTCTAACCTTTTTATAAAGCTGAGACTACCTAAAAGGAGTGATTCGTAGGACTGTACACGGTAATCAGTCGTTAACGTATAAGCTTAAGTTTTCAATGCTAAATCACTTATTAAATCGCTTGCCCTGATTATGCCTTTCACACCGCTTTTGTAAGCATGTTATTCGGTTTTTATGGACAACGTGTTAAAAATAATCAAATCTTCTGGGCGTTATCTTCATTAAAAATCTCTCATTAATGAAAAAAATGATTTCCCGCTCTATGCTTGACGTTCCGCCAAACTAACAACGATCTTTAATCTCGAGGCATATGTTTTAATAAACCTTGTCGTAAATATTTTTTAAACTACGACCACAATCCTTTCAAACATTTTGCTTAAATTTTTCTCTCCTCCACATTCTTCCATATAGAACAATAAATTCGCGAATGTCAAAATAAGCGACATTTTATTATTAAAATATTTTAGTAATATCGGGGGGGGGGGGGGGGTTCTAGGCATCTCGCTCACTTTTAAATGATATAATGACTGGGGCTTAGTATTTAGAGATAAAAATAAAGTGTTTAATGACTTTTATAACCTCGCAGCGTCATAAAAGGAGAATTGAATAAAATTTGAAGGTTTTTGCAATATCGATTTTTGATTTTAAACACTAAAATATTTTAATTTTAAAGACAAGATTTGGGAATTTTATTTGTCAGGTCAAGTACGGAGACCGGAGGAAAGCCAGCACCGACGGGGATGACATATTTTCTCAACTCAAACTCATAGCCTGCCTCAAAATAGTAACTCACGAGCTCATGTCAACTTTCGCTAACACAACGTTTTGCGAAGAAGAAATTGACGAATATATTCCCCCTGTAAATGCCGAACGTTCTTCAACTAGTGATGAAACCGAAGCAGCTACACGATTAGTTGAAGGCGAACCTCAAGGAGGTAAGCCAATTTAGGAAACTAAAAGTCCGAGAAATATAGAATTAATCGTGAATTTAAATTGGGTTTTCATTAAATTTTCTCTACTGAATTATATATAAGGAAGGTTTAAATGGATTAATAGGCTAACTTAGCTGCGCAGTTTGTATTTTTGAATTGAACCTAGCTTGTTACTAAAAATGTTACAAAATGGTTGCTTTTATGTTATAATCGCTGACTTACCAACTAGAAAGAAGCTCAAACAATATCATAAATTTTAGGTAATTCGTGGCCCCATACTTTTCTACTAGCTTATCTAGTGTTAGACTTGAAAGGGGTTATCTCATGGGCGTAGCCAAGGGGGTGGCAGGGAGTGGCGGCTGCCCCCCCCCCTAAATTTAGAAATTCTAAAAAATTTAATATATAATTATAGAATTATCATTTCCCTCCACCCTAAAGCTCTATTGCCCCCCCCCCCTTCTAGTTAGAATTTTGGCTACGCCCATGAGCTATCACATTAATAGTTGATTGCCATACTTTTATTACAGTTTCCTTAATAAATGCATGGGCGTAGCTAAGGTGGGAGGAGTAGGGAGAGGCGGCTGCCCCCCTAAATCCAAAAATTTGTTGAAATTTATTAAAATTATGGCTAAAATTAATGTTGATTTTTCCTCTCCTTAAATCATTATTGCCCCCCTCTAATCCCAATGCTGGCTACGCCCATGATTAAATGAATTGCTAAAGTTATTTTTCGCACATTTTTTTATTAAAAATTCATTTATTTTAGCCATGGTGGATTCGATAAATGACAAAGACAATGTAACTACCCGTTATGGGAATCAAACGGGAGCTAGGATGTGGCTCAGGTTTTACATATGGCTGGAGAAAGAGATCGAAGCCACAACTCATTTTTGTGGAGACAATGAAGAATCGGGTAAGATGCTGGCAAAAGTTTGGAAATTGTTTAGTTTTGACGCTAACAATTGGAAATATTGTTTAATGCATGTATTCTACTCGGAAATATTAATAGTTTAGACGTAGTATTAATGGGCTTTTTGTGTAATTTGGCGTGATTTTTGTTTAGTTTTATTGTTTTTTGGGGCCTTTAATAGCTCAGAGTTTCATTAGAATGAAATGTAGGTTTATGGATAACATCTAATATCTAATCTTTGACTAATAAAATAAAATTAATAGCGACTTTGTCCAGATAATTAAGCCGTTTTGATGTTCTACAGGCTGTTTGTTGGGGTGGCATCTGTATTTTCTGCTAAAGCTAGGGAATACTTTTTTATTTTTTCATAGCAAAAATAACTTTCTTTTACAATAGCTTATCCAATATATATTAATCAAAACAGCTTGAAACTTATTAATGGCCCTTAATCGATCTAATTTTTGACAAAAAATATGTTCTTTGACCGAGCTGATTAAAGACCAATCATTTTGTAACATATAGATAGTCTAGTTTAGAATGGTTATGTTCTAATTGTATGATTTGCACGAGACTCTTGTGAAAGACAAATAGGATCGGTAAGTTGGTCAAGACTTACTCATAGAGGATTTAACTTATTAAATCAGCGGTCTAATTAAATATTTGGTTGACGTTTAATATTTGTCTCAAATTGTTCATTAAGAATACCGAGTTTAAGACTCCCTGATCAACCCTTTCTATGACTTAGCCATAGGCAAACCGAAATTAAAAATATATCTCCTTTGCCCCATTTCTAACTACGACAATGCATTTTACGACTATTTCAGGTAATAGCGATGGAAAGGGTGTCAATCGAGGTGGTAAAAAAGATTCGGGCAACCAAAAATATGCCACTTTTGTGGAAGCCCGTTCCGCTTGGCTCATTCAAAATGAAAGCCTTTTGCGGACTCTATACTCTTTCACTTGCCTACACAAGCCCCTGGGTGCTTTAGCTTACGTCAGGATGGAATTGGGTTCCTTGTTATACCAAACTGATCAAATAAAATCTCCCCAAAATATTAATACCTCTTCTAACGTTCAAGCCCTCAATAACGTGGACACTAGCGATTTACCCTACCTCTTAGCCTATTTCGCACGACCCAAGTAATTAGAAATAGCTAACTTTTGTTATTAGTATTAAAATTAGTTTTCTTTTATGAAGTGAAATTTGTTGACTCCTAGTTGATGAGGCTTTTAATTTGATTTTACTAAAATCGTCTTAATATAATATTGTCTGGACGTCTTGAAATAAAGATTAATCACAAGTTGACGGAAATAATAAGTAAAATTTGTTTGTAAGTTTAGGTACGGGGTTATTGTTCCCTGTGCCAGCCCATGGGCTCTTGAGTAAACTGTTTGTATATTTAACGCATAGACTAGATGGATTGATTAACTTGAGGGAGCCAAGCAGAAGTATTTTCTCACTTATGTTATAACTAATGTTTGTTTACTGCAATCGTAGATTTTGTAAAATCTATGCGCGTTAAGCTACGAAAAGCTTACCATTATTTTCTCTAAAAACAGTGATCTTCGTAAAATTCCTAATGCATTTTCGCTAATTACAACCTGCAAAATTTTACGAGCAATTAAGGAATAAATCTACCTAGTCTTATACAAAATATATATATATATATTTTGTAGTGTTGTAACGGCTGGGTTTTGTTTGGTCGATCTTTGGTTTTAGTCGACTAAACATGAATAGACTAAAGGTTTTTTGACCAAATATTTGGTCTATTTATGCGATTAAGAAAAACAGACAAAAAAATTTTAGTCGAGTTAAACCAAGGTCGACCAAACAAAACCACGCCGTTTTTACAACACTAATATTTTGTATGGTCTTAAACACGAAATTAGCCTTCAAACCTGTCACGAGCTCTACGATCCCATAGCCTTTTTGCGGGACATGTCGCACGACATAATGACAACGGTTTTGGATCATTTTTCTGGACCCGTTCCACCCCAGCCCGAACCCGGTTGCGAGTGGAATCGACTCCTAACCATGCAAGATACCAGCCACGCCCTGGCTATATGCTTGTTTCAAGGCCTGAGCCCTTTGAATCCGTCGTCAACTAAGGATTTCACAGGCAGCGAGTCGGACGAATTACAGAAGGAACGAGACTTGCGCAAGAGTATAGTAGAGGCCGGTAGGTTAATTTTGCGTTGATTTCGCACTGTTTATTAAAGCGTCTATGAGAATTTTTTTTAAATTTACCTTTGAAAAACTATCATTTGATGCAATTGTGATATAAGTGGGAGAAATTCGTATACCCTGCGCAGCGTGAATTATTTTTTAGACATGTTTGCCTTTCCAAAAATTAATTGAGTTACTTCGTTTCTCAGTAAATTTTAAGATATATTGATTGAAATATTATGTTTAAAAGAAGTTAAAGGTAGGAGAAAATTGGTAAAAATTAGCACATTGGGACTTTAAATAAGATTTTTTTTAATAATTACTAAGTGTGTCTGAACGTATACATTATTTATGCTAAACAAAAACTATGCAAAGCTAAAAATTCCGGTCAGGTTATAAAATTTAAATTAAATTATATAATTCATTATGTAATCTTTTCGAGTTCTAGCGGCTTTTATTATTTTGATTAATTTTCATCGCCCTTACTCTACCAAACAAACTATTCTTGATAGTTTATATAAATATATAGCGGCGAATGAAAATTAATGTTTAAAGTCTGATCCCCATCGATGACAGATAGTCATAGAATGAAAAATCATAAAAAAGGACAGCATGTTTTTCGATAAAATTGTTTAAGTAATTTTTACGCATTACTCACCTGTTTTGTTAACGTTTTACTAATAAAATTTTATCATTGCGGTTTTGCAAGTGAACACCCACAAACCTGTTGCAACCATTGAAAATCGTGATGAGCCCTTGACTGATACGACCATCCTATACACTTCAGCCACTAGGCTAGATCAAATTTGCAATAGCGACTTCGACGTAATACTCAATTTTTGGTGGCGTTACTATTATACACAATCTCACACAACCCCGAGGAGCCCGGCCCTTAAAGGTGGGAACAGTGATAGCCAGGACCTTGGACTCGGCTATTCTCCGAGGCTTTTGCTCATACAAGAAACACCGGTGGGCAGCGATAGCCCTAGTTTAAAGAGCAGCTCGCCTCTCGATATAACCCAAGATATGGACGTCTCTAAGTGGCCCGGTAAAAAATACTAAAGCAATTTGCCTCCAAAATGCAATAACTTCGTTCCTTAGTATTTTAGTTAAAGATTTTGTACTTGAAATGAACGTTTAAAATTCAATTTTTTTTTATCTTTTCTAGGCTTGAACGCGTTTAACGGCCATGGTCAAGCAGGAGACGGGTTAGAAAGTTTGACGAAACCCGGGTTCGGTCTCAAACTATTTTTGGCGGAATCTTTGATTTCCATACACGCATCATGTTTTTTGACCGCCCTAGCCACGTTCGATGCTTGTTTGCTATACCGCATAGCGTGCCTTAAATTGGACGCTAAGCTATGGTGCGAATTGTTTGGGTATGGGCATCAAGAAATATACGTGCCCGCTAGCTCCCACGATACCCAAAGTAATTTTTGTAAAGCGTTGATCTGGTATTTGAATGTTGAAACTAGTGTTGCAAAAGGGCTAGGTTTTGTTTGGTCCACCTTTGGTTTTAGTCGACTAAACATAAACAGACCATGGGTTTCTTGGTCTAATTATCTATGTCGCATAAACGGACCAAAGATTTTATGGTCAAACTTTTGGTCTGTTTATGTTTAGTCGACTAAAACCAAAGGTGGACCAAACAAAAGCCAGTCTTTTTACAACGAAATGTAAAAAATATCAAAAGAGATATTTAAACATTTGATAAAGTTTAGCAAATATTGTGCATGGGAAGCGGCCCGTTATAATCAATCAATTTCGAAAGTAATTGTTGTATGTTTTTCAAAAATTAATTTAGTTATTCGAAAAATTGGCGTTTTAATAGCGAAATATTATTATAAATCTTTATTTCGCATTGCCCTTGTTGGCTCTTGACGAATCTGATAAATAGTTTTTTATTATTATGCTCGTTTAGTGTATATTTTATTGACCATTTTTACCCAAAAAAATAAATTATAAATTAAAAAAATGCGTATTAGGCATATTTTTTTTAATGTTTGCAATTCTTTTGATTCCGTTCCCATTCTTTGATTTATCCAACAGGATCATATAATTTCATCTAAGCTCTATAAATTTTTTTCGAACTCCACTCGACAAATTTCTGCATTAGTAATTTTAGACAACCTCAAAATGTACTAAAATTTTAAACCTTATTAATGTAGGAGAACGTGGCTGTTATTAAGTGATCAAAAAATACACGAGGTGTAATGATAAAATAAAATATACTTTAGGGATTAAGTTGATAAGCTTTACAAATTATTTACTTAACGCATTTTATCGAACAAATTTTCTTCCTATCCTAGCCTCCTCATATATTTTGCACTTAGCTGTTGAGTTGACGAGAGAAACGATGAATTCTGATTCCGTAATGCCTCAACAACCTTCAGGTAATATACGACCTACCTCAGCTCCTGCTCGACCCGCTTACACGCCCAAACTGAAGGAGACCTTTAGGCCACCCCTGCAAAATGTGTTTGCACGTATACTTCGCAAGGTTATTATTGATAATTATTTCTCTAGATAACACTTGTCAACAAATAATGGTCCTGTGTAAATAACCGGGGAACGGTCAACATATTCCGATAGAGTTTTTTGTGGTCAACACAAGTATGTTTTTCGTTTTTTTCCTATACGTCAAGTTTTTTAAATATTTCGAGTCAAGGTTGCGAAAATGACCGTTTTTGACCCTTTTCGATGCTCAATAGAGCGATATTGAATGGCTAAAAAAAATTTTAAACCTCTAAGTGGTAGAACCAACTTAGGGTAAAACATTGAAAAATGATTTTTTCCCCTATTGTTTTTACTTTTTAATATATATCAAAAATGCAATTAGTCCCTATGCGAAATCGCGGCTTCCTTTGAGCCTCCCTCCCTCTCTATCTAATTGGCTTATATGCTTATATAACACTATACCCTTGGTGCATGTAAGTGATTGATGAGTGTGGTGGGTCTGGGTACAAGAGTAGTGTAGTGAGTGGGTTAATACGAACTATTCCTATTACTACGCCTGTCATCCTCCCTCTTTACTAGAGGAATAGCTCGTATTACGCCACTACTCTTACACACCCACACCCCCACATCATCCATCAATCACTCACATGCACCAAGAGTATAGTGTTATAAACCCAATTAGATAGAGAGGGAGGGAGGGAGGCTCGATTCTGCTTCGCATAGGGACTAATTGAAATTTGATATATTGGAAAAAGTAAAAACAATAGGGAAAAAATCATTTTCCCATGTTTTACCCTAAGTTGGTTCTACCACTAGAGGTTTAAATTTTTTTTTAGCCATTCAATATCGCTCTATTGAGCATCGAAAAGGATCAAAAACGGTCATTTTCGCAACTTTGAATCGAAATATCTAAAAAACTTGACGTATAGGAAAAAAACGAGAAACATATTTGTGTTCACCACAAAAAACTCTATCGGAATATGTTGACCGTTTCCCGGTTATTTTTTTTTGTTGACCAATGTAATCTAACCCCCGGTGTATTTTTTGTTGTTCAAACTCGAAGTAGTTATTAATGCTATTTTTAATTGTGCAATGCTATTGATTTTTTTTATAAATTTTGAATTGGAATTGGAGTACAAAATTATGAAAACTTCGGGTTCTGGCGATATAGGTTTTACTTGTAAGATGGACATTACGGGTAAAACCCGATAAAATAAAAATACTGCCTTCGAAATTATTCTTTGCGATTAGGTAATTAATTTCTTGTTTAAAAGTTTGTGAAATATTTTACATAATTACGTGTTCGTTTAGCCTTGCGAAGATATGAGCTTATCGACACAAGTCCTAGACTACGATTCTGAAGGATCGCCCGGACCTTCAACTTCTTCTTCCTCGGAGGATGAAGATGAAGACTATAAAAACCCGTCGTCAACTCTTTTCGGTCCCAATGACTCCAGCGTGGAAGAACTGAGGAAAAGTCAACACTTAGACCCGCACTCTTTTGCCTGGACCCTCATGCGTTTGGCTTGTGTTAGGCTCCTAGTGGTCGAATTAGGTTTGTAAATTAGCCTCCCAGTTTTTACGCTTAATAAAACTGTTTTAGAAGATAAGTTACATTTGTTATAGCCCGTCTCATGGGCCTAGCCAGCGTTGGAATTAGAAGGGGCTATAATGATTTAGGGAGGGGCAAAATGGACTTTTTTTTTGAGTTTGTAACCATAATTTTAATAAATTTCAACAAAATTTTGCATTTAGAGGGGGCAGCCGCTTTTCCTTTCACCCCCTGGCTACGCCCATGTACATAAACATATTCTGTAGAAATATAATTATAGTAAACTAATAAAATTAAAAACGTACTTTATAATTCTTGCTTTGATATTCTACAGGTTCGTTTTTAGCGGGCGTAATGGGTTGGAGCCCCGAACAATTACCCGTACTATCTCCCAAGTTACACGCTTACCTATTGGTGTTAGAAGCTTGGGAAAGGGGACTAGCCGAATCCCTCTCATTCATAATAACCAATTTAAACCATCCCGGCCCGATCGCACTCATTCCCTCTCTGAATGAGCCGGACAGTCCTTCCGACTCGACAAAAGATACTCATCCCTCTAAAGCTAAGGACAAGGAGACCCCTGATCAACAACCCACCCTAGCCCGTTATAAAGCCATTCTCGACCCTAATAATACTCCTTTCGCGTACGTTTTTTGACTGATTTGTGAGGATATTTATTTTGATAATTTAACCATGATTTAAAATGAGTTTTATGGGAATTTTTAAAATGAAGTTTGCCACATTAAATTTTAGAGCATGGCTTAGAGGATAAAAATTTCATTGGAATGGAAGAGAACCGTCATGTTTTATTTTGAATGCCTTTAACAGTACCCTTTGCCCATAGTTTGGAAAACTCAACTTAATTAGTGTATTTTTCCTTAATATACTCGAATTTAATTTTTATCATATATGTATACCCAGTTTTTTAGACCTTGAGTTCCGCCGTTGAAGATGCATTTTAACCTCTAACCTTGTTACATCTTTTTGCTACTTCCCCTGTTACAACGGCACTCAGGGCGGTTTAGTAATTTGATTTCCATCGCATCTATTGCACAAAAGTTAATCTATTATGCACAAATCACAAACTGAGATCTTTAAGAGCAAATGGACTTTTAGATGAATCCGATATATTTTACAGGTCGAATTCGAGGTCCGTGCTTCCCATAAAACGCCTGTGGCTCAGGTTGGTTCGTGACGAAAGAACCCACGACGTATTTGTTCGGTTCATTTACAAAAATTATGGCGGTTCTACTACTTTCATCGGGCATCACGATCAAAATTACGAAGAAATTTCCCTAACCCAAACTCCCATCTCTCAAAATACCCGAGCCGCAACCGGGTTAAATCTCAAGGCCGAAGCCAATAAACTTATTAAACGGGCTTCTCAGGTTTGTTGTCACACATACGCATCTTGATAGATTTCCTAATCATGGGCGTATCCAAGGGAGGGGCTGCCCCCCCCTAAATTCAAAAATTTGTTGAGATTTATTAAAAGTATGGCTAAAATTTTAAAGAATGATCATTTTGCCCCTCCCTAAATCATTATTGTTCCCCTCTAATCCCAATGCTGGCTACGCCCATGATAGACCTCCTAATTGGTGTTTTTTTGTGCATGGATGTAGCTAGGCTAGGGTGATAGGTTCGGCAATTGTTAATAAGGGATTGTTTTAATAAGGCTCTAACTTGTGATATTGACAGTAATTTTGTGGTAAAATATATATATGACTATAAAGTTTTGGGTGATATAATAGATATCCAAACTCTGTAGTGGCAGATATTGACCACATTTTTATAAGGAACGAATGTAAATTTCTTTGTTAATGAGAAACACAAAATACGATCACAAGACTTTTAAGATATTTGTTAGATTTTTTTGTTAATATTGTTGTTATTCCCAACTGCAATATCAAGTCGTCCCCTCGGATGCAACCGAGATATTTTTAACAATAACAACATTTGGGAACTTATAAGCGGGGTTTAGTTTAATTTAATTGGGTGTTTATTTTGGAATATAAGATACCTGAAATCTTAGTAATAAAGCGTAAGCCACTCCCTGATTATTATTACATTAACATTGTCCCCGTCGGATTCTAATTCAAATCGCATCTTTAAAGCGTTTGACTTTGTCGCGAAAATTAAACAATTTGACTTCGTTTTATATGATTGCATTTTTAGGTCGATATGAACAACGCCGCTTATAATGGAGGTCACCCTAATGGAAAAGATTCCGATCATTCCATATTTACAGGTCCGGTGACCCGATATTCTGCTCGAGGTAATTTTTAATTTTTGAATGAAGATTTATGTACAAGTATGCATAAATAAACAAGAGTTTGAAAAACTAAAATTAAATTGGGCGTGGGACTTTATTAGCTTGCTTTTTATGGTGTTGGCTAGGTTCTAAAATTGATTTATCTTGTAAAAATCTGGCTAAAATTTACATTTGGCGAAAATTTAAACAAAGGTGGTCAAAACGCTTTTAAAATTTGCAGCAGAATCTCGCGTTTTATTCGAAATTAAAGCGAGACAATTTTAATGTAATCCTTAAATCAAATTTGTTAACCACCTACCTGATTTAGTATATTTTTAGGCCCATAATAACCAAAATCACGGTGATTTTGGTGTTACATAAGTTTATAAAAATATGGGATCTATAATGACTGGCAGGACGACTAGGTACAAAGCATGCAAAAAATAACCATAAAATCGTGAATTGACCGCATTATTATTCAGAAGTTTGAGTGCGATTTTTGCTTCATTAGAACCATTGATCTATGCATAATTTACATTTTACATTTTTAGGTAATCCGATGGCCGGTCAAATCCTTTCCAAAAACCGTAGTCCCATCATTTTTAGCATCTTGCAAAAGGATCGCGAACCTATACAATGCTTCGCGATGAAATCGAAATTCATATACTCTTCATCGCTGGACGCGTTAAGCAGTTGTGATCAAGGTTACGATAACGGGTCTTCGCCACAACGCAAATTGACCAAGGGTCAAAACGAAACCCAAGAAACGGCTTATTACGCGGAAGATTGCTTTTTTTACCCTCGAACCGATATGTTAGCTTTGGGTTCGGGGAAAGAAATACAAGAGATGGACATTCACCAAGCGCTGAATTGCCCGCAATGGGTGCGCGATGATACGGAATTGGATATATACTCGTCTAAGAGGTGAATTATTTTTTTTTGATTTAAAGATATGAAAATTTGTTAAATAGGGGGTAAGGATAGGGGGGAAAATCTAAAAGGTAATGCAAAATCTTAATATATAGGCGATGGGTGTGAGAATGCTATTTAGTGTAGTTAGCCTTACTTAAAACAAAAAAATTTTATCCTCAAAAATGTGTCTGTAGTTTCATTCGCTTATTATATCGAGTTTTATCTAATTTCTTGTTGGAATATTAAATCAAAGTTGTTTTTAATAAAGCTTGGCCCGTGTAATAATAACTGCATTTAAATTAAGAAACCCTTTTAACAAATACTATAACTAGTATTACGTTCCTATAATGGTCCCAATATTTAATTTAGATTGTCGATAATTATCTTCAAATGTGTGAAATTAGTAAAAATAAAAGTTTTATCACTGAATAAGTTTAACAATTTAGAATATCTTAGAAGATGCTAGACAAAATCCTTGTGTGCTGAATAAAATATCAACGCATTTTATAATTCTTGGTTGTATGTAAGAATTTTACTAAAGCTCATTAAACTCGATATGACATAAGCTCTTCCTAGGATAAAAATAAATGAATTTTAACAAATTTCACTGCTTATTCGTATTTTACTCTTTAATAATCCTAGAAAACTCAGTAGATCGGATATTGATTACTTGATCGTACCTAACGAATCCATGATTCAACCCAATTTCAATACAGGGAAAAAGACAGGACACAGTCACTTAGATTTAAGCGTCGTAGGGTCTAGTAGCCCTAAGGCTGGCGAAATCCACAATCCAATTCCTAAAATACATTTGGTAAGTCTTCTTAACCCCCAAAAACATTGTTTTTTTGTTGTATTATATTTGCCACTAATAGAAGTTTATTTCCAAATAATTGTGTATGGTACATGCTAAAATTTTGAACTTTTTTTTATCGAGATTTCCTATTTTGATTCCGTAAAAGTGGTAAATTTTTGAAAAATCTTACTATTTTATATAATGGAATTTGAGAACTTTTTTTGCTCGTTATTTCGAACCGATCTTTCCTTATTCCTAAAATCCATTTGGTGAATTTTTTTAACCCCCAAAACTTTGCTTAATTTGTTATTCATAGTTTTTAAACGAATTTTCATCGAAATTTCCTACTTTGGTTTCGTAAAAGTGGTAAATTTTTGAAAAATGTCACTATTTTATATAATGGAATTTGAGAACTTTTTTGCTTCTTATCTCGACCGACCCGCCCTTAGAGGGGTGGTAAAGTTTATTTGAGCACGGGTGGCCATGCCCGTCCAGGACAGAAAAACGAAGTTTTCAAATTTGCCAATAACCCTTTCGCTTCAGCTAAAAATCGACAATATGCGCCCCCGAGTACTTTTAGTGACACCACATACGGCTCTTACTTGGAACGTGCATTTGATATGACCTCGATTGGGGACGATTACCAGTATTTGTACCCCAAAACACCGATCAGGAGCCGATACCTGACTAAAATTGTGAGAAACAACCGAGATTGTTGTGGATCAAAATCGTCTCGTGCTCGATGTTTTACTGTTTAAAGTTTGCCCCAGAGGTGCCCCTTAAATTCCTAGTAAAAATTCTCGACTGTCCCAAGAGATTTTGCCATTTTAAACAAAATTATATGAGTAAAGATTTGCAATCTTTATTTGGAATGTAAGGGTCGTATCTAGGGAAATGTGTAAATTCGTTTGCAGCTATACGTGACAGGAAATTTTGTGTAAAAAATCAGAATGGTCAACGCGACATTTGTCGTTGCAAAAAAGTGTCGTCTTAAATCCCTGCATTTTATCGCTAATTTTATTTACATGCCTTTAGTAAATACTCTGTGCATGTGAATGGGTGTTCGTGCGAAGTAAATTACCGGCTCGTTTCTATTTAATATTTTATGTGTTAGCTTGGCTATCATTGAATTTTTTACCATTTTTTAAATGCTAAAATATAATTGCGCTTGGTATAAATTTAAGCTTCATAGAATTCATAAAGAAGTAAAACTTTGCATTTCATGATAATAATATACAATGCATTAAAGACACATAAATTGCATAGCAATTAATTTACACACATCATTATAAAAAGAGTCGAAAACGCGCTTTTTATTTCAAACATTGCGATTGTAATAAATTTATATCAAAATTTCCGTAGGCTTTCCCCCAAAATATAAAAACTATACTTTAAGTATGATGCCTCAGCGGCCTTTCGAAGATTTTGTTATGTCAATGTATGCATGCTAAACCATCCACTCGAAATCATTTATTTAAATAGTATCTCCAAAATGTCGGTTTAACTTTTAATAAAAATTTGCGATTTTTAAATTTTTGCTTGTCCGATCTTAGATCGTAAACAATTTTTACCCGACAAATATATATCAGAATATCCAAAAATCGCACGTTTACGTCGCGCTACTTTTAATTGCTATACAATTTATTCGTTTTTGGTTGTCCATCCGCCCGTCTGTCCTGCCCAACTTGTTCTCTATGCAATTTGTTGTCCAATTTTATTCATAAAAATTTTATAAATCAGTATTGAATACCTTACATGTAAACATATCATAGATCCTGAAGCGCAATGAGATAGGAGTTCGTAAGATCGTTTCTCATCCGCTCCAAGACTACTACTTAACTGGTGGTCAGGATGGCTTCATTAAATTATGGAAATGGGGTGATCACAATCAATTAGCAAAATTATCCACCTTACCAACCAAAATTGCACCATACTCCTTGCCTTCATCGCAAACCAGTTTTCCCAAAATTAACGGGTTACGTTACAGCGCCCAAGGTTCTAAGGTTAAAATTTTATTTTATCATCAGGAAACCTACAAGATTTTTATAATTGTAGAAAAGGCAGATTTTATAATAAATTTTTTGAAAATGGCCACTAAAGTTCTCTCGTTTGTGATTAAATATTTATGTTGAAAGTTGATTATTATTTATTGCCCTGTCAAGTTTATTTAAGTTTAAAATAAGTTCTGCTATTTCAATTTTAGGGTTAAATTTTTTGGTTAAATCTTGAATTAACTTTTTTTGTACATTTTTGCAGTGGTTTATTTATTTAAAAATTTATTATTGTTAAATAAAGTCCCTTTTAAATATGTTTATTTTACGCTTAACTATGGATGCCATTTAGTTCGGTGCTATGTATAGCGATGGACGTGTTAGTTTGTTTAACTCCAACCTCGATTCTTACATCAATTCTCAATCTGCATGCTGGGTAATGCCAAACAATATCGAACTACCATCAACAATTTAAATGCAATAATTTTGCGAGAGTTTTTCTATTTTGATTAAATTAAATAGCCATTTCACTATTTTTTGATTTTTATTTATTGGTAAATCACGATGATTAATATAAGATAATAATTGATCTTTTGTTATACATAACAAGAGGATTTAAGGATTTATCGGAATTTATGCGATTTAACTATGGAAAATTACCTGGCTGTGCAATTTGATATTGATTGTTTTTGGTTTTAATAGACGTTTATTTACAACAATGTATGTGCCTGTGTGTATTATTATATTTTCATACAATATATCATAATTTGTATATGTCGACGTAGAATAACGTGTGCCACAACAGGATAGGAAACGATTTCACTTTCATGGGCTGTTCCAGTCTCATTTGTACGGCCGGACTGTCGAGTGACAACAAAAACCTGTGTATTTGGGACGCCCTCTTACCCGAACGTAGCTCTTGCATCCATTGTAAGAGAGCGCGCGTTTTATCTTAAACTGACGATTTGTGTATTTTTTGCAAAAATAAGCCGATGTTTGCTTCGCATTACTAAGAATTTAAGTCGTTTATACAAGTATTTCGTAGTTGTAAGTTACAATGGATTTGCGAATGCATTGTTGCTTTACTTTAGTGTTGTAAAAAGACCTGGATTTTGATTGATCAGCCCCGTTGGTTCAACTAAGACTAATGGTCGAGTCTGGTCTTTTTTCACATTTTGACTAAGTCTAGAGGTCGACTATGAAAAACAGACCAAAGATTTATGTTTAGTCGACTAATATTAATGGTCAACCAAAAAAACCCGGCCCTTTTTGCAACACTATTATACAGTGTTTTGGTAAATAACACAGGCCTACCAGAAAAAACATTATCTGCCAATTAATTATGATAGATAAATGTACGCGCTAGGCAATAATATGTTTTTATTGAAATTGCAAAGTTATTATTTGTAGACCTGTGTAATTAACGCTAATAACAATTGATGCTCAAAGTTACCGCTATTGTCAATCAAAATGGTTGTAAGCAAAATTTGGAAATTCCAGGATAAATCTTCTTTTTGAAAATTCGTTTATTTCCAAATAAAGGTCTTTAAATGGGATTTTGCGAAACAACAATCAAAATTCAATTAGGAGGCCTTTTGTTTATGTCTTTGATGCGGTTGGGCGGTTGGTAAATTAGATACACTTAAAAAATTATACTAATTTTTGCGCGCGAACTAAAGATGCAATGCAGTATACGTTTTTGTATTTAAAATTACTCGAAAAATGATTTGATAGGACATCAATACTTGTAAACAATAGTTTAAAAGGTATGATCATCAAGGGATAGAGAGACGAGTTGATGACATTATAGGAATGAAAATGAAAGGATAAGATTAGTTTTAATTTTCGTGGTTTTACAAAATAAAGCACGGTACGTAAGCATAAAGGATAATTAAGGAAATATATAAGTCGAGCTGTTAAAGCTCATCTTAGGTACGAACTAGGAAATTGATTTTAACATAACTGATCATCCACCCAGTGATAAAACAATCCTAGAAATAAATTTTCAACAAAATTTACCCCCAGTGTTATAAAATTACGATTTAGCGCATACAAAAACTTACGTCTCATACATAACTATCAACATATTTTATATTATTTAGCTTTCGTCTTGAGTCAAGATGCCCAAGGTGGACCTGGGACGGGAGGTATAAGCGCCGTCGAACACGCCCCAGTGCACAATTGCTTAGTGGCTACGACTAAGAAAGGACAAATCAGTTTGATCGATTTGAGGATGCGTAAAGTTAGGTACACTTTTCAAGGCCACGACTCGGGAATTAGATGCTTGGCTTTGGATCCTTCGGAAGAATATTTCGTCACTGGTTCACCAGAAGGCAATATTAAGGTGGGACACTTTTTTGTATAATGAACAATTTAACGAATCTCTCATTCAGTAGATGTGTAAGTTTTGATCAAAATAATTCGCTTGAATTAACCAATTTTATAGGAGGGGAGACGTAATCTTTACCTAACCATCGTAACGTTGTTTACATTATATCCTAATAGACTATTAAGAAGGGGGGGGGGAAGGGGTTCGGCTCTTTTTTTCATTCTCCATATATACAAGTTATTATTTGCACTTCCTTTATATTTTTAACGAAGATTAGATCCCCAATACCCTTAATTCACATTGCCATCTATAGCCTGGTCTTTTTAACATTTAAGATGACTGGCAATAACGACCGAATTGATGTGGCAAATTTGAAATTAACTAATTTGACACGTTTATCATATTGCCGTAATATTTTATAACGAGTATCTTAAAATTTTTAGATTCGCTATATTATATTTTGCATTTGTACAATATTTTGACTTGGAAAAACCATAATAACTTATCTTTTGGGGTCATAATCATTAAATTTTAACTTTTTTTGCATAAGGAAATAGTTTATTTTATGTAAATGTTGGAATATTTTTAAACACTACCTATATCTAATAAAACTTATTTTCACGTTATTTTTTACCGTCTATCAATTGCTAATTTACCAATTTAACCCCTAGGTTTGGCCTCTTTCAATGCAAGCGCCCCCCATGTACACGTTTAATAACGAACACTTTCGAACCTCAATTTTTCGTAGTGCGGCTAATCAAGGAGTCTTCCAGGTATATGTGGATTCTCACAATCGGGTCTATTCTTGTGGCGCTGATGGGACACTTAAGGTCCGAAAATTACCAGAAGAACCCGACGATTTTAGCATGGAATCCACTTTCATCTAATCGCATTAAATTCCAGGCTGCACCCTTAATTTATTATAAACTATCTTATCTAAAAAGATAAATCGTTAATGCAAAAACCGGGTTTTTTATTCTGAATGAAGATGGAGTAAACCAATAAAAAATTCAATTGATTGACTAACATAATGCAAATTTTAATAGATGATATCCAGCAATATCATTGTCATAATATTATAATTAATCCCGTTTTGCAACATCGTAATTATTATACAATCTCTTAAGCCGTGCTTCGTATCGTCGTTTATTATTAACGCGACTGTGGCGATTAAATTATATTCACATTTACCCAATAATTTCCATATTTTATCATGCGTAAATGTTTAACATCCATTTTTTGCTTTGCCGCGAAATGTATTTTTGTTTGATGTCGTCGTTTGCTTGCCTACTATATTTTGCGTCGCTTAATTTTAGCACTGTGGCGTCCGAACAAAATTCAGGGATCACAATACAATGATTTTTTTGTCTCAGATCGTTGTTATTAAATTAATGAGATTTTGGCATACACATTTTTATTATATACTCACAAGGATAAAAATTAAATATTTTAAAAGTGATTTATTAAAAAAACGGAGGTAAAGAAAGATTTAATAAACCTACCAATCTGTAACGTATTCGCTGGGGTAAAACACAAAACTAAAAACTAACACATAAAGAACTTTTATTAAATAAATGGGGCTTGTTCTAGAAAATATTCAGCTTTGTATAAAACCAAAATGTACATGATATTTAATTTAAATCTAATGCTTCTGCTAATAAATCTCCTAAAAGTATACATAATATTGTATTCAAATTGGTAACAAATAATCATTGTGTGCGTGCATTCAAATAAATTATATTTAAACAAACATTACGTAAATTATTGGTATTTAAATAAATCACTTTAAGTTATATGTAAAATTGACGATTGACAAAAATAAAAAACATTCTATCCAATGATAGGTCTTAGCCCTTATAGAAAGTTTAAATAATTTAAAAATAGAATATATTGATAATTTTATGAAAATGGTTATCTTTGATTAATACAAGTCTCAATACGTTATTAATAATTGTAACGTTAAGATGATTTTTTGAATTTTTTATTGAGATACATAATCCAATGAACATTATAGCTATTGAGGTCTCTAATGTAAACCGATTCAAAAAATCTGTAAAATGAGAATTATGTCTGGTGTTAATACAATTCATCTTAATTTGTTGATCAGGTTTTCAAATTGATAATGTCAAATTTACTATTATCATTAGTTTTCTGCATCAAACGGCTTTGATAGTGTAACTTTTTCTAAAAACAATTTGGAAAAGTTTAATTCAAAAAATAAAATTTGCAATGATGCTCCAATTTTTGTCATATAACTTCGACTAACTCCGAAGTTAGGACATACTTCAGTGGCTTTTTAGTATATTTAAATATCGTATATAGTTTCCAATTTCTAGTACTTCTTCTTCAAAACTTTATTTAATTCCTGATATCAGGTCACCTATATTCATGAATTTTAAGCCTCATACCTACCTGCTAAATAAGAAATTCTTATTAACATAAACCTTAAAATGTCTCACGATCTAAAGATTCAGATGTTAACTGTCAAAAAACGCGTCAAAATGATATTTTATAATGGGAACCCACTAATTAAATGCATTTTTTCAGGTCCCATCATAGATTAGGGTAACCTTGTCAAAATGCATGTGCGCGAGGATTTATATTAACCAACCAAGGGTTTTTTTATTTAAATTTATTGGTCTATAAATTCTGGCGCATAGCAAAAAAATGGGAAAGTTTTCTACTGCTTCTTATAATATTATTGTAGTATTAGCAAACGCCGCCACATTAAACATTATAATATATTTTTTATGAAGTTTAATTTCAACATGCAAAACCAGTACAAACATACTTTTATTTTAAATGAAATCCTATTATAAAGCTACTAAATATTATTAATGAATGCGCATTATTGTTTTTCGCGATTATTAATTATCAGTTTTCCATTTTGAGATGTTTTATTGTTAAAAATAAAATTTGATTTTACTATTATTGTTGATACAATTGGGTTTTAATTAGTAAGTAATTCTTTGTCACCCCCTCCCCCCTTCTTCCCTAAAGAAATGAAATCATAATAATAATTGCATAGGCGTAGCCAGGGGGGGGGCAGGTGGGCGGCCGTCCCCCCCCCCTAAATGACGAAAAAAAAATATTTTCAATGCAAAATCCCTTAAAAATTAAAAAAAATTAGGTTTTGCCTCTTCCCCCCCCCATCCCCATTGAACTTTTAAACCTTTCGCCCCCCCCCCCAATCCAAAACCTGGCTACGCCCATGATTAATTAAAATAAGTTTAGTCAGTAACAAACCAAAATATTATGTCAAAATAGAAAGGCAACTAGGGTGTGAGGCATTAAAGAGAATGTTTCTCAATGCAGTAATGTTTTAAAAACAGATGGTTCTGTTTGGTCGACCCATAGGCGTAGCCAGGATTGCCTCATGGGGGGGGGGGTGGTTTTCCACAAATTTTTTTTCTGATACTATTAAACATAAATTTATTAAGCTATATACATTAGTGACGGAGGTAGGACTATCTAATTGGGGGGGGGGGGGGGGGGGGGTAAATTTTGTGTCAAAGAATTTAGATTTAACAAAAATATTAAAATTATATAAATTCAATATCTACGATGGGTTTTTGGTCAAAATGCATTAATAAAATCTTCAGAGACGCAAATTGCAAAGACCTCTTTCCAATTTTTCTGTTTGCGCAAATTAAGGCCATTGTTTAAACTAAATTCTTGCATTGGCCTTTTGGGCTTAAATTTTCAGAACCAATAATTGTTCCGCCCGCGACCGTTTAAATAAAATTATAAGCCCAAGTTCGCCCCGCTGCTAAAATTTGGCTTGTATCAGCATCTTCCTCGTTTAATTTAGAGGTTGAGATAGTTTTTTAGAGAAATGATTAGGAATTAAATTTCTTCTCATTAGAAAACACGCACTGGGGACATAAATCTTTTGTATAAATAATGTTATAATTAGTAGATTTCATCTAAAATTATATATCAAATTAATTAAGATAATATATTATTACTATACGCAACACACACAAGACTCCCATTAATATTTTTTCCATTTAATTTGAAATTTTTTTATATTTTTTTTGTCAATGAGGGGGGGGGGTCCTAACCTGAAACCTTCCCTTTCCTATGCTACTGGGTCGATTTTTGGTTTTAGTCAACTAAACATAAACAGACCAAAAATTTGACTAAAAAATCTTCACTATGTGAATGAGACTAAGAAAAATAGACCAAAAAACCTTTGGTCTGTTTATGTTTAGTATTCTAAAACCAAAGCCCGACCAAAAAAACTCAGCCGTTATTACAACACTATTTGCAGATATAAAAACTTTTTTATGTAATATTTAACTCACTATCAATACCTTTGAATTTGAATTTTTTGAAACTGTATAACTCCCCATTTATGGGATCAATCACTAGCCTAACAAAATTGACAATTTATTTCTGTAGATTAAAGTTTTATCTATAGGTCCATTATTTTAGTTTTTTGCCTTAATATTTAAAATTATATGCGTTTACTTAAACCCCTTTCCCTTATCAAAATTCGTCCCACTCTGTCTGGAAAAAGGAGTACATGATGTTTACTAACACATCAGTCTCTCCCTTTCTCATTCTCTTCCAATCTCGCCGCATATCTAGCCAAGCACACATGAAGGGGGCGGGAGTGGAGGAGAAAGAGAGGAGAGTGGGCGAAAGGGAGAGAGATGTGTTAATAAACATCGCGGACGCAGTATGTACTCTAATGTACTCTGTTTTCCAACCATGGTGGGACCGCTTAAAATAAGGGGAAGGGGTTCACGTAAACGCGAATTTTAATATAAAGGGGAAACAGAAAACTAAAATAATTGACGTATAGATGACACTTTAATCTACAGGAATAATTTAATATTTATCAGTGTAAATTAAAAATGCCGTAGCAATATAGCCTCAAAAAGGGCATTTTTTGCAACTTCAATCTATAGTTTATCTAAAAAACTGGAAGTTTTTGAAAAAAATTAAAAACAGATTTATCAGCGCAAAATAATCTATCAGAATTATTGATGCAATAGCAGAATGGTTTTTCATAGACCTGCGTAATTTGTTACTTTTCACCGGCGATTTAATATTCTTATTTTTGATCTCTTATCAAAATTAATTAAACAATAAGTGCCGAGTGATTTATTGCAAAAATGCAACACTAATTAATTAAATTAACAAATCTCATAAATTAGTACGTGAGGAAGTATTTACGTAACATTTTGCTTTAGGTTTGTAATGAAACGGTATTTTAACCCAGAAATTGCATAACAATTATTACTTTCATTAATAAGTAATAGCCATACAATACTCTAACTAACCCGACGCTACTAACATCATCATAACAAAATAACCTCACATAGAGAACATAGAAGTAGCTAGATACAAACAACCACTCTCAATCACGATAGCACACAAAAGGAATATTTTAAAAAAGGTGGCAATATAAAATATAACAATTTATAGATGTACATAAAGATCAAGAACGCATATCTCAATTTTTACTTAAAAATTCAATAATAGAATATAAATTTTTTATCATTAGTTTGCTTTATTTATTATATGAATAAATCGTAAAATTTCTATTTTAGATTATAAATGTAAAAAATAGATAAGACAAAGTGTTTAAAACCATATATAAGTTGAAATTTGAAAGTATATGTGGTATCCCCTCCCGCGTCGCTTTGTATTTTACCATTTTCACGTTGGAATATTATTTCTCCGTAATAATTTTTATATACGCATTCGCCACGCATCCTCATACACCTTGCATCAATGATTTTATGTACGCATGCGATATATAATCCTTTTTTCTTTCCGATACATGTATTTTTCGAACCATAATAATATAATAAAAGAAAAAGATTAAAAAGTAAGTTTGCGGACCTTTCGCAATTTCATTATTTCTCTATTCCTATAATTTCGGGCCTACTACTATTCATCCTGACATGGAACAGTATATAAGAAAATATTGACCTTAGGTCACTAAATTACTAAAGGTTTAGGCTATAAATATTGAACAACCTAATAGCGTTTGGGTTAATTTTAGGCTTAAACCTATGCTTTAGGCTCATCTACAAATTTTTGCCTCAAAGTTTTAGGTTGTAATTGACTTTTAACCTCGAGGCAGAGGTTAGCGTTTTTAAAAGACCTCAATACTTTTTTGAAAAACCTAATCTAGCCTATTAGGTTAGGTCGACAAAACCTGAGGTTTTTCCATCACTACAGCTGCCCGTGCCCCCTCTAATTTAAATCCTGACTAAGCACATGGGATTTAAAAAGCGCGTTGAAATCTCGATAAATGAATGAACTAACAAAAATTAAATTATTCTTGTTAATTTAATAAGCATCAATTATACATTAAAAAATTAACAAACCTTTGTTTGTACAAAATTTAATTTTTGAAACAGGCTTTTAACGGGCCTTACTTATATCTAGGGCCGGCCCGAGCCCGTCAGATTTTATTACGGACCGTCCAAACCTGGCCCGTTGTTTTATTTTAGAGCAGTAGCCCAACAATAATTTTAAAGCTAACCCTAAATTTAATTTAGTCTACATAAATCCATGTCAAACTTTATGAGTATGTTTGTAAACGAATCATAAGCTAGAGTTGATGAATTATGATTAAACAACATCAACATAATTGTTATTTATGAGTGGTAAGGTTAGATTGATAAAATGAGTAGAGAAAAAAGGAACATAATGTTTTGGAATTGGACTGCA
This sequence comes from Gordius sp. MW1, assembly GCA_964036665.1. Taxonomy (NCBI): domain Eukaryota; kingdom Metazoa; phylum Nematomorpha; class Gordioida; order Gordea; family Gordiidae; genus Gordius; species Gordius sp. MW1. The sequence continues at coordinate 34,196,893 of OZ038526.1, read as the reverse complement.
TAACCCATCTTCAGTAAAAAAGTGGAGATAAAATCACAAAAAATACTACAATTTTTTCAAACTAAATTTCCTCTTTTAAACAACAATTATAATTTCTAAAGGATTGACAATAATAATTTCATTACCATCAACATAATGCATTTATTTTTACTGAAACATAAACATTTAAGAGCTAATATATATATTCTTTATATCTGGAGAATTTATGCACATGTAATTTTATGTTTATTAAAACTAAAAAGATAATATAATTTTACAAAATCAAAGAAGCATATACACTATACTTATAATAAACAAATTACCATTATTTGACAACTCAATCACCTTTACAATCATTAATAGTTTTTGGTCAGTAAATAAGAAATTGATTTGTATTAAGTAAATCTCTAATTGTTTTATATAGGAGAACATATACATATATTTCATATTATTGGTATTTTAATTAATTATAATAAAACTATTAATTTATAGATAAAAGAGATATGGGCATATACAGGAAAATGCAAGGAGTGGCAGATGCTGCCCTCCACAATCCAATTTTTTATAATATTTAAAAAAATAATCGTCATAATCATCATTTTGCTTCTTCCTACAACTATTTCCCCTCCCTTAATTTAAATTCTAGCTAGGCTTATGTTTAAAAAATAATTTCAAGCACAAAAAGACACTTTAATTTTTATTCAAAAAAAAGTGTGGTATTCAAAACAAATGTCACTTTAGAGAAATGCTTGTTTGCATAAAAACATTTAGTACAGAATTATAGAAAGACATAATTGTTTAAATAAATAACTTATCAGAGAGGTATATTCTATGCAGGCTTTTTAGCTTCTTCAGCCTTTTTTTGCTTTTCTCTCATAACTTGTGCATCTCTAAAAGTTGTAAAAGAATTTATAAAATGTAGATTCTTGGAAACCTTTCTTGGCGTGATTGCATTGATTGTCCTTCACCTTTTGCACCCTTAGCCTTTTCTATTTCCTTTTGCTTTTTTTGATTTTTTTCTCTTGCTTTTTCTCTCTGATTTCCTCCTGTTTACAAATATTCAAAGTTTTTCAATGATGTTATAAACTTACTAGTCATGAGTAAATTGTTAAAGGTCCCAACCAAAGGTTTAAGGAGCTTTCTAGTTTATAATAACTTGCACTCTAAGAATATATGAATGAAGAAAACACCTGTTTAATGTTAAAAGTTGCAATTATTTGCATAATTTTTTAACCATTATTTAAGGTATTTACATACAATATTAATTTTCCCATAAAATGGTCAGAATATTTACACTTTTTTTGTTATTTTAATTTGATTGGAAGATCGATAAGTGCTGACTTAAATATATACTGAACTCTTAATAAAGATTAGAGACGCAACGGGCCTGTTTGGGTCGACCCGCCTGTTACAAAAATGTTCATTAGCGTAGCTAGGTTTTGGGTTGGGGGAGGGCGAAACGTTTCAAAGTTCAAGAAGGGGGGGGGCAAAGTATGATTTTTTTTTTAATTTTAAGGGTTTTTGCATTAAAAAATTTCTGGCCCCTCTTGGCTACACCCATAAAAATGTTAATTTTAAACAAAGCCCTAGCCCGGCCGGGGTCCGAATAAAAATTTCATTTGATTTTTTTAATTTTTAGATGGTCTACAATTATTATTAAAATTATAAAATTTTAAAAAATGATCATTATGCCCTACACTAAGTCATTATTGCCCCCCCCCCTATAATCCTATTGCAGGCTACGCCCATGTGTCTAATTATATATACTTCATTGAAAATCAAAATAAGATAAGGGATAAATGAAGGTTGCTATCTAAAATAAATTTAATTTACTCCATTGTTGCTAGACTGTATAAATAGAGCAATGACGGGCAGACGACCCCTAAATCCATAATTTCGGGACCTATAAAATATTTTTTGCCCTCCCTAAATAATTACTGCCCCCCCCCCCAACTAATTTAAATCCTGGATACGCCCATGGGCGTACGTGTATATATAATTTCTAATTAACATAAGATGCGTGCTGAGATATCGATGAACAGATGAAAATATAATTTCATTATCCTTTTATTTCAATAAACATCAAATAATTTTAAGCAGAACATTATCTAAATAAACCTTTGTTTATACATTATAAAACACCGATAAAAATTAAGTTAATTTTGACACGGGTTTTTGGCGAGCCTTACCTAAATTAAGGCCCAGCCTGAGTTCCTTAGGTTATATTAACGTCCCGTCCAGTAGCGTAGGGAAGGGGGGTGGGAGGTTTTGGGTTAGGACCCCCCCCCCTCCCCCATTGAGAAAAAATAAATCAATTATTTTTTAAAATATACGGAAAAAATATTAATAGGAGTCTTGTGTGTGTTGCGCATATAGAAATGATATATTATCTTAATTAAATTGATATTTAATTTTAGATGAAATCTACTAATTATAACATGATTTATTTAAAAAATTTATGTCCCGAGTGCGTGTTTTCAATAAGAAGAAAATTAATTCTTAATTATTTCCTAAAAAAGTATCTCAACCTCTAAATTAAACGAGGAAGATGCTGATACAAGCCAAATTTTAGCAGCGGGGCGAACTTGGGCTTATAATTTTATTTAAACGGTCTCGGGCGGGACAATTATTGGTTCTGGAGGGAAATTTAAGCCTAAAAGGCCAATGTAAGAATTTAGTTTAAACAATGGCCCTAATTAGCGCAAACAGGAAAATTGGAAAGAGCTCTTTGCAATTTGCGTATCTGAAGATATTATTAATGCATTTTTGACCAAAAACCCACCGTAGATATTGAATTTATATAATTTTAATAAGTTTTTGTTTAATCGAAATTCTATGACACAAATTTACCCCCCCCCCCCCCCCCCCCCCCTTAATTAACTATTCCTACACGCGTCACTACTCTATATAAGCTTAATAAATAAAGAAGTGTTTAATAGTATCACCTAAAAAAATTTTTGGAACCCCCCCCCCCCCATGAGGCAATCCTGGCTACGCCTGTGCCTCCATATCAGTCCTTTTAATTGTGAGTGTTAATTCAAGCACCTTTCCAAGGCGAGAATACTATCAGCCCTTTCTTCGCAGATTGGATAATTGGTACGGTTTTCCAATTCTAAACTTTTTAGATCTGCTTCGAAAATCAGCTGATTGCAAATACGCGCTTTTATAAAAACCTTAAAATAACAAGCTTGCATTAGAAAGCGGATTTTGCGATAAATACTAACTCCTCGACGCCTCTTTTTGAACGCATCAGTTCCATTCTCGCCGCAAAACCTGAGGTTGTCTTTTTAAAAACTCTTCGCAGCGCGCAGACAATCTTATCCCAAATGGCGTCTTTAAACAGGAATTGGGATAGTTTCCATAATTTGGCAGTATTTAAGAATGCCTTAATTAACTTTTCCTCCCACATCAGAAAACATCTATATTTAGGCGAGCCTCCAGGTAATCCAAGTAATTCCCGATATCTTCGTTAATTAATTCAAATTCTTTTAGGGAGTCTCCAATTTAGAATTTTGCGGCTCCGAAGACACCCTAATCGCAGTGCCATATGTTAAGAATGGAGTTTATTTTGATCATAAAAAGAACAAGACAACATCAGAACAATTGACGATAGAAACAAATGGTAGATCTAAATTGCAAACGAACGTACAGTATATAAAATAATATTCAGGTATATATCAAATTAATAATAATGTAGTTTTAGGGTTTAAATCTTAACAGGGCCTTGGTTTTTTTTATAAAGCTTCATATTTTGTACCATTTTTTTTAACAAAGCTACAGGTATTTATTATTCTAAATATCGTGAATACCTTTCAATTTCTTAATTATTAAAAATATTCATCGTATGTCGTGTCATGCTCCTTCCATCCTCGAACCATCCGATCCTTCTTTATAATTGAATCTTTTAAATATATTTTTCAATTGGCCACAAAATGTTGCAAATGATGAGCTTTGTTTTTAGGACAACCTCATAGCGTAAGATGAGATGGAAAAATAATGAATCTTTTTAACAACCTTTAAGAAACAAAACGATCCAGACACTAATGTAGCCATATAAATTTCACAGTTTTATAGAAATTAATAACCCGTCAGCCCAAATCTAAAACAATCGTTGTTTAATCAATAATTTTGCACAGATAATAAGGATTAAGTATCATCAGTTGTCGTTGCATTTTATTATTAACTTAAAGCTCCTTCTTTATGTAAGTGGTGCCACACAGTGGCGTGGCCCCAAGAGCAAAAACCGGGCCCCACAAGGGAAAAATCTTGGGCCCCCGGGCCCCTTCCGCCATTATTTTTTTTTATCTTAATCAAGAAACAATATAAAGATTATTATTATTGTTTCCGAATCAAAGTTTTAATTATATTACAATTAAAAATTAAGATGCTGTATAAGACAATAAAGGGTGAAAATTGTATCAAATTGTTGAGTTGACATACTAGAGATGTGGGATGCACAGAACAACTTAGTGTTTGTGTACGTTTTGTTGAATCCAATGACACACCTAAAGAATATTTTTTAGGATTCTTGCCCCTTGAAAGCTTTGATGCATTATCAATTGTCAATAAAATTCAATTTAATCAATATTAATTTAAAAGCAATATGTGTTGCTCAGACTTATGATGGGGCTTCAGTAATGAAGGGAGAAAAAAATGGTGTGCAAGCCATTTTTGGTAAATCAAATCCATTGGCTTTATATGTGCATTGCTATGCTCACAAATCAAATTTGGTTTTGATGACAATTTGCTCCACAATCCCTTCTGCCAATACCTTTTTTTGTATATTACATAATGTGCATAATTTTTTTTCAGTTTCAGCTGTCCACCCACCATGAGGGACTAAAAAATATGCAAGAGATGTTAAATATTAAGCATAAAACCATTGAACTGCCTTGTGCAGTGAAATGGACAAGTAAATTAAAATCGATGATGGGACTTTTGCATAATTATTCTGCAATAATTAATTATCTTACAAATTTAGAAAGGACAAAAGACATGGCTCAACCCAATGGGATTTTACATAACCTTTTGTTTTTGATACAATTCTGAATTTAATAATATTTCAATATATTTTTGAAATTGTTCAAAAAGTTCAGAACGAGTTTCAAAGCCCAACTATTTGTTTAATAAATGCAATTACAACGGTTAATAGCCTAATATTAACTTTAAATGATATTAGAAATGAGGACCACTATCAAATTCTTTATAATAAGGCAAAAGATTTAGCTGCAATTTTTGATTTATTACCTTCTAAACGTATTAAAAAACCAAAAAAGTATGACACATTTTACTCTTTTGAATCTACTAATTGATTGATTGATTTCAAAATTGATTTATATTATCCTATCATAGATAGAATAATAGCAGAATTAAACATAAGATTTTCGGAAATTAATTGTAATTTATATAAGTCCTTAGAAGGTTTAAACCCTTCATCCCCTTTTTTTGCGATAAATCTCTTTTATCAGAAATAATTAACCATTATAGATTAAAACTGGAAGACGGCGAAATAAAAATGGCAAAAAAATTTGTAACACATTATAACTCTTTATCTTCAAATAAAATAAAATGCAATGATATTTTTTCACTTATTAAAATTTTGCCCTCAATAGTGTTTCCAAATTTTATTATTTTGATTAAAATAATTTAAACTATCCCAATATCTTCATGTTCATGCGAAAGATCGTTCTCATTGCTAAAACGGATTAAAACTTATCTTCGTTCCACAATTGGACAAGATAGGTTATCTTCCTTAGCTTTATTGAGCTTAGAACATGACTTTATAAATGATATTCCCCCGGATGATATTATCAATTCGTTTGCAACATTGAGTAAAAGGCGTAATGAACTACTAAAAGACTAATTTTAATATTTAATAAAAAATTATCTGGGCTCTTTTAAACTTGTTTCAAACTTTTTAACACTTTCAAAATATATTAAAATATTATTAAATTTACGAAAATTCCATCCTGGTTTCAATTTAATTGTCCATCTCACATGATTATTGTTTAACATATCTTGCATATTTTTATGTACCACATGCACATATAAAGCCAATAGTTTTCCAAAAAATTGTTTGTACACCATTTTTTTATCCCATCATAAGTTTGATAAATTAATATTAAACCAATTGCTGAATTTTATATAATTGTTAACGCATCAAATTTCAAGGGAGAAAAATCCTAAAAAAATTCAAAGTTGTTCTATGCATCTCACATCTCTAATTTGATCTAAAATTATCAAATAAAATTTTGATTTATTTAATTATAACAGAATATTTTTAAGGTTCATTTAGCCGTTAAATTTATTAGTTCAATTTAATTTTAGGTGATATAAAGGGGGGGGGGGGGAAGGGGGGTTGTGCAAATATATCTATAATACCAGGGGCAATAACTTCTAAATACTCATTCTTGAACAAATTTTAATTTCATAATTAATTTTTTTAAATTTTATGTTATAATTACGCCTTTTGAGGATCACCTTAAAAAAGCTTTTAAATGTTCTCATTGTTCCCCTGATATAAATGCTGCCTGAAAATGCTGCCAATATTGCATATGTAAAATTAAAACTTGTTATATATATGGCCAAGATTTTTGGGGTTGTGGCAATAATTTTTATAAAAACTTTGTTATATAGTTTTTTAACTAATTGCATTATTTTTTAAAATGTCACCGATTTCTTGTCAATATCCTCGTTCCACTTTTACCTTTACAAATTCATTTATACAAAACTTATTGCACCATGTGAAATTTTCTATATTGTTTCAACTACATAACTTTGTTTTATTTATAAATAAATTTTATTTATTTTATGCCCTATAAACATGAGGGGACATATTAGTGTGATGTTAATAGGAAAAATACACAAAGTAGTAGCGCAATTTTAAGTTTGTCGAACGTTTATGAGGGAAAAATTTTTTAATTGCATTTGCAATAGCCTTATTTACTATTAGAATTATTAAACACAACAAATTATTTGCTAAGTATTTTATTCAAATTGCTAAGTATTTTTAGCGTCATTGCTAAGTATTTTATTCATTTGCTAAGTATTTAATTCGTTTGCTAAGTCATTAAATTAATGCTAAGTATTAAATTCAAATGCTAAGTATTTTATTCATTTGCTAAGTATTTAAATAAGTTTTGCTAAGTATTTTATTGTTTTGCTAAGTATTTTATTTATTTGCTAAGTATTTTATTTGTTTGCTAAGTATTTTAATGTTTTGCTAATTATTTGAATTATATGCTAAGTATTTAAATATATTATGCTAAGTATTTAAATTATTGCTAAGTATTTAAATATATTATGCTAAGTATTTAAATTATTGCTAAGTATTTAAATAAATTGTGCCAAGTATTTAAATTATTTGCCAAGTACTTAAATAAATTATGCTAAGTATATTATCTAGGTTTATAAATAAATTATGCTAAGTAAAGATTTTATAAATTTAAACAAATAAAGCTGTCTGTTGATTTTAAATTCATGTTTCAAATTTTGACTAATGAGGTCATGAAATTAAGTAATAAAAAAAGTTCTTGTCATTGATGCAGCCAGTTCAATTCATAATGCATTTAAAGCTGTTTTGGGGGATAAAATGGTTGTGTTATAGGGTAAGGGTTAGGGTTTATTGTAGTTGAATAAAATCTCTATCAATTATCCTATTGGCTATTTAGATTATTTTATATATGAAGTCATTATAGAACATGAAGGGTATTTCTTCACCTACAATTAAATAATCATAATTTTTTTATTCAAATCTAAAATAAATTATACAATATAAAATTGAAATATTATATTTTTCAACTATAAATTTTGGTAATTCATTAAAATAATTCCCATTAAAACTTAACTTCAATTTCAACACTTTTTTGTGTCATAAATAAAACTTTGAATTAAAAAACTTTAATAACTTAGCACTTCAAAATAGAAAACCTAGCATTTTTAAAAATTAAACATTTTCTTTGAAATTATTACCATTAAAACTTTGTCCTTTTTAGCTTTAAAACCTTATTATCTTATATTTTTTTAATACTCAGCATTTTGATTAAAACTCATAATTTAGATTTTTTTAATAAAATACTTAGCATTTTAATAAAAAAAACTTAGTATATCAAAATGAAAACTCTGCAATTTTATAATAAAAACTTAGCATTTAAAAATAAAAAACTTAGCATTTAAAAATAAAATACTTCGCATTTCCTTTAAAATACTTAGCATTTAAAATAAAATACTTAGCATTTCCTTTAAAATACTTAGCATTTAGATTAAAATACTTAGCATTTAATAATAAAATACTTAGCATCTAGATTAAAATACTTAGCATTTAGATTAAAATACTTAGCATAAAATATTTAGCGTTTTTTAATAAAATACTTAGCACTTTAATTAAAATACTTAGCATAAATTACTTAGCAATTTGTAATTATTTACTTAGCAGTTAAATAACACCCATTATTAAATCTAAGGCGATGTTTATTGACTACAAATATTTCGGCCCTCCCTTAAAAGGGAGGGATGTTAACTTTTATAATAATTATATATAATGGTGCACGTATGCGTGAGTGCGTATCGATTGATAAAAAAGGGTGCACGTATGTGTGGGGGGGGGGGGGGTTTAGGTTGAACACCACAGAAGTTTAATCGAGATCGACCTCAAATGTGGTAAGGTGGTTAAGATGAAAGGGAAACGTTAAATTCAGGTTAGGTAATTCAATTATCGTTATAAGTAGTAGGTCGGGGGGGGGGGAATTTAAATCATCACTATTCGAAGTAGAACGGGGGGGGGGGGTTTGAGACACAACAGACCCATAATCGTATTTAGGTTTTGGATTGGGGGGGGGGGGCAAAACATAAATATTTTTTATTTTTAAAGGTGGGCGTAGGAAATTTTTTGTCCCCCCCCCCCCTATTTGACCAGCTCAGCACCCCCCCCCCCCCCCCCACCAAGGCAAAAAGGTTAGCTACGCCACTGGTGCCACAGTCTTAGGTATTTCAACAACTCGACCAAGTAATGATTTTTCTGAATTTATCTTCTTAGTTATTATATTTTTTTCCACTTACCCTTTCCATGTAACACGGGGTCGTATTCTTCGCTCTTTTCCCGCACCTGCATGTCCAATACTATTCGATTAATATCATTTGCCTCCCTTCTTTTAGTAGTCGAAAGTAGCGTTGTAAAAGCGGCCGAGTATCCCCGCATTATAATAGGCGCGTTACTCTTCCATATATGCGTAGTTTTATTTATTTTAAATAAACGCTTCCGGTGAAACAATTGCGTGACCGGAGGAATCCGAGAGCAGACTATCTGCTTTCGGATTTAATTAAATAAATTTATTCAGACTTGGTCGAAATTAAAAACAGACCAGAATAAAACGCTAGTCTTAGTATAATTAATGGTCCGCTTTTACAACACCCGTCTAAAGCTTAGAATCGTAGGTTACACGGAAACGCGAAAGCCAATACTAAGGATCGACGAATATTTAGAAAGATCGTAAGGCTTGACGATTATAAAAGGAGAACCCTTATACAACATTTATAAAAACAAAGTTTGGAAATTTTATATTAATATTTTCCCATTATAAAGAGAAGAGTAGCAGAGGTCAAGTAGGACACAACATAAAGACTCGCGCGATACAAAATTTATAAACCGTGGCGGCAAATAATCAATTTAAATTGTTTGAAGGGCATGCAAGTGGTTGGTCATTCTATATTGTTTGATACACGTTGAATCATAAGTAGCAACGATAATATAGCTTCAATTTTTAAAATTTGTTTTGATGCTGTTACACATGGGCATAGCCAGCAGTGGAATTAGAGGGGGGGGGGCAATAATAATTTACGTAGGGGCAAAATGGTCATTTTTTTAATTTTAGCGATCATTTTAATAAATTTCACCAAATTTTTGGATTTAGAGGGGGCAGCCGCCCCTCCCTGCCCCCCCCCCTTCGGCTACGCCTCTGCTGCTACACAAAATGCAAAATATATTAAAGATCTAGAGCAAGCCCTTTTTAAGAGATTGGTGTCAGATGAGAAACTTCCAAACCCGGCCGGGCCCGTCCATCGCCCGTTTGACTAATTTCATGGTCCCGGTGAATTAAAAATAAAATGTGTGGGTGAAGATGTTTGCGGCATCTAAAAGTGTATAAACTTGCCCTCGATTTAAAGATGCATCTTTAAACGACCTTTTAATTTAATTATAAAAAAAGTACCGAGGAAAAGTGAGTTGTTGATTAAGGGTTTAATATTATTCGCACCTTTATTTGTAAAAATATTTTAATTTTTTTAAGGAACTATTCCTTGCTGTATTGCAAGCATAAATGGGATTACTTTCACGGCTGTCATTCATAAATCTGAATTTTGTGTAATTAGAGTTCCACACGTACTTAGGGATGGTACAAAGTTGTTTATTAATCTAAACTTTTATTTCTAAAAAGTGGATAAAATCGATTTAATAAAAATCCTACAATGTTAAATTTTATTTTTTAAAATTTTAAACAACAACTCTTTAATTTTTGTTGATTTAAATCAAGGAAGTTAGTTTATTATGTGAATATGATGTCTACTACTATAAAAAATTACAAAATCAAGTATACATAGCAATGGAGGAATTGGGGGGAGGGCGGGAAATTCCCCCTCCCCTTTTTTTGATTAATAACAAAATTAAGGGGTTAAAATATTAAAGTTTAGTTACATCAAAGACTTTAAGACACTTATTAAAATCTAGAAAGATAATATCTAGAATAGATTTAATTTTTTGGGTTTAATTTTTGACAAAATGCGTTGAAATTTCCAAATATGATTGTGAAAATTGCTATGAAAACAAAACTTGTTTGAACGTTTATTTCCAGTGAAAACACCAGACCGCCCAAGGAAGTAGATAACATAGCGATTATTATAATGTTCCTCATTCTATATAATATTAATATTTTTATCATTTAACATATTAGTCTAAAATTTCCTGCTAGAACCCATCACGGTTTGATAACTAAATTGCCTGCTAGGGCCAGCCAAAACCCTTTAATTGCCCAATTAAGTAATGCTGTCGGAACAGCCGGGCCCAAAATGACGATTTTAGATTTAAATAATTAATAATGTCTTATTTTTAAAAATTTGTGATCTAATTCTAGCATTTTTATAAATAGAAGGGTGACAAAAAAATAGTGAACTATATAAAAAAATCACATTATGGTGCCCGTCCAGGTCTACTTAAAAATCTCAATTTAGAGCGGTAGCCTGCCCGAACCCCTAGCCGATTGGGGCCAGCAGCGAGCCCGACTTCTTGGTGGTTTAATGGGAATTTTTTTTTGCCAGATTTCCCCCCCCCTGGTGAAAATCCTGGCTACGCGCCTGACACATGGTTAATAATGAATGAATGTGGCAAGTACATAACATCCCTTTATGATCGTAGAGTATAAATTATAGATTTTTAAACATGGATCAATGCCACCTGATTGGATAAAACATTGTTAAAATTATGTTTATGTAGTGCCAAAATATGTCTTTTATTTATAAATGTACAAGTTATTTAAGAAAACTACGAAGGCAACTAAATTGTTTGAGTTTTTTTTGGTTAAAAAATTTATTTTTATGATAGAAAAAATACAAATATTAGCACAATACAAATAAGGCATATGAATTAAATTCAAAAATCTATATCATTGTCGTCTAAAACAGGCCAAGAGTCAGCAAAGGATTAAAGTTGGATGGTACAATAAAAATTCCAAGTTGTTGCCTGAGTAAAAAAAACGTGGAAATTTAAATTTTGGAGAACCTTTTCCAATTTCTTAAAAAAATGCATTATTTACCGAAGGAACCAGAGCAAGTGACAACAACACGGATAAAATTTTTATTTTGACGTTTTAAGCCTAGCGTCGTAATTAAAACGGAAAGCAGCAAAACTGATTCGATCTCAGCCGTTTACAAAATTGTAGGCTAGTCCGAGCCCATTTAAAAAAAGTCAAAACCATTCAACCTAGACTTGTTATGTTTTAGTTTCAAAACTACTAGAAGAGTTTTAAATTTAATAACTTGCGCATACATGAGATTGTCAACTTTCTTAATAAACTATAAAGTTAAGGCCAAATGAAAAATAAAAGAAAAAAGGATTAAATAAATCATATTACAGAATAATTACCTAAGTTACAAAACATTTGGAATATATTTATAAAGACATCTTATCTTGTATCTATTTTAATTAATAATATGTCTGAATAAAAGCTATATTCGAGAGTTTTAACTATATACAATTTTATTTATGTTTCCAATATTAATGATTAATTAATATATTTACAAGAAAAGTTTAATAATTAATTTCATCTTTAAAATTTTTTAATCGAAGCCGAGTTTGAATTGGAAGGCCCATTTTTCCGTTTTCCTTGGCTAAAAGCAGACGATTTTTTGTTCGACGTGGGATACCTATCCTCGTCATAATCGTTCATATCCCTTTCTCGGTCAGCTATAAAAAGTATAATTTGAATTTAAATATAATATTTTAAATAATTACATGGGCTTAGCCGGGGGGCAGAGAGGGGCGACTGCCCCTTTAAATTCAAAAATTTGTTGAAATTTATTGAAATTAAAGCTAAAATTTGAAAAAAATTATCATTTTCCCTCTCCTTAAATCATTATTGCCCCCCTCAAATTCCAATGCTGGCTAAGCCCCTGACTAATTACATACCAAATAAAACTTATGGTCACTCTAGCAGTCATAGTAATTTTCTGAAATTCCGTCCAACCGGAACGACTACGATTATATAGTTTTTCTTTCCCCATTCAAAAAAATCGACGTGTACCCTTTCCCAAGGTCTTCTAGGTCGAGGCCATCTCGCAGCTTTATTTCTACGAGGCATTGGAGCACTAGACTCAGCTCTTCAATGTTTTTCGATATTCCAGGCCACCAGACATACTGCCTGGCGAAAGCCTTCATTTTAACCGTACCAATGTTTCTTATGTAACATTTCTGAAATTGCCGGTCTAAATACATCGGGTATAACTACCTTATCGGCTCTTTTTAAACAACCGTCTTCGATATACAGCTCACACAGCGCATTTTTATATTGCTGGGGCACCTGTTCTTGCGTTTCCTCTCCAATTAATATTTTCTTGACCACACTAATATCTATATCAGTGTTGCAAGCAGCGAAGATATCCTCCATATCTACGATCTTTAAGGCATTTATTACGTGACCGCCGATTATTTCGCATGCCAATGGAGCTCTTCCGAGCTAATATTTTCCGGACCTAACCTAGACAAAACATCGGCCAATCCGTTATCCTCTCCCTTACGATAAATCAGCGTTAGTGTAAAATTACCTAACACTAATAACCATCGCTGCAATCTGGGGGACATCAGCATTTCGTTGTTATCTTTCCGAAACAAGCCTATCAATGGTTTATGGTCTGTCTAGACGATGAATCTTTTACCTATAAAAATTCCCTACACCGTTTTAGCCCACACACCATAGCTAAAGCTTCTTTCTCTATAACAGAGTAGTTAAGTTCGGTCTTATTTAATTTCTTGGCGAAATACATTACCGGATGCTCAACTTTATCCTCAAGCTGACATAATGCACCTCCCACACTATTATTTGATGCATCTACTACCAAAACATGCTCTTTTGAAGCGTCAAAGCAAACTAATACTGGTTTCTCTAATAAAGTTTCACGCAACTTGTCAAAACAGTCGTTCTCAAATTGCGTCCATTTAAATTGAAAGTTATCTTTAATTAATTCGTTTAAAGGACCTGACCACCGAGTAAAATCAGGAATGAACCGATTAGAATAAGTTATCCTTCCCAAAAACGACTTGAATTCCTTTTTATTGCTCGGCGCTTTCAACAGCTGTAAATCTTTAATTTTATTTAATACAGGACGAATCGTACCTTTACCTAATACGTGTCCCAAATACGTAATCTCTTGCACACAAAAAACACATTTTTTGCAGATAACCGTAGACCCTTAATTTTTATTAAGTTTAACACCATGTCTAGACGTTGCTCGTTTTTATTAGATCCAGTAACCAAGATATCGTCTAAATAAAAAATTACACCCTCCATGTTAGCAAACAAGGAAGCCATGGTTCTGACACACTAAGACCGAAAGGTAATCTTTTGAAAGCAAACAACCCTTGGTCAGTGTTAATAGTTAAAACTAACACCGCCTTGCAATAAACCTTTAATTGTAAATAAGCGTTTGCAAGGTCGATCTTAGAAAAATAATTTGCACCACGCAAATTAGATAAAATACATTCTAATCTGGGTAATGGGTATTTGACGTCGCCCACATATTTATTGACCGTTATTCTATAATCCGCGCATACCCTAATTGACCCATCCGCCTTCTTAACTGGAACCAGTGGGGTAGCCCACTCGGAAAATTCAACGGGTTCTATTACACCGTCGGCTAGCCATTTATCCAAAACCTGTTGTATCTGTTCACGCCACAAAAATGGAACACGCCTCGCTGGGCAAAACCTAGGTCTAATGGAAAAAATACCTTCCTTTAAGCAACCTAGCTTATCTTCATATATTGGTGCATATTTCTCCTGAATTAGATCTCCAGAACCCTTTTGTATACTAAGAATATTAAACCCAAGCCCTACCAGGATTCACAGAGGGACTTTTACACCTAGCCGTCAACAACGAACTCTCTCCTTTGGAGTTCCATCTCATAGCCAGACGACCCCTAACAAAATGGGCAATTAACAAGGGGGTAGATTATATTTCCTACCTTCCTAATTACAGGTTTATCTCAAAGCCTATCACACACACCCCACCAAAATAATGTGTACTAAATTGAGAGCGTTTCAACTTTTCAACTTACAATAGCCGAATATTAGAACTTTACTTCTTTATTTCCCAAAATTAATATAATAATACATATCAACTCCTGTAAAACCAATAATATAAATTATCATTACGATCATGTTATTGCGATTTGAACATTAAGAGTTATATATAATATGAATCATAAAAATCGTATGGGTGAATCTTCCAGCAGGCGTACATAAATTATAAAGTTTTGTGCGGCGCAAAGGGAAAGGGGGAATATTTCGAGATCTTGCAGCAGGCGCTCGTAATTCAAAAAGTATCATTCATGACAGACGTGATTGTATATTCGAATTTAGTGGACATTGATTAGAGGGGGAAGGCACATGTTATTCGTTCGATTTTGGTGATGATTTTTGTAACAGGGGAAAGGGGCACACATCATTTGTTTCATCGTTTGACGTGATTGTATATTCGACTTTGGTGGACATTGATTAGAGGGGGAAGGCACACGTTATTCGTTCGATTTTGGTGGTGATTTTTCGTAAAGATGGGGAGGGGGATGTACGGTCCTCGCAGCAGCTCTTGATATAAAATTTAGGGTTAGGATAACTATTTGTGGGGGCACACGTAATTAACTTCATCTCTTGACATAAGATTGGATTTTGGGGGACAATAATAAGAAGCGGGGGGGGGGGCACGGCATTTATTTCATCTAGAGATCAGTTAGTGGGCATTTTTGTAAGGGGGGAAAGGGGCACACATCATTTGTTTCATCGTTTGACGTGATTGTATATTCGACTTTGGTGGACATTGATTAGAGGGGGAAGGCACACGTTATTCGTTCGATTTTGGTGGTGATTTTTCGTAAAGATGGGGGGGGGTGTACGGTCCTCGCAGCAGCTCTTGAGATAAAATTTAGGGTTAGGATAACTATTTGTGGGGGCACACGTAATTAACTTCATCTCTCGACATAAGATTGGATTTTGGGGGACATTAATTAGAAGCGGGGGGGGGCACGGCATTTATTTCATCTTGAGATCAGTTGAAGGTGATTTTTATAACGGGGGAAAGGGGAACACATCATTTGTTTCATCGTTTGACGTGATTGTATATTCGACTTTGGTGGACATTGATTATAGGGGGAAGGCAGACGTTATTCGTTCGATTTTGGTGGTGATTTTTGTAACGGGGGAAAGAGGCACACATCATTTGTTTCATCGTTTGACGTAATTGTATATTCGACTTTGGTGGACATTGATTAGAGGGGGAAGGCACACGTTATTCGTTCGATTTAGGTGGTGATTTTTCGTAAAGATGGGGGGGGAGGGATGTACGGTCCTCGCAGCAGCTCGTGAGGTAAAATTTAGGGTTAGGATAACTATTTGTGGGGGCACACGTAATTAACTTCATCTCTTGACATAAGATTGGATTTTGGGGGACATTAATTAGAAGCGGGGGGGTGGGGGGTGGGCACGGCATTTTTTTTTTTTTTTTTTGGTTTTGTAAATAAAATTAATTAGAAGCGGGGGGGGGGGGGCACGGCATTTATTTCATCTTGAGATCAGTTGGTGGTGATTTTTGTAACGTGGGAAAGGGGCACAAATCATTTGTTTCATCGTTTGACGTGATTGTATATTCAACTTTGGTGGACATTGATTTGAGGGGGAAGGCACACGTTATTCGTTCGATTTTGGTGGTGATTTTTGTAACGGGGGAAATAGCCACACATCATTTGTTTCATCGTTTGACGTAATTGTATATTCGACTTTGGTGGACATTGATTAGAGGGGGAAGGCACACGTTATTCGTTCGATTTTGGTGGTGATTTTTCGTAAAGAGGGGGGGGGGATGTACGGTCCTCGCAGCAGCTCTTGAGGTAAAATTTAGGGTTAGGATAACTATTTGTGGGGGCACACGTATTTAACTTCATCTCTTGGCATAAGATTGGATTTTGGGGGACATTAATTAGAAGCGGGGGAGGGCACGGAATTTTTTTTGTTTTTTTTGTTTGTAAATAAAATTAATTAGAAGCCGGGGGGGCACGGCATTTATTTCATCTTGAGATCAGTTGGTGGTGATTTTTTTGACGTGATTGTATATTCAGGTGGACATTGATTAGAGGGGGAAGGCCCACGTTATTCGTTCGATTTTGGTGGTGATTTTGTAACGGGGGAAATAGGCACACATCATTTGTTTCATTTGTCGTAATTGTATATTCGATTTTGCTAGACATTGATTAGAGGGGGAAAGCACACGTTATTCCTTCGATTTAGGTGGTGATTTTTCTTAAAGATGGAGGGGGGTGTACGCTCCTCGCAGCAGCTCTTGAGGTAAAACTTAGGGTTAGGATAACTATTTGTGGGGGCACACGTAATTAACTTCATCTCTTGACATAAGATTGGATTTTGGGGGACATTAATTAGAATTGGGGTTTTTTTTTTTTTTTTTTTTTAAATAAAATTAATTAGAAGCGGGGGGGGGGGCACGGCATTTATTTCATCTTGAGATCAGTTGGTTGATTTTTGTAACGGGGGAAAGGGGCACACATCATTTGTTTCATCGTTTGAGGTGATTGTATATTCGACTTTGGTGGACATTGATTAGAGGGGGAAGGCACACGTTATTCGTTCGATTTTGGTGGTGATTTTTGTAACGGGGGAAATAGGCACACATCATTTGTTTCATCGTTTGACGTAATTGTATATTCGACTATGGTGGACTGATTAGAGGGGGAAGGCACACGTTATTCGTTTGATTTTGGTGGTGATTTTTCGTAAAGATGGGGGGGGGGGTGTACGGTCTTCGCAGCAGCTCTTGAGATAAAATTTAGGGTTAGGATAACTATTTGTGGGGGCACACGTAATTAACTTCATCTCTCGACATAAGATTGGATTTTGGGGGACATTAATTAGAAGCGGGGGGGGGGCACGGCATTTATTTCATCTTGAGATCAGTTGAAGGTGATTTTTGTAACGGGGGAAAGGAAAACACATCATTTGTTTCATCGTTTGACTTGATTGTATATTCGACTTGGTGGACATTGATTAGAGGGGGAAGGCACACGTTATTCCTTCGATTTAGGTGGTGATTTTTCCTAAAGATGGGGGGGGGGGGGTGTACGCTCCTCACAGCAGCTCTTGAGGTAAAATTTAGGGTTAGGATAACTATTTGTGGGGGCACACGTAATTAACTTCATCTCTTGACATATGATTGGATTTTGGAGGGCATTAATTAGAAGCGGGGGGGGGGGGCACGGCATTTTTTTTTTTTTTTTTTATATATATAAATAAAATTAATTAGAAGCGGGGGGGGGCACGGCATTTATTTCATCTTGAGATTAGTTGGTGGTGATTTTTGTAACGGGGGAAAGGGGCACACATCATTTGTTTCATCGTTTACCGTGATTGTATATTCAACTTTGGTGGACATTGATTAGAGGGGGAAGGGCCACGTTATTCGTTCGATTTTGGTGGTGATTTTTGTAACGGGGGAAATAGGCACAAATCATTTGTTTCATCGTTTGTCGTAATTGTATATTCGACTTTGGTGGACATTGATTAGAGGGGGAAGGCACACGTTATTCGTTCGATTTAGGTGGTGATTTTTCGTAAAGATGTGGGGGGGGATGTACGGTCCTCGCAGCAGCTCTTGAGGTAAAATTTAGGGTTAGGATAACTATTTGTGGGGGCACACGTATTTAACTTCATCTCTTGACATAAGATTGGATTTTGGGGGACATTAATTAGAAGCGGGGGGGGGCACTGCATTTATTTCATCTTGAGATCAGTTGGTTGCTTTTTGTAACGGGGGAAAGGGGCACACATCATTTGTTTCATCGTTTGACGTGATTGTATATTCGATTTTGGTGGACATTGATTAGATGGGGAAGGCACACGTTATTCGTTCGATTTTGGTGGTGATTTTGTAACGGGGGAAAGAGGCACACATCATTTGTTTCATCGTTTAACGTAATTGTATATTCGACTTTAATGGACATTGATTAGAGGGGGAAGGCACACGTTATTCGTATGATTTTTGTGGTGATTTTTCGTAAAGATGGGGGGGGGATGTACGGTCCTCGCAGCAGCTCTTGAGATAAAATTTAGGGTTAGGATAACTATTTGTGGGGGCACACGTAATTAACTTCATCTCTTGACATAAGATTGGATTTTGGGGGACATTAATTAGAAGCGGGGGAAGGGCCCCAAGATCCCAAACTAAAATGGGGCTAGATTCAAACTCTAGCCCAAAATCTTAGGTCGGTGTGGTACGATACTAATCATTATAAGTTTTATTAATATGGTAGAAAAAATTTAATCGACAAAAAAATTAATATAGTTTTTTGGGGGATTTAAAATTTAATTTATAAAGAAATTATTTAATAGTTTAAGAGAGGAATTGGATATGAAGAGAACAATACAAATTTTAGTATGCAAAAAACTAATAATGTGCTTTTTGGGTAGTTAAAGTTTAGTATAAGAGAGGAATGATTTATTTCCTACTTAAGAACAATGTCTCAGTAGTAACACGATGAACGATGGGTGTTAACACGAGCTAAAATTCTCTCAAAAAATCTCATTAATCACGCTTCTACCCAATCTCATTGGAGGGTGAGAGTGTGAAAAAACCATTAATAATCCCTTTACCCAATCAAAAGGGGTGTTTGAAACGCGCTGGCTGCTGACACCCTACATCGGAACGAATCCCAAAACCCTGACGGTTTCCATTCATAAGGTATGTTTTTTATATGCAAATATTTAGACTGAACTACGGTCACTAAGTAATTTTTTTTATTAAATTAATAATTATCATTTGTTTAAATTTAAAAAATAAATAAAAAAATAAATTATTCTAATATCAATATATAAAACAATAACTTTAAGTCAATACTTTACTATATTGTAATCCTAACTGTAAATGCGTTAATTACATTAGCGGCATCTGTAAACTATTTTAATTTATATCAATTCGCATTGCCCTTCATATATGTTAATGTTAGTTGCTGTGTGTGGTGTGTGTTGTGTTGTAGTAGTAGTAGCACAACACCATAGAAATAGAACTCCCCCACTCCCCTTATCTTTCCCTTCTCATACAACCCAGCTTATAATGAGAGCATGGGGATACCCTTGCTCCAAAATATTCACACCCAAATAGTAAGGCTAGTCGCCTTTCCCTAACCCTGCACTATCCCGGGCCATTCCTGTTCCACCCCGTTCCAACCCCACATCACCTAAATATTATTTTGTATGGGAGGCGATGCCGATGCGCTACTATGCTATACGCATATGCACAAGTTAAGAGAGGGAGGGAGGGGTAGTGGATACTGGTGCGTGGTGCTGCTTAGAGACCTGCAAAATCAATTTTTTTAAGGCCCGGCCCGGCGCGGCCCGGAATTAAAATGGGGAAACAGGCCCGGCCCGGGCCCGTATTTTAGCATCTTTAAAAACAAGGCCCGATCCCGGCCCGGGCCCGGCCCGAAATTTTGGTAATTGCAGAAACTTCAAACTTAATTTTGGTAAAATTTTTTATTAAATAATAAAACGTACATAAAAAAATTATAAATGGATAAAAAAAACTATTTTGATGCAAAAAACACAGGCATCAAAAATTTCCGTGTTTTAGATTTGTTCTCCACTCTTCATAAATGCGGCCAGCTGACGAAAAACACCTCTCACTCGAGGCCAAATCAGGTGTCGAAAAAATCTTACAAACAAGAGGGCTAAGCGCTGGAAATGACCACTGTAGTCTTTCGACCAATCCGATAATTTTATTTTTTTTTCACATTGATCTTTAACATTGTGTTGGTTTCAACTTCATTTTCCTCTACCTCTTTCTTCATATTCAACAAAATTGGGGTATTGAGGATATGAGATCTTTTGTGATTTTTGCAGGATTTGTAAGTTTTGTTAAAAGTGGCTTGCATAGGTAATTGTCCAAATTTTATTATCCTGGACTTCTTTACAGCATTTATGTTTTTGGAGATGGGTGTTCCATATTAAGCATTATCAAAACTAACATAAATATTGCCTGATGAGCAGGAATTTTAGGATAACACATTCCTGCAAATCTTACAAAAAACAAAATTTATTTTCTTATAATCTTTTCCATACTTCACTCTTTTCTCTATGATTTTCTTTTACTTTATAAAATTCTTCTGAATATTTTCAGCTATTAGCAGTAGATTTTTTTGTTCCATACTTAATTGTTTGTATATTAGATTAAGCGCGAAATGAATAAATGAGTGTTTAACAGATTCAATAACTTGTAATTAATTTTTTGAATTGTTTTAAACAGAAAAGACTACTTAGACTCTTCTAAATTATTCCGGGCCGGGCCTATAATTTATAAATTAGGCCCGGCCCGGAATTTTAAAGCCTAAAAATTTAAGGCCCGGCCCGGGCCCGTCCGGGCCCGGGCTTTTTCGGGCCGGGCCCGGCCTCAGGCCGCCCATGCAGGTCTCTAGTGCTGCTATATGTTATGCATATGCTATATGCAGTAGTTAAGAGAGGGAGGGAGGGGATAGTGATTGATAATAAATATGGTGCGTGCTCTGCTGTGCACCCATTTTAATTTTGATCGATAATAGTGAATGGATAGTAAATTTTATTAACCAATTAAAAGCTGAACATAGAACCCCTAGATGAAGAAACTTGAAATTCAAAATTTTTTATGAAATTTATACCAAAATAACATCTGCAAATTATTTTTTCGAAAAAAAATTTTTAACTATAGTTTTTAAGGGGTGATATATATCATACGCTGGCATACTCATATTTACCCCTCTATGTAATAATTTTAAATTAAACGTAGTTAGTTAATTTATCTGCTAATACCTTCTCATAATAAATTATAATTTTAAGTGAATGAAATCAACTAGGGGCGGGATATAATGAGAATGACAAAGAAGAGATCCCGGCTGGCTAGTACAACTCCGAGGGAATTATTGTCATTAAATAATTGGAAAACTAATCTCTAAAACCTATATGTCTTTTGCGATTTTACTTATATATCTATACAAATGTTAATCTGTATGAATAAACATTACATGGCGTTTAGATGAATTTGCTAATTTAGATTTGACCTGGAGATTTTTCCTTAAAAAAGCAACAAAATCACTATTAACATCAAAAAAGGCATTAAGTTCTTAGGGAAATAATTATTAAGCCGTAACTCATTTGATGCACAATTACAAATAAATTTTATGTTTTGCCCCCCCCCCCCCTCTTAATCGAACTTAAAAGTAAAACATTTATTTTTTTTTCCTACTTTTACGCATCCATTTTTACTTATAGAGGTGTAACACCACTATAATAGTTAAAAATTAAAATCGGTGCACACTGCCTGCACAGCACGCACCATATTTATTAACACTCCGTCGGTCGGGACGCTGTACAAAAAAAATCAGTGAATATTACAATTTCATTTTTTCAGTAGCTTATCAAAATTTACCCTAGAATATCTCTGCAAAATTTGGCTAATTTTTATCCAATAGTTTTTAAGATACAGCGTGTTTTATATGCCCGGGGTCTTCCACGACCCCACCTTCCATAATATGAACAAAAAAAAATTTTAACATTTTTTTTTTAAATATATTATTAAAACCCATTATCGTAAACCCATTTGTGAAAAAATTTTTTGTATACATTTCTTTTTATTGAAAATATTTAAATTTTAAACTCTAATTTTCACATGTTAATTTTTCCTCGTGGTAATTCAAAGTGCTTATTTGTGTAATTTTTTTGCATTTTTTGATTTTTTAATAAGTCTAATATTAAAAAGTGCAGTTTTTTTATAGTTCTTCGTCTGAAGATGGTATATGAACATAACAGTTATAACATTTTATCAAGTTCTTGATGATTCTATGATTACATATAATGAGTAGTCATGAATCTGTGAATGAGTTAGCAGGATATTAAGATAAGAAGAGTTAATTGATATGCCTAACAAAGTTAGTTACTTTTTTAAGGAAAAACTTAGCTTTTATTATATGATATATTTCAAAGGAATACTAAGTGCCACAAAAATTGTCCTAATAAATATGTTAGAACAAAATAGAATTGTGTATTTCATTTACCTGGAGTAAAGCCATTGGGCAACCAAAACTCCTCTTGTTTGTTTTAAATTACTTATTACAGATGAAATAATTAAAAGTAGAGTGAAATTTAGCAAATTTATGACTATATAAATACATGTAGTAAATGTATATGTAACTATTTTTATAGCCTCATAAATTTCTTATATAACATTTTTCATTTAAATATTTTTCATTAATTTTGATCTTTTATTATAAACTATATGAAAAATTTTATAAAATAACATTTAAATTTATAAAAGTATGAGTTGAGACCAATAGTAACTTTTTTGCCTTAAAAAATTAAAAGCCAAAAATTGCCTAAGTTTGAACATCTCTATTTTTTTTTGTTTTTGGGTTATTTTTTACCAGATTTTCCACATTTATAGTTTCAACCTTCCTTTATAAGATCTTATTAATTAAGCCATAAAATATAATATAGTTTTTTGGGTATGAGGCAAAAATAGTCATTAGAAAAATATTTTTTGGGGTTGTTCTAAATATAGATATAAAATTTTAACCTTGATTAAATAGTATATTAATGAATGTATAAGAGTTGAAATTTTATTCTTGCAAATTTTGACAAGTTTATATTTTAAAATATGGAAGTTATAGCTATTTAAAGTTTGGGGTAATAATAACCCCAAATACCATCCATGTTAGCATTTTAGACCCGACCGACGGAGTGACAATAACTATCCCCTACCCCTCCCTCCTCTCTTAACTTCTGCATATAGCATAGTAGCGCATCGGCATCGCCTCCCATACAAAATAATATTTGGGTTAGAGAACTGCAAAGTCACTTTTTTTCAACCCGAACCCGACCCGACCCGAAAAATTATTAAAACAAATTACTTTCGAGCGCGAAAATTGCGGTGTGTAAAATTAAACCGACAAATAAAAGTGCTATTAATGAAACAAATTGTAACCACAGATTTTGTGTAATGAATTTACTATTTAATATTAAATCATTGTTATTAGAAACCTTTTAATTGCTATGCAATTTATGGGCTCGTTTTTTGTTGTCCGTCCGTTGTCCGCCCGTCTGTTGTCCGCCCGTCCGTTCGTCCGTCCGTTGTCCGTCCGTTACCCTCCACTGTTTTTTGTCGATTTTAAAAAATTAATGCATAAGAGGTGCCCCACTTCTCATCTCTATCTCCCTCGTTGTGTTAGAATAGTAATACATAGGCGTGTCTCCTCCCCACATCATCTCTCTCTCGTTATCGATTTTTCGGGCGGGGTCGGGTTTTAATAATATTAATTGCTATGAAATTTATGGGCTCACTTTCCATTTTGTTTTGTCCCGCTATTCGGTGTCTTGCACCGAATGTCTTGTCTTGCAACTAATGTCTTGTCTTGCACCGAATGTCTTGTCACGTTTTTTACTTTTAATTTTTGTTAATTTAACTAGTTTTTGGGTTTGAATCCCGGCGTTCTTTTTGACTCTTATGATTGTTCTTGTTACTACCATTGATAATAAGACTTTTTGGCCGTCCGTTGGGTGCTGACCAATGAAAAAATGACCATTGGCCAAAATGTGAATCCAAGTTTTTTTTTCGTTTTTTTGACTATTATGATTGTTCCTGTTACTACCATTGCTATTATGACATTCTGGCCGTCCGCTGGCGCCTGACCGATGGAAAAAAATGACCATTGGCCAAAATGTGCGAAATTTCCGTTTTTTTTGGCTAACATTGATAATTACCCTATGCCCTCCCCTAGCAGAGCCTATGCCTCTACTGATATGGGTCCCTGTGCCCCCCCCCCCTACAAAAGCCTATGCCTCTCCTGATATGGGTTCGAATCCCGGAGAGGCCAAATTTATTTTTATTTTTTTTGTTAAAATTAATATATTGTTCTTGTTAATACCATTGATAATAAGACTTTTTGGCCGTCCATTGGCTGCTGACCAATGGAATGAAATGATTATTGGCCAAAATGTGAATCAAAATTTTTTCTTCGTTTTTTTTGACTATTATGATTGTTCTTGTTAATACCATTGATAATATGGCTTTTTGGCGGTTTTCGTTTTTTTTGACTCTTATGAATTTATATCCGCTTTTACCGTGTCCTGGCTGCTGACCAATAAAAAAATGACCATTGGCCAAAATGTGAATCGAAAATTTTTTTTTCGTTATTTTTGATTCTTAATAATTTATATCCACTTTTACCGTATCCTGGCTGCTGACCAATGAAAAAATGACCATTGGTTAAACTGTGAAACGAAGTTTTTTTTTCTTTTTTTTTGACTTTTTTTGTATAAATAATTAACTAATCATTTTGCATTTAATACCCCCCTATAGGCATTCTCGCCCCTTCCCACCTTTCTCGCCCATAAATTGCATAGCAAATATGCTACTTTTATACAGAGTATAGAAGAGTTCGCCCTTGCCTTCCCCTCTTTTCTTCCCCCCTTCCCTTCCCCCTTCCCTTCCCCCTTCCCTTCCCCCCTTCCCTTCCCCCCTTCCCTTCCCTCCTTCCCTTCCCCCCTCCCCCTTCCCACGAGGGCCGAAGGCCCGAGTTTTTTATATAGCAAATTATTATATATTTATTATAATATTAATGTTTTTTGTTGTTTTTTTTAATTAAATTTTTAAATGCAATTATTTTTTAATATTAACTTTATGCTTTAAATATATTGTCTTAGGGTAAAATATCTAGATGTTGCACATGATTCAAAATATTTTATAAATAAACAAGTTATCATACCATATTAATTTAATTCGCAAATGAAACATTTATAAAATTATAACTTACTTTTAAGTTGGCTTTTAAATATGTATTAAATGTAATTTAAATTAACGATGAGAATTAGCTAAAACTTTACGATTAACACTAAAAAAATTTAAAATATAACTTTATTGAAATAATTTACCTTTTAATAGTCAAATTAAAAACAGGATTAATTTATGTAGTTTGAATTAGTGATGAGAATTAGCTAGCACTTCAGAGTTAGGAGTTTTAAAATTTAAAAAAGAGGAAGAGAATTAAATAAATAAATGATTCAAATTAGTTGTACATTTCGATATTTAAAAACACTCTTTGCTTAGCAATTAACATTAATTAAAAAAATAGGTCTCGCGTGTTTTTTACAATGTATAAACCTTGGACCCGACTCTATAAATTTTCCCGACCCGAAAGCATTTTCAAATTTTATACCCGAACCCGACCCGTCCGGGTCGGGTCACCCGTGCAGTTCTCTAATTTAGGTGATGTGGGGTTGGAGCGGGGTGGAACGAGGTTGGGAACAGGGATGGCCCGGAGTAGAGCAGGATTGGAGCAAGCGACTAGCCTTACTATTTGGGTGTGAATATTTTGGAGCAAGGGTATCCCCATGCTCTCATTATAAGCTGGGTTGTATGAGAAGGGAAAGATAAGGGGAGTGGGGGAGTTCTATTTCTATGGTGTTGTGCTACTACTACTACAACACAACACACACCACACCACACACAGCAACTAACATTAACATATATGAAGGTCAATGCGAATTGATATAAATTAAAATAGTTCACAGATGCCGCTAATTTAAATAACACATTTACAGTTAAGATTACAATATAGTTAAGTATTGACTTAAAATTATTGTTTTATATATTTATATTAAAATAATATCTTTTTTTAATTATTTTTTAAATTTAAACAAATGATAATTATTAATTTAATAAAAAAATTACTTAGTGACCGTAGTTCAGTCTAAATATTTGCATATAAAAACCATACCTTATGATTGGAAACCCCAAGGTGACCTGACCCAACCTTTAGTCAGGGTTTTGAGATTCGTTCCGACCTAAGATTTTGGTGTTTCTTTGGGATCTTGGGGAACCCTTAGGTGGATCCAAAACCCAGCCTATAAAAGGTTTTAGGTGGGGTTGTTTTTAAACCGATAATCTTGCTGAGACATTTGCCAATTCATCATTTCTCGAGGGCTGGCATGGCATATGCTAAAGGAGCCAATGGTTTGGTGTGGGCATAGCTATCTCCCACGGTTGGTGATTCGATAAATAATTTGGTGGTACATTGATAAATAAATCATTAATGATGTTATATTGCCATTTGCAAAATTCATCACGTTTAATTAGCATTCTTTTAAACAATCATTGTTGATGACATCATACTAACCATATATGCCTTTTATTATTACGCAAAATCTATTTACAGTGATTAAATTACGATTTTATATCTAAATAATCACAGACCAATTTGATAGTTACTTTAAATGTCAATTTTAATGGGGTAAGATGAGTAAGATTTCAAAAAACCTTTTTATAAATATTGGCTGAAAAAATTAAAACCAAAAAATTTAGGACATAAGTATCGATAATATGATATTTGAATACTAATTATATCAACTCTTATATATTTTAGAGCCCTATATTCCACACTCTGCAGGTGTTAAAAATATATCAAAAATTTAGCTTCATAAACAAATTTAAATGAGTGGGGGTGCGTCTAGAATAGGAATAAATTAATACGCTATTTAATCTATATATATAAAAATCTAAGTCCCTTTTTTTTGAACGCTAATAACTTTTAAAGTTCTCAACCGATTGCCACCAAATTTGGCCAGATTATTGCCTTAGCATTGTAGAGGTTTATAGATAATTTTTATCAACCTGCGACAGCGGGAATTCTGTTTTTTGGTAGTCTATACCGCCATCCTGCGGATTATTTATACTACGTTTTTTATACTTATTCATCGTTATGGTGCTACTAATTACCTTAAACTTTTTTCCACGATTGCTTTGTCATTTGTATCTCAATTTTTAACTCAACTACGCCCGTTTTTATTACAATATATAAAGCTGTAACAAATAAATATTCTCGATACCGTAAAACATCACCATTTTCTTAAATAAAAATAACGCGCGCTTATAGAAAGATTCACACATTTCGTGCTTTTTTGCTATTTTTATCAAGTTGGTTAACTCGGTTTCAACGCAAATCGTATAAATCTTTCGCCTTTTACCTTTACTATTTCGCCTTTTATTTTACCACCATTTTTCTTCGCCTCATTGTATAAACGTCATCTTCATTTTACCATCTTTCGCCTTTGAGGTGGCCATTTTCTGCTATGAAACTGGTCATTGAGGGTGAAAGAATCATTCTACCATATCCTTTCCCGCCTATTTTGAATTGCCCTGCTGATGGTTGCTCAACAACAATAAACGCTGCCAGGGACTGGGAGCGTAAGTTTGAACTTCAACTCCACCTTGTTGCGGCACATAAATTAAACCTTACAACAGTTATCCGTTGTCAGCGCTGCAGTTGCGATATTGCGGGCTCCCCACAGAAACATCACTGCACCAAAAAGATAAAACTCTCGCAAACACCCCCAACTTCCAAACCTCGATGCATCAAATTTCAGACAATACCCACTTTAATCATCTCACCAGAGCGCCCAATTCCCAGCCGACAAATAGGAGCATGGTCCCCACCCCCTCCCCCAAGGTATGTGTTCCCAAAGGCCCCTGGATTGGAGATTCGGATTCCGACTTCTTGCCCCATTTCCTTTGATTCCATAGCATATTATACGAGCCAATCAATTACAAGCCCGATAATGTCCTTATCACCACCTGCACCCTCACGTTCGATCGCCCCACCCACATACGCCCAAGTAGTTGTTACCAACACAGGCAACAAACCAATTATTAGGAAAGCCCCATCTCCCCCCAGGAATATGGCTGATCAGCTCCTTGCCTACATTGCAAGAGTCGACATCGTGAGGGCTGCTACGGAAAAAAAGAAAACAAAATCTCCATCTTCCGCTCCATTAAGAAAAAAACCTAGGCAGGTCAAACCAGTTCCCACATTAATTACGGCATCCACAAATCAGGTGCTGATAAGAAATTCGTTTGCGCCACTTGAGGTCGAACCATTGCAGATTTCCGAAGATACACAAGATGCACCCGTTCAACCAAGGTTGGCGTTGTCCCACACGGACGAAACTTCCCTCTCTCAATTTTTTCAGGAGCTCAGCAATATCGAGCGGAGAGACGATTCTCTGGAAAATTGGGAGATTTTTCAAGGACTTCTTGGACGAATCACGGCTGAGGCGTGCCGATTACTTAAGATCAAGCCCCCACGCCCCAGACGCAACCCACCAAAGTTGGATGTGACGGATGCCAAAGTCATGCAAGGCCTCTATAAGCGAAATCGGAGAAATGCGGTCCGGTTAATTCTGGATGGTGATTCTCCCCGATGCCAATTAGAGGTTAGCACGATCGAGGAATTCTACAAACAACTTATTGGGAGCGAACGTGCCACTGACCCATTAGTGTTTGATATTCCACCTCAAGCCACCGAACCCCTCAAACTGCCCCCCTTTCTTCCAAAAGAAGTCGTATCCAAAGTCGAATGGACAGAGAATACTGCTCCTGGCTCGGATAGAATCACATATGCAAACTGGCTTCGCCTAGATCCATGCGGAAAGTTGCTGGCGGCTATCTTTAATATTTGCCTCAAGTACCACCGCATCCCGGACGCCTGGAAAGTTGCAGATTCTATCCTTGTCCACAAAAAGGGAGATGAGCGGGACATCAAAAACTGGAGGCCAATCACAATGAGTTGTACAATTTACAAACTCTACACGGGCCTCTTGTGTCAAAGGTTGTCTCGGTGGCTGGAAAACAACGAAGCCCTAAGTCCTGCTCAAAAGGGATTTATGCCATTCGACGGTGTCTTAGAACATAACTACGTTCTTCGTCGAACCCTAGAAGAAGCTAAATTCCGTAGGAGGGACGTCTACGTTGCTTGGGTGGACTTTGCCAGCGCATTTTCAACGGTGCCGCATCAGGCCCTCGCCCTCTCACTTGAGGCCATCGGGGTTGGTCCCGAACTGGTAACAATCGTTCGTGACATCTACACCAACTCGTCTACAACCTTTGCTGCCAAGGAGGGCATGACGGCTTCGATTCCAATCAAATCAGGTATTAAACAGGGGTGCCCGCTGTCGGGGCTCCTTTTCAATATCGCAGTTGATCCCATCTTGAGGACTCTGCAGTCCGGGCACCTAGATCCCCGCGTACTGGCCTATGCCGACGACCTGTTGCTACTGGCCCCTTCCCAGTCCGACCTCACGGCTTCATTGGACATAGTTTCATCCATGTCGCAGCGAATGGGCTTAACCGTCAACTCCTCCAAATGCGTCACCCTCCACGCTAAAGGAACTCCTTATGGAACTGTCCCGACCCAGTTCTTCCTAGCAAATGTTCCTTTGCGTACACTGGGCTTAGGAGAGTTCGAGGATTTTTTGGGCAAACCTATCGGAGTGTCAATACCCAAGGCGATGGGCGACATGGAGGAGAGGAAGAATGTCTCAGGGATAATTGTAATCTAACCGTCCATTCGGCCAATGGCTACTTCTATGGGTCTTCGAAAAAGGGGGCCCTAGGATTCCCTCAGTGCGCTGTTGATTCGGATATTTTTTCCGTTGACAACGCCTTTAAACTCCTTACATCCCGCGATCCAAGGGTAAAGGATCTAGCCAGATCCGACCTGGAGGCCACCATTACTCGCCGACTAAGGGGCAGTTGTGTTATTACACCGGAGCTTCTCGGGAAATTCCTATCCGGATCGTTCGAGGCGCCGTTCCATGGGCAGACAAACCGTTTTGCCAACACATGGACAATGGCAAGGAGGGCCTCCAATCAAATCGGTCTCTCCTGGGAATTCACCGACGACGCTATCTTCATCACCAAGGGTCACCTTCGGATTGATCCAAACATGAGGAGAAAGCTCGTGAATTCCCTTCGCACGTACACGAGAGACCGATTAGCTGACGAACTCATCGCTCTTCCAGACCAAGGCAAAGTTATGGAGTGCGTCGCGGATCACCCGGCCAGCCATCAATTCGTGCGTGATGGACGGTATACACGATTTGCTGACTGGCGCTTCATCCACCGGGCGAGGCTCAACCAACTGCCTCTTAAGGGCGCTATGAGCAACCGGGGGAAAGACAAAAAGTGCCGGCGATGCGGGATGGCTGATGAAACGCTACCTCATGTCCTGGATCATTGCATGAAGTATTCTGCTTCCTACACCAAGCGGCACAATCTTGTGGTCAATAGACTCAAGGACGTCGCCAAAAAGACTTATCAGGTGGTAGGGGATAATACGACAGTCGATGGTTCAGGACTACGCCCGGACTTGGTCATTGCCAAAGGGAACGAGGCCATAATTATTGACGTAGCCATTCCCTTCGACAACCGCATCGCCGCCTTGGATGTAGCCCGTCAAACCAAGATTCATAAGTACGACGGTGTTCGCCAAGCACTCCTCCAGCAATATAAAACGGTATCGGTGGAGCCCATTATTGTTGGAGCTTTGGGATCATGGCATAGACCCAACGACGCATTAATCCGTAAACTCTGCGCCAAAACCTATGCTGCGACCATGCGCCGACTCATGGTTGCAGATGTCATCCACATGTCACGGAATATATACGTTCATCACGTTTCCAATATCCCCCAAGAAACTTAATTTGCTAACCCCCCCCCCTCACCCCCTATCGAATCTCTCACGTTTATTACCTTATTATATTTAGTTCTCAACGTCTATACTACCACTTCATATACATATGTTTACTTTTTATAGCAACTTAACACGCTAGTTATATTTTTATATACATTTTCTTAATAAAGTAGATAAAAGATAAAAGTAGAAAAAGATTACCTTAACGGTAAGTTGATAAATGCAGACAATGGTTAACCGACAAACTTGAAATGCAATTATATGATCATTCATACAGAATAATGCTTCGAGAGCACGAAATCGGAACGTTGGCTCTACATTAGTTAGATTACGGACAGTGATGGGTATCCTTTATAAAAAAATAAGATCAACAGAGGATGGTGGTAGCGTGGCGACCATTCAACTGCGGAACGCAATTGTCTACGTAGATAGCCCTTGGGTTTATGCCCCCCCCCTTAAATAACAAAAAAAAATTCAATATAAAAACCCTTAAAAATTCAAAAAAATTATATTTTGCCCCCCCCCCCTCCTAATTGAACTTAAAACGTTTTCGCCCCCCCCCCCTTTACAATACGATTTTGCTTGCTGTTAATAAAGGTTAAGGAGAGGAGAAGTCTTCTTCTTAGATGCTTGAGGAGAAACTGGTAAAACTTTCCTACTGACATTTGGCAACTATTCGTTCCCAAATTAATATAGCCGTGGTTCTAGCGTCTTCCGGAAGGGCTGTCACATAATTACCCGGTAGAAAAACTGCTCATTCAGCATAAAAATTGCCTTTAAACGCTTATTATTGTGAAACTCTAATGTGCAACATTACCAGAACATATGGAATGGGTAGAGTTTTACAGAAGTGCAAACTTAGCGTTTGGGATGAATGCACAATGGCTTATGAAAAACCGCTCTAAGTTCTAATCGGTAATCGCAAGATTTACAAAGAACCATCAAACCTATTGGTTTTCATTATACTAGCGGAAATTTGTATTTTTCTAATTATTTCTCATTCCAACCAAATATTATAAAAGACTTCATTTAACCAAAATTGAAAAAGATCTTTTAATATCTCTTCATTTTGATACTATAGATTTTAGGCTATGACATTAAACTACTATAAACGCTCTACTAAACTATTTTCTATACATTGTCTAACATTAAAACTAACTTTTATACACCAGTGCAGTGGTTTATAAATTTTTGTTACCCAACTATGCCCATTATCGTTAACATCGCACTTTTCAATCTATAAAATTAACACCTTTTAAGTATTTTAAACTATTACAAATCTATTTAATCATGAATAAGTATGCCTTTTCCTATATTTTTTTATATCATAAACGATTGACCCTAAATTTTTCATAAATGTTATATTAATTCATACTAATTATTTAGCTAATTAAGCACTAAGCCAAAGCTACGCTTGGCCGGGCACAGCTAGTCTATATATATAAAAATCTAAGCCCTTTTTTTTGAACGCTAATAACTTTTAGAGTTCTCAACCGATTGCCACCAAATTTGGCCAGATTATTGCCTTAGCATTGTAGATGGTTTATAGATACTTTTTATCAACTTGCGACAGCCGTAACCCTTTTTTTTGGTAGTCTATACCGCCATCTAGCGAATTATTTAAACTACGTTTTTTGTACTTATTTATCGTTATGGTGCTACTAATTACCTTAAACTTTTTTCCACGATTACTTTGTCATTTGTGTCTCAATTTTTTACTCATACGCCCGTTTTTTCTACAATATATAAAGCTGTAACAAATAAATATTCTAGATACCGTAAAACATCACCATTTTCTTAAATAAAAATAACGCGCGCTTTTAGAAACATTCCCACATTTCGTGCTTTTTTGCTATTTTTATCAAGGTCGGTTTTTAGTATTAAAAGTACAAAAAGATTACTTTAACGGTAAGTTGATAGCAGACAATGGTTAACCGACAAACTTGAAATGCAGTGATATGATTATTCATACAGAATAATGCTTCGAGAGCACGAAGGAACGTCTGCTCTACATTAGTTAGATTACGGACAGTGATGGGTATCTTTTATAAAAAAATAAGTTTAACAGAGGATGGTGGTAGCGTGGCAACCATTCAACTGCGGAACGCAATAGTCTACGTAGTTAGCCCTTGGGTTTATGCCCCCCTCCCTTAAATGACAAAAAAAAATTCAATACAAAAACCCTTAAAAATTAAAAGAAAATTTATTGCCCCCCCCCCCATCTTAATTGAACTTAAAACGTTTTCCCCCTTTTACAATAAGATTTTGCTTGCTGTTAATAAAGGATAAGGAGAGGAGAAGTCTTCTTATTAGATGCTTGAGGTAGAACTGGTAAAACTTTCCTACTGACATTGCTCTGGCAACT
Organism: Gordius sp. MW1; assembly: GCA_964036665.1. NCBI lineage: Eukaryota > Metazoa > Nematomorpha > Gordioida > Gordea > Gordiidae > Gordius > Gordius sp. MW1. Next base: position 34,163,244 of record OZ038526.1, on the reverse strand, counting down.
ATTCGTTTCCAAATTAATATAGCCGTGGTTCTAGCGTCTTCCGGAAGGGCTGTCACATAATTATCCGGCAGAAAAACTGCTCATTCAGCATAAAAATTGCCTATAAACGCTTATTACTGTGAAATTCTAATGTGCAACATTTCCAGAACATATGGAATGGGTAGAGTATTACAGAAGTGCAAACTTATCGTTTGGGATGAATGCACAATGGCTTTTGAAAAACCGCTCTAAGTTTTAATCGGTAATCGCAAGATACAAAGAACCATCAAACCTATTGGTTTCCATTATACTCGCGGAATTTTGTATTATTTCTAATTATATCTCAATCCAACCAAATATTATAAAAGCCTTCATTTAACCAAATTTGAAGGAGATCTTTTAATATCTCTTAATTTTGATACTATAGATTTTAGGCTATGACATTACACTACTATAATAAACGCTCTACTAAACTATTTTCTATACAGTGTCTAACATTATAACTAACTTTTATACACCAGTGCAGTGGTTTATAAATTTTTGTTACCCAACTATGCCTATTATCGTTAACATCGCACTTTTCAATATATAAAATTAACATTTTTTAAGTATTTTAAACTATTACAAATCTATTTAATTATGAATATGCCTTTTCCTATATTTTTCTATATCATAAACGATTGACCCCAAATTTTTCATAAATGTTATATTAATTCATACTAATTATTTAGCTAATTAAGGACTAAGCCAAAGCAACGCTTGGCCGGGCACAGCTAGTTAGTATATATAGAAATTTGAATGCAAACATATTTTTTATGAAAGTGCAATTTAATTTTGTTACGCTTGGGAATCTTATTTACTACAGGTTACGAAGCGATACAATAATAGAAAGTGAGTAAAACGTGTATATCAAACGCATATATAAGTTACAACCAATTAACGGTAATTTGATTGACAACAGATCGGTAAATAACGTATCCCCGGAGTCACTTCTCACTCCAAATACCACTCTACAAATTTAATTTTCTAAAAAAATGTTTAATATTTAATATATAAAATGGCCTGTTTGAAAATAAATAGGACTTATTTTGATTCCCAATCATTTGAAACAAAATTTGATTTTTTTTGCATAAATAGTTTAAATATTTAAATTTTTATGCAACCTAGTTAAAAACTATATTAAAGCTTTTTCTTCCCAAGCTCGGATAATATTATTGTTTTAATCATTTTTTTTAGATTGTGAAGCTAGAACATTTATAAATGACGATTTAAATGGAATATTTACTACATTTGCGTTTAATTCTGGGTTATATTTTTTATAAACACGCAAAAAAATTTAAAAATAGAGCAAATACCACGTAGCTTACCTAAGATTTTATTAATTGTAGATTAATATAAAATGGCTAAATTAAAATAGATCCTTTCGGATGGCATGAATTTAATTATCAAGTTTAAAGCTCGCATTTAACAATAACCTGACCATGACATATCTTTCAACAAATATAGGTAATAAAAATTGCATCACTCGTTTAAGGGGCTACGGATAATGACATAGGCGTAGCAAAGAGGGAGGGGCGGTAGAGGCGGCTGCCTCATCTAATTCAAAAAATTTGTTGAAATTTATTAAAATTATGGCTCAAATTTAAAAAATAATCATTTCGCTCCTTTCTAAATCATTTTTGCCCCCTCTAATTCCAATGCTGGCTACATCCATGAATTAAAATATTTAATGTTAAGCTGTTTATGTCTTAATTAGCTTAGTAATTTGAGGAATTTTAATTTTATGTTGGTCTCATACAAATGGTCATTTTGATCCTTAGCGTAGAGGGATTTATAAAATTAGAGCTTTAAATTTATCCTTAAAATAATAATACAGATTTATTTATATTTAGGGTAAAAGAGTATTAAAATTTTTATCTGTCTGAAGTTTATAGGACTGATATTTATGATTTTTATAGATTCTTAATTTATTAACCCGACAGGTACCACTAACGGCTCGGGCGAACCAATTTTTATAAAAAAAATTGGGGCATCTCAATATGCTCTAGATGACTAAACAATTTAAAAATTCTGGAAAAATTGCCTAGTTCCGGAAATAAAGGGGTGTCACCTAAAGGTTACACTGGGAGGCATAAAAATTGGCTAATTTTAAAATTATATTAAATATCTAAGATAAGTGAAAAAAGCTAGCTAATTATATTGGAATGATGATCAACAATAAATGTGAGGTCGGATATTTCAGTATGGGCATAAAATTTTGGTTGCTTAGCTGCATACAGAGCAGAGCCGTTGAGTTCACTTTCTTAGTTGATAACCGTCTATCGCGTCTATGACCTTGGAAAACTATGATTTTGATTACACTTAGGAAGTCGGCCGTATTTCTAACAATAATTTGGACAATTCATTGTGAAAAACTGCAGAGTTTATTGATTTTGTTTAGTCAATAGAGCTGGCAGGCATTGGCGTAGTCAGGATTGTAATTAGAGAGAGGCAATAATGATTTAGGGACTGCATGATCATTTTTTGAAATTTCAGCCATAATTTTAATAAACTTAAACAAATTTTTGGATTCAGAAGGAGGCAGCCGCCTCTCCTTGCCTTACGCCCATGCTGGCAAGCATTGTACTAAGCGACATCTAATCCAAATAGTGATACCAGTTTTTGCCCTGAAAAGATACTTTTGTGGCATCAACATTTAATCAGAGCATTTTACACCGCCCATAAACTTATTACATAACTTGGGCACTGAAAAGTATTTTCCTGAACCTTTGAAGAAGTTTGATTCTACTACAGAATAGGTTTAACAATTAAAAAGACTCGTTATGATTATCGTGCCTACGTACTGCCATGACATTAGAAATATTCCTATGCGGAATAAATCCTTTCTTTTTAGGGATTCTATATCGATCAATAGGCACTTGAAACGATTTAAACGCACTGTTTTAGTAGCTCCAATATTCACTTTTGAAAGACAATTTAATAATTAAGCGATTATAAAGGTATATTTAGAATCATTAAAAGAGAAAAAATTGAAAGGCAGCTAACTCATTTATGACAGCTCCCTAATCCTCTATTATTTTACTTGACAACAATAACGTGGCCTCTTGGTACTGTTCCAAGGCAACAAGATACCCGGTTTTAGAGACCTAACACTATATCTTAAAATAAATTTCTTTGCTGTATAATGTCCATAAAAGGCACCATGGATTTATTCATTGAAATGGGGTACACTATTTAATTACACCTATCATTTAAAATAACCAAAATATCTCAAACCTTAAAAAATTTGTGTGTTATTTAGAGTTGATGTCTTGAAACCGATTTCTACGCATACCATTAGATATTGTTTAATTAAAAAATAGAACTTCTAAAGTTTTCTGAAACATTTAGACATTTTTGAGAGACTAATATCAGTTAAAAAATTATATAAATTTAAAATTCTCTATCGTTAATTTTATATTTTTATGTGTTTTTTGCATATAAATTAAAGATCTAAAGCAAAATAATCAAACTTTTATATTATTTGAATGGGAGTAACGACAGTCATAATTCTATTTCCGATTTATTTAAACTTTTTATAAGGGCGGACTTATTGCTACAAATCTAAAAATGGGACTAAGTTTTAAAAAGTCCACCATCTACGATTAAAATCATGGGTAAATTCTATAAAAGTATTATAAAATCAGAATGAATTATAGAAATGTCGACCTCTCTCTAAGGCCGCTTTAAAATTATCAAGTGTAAGTAATTTTAGCCATATTTGGTATTGGTATATTGGGAGGTACAATTTTATCTATAAATATCATGTATCGTATACGCCATTTTTCATATCAAAAGATCAAAGAAAATCGAAAATATTAACGCAAAACTTTTGCTATTCTTGACTATTCTACCCCCACCCCCTTTATACTATGTACTTTTGGAAAGAAAAATAAAAAAAATTATTAATGAATTCATAGTCTTAAAATTAAATCATTAGAAAGGTTGCGCTAGACACACAAGCTCTGCTTAGTGTAACCTTTAGGTGACGTTCAGCTTTAAGATAAATTTTAAAGTCTCTAAAGTACTCATATTAATTTTAAATTACTATCAAAATGTTAGAAAAATCATACAGATTTTAAATATCTAAATTAAGTTGCAAAAACTTATTGTTAAGTGTACATAAATATTGAATATTAGAAGGCAGGTCGAAACTGCGAATTTTACGATTTTTGAACGAGTATAATTCAGCAACCAATCAAGAAGAAGTAATAAAATTGTATCATAATTTATCCCAATCCAATCTTTTAAATTTAATATAAAAAATGCTTTTATCTTAAGTGGTTTTTGAGAAAAGTGGCTCTAAAGTTGCGTCACTTAAAGGTTACACTGGTACCTGTCGGGTTAAGTCCAAAACTCGTATAAATTAATACTTAATACTTTTATGTCATTAAATAAAAGAATAGTTATTATAAATGCTTAAATTACTGTGCCAAGCTTTTTAAATTTGACAAAAACAATGACAGGCATTATTTACTTTAAGGTATAATATATAAAAAATCTGTATAGCAGATTATGTCAGCTGTTAAAATCACATTGTAAATACATGCATGTGCGAATTTCAAATATGAAGCCCATATACAAGATTTTAGTAAAACATATTAAATAATTCTCACGGTGATATCTTAGCAATATGGGTAAGCATTTTTTACTTTTTTCATGGTACATTCGGTTAATCTGAAAGCAGCTCGCCACAAGTACATTTAAAAGCTTTATTTAAGGTGATCCTCAAAAGGCGTAATTATAACATAAAATAAAAAAAATTAATTATGAAATTAAAATTCGTTGGAGAATGAGTATTTAGAAGTTATTGCCCCTAATATTATAGATATATTTGCACAACCTCCCCCCCCCCTTTACACCACCTAAAAATTAAAATGAACTAATAAATTTAACGGCTAAATGAACCTTACAATATTCTGTCAAAAATTTTATTTAATAATTTTAGATGAAATTGGATATGTGAGATGCACAGAACAACTTAGCGTCCAAAGACAAACATAAAGAATTTTTTTAGGATTTTTATCCCTTGAAAGTTTTGATGCGTTAACAATTGTCTATAAAATTCAGGAATTGGTTATTAATATTAATTTATCAAACTTATAATGAGGAGATATCACTAATAAATGGGAGAAAATGGTGTACAAACTATTTTTTGGAAAACTATTGGCTTTATATGTGCATGTGGTACATAAAAATATGCAAGATATGTTAAACAGTAAGCATGTGAGATGGACAATTGCGTACGCCACTTATGAACATTACCACTAATTTTGTTGCATGCGACTTATTCTTTTTATGTTATAAGACTTATGTATTATAAAATTTTCAAAATTGATTTATACAAGTTATTAATCCTTTATTCATTTTCTTCTTATTATTAATGCAATATTCATTGCAAATCGACTAATGTGGGTAGGGAAAGTAAGTATCACATTTAAATTTAATTTTATAATGTCATATTTTAATTTAAATCGAAATCGTTTCTAATAATATAAACACGATTTTAGAATAACTCATAAGTTTAAATATAATAAATACTGCCTAAATCACATATATAACGATTTGCTTTAATTGGCAAACATAATTGGTGGAAATATTTGTGATGCCTATTGCAAACAATGCTTTTTTGCGTCAGCTTTGACATTTTATGGCAATTAATGTCAAGAAAAATGGCTAAGTATGTCGTTGATAACACATTAATAAAAGTGTCCAGTTTTAAGTGATAACAATAATTAGCAGATTTACAATTTGGCATGAGATTCTGGTTAATTAAATGGACGTTTGCCAATAACGCCGTCGTCAACTTCTTATTTAGCCATATAAATAATTCATAGTTTCACAGTTTTGTAAAAAAAAGCTTTTGACCATGATTATTGATACTTGTAAAACATTTTTTATACTGTCACTCTGTCTCTTTTTTGTACTAAATGCTATTAAGGCACAAACATCAATCTTGGGCGAGGGTAAGTTTTTCATTTTAAAATCGTTATAATTTAGTTTTTCTAATATATTTTGATTTAAAAATTATAATATTTTTGTAAATTCGCAATTTAGAGCAATTATCATTTTAATTTATTTCAGCAGCTTTTAACATGATTTCAAACTTAGCAAAAAAATGATTGTATATTTATTTGATTAAAATTTTTGAATTGTTAAGCAATTTAAATGCATTAAAATATGACCCCTAAATTAATTCGGCTATAAAAATTTTTATTCAGGCTAAAATCTTTACTTACCTAAGTCCATGTCCTATTTAATGTCAACCCTATTTACTAGTGTTGTAAAAAGGGTTGGGCGTTGTTTGGTCAACATTTGGTTTTAGTCGACTAAACATAAACATACCAAAAGTTTTTTGGTTTTATTAGTCGACGGCAAGGCTTAGTCAAATTTTGAAAAACTGCCCAGGGTAGACCGTTAGTCCTAGTTGAACCAAAGGGCGGCCAAACAAAACCCAACCGCTTTTACAACTTGACTATCTAAAATCAATATGGGTATTCAATATATAACATTTAATTTAAAAGATGACAAATATTGGAATGATAAGGCGTACGCAAGTATTGTTAGAGCCGAAAAAATGAAAGATGAAAACAGAGGAACCAAATGTAGAAATGGGCTAAGCATGGCTAAAAATGTTATTATTTTCATTGGGGATGATGGTATGGGATTAACAACGATAGCCGCTTCACGCATTCTAAAAGGACAAAAGCGGAATAAAACCGGCGAAGAAATTTATCCTTCGTGGGAATATTTTCCTAATATCGCACTTGCAAGGGTATGTTTGTATGCTCGTGTTACTAAAATTTCACATTTATTACAAGAAATAATAACATTTGCTAACGAATTGAGGCTTGCATTAACTAAAAAATTCATTTTTATCCCTTTTATCCTAAATTATTTTTGCAATCCAAAGTGTGAATAAAGAAAATTATAAATGGGTATAATCATGCGGAGTGCTGAGTGAGGTTTCGCATTAGATGGAGTCTAAGTAGAGGAGGAATTTAATGATTTTTGTTATTTATTTTTCGCACTTAAATTAAAACTCTCCAACTCTTTCTCGCTGCTGCCTCGTGGATTAGAATACGCAAACAGGCAAGCATTTTTCGGCATCCTAATTTTTCCATCTTATAAATCTCCCTTTAAAGATGACAATTAAAACTACTATCAATTAGGAATAACTTTTTGACTCTTCTAGCCGTTGTTTTAGTCTATTATTATTCTTTTTTAAAAGGATGGAGGCTAAAAAAGGCTTTCACATTATTTTAATGCTAATTTAATTTAAAACAAACAGACGTATTAGGAATGAAAGTGAAGGGGTAATCTATGTTTCATACCAATTTTCAAATATAATTTCCAATTTAATCGAGGGAAGGGGTATAGTTATATTCATAGACTACATAGACTGCCCATGTCATATGTTCCATATGGCAAATTGTGTGTGAAATTTGCCTCCATTTTGATGAACACTACCGTCCTATATCACATAATGGCGTTTTGCGCTGTGCCGTTTTGTTCGAACAGGAGAGGTAAAGAAAAAAGGTTTTGATTCCATAAATAAGTAAGATATTACAAAAATATATGATATTTTTAAAAAAATTTAATATCATTACAGTTTTTACATATTTAATTTTTATGAAATGTGTCAATAATAAATTTTTTAAAATATCATATATTTTGTAATATTTTACTTAAATATGGAATCAAAACCTTTTTTCTTTACCTCTCCTGTTCGAACAAAACGGCACAGCGCAAAACGCCATTATGTGATATAAGACGGTAGTGTTCATCAAAATGGCGGAAAGTCACACACACATTTTATACCGTGATGAGCGGTCTATGTAGTCTATGGTTATATCACCCTAAATTACCCTCCCCCTCCTTGGGCTAAGCATTAGTGTTGTATAAACGGCGGGTTTTGTTTGGTCGACCATTGGTTTTAGTCCTTAAACATCAACAGACAAAGGTCTGACCAAAAACCCTTGGTCTATTAATGCGACAAACAGACCAAAAATTTTTTGGTTTGTTTATGAAGGTCGACCAAACAAAACCCAGCCGTTTTATCACTACTACGCATACACATCCTTCAAAAAATGCTGCCTAAAATTTTAAAAGAATTATATAATAAATTAATATCGTGTGCACATTGCTTCGTTAGACTTACAATACAGATCATCAAATTTCGGATTCAGCAGGGACGGCTACAGCTATATTATGCGGTGTCAAAACTAAAATGAGTGTTGTTGGTGTTAATGATTCCATCATCTTCCAAGACTGCAATTCTGTTTCTGTAGCGAGGATCCGTTGTAATGCCGATTGGTTTATGTCTAAAGGTTTAACTCTAAGTTTCGACACTTTTTTATTATTAATTTTTAATCACAAATTCATGGGCGTACGCAGGTTTTGAATTAGGGGGGGGGGGGCAGATTTTTAAATTTTTTTTGCTCGACTATCCTAAAATTTTCCTGAGAGCAAAAAAACAAAAACAAAAAAAAGGTCTCGACTATCCAAAATTTTCCTGAGAGCAAAAAAAAAAGGTCTCGACTATCCAATAGGGGGGGGGGCCAGCCGATAGGGGCGGGGGCAGCGATAGGGGGAAGGGGCAGCCGCCCCCCCCCTGGGTACGCCCATGCACAAATTGTATATAAAACACAATTTTGTTTATCTAAAAGACAAATAAAGAAGTGATGCTTTATGAGACTTAAGGGATTTAATTTAAAGGTTAAATATAATTTAAAAATAAAAACCTTTTTGAAAACTAACATTTTAGTTTTTAGTAAAGTTGTCGAGTAACCTTATCAAAGAAATTCTTCTTTTTAATTAAATTATATACTAAACGCAATTAAATCATTCATTTAATTTATTAACTTTAATATTGGAAAGTTGATAAAATATATCTAAGTAATAAATTATTAATAAATATTTCATTAAAAGTTTTGCAATTAAGCAAACATGTTACACCTAAATATGTTAATTAAAAATTAAGGTAAGGCCCCGGAGTGGTTACAAATACGCGCATTACACACGCTACACCAAGTTCTCTATATGCTAGGGCACCGGACCGAAATTTGGAGTCCGAAAACGATTTTATAACCAATAAAGTGACTCGAAATAGTAAACATTTAAGCCAGCGATCCTGCATGGACATAGCTTGGCAATTAGTCAATGAACATCCTGGAAATGCATTACATGTAAGAAGTTTCATACCTTATTAAATATAGAAAGGTCAACAAATTTCGCGACCTTTCTTGGCTATATTCATGGGCCTAGCCAGGGAGGGGGGAGGTAGGGAGTGACGGTTGCCCCCCTCTAAATCCAAAAATTTGTGGAGATTTATAAAAATTATGGCTAAATTTATAAAAATGTTTATTTTGCCCGTCCCTAAATCATTATTGCCCCCCACTAATTCCACTGGCTACGCCCATGGCTATAATTAATGTTTGTTCATCATAATTTTGACAATAAACCATGTTCCTTGGCATGGGCGTAGCCTGGAGGAGGCAGTGAGGGGTGGCTGCCCCCATCTAAATCTAATTTTTTTTTTAATTTTATATATTTTTGGCTAAAATATCAAAAAACAATCATTTTGCCCCTCCCTAAATCATTGTGGCCCCCTCTAATTCTAAACTAGGCTACGACGCCCATGTTCTTTGGGCAAAACGCATTTCATTAAGTCAAATATATTATTATTAAAAACACGTTTTTGACTAACATTGCTTAAAAAACAGCTACTCAGTATGATATAGTTTTTTTTCGACGTTACAATTTGTTCCAATTCCTCATTATAAATTATCTCAAGTATAGTTGAAACATGTATGGGCGTAGCCAGGATTGGGATTAGAGGGGGGGGCAATAATGATTTAGGGAGGGGCAAAATGATAATTTATTGAGAATTTAGCCATAATTATAGTAAATTTCAAAGAATTTGTAGATTTAGAGGGGGGAAGCCGCCCCTCCCTGCCACCCTTGGGCTACGCCCATGAAAATATGTATCAATTGTTTTTTTCATAAATTTTTTAAATCCAACGCATTCAGGTAATAATGGGTGGAGGTTGGAAAAAAATGATGTTAGAAAATCAAACCATAGCAAACGTAAATGAACACGCTGGGGTAAAAGTAAAATCAGAGGCGCTCAGCAGTTCAATAACAACTGAGGATTGTCCAGATACCGGAGCCAGGTTTAAAAGGAAAACTGGTAAGCCTGCGAGTGGGGAGAGAAGAGACGAGGATTTAATACGGAAATGGAAAGAGCTGAGGAAAAATCAGAATCATACCCATGCATTTGTCACTGATCGGACGCAATTAAATAACGTTAAGGCCAAAGATTTGGATTATCTCATGGGTATTTCTAAAATAGGAAATTTCCGTGTTTTAAATCTTTTTTAATATTGATTCAAAAAAACAGGGCCGTTTTAATGGCTTAGATTAGAGTTCTTTAAAAGTTGTTGGCACGCAATAATCATTTTCAAAATTGAATTAGAAATAAAATATCAAGGTTATATATATAATACACGTGAATATAGGCGAGCACAAAGGAACACACGACAGACATATATTTATGGGCGTAGCTAGGGGGGGGGGGGGGGGGGGGTAAGGAGGAGCGGCTGCCCCCCTAAATTTTTTAAAATATAATATAATTATAACTATAATTTTAAAAAATTATCATTTTGCCCCTTTCTTACTCAATATTGCCCCCCTATAAATCCAATCCTGGCTATGCCCATACTTAGATTATTAATCTATTAACGGCAAGGAGGACAATATAAAGCGTGGTTTTTAACAGATGAGGAACCATATTCTCTAGGCTTATTTAACGCTACGCCTTGGCCATTGGCAATAGCATCTAAATAAGTATCTTAAAATCATGAATAAACAATATGATACAATGGACACTATTTTAAATCGAGATTAAAAGCAAAAATGTGTAATAAATACGAATCTAATTTTCATACCCATTAGCATTTAACAGATTTTTGATGACTGAACTAATCATATTTAATGCTAGGCTTTCATAAAATAAATTGCTGAATATACACATTACTTAAGAGTAGTGTTGTAAAAATGGATGGGTTTTGTTTAGCCGACCTTTAGTTTTACCAAGACTAATGGTCGACTGGTCTGTTTTTCGATTTTCGACTAAGCCTAGGGGTCGATTAAGAAAAACAGACCAAAAAACCATTGGTTTTTTTATGTTTAATCGATTAACATCAAAAGTTAACCAAATTGAACCCAGCCGTTTTTACAACACTACTTAAGAGCTTAAAATTTACAATTTTAATACTTTTCTTGCAAATAAAAAATATATTGATCTTTTGTTATTCTTAGGTATAATTGCTCATGACCACATGACTTATAGCATCAAAAGAGCACCCGGCAAGGGTGAGGATGAACCCACTTTATTAGAGATGACAATGAAAGCAATGGATGTTCTCGAAAGAAATGAAAACGGATATTTTTTGCTCGTTGAAGGTAATTCAACGAGGATTATCCCTTGAGACTCTTTATTTAAAAAATAATTTAGGTTAATTTTTAAAATCAACTTAAATTAATTTTTGGATTGTGCTCCAGGAATCGCGAAAAAATGACTCTAAATTTATGGTTTAAAGTTATTAATATGTAGTACTTAGTTTTAAAATAATTAATCGCCAAGTTTGACCAGCTATTATTTACGCTAAATAATAGGAAACCAATTTTATAATTTAAAGAAAACATTTTATACATTTACTACCTGTTTAAAGTGCGAATGTAGAAGAATTTACTTTAAAATCTACTTATATTTGTGTTTGTTGCCAAGGGCGTAGCCAGCATTGGAATTAGAGGGGCGTGGCAAAAATGATTTAGGGAGGGGCTTTTGAAATTTTATCCATAATTTTAGAAAATTTCAACAAATTTTTGGATTTAGAGGGGCCCTTCATGCCCCCCCCCCCCACCCTTGACTACGCGCCTTAGTATTTAAACTAAAGAGATACTTAATTTAATAAATGGAGGTAGAATAGATCATGGACACCATGAAGGGAAAGCTAGATTGGCTTTAGAGGAAACGATAGCCATGGATGAGGTGGTAGCAAAAGTTGGTGCAAGAATCGGTATTTCGTCAACTAGGTATGCTCCTAAAGACACTTTACTCATTGTCACATCGGACCATTCTCACGTCTTCAACATGGGTGGATATCCCGTTAGAGGCAACCCCATACTAGGTAGTAGTGTTGTAAAAACGGCTGGTTTGGTCGGCCTTTGGTTTTAATCGACTAAACATAAACAGACCAAAACAAAACATTTCAAATGTATGATTTATATTCAATTTAGAGTCTCTTTTCGCCAAAAAATGATCTAGGTTGGCTAATGAAAATGGTATTCTTGCATTTGAACTTTATGAGTTGGGTTAATTCGTAACAGTGTTGTGAAAACGGCTGAGTTTTGTTTTGTCCACCTTTGGTTCTACAAAGACTAACGGTAGACTCTGGTATTTTTTCAAATTTAGATTAAGCTTAGAGGTCGACTAAGAAAACAGACCAAAAAATCTTTGGTCTGTATATGTCAAGTCGACTAAAACCAAAGGGCGACCCAACAAAACTCAGCCGTTTTCACAACACTAGGTCGTATATTTTTTTTTATTTGAACGTAAGAACATTATAAAGTTTATTTAAGAGATCGCCTAATAGATCGAATTCATTTATTTTTTCTATTTAAGTTCTCTATAATTAGCAGCCTAGCCCAAAAATAGTGGAATGATTTTTGTTTTATAAATTTTTAGCAATTATAAGAGATTTTACATTAAACTGGGGAGCGAAAAATTTCGTAAACTTAATATTTTTCATTCATTTTCATATTGTTATTTTATTCTATGGATATATTACTTTGTAAGCCCAGTATTTTTAAACAGTGTATATTTACAAATAAAATTCAGAAATGGCTTAAAGGTCTAAACCGAGAAACATTATCCAAGCCTTATGAGCTATCCGATATCGATAGTCTATCTACCCTATACTACACTTACATATGGCAATGGGCCTGGCGGGGTTGATCCTAAAAAATCAAAGATGCGAGAAGACATTCGAAAAGTCGACACTAGTAAGGCCGAAATTCTTAATTTTGCGATACATTTTTGCAAACTATAAACGCGTTACTAGTTTGTCGAAACTTATTAATTGCAAAAATCTTTTAATCGCGAAGTTAACCGCCATTTTGTATTTTTAAACGATAATATTAACAAAAACATCGTTTATTGACAAATCGCTTAATAGTACAATATCGGATATTCACAAACATTTTCGAGTCCTTAAATCAACCAGATAATTATCGTTTTATAGCGAAGCGTAAGAAATGAATTTTATATATAAAAATGAAACTATGTATGTTTGTTTGTATGTTTGTGTGTATGCCGCCACCAATTTTGGAAAACTACCAGACGATTTGGCTTAAAATTTTACACTTTATTCCTGACACTCCGGAGCATGTTTTAAGAATTGTTCGAGCCAAATCGGTCCAGTAGTTTTCGAGATATTTTGTTTTATACGTTTTGACGTTTAATAAAATGATAAAATGTCAATCAAACGCTATTCACGGCTCGCTAAGGCTTATTCCTGAAACTCCGGAACATGTTTTAAGATTTGTTCGAGCCAAATCGGTCCAGTAGTTTTCGAAATATTTTGTTTTATACGTTTTGACGTTTAATAAAATGTCAATTAAACGCTATTCACTGCTCGCTAAGGGTAACTTACATTACACCATCCCTCCTGCCCTTTCCTTTATTTAGGCGGCAACAGTTTGCAAATAAAATACATGATGAAATGCTAAATGCACTCCTTTTTTATAAACATGTGTGCAAAAAAATATTTAAAATATTTTAAAAAGATTTCTAACATCAGTTTATTATATGTCCAAACTTCATTTTTAATCTACAAATCATCGGATATACTTTTAACAAAGTGCCAATAAATGTTGATATATTTCAGTTTCGGACATTATTAAGTTCAGAATTAAAAGTTTTATTCAGAAACAAATATTATAATTATGATATTGTTTCTTAATTACAAAAAAATTAAAAAAATTGTTTGAAGGGCCGGAACGCCAAAGAATTTTCCTATGGGGGTGGAAGGGGGGGGGGTGTTTGGGCCAGACTATGATTTCAAAAAATACCATTTTGTAAGTCTCTAGCGATAGCTTTAAAAAATGTATCCAAAATTTAATGATTAATTTTTGATTAAAGGTAATTTTGACTTAAAAAATTTGCTTGGAGAGGGGGCAAAGGTGCAGAACAAAGGTGCAGAATTTTGCACAACACCACACCTTATCTTAAAAATATCAATTATTTGTTATTTTTAAATAAACTATATGCGTATCCGTATCCGCCTTTTGTTTATATTTTATCATAAAGGCAGGCGCGATATTTTTTATTTGATTATCGAGCATGAAAATTTATAACTGATCCACTATTTTGCAACACTCTTTTAAAACCTTTTAATAAATTGAGGCCCCCTTTGCCCATGCCCTTTAAAAATTATTTAAAATTAAGGTTTATTTTTCACGTCAATTATTATTATTATAGGACGGTCGTGTCCCCTCCTGCCTGGCTAAATAAATTAAAAATTTGTCATTAGGCCTCATGTATCATAATTTAACATTTATCTTCCTCTCTCTAACTTATTAATTGGCAGCATTAAGTTATACAAAGAAGGAGATTAACGAGGTTAAGAATTAATTTTTATTTTAAAAAGATTTCTAACATGAGTTTTTTATATGTTCAAACTTCATTTTCAATCTACAAATCATCGGAATATTTTTTTGTTTAAAGAAGTTTTAAGGCTAATATATATTTTTTTACCAGGTGACAATTTGGATTGAAACAAAAATTTTGTTATCATTGGCGTAGCCAGCATTAAAATTAGAGGGGGGCACTAATTTTAGGGAGAGGCAAAATGATCATTTTTTAAAATCTTAGCCATAATTTTAATAAATTTCAACAGATTTTTGGATTTAGAGGGGAGCAGCCGCCCCCCCCCCCTCCCCCGGCTACGCCCATGTTACTATGAATAATTATAGTTCACGATAATTCGGGCTCTCATGGGATTAGCCAAGATTGGAAATAGAGGAGGGCAATAATGATTTTAGGGAGGGGCAAAAGGATCATTTTTTGAAATTTTAGCCATAATTAATATATTTCAACAAATTTTTGGACTTATAGATAAGCAACGGCCCCCCGGCTTCGAGAATGTAAAAGCTACAAGTTTAAAAGTTTCTAGAATAAATATATTCTCTACACTTATTTGATTAGCGTTAAAATTAATAAGTTTTACAAAACCTAATTAATATAATTGAAACCAATATTTCTAATTAGCAAATATGAAAAACGGCTGTAATAATCTTCGGAGCAGTGGTAAAAGTAATACAAATCAACTTTATGCTAACATTCGAGCGTTGGAAGCTTTATCAAAGGTATTTTTATTGACTTATAGATGCATTCAGGGAGAGGCAGCACTATCCTCTCCGAAATTTAGATAAAATTAATTTGAACTATCACGTCTAAACCTAACAATAATAACGTATTAATTAAATATTAGATTAACCTCTTTGGCCTGGACAAATTTTTTATCCCCGCCCCAAGCCCGTTAAACCCTTATAAGAGTCTGCCCGGCCATATATTTTAGTTGCCCGAACTGCTTGTGCGCGACAATCGCAAGAGAAACTTAACTACAATAGCAACTGAGACATCGGAAGAGCGAAGCGACAGACTAGCCACACGCTCACATCCTAATTTGGCTGAAAGACACAATTTTTCCTACTCATATTGATAATATTATATCGGCTGAACTGCCCGATCCGCAAGAAGATCCGCTACTATTTGAAATCATCAGTTGTCATATGATTCATGGACCCTGCGGAGCAATGAATAGAGGAGATTCACCATGTATCAAAGACGGAAAATGCACCAAAAAATATCCAAGAGAAATGAGCCAAGAAACTAAAACTGGTGGCGACGGCTATCCGTTGTATAGACGCCGTAATCCAAACGATGGAGGTCATAGAGTCACCATCAAAGTGAAAACTGTTCCCGTAGAAAGCGACAATAGATATCGTTCCTTACACTCCGTTTCTTTCAAAAATGTTCAAGGCCCACATAAACGTGGAGTATTGCAATTCAGTGAAGTCTATCAAATACATCTGCAAATACGTCACCAAAGGCTGTGATATGGCAGTTTTTGGACTTAATAATACGCAAGCCGATGAAATCACACAATTTCATATGGGACGTTACATAGCAATAATGAAGCTGTCTGGCGCATTCTCGGGATCCACATTCACGAACGCTATCCACCTGTTGTACATCTCGCCATTCACTTGGAAAATGGCCAACGTGTCTACTTCACGGAAGAGAACGCTGTGCAAAGAGCGGCGCAACCACCGAAACCGAATACAACACTGACAGCTTTTTCCTGTTGTGCCAAACGGATGTTTTCGCAAAAACTTTGCTCTACCACGATATCCCAAAATATTACACTTGGAGCTCATCAAAAAAAGTGTTTCAAAGAAGAAAACAAGGCACAATAGTTCCTGGATATTCAGGCGTACGTATGTCTGATGCTTTAAGTCGAATGTATACTGTTCATCCCAATAACATCCTATGGCCTTGCAATGATCCAGCGATGGCATTTGATGCCATATTACCACTTGAACCAAGGAACCGCTCCTTCGTTTCACACCCGGCGGCATTAGGTACCTTTCGCATTATATTTTTTGCTACATCGAAATGCATATTCCCATAGTCCCGTATTGGAAACTACCATCAGTATTTATCTCTCCAATTCACTAAAATATTTTTACCCAGCTTCCACTCAAACAGCCCTCCGGGAAAAACCGTCCCTAGCCTAGGCCAGGTTTTACCTCCTCGCCTTCCCATCCCTGATGACCTGAAAAATGGATCACACATCGCCCCCATACGTGTGACATTTGTATATTTTTATATAATACGTTCTTATAATGTTCATTGTTATTACATAATTTATGCAAGGTCGTGTCCCTAAATAAATTACATGCTTCTATGGCCATGTGATAATAATGGCAGCTCATTAATTTTGTTGCCAGTTTTATTAATTTAGTTTTTAATTTTTTTTTGGTAGTTTTAAATTTTCTTATTTAAATTTTTTAATTTTTTTTAAAATATTTTTAATATGGCAAAACAACGTTTGCCGGGTCAGCTAGTATTTAATATATTATACTTATATACTTTTATTTCCATCGTTTAATCGCAAAATATTGGTTAATCGCGAATTTTTTTTCAGGCCCAAGGCTTTGCAATGAAACGGTTTTGACTGTATTTAGAAAATCCTTGATATTTCAAATTAATCTTATACAAATCAAGCGGAAAAATAAAAAAGTTAGAAAGAGATAAACTTCAAACCAAAAGAATTCCAATCTAATTTTTTAAAGGTAAATTAATGTAAAAAAGTATTACAAATAAGCGATAGAAATTATATGCAACTAACTTTAAGCTATATGGATATATGTAATTTAAATAGCTTTTATTTATATTGAAAGCCGATCCCGATTACCTAGCCCCAGTGGCTGTACCTTCAGCCTTAGAAACACATGGTGGAGAAGATGTCTCTATTTACGCCAAATGATGTCTATGAATGATTTCCACTTGATTTGTAAAAAAAATTTAATTTCGCCAATTTCATATTTTTTTAATAGACAAATTAAATTAATTTATTGAATTTCAATTTTAGCCTATTAATATTATTTATGACTTCATGATGGAACTTGAGTTCATGCTTCCTTCAATCAAAACTTTCCGGGGGGGGGGCCCCGGGATCCTCCCTGGAAGAAACCCTGCTTCTTTAGAAGGTAGAATGCGTCCCGAAGGAGCTTCTATGATCCCCTGGGAGGATGGTAAGTTCCTAGCTTGGGACTTTACCTGCATTGATATCTAATAATAATTATAACCCACTTTCTTGTGCAGAAGATCGTAAAATACTCAGATACCGAGCCATTGCTAATTCTAAAATTTTTATTCCAATAGTAGCTTCCTGTTTACTTTTGGCAAAAAAGCATTAGCATTTTTTAGATCGATAGGAAACAGATCCCCCAAAGCTAATTACTCACCCAGCTTTATTTTACGCCAAAAAATCGGCATTTTAATAGCCAAATAAAATTACAAATCTTTATCTGACACATGGCTCGTGTTGGCTATTGACGAATCTAATAAATAATGATTTTTTATTTATAATATTATTTTATGCTAGTTTATTGTATATTTTATGTATCAGTTTTACCTAATAAAAGTATTTTAACAAAAAAAATTTATACAAACGTGAAGAAACCATATATCCAATCTTTTAGATTAAACCCTGTAATAAATATAGAGTAAGTTTGCATGCAATGAGCTTAATCGAGTCTCAAATAAATTATTAAATTCATCTTATTTTTTCGACATTCTAAAGTATGTCCAAATAAGAGCAATCATATGATTTTTCTCACGTAATAAGAATTGGGCTAAGATAAAAGTTAAATTTAATGGGATTATGAGCAATAATCATCAATTAAGACGCCAGGTCTTGAATTTATACAAAAATTTGTATTACATGGGCAAGGATTATCCTAAAGGAGAAATTTACTTTAGAGAACGACTAAAAAAAGCTTTTCTAAAAAATAAAGATATATCTGACCCTCAACAAATAAAACATCTTTTGACAAAAGGAGATTACATTATAAAAGAACTTGAAGCATTATATTGGCTCAAAAAGTATAGAACTATCAAGCATTTGTATTATTAAATATTATATTAAGAATAAATTATACTATATTGCAAATTTAATAAATTTATTTTTGAATGTATAGCGTTTTGTAATGTTTAATAAATTCTTACCTTCAAAAAGCATTAATACTGCATTAACATGATAAAATAGTTTTTAGTAATTACTCTAAAATCAATATTATAATAATGGTGTAAACATAGTTTACAGATATTTAATAATGTCAATGTTTTAGTTACCTATATTTTTTTAAAAAGTGCATGCAAAATAAGGGCCTATTGATTAAAAAAATGTATCTGTCTTTTTTACCTCTTATACTATCCATTTTAAAAAAAAAACAATAAAAATTCAGATTTATTGTAACAGTCTTGAAAGAAGTTCATGGCCCAAAAACATTTTTTAAATAGGCTAGATGCATATGTTTGGCATTGGGGTTAAGTATAGTAAACATTACAAAAAAAATGCTATATAAACTGGCATTTACATAAATGTACAAAGACGTTCATACCTGTTCGTGTGATAAATATATAAATAAAATTAATTTCATTATCAAAACATTAATTAGACGTTATGCAAAAATGCAATTTGGCAGTAGCCTATTAAGGAATGCATAAAGGGTCATCACACTTGAATGCATATAAAAAAATGATTAAATAAGTTGAATGTTGAGATTTAAAATTGCATGTTCGTCACTTGTGCAGTTTATATGTGGGGGTTTTGGAGCCATCTGAGTCTTTGTTCTTCTACCTGCGAAGCAAGTCTCAGTGAAAGAAATATAGCCAGAACCTAATAAAAATTTAAAATGTATTTCTTAAACTTTCACCCTTGAAATAAATTTGTAAATTTGTAAGGAACTAAATGAGCAAAGAAACATAATTATTTATGTGGGTTTGGGCATGATGGATGTCTTATAAATGTCAAACATATTTTTGAGATGGCCACACAATTTAAAATAAAAGATTTTTAATAGGTTTTAATAGAAAAAAACTGGAATCTAGATTTAAAATTTGACATATTAGGCCATGGGGTAGTTCAGACTAAGCTTAAAAGATTATCATACAAAATAAAACTCGAGGCCTCAATTTAAAAGAAACTATTTCTTTTCCATTTTTTTTTTTTTTCTAATAATATCTTTTATTAAATGAAACTATATACTACTATAAATATTATATTTGTTTATAAATTCATTTTTAATATTAGGATTTGTCTTAAACAATCATTCTCAAAATCTCTGCCCCCCCCCCCCTTATAATGATTATTGTCACAAAAATTGCTGTTTTACTTTTGGGTCCAAAATGAACAAACTATCTGGATTAAGTCTAAGGGCTTGTCTTAATAAAAAATTTTGCTGCGCAGCAAGCATAGCCGTGTCTTAACTTCGAATTCACAGCAGATTTACATTTTCGACGAATTTACAGCAGATTTAGATTTTCGACGAATAACATAACAGCGATTTTGTAGGATGCCAAATTTTTCCTAAGCTTAAATGTTATATGTTTTTACATTTTTAGGTATCAGCAAAGTTTCAATTTAATCTCAGGAGTTGAAATAAACAAAAAAACGTTTTTAACTATCAAAAAACAAAATATTAATTTTACAACCTAGTTTGACTCTTGAAGTTGAATCGGATATTTAGACAAAGTTAAATTCGCGCGATTTGAATCTGAATCCGATATTAAGACAAGCCCCATTAGTGAGATCGCACTTAAAAATTCCTAATTATATCTTATAAATTTATCATTCAACATTAAATCACTACCAAGTTTGTATGATTTTGAAGCCTAACAACAAAAAGCCAATCAGCGGTCATTAGCTAGTATATTTGGGAAAGCATAAGTCCACAGCAATTATAAAAAATTACAAGTTGGACAGGGCACGACAACCAAAACATAGCAATTAAAATAGCTTTTTACATCTGTTGTAGTCGCTGACTACATTATGAGTAGAAAGCACAGCTGCGCTTGCAAGAGAGTACGGGAAATGTATGCTCTTTGTGGAGAATGTTGTATCATGGCACACTCACACAAAACCCCCCCCCCCCTCATCTTAGTTTGCATATTTATTAAAGTCTGTATACGCGTAGTCCCTCTCCCCCTCCCCATTGCTCTTACGCATTTTAACTCGGATCTATATACAGACGCGTAGATATACATGTAAATATCCATACGCGCGTTATTATTTGTTAATTATTGTCTTTGTTCGTATAGAACAGATGTAGTTTTTGCTTTTTTCATTTTTAGATATAAATAATTTCGCTTCACTAATTCGCGCGGTTACTTGGGATTAATTATTATTGAAATAAATTCATAAAACATAAATTAAAGTTAAGGTAAGTAAAATATCCAATAACATGATAACTTAAATCTTAATCATGATAGTTGTTAAAACTTAATTCTTGTACCTTTTCTAACATTAATAATTAATTTAAAGAGATACTTATCTTATTCTTTTTATCTTTTTCTTACAATGGTGATAGCGGAAAACCGATACTTAATTTTAATCTTATGTTTGATACTAAAATAAGTAAATAAATTATGTCTTAAAACTTTTATAAGAAAGATGATAATGGTTAATGAGTTTGGTATTTTGAAATTTAAATTTAAACGTAAATTTTAGGGTAATATGTGATTTAATGAAATGAGTTTGGTAGTTTGAAATTTTATAATTAGTACTTAAGTCCCAATAGAATCGCGCGAAGGTAATCATTTTTTATAATGCATGTTTTATTCCTTCAAATTTTTCGCTTTTGCTTTTTTTTCGCATGGAATTCATTTAATATTTTTTAAATATGATTGACGCGCATGTGACCGTCAATCGCTATCCGTCATTGTCCTTGATTGATCAGCTGGTATCTGACAGTGCGAAATAGAGCGCCGAGAGTATGTGATTCCGGTGCTGTAGAACGCTATTGCAGTTCTGGAAAATTCTGTCGGTACCTGCTGGTGGACAAGATGACGCGGTGGTATTTAACGTGTAGAACGAGGTTTCGGATATTAATGTATTTTTGCAAGAGCGCACGTGTATCCCAGAAGCGAATTAATTAGTTTTTCGACGTTAATCGTCGGTACACTTTCGGGTGTGGCACCTACGGGTGCGACGTCTACGGACGTGTTTAATTAATTCGGAGGCTTATTGCCTGTTATGACCTGTTTTTTTGGCTTTATGCCCTATCACCTTTATATTAGGTTTGATGAGGTCGAGTTTTCTGGGTGGGCAAATTGCCCGTGCGCATGATTGATTAATTTGTTGGAGTTAATTACCTCGCATGTGCGAAGGGAAGTTAATACCATCGTTGTCAGGTCCAAGGTTACCGTTATGGAGTTCATAGCTCCCAGGTGATTATGGTAGGCGGAGTTGCATTTATGCGAGATACGCCTGATGACAGTTTTTTTACACTTAGTGATGTCGCTGGTGCCTATGTCGGCGCCGA
Organism: Gordius sp. MW1; assembly: GCA_964036665.1. NCBI lineage: Eukaryota > Metazoa > Nematomorpha > Gordioida > Gordea > Gordiidae > Gordius > Gordius sp. MW1. Next base: position 34,141,047 of record OZ038526.1, on the reverse strand, counting down.
TAGCTGATATGTGGTATAGCGACGTCACCTATAATTTACCGGAGATATCGTACGCTTTGGTCGAGAGGCTAGCGGCTCTTATAGAGGAGCGGCCTGGACGACTTAGAGTGACGAAGATGTTTCTGTCTTGCTCGTATGAGGGAAAATCAAAGAAACAATTGGGGTGAAGTATCCTATCCCGAACCCAACGACGCTCAGATGCTCTGGCCAAAACGCTCTCCCCCTAGCAAGCTTGAAGGGTATGGTGCGTTTGCGTTTCAATTTTTACGGTCAACGACGAAATTAAATCGAGAAGACCAATCAAGACCGAACAGGAAAACGAGCCTGGTAATGTTCAATACAAATCGAGGTCAACAACTCAAATTCGACGACAGGGCTTAGAAGTTAACGATCAGGTCGGTGGAGGTTATCGTGAAGGGTATGGTGTTGTAGTCGCTGACTACATTATGAGTAGAAAGCACAGCTGCGCTTGCAAGAGAGTACGGGAAATGTATGCTCTTTGTGGAGAATGTTGTATCATGGCACACTCACACAAAACCCCCCCCCTCATCTTAGTTTGCATATTTATTAAAGTCTGTATACGCGTAGTCCCTCTCCCCCTCCCCATTGCTCTTACGCATTTTAACTCGGATCTATATACAGACGCGTAGATATACATGTAAATATCCATACGCGCGTTATTATTTGTTAATTATTGTCTTTGTTCGTATAGAACAGATGTAGTTTTTGCTTTTTTCATTTTTAGATATAAATAATTTCGCTTCACTAATTCGCGCGGTTACTTGGGATTAATTATTATTGAAATAAATTCATAAAACATAAATTAAAGTTAAGGTAAGTAAAATATCCAATAACATGATAACTTAAATCTTAATCATGATAGTTGTTAAAACTTAATTCTTGTACCTTTTCTAACATTAATAATTAATTTAAAGAGATACTTTTCATATTCTTTTATCACTTTCTTACAACATCCAAATTAGGAGCTACATTTTCGAAAGCTAAGGACAAATATAATAAAAAAACACCCACTTACCAATGGAATGAGAACTGAAAGAATTGCGCCACCCAGTAATACAGCATGTTCCTCGATCCATTTGGAAATCGCCTTCAAACAACCCGCCGTATAGATTTTATCCTTAATTTCCGTTTCCTATTAGGAATGGCAAATTTGACTTTTAAACTATTAAATTATTGCAAATTGCATTGAAAATTAGGCATAATCATAAACTTAAATCATCCCCATATATTTGATAACGAACTCTTTATCAAAAAGTTTTGATTTTTATTTGAAAAAAATCCTAGCAGAAACCATTTTTAATAGGGCACATTGACGTGTCCATCTGGAGAAAAGTACCCAAAAAGATTTCAAGATTTCTTTAGTGTATACCACATTTAAAGCCATTTATATTCATTTTGTAGGGGTTAAGCTTAGTGATTCGGATATAAAAAACTTTAAATAGCATCAACTTGGTTTTAAAAGTTCACTGATGGCCCTTTGTATGCACTAAAATTTAACTTCGATACGTATATCCCCATTGCAATAACTCCGTTATAAAGATTTAGTGGTTAAATTTTGTAAAATGAACCTTAAAATTTTGCCTTAGTAAATGGCTTAAATTCTGAGCAATCCCACCTACTGTTGTAAAAACGGCTGGATTTTGTTTGGTCGACCTTTGGCTCAAATAAGAGTAACTGGTCCGTTTCTCAAATTTCGAATTAGCCTAGAATTCAACTAAGAAAAACAGAGCACTAGGACTTTTTACAACACTAATCCCACCTAACTAACGACGGAATCTAAATTATATTGATTGCTATGCAATTTTTTCCCATGTGATTGTCAAAAAAACCAATTCGAAAATACGATCCACTTCCAAATTTTTTGTTAGCGTTTGGAGGCTACTTCAATTCAGAGTGGTTAGGTAGGAAGTAATATTAAAAAACCATAATATGGTTGCAAATCTATGATTTATACATTGTAAAACACATAAATAAGGTTATAATATTTAATTAACATTAATTATATAAACCTTTAAATTAATAATTTGTCCCAATTTTAACAATATCTCGACATATCAAATTTTAAAAGTTAACATCACCAATAAAAAGCATGTGTTATGATATAAGTGCTATATATAACTTACCGTTTTATCGACCGTATGGAACCCGCACATAATATTGTATCGTTCGCCCTGATAAATAGTTAAAATTACAATCAATATTTTTAAAAGTAAACGAACAAATGATTGAAATAAGAAATATTATATAAATTTATCGAAAATATCATAACACCCACTAATATTAATAGCTATCGTATCTCATTTTTTTTGGATATACTATCGCACCCCAATCAATATATATACTAGAATTAGAAGTATAATAACACCGGTGGGTTTTATTAATGGTCTCATTAGGAAATATCTAATTTATTGTGATAATGTTTAGTAATTTCACATCTAATTAAATTTATTTTAAACTTTTGAAACAATTTAGAATTAAACAGATTGACTATCTTAATTTTATTAATAAAGTTAGGGATAATATTTAATTTAAGGGCAATTTTTTGAAAATAGTTTTTATCATGTAAATTGTAAAATTTAAATAAAAGATTAATAAAATTATAAAAAGGCCTCTTACCTTGACTAATTTATATAATGGATTGATTATTTCTGAGTATCTAACACCGGTATCTATGTTCTAATAAAAATTGCTAATATCTCTCCAAAAACATAATATTTTATCGGGCCTCAACATGTAAATATAATTGAAACACCCGTACTTATGTTACTCAAATTCGCGTTTTAAAAATTAAAATTTATTAAATTCTAATAAATAATAATAGATTAGTACTTTGAATCTTTTGCAATCTCTGGATTCTAAAATTTGCAGTAAAAACCCGATAACTATGTCGATTAAAATCGCTGCGAAAAAATTAAAGTTTTTGAAATTTCGATAAGTAGTTTGCAACCTGAGGATTTAAAAATTTGAAGTAAAACACCAATAGCTATCTCGATTAAAGTTTATGAAATTTCAATAAATGGTTTTCGTACTTCAACTCTTTTGCAACATGAGGCCGGAACACCGCATTGTTCAACGCTCAAATTTTCTTCGGTACAATTGAAGTAGGGATTCAGAGACCAATCCCGAAAACCGTTGTTGCCCACGCCGCAGCATTCAAACTGTCGTAAAAGTACTTAGTTAAGCATGACATATATTACTGTCGTAAAAACGGCTGGTTCCAAAGGTTTTTTGCTCTCTTTAGGCATAGTCGGCCTCTACTAAGAAAAACATACCAAAAAATCTTTGGTCATGTTTAGTCGACTGAAATGAAGGTCGACCAAACAAAACCCAACCGTTTTTACAACACTAGTTTTCCTTATAGGGCCTTTACTATATTTTTCTAAAAAACAGTTTGAATTAGCCTAGCTAGTCGATAGTATTTCAAGGTTAAGTTTGCAAATTGAACTTCTACTCGAGACGACCCACAACAAATCTGAAATATTTACTCGGGGGTCATGCATGCACTGCTGAAGCTAGGGTTGTAAAGACGGCTGGGTTTTGTTTGGTCGACATTTGGTTTTAGTCGACTAAACATAAGAACAGACCAAAGATTTTATGTTTAGTCGACCAAAACCAAAAGTCGACCAAACAAAAACAATACCCTAGTCATTTTTCTCTCGATGCAACACATTTTCTTCTGAGGATAATAAGTAAAAAAATATTCGAAACCACTTGATCAATTTTCTCATCGGCATTTTGAGATACTTTTCTAAGCTTTTTCCGTTCATACATTAACAATTTATGTGTATGTACAACTTTGTAAGAAACCTCTTTCAAAGTTTGATCCAAAATATTCCGTTAATTTTTATACGGATTTTTCAAGTGTGCATGTATGTAATAAGGATCTTGATCATTCGGTTAGTCATGTTATAATAATAACTCGAAACAAAACTTTAAAAGACTCTAACTAGTTAATTTACGAAATTTACTTTTCAAACATAATATTTTATAATTTATTGAATAAATCGCTATACTACTATCATTATATATTTTTAACTTATAATTAAGCAATCAATAAACATTTAACGACCCCGGGGCCCACCGGACCACATCGGGTGATAAATTTGCCTCAAATTTCCACTAAAATAACTTTGGGAACTCACTTTTATTTGTATGTTATCGATGAGATTTCGGAGATCGTCGTCATCTCGGTACCGTTGAATGGCTTTCTTCAAAATATCGTTGGGCGTAGTAATGCGCGTTTTGGTGTCGGAGTAAAAGGAGAAGAAAACTAAGCCTCCGATAACGAGCAAAGCCAGGAATATCGCGAAAAGGACGTAGGCAAACTATGTGTTTTAAATACGGTAGTGTTGTAAAAAGGGCTGGGTTTTGTTTGGTCGACCTTTAATTTAAGTCGACTAAACATATTCAGGCCAACAAAGATTTTTTGAGCTGTTTTTCTTAGTGGCGTAAACAGGCCAAAGGATTTTTGGTCAAACCTTTGGCTGTCTATGTTTAATTGAGTAGAATCAAAGGTCGACCAAATAAAACCGAGCCGTTTTTGCAGCACTATTAGAAGCCAAATAAAGGGACAAAACAAAATATTAGTTTGTACTAGCTGGAATTAAAATCATTTTTAGCCAGTAATTTATGTGTAATCCGTTGATTAGAGTCCTTACAAAAAAAGGTCAAATTATTATAAACTAAAATATTTCTACGGTTTGAAGAATACACAAATTTAACTTTTGAATAAAATATTCTTGCAATGGCCCCAAAACCCTTATCTGCTGAGGTTTCGGCAATCGTGGTTATTTTAACAAATCGACAATTGTTTAGTCCAAAAACATAAAGGAATCTTATTGACAACTCAATCTAAAACATTTCTGCGACCATTTATATGAATAAATAACTAAAATATGGTTAAATCAGGGGTTTGAACCCGCCCAAAATAAAATCGGGTTCGTGTTAGGGTTTGGCATAAATTTTGGAACCCGGTTCGGGTACAGGTTCGGGTTCAAAAAATTTTATTATACTAATAATACATTTTTACCTTCAAAAAATTATTGAATAGTTAACTTAATTTTTAAATAGCACCAAATTAAATTCACATGCCAATTGTTTAATGGGGTTATTTTCCTTCACCATTTTTAGACTCTTAAAGAGAATAACAAAATATAGGTCCTATTCTTATTTAAACATTGTGTAATAAATTAGACCCCAGTAAATTTTACAAACAAGTGAGAAACAAATTTAAAATTATAATAAAACATCTGATATTTCTTTATATTAAATGTTAAAGTACATATATTTAAAGTATTTTACAATTATTATATAAATTATAGTCTAATATATATCAATTATATATATAATACTCACAAATAATTCTTGAGATAATTAGTATTGATTAATGAATGAAAAATGCCGAAAACATAAAAATATTGAAATTAAAATCATATGATTTTCTTAGTTTTTTTACATTCTCATGATAGAGAAAACTGAGATATTCAATTCCATTCACAATATATTTTTGAATTAAAAACCCGAACCCGACCCCTTTTTGTATTTATCGGGTTTGGGTTCGGGTTTTAATGGCATTTTTAAAAATGGGTTCGGGTTTGGGTTCGGGTTCTGTAAAACATCGGGTTTTACCCGGTTCGGGTTCAGGGGTTCGGGTTCAGGGGTTCGGGACAAACCCCTGGTTAAAATTAGATAAAAACATCAGAAACCCATTCGCTGAATTTATATCCACCAGTAATTTTTCGAATTTAATGGACCAAAGTGGGCCGTTTATTTAAAACAAAAGCTTAAATTGTCGACCATATTGAAAACAACAACATTTTTTACATTTTCTACTTATGATTTCATAATTAGCCCCATTACCCCAACTCTTAATGCAACGTATCCATATTTCATACGACATATTCATGGGCGTAGCCATGATTGGATTTAGAGGGGGCCGTAATAATATAGGGAGGGGCAAAGTAATTTTAGCCATAATTATATAAAAAATTTCAAACAATTTTTGGATTTAGAGGGGGGGGGCAGCCGATTCTCTTTGCCACCCCCTAGCTACGCCCCAGGTTTTGTTCGGTCAGGGTTACTTACGCTCTTTAGCATGCATATGTTTTCCCTGAGAGAGCCTAGACAGCCCAGGAAAGTGAGGACGAATACCAGGGCCCCCACTATCATGAGTAAAATGGCGGGATCAAACAGTATGTCCAAGGCGTCTCGCAATATCTTTTCCTTCTCTATAAAAGCGTACAATCCGATGGCCGCGAGGAAACAGCCGCATATCTATAATACGTAATTTAATTAACACCAAAATTCAATGATTATCGAAATTACGGTTTTACACAAACAATATATACGATGGATTAGTGTTGTAAAAACGGCTGGGTTTCGTTTGGTCGACATTTGGTTTTGGTCGACTAAACACAAACAGACCAAAGATTTGACCGGGTCTGTTTATGTTTAGTCTACCAAAACCACAGGTCGACCAAAAAAACCGAGCCCTTTTTACAACACCACCATAGATAGCCAAAATAGTGAATTCGTTAATATAAGTAACAGTTTTTCGCATTATTTGTGAAAAATATTATTGTAGATTCTGCTTGTGAAAACCCCGGCGGGAGTTTTAAAAAGATATAAAAAAGAGAGTTAGAGGGGGGTGTAGGTGGAAACATGGAAGAAAGCTGGTTAAAATTTTTGCAAAATCGAGGGATAAGTTTTATGTTAGTGTGGTGAAAACGGGTGAGTTTTATTTGGTCGACCTTTACTTTTGGTCGACTAAATATAAACAGACCAATGTTTCTCTTGATTGACATCTAGGCTTAGTCGAAATTAAAAAAACAGACCGGAAGCGACTCAGAGGTCGCCCAAACAAAACCCAACCGTTATTACAACTATTACAACACCAGGTTGTGCTTACACTTATCACCATAATAACTGAATTTGGATCTAGAGAGAGAGTGGCGGGGGGGGACAGCTGCCTCCTAACTACCCCCATCCATATATATTATATATGATTAACCACTAATGAATAACAACTAGCAAGTTTAGCTCCATCTTATAACAACAAACATCCTTCAAACTTCATGTACGCTTTTCCATAGTAATATTGTATTGAAAGAAGCGGGAGAGGGAATGGGGGACTGATGTCGTGATTAAACGTAATTGAAATTAAATGAGAGTTAAGTTAACATAGTTGCTAAAGGGTGAGGAGCTAGATGGGGGAATTTCAAAACGTGATATTCCATAATAGGAATAGGAAGAATAGAGGTGGCTGAAGTTAAGGTAGTTGTTATGAGGAAAACAAACGCGAAATGATTTATTATCCGTCCTCTCGTCAACTAAGACCTTTAAAAAACTAGCAAATTTTTCCATTTTTATTATGAGAAAAGGGATAGGTTTAATATTGGACTGGTCAGAAATGTGGTTCAATTTAGTCGTAGGGGGATAGACTGCTAAATTTGTGGCCCATTTTTTGTAGGCAAAACCACAGCGTTGTTTATTTAGGAAAAATAATTTTTTATTTAATAACCATATATCTTAGTAGTGGGACTGTACTAAAATAATAATTTTAAAAACAAAATAAAATGCAGTAATAATAAAAAACCATCTCTACTCAATAGAGGATACGATATGAATGCTCATGGTAAAAATAAAAGAAGAATACTATCTTTTTGATATAGGCATAAATAAGTTCATACAAGATAGTGTCATATAAAAATATTTGATTTTTTGGTAAAATATTTACAAACAACTCAAAATACTTAATAAAGCTAATAAAAATATAGAAATGGAGGTATTATTACAAAATAGAAAGTTATGCATAAATTGTAGAGTAGAAGAATTAACAATCAATCAATCTTGTGCTCAAATAAAGATTCAAAAAAAAGCTCAGTAGTTTGTTTTTATTTTTAACACTTTATTACCTTATTAATTTATGAGATAACACTGCATCTTAACAAAATTCCAAGCTTGATAAATCACCCATGGGCGTAGCCATGTATTGGATTAGGGGGGGGGGCAAAACGTTTAAAAGTTCAAGAAAAGGGAAAGTGAAACATATTTTTTTTTAATTTTTAAGGGTTTTGGCATTGAAATTTTTTTTTTGTCATTTAAGGGGGCTACACACATGAAATCACCCATACAAGATATGACAAAGTAATAAAAAAGATTATTATAATAGTGTCATTTGCCTAATAAGGAACCTCATCTCACATAGCTTATTATTATTTATCTTGCAACAATTAAAATTGTTTGGCACAAATTGACAAGAGGAACTCAAACATAAAGGTAAAAGTCCAAAATTATGAATAAGATGAAAAATTAGCTAGGGGTTACAAAAATCCATAACTAATTTAACTTAAAAAGACATGCAATTCACATGTATTAAATTATATAATATTGGAAGATAAACTTTTAAAGTATAAATATGTGCAAATAAATTACAATATAATTAAATTTAATCAGGGTTAAATGAAAAATAATAATATACTTTATATTTATCAAAAAATTAAATAATACTACTCATGAGATACATTATTTCATTTTAGAATTAATTGCTTTAATAAAACAAAATTTCCTATATACTGAAAATTGATAAGTCTAGAAAATGGCTAAATAAGTTTAATGAAATGGGAGAATAATTTCCATATTGATCAAAGTTTTAACTTATCCATAATTTAATAATGAAACAACATCATTAAGATTAAATTATAGCATTTACCCAAAAAAGAAAATTGAAAAAGAATAATGTATATTTCACACATCGGCTGATCGGATTATATGACGTATAGTAAGAATGAGGTCGTCTCTAAAAATAATATAACATTATTATATCTTAAAATATTGAACTTGTCTATATTTCCCATATTTTAAATTCCGATCTCGAGCCATACTAAATTTCAATTCTTTTTTTAAACATATGGTAGTTAAAGGTGAATGTAAGTCAACTCATATAAACTCATTCTATAATAGGAAAATTTTAACTAGAGTTAATTTATGGTCGCTATTGGTAGACTTGTTTGCTTTGTTTGTGATATCATTAATTTGTGTATAAAATGTATTCAAAAAGCTCCTCTTAGAGTAAGATATTTTCATCCCAATTGTTTCTTCCTGTTCAAAATCTTATAAAAAGTTGGCATTGGCTATTTTCAAAAAGATAGAAAGCATCTCCTTCTAAGCATTCCCCTTCATTTTATTCTAACAATCTTAGCAATTTTAATTAAAAAATATTTAAATTTTTCGGCTGACCTCTTTTAAAAGATGAGGGCATATTACTTATATAACGCATTTTTATATAATTATAGCTGAAGTATTTTAAATGAATTGTATTATAATCAAAGTTATTAATTTAAATATTATCTATATAAAAGTGAATATATGGTTTTACTAAAAATTGTGAATTTAAGGTATGTTTATAATGCGAGGCCCAAAGCAAATAAACCAGAATACTTATTTAACCTTTTAATCGATTTATCTATATCTATCCTATTAGGCTTTGATATTCATGGTTTCGCATATCCCACGAAATTTTACCAAATTATTTAGCAATTAATTTTAAAAAGAAATTTTTTACCTAGCCCTTTCTTATAAGAAAAGCAAATTCTCGTACAATCACTGGATTCATTGTATGCCTAGAGGTTAAGATAACATTAATGCTCTTTAATATTTAGGCATTTTTATATAAAATAGTTATTTAAATAAATTAAAAATCGTATTTTGGGCCACGCAGGAATTGGAAGAGATGTTAGAGTGATTTAGTAAAAGCAAACTTCTTTCGTTTTTAACTTAGAATAACATTTTTATATAGCGCATTAACTTCGATTAGGCTATTTTGATTTAAATTAGGTTAACTTAAAATTATTAAAATCCTAGTTTAACCGAGTCCCTCTCCCTTTAAATGATCTAACTAGCATAAACACAAAAGCTATTGTATAGCAAATTCGGAACATTGACTAGTGTACAGAATTTAATATTATATATAAATCAACATATTCTTCAAGTGTTTAAACCTTTAGTTGTTATAATAACTTAATAGTAATTTTAAAATTTTAATTAATCATTTACAAGTTTTTTTCTCATTCCATAAGTGATAAATCTCCTATATAAAGTAATGAAGGAACAAGGAAGTATAAGTGATATTTAGGAAATTTAGATATAATTTAACATTAAATAATTTAAAAACCCAGGTATAGTCAATCAACATTTAAACAATTCACGCCGAAACTTTACTAATTCTATCTTATCGAATAGAGCATAAATGACCCTCAAGGCATGAGAATAATTTTAGTAGAGTTTTATCATATAATTGGCAAAACTTTGGACTTAATATGAATTCTTATAGCGTAATAAATGTTACTTAGACAATTTCAATCTGTCCAACAATTTTATCATTATCCAAATAGTTATCCAAATATCGCTACATTGACTAGAGATTTTTTAGGAACCCAAGCGACCTCAGTGCCTGCCGAACTATTTTATCTGAAAGCATCTTAACTATTGAAAAAAAAAACTTATTAGATATGAGTCTGCCCCTCAGAAATTCTACCGTATTACACACTCTGGTATTCAATTTACTACTTACATTTTATTTTCACAAACTTGGTGTTTGGCAGGTGCTTTAACTGAAATATTTGAAAATTTCGAAAATATGCAGTTCACCTGAATAAATGAACATAGGCTTTGTGAGTAAATAATACGTTTGAATTGAAAAAAACATGCAACTAATCTTAGAACATAAATTAGTTTATATATTATAAAAGGTTATTTTTTGATTAAAATCAACGGGAAGTAAATCTTTTGGTTATAATCAATAAAGGTTGTAACAAAGGCCTAAAATTTATGCATTTATTTAAACAAAAGCATTTTAGGCAATAACCATAAATGGTGTAGGCAAAATTTGAAACCAAGTTAAATATGAGAGAACTTGTAAAGAAATATCGAGATTTGGAGGGGCAGGCCGACCCACGGGCGAATGCGGACGGCTTTAAAAAGAACGGGCCAGGCTCGGGAGGGCCAAACATAACGGGCTCGGGCGGGCCAAAGAAGTTTCACAAAGGGCTTAAATGGCCTAAAGTTCTTTAGATGTTCATAGAAAAATATTAAACCGACCAAAAAGCGGCAAAAAAATATAATTGTTATTTTTTAATATGGTTCTTTATATTTAAGGCAAAAAATAAATAATGACAAAAATTAATTAGATGACTTTAATCCGTATATGAAAATGGAAATCGTGTATATATTTAATAATCAATGCCCTTATTTAAGAACATTTTTACATGCAAGTTTATTTATTTGGTATTTCGTGTTATATTATTTTTAAACAATTTGCTCATGTTTTATTTTATTTTTCAATATATAACCAGACTTTTACACAACATTTTAAAGTAGCCTCTCTTTGTAAAATTAGTTAATAACAGTATACTATATTATAAAATGCAATTTAAAATAAATGCACAAAATGCTAACTAAATCGAGTATTATCGGGAGCTATTGCATCTTACTTGACTTTTGCCGATTGCCATAAATAAAAGTTACACTAAAAAAATGTGTGCTCACCTAAAGGCATGTAAATATTTAATTACGCAAAAATATTTGACTCTTGGCTTTCACTTTGATTTATAAATGATAACCTCAAAAATATAATTTTTACAACCCCATTTTTTCATAAAAAATCAGTTGGTATAATAATGTGATGCTGAACGAATCACACCATTCGGAGTAATTAAATAACGAAATCGTAATAATATTTTTTATGAATCCAGGTGAGGACTGTGGTCAACCAATTTAAGATAATCCTTTAATCAATTGTTCAGGATTCCCTATAATTCTGTAAAATAGCAATAAACGTTGTATAAATTTTAGATTTCTTAATGGCCTGGGCCTAACGGGCCAATTTTAGTAGAGGGCTGGGAAGTGCATGGAAAATATTAGGGAAGAGCCCGAGTCGGCATGAGAGCTTTAAAAATGGGTACGAGCGGGCCGACTCTCTAAAAAGGGCCCGTTGCAGATCTCTAATGCCACATATCAATTTAAATTTGGCTGAAACGGTTTTTATACAGATAATTGAATTGTCATTTTTTTTAGAATTCCTTATTTTACAAGATTAAAGTAGTGTACAAGAGATATTAATGACATGTTCCACTTAATTAATTTTTCAAGTTTGTGTCTATTAATATTAAGATTAAAAAATGAGAATTTCAGCATTATCCACAAGGGTTTATTTACTTGCATTGTCCCAAGATTATTAATATGCCTTTAGTAATTAATAAGAATCCCAAATCCAAATATTCAAATCAGGCGCGAGAAGCACAAACTATAATTACGAATACCAAATTATATATAGGGGAACTAAGGGAATAAATATATATCAAGTTCGAACGCTTTATCCCCACCTGGCCTCTCGTACTCACAATGCGATGGTATTTAATTTTTAACGCGTTAATGGGGAGAGAGCCACACTATAAAGAAAATCATTATATATGCGAGAAACTGCTAATGTGTGCTTGCAATTGCAAGCACCATCTGCGCTAGCAAGCGGCATTTTACAGAGAGAAGGGAGGGGGAAACGTGGGAATAAACCAGGGTGTCCCGAACCCGAATCCCTGAACCTGAACCGGGTAAAACCCGATGTTTTACAGAACCCGAACCCAAACCCGAACCCATTTTTAAAAATAACCTTAAAACCCGAACCCGATGAATACAAAAAAGGGTTCGGGTTCGGGTTTTTAATTCAAAAATTTATTGTGAATTGAATATCTCAGCTTTCTCTATCATGACAATGTAACGAAAACCATACGATTGTATCAATATTTTTATGTAGTTTATAATATGGTATGGCTTTTATTAATTATATTTTTATTGCTTTTAAATCCAAAAATAAATTAGAACATTAAAAATTCAATAAATACATATGCACAATGAGATGAAATAATTGGCATGTGAATTTAATTAGGTGCTATTTAAAATTAAGTTAACTATTCATTTATTTTTTGAAGGTAAAAATGTATTATTGGTATAATAAAATTCTTGAACCCGAACATGTACCCGAACCCAATTCTTTAAACCCGAACCCGATCTTGGCATCTATGCCAAACCCGAACACGAACCCGATTTTATTTTGGGCGGGTTTAAACCCCTGGAATAAACCAATCACAACAGTGTCTGAAGATTCAAACTTGCCATTTACAGTTTTTTTGAATCTATAACTAATATAATTATTCAAAGTTGTATTTAGTATGAGAATAATTTTATAATAGTCAAAACAAGTCGTGATATCTCGTCGAGACAATACAGAAATTTTTACAAACGAGACCCGATAGATCGAAATACTATCCATATTTCTTGGGCTCCAAAGTAGTGCTAATAATGTAAATCGTTATTCTGATATTACGGCGCTCATTCCGACCATCAGTACACGGGTTAATATTTTAAGTAGTGTCGCTAATAGGTAATAGCTTTAACATGAACCTAAAGGATGGTAAGGCGTTGGGACATTCTATGGACGATAAACCTATTCCGTTTGAGACACAGTGATATACCAAAAAGTAAAACTTTACAAGGAAGTTAAGGGTTGGACCCATTATAATGCTTAACCAATATTCAAACTTATATGATACATTTTCTTAATATCTGGCAAATTAAATAATGGCTCTTATCAGATTAGAAAGCTGCAAAGACTTTGTTTCTTAAGAAAAAATACAGAGAGTAGTAGGAAGATTATTAGTATTTTAAAGTATACCATAACCGATTTCGTTAAATAATTCCCGATTAAGCTTTGCCTCTTTCGAGATCTTTTACGCATACTTTTTGACTTCGCCTCAGATAATAAAATATAGTTGTTATCAAAATTGTCATTCATAGAATTATCTGAGGTAAAGTGCTATCAAGAATACCTGTTGTAACTAAAACCTTATCATCTGTAATTGATTGCATAATAAAGACATGTGAATGAAAAAAATTCAGAAATAATCAATCCATTTAGACTCGGGCATGGGCGTAGCCAGCATTCGGACAAGAGGGGGACAATAATGATTTCGGGAGGGGCAAAATGATCAATTTTCAAATTTTGACCATAAGGTTTAAAATTACAGCAAATTTTGGGTTAGCTCGTAAACTAGGGGGTTCTATTAATGGTATTCTAAGATTACACAAGACCATAAATAAACCCCCCATGTTTATGTGAATGAAAAGTTTATATTATTAAGAGAGAAATTAATATTTAACAAATTAGAAACGGTGCAATCTCTGTGGCAGTATTTAAAATACTACGCATTTTGGCGTTCTAAAGCTGAAAATGGTAAGGCAGTGTCATATAGAGATTTTTCAAATTTTCTCTTAGGTTACAAGTTTTAAATTGTTTCTAGTAGCTCATTTAGTTTTGGATATTTATTCCTTTATTATTTTTATAATCATGATACAATCATTAGGCCTTTTTGACAAAACGAATCTACAATAGGAATTTACTAGTCTACTAATTTTTGCCTACCTAAAATAAAAATATAAATATAGAGAGGTACAACAAATGTTTTTTATGCTAATTGTAAGTATTTTTTATCTATTATTTACTATATATAAACTACAATTCTATTGCTAGGGGAAGGGGGAATATACCGCCCCTCCCAAGCGCTTTAAATTAGTATTTTGATAAAACATATGCATTATATACGCTATATAAATCAACCGTATTTAAAAAATATATTTATATTATTATCTTATTATATAATGAGTTATAAAAAAACTTTATTAAATTTATATTTTGTGTTTTATATTTACACATTTATTAGACAGCACCGTTTAGCCCGTCTCTTGGGCTGGGTTTAAACAAACCTTTATAAAAAATCATGGGCCAAGCTTGGATTAAATTATAAATAATCATAGAATTAGTTAATTATAGTTATTTAAAATATCAAATTTGCATATTTGCAAAAAGGGGAGATTTTCGAAAATTGTTTCGATTGATAGCCTACTAACTATAACTGATTTTTATGCGTTTTGGGGCAACCGGTATAATGCCCTTCGGGTCAAAGTCTCACGATCGTGAGACTTTTTCGTGAGACTTTTTCGAAGCGGCAAATTTCAAATTGAACTGCTGTATATCTGTTAAAATTTCTCAGTTATTATATCAAAATATCTCTTTTTAAATGTGTTTAGGGCAAAATTACTTACAATATTTTTAACTACATTAAAAGTATGCATTTTAATTATTTTACAATTATGTCTTATTAATATTTAATTTTATTTATTATATTTTTGTGTTGCTTATGATACAAATTTAAAAACTCTGGGATATTGATTTATGATTACTATACATTTAAGATTTCAAACTGAACTGCTGTAAGTTTATCTGTCAAAATTTCTCAGTTATCATATCAAAATATCACTTTTAAATGTGTTTAGGGCAAATTACAATATTTTTAACTACATTAAAAGTATGCATTTTAATTATTTTACAATTATGTCTTATTAATATTTAATTTTATTTATTATATTTTTGTGTTGCTTATGATACAAATTTAAAAACTCTGGGATATTGATTTATGATTACAATACATTTAAGATTTCAAATTGAACTGCTGTAAGTTTATCTGTCAAAATTTCTCAGTTATCATATCAAAATATCTCCTTTTAAATGTGTTTAGGGCAAAATTACTTACAATATTTTTAACTACATTAAAAGTATGCATTTTAATTATTTTACAATTATGTCTTATTAATATTTAATTTTATTTATTATATTTTTGTGTTGCTTATGATACAAATTTAAAAACTCTGGGATATTGATTTATGATTACTATACATTTAAGATTTCAAATTGAACTGCTCTAAGTTTATCTGTCAAAATTTCTCAGTTATCATATCAAAATATCTCTTTTTAAATGTGTTTAGGGCAAAATTACTTACAATATTTTTAACTACATTAAAAGTATGCATTTTAAATACAATACAATTATGTCTTATTAATATTTAATATATTTTTATATATATAGCACAAACCACAGCTCCAATTCCCACTGTTATATTTGATATGCCCATCGAATTCAAATTAACTCAAAACAAAAACCCAATTTTAGTCTTAGGGGAATATGAATATACCCAAGCTAAAGTTGTGAAAAAATTCCAACTTTATTTTAAGTGCCGAACAAAGAAATGCCAAGGACAAGGCATATACCAAAACCATGATTTCCATATAACCCAAGAACACTCAGATATTCCTCACAAAAGTATATTTATAATAATTTTTTTCTTATGGTGTATTTAGCCTATCCCAAAATAAATACCCTTAAGCCGCATCATTTCAATACTCATGGTGGCGAAAACTTCTTGCTATCAAATGAGGATAATAGAATGTTTATCTTTGAGAGAGTTGACCTCCTAAATATTATGTACGAATCTCATAATATTTATTGTGATGGTACGTTTAAAACTTGCCCTCAACATTTTACTCAAGTATTTACATTTTTATAATATATCCGTAACGTTGTTTTTAGATTTTTACAATTCACTCGTACTACCGGGATCATATGATTCCTGTAGTTTACACTCTTCTGCCAGATAAAACAGAAGAGACCTATAAAAAAGTGTTTAAGAAACTCATTCAGATTTGTAACAGCTTGCAGCTAGTTTTCGCCCCGAACTATGCACAGGTTGATTTTTAACGGGCAAGCATCGGCCTTGGAAGCCTGTTTCCCTAATATTATTATAAAGGGTAGAATTTAATGTTTTGTTTATATAATTTTTAGGTTGCATGTTTCATTTTGGCCAGGCGATCTATCGACACGCTGGGTCTGGCAAACTGAAGAATCTTTATTCATCAAATGCTGATTTCAGGCGCAGCGTGCGTCGTCTTCTAGCTTTGCCATTTATGAAGAGAAGGCACATCCGTGATGTCATGACCCTTTGCATGGTCCAGCCCAATGTGCGCGGCGATAGAGAAATTGAGAATTTTTTTTTGTACATCCACAATACCTGGATTGGGCTTGGGAGGGACCCCTTGTTCCCCTATGATATGTGGCAAAGGCTCGATGCAGAGGGGCCCCGTACCAACAACCACCTGGAAGGGTTTCATAATGCGCTTAGAAGTGGGCTTAAACAAACCCACCCTATTATATACGTGTTTGTTGATTTCCTGCTAGACCTGCAAGAAAAAACGTTGATTTGCTACACATCTCTCAGGGCAAGAGAGTGTATGAAACAAATAAAAAATACGCTTCTATAAATTATAATATAAATCGTCTTATAGCTCAATATACAAATGTATCTAACCCTCCCTCTTTCCATATGTTGATGCCATCTCTATATGCTCTTACAAGGTCACGATGCCCCGTTATATGATGAAATTGATTTACAATAATAAATAAAATTTGTTTAATTTTTAAATACAAGCTTGAAAATATGTTAATATTTTGCGCTGCATGTGTTTTATATATACTCATAGACCATCTTATATTATTTATTAGACTTAATTGTATATTTAAGGAAAATTAAATCATCTCACCAAATATTTTGGAATGTCTTTACTATATTGGTTGCATGCCAATAGTAAATGATCTTTATTATTAAACGTTTCAATTTCACGCTCTAAAAGATCTTTTGCCCATATGTCTCCTGTCAAAATTAATTTGAATTACTTTTGCTGATATTACAAGCTCCAACATATAAATTGTTTGGAACGGCTTTAAATAATCTTTTAATACTACTGGGCATATATTAAAAGATAGCATATATAATATTCACGTTTTAAATATGAGAAAGTTCTATAAAAGTAACGCAAGAAAATTTTAATTACCTTTAAATACTTAACAGATCAGCCTTACTCATTTAAGTTTCCCGATACTAAAGATAAATGTGGCAATAGACGTTATTAAAGTTGACTAGGACATAATTATGTTTATTATCAATAATTAAATCCTATATCAGCTAACATTATACAAATAAATTGTCTAAGTTGATTCTTGCTAATTCTAACATAACATAACAAGAACTATTAAAAATTTATCCTTTGTAGAGAAATATGTTCTCTACAAATGATTTAAGTGAATGAATTTATTTAAAACGTCTTGTTTATATACACAACAATCGGGGTTATTTAAATTATAATTAGTGGTCAAATAATAAGGTTAAGAATATGAATAGTGAGGGTTGTGAATGCTCGAATAATAAAGGTTAAGTTGTATGAATAGGTAACCATCGATCGAGTTTATATATTCAAATAATAAAGATTAAGTTTTTGCCTAGGTAACTGATGAGCGAGTTGCTTTATTCAAATTACCTAGAAAGTTAAATTCTTTCCTAGGTAACGATATAATTCCAAGAGGTATATTCAAATAAGAAAGGTTAGTGTAGCCATACTTTTTTAACTACTTTCATACATTATTTTACACACTATTTATTTTTAAATGTAACAATAGTATGTTTTATTGTATTAAGCTTATTTTACTTATACTATATTGTACATTAAACACATTAGTGATAATATTTATTTATTTTATACATAGAATAACTATTATTATATGTTAAATCCCATAGATATTACAACAGATAGAATATGCACAAGTGATAATATCTATTCATTTTATATATATCATTAACTATTGTTATATGTTAGTTATATAAGATACATATTATAACAGATATAAAATGTATAACAACGTTTTAGAGCATTACTTTAGCTTTTCATATGCTATATATACAAATTGAACCAATTGATAGTAACACATGTTCATTTATTAACTATTATTATTATTAACAGTTTAATCTAGTTTATTTGTTACAATGTAATTGAAATGTTTTATATAACATTAAATATAATTATAAACGTTTTATAGCCTTACTCTAACTATAATTATGCTATATATACACATTAAACCAATTGATAGTAACACATGTTTATTAATTATTAACTATTATTATTATTAACAATTAAATCTAATTTATTTGATACTATATAATTAAAATATGTTATAATATTCATATATTTACATGTACAAATTAAATATTTCATATGATCCGAATTTTTGATTCATGCATACAAAAATTAGACTGGATGTACCCAAATCATTTTTATGTCGTCTGATCTGCAACCTACCATTTTTTAAAATTTTGTTCAATTTGCAAGAGTAAGCTTTTATTAAAATTGCTAAATTAATTATTTCTAACACTTAAAAAATATTTATATACTTTTAAGCTTTACTATTTCTTAAAATTATCAAAAAACACTTTGGTTATTTTTAAGGTATTTATTTCTAAAATTAAATACCAGTTTTTATTCCATTATTTTTAGCCAAAGTTAATTACTTTAAGCATACACTTCTACCTACCCTATAACATAAAATATCATCTTATTAAATATATATTAACTCATGAACCACCTTAATGTATGTGCAAAAATGCATAAGAACTGTTTCTTATTATAATTTTATATATTGTAAATTACGCTTTTTAAATAATTATTGAGTGTTAAACAATTTTTTGTTATTTATTTAATTAAAAGTTTAAATATTTTTTTATGAGTGTAATTAAAGATTCTTTTTAATCAATTAACTTTTAATACAATTTGGCCTTAACATATTTTAGGCAACACATAGTAAATTTTATGATTTAATCTATTAAATTCCTTAAGAATTTAGTTGATTGAATCAAAACATATGTTATTTTCGAAACATTATATTTAATCTTATAGCATTTATCAAAACTCAGCCCAATCTCTTTTTTTGTTTATTATACCTTAACCTTAGGCATACAATATGAATATCATATTAACACTATCTTTAAAAGCAAACATAAAATAAATGTTATTTTTTACCTTATTTTAATGTTTAATAAAGTAGCATTTTCAACCTCTACTAGCCCATTAGAATTAAAATGGGTTTGAATCCAGCTATACTGCCCAGCATGGAACCTGTAGTTGTAGTTGAAATGATGCCCCCTGCAATTTTAACTCCCATAAAAATTCAACCTATATCCAATAATCTTTCAGTCAAAATGGATTTAAAAGCAAAAAGGATCAGGGGAAAATGTAGGGCTAATAAAAGGCGTGAAAGCAATGATTCCATATCCACAATCTCTACCTGCTTTTCCCCCGGTCACCTAGTGTTAACCACAACGCAAACCCAACGAATGTTAGAAATTACGAACGGGTCGATCGAGCCGGATAGTAAGACCGAGCCGGTGACTGGAAAAAGACCATTAAGACATGCTACAATAACTAGGAGAGGAAAGGACTTACTAAACATGGATACTACCGTTGTTAAAACAGCCCTAGAACTGAACGCGCCTCCCAAAAGGGGTGTCAAAAAACGATTGGACAAAGGAGTTGTTAGACTGGTAAAACAGGCTAGAAAGTCATTAGCGGTAATGCCTAGCGATTGGAGTTTAAAACAGTGTCCTATCGTTCAAATCTCTGGCCGGGCGGCTACAGTTACGGCAATACCCCTCGCGATTGATGTCAAGGCAAGCCCTAAAATATTGTCTTCAGAAGGTGGAGCTACTCATGATTCTGGCTTATCTTCTTTACCCGTCGTGGTAACCGTGCAACCCGAACCCGGGGTCGCGCCCTTATCACTGCTCCCCACCAAATCCCCAGGCATGACCAACGTTCTGAACACCTTATATCGCGCGCTACGAGAAGCTTTAATGGCGAGGTCGGGTTGCGTTCGCCTAACTAACGATACCTCGCTCAGCAACGAAGACCCCCTCTTACACGGGTCTAAATTACAAAGAACCACTCCCGGACCCATGATAAATACTAAGACATCTAGCCAAGTTGTGCGTAAGCCTGATACCGTTGACAGGTTAACTTTCAACGATTGTAACGTTAATCTCGGGGTGGACATAGGAAATTCTATATCCACCGGTACAGAAAACGTTGGTTATATGGGGAATTCCATTAGGAGTCGATTGAGAAACAAGACCTCCGACCCCGTTATTAATATTGAAAGTCATAAAAATAATAATGGTGGCATTGGTAAAAGATCGAATAGAAATAGAAGGAGGCCGGACGATCCCTTGCTTAGGAATTCAAAGCATTTTATTCAATCCCAACTTCCACCCCCTACTCCTAAACCCTTAGGTAATGAAACTTGGGCCCAAGTGGCTGCTGTCTGTCCTTGTATGCCGGGCTCGCCTTACGGCCCAAAACGCAAGGTCTTGGGTTCGAGACGGCCGGTCCTCCCAAATTTATCGACCAAACTTTTGGGCAAAACCCTTAAATCACTACCCCAACGAGAAACGATAGTTGGACTGGCACCCAATGCCAAAAGTCGGGGTCGTAAAAGGAAAAAGGTGGACCATCAATTGCCAACATCCCACGAGAATATTATTCAGCCCGAAATGAATGCTGAAATGGAATTGATTAACGACATCGATCCTGCCGCTTTAGGCTTGGCTTCGCCCGAGTGAGTTCACAAAATAACTATTTCGCAACCTTTTTTTAACTAATTCGTGATAATTAAATTTTAAGTTTTTTTTAAATAAATTTAGCACTCACTTCAATAGTTTAAGTTGGGGAAGTTGAAGCTTTAGTAAAGCGAAGAGTTGTCATAAGCTTAGCCTAGGAAAAATAATTTATTTTAATTATAATTCGTCATAAGGTTTTACTTGTCCAATTTTATCCTTCTTAATCTGGCTTTTGGTGCACTCCTCTATTTTTCTTAATACCCCCCAAATTGCAAGTACATCAAAAAATCGTGGGCTTAAAGATTGATGGGGAAATAATAATTTTGAAAAATTTAAACGCAAATTTCGTGAAATGAATGAGAAAATTTGTTAGGAGAAAGCATCTACCTTCCCCCCCCCCGTAGCTCCCATACAACTTTGTGAATAATTCATGCGCTCTCATGTTTGTATTTTGCGAAGAGTTTCTAGGTCTATAAATATGAAACCGTGGCCCCAGGGTCAATGTACTTGGTTGCGGCCAAATTTTGCCATTTACACCAACTCCTTGTTTTATAAATAGAACGATTTTTTAATCAAATGGTATAAGCGTTCAACATGTTCAATATTGTACCTAAAAAATACGATTTGCGGACAGCTTTTTTCGTTATTATTTGAAAAAATCTGGCACAGGATTGCATCATATGGTTGTAGAAGCTTAGAATTGCTCTTGATCACAGTCCTTTAAGAGGTTTTTAAACAATTTAAAAGCGGGAAATTTGAGGTGAAAACCAACAACGTGGAAGACCGGCCAGAAAGTTTTATAATGTCTTTGCAGCTAAGGATGACGCTCATGTTCAATTAATGTGACGCGAGGTTTCCACATTTGCAAACATTGGGATTAATGATTGAAAAATGGGTTCCACATAACAGTGGCAGTACCGAAAATCACTTGCGAAATGCTGCTCGCCATGAACAAAAGAACGTTATTTCTCAATCGAATTGTGACTGTTACTGGTAATAGGGTGAACATTTTCAAACATCAAAAATCATTGATTACGAATATTAGGCCAAGTTGTTATGTACATTTGACACTATATAATTCTCTCTGTTAAGTGGGATCACAAGGGTTGATCTCTTCTTAGGTGCTAAATATTGACAAAACAATTAATAATGAACGTTTTTGACAAAAATGCATGTGTTGTATCAGGCTCTATATTACAACAAAGCAGGCGCGTAGCCAGGATTTTCTCAAGGCGAAAGAAAAATTCGAAAAATTTTTCGAGACTTTATGTATAATGTAACAAAAGTAAACTTCGCATACAATATATGCGAAACTTCAAGGCGCTATATAACCAGCTTTGGAAAAATCTTTTCTCTTCATTAATCAGAGCATTTACTATCGATTTTATACCTTAAAAAAGGACATGGACCTTCAAAAAAAATTTCAGATTTTGGTCAAGGGCGTAGAAAAATCCCGCTTTCTGCCCTCTTGGCTACGCGCCTGCAACAAAGGAATTTCGCTTAATAATAATGCACCAGCAAGTAAACGATTGAACCTCTTAGTTGGGTAATTTTCAAATTTAGCTCCATCCTGTTAACTTTTATTTGCATTGATGGGACAGGCACTTGCTGAGCAGCGCTTCACTCCTCACAATAATTTGCGAAAATGGCTTGCTAACAAGTTTGCCTCAGGAGAGCAGCAATTTTTTGGCATAATGGTAGATAGTCATGAAAAAATATAGCCAACGATAGGCACACACTTAAAATTCGTGTTGTAAAAACGGCTGGGTTTTGTTTGGTCGCCCTTTGGTTTTAGTCGACTAAATATAAACAGTTTGCAAAAAACCTTTGGTCTATTTATGCGGCTAAAAAAAACAGACAAATTTTTGGTTTGTTTAAGTTTAGTTGACTAAAACCATAGGTTGACTTAACAAAACCCGGCCGCTTTTACACTACTACTTGGAACAAAATATTTCCATCTTTATTCGTGCAATGCAATGAACGTGAAGTTTTGATGCAAAAAATTTATGCAAAAATTCCGGTTTCATATTTGCACACCTTGGTATGTTAAAAATTAGGAAACACTCTAAATTTATTAAAATCCACCTAAATTTTGTTATAATTCGCCATATAAGAGTTAGGTACTCCTATCACCTATTTTTGTAAATCAAAACATTTTAATCAAAATTCTGTTTATGCTTAGCACGTTTCAAAGAGTGTGGACAAAATTAAAACTCTTTTATTTTTGATAAAAATGCAAACATTGCCTGAAGAAATAGCGCCATCTATACTGAAAAAATATTTATTTTAGAGAAATATCAATAGTTTGTTTTTTGGGGAACTTCTTAAAGAGAATTTATAATGGGTATAATTTTCACTATTTTGATTATAATAATTAGATTAGATGTACTAGAATTTATTCAAATTTGTTAGTAAAAAGCGTAAATTATTATTTAACATCCAGGATTAAAACCAGAGGGGGTAACAATGCTTTAAAGAAGGGCAAGTGATATTTTTTAAATTTAAGCCATAATAATCTGAAAAGTTCCGAATTTAGAAGAGAGCACTGCCCCCCCCCCCTTATGACTCCTTTTGACTACGCCCACGGGTTGAACAATTTATTTAAACATTTAAGAGGCTCACAAACAAAATGATGTTTTTCTTTACAACTTTACCGTTGATTTCGTTAAATATGTTATAAATTTTGACATGATCATTCTTTGGCTAAACCCACGATTTTCGTGAACTTTATTAGATTGTTAGGAGTGGGCGATAAGGTGACTAATATGGTTTCTTATGGACCTGTGGCCGTTAATAAAATCAATTCGGCCTTGGAACATCGTATGAAGCGAGCAATTGAAAAGGGTTTAATTTGCTGTGCTACCAGTGGAGAATGGACCATGTACCCGAGCGAAGAAGGGGCCGGCACACAATCTAGACCTAAAAAGAAGAAAATTAATCATTCACTCTCACCCAAAACTTCTGGTAAATACTAGTGTTGTAAAAAGGCCTACGTTTTGGTAGTCGACCTTTGGTGTTAATCGACTAAACCAAAATTGACCAAAGGCTTTTTGGTCTGTTTTTCTTAGTCGACCTTTAGGCTTAGTCGAAATTTTAAAAACATACCAAAGGTTTTTGTGTTTTTGTTAGGTCGGATGTTAGTCTTATTTGAAAATTTTGGAACAGACCATAGGTTTTGGTCTGTTTTTATTAGTGGGCCTTTGGTTGGGTCGGGGAAAATATAGTTAGTTTTTTTAAAATTATATATTAAGTTATTATTTGAATGAATAGGTGATAATTTTTGTATTTTGAAGGTGATGATCATATAACTTTGAAAATCGGTGGCATATATGGAGGCAGCATTTTTATTATACTAATTTTACTAAAATTTAAATTTGTCAACTTATCGTGGCGACAATTGTCATTTAAATTTAAGTAAAAAAAATTTAACCAAAATTGATGGCTTAGGGTGTCATAAGATTAGTTCAAATAACTAATCTTTTTTCGAGATTTCCATAATTTACAACGTTATAAATTGGTTGCTTGAGTCAAAAGTTGTGTGTAATTTTTAGTGTTGTAAAACGGCTGGGTATTGTTGGGTCGGGCCTTGGTTTTAGTCGACGAAACATATTAATTAAAAAGATTAAAGGCTTTTTGGTCTGTTTTTCTTGGTCGATCTCTAGGTTAGTTAAAAATTAAAACACAAACTCAAGTCGAACTCGACCGTTACTTTTAGTTGAACCAAAGGTCGACCAAACAAAACCCAGCTGTTTTTACAACATTAGTGATTTTATATATTAAGTATATGCAACGAAGACAATTTATTTCCAACTCATCATTATAAAAATATACATGCTCAAATCTCTTTAAATAAGAGCCATAGGTCGATATTGTATTGGATTCTAAATTTCCGTATTAATCTTCTGCTTAAAATATTCTTTGGGGTCTTGTTTGATTGCGGTAATAAATTATGATACTTGTGTAAGATATTGCCTACCCTCCGGTCCGTCGTGGCTACTATTGAGACGTAGTGTTGTAAAAAAACAGCTAGGTTTTGTTTAGCCGACATAAACAGACCAATCGTTTTTTGGTTTCTTATTCGACCTCTTGGCTTAGTCTAAATTTGTAAAACAAACCAGAGTCGACTGTTAGTAGAGCCCTGCAAAATAAAATTTTTTCTGTCCAAGCCCGGCCCGAGCCGCGACTTCTGAATTTTTATTTAGCCCGGCCCGAGCCCGAAAGACGTTTTTTTGGCCCGAGCCCGACCCGATTTTCCATAAAAAATTTTTTTACCACCTAGATATAAAATGCATTAGATTGCTTTCCCGAAATTTACAACTAGGATAAGTTTGAAATAAAAGATCTTTCACACGTTACAGTTTATTCAGCTAATCATTTAAAGTTAAAAATTTAACTTTATAAAATATATTTTCAACAGTTCCAAATAAAAAACTTTTCGAAATAGTTGCTTTTCTTATTTCTAAAGTTGTAACAGCTACTATGATTCTATTTAGATATTATAATAAGATTTGCAATTCGGGTCAGTTATATTATGATTATAATAGACAAGGGAAAAAGCTGAAGGTAAGAAGCTTTATAATATACTCTGTGTGAAGATAATTAATTAATATTGAGTTGAGTTTATTTAAATCCTATTTTATAAAAGATTTATTTGCTTTAGTTCAATTCAACCGGCCTCGGGTCAGGCCGCCGCATCAGGCCCGACCCGAGCCCTGATTATTTTATAAAATTCTGCCCGGCCCGAAACCCGATCGGGTTCGGGTCAGGCTTCAGGCGGCCCGTGCAGGGCTCTTCTTGTTAGTCTTAGTTAAACCAAAAGCCGACCAAACTAAACCCAGGTTTTTTACAACACTATTGGGATGAAATTGTTGTATTTGTCTTTTTTGCAGTATAATTACTTTAATGTCGCGTTGTTATGGTTAGTTATGTGGAGTATAGAAATGAATTGCGTTTGTTTATGGATGTCCTATATAGTCCTCTTTCTTGGTTTTCCATTAGGCGATTTATAAAAATCAAAGTTATAAACGGTACTTTCCTATAATTAAAACTTTAAGATTTTAAAATACTTGGGGTTAATCCATAAGGAGCAAATGCTTTTTGTTATAATATTGAACTGTTTTTATATAAAAGATAATTTAATTACACTTTATTTACCTTTTCTCATTAACGTGTCTTCTGCTTTCGCAACGATAGGCAATAATCAGGTGATCAAGGCGCAAACCAAACGAAAACGTGCCCAAAAGATGGTAGATAATTTGGTTGATTTGTTAGAAGTTCCAGATAATGATGATGAATGCTCTCAACTCGGATCAGAGAATGAATCAGATTCAGAATCTTTTACAGAACACTTGTCATTCTCTAGTTCAAACAATAGTTAATTTGGTTATTCATTTTTTATCAGCGCTTTAAGTGGAAAAGGTTTAAAAGTAAGATTTTTAAATCAAGTTTACATTACTTTTATGTTCAATAAGAGTCTAATTTTTTAAACAATGGTTTATACGAGTGCTTTCAATTTGCATTTTTACTTTTAGAATTTTTAATGCGGAACTATATAAGTTTTTTAAATGCTATTATAGACTTTAAAAGTCGTCTGCCGAGGTATAGTATAAAATAATAGATTCTTACTTTAAAAATAATGAAAAATTATTAATTCTAATTTAGCAAATTAAAGACTATTACCAAAATTAATTGATTGCACTTAAAATGGTATAAAAAATGTATACACTATTTTAATTATATAATATTTATCATTATTTTTCTTATTGAAATTTCAATTTATTTTATATGTAGAACCACTCCATGCAAATTTTTATCATCAAGTACAAAGAACTTTGAAAAAGCATTTTTAATCCACGCTCTCAGGGAATCAGAGTGAAATAGTGAAAATATTTTAACCAACTTTTATCAGGATTTTATAGGTCTAATCAGCGCTAGATAAATAACATGTTACCATTTTTATCCATATTCATGCACCCCAGCCCCTCAATTTTCTTATATAGAAATCATGCACACTATATTTCACAATATTTCACATCTCTTTTAGTTTTAATGAATATCCCAAATATATATTAATGTATATCTTCGCGATGTAATTTAGAAAGGAAATTGAATGTCAAACATTTCATCATATTAATTAATTTTCAAAAGTAAACAGATCAAAAGTTTCTTAGTGTTTATACCAGAAGTCAGATTTGTTTAAATTTTTCTGCCCGAACCCGGCCCGGGTGGTTTCATAGCCCGGCCATGCCCGAATCCATAGAGCTGCCCGGCGCGAAATGATTATTTTTTAAAATTTTGTCATTTTCCAAAAAATTCTCATTTTTTTGGTGAAAAACTACGATTAATATATATTATACAATTAAAAATAATAGTGACAAAATAATACAGGAAAACAAATAAGAAACTATACAAAAAAATTTATTGAGCCTGAATTGCCACTTGTTATGGTGCCCGCCCGAAAATACGAATTTATAACAGATGCCCGGCTAGGCCCCTGGGCCGGGCAAGGTCGGGCAGCGGGCCGGCCCCGGCTATTCTCGTCTCTGGTTTATATACGTTTCCTTACATATTATATATGGCTTTTAAAACAGTATAGAAATATAAAATTGAGGCAGGCAGTTGGTGTATTCTAGAAAGGGGTTGTTGCAAATTTAAAATGAAGAACTGGTATTTAATTTCTATTACGCTTGCCATATTAAACGCATACAACTGTTTAAAATATTCCTTAAATTCCACGGATCAACCGTTTAAATTTTTTTTTGATAAATACCAACACGACGGTAAGTAATTTTTTATGATGAATACCCCCTAACCATTAGGCACGAATTAGGAATAAGCTTTAGGGCACTATTCAAAAGCTTAGCTAGGAGTGGCAGCTGCCCCCCCCCCCATGAAGGCGAATTTTTTTATATAAAATAAGTATTTATTTCTCATTTAAAGATGATTTTTTGAAATATCATTTTAATTTGTTTTTAAAAATTTCTGAATTTAGTGTGGAGCTGCCTCACCCTGGCTACGCCATTGCAATATAAAGTTGTTTCGTAAAACTAAAAAAAATTAAATGAAGGGGTTAAGTGTTTTTTTTTATGTTTGCTTACTTTTATTAATTAGCGTTTCTATAGGTTAAACTATTACTTAAAGGATTTTTGAATGTTTTACTCTAAAGTTATATTTTAATTAGAGATGCACCGATACCAAGTATCGGCGCCGATACCTTGCCAAAAGAATCGGCCCGATACTTTGCTAGTATCGGCAATTACCAA
Source organism: Gordius sp. MW1 (assembly GCA_964036665.1). Taxonomy (NCBI): domain Eukaryota; kingdom Metazoa; phylum Nematomorpha; class Gordioida; order Gordea; family Gordiidae; genus Gordius; species Gordius sp. MW1. Next base: position 34,112,383 of record OZ038526.1, on the reverse strand, counting down.
GCCGATACCTTTTTCAATATGAAACTCAAAAAATAATATTTATAGTATCTCCTACCATTAAAAAATAGAGGACTTTTTAAATTTTTTGAAAATTGTTTCATTTGATTGGCTATAAATATTTCTATGTGGAGTATAATAAACTCATTGACCATCTGTTCCGAATAACTGCGCTTTTAAGTAAATATTGTTTTATTTTAAAAATTATTATTTATTAAGCCTTAGATGGATTCTTTAGATACACTATGGAGTTATTTTGTTGTGTCAGCAGATGCAAAAATTTGTAATCTGTGAATTTTGCAAAGCTAAAATAAGTCGTGGGGGCAAAAACAAACATTATTTACTTTTTTATAAAATAAATTTATGTATTAATAAAATATAAAGTGTACCATAATAAAATTTAAATTTCTTTTTTGATCTATTAATCACAATACTTTTGAATTAATTAATAACAAAATTTATTATTATAAATTAATATTATATTATAAATTATAATTACAATTGTTTTATCGTCAAAATTCTGATCTACCAAAATTTGGATGTGACTTAATTTATAATATTTAATTTGCATATATTTTTTAGTATAAAAATTTTTTTTATTATAAGTATCGGCATGGTATCGGTATCGGCAAAAAAATCTTAAGTATCGGCTGGTATCGGTATCGGCATAAAATAGTGGTATCGGTGCATCTCTAATTTTAATATTGAATAAGCTAAGACGGAGTGACCTCTCTTTAAAATTTATAGCAAGTTTTGGCGTCCCTCTTGAAATTGATACCCGTTTTAGAAATTATTTTTGGTACAAGAATACAAAAAATAATTTGTTTAGCCGTTAATGATATATCGACGTAAACAAAACTCTTTAAATAAAAAATTACATCTACATTTTAAATTAATTCTACGACGGTCCCAAGTCCTTGTGCAATAAGTGGAGGGTTGGCGTCAGGTCGGAAACCGGCTATAAAACCAACTCCAAAATTATAATAGTTTCAAACAAGATTTTACAAGAAAAGGCTAAGGCGTCCTCCACAAACGACGCGCACTGCATACCCCGCCCGTGCAATGTGAAAAATACACTTGGGTCACTGCCCAACTCATAACGAAGGCGGTTAAGGAAATTAGTTGTTTGAAAGAATGCGAATAACGTGCTGGAATGTTGGAACGTCGACGGGGAAGAGCATCGAGGTGGCACAAATGCTTAAAAGAAGAAAGGTACACATCACCTGCCTACAAGAGACGAGGTGGAAGGGAACGAAAGCTCGGGAATTAGGAGAAGGATACAAGCTTTTCTACAGTGGGTCACCAATCGTAGAAACGGGGTCGGTATCGTTCTAAGCAAATCGTTCAAGGACTAGGTGGTGGAAGTCAAGCGTTGTTCCGACAGGCTAATGTGGGTGAAGATTGCAGATCCTGGGAGCCTCCTAACCGTTGTGTCCGCGTATGCTCCCCAAATTGGGTGTCCGGAATCAGAGAAAGACATATTCTTCGATTCATTGGAAAAGGAAATACAAAAAATAGGACAGGAAGAAAGGCTAATTATTGGGGCAATTTCAACGCTCACGTAGGAAAGATCGTCTCGGGTATGAACGCAATCATGGAGGCTATTGGCATGGTCTGAACAAAGAAGGGGAGAAACTTCTCCAAGTATTCCAAGCATTTGACATGGCGATCGTTAACACCTATTTTCAAAAACGCGAAGATCATATTGTGACCTATAGAAGTGGGAAGCAATTCAGTTAAATTGACTATTTGCTTAAACGGCGAAAGGACTTATGGAGTATCAAGGATTGCAGAGTAATACCGGGAGAAGAAATCGCTAGGCAACATTGTCCCCTTGTTATGGATCTTGACAGAAGAGTATTTCCCGAAAGAAGGAAGGTCTATGAACCCCGAATTCGCTACGAAAGGCTAAAGGATACGTCGACGAACGAAGAATGGGCGCCGGGCAATCTGGTCTCTGATACTAAGCTCGACTATATGACAAATGACTTTCTCATAAAAATGGGTATTCAACCAATGGCGGACATGATTAACGCAAATTGGCTAAGGTGGTAGGGCATATACTAAAAAGGTACATGGATAATCGAAAAGTACTGGACATGGAGGTACCGGGGAAGAGAGGAAGAGGGCGACCCCGTGTCACGTGGAAGGGGCAAGTCGATAAAGTTATGAAAACTAAAGAGATTAGTCAAGACAAAGAACCTTATCAAAACAAACCCCACGAATGTGGGGACAAATAATCGATAGAGAAGAAGAAGAAGAGTATTCCATGGGCGTAGCCAGGTTTTGGATTAGGGGGGGGGGCAACGTTTAAAAGTCCAATTAGGGAGAGGCAAAACATAAAATTGTTTAATTTTTAAGGGTTTTTGCATTGAAATTTTTTTTCTCTCGTCATTTAGGGAAAAGGCGGCCGCCCCCCCCCCGCTCCCCCCTGGCTACGCCCATGTATTCATTTTATAAGATTAGTTTAATGGATACAAGAAGTAATTTGTAACATAAATGGAAATTAATAATATACAATCCAAGGCAGTTTTTTAGTTTATTGATTAGCTATTATATTTTATTGATAAAACTCGAGGCATTTTTATTTTTCAATATCTTATTAGGAGTCTTATGTCATCAATGCATTAAAGGTTACGAGGAATGTTGTGGATACCCATGTTTCTGTGATCCATCCCAATATCATTGCATGTATGTAAAGGGAATTCTTAAAAAAATTAAAAATTGTTATATAAAATAAGGAAAGGTTAAATCATATCACACACTAGACGTTTACGAACTTTTTGCGCGCATTGGGATTAGTGGGGGGGGGGGGGGCGATAATGATTTAGGGAGGGGCAAAAGGATCATTTTTTGAAATTTTAGCCCTAATTTTAATAAATCGTAACAAATTTTTGGATTTAGAGGGAGGCAGCCGCCCCTTTCTGCCCCCCCCCCTTGGCTACGCCCAAGCCCTCTGTTTCGGCCAAGTTAAAGGTGGTAAGCTTATTCAATGTGGCTTATAAATTAACAATTAGGTGCCGACTATTTTGTCAACCTAAAGCTTAGCTAGGATAATTACATAGAGCAAAGTGGTTAAGAATTTAAAAACTCATGCCTCATTATAATAACTCATATAACATTTACCTTTTAATTAGACTCTAAACTAAAATTTAATCGCTCTTTGTTGTCAACCGTTTTTTTGCAATAACTAATATTTATTTACATATATCTTAATTTAATACACTTAATTCAAAATCTATAATCGTCTTCCTTAACAAGAGGTCATGAAGGATTTAAAATCAAATTTTGCGATCAAAATTGAAAGATCGCTTATTTGTGTGTTCAATGCCAGAACAGGAAGCAATTAGATCAACCCATAAAAAGGCTTACTTTCCCTCACACCTGAACCGCCATCTTTTAAAATGCAATTTTACATGCATTGATTAGTTCGACCATCAAATATTTATTATAATTTCATAACTCCCGCTGAAAATCACAATTCACAAAAAAGTCTCTTTTACATTCTAGCAGATCTATCCCATAGTTTCCTCATGTTTTGCTCATTTTTGGAAAAAGACGTTGTTAGCGTTTGCAAAGGGTTAGGTAGTTTCTAAATCTTGTCCGGAATTTTTACTCAAACAATTAAACGCAATTTGTGTCGTAAAATTTGATTTTTCTTTTTCGGTTTCCTGGTCTTTTAGGAGGAAGATTAGAGCACTCTTTTTATATTTAAAATATATTTTTAGAGTGTTTTTATTCAGACGTTTTATTACCAATATAATCATTTTTGTTTAGTTTTTCAAGTGGCCTACAATAGATTGCATAAAGAGAGTTTTAAAGGCTCATATATATATATTTAAGCTGAAATTGCTAAAACCTTGAAGTTTAAAAAGAATAAAATAAGCAAGTTTAATATGTAATTGTAAAGCTTTTAGATTTTAATATTTAAGGAACTAATAGTGTAGCCATAACCGAATGTTTTCCCAATATTTACGATTCTTAATTTTTTAATTTATTTATCTCACCTTCACAAAATTCAATAAAAATAATGAATGATTAAGATTTTAACTTTTAACCTATCTGCTGACAAAGTATTAAATAAGTTTTGCATGAAATTTTACAAATATGTTTAGGCTTTTTAGGAATAATATGTATCTATTTCCACACTAAAAAAATAAATAATAAATTATTTTCCATTTATTTCGTAAAATTAACTAATAAGAAACTTAATTACATAATTTTTGTAAGATTGTTTTAATATTCTCACTACCATAGATGCGAATGAAGAAAATACCCTCTTTCACGCTTAGAATATTTCACAAAAAAACCAACTAAATTTCGATTTAATATCATATTTATAAATGTGTTACTAACTTGTGCATGTTTTGTATTTGCTATGTTTAAATATATATGATTGGAATTAAGCAAAAATAATAAACATTTTGTAAAAAATTGCATAGCAATTGATTTGTTGTCTGATTTAAACTTACAATTTACTGAAAAAATGATATTGCAGAAAATTTTGCAGCTGTGGTAAATGGGTGTCGCTTAACAACACCACCTCATTATTGACAATAATTATAGGCATAAAATAAATTAACTAAATTATAAAGGTGGGGGGTGGGGTTTGTGTCGTATTTAGTGTGCGAGAGAAATCTTATCCGCCTTAATGCTTTTACACGGTCCATAAAAACTGTTTCATTCCCCAATCAAATATCCAAGTGTAATAGATAGGGGGTTTATAAAGCGCTATTTATATGCCAAGGTTAAATATCATATCACCACCGCACATGTTTTAATGAGGGCAGGGGGGGGGGGTGTTCTAGGGCATCTTACCCCCCCCCCCCCCCCCCTTGGATTAAAATTTATATTAAAAGATAACGCCCTCTCTCTCTCTTATAGGATTTAGATTCACGCCTATTATTTACTTATTTAAGGTAGTAGTAGTAGCACTAGGGCTACAACAAATGTGTAATCAAGCGTGGCCGGATTCCATCAAAGAGCCTACCATAGGCGCATTACCACCTTAGTAGACAAATATTTCGTCAATGTTCGGCATATGTGTGTGCATGAACGGAAAACCACGAATCATTCATTATCTCACACTATAAGATCGATTAAAATATAACGGGATAGTGAGATATAGTAGCAACGTAAAGACATTTGCTTTACCCTACCTCTATCTACCCTCTTATCAGCCCACCCCTGACTCGGCATTATTGATATTCCCCCCTATTAGTAATAGTAGTAGCAGTAGTGTGTGCCTTTGTCAACTAAATCAATGTCGCGACATTACTCCAAATGAAATACCGGTTTTACAAAAATTTTGTTTTTGGTTGTGATATAGTCGTTCATTGAATCCTAATATCTATTCAAAAGTCAAATTTCGATTTTGGCTTGGGATTCATAGATGAATCTATTCTATACACAACCTTATGATCAGCAACAATTGAATCTATCATTCTGCCGACCTTGCCTTAGGGTCGTTGATTTATAATGACTGTCACTTATAACAGCAAAGTATCCGAGTCGGGGTTGTGCACCTTTCTAAAGTTATTATCCCTTTGGAGGGTAAGATATTTGAATCTGCGATTTTTTACCCACATGAATCTTATTCGTTAAAATGCTAACATGACCTTTTAAATTACTTAAGACATTATACAACTTATATTAGAAAAAGATGACTTTTAAACCTATAACCCACAATTTAATATTTTCAAACTGTTTTATAATGACGTTGATTTTTCTGAATACTATCTTTTCCTTATTTCCAATAAAAAAATGTCTTCTTAAAATATAATACTGAGTTTAATTTCTAACTTTGGTTACCATGGGCATAGCCAGGCGGTGGCAGAGAAAAGCGACTGCCCCCCCCCCCTAAGTCCAAAAATTCTTCAAATTTAACATAATTATGGCTAAAATTACAATTTTGCCCCCCCCCCCCCCCAAATCATTATTGCCTCCCTCTAAATCCAATTGGGGCTACGCCCACGTTGGTTAAAAATGTAGTAACAATTACATTACTTGATGCAAGATCGCGGACAGAAAGGTGTTATTAAATGGCAAAATGATGATTTTTTAGGAATTTTAAATACACATTTGTTAAATTTATAAATTTATTTTTTAAATTTGGTGAGTTGTGGGGGGGGGCAATTATCCTCCTGTTTCCCTCTCTTTAAGCACGTGAAATTGACAAATTTCTAAATATATTCGCCGTCACAAATAAGTCGGATCGAATTTGTTAAGATTTATCGCGGTTACTATTTGACAGATGCTGCCATAACACTTTAAGCGTATACAATTAATACTATACCACTTAAGTTTGTTTTAATTGCACATGACAAACGATATAAAACAGGCGGGCCAGAATCTATTTTAATTCGAAGAAAAAAATCTGGTAATGATTTAGAAAAGGGGGTTAAATGCATTTTTTGTTTTGTTTTTTTTTCATAAATATTGGTTAAGTATATAAAAGAATTGGATTTAGTGAGACTTGCCTCCTTTTATGCCCGTAATTACTACCCCATAGGCAAGTCAGGGGGAAAGGGCTGTCGCCCCCTCTGAATCCCCAAAAATTATTTAAAATTTATCAAAAGTAGGGCTAAAATTTCAAAAAAATCGTTTTGACCCTACCTAAATCATTTTTCGCCCCCCCCCCTAATTCCAATGCTGGCTACGCCAAGGGGATTTTAGCAACGATCAGATTCATTTTCCAGTTGAGAGCATATGTGTTTCAAGCAAAATAACACTTCTGGACCCAGCTGGGTTTCTTAAAACCATAGTTATGTAGACTTAATTATGATTTGAATAAGGGTCAAAGGGTTGCTTTTTTGAAATTTAAGCATGTTTATTAAATTATTTAAAAAATTGATTTAAAGTGTAAAACACCTGCAGCCCCCCCCCCCATGTGTACACGTGGTTGTGCCCACTAGTTTTGTCCAATTCCAGCATGGCATGGGTGACCAAACCAAACCCCTTAATAATACAAAATTCTAATCGAGCCTAGACGATTATTAAAATTGGATGGGTTATATGGCCTTGAAGATAATTGTATTATACTAGTAAAAAGTTGTATCGTTTATTTATTATTGTTTTTTTTCTGCTAAATTTTTGGTAAGTGCTTATATTCTTCTTTCGGTGAGTTTGGTTTATTGCATGATTTTAAATGGTGGGTTTCGGTTACCAGAGATTAGAATCTCTGAGGTAAAAAATGAGAAGTGCTTATTAAAATTTGAGCCTATGTCTTTGGCCTTTAAGCTATCTAATGTATTATAGTGGTTGTCTTTAAAATTAATCAAATTAATCTTTATTAAATTTGATTGCACAAGCTTGAATTAAGCGTTATAATTAGTATAGTTTTAATAAGTAAAAATATGAGTTCGCATCGAATGTTAAACCCAGGGACTTAAAACTAGCATTTTAAATGTTTTTTACTCGTAAATTTTTACTTTTCTCCATTTTTAACGTCAAAAGCTGGAATAACTCAAGATTTTAATCCCTCGAAAATATAATCTATCTTTTTGATTTTATTGCCGCTTAGTTCCATTCTTCTAATTACGGAGAAAAATTTGAAATTGTGCTTTAAATGAAAACACTTGTAACAATTAAAAAGGGAAGACTAAAAAAAACGAAAAAAACAGTAATTTAAATGTTAAAGTTTGCGCTAAATTTAGTTTAAAAATCAAACTTTAAACTATCATTCTTTCTTTATATAATTGCATTGCATTTAGTTTTATTGAACGTTTCATTTTTGTCGAAGTCATAAAAAAGTAAACGGTGTAACTAAGTACTAAAAAACAGCGATTGGTTACCAAAATCTTGATTGTTTTTAAATTTCTTAATTTTTTTACAGTCAAACTTAAACACGAGCACGTCACGACTTAGTCGTTGATTCAAGCTCTATTAACTTTTCCATACAAATTATTTGATTGTTAAGCTATATTATTATTGGTCTCAGACACATGGGCGTAGCCAGGGGGGTGCGGCTGCCCCCCCCCCTAAATTACGAGAGAAAAAAAATTTTCAATGCAAAAACGTTAAAAAATTTAAAAAAAATTACATTTTCCCCCCCTCTAATTAAACTTTTAAACATTTTGCCCCCACCCCCCTAATCCAAAACCTGGCTACGCCCATGGTCAGACAGTTTAACTCCCTTAGCCAAAATCATTTATAGAAAGACAGCTTGATTCATAAAATATTAAAGCAAAATTTATATTTGGAAGCGACAATATACTATAATTTTACAACATTATTATTTTAACGAGTTTTAAACTCTGTTTCAGTTCATGGGCGTAGCCAGGTTTGGATTGGGGGGGGGGGCAAAACGTTTAAAAGTTCAATTTGAGAGGGGCAAAACATAATTTTTTTTCGTAAATTAGGGGAGGGGGGGGCGCCCCTGGCTACGCCCATGTTTCAGTTATTTATGAATTTAAATTACCTATAAATTTAATGAACCTTGTTTAATCAATAGTCGTAATATAAAAGCAAAAAAATAAAGTTGTCTAGTAGTTGGCACTTCTGTATGGCAATCTTCAAACAATTAAAAAAGAGCAAGACATAGGCGTAGCCAGGATTGTCCCGGGGGGGGGGGTTTAAAAATTTTTTTAAATGATACTATTAATAAAAATTTATTAAGCTTATATACAGTAGTGACGGAGTATCTAGTTAAGGGGCGGGGGGGGGGGGTAAAGTTTTTGTCAAAGAATTTCGATTAAACAAAAACTTATTAAAATTATATAAATTCAATATCTACGATGGGTTTTTGGTAAAAAAGGCATTAATAATATCTTCAGAGACGCAAATTGCAAAGAGCTCTTTCCAATTTTTCTGTTTGCGCTAATTAGGGCCATTGTTTAAACTAAACACCTGCATGGCCTTTTAGGCTTAAATGGCCATGCAGAACCAATAATTGTCCGGCCCGGGACCGTTTATATGAAATTATAAGCCCAAGTTCGCCCCGCTGCTAAAATTTGGCTTGTATCAGCATCTTCCTCGTTTAATTTAGAGGTTTTTATAGAAATAATTATGAATAAAATTTCTTCTTTTTAGAAAACACGCACTCGGGACATAAATTTTTTATATAAATAATGTTATAATTAGTAGATTTCATCTAAAATTAAATATCAAATTAATTAAGTTAATACATTATTTCTATATGCGCAACACACACAAGGCTCTTATTAATATTTTTTCCGTATAAAGTGAAAAAAGATTATTATTTTTTGTCGGGGGGGCTTCCTTAGGCTACTGGAGCGGGACAGGCTTTTATAGTGGTGAGATTTCAAAATAAGGGGGGAATTTATAGACTTATACAACAGGTAAAATGTTTATTAATGATTTAAGGAGAGGAAAAATTATATTATTTCGTTTACGAAATAAACTGACACTGTGACATATTTGGACTTTTATTTTTCATTTAACTTAATTTGCTATACACCTGGCTCGGACTATTTTTCGGAAAAACCTTGATGACCTAATAAGATACTCAAAATACCAGAAAAGGGGATTATATAATATACCATTGGCCATGGGCGTAGCCAGGGGGGGGGAGCAGGGAGGGCGGCTGTCACCCCTCTACACTCAATTTTTTTTAATTTATTAAATTTATGGCTAAAATTTCAAAAAATTATCATTTTTCCCCTCCCTAAATCATTATTGCCCCCCCCCCCCTCTACATCCAATCCTGATTCCTGACTACGCCCATGCCCGCGTTCTTTTGTAATGACCAATCATTAATATAGTCAATCCGATTTTTAAAACATTTCATAGCCTAATATAATAATTCATTTGTAAATTTTGAATATTACTTTCTATTATTTAAATTTATTTTCGTGTTTGGGACGAATAAATAGACTAATAATGTGGGTGTAGGCAGGGTTTAATTTATTCATTAGGAGGAGAGGCGGGGCAAAATAAAAATTTTGTAGCCATATTTTTTTAAATATTGAAAATTTTTGGATTTAGGAGGTAGGGGGTAGCACCCCCTCTCTGTCCTCCTTTGCTTAAGACATTGTGTCTTAAAATATAATTAGGTAATATTTTTTAGTTTATTTTTCAATCTATTGCATTTTTACTAATTAATATTGGGAAATTTCAGAAATTTTTTGATGGAAATTGGCTCTATTAGTTGTTTCTTACCCGGTATCTAAATACCAAAAAAATTACCAATATATATAGAGTGCATCAATGCCAAGCGCCCTAAATATCGATTTTTAAAATCTCTGACCCTAACCTTGAATTACGCATTTTATAGGGAATTGCATAACAATAATTTATTTGATCACGAACTGATTAAAAAAAAATAATTATTTAAATTATGAAACGGATATTATTTTAATTAAAATTACCATACGTTATATTGATTTTTAGGGAAGTATATACAAATTGGTATGGAAGGAGATGGCGATCTTCTTGGTTCTGTTCTACACGCTCAATTTCATATACCGTTTCGCGCTGAATGAATATCAAAAATTGTAAATTATCACCAGCAAAATAACAATATAATATTTTACCATTCACTTTAATCTTAAACACCTTTTATCTTATTAATGATTTTTAAAACAGGGTATTTGAGCGGGTGACTCTATATTGTGATGCGTTCATTAATCTCATTCCACTCTCATTCGTATTGGGTTTTTTCGTCTCGACAGTTGTTCAAAGATGGTGGGAACAGTTTCAATCTATCCCCTGGCCCGACAGGTACTTTAAAAGGGGGAGCGCATAAAGTTAATAAGTCTTTGATTTTAAAATTCTACATAAAATTCCAATTCTAAAGTCAAATGCTCAGGAAATGTCCAGTTAAAATTTATCAAAATTGTTTTGTTTTTTAGGTTATAAAGTTTGTTAGCAAATTTTTACCCAAATGTTTTGTTGTAATCAAGGGGAACTTTAATGTCTCCTGCCCCCCTTCCCCCATAAACCCTACTATCTAGCAATCACGAAGGGATTGCGCAGTTATATTTCGTCGCAATATAGGTGTATTCCTGACCATAGTGTTATAAAAACGGCTGGGTTTAGTTTGGCCGACCTTTGGTTTTAGTCGATTAAACATAAACAGACCGGTTTGACCAAAAAAACTTTTGTCTGTTCATGCGACTAAGAAAAATATAACAAAAAACCATTGGTATATGTTTATGTTTAGTCGACTAAAATTAAAGGTCGACCAAACAAAACCCACCCGTTATTACAAAACACTACCTGACCACTTTAACTTTTTACTTCATCTTGTTGTAGTAAGGTAGTGTTGTAAAAATACCCGAGTTTAGTACTTTTGGTTTAACTAAGACAACGGTCGACTCTGGTTCATCGAATTTTGATTAAGCGCAGAGGTCGACTAAGAAAAACAGACCAAAACCCTTCGGCCTGTTATGTTTAATCGACTAAAACCAAAGGTTGACCAAGCAAAACCCGGCCGTTTTTACGACATTAAATTTAGGCGGGGCTGCCTTAAAAGGTGTCGTGGTCCTTTGGCAGATTTTATTATTTGTCCTCCTTTAATTTATTAATAAAAAATTTAAATTCTGGCCACGACCATGTGCAAATAAATCATATTTACCAAAGCGATATGTCGAGAGCCGCATATATAGATTTAATGGCATTTGTTTGATAAGTGCTGTTTTGCATGGACCTAGCCTAAGGAGGGGAGCAGGCATGAATGTTTAGCTGACCTTCTTCCCCCATTATTTAAAATATGGTCAAAATTTTAAAAAATGCATTATCTTCCCCCTCCTTAAATCTTTGATGCTCCCTCCTCTCTCTAACTATAATCCTGGCTCTCACTGTGAAACAAGATTATAGAGTTATTTTGTGAAGTCAGGCCATTTAAGTTTGCTTTTTGTCCATGAATTATAAAATTTTCATTAAATTTAAGACTAAAGTTTCTATTGACTATTTTAATTTTTACTATTGTTGATTGCGATTTGTTAAAAACTGTTTTCCCTGATCTTAAAGATACGTTCAAACCTTTATGTATGTATGTAGTATGATTGCCGCGAAGAAGCCCAAGAGCTTAGTAATCTAAGGTTGAACCCCTTCTCACGCCAAATGGCGCATAAGGCTACGTTAGTGATAACGTGTGTAATGTTGTAACAAATTTGATTAATATGCAGTTTAATTATGGCAGGTAAATATGGAATACCCAACTCCATGAGAATTAGAAAGAACATCTGAGTGAGGACGTTTATTCTGAATAAGATGTACGCACCCTTGTAGTGGAAAGACAAGACAGCTGATTCCTTGAGAACTCTATAAATAGTTTCCTATCTTGCATTTAGCCAACATTGAGTTCCAGTCCTAACCCAATAATTAAATTTCACGAAATGTCTCGTGAAGCCATTAGTGAGGGAGGACAACAGAACAGGGAAGACAAGCAATAATTTGTACCTTTCCTTCGGGCCTGATGTGCTAAAAAATTCCACTTACTTGCTAACATAATATTTTAAACTGGAGGAATTTTGCAACGCATCTACAGATTTTCCTTTGTTATCGTCGCCGGATAGAAGATTCGGCATACGATTCGTAGCATTTTGTTAATGTTAACTTGAAGTTATTTTATACCGGGGGCACTCAACGACCAAAATTCGCACTCATAAAGAAAGGTCGGTAAAATCCTAACTTTAAAGATCCTTAGGCGGGTGTTAAGGATCAATTGACATGAGTGTCTAATTGCCGAACAAGAGTAAAATTTTACAAGGGTTCGCCGGAGCTTTAATTTCAGGTCTTCCTTGGCATAAGTATCCTATGTTAGTTCACTCTTAGATACACTCTGTGGGATGCTAGTACTGGGTTATTTTCAATAATTAACGCCTCCTCCAAATGATTATTACAAGCATAAAGCACTTACCAGCATTTATAAACAACCCTGCTTGCTTCGCCTCAGCAGCAAATCTATCAACCATCGATTGAGCCTATGATACTGACGAAGCGATAAGGCATATATCGTCCGCAAAAAGTAGTGATGATATGTTGATACCGTTTACATTGATACCATCGTAGCCGAGTATAGATTGTTTTACGATCAAGTCCATCGCTATTATAAAAAAAAGAGGAGACAGTGGACAGCCCTGTCTAACTCCAACTTTCACCGGGAACGGCTCTAATTTGTGTTGTAGATGTGAAACTATTGCTTTCATGTCTTTGTAGATCAGGAAGATCATAAAGATTCATTTTTTAGGCATTCCCAATAGACATAGCGACTCCCACATGTAAAGATGGAAAATGGAGTAAACCCTTCGAAATGTCTAAGAAGACTAAACCAAGGGGTCCTCACTCGTGCGCGATACATCTATCATATTTCTCAATGCGATGATGTGTTCCGTTGTGGTCCAGCACTTTCTGAACCCAACTTGATTATGTTTGAGGATGCCCTCAACCTCATTAAATACTGTCGTAAATTATTTTAATAAATATTTTGGACTCAAGGCTTATAACTGTAATTCCTCTGCAATTATTTGAATCGGATGGGTCCCCTTTATTAAAAAGTTTGATAAGGCGCCCTTGTGACCAGGATTGTGGAGCCTTTTCTTTAGCCCAGACTCTACAAAAGAGAAGGTGTAACATTGTACCTGAGATGTATGGACCCGCTTTCAAGGCCTCTGAGGTTAGTCGATCAAGTTAGCCGCTTATTGTAATTTTAGTCGTTTAATAGCTCTATTGACAGGTATCGATGGAGGGTCAATTACTATTGGGAGTGCCGAATATCCTATAAAGCTTTGTATGAAATCTTTGTAGATGTTCAATGCCGACACTTTATTAAGGATAAAGAACTTCAGCTATATTTGCTAATGGCTTAATGTGCCAGAACCGAATAAAGACGAAAACATGGTATTAGCAACAAATGCTAGGGCTAGACAACAAGAAATCAACTCTTTTTTGATAATAAATGCTTTCCCTACAAATACTCCTGCCTGTCGGCCCTCAGTAAGCGCATCAAGTCAAGCATACAGGATAACTTGCTTATATTAATTCGGGAACCAGTGAGGCTGAGGCGGCGACACGCTCAAATAACACTCATCAACTCTTTACAATAATGTAAAGCCTAGTAAAGCCTAAATCGTAGCTCGTCTTCCAAAAGGTCATACTCCAACATATAAACAGACAGCGAGTTAAATGATTCCTTGGTTCAAACCAAAACATGGGAGCTTCACATTCGATATATTTTTTCACTTCAGCCTATAGTGCCTATATTAGAAATCTACAGAGATTTTATACTAAACGTTAAAGAACCTCCGGCGCTCCCACTAGTAACCCATATCTAAGAACAATAGAGCTATTGAATCACTAAAATCACACAAAGCGGCTGACTTGATCGGACTAACCTCAGAGGCTCCGAAACCTGATTTCTACATCTCAGGTACATTATATCTTCTCTTTTGTAAAGTATGGGCGAATGAAGATGCGCCACATCCTGGTCACAAGGGCGCCTTATCAAACTTTTTAAGAAAGGGGACCTATCCGATCCTAATAATTACAGGGGATTTACAATTATAAGCCTTGAGTCCAAAATATTTATTAAAATAATTTACGACATAATTTATAATGAGGTTGAAGGCATCCTCAAACATAATCAAGCTGGGTTCAAAAAGTGTCGGACCACAAGGGAACACATCATCACATTGAGAAATATGATAGATGTATCGCGCACCAGTGGGGACCCTTTGGTTTTAGTCTTTAGGTATTTCAAAGGCGTTTGACTCTTTTTCCATCTTTATTTATGAGAGTCGCTATGTCTAATGGTAACACCTAAAAAATTGATCCTTATGAATTTCCTGATCTACAAGGACATAAAAGTAATAGTAACTCATCTTCAACACAAATCAGAGCCGATCCTGGCGACAGTGGGTGTTAGACAGGGCTGTCCAATGTCTTCTCTTTTTTTATACAACGATGGATATGATCGTAAAGCGATCTATACTCAATTAAGATGGCATTAACATAAACGGTATTAACATATCATCATTACTCTTTGCGAATGATATATGCATCATCGCTTTGTCAATATCACAGGCTCAATCGATGGTTGATAGATTTGCTGCTCAGGCGAAATAAGCAGGGTTGTTTATAAATGCTGGCAAGCTTTCAATGCTTGCAATAAATAAGTCTTCGGAGGAGGAAATAATTATTGAAAATAATCCAGTACCCTCATCTTACAGAGTTCGGTATCTAGGAGTGGAATTAACAGAGGATTCTTATGCTGAGGGAGACGTGGATTTAAAGCTCCGGCGAACCCTTGTAAAATTTTAATCTTGTTTGGCAATTTGGCCTCACGTCAATTGATCAACCCGCTTGAGGATCATTAAAATTATGAATCTACCGACCCTTCTTTATGGGTGCGAATCTTGGTCGTTGCGTGCCCCCGGCATGAAAAACTTTAAGTTAACATTAACAAAATGCTACGAATCGTGTGCCGTATCTTCTATCCGGCGATAACTAACGAAAATCTGTGAATGCTTTGCAAAATTCCTCCAATTAAAAATATTTTGTTAACAAGGAAGTGAACATTTTTAGCACATCAGGCCGGAAGGAAAGGTACAAATTATTACCCCTCTTCCCTGTTCTGGTATTCTCGCTTACTAAGGGGCTTGAAATGCAACGGTAGTTGGCTCCACAAGACATTTCATGAAATTCAATTATTGGGTCAGGACTGGAACTGAATGTTGACCATAATTCAAGATAGGAAACTATGGTCAGAGTTTTCAATGAATCAACTGTCTTGTCTTTCCACTACAAGGGCGCGTAAATCTTATTCATAATCAACGTTCTCACCCAGAATGTTCTTTCTAATTCTCATGGAGTTGGGCTTTACATATTTACATGCCATAATTACACTGCATATTAAACATATTTGTTACAGAAACATTACACACGTAATCACAAACGTGGCCTTATGCGCCATTTGGCGTGAGAAGGGGCCCAACCTTAGATTGCACTTACTGAGCTCTTGGGCTTCTTCGCGGCAGTCATTTTAACAACTAATAAGTATTGATTAACTCTTTAAAATGTATTTGAGATAATAGTCAAATAACTCTTATGTTTATTCAGTTATTATGTTTGAAACTAAAAACACCATTCCTTATAAATAAATATTTATCTAGGGGTCTCTAAGCTTTCTATTTAATTAAGATTCATATTGTCTAATTACTTTATAATTATATACATATAAAAATCTAACTTTCCTGAATTTATAAGGAAAATACTTTTGTGTTTGTTACACAAGACCACAATTTAATTAAATAATCTTTAATGTTTCAAACTTAATTCTTTATTATTGATTGATTAATTTCAACCTTATCGTGATTTAAATTTGATAACTCTAAATTTGATAACTCTAGATCTTAGTGCAGAGGTTAAAACAGCTTAAATTTTAACATGAATTGACCCATTAAAAATTTTTCCATTTTTTGCACATGCTTAAATAAAAAGTGTAATTCAAAATAATCATTAATAAGTGTTATTTTTGAGTTTTTAACATTAAATCTGCATTTGTCATAAATGCCCCCATTTAGTTAAAATAAATGTATAATTCGTAGATATTTAAGTTTAAATTTAATTTGTAACTTTAATTCACCATAGTCCTATATAAAAACATCATTAAAGATTAAAATTATTTAAAGTGTGATTTGTACATTTTTGCCTTACCATCAGATCATTATTATTTTTTTCCTCAATATTTGATAAGATAGAAGAAACTATCCATTAGATAGCAAAAACAGAAGGATATAAAATAACATATTTGGAGTTCCGTTTCTCTAACAAAATAACCGTTTTTAATGCAGAAAATTACAATTGGCATTCTTATCTATATTTTTTTAACCTCTAAATATTTTAAGCAAATCATATATCTATATCAACCTCCACCTTTTACAGTAAAAGCTAAGTTAGAAATCTATATTCCTATATTGACAAATTGCAAACTTTGTTTATCTTACTTTAAGAATGGTTTATTAATACTTTTTTACCACAATTACTCAGATAGAATAATCTATAAAGTAATGTAGTCAGACAACTTGAAACGTTTATTTGTTAATATTCCTCCATATCCTCATTATTTTTGCGAGACCTCCCAAACAGGCCAGATCCCTTGTAACAGAAAACTCTTCCCCCTGTCAGACATACGGCATATATAAAAAATTCCGTCCTCCCCACTAGCCTTCACTCTACATTTGCTAGGAATAGAGTGTTGTAAGTTCTAAAAATAGTGCAACTAGACATTTCTAATCTGCTCCGGAAGCAGACGCCTACTCCTACTACCATGAATGGCCGGCGCCTTTCTTGACAAGGGCCCGCCAAGAAGCTAATAAACTGATTTAGCACAAGCTAAATTTAGCCTTGAGACTAGATAAGTGTTTCCACCTTGTATTTCTCTCCCCCCTCCTCCACTTTATTATTTGTTTTTTTTTGAACCGAGGTAAGGATTTTACGAATGATATAGTTATTTAACTCTATGTTTCCCTCGCCCTGCCCCTATCTTCTAAAGAGTGCAGTTAATGCGAACTGTCTTATAGAACTTAAAAGCTTGCGTCAAGGTTATGGCTTCAATATATCCTTCTTCTTTATCAGTTATTTGGTCCCACATTGGTGGGGTTTGTTTTGATGAGTTTAGAGAAATAATATGGCTTTAATATATATAATATTATTTCTTTCTCAAATCATCTAGCAAAATATTTATTCCATAAAAATAAAAGACAAATAACTGTTTACCAAGCATAACACACTTATAAGGTTTAGGGTCTTTCTTTTTTTAAATTTATCCTAGCCTCTTTAGAGTTCTTTGCGAATTTATTAAAAGCAGCGTTGAATTTTGAGCCCCTTATGCATATATCTATACCATAATCATAACATTGTACTCAATAACTTAATTATAAAGTAAAGAAACTGTTAAGTAATGGGAAATTTTAATATAGAAGGAAATACTCTAGAGCTCCCTCGACATCCTTTAGACCGAAAGCACTGTGGGCTTAAATTCTAGTAATCATACTATCCCGCCTAACTTTGATCTGGCGAGTCGGACTACACTTAAATTGTTCGGACTAGTCAGCCCCCCCCCTCCCCACAGCCCTTAATTAAACTTTTTTAGACATTGCTGGTATACGCCTATTGGTTTTATTATCTCGGCGTCGGCTCACACCCCTCCCACACAGCAAGCTACGTCGCTCCCAGGGGCTTTAGGCGTCATGTAAGTTATCTGCATGTGCATGATACTCTAATTAATCATCGTCATCATGCTAATACTTAAGCAAAGCACTTAAAATAACCTTACTAAGAATTTTACTTTGCAAACAACATTTTCGAGGTATTTAAGCTTCCCCCCCCCCCCCCCCCCAATTACTCTCACGACCCAGCTACATCCATAATACCCTGGTAATTTCTTTCCCTCGGCAGAATTATTATATGTGATTGGACAAAGATGTGTCAAACAACATTTAAATAATAAAAATTTCTCTTTAATTACTCACTCCCCACATATGTCTTTGGTAATACTTCATCTCGACATCCTTACTTATATGAACTATGGTTAAGATCCACCTACTCCGAAATCTTCCCAGATCAATCATGCTGCTAAGTACATTAATTGCCATGCGTTTGCTGTTAGCCTCGCTATTAGAAGAGATTTGAAACCTTTTACTTAATACTTCGTCATACTATTGATAAGCGTTGCTGTTGTATTTACCGGTATCGTCAAGGCCCTACCCTCAGACCTGCTTAATACTACCCACTTTTTCTAATTTTCTGATTTAACAGGACTAGGGCTTGTAGTCTACAACCCGACATCTCAAAATATATAACACTTAAGAAAGGGTTTAACTCATCCGACCTTAATTTCTTCCCCAACCTCGTCCACTATCTTAACCCTAATGAAGATCAAAATAGCCTCAATAAATATCGATTCCCTTATGATCCAAGGCAAACAACAGATGATGTTAACATTCGCAAGAAATCATAAACTCGACATCTTATGCCTACAACAGACGCGGATTCCTCATTCTAGAATCGACAACAGCTCCGATTACACCCTTTACCGCGTAGAACTGGCCACTATGCCGTATAAACAATAGAAAGGAAAAGAAATATGGGTACGACTATTATCCTAACTTGTATCATCTGTCTGTTGACGGCCAAGCCATGCAATATAGCTCTCTTTCAACTCCTTCCAGCACGGATTTTTTTTTCTTTTTTTTTCTCCATCCATAAACCACCAAACCCTCTTCTCGCAGTCATATTCAAGCAGTTGCATTGGAAACTTTTTCAACTCCTTCCAGAACGGTTTTTTTTCTCTTTCTCTCTCAAGCAGGGACCAGTGTACAACCTAACTAGGCAAACTATCGCTTAGCTCCAGTAATCGCCGTAGATGGTATGTTAATTTATGTTTCACTTATGATTTTTATAAACCGAGTGTGCTGCCAACGAACTTGCGTCACCTCTATGCCTATGCCTGCACTATTGTGACTTCTAGTCCAATACAAGTAGGTGTCAGATGGAACTCAATTTTAGCTTGCCGATTTAGCTAAGTTCTAGAATTTCATCCGGGCAAATACATATTTACATTGCATAATCCATACATTTGTTACAGGAATAAAATCACACGTTAGCAATAATGTGGCCTTATGGGGGCTCAACCTTAGATTGCACTTACTAAGCTCTTGGGCGTCTTCGGGGCAAAAAATACATACATACATAAATAATAATAAAAAAATTTCCTTTAATTTGAGCGAAGGGACTGATTATATTTGACCAGAATTAATTCAATACAATAATTGGTTTAGAGAAGTAGCTGCTTATTCCTGCATTCCTGTGCATGGGCGTAGCCAGGATTGTAACTTGCGGGGGGGGGCAGAATGATAATTTTATATTTTTTAGAAATTTAAGACGTAACAATATTAAATTTTTAAAAAATTTCTCTGTTAAGAGGGGGGAAGCAGCCTCTCCCTGGCTACGCCCATGTCCCTGTGCCCTTTACTTGTCCTACATTAATCTCGGAGGCTTACGTCAAAATACAATAATTTATGGGTTTAAATCTTAATCCATTCCCTCACATTTTTAATTGCATACGACTGATTTTCTTAGGATGGTCGGTGTTTTGACAAAAATAACACATATGTGCAAATTTATTTGAGTGATTATTTATAATATTAAGCAAAATTAGTATAAGGGCGACTCACATTTGGATAAATCAATTTTTATGTTTGCAGAGCTTACACATTGATATTACATACCAGTAATTAGCGATGAAAACACACCAAGGTTTTAAGAAGTAAAATTTAGGGTTATAAATTTAAAACACTTTTTATTTATTGAATCGAAGTAAATTTTATGAATAGCGCTGCAGTCTCCATAGGTACCATGATAATTGGGAACGACGAGTATGGTCGGATGCTAAGACGTACTATGGTCAGGTACCTTAACTTAGCAGCTGTGCTGGTATACAGGGCCATCAGTAATCCGGTTAAAAGACGTTTTCCCACCATGGAACATCTCGTGGATGCCGGTTAAATAAATGATTTACCATTTTGGGTTAAAGATATCAAATTATTCATGAAGTGTCTGACTTAAATTATGATCGTTGTTTATATTATTTAAGTAGATGGTTTAGTTTAAATTTTATCCAAAAATTGCTTTAGTTGACTAAATAAAAGGCCAATATAGGAAGGTTTAACCTTTGGGGGTATATGAATGTGAAATGACTTAAAACTTCAATAAACGGGCGAAAAATAGATGTATTAGTTATTTCAAACTTTCGCAAACAAAATTTAGAGAGTCAGCTTTTTTATTTATAAAATTGCACGAGTCTAAGTGGAAGGAGCATTTGTCTGTAAAATGTCCAATTTATAATTTGATATTTAATGTTTAGGCTTTATCACGACCAAAGAGCTCAAGATGTTTTCCGAGATGCCTTCACCTCACCCCAAATGGTATGCCCCAATAGTGTGGCTTTCTAACTTGCTCACTCGCGCTTATAAGGAAAGACGCATAGTGGACGAATACAGTTATAGAGCTTTGTTTACGGTATGTTATCCCTACCATCATGGGCGTAAGCGGGGGGGGGGCAGGAAGGGGCGGCTGCCCCCCTCTAAATCCATATATTTGTTAACATTTATAAAAATAATGGCTAAAAATGCAAAAAATGATCATTTAACCCCTCCCTAAATCATTATTACCCACTTCTAATTTTCAATGCTGGCTACACCCATACCTTGCATCATGCGCTTAGCCAAATTGAATTAGGGGGGGAGGCAGCCATCATTTAAGGAGGCAAAACTTTTTGTTTAAAATTAATTTTCATAAAATTTGTAAGAATTTGGATTTAGGGGGCAACTGCCTCTCCCTCCCCCCTTCCCCTGGCTACGCCCATGCCTCACATATAACAGCACGATTAATATACATTAATCTGTCCAACGCAGCTCATACTAGCCTACCGTGATAATTGTGGGGGCCTTTATGCTTACGATTGGATTAATATTCCGCTCGTCTACACTCAGGTATTATCTCCTTGTCACTATTTTGCTAATCAGCTGTCTGCTGGTCATATATTTATAATGAATTTGATGCATGTGCAGGTGGTAACGTTGGCGAATTACACATTCTTTTTCGCATCGCTAATGGGTCGTCAATTGCTTGATTCGGCTAAACGGTACCCCAACCACGAAGATATTTACTTTCCCATCTTCACTTTTCTACAATTCTTCTTTTACATGGGCTGGTTTAAGGTAAGCCATAGATTTATTAACCTTAGACTGCGGTAATAAATTCATATCTTATTAGATATAGTGATCCTAGTGTCTAATTTAATATAAAATGTGTTTGTAAAACAATAAAAATACCTTACGATAATGTGTGCCAGACAGGTAGTACGGTTTTAGATGTGTTTAAAATTTGTTTTTTATTAATCTGAATATGTCCTTTTTAACACTTTCAAACATTCCCGAAAATAAATCTATGAAAAAACAAATATATAATCACGTTTTGCCATGTAATCTCTAAGTCTGGCCCACGGAATATCCCCTCGCTAATTTTAAAATAATGCCTAGCATTATCGTGTTAATGTAAATATTCTAAATTTTTAAAACATTCTATTTTTTTATTTTTTCATTGATGGGTTACTAATATAAAAATAGTGGCGATAATTTGATACTATAAAGGACATATGGGTATAAATATACCCTATACAGTAGTGTTGTAAAAACGGCTGAACTTTGTTTGGTCGACTTTGGTTTTAGTCGACTAAACATAAACAGACTAAAGTTTTCAGGTCTCGACTAGGCTTTTAGTTGAACCAAAGGTTGACCAAAAACCCAGCTTTTTTTACAACACTATTATACAGTATAAGAACAACTCGATACATCCATACAGTTTTTCTAGTGAGCTAGCTGATTACCGATCATTACAAATTGGTTTTTTGCAATCATAAATTATTGTATATTAGGTCGCCGAAGAATTGATGAATCCATTCGGTGAAGATGCTGACGATTTCGATATCAATTGGATTATTGATCGAAACCTTCAAGTATATTACCTAAAAACTAATATTAAAATCTCTATCAAATGTAAGAAATTTTATTATATTCGTTAACAATAGTATTGCATCAGAACACATTACTTTTCACAGGCTTGAGATCGAGTTTTTAAATTTTATCTTATTTGAGTCTTATTATTTTTTGATTATTGGTCCGACTTTACAAAGGTCGTAGCCAGCATTGGATTTAGAGGGGGGCAATAGTGATTTAGGGAGGGGCAAAATGATCATTTTTTGTAATTGTAGCCATAATTTCATAAATTTCAACGATTTTTTGGATTTAGAGGGGGGGGGGCAAACTACCTTCCCTGCCCCCCCCCTGGCTACGCCCTTGGACTTAAGCCCAGGCCCGACTCGACATTCTTTTAAATTGAACTTTTAGGCAAATATGCATGAAAATTTTACCATAAAGACTATCATGAAAAAATTGCTAATAATAAAATTATGACGATTAAGGAATTAAAAATCCAATATATCTTTTTATTAGGTAAGTTTTAATTGTAATTAACCTTTAGAGTAATTAAATTTTATTCATTGTGTATAAAACAAAAAAGTTTTTTTGAGTTATTTTATGATTTTAAAGTTTTAGTAACTATGTATTTTATGGGAAATTTATTTATATAATTGGCTAAAAGCTGTGGGCCAAAGAATAAAAATGGATTTTAGCCTCTGGGGTCAGACAGAATAAATTTAAAAAACAATCTTTTTTGGCATGTTTAAGGAAAACACGTAGTTTGACTTCGGGTTGAGGTCAGGGAAATTAGGAAACGGTCAGCATTAACTTCTAAGTAATTACACGGCACCAAGTTAGACAAGGTGCAAAAAGAAGCTTATTTATAAAGGTAATCAACCGGGGCACAAAAATTAAAACGGAATTTAGGTCGGGTAAGATCGGAAAAATTAAAGTTAACCAGCGGTCTTTAGCTAGTCCTTAAGCGGAAGCAAATCATTTCCCTGGTTTATAATTTTCCATTATAAACCCGCGGTGGGCAGGACAGAACGGGACGGAACATTTCACCGAAAATGGGCTCATAAATTGCATAGCAATTAATTTTCTTACGATTTTGGACAAGAAATGGTTATTTTCAGGAAGGATAGGTTGATATTGGAAAAGCTAAATATACGAACACTCTAATCTTATAAATAAAGTTGGTTAATTATTAAAATAATATTCTTAAATGGTTTACTGGCTAAGGTTAGCTTCTGGCCGGTCTCGGTTCCGGTCCGACTCAAAACCCCAATCCATTAACTTTGTCCAAGCTTAGCATAAAACCCCTTTTAGCTCGGCTTAAGTCAAGTCCAACTTCTTATAGTTCGGCTTTGATTTTAACACTTTTATAGATTTGTTATAAAAAGTATTGTTTTATAATGTCTTTATTTGATATAGGTGTCGTTGCTTATAGTGGATGGGATGCACAATGTCGTTCCCGAGTTGGAGAAAGATATATATTGGGATGATGATCAACCAGATTTACCGTATACCACAGCATCTCAAGACTCTAGAAAGGCTCCATGGATGGGCTCTACAGCTAATCTTTAGTAATAATAATCACATTCGAAAGTTTTACGTTTTATTTCGTTATCTATGCACTATCTTGAATGATTACTTTTAATTTTATCTTTATAGTTTGGATCCTGAAGACATGGCTATTGCACAAAATCTAGAGCCAATACCTGAAAATGAACCAATTATTAATTACCAATCGGGTATTAATAAGTTTGGTTTAGGTCGTTATTCAAAATCCAAGTAAATTTGTCATTAAATTAGATTTTGCGAAAAATTCAATTTAAGTTTAAGTCTGCTTATTTCACTGAAATATTTATTTCTTTACAAAGGTCTGACTTAATGAGTTTCTCTCAACCTGGCAGTCGATTTGCTAATGCCGTTCGTCGCCTACCTAAATTTAGTGAAGGATCAGCAGCTTCTAGGTTTGCTCTTCGCCGTGAACCAAGAAAGGCTCCTGCGGTTACGCTTAAGAGACCTTCGTCTGAGGTTCAGACAGCTGATGCTTTGGCAAGAGACCTTGAAAATTTGTTGGACAAAGAAGCGGATCAAAATGGAAATTATTCTGATTCGGACGTTGTTCCTACCCCTAATGCACTTAACGCTTCCCACGTCTTAAACGTTCGCAATAGTCTTAAGAAACGTAAATCAGAAAGCAGAGGCACAAGGGGTGTTGATTCACCCGAATTGGCATCTTCCCCAGCTCTAACCCGTAAACAAAGAACGTTACTTCATCTACCTGTAACTTCTCAACACCAAGATACCCAAAATTTACCCGCTAAGATCAGTAAAACGCCTTCAACATCTGATCTTATCAAGAAAAAATTTTCTAGCATCATGTCACCTAACCCCATAGGACCAAAACAGAAAACAATGTCTCGTTTTCCCGCTGCTGGGTTTGGGTTGACCCGTTATATACATGGAAGTGGTGATCCAGTAAATGCCTTTTCGAAGTTTCGCAAATCGTTAAGCTTTGATTCAGAGCTACCTCACGAATATACAAGTTCAGCGGCGGAAGATAAATCAAATAACAAAACGGATAAAAGAAGAGCTTCCAAATTAGGTACTACCCAAGAACTCGAAACTATTAAATCAGAAACTGGTCCGTCCTCAGAAAATTCATCTTCCGATAATGAAGAGCTTGGTTATGACGTAACAAATAAACTAGGGCGATTGTCACGAAAAAATTCTAAACCTCCTACTATATTGCCCCTACCTTTAGATCACACATCTAAAGAAAGCGAATCTATTCATCCAGTAATGGAATCACATCTGCCTCCGATGGAACATCATATGACCGCTGCCGAGCGTCAAGCTTTGAATATGGGCTCTTTACTTCAACTAAGGCACCCCATGACTGCAGCAGATAATGATACCACCCCTACGTCGGATGACATCTTTATAGGACATCGCGTGCCTTTGGAACACTCTAATACGATTGGTCCAATTATTACGTCCGTGCCTGAAATAGAGGAAAGAGATGATGATGATAATAACAAAGAAGATGATCTTGATCATGAAAGGCGAAATAGTATAAGTATATCAATAGGTGGATCAAACTTTGATTTGTCCGATCAATCACCTACCTCTAAAGGTTCATAACAAATACTACATTTGTAATGAGTAGTTTTAATGAACTTATCCGATCCATCACCTACCTCTAAAGGTTCAGAACAAATACTACATTTGTAATGATTAGTTTTAATAAACTTGAAAATTGCGTTCGCCTGATTTTTTTAGAAAGACCAGTTTTTTAAATGACGTTTTATTATAGGACATTAATATATATCGCTCAAAGTACATATTGTTATATATTGTTTTTGTTCGAAAAAACCATTCAAAGATGAGCGCCTTTTAATTTCCCTATAAATTTATGTAAATAGCTTGTTTTATAATTTTCAACTATATAAGTTTGCA
Organism: Gordius sp. MW1; assembly: GCA_964036665.1. NCBI lineage: Eukaryota > Metazoa > Nematomorpha > Gordioida > Gordea > Gordiidae > Gordius > Gordius sp. MW1. Next base: position 34,086,476 of record OZ038526.1, on the reverse strand, counting down.
ACGTTTGATGGAATATAAATACTTTGGTGCAAAATAAAAATGTCTACTCCATGTGCAATGCAAATGTCTGTTTTTCATGTCACAAACTAATTTTTAATAGATGATTATAAATTTTAACATTTATTGTTTAATTTATGATCATGTATGTATGGTAATTAGTATAATGATATAAATACCTAACATACCCATTTCCTCATTCAATAAAAATTCCGAATCGTTAATCTACGTGCAAATTTGTATTTTTTTAAACGGCAACTATAGTTGTCACATAGAAAGTTAGAGGCAACTAGAGAGATAATAAAAGTAGCAGGGAAAAATAGGAGACGACGGGCTCAAAGCAACTATAAAATTTTTTCTTAAAATTCTTGTCCAAAAGGTTATACATGGGACAACAGGCTGTAAAACCATTGAGATTACATGGCGGTGACCTATACAAAGATTATATAAGAAACACGTAGTTATTAAAAGGATCTAGAAAATCGCGACGCTAGCTCAATATCGATGAAGACATGATGAACCTACAAAAGGGTGGACGTGTAAATTACACGACAGCGGCTGGGACTAAAATGGCTCTAATAATGGAGGTGCAGCTTTATCAAGAACCGTGGTTTAGGTGCATATAAACATTTTAGGTCCTATTAACGACGAGTCATATTTAGTTTTAATCGATAATAGTTTGAAATGGGCCTGATTATTTATGCTAGAGAACACAACTGTGACAACGCATGTAAAAAATTCGTTCAAACATTTACTTTGCTTCAATGCCAACATACTTAGTGTCGGACATATAACCTAAAATCCAAGTGCGGGAGTTACAACGATTTTGAAAACGTAGAAGGGCTAAAGATAGATCCATGATTTTTATCATGGGGCTATCTGATCGCTAAGTATGGTGGGTGAGCAAAGGATTTATAAATCATATGGTTTTGACGTTCTTGAAATACTACAGAGCGATGAATAATCCAACCATAAAGAGAAGCCCGTTTGAAGCATGTTAATAAGGAAAGACTGAATAGAAAACTTAAGGGAGATTAAGTCTAATTAATGGCATGAAACAGAAAACACAAAGAACAATGATTGGGTACGAATGTGTCTAGGCCCAAACAAATGGGTAGGACGGATGATAATGACCAAACGAGGAGACATACAATGTGATCTGGATCAAATAAAGTAAAAAAACCCTTAGTGATAAAAAATTGTTAGTTAATAAATTGCATAGCAATTAAAAACTCTAGATCTGTTATATATTGGAGCGAATGAAAGGCTTTTGAAAGGTCAGGATCAAGCAATGATACAACCAGAGTTGGGATCAGCCAGAACAAAGTGACCTAACGGCGTAAAAAATTATCTCGCTTAAAGGGGAAGAACCGTAAAAAATAAGGCAGCGTGTTAATTAAATTGCATTTTTGAACATCTTTGAGTATGTGATTGATATGTATATATCGCAATATGTTTGGTTAATAATGCTGTGGTATATAAGCTACCAGGATTGCTTGACATACACCATCAAGGGAATATCACCAGACAGGCGCGTAGCCAGGATTTTCTCAAGGGGGGGGGGAAAGCTGGCAAATTTTTTTTTTTACATTTTATTTGTAATTAAAAGTAAAAATTAAACAACCAAAAAGTCGGGCTCGCTGCTGGCCCACTCGGCTAAGGGGTCGCGCAGGCTAATGTTTTAAATTGAGATTTTCGAATTGGCCTGGGCGGGCACCATAATTAGATTTTTTATATAGTTTACTATTTTTTTGTCACTTTCTATTTATAAAAATTCTAAAATTAGACCAAATTTTTTTTGAAAATAAGACAAAATTCATTCTTGAAATTTAAAATCATGTTTTGGGTCCGGCTGTTCGGACAGTATTAGTGAATTGGGCAATTAAAGGGTTTTGGCTGACCTTGGCAGGCAATTTAATTATCAAACCGTGATGGGTTCTAGCAGAGAATTTAAGACACAAATATGATAAATGATAAAAGTATTAATAATATATAGAATGAGGAACATTTTAATAATCGCTTAGTTATCTACTCCCTAAGGCTGTCTGGTGTTTTCACGGGAAATAAATGTTCAAACAAGTTTTTTTTTTCATAGCAATTTTCACAATCATATTTGGAAAATTTACAATGCATCAAAAATTAAATCAAAAAAAACTAAATGTATATATTATGTTTCTAGGTTTTTATAAGTGTCTTAATGTCTTTGATGTAACTAAACTATAATATTTTAACCCATTTGATTTAGTTATTAATCAAAAAACTTTTCAAATTTTTGCCCCCCCCCCTCATTTACGCTACTGTCACCAGATAAAAAGACGTTGTCAATTGAAAAAATTATGCAATTATCCGCCTTTGACAATTTGTTGACTTTTAACGTCCATAGGACGTTATTTTTTTTATCTTCAAATAACAAGAATGAATTATAAATGTTTGTTGTTAATATATAGGAAATTAAGTGGGAATCTAAAGTGTACTTTTTAAAAATAAATAAGGTCAACTAGTTTAAAAGTCCAAAAATAATGATGGATGATTAGAGACCTGCAGGGCGACGGGCTCAGGCCTTAAATTTTGAGGCTTTAAAATTCCGGGCCGGGCCTAATTTATAAATTATAGGCCAGGCCCGGAATAATTTAGAAGAGCTTAAGTTTTTTATTCTGTTCACAACAATCTATAACATTTCAAAAATTAAATACAAGTTAGCGAATCTGTTAAACACTCATTTATTCATTTCACGCTCGTCCTAATATACAAACAATTAAATGTGGAACAAAAATATCGACTGCTAATAGCTGTTAGTTTTGATAATGCTTAATATTGAACACTCATCTCCAAAGGCATAAAGAAGCCCAGGAAACGAAAAATTGGACAATTACCTATGCAAGCCACTTTCAACAAAATTTACGAGCCATTCAAAAAAGATCTCATATCCTCAATAGCCCATTTTTGTGGAATTGATCTGGCATGAAACATAAATGTAGAGGAAGGAAGTTGACACCAACACAAAGTTAAAGTCAACGAAATAAAATAGAATTATCGGATTGGTTGATACACCACAGTGGTCAGCGCTTAGCCCTCTTGTTTGTAAAATTTTTTCAACACCTGCTTTTGCCTCGAGTGAGAGGTGTTTTTCGTCGGCTCAGCGGGCCGCATTTATGAAGAGCGGAGAACAAATTTAAACACTGAAATTTTTAATTCCTGTGTTTTTTTGCATAAAAATAGTTTTATTATCGATTTATAATTTTCTTTATGTGCGTTTTATTATTAAATTTTTTTATCAAAATTAAGTTTGATTAAGGTTCTGCAATTACTAAAATTTTGCGCTCGGCCCGGGCCGAGCCTAATTTTTTTTATTAAATTCCGGGTTCAGACCGGGCCTTAATAATATCGATTTTGCAGGTCTCTATGAATGATATAATCATAACGTCTAGAATCTGTATCGGTGCATTCGACCAAAGTTTAACTGACCAAATATCTATAAATGTCTACGAATGTCTATGAATATTTAACGAAAATGCTCCTTGAGAGGGATTTACAGAGACGAAAACGTTAAGGTTAGTGTTTTAGGTCGGGGTTTTAGGTTAGGGTTTGGATTAGGATTAGATGCACACATTTTAATCGACAAATGCATTTTCGTAGACATTTATTTGTTATTTGCTCTTTGGCCAATTGCAACTGAATCTCTAGAAACTAAGAGGAAAAGGAACTACTCGGATAATTAATAAGTGATAGTGTGGAAAAATCAGGGATTTAGATAAATAGTGCAAGTGTGGGAAAGTGATCCACAGCATTACCCCATTGTCATCCCCTTATAAATTTTATGCTTGCTTTAATTAGTGTTATAAACTAAAATTGAATTTTACTATATATGTACACAATTTTAAGCAATGTATATAAATTGCACTGTATTACAGCTCTTTTTTTTTCTTGGTGTGATACCTATGACAAAATTATTTTTCTTTATAATATAAAAGACAAAATGCTGTTTATATTGCTAACAGATGTCTTAAAAACTTATTAAATCCTATAGTTAATTTCTAAAATTATTATATATTTTTATTTTTAATAGTCGGTATTTAATTAAATTCTTTGTTACATAAGGCGAGTTTTTGGGCATAGTTTTGACATATATACATCCAATCATACATTATGGTAAACTACTTCCTTGTTTAAAATATTCTTTTACCCTTTAGCAAGGCCCAATTATTTTACTAAAAGAAGGATCAGACTCATCAGAAGGAAAAACACAATTGATTTCAAATATAAATGCTTGTCAAGTATTGATTAATGTTATAATAATCAAAAATATGTGTAGGCAATCGCAGCGTCTATTGCAACAACCCTTGGTCCAAGGGGGATGGACAAACTTATTGTTGAAGGCGGAGGTTTATAAAATATATACCTATCATTAACTTGCATTTAATTAGGAAAAGCAACAATTTCGAATGATGGCGCAACAATACTCAAACTTTTAAATGTGGTTCATCCTGCTGCTCGCTTACTTGTAGATATTGCTAAAAGTCAAGATGCAGAAGTAAGTTAATTATAAAATTTAAGTCACAAATAGTCACTTATTAACATTATATTTGTTAATAGGGTTACATTTGTGATATATGAACTTGTTTACAATATAGAAAAATAAGAATTTATTTGCCTATTTTGCTTCTAACATATATCATATTAGGTTGGTGATGGAACTACTTCAGTTGTTTTATTAGCTACAGAATTTTTAAATCAAGCTAAATCATTTGTTGAAGATGGTGTTCATCCTCAAATAATTATCAAAAGTTATAAGAAGGCTACTCAATTGGTAATTTACATAAACTGTCAATTATAAATGTATAGGCTTTAGAAAAACTTAAGGAATTGTCTGTAAAAGTTAAGAAGGATGACCCAAAGTACTTAATTATTGCTTGACAAATTAAATTGTTGATAGGGAATTTAATAAATTATTAGAGAAATGTGCATCAACAGCTTTAAGTTCAAAAATTGTTGCTCAGTATAAAGATTTTTTTGCAAAAATTGTAGTTGATGCTGTTCTTTCTCTTGACACCCTTATGCCATTGAATATGATTGGAATCAAAAAAGTCCAAGGTGGAAGTTTAGAAGTAAAATATTTTATTGTAAAAAATATAATTGTTTAAAGGAGTCTTTTTTAGTTTCTGGTGTTGCATTTAAAAAAACATTTTCTTATGCTGGTTTTGAGATGCAAAGAAAAAAATATCTAAATCCCAAAATTGCATTGTTAAATGTGGAATTGGAACTTAAATCTGAAAAAGAGAATGCTGAAGTTAGAGTGGATAATGCTACAGTAATTATAATAATTGTAAAGTATACATGATGAAACAATCCAACGTTGATATCAATGATATTTATGAGCTTTTTAACCCTGAAAATTTATTTAACCAATAAAATGATACACATTAATGATATATATAATAAGGAATATCAAGCTATAGTTGATGCTGAATGGTCAATTTTATATGAAAAGTTGGAAAAAATTTGTAAAAGTGGTGCAAAAGTTGTGTTGTCAAAATTGCCTATTGGGGATGTGGCAACACAATATTTTGCCGATAGGGATTTATTTTGTGCTGGTAGAGTTCCTGAAGATGATCTAAAGAGAACGATGAAAGCTTGTGGAGGCACCATTCAAACTTCTATCCATGACATGAATGACTCTGTTTTGGGGCGTTGTGAAGTTTTTGAAGAAAAACAAATTGGCTGTGAAAGGTAATCAAATCTATGTTTTTACTTTATTTTGCTAAAATATGATGAAATATAGATCCAACTCAGATCACACAAATGATATAAGGCTATTTATTGAACTGAAATTTTTAATTAATGTTTAAATTACACTGTAGATTTAGAATTTTTTGGCAAACATAAATTTGTTTGATATATAGGTTCAACCTATTTACTGGTTGTCCTAAAGCGAAGACTTGCACAATTGTGCTCAGAGGAGGTGCGGAACAGCTTATGGATGAATCTGAAAGATCTCTCCACGATGCTATCATGGTTGTGAGGAGAGCAGTCAACAACGATACTATCGTAGCTGGTAAAACTTTTTTTTGCTCTTATTGGCATTTTTGGTAAAAGCATAGCATAAACGATTTTCAGTGACTATGTTCATTTAAATGCAATAGCACTTGATCTTTTGATTTATGCACATTAAGTTGTGCCTAATCAATTTTTTGTACATTTGCTTAGGTGGTGGTGCCATTGAAATTGAATTGAGTAAGTATCTCAGAGAATTTTCCAGAACTATAGCTGGTAAGGAGCAATTGATTATATCGGCAATGGCACAAGCCTTGGAAGTCATCCCCAGACAGTTGTGTGAGAATGCTGGCTTTGATTCTACCAATTTCCTTAACTTGTTGAGACAAAAGCATGCCCAAGGTAAATTCAATAACATGCTCTGTAGTATTTGCATTAATAACGTACAATGGACAAATTTATCTATTTCATTTTTTTATTTTTTTTTCTATAAAGAGTTATAGGAAATATAAATTTATTGGTTTTTTTAAAGTATTTATGCTGAAATAAGAGATTTTGAGTTTTATAGATTTTAGTATTTTGTAAATTTTACATTTTTATATGGTTGTTAGGTGAAAAATGGTATGGGATTGATATCAACAATGAAGACATTACAGACAATTTGAAAGCTTTTGTATGGGAACCTACATTGATTAAATCCAATTCTTTGATAGCTGCTACTGAAGCAGCCTGTCTCATTCTCTCCATTGATGAAACTATGAGAATGCCCAAAGGAGCTCCCAACCAATAATTTAATCTCACTCATTTTTTGCATGTTTTGTTTAGCATTTGCTATTTGTTTTATAGAATAATGTACCCATCGATGTCTCTTGTGTTGCTTAACTATTGCTTTACTTATATGTTAATAAAGTTTATGTTGTAAGACAAATTTTGCCCAAAATCACTCATTCTTATATTTGCTTTACATAAGCCTAAATTAACTTGATAATACTTGTTTAAGTTTCTAATGTTAAGCAATATAAAAAGACAGTTTATTAAGGTAGTGAAATAAGGTCTTTGATTTTTTTTGGAACTAATAGAAATATTGGTTGGTTTAGTGAAAACTTCAATTACCTTATTGCTAGTACTTATTTTAACTTATTAAATTCTACACCAGTTTTTGCTCTATATTAAATTACCACGATTTACATATATAATTTGGCCATCCAAGCTATGAGTGCTCCTAGTGAAATAAGTTCCATACTGCAAGGAGATTAATAGAGGCTTTATTAATCTCCTTGCAGTATAGAACTTATTTCACAACTAGTTCCTTTTTTTCTCAATTTATCGCAAAAGGAACTACTTACAAGTTCCTTTTGCCAATTTCAATTTGCATTATTACTGCCATTTGGCCTGTAGAAGATTAGAGGGCATACTTACTTTTGATGTTTTATGCAAGACTCTTATAATATTCAAAGAATATGAGATACAGAATAAAGATGTATGCACAATAACAGACAATGCAACAAACTTTGTTAAAGCATTTAGGTATTATAATTTACAATTCTATAGGTTATTTGCCTTTAATGAGAATTCATCAGAAAATAGTGATGCGGAGCATATATCAATGGATGACATTTTAAATGATGAAGGTCTGGTTGGTCATAATCCCTTGGATTATGACTTTCTTCCTAAACATAGAAGGTGTGCTTGCCACACGTTGAATGTGATTGCTACAACTGATGTGGCGAAATACATAAATACCAATGAAAAGTATAAAAAAATATGCTCATTGGTAGTGCGCAAATGCCAGCAGTTCTGAAACTTGCAAGGTAGATCAACTCATGCTGCTGAGTTGATTAAAAAACAACTTGGTTGTTATTTTATATGTCCTGTAATTACAAAATGGAATTCCTTATATAATTCTATGAGGCACATAACTTCCATTATAAAGGGACAATTTGATGGGTTACAAAGTGTATGTGACAAGCTGAATTTTCAAAAGTTCACATCAGATGAATGTGATTTTATTGCAGAATATTGCGATTTTCATTTAATTTAAACATTAGCATTGTTTTAAAATAATTTTTAAAGGTCATGGAACCAATTGCAAAGGCAATTGAATTTTTGGAAGGGCAAAACTATATGTATCTTGCATATTATACCCCGACAATCACTCAAATATTGGTGAAAATTGAATCTATGGGCTCCTTGAAATGGTGTAAGCCACTAAAAGATGCTATTACTCAAGGCATTAATAACAGGTTTAATATTATTTATAACGTCTAGTCTAGCTAATTAATAGATTTTTGGATCTTTTTAGCAAAGAAAATCTGTCGGCGGCTATTCTCCATCCTGCTTTTAAAACAGATTGTTGGAATTGGATTCGCAAAGAATGCGCTGCGAACACGAAAGCAAATATTTTAGAGGATATCAATTTGTTTGTTCCTAAATCTCAACCTGGACCTAGTTTATCAGAAATGGATTTTTTTGAATTTAAAAATGATGAAAAGAATGAATCAATTGAACGTTTATTGCTTTCTAATAACCGAAATTTAAGTCTTGACAGTTTTCCCCATTTAAAAAAACTATTTATTAAATATAATACGCCATTACCATCAAGTGCCTCTGTGGAAAGATTATTTAGCTTGGGCAAAATTTTATTTGGAGACAAGCGAACATGTCTTTTAGATGACAACTTTGAAAATAATATTTTGTTAAAATCAAGTAAACATTTATTACCTGATAATTTTTATAAATTGTAATATATAATATATTGGTTTTATGAATTAATAAAAGATGTTTGTACATTTTAAAAAAAATTTAAAAAAGGAACTGGAACTAGTTCCTTTTTAAAATGAGGAACTAGGAACTGGAACTAGTTACATTTTAGGCAAAGGAACTTTTAACAGCTCTATAAAACACAATAATCGCTGAAAGTAGACGATATGTTATTTTTCCATAAATAAAAAAATATAATATTTCTAGCTTTGATCAGAGGGATATGCCATAATAAATGTAATGCTAATATTTTAACAATGTCCGGAATTATGTTGCTTCCCATAAATTTGGGTCTAATAGGCAAATATAATATTTCCGAACAGCTCTAATGATTCATGCGGACAATTTACTAAATTGTACCAGATTAGGGCAGAACAGTTTATACGAATCTAACCTCTAGCAGCATTTAAAGGTCAGATTTGTTTAGAATTTCCTGCCCCCACTCGACCCGGTCCGATTTATAACTAAAATCTCCGCCCGAACCCTATTGTCCATGCCCGAATCATTAGAGCTGTCGTGCCTAAAATTATGATTGTTAAAATTTTTAGTAATTATGCTATCATATTTTCTAAAAGATTTTTATTTAATTCTGGATTCTTTGGAAAGGAACTGCGATTAATACATATTATACAATCAAGTAGAAAAGTGATAAAATAATTAAGCCCGAATCCTGTTATGGTGCCCCCCGAAAATCTAAATTTCACATTTTGGTCTCTGGTAGAAATATCTTAGTGCGCAACATAAGCTTTAAAAGCCATTTGAACGCTAATCATTTTTCATTGTTAACACACAACAAACAATCAACTCATTCGCTTTTGTAAATGCTTTGACTTTACATCGCTTGTTAAAAAGTTATATTTAGTTATTTGACATAAAAACAAACCGACTTTCAACATGCCAAAGAGGGTAACTTAATAGCAACACTTATACAGTTAGAGAGTTATGTCAGGCCGATCACATTATCACAAATCGATTAAGGAGTAAGATATAATTACACCTTTTAAAAACTTATTTTTAATCCAGGGACGGTCATAGGAAAGAAAGTTTGGAAACTAAGATTATCAAGCAGCAGAAGAAAGAAATTAGTAGGTTGTTGAAAGAGTTGGAAACGAAAGATAAAGAAATCGGTGCCTTTTCCTTATTAGAACGTCGGCAGATTATGGATTGGAGTCAGGGGGCACAAAAATTATTGCATCTCGAAAAGCAGTGCTCAAAATTGACATACGAATTGTCGTGCAGGAGTGAAAAGGTTGAAAGGCTGGAAAAAGAAATATCGGACATGGATGTTAAAATGCGAGAAAGCCAGTCGAAAATAGAAAAACTGACGAAAGAAAGGGATACCTTGAAGCGGGAAAGTAGGTCTAAAGAGTCTTTAATTAAGGGGCTCGAGAAAAAAGCTAGACAACTCTTTGAAGTTTCTGAAGAGAAAGCTAACGAAATAGGTACACTCGAAGGTAAACTAACAGAATCGGTTTTAGAAGCAAGAACTAAGTCGGAAGGATTAGAGGAAGCAGCCTCGTGTTTAAAGGAGATGGTTGAAAAATTTAAGGTTTTAGATGAATATTGCCAAGAATTGACTTATGAGCGCGATTTATTAAAAAAGAATGTCATCACTCTCGAAGCCAAAATGGGTAAAGGTACTGAAAAGATACGTAAGTTGGAGGAAGAAATTGTGGAATGTAAGAGACAGCGAAACGAACATTTCGCCGATTCGCAATCGAACGAAGCTGAAATAAAGGCGATGAAAAGTGAAATAACTTATCTAGAAGGTCGCGTCCAACATTTCGAAAAAGTTATTGCTTCGCAAAGCGAAACGCTCGTTATTCAAAAAGAAAATTTGGAATATTATAAAGATCTCTGTAAGAGACAAGGTAATATTAAACCGGATACAAATAACAAATTTAGTTACGATAAATCGGAGAAGTTATTCAAAAAGAGTTTGGCTGAGGGAGATAGAATCCGATCGGATGAAGATTTTCAAGATGAAATGAGTGATGAAAAAGAGGAATTTGTTCATGGTAATTTTGGAAAGAGAGAAATTCTTAACAAAAAAGGAACGCAATTTGATAATTACTTTGAGCAATTATTAGCTGAAAGCAGAGAAAAAATGAATAATTTATCAACGAATACGTCCTTGATAAATTTAAGGCGACTCAGCGAAATAACGTCTAATAAGCAACTCTACGACGACAGAAAAAAGATAAACGATTTGATGAAAGATTCAAATAAAGGCAAAGGACATACAAAAACGTATACTCTATCACCAAATATAACCAAAAAAGATTTCAACATGTTTTCAAAGTTCATACAGGCAAGTGGTCCACATGGAATAGAGGAAACTAGAGAAGGTACAGAAAAATGTGAAAAATTGAAAGAAGATGTCAAGTATGTAGATAATGCAATACATTCTCTCGATAGTGTTCTTCACGATTTCCGTCAAGCTATGGATAATTTTGACACAGGGAATGTTAAATGACATTATAAGTATTATCAAATCATAGTATATTTATAAAATCCTCTAAATAATGATTTAAATTACAACTTTAGTGCCAATAAAATACTTGAAAACAAATTAATTTCAAATGTTATAACGTTTGACAAGGGCTTAGCCAAAGAGGGCCGGCTGCCCCCCCCCCTCTAAATGCATAAATTCGTTAAGATTTCATAAAATTATGGCTAAAATTTCCAAAAAATTGTCATTGCCCCTCCCTAAATCATAATTGCCCCCCCCCACTAGTTCCAATCCTGGCTACGCCCATGACGTTTGATGAATTTCTTGCAAAATACCCTGATGTCAATCTAAAATTACCAAAAAATCCTAGATAGTAGCAAATATAATATATCCGTAACGACAACCTTATTTGAGGCAAAAAACAAGTTGAAAACACCAAAAGTATGGGAGATTGTATTTGAATGAAAGGTTCATTACAGAGATGGTGTTATATAAATGACGGGATTACATTATCGATAGTACATTGATAGGTGGTAGATAGGGGTAGGTAATTTCGCAAATTTTATAATATACATTGATGGGTGGGTGAAATAACGCGAGTTTAATAATTTAAATGCAATGTGAGTCCCTTTCTCCATGATTCATTCTCCCACGCTACAGTTGCTACGCTAACTACGATCTATACACCCACAAATGGCTGGTTTAAAGGGGATAGCTGGTGGGGATACGAAGTACGACGCTTACAAATATTACGATGGGATGATGATTTGCACTATGGTATTTATGAACCACTACACAAACTACGCGGAATGAGCAAGGTTTAAAAACCCCATTTTGACACTGCTAACGGGTAGGGTTGTAAGATGTTATCGAGGGATTTTTATGGTCGGCACTATTTTGTTCGACAGCACCTGATTTCGTTTTAGATGGGGGATGGTCCTTCAAGTGGGTAGGGTATCCGTTGCTTTGTTGGCTCTTCGTTGCTTTAGGTTGTACATGCCGTCGCTCGGTATCTACTCCATGCTCGTGCTCCTGAAATCCGTTGAGACCTGATACGAAATGGGGAGAAAGGCAACGACAAAAATATAATAAAAAAGTTGAAAAGCATCGTTCTTAAACAACGAATTACATAAGACTGACAGTAAATAAAGCCTATGGAAAATATCCGAGATTCGATTCGAACTTTCGAATCCTTATGTGTAAATTTTTAACGATTTTTAACTTGCATTCGAAAAATCATTTAACTTTCAATGAATGTATTTTAAATAGACAAAACGCATAAAATACAGCTATCTTACCGCAATTTAGTTATATTTCCCGCTATCATTTTTTTTAACTATAAACACACTAATTTAAATTTCATTTTGACACATAATAAATAATAATGTCCAATGCTATTGTCAATATTTGACTTTTGTTTAATAAATTTTCAAGTAAATTTTTTGAAATGTATTAGTAGTGCCTTGTAAAAAACTTAAAATATGTTCGAATCGAATCCGAATCTTCAGTTTGTTATTCGACGAATACTTCAGGCGTAGTAACTAATTAAATGAGTAAGATATTCGGGCGAGGTGTTACCAAGATGGGATTTGTCTCCACATGATGGTGGTGTCAAGGTCGAGGAAAGATCAGTATCGCGGGTAGTGGGGCCGTTAGCTATAACGAGTCGGTCGCTTTTAATGCCAGCGCCAGGGGGTGGTTCTTTGGTTCGACTAGGGGGCGGAGAGGTCCACACGTGGGAACTCATGATCGGAGAATGGTTTACGAGAGAGGGGAGGGGAGTAGCTAGGAAATTGTTGTTTAACGTTGTGGCATCCAGGCAACACGAGGCCACGGGCGGGGAAGCGGACGATAGGCCATAGGTAGTGGCAGAGCCGGCGGAGGAAAAGTAAAAGGTACCCGACGAGCGAGCCTGGGACGTGCCCCGATTTTGGGGTGGGGGTGGCGATTTGAGTGGAGATATCGTGGACGGGTCCGGAGGGTAGGGTAGCGCCGAGCAACCGGATTCATAACGAATAAAACTGCTCGGAGGGCCCGGGCCGACGTTGGTGAGAGAAGAGGTCGTCGAGGGGACGATAAGGGTGGTTGTGGGGGAAAATATTTCCGAAATGGCTGCGGACAAGACGAAGGCGCTAGTGGTAGGTAGGGGTGAAGACAGCTGCGAAACTAGGAGATGGGTTCGAGAAGGAGGAGTTTCCGAAGTTAGTAGTCGTACGTTATGCGAGGAGTGGTGATTGTGTTGTTGCTGCGACGATGACTTAGATAGAGAAGCACCCGAGGTAAAAGTGGTAAGAGCGGGAAGGAAAGAAGAGGGCTGGGGTAAAGTAGTTGGTGGCTGGTCGCCGGGTAACGACACTTCGCTTACAACTGTGGGTAAGGTAGTATCTGGGTCTAGTCCACTGGCGGGGAGGGTCTTTTGCGATGGGACCACCGAAGGCAACACGAGCATGTCGGGGGCCGAGCGAGACCGTAGAAAATTGTTTTCCAACTCGAGCCGTTCGTTGAGTAGCGTCAATTCCCGGACTCGTTCCCGTAAACAATCCATCTCCGATTTGACCGCCAATCGCAGATGGCTCTTCACCAAATCCTACGATTATATGTGCAACAACGGTTAAAAGGTAAATAATTGAAAGAGAGAGAAAAAAAATTGGCAAAAATCGATATTTTCGGGCACTTTAAGCGGACCCACAGACCAGAGCCGACCCTTAGTCTTAGTTGAACCAAAGGCAAACAAAACCCAGCCGTTTTAACAACATTTACCTAACGGTCGCCTCGGAAAACTCAACAATTGTTGAACTTAAGACAACGTAAGTCCTAGGTAAAGTGAGATAGCACTAGAAAGAAGGCGCTTACGTTTATAAAGTTGTAAAGAAAAGATAAATAGCTGAGGGGCCTTTTTAGGCCTGATGAAAGACGAGCGGTGGTGCGCATTGAATACTAATAAGGTTGGTGGCGGTCAATTCAGGAAGAGATCATCGAAGATTGCCTTAACCCTAAACTTCTCCTTCGCACACAAACATGCACCACACACACTTAACAAGATACGTGCGAAAGTTGTGATTTTTTAAAATCTATCGCTTAGAAAGAAGGCATGTAAACTAGAGTTGTAAAAACGGCTGGCTTTTGTTTGGTCGGCCTTTGGTTTAGTCGCCTAAACATATACAGAACAAAGATTTTTTGGTTTACTTTTCATAGTGGCCCAATAAGCTTACTCGAAATTTGAAAAAACCAATATTTTAAAGAGATTTGGCCTATTTCTAATGTCTCAAATTATCACAAACAATTAAAACGCTTATTTACCGGCCTGGGCGTAGCCAGGGGTGGCAGAGAGGGGCGGCTGCCCCTCTCTAAATCTCAAAACGTAATATAACTATGGCTAAAATTCCGAAAAATTATCATTTTGCCCCTTTCTAAATCACTATTGCCCCCACCCCCTTTCAATCCAAAAAACCTTAAGTGTCAAACAAAGTGTTATCTCCAAAATTTAAATCACTGTTCAAAAAACTTCTGGAGTCTAAAATTATATAATACCATGGCGAGTTCGATTTTGTTGTCGATTGCTTGGTTGCTGCTCGTCGCCCTGTTCGTTATGTTACATAAAACAAGCAATTAAAACATGGTAAGTAAAGTTAAATAATTTTGCTGAGCGCCTGTATGCTTTCACATTCCATACCAGTAGAGCCCTGCACGGGCCGTCCGAGGCCCGGCCCGGCCCGACGGGCTTTCGGGCCGGGCAAATTTTAAAACATTGATCGGTCGGGCTTGGGTCGGGCCAGATCGACCCGAGGCCCGAGCCCGAAAAAAATTTTGAATAAATATTAATCCAAAATATAATTACAATATAAGATAATCCCCCTACAAATAAATATTTAGAATTTCACTACCACCTCATATTAATTTCTTGGTTAGCCGTGTGGGTCTATCTATGCTATGTATGACTTTGACTATGAGTGATGATGAAACATTTAAAACGACAGTGTTTAGATTAAGCTTAAAAGCAAAAATAATAGTAGCTATTTTGAACAATAGAGTTAGTATTATTTACCATAATTATTCATATTTTAAATCACATAATATTCGCGATACGTAATATTTTTATAAATCAATTTTTGCAATAAAATTGGTACAAATTTACATTTTTACAAAAGTCGGGCCGGGCTCGGGTCGGGCCTGAGTGAAAAAAACAAATCGGGCTCGGGTCGGGCTCGGGCCGATAAAATTCAATTTTGCAGGGCTCTACATACCAGTCATTAGTCAACGGAGGAGTTTAAATAATAACAACCTACTTCTAAGACTAACGGTCGACTGTGGCCTGTTTTTCAAACATCGACTAAGCCTAGTGGTCGTCTAAGAAAAACAGAGGCCACAAAATTTTTTGTCCGTTTATATTTAGTTAACTAACACCAAAGAGCGACCAAACAAAACCCAGCCGTTTTTGCAACAATAACCTCTATCAAATGGTTGAAGTTAAAAAACTCCCATTAATATAGAGGCGTGGCCATTAAAACGTAATATAAATGTAAGAAAAAGACTTTTAAACGTGGCTAAAAGTTTTAATAACACATTGTCCTTTTATTATTATTTTTATTTAACCATTTTTTGTTGGTTTAAATATTAAGCAATCCCAAAACTCAGCATAAAATTTAAATTAGATATTTTTTACAATAAAAATGTCTATTAGACATGTCGCGTTCAAATAGTGACGACAAGTAAGTCACTGAAAAATTTAACGAGTAGTGTTGTAAAAACGGCTGGGTTTTGTTTGGTCGACATTTAATTCAACTCCCTAACGGTCGACTCTGCTCTGTTTTTCGAATGTTGACCAAGTCTTAAAAAAACCTTTGGCCTGTCTCTTTGTGTTTAGTCGACTAGAACCAAAGGGCGACCAAACACGACCCAGCCGTTTTTACGACACCAGCAAAGAGCAATATTGATTTTCGAGCTAATTTAAATAATGACCACCAAAGTGAAAAATAAGCGCGGACGGTCGTTTTTGGGCGCCAAGGGGTGTTCAAATTTTGTGGTATTTGGCTAGGTAGGGGCGTGCAAACGCAAGATCGTTAAACATCAGCGACGCAACACTGAGCCGTGTAAAAACCGATAGAAAGATGCTACGAAAGGAGTCAAGGTCGCCAACAAACAGCATTTAATGAGATAATAAAGAAGCTTAACTGATATATTCTTGCCACGCTAAAACCTTAGATTGTGCTGTAAAATACTTTCTCATTTTTGTTAGCGCGAAGTAGTGCAATAAAAGTGGCTTGGTTCGTTTTTCTCAGTCGACCTCTAGACTTGGTCGAAATTTGAAAAACAAACCAGAGTCGGCCGTTAGTCTTCTTAGTTGAACCAAAGGGGTCGACCTTACAAAACCCAGCCCTTTTTACAACACTAGCCAGAATTATAGTAGTCGATGAAGAGTTAAATGTTCACAAAAGACGAGATTTATAGAAGATACCTTAATATAACACCCCTGAGGTGTAAGGGAAAGGTTTGCGTCGGCCAAATAATATAATTAGTAAACTAAATAAACCTAGATTGAGTGTTGCCAAATGGGTACAAAGGATATATGTAGTATGTAATAAAAAAACAGACTATAGGTTGCGTAATAAAAAATGCGTCAAAATAATGAAAAGGTGCAATGTTAATTTAGATAGAAAGGAAAATTGCGTTGCTAGGTTTTAGAAGCATTTTGCCATAGAAAAACTATGAAAAACTGAGAAAAGAAAAGAACGGCGTAAATAATATGTAAAAAATATTTGAATCTCAACTATGTAATTTTTTATTTTTGCAGCGCACCTTTAAAAATAGATGGTCTCAAAGGTTGTTTTAAGGTGTAAAAATCTATTTATACCTCGTGTCTGGGCATAATTTGGATGATAAATTGACAAAACAGACGCGCCCGGCTAGGGGGGGGGGGGGAAATTGAGAGGGAGGCAATGAGTCGGGGTTTTAATTGACTACGACTACGATGATAAATCAATCAATCAATCAATCGATTTTACTATGATGTAATCAAAATTAATTATATGTATTGCGAGATGGATAACGCGGGGAGGAAGCCAAAATTATTTTGACGAATAGTTAAGGATGGGTGATGTTAACGTGAAACTTACGCGAACAAAATTAATTAAAGGAAAGGAAATTAATGGCCGACATTGGTAAAAAAAGCACATAGATTTAATACTAAATTTATAGATATTTACAAATTGGCCCATAGCCTTAAGCAAATTTAGAACTATCTAACGTTTAGCATACAATTCGGGGAGTGCAAAAGTTATTGGGGAACGGTCGACTTTGGTGTGTATTTCAAATTTAGACCAAGCCTAGAGGTCGACTTAGAAAAACAGACCACTAGAACTTTGGTCTGTTTATGTTTAATCGACTAAAACCAAAGGTCGACCAAACAAAACCCAGCCGTTTTACAAAACTAATATAAAGGCTTTAAAGTCAAAATTAAGTTCGCTTAGACAGGTTAAAACCAAAAAAACGATAGTTCTGCTAAAAAAAATGAACCTTTTTTTTCAAATTTTTAACAATGGCACAAGACATAGATTAGCTATAAATCTTAGTTTTTCGGTCCCGATCCTCCTTTAAGAACGTGATAAACATGAAATTTAAAACCAGATCAAGTTGTAGCAAGACAAATTAATGGAAAAAAACCCATGAAAAATAATTTATTGGCGAAGGCAAAGTTATTTTACCGTGTCTTATGTGGGACAGATAGCCTATGGCGACAGAAAAAAATGTTGATATAATCAATTAAAAGTAGACAAGGTTTCTGTAGGGACGCGAGCCAAAAAAGTGTCAATCTAGGTCCAGGTCTAAACAGAATTTCACAGCCAATATACTCGTCGAAACTGGCTCCTCACTAATTGAAAAATACGCGTTATTGAAAAATACAAGTTAAAAATGAGATGTGTTGATGCTTGTGTGTGGAGATTTCCCTTGTTTCTGCCAAACAAACTAAACAACGCCTGACAGATAGCCAAAGCGGAAAAAATTAAGCATTCCAAATAATTGAAAATAGAAAGTTTTGAGGATCTAAATTAAACGCGAAAAATTCTTTACTAACAATTTTCCTTTTAATTCTTTTAAAAGCTTTATGAATTAAATAACTAGAGGCGTTCTCTCAGCATTCTAAATAATTGATAATACTAAGTTTTTAGGTTGATTTAAACGCGAATAATTCTTTATAACACTTTTTTTCTTTTTAAAGCTATAGCAATTTAAAATATTAGATGATTAAAATAATTTGGATTGACTACTAAAAAACGAAAATTTTATAATCCAAAATTTTTGGTCGTTATTTCCGTTTTGATTTAGAAAGGCCCGGACATTTTATAATCAAAAAATAAAAATGACCCATTGAACTAAAACAAGGTAATCGCGCAAAACAAAGTCATACATGTACGGGTAAAATGATTAAGTTATGTTGTAAAAACGGCTGGGTTTTGTTTGTCGACCGACAGCTTTGGTTTTAGTCGGCATAAACAGACCAAAGGCCTAACCAAAAACGTTTGGTCTGTTCATGCAATTAAAACTAACAAATCCGAAATCCTTAGTATATTTATGTTTAGTCGACTTTTATAACATTGTAGACATTATATGTGCGCGACGATCTAGCTTGATTTACAAAATCGGCTGGGTTTTGTTTGGTCGACCTTTAATTCAACTAAGACTAGAGGTCCACTAAGGGTGTGTCTTAATACGCGATTTTGAATCTAGATTCAAAAAGCGAATGCATGTTAAAAAATAGCCGCGTCTTAATACGAGCGTCACTTCATTTTTGTTCTATTTTTGTGTTGCTCGTAAAACAAATATTTATCCTTTAATTAAGCTTATTAATGCATATTCTTATAATAACTAAACTAAAATTGTTGATTCCACGACATGTATATCGCATATTTAGAAAAACAAAAATATGGCGCCATGAAGTTGAATCGTATATTAAAACGGGCCTTAAGAAAAACACACTAAAATGTTTATGTTTAGCCTACTAAAACCTAAAGTCGACCAGTGTTGAACCTAATCATTTTATTTGTTCAGTTTCTTCGGGTTGAGCCGTGGTTTATTCAATAGTTTTAAGCCGATCAGTGGCGTTCAAATATTTGTTAAAATGAATTTACGCTAGCTGAGGGTGAACATTACACGGGGGCGAACTAGCGCTATATGAACGGAAGTTTGGGGGGGGAGGTCAATGTTATATTTAGAAGGTAATGGCTAATATTAAACCCTAATTTCCGGACAAACAAGAGCAGCCAAATAAATTCAAGGTAATTTTGTGATTCGATATGAGTCAATACACGAAATGCGAACCCGAGCCACTGATTGACATATACTATGTAGTGGTCTTGGTTTCAGGTTGTGTTAGCCTAAGTTAACGCGCCAATTAAAAAATTGACCATTACCAAATCTAAGTCTTTCTCGGTTGACAAAAGTACTTAATTCATAATATTTTTTTTACTAAAACGCTTTATTAAGCAAAAATGATGGATAAAATATACAATAAACGAGCCTATATTAATAATTACACCATGTTGTGATCGATATGTCAAGCGATCGGACTATTAGGGCCCGTTTTAATATACGATTCAACTTCAAGGCGCCATTTTTTTGTTTGTCTAAATATGCGATATACATGTCGTGGAATCAACAATTTAAGTTAGGTTACCCAATGAATATGCATTAATAAGCGTAATTAAAGGATAAATATTTGTTTTACGAGCAAGAACACAAAAACAGACCAAAAATGAAGTGACGCTCGTATTAAGACGCGGCTATGTTTGAACATGCATTCGCTTTTTGAATCTAGATTCAAAATCGCGTATTAAGACGCACCCTTACATGCAATAAATAGCTACGATGTTCTAGCCAACACAAAATCCCATCATTGGATCATAAAAGTTTAAGTCTATTTTGGCAAAATATTGCAAAGGCAATAAGCTTGGGTCGGCCAGTGAAAAACAAAAAGTTCAATAAAGCCCAACGATGGGGAGGGGGGGGGAGAGTGTAAGAGGAAAATATTACTAAAACCTCGGATTAAGAACCAGAGTAGACAATGGCTGGGGTTAGAGTATGACATTTTAGATATGGTATAATTTTAAAACGCCCACGCCAGTTGACAAGTTAGAGCGCGACACCATAAAAATGCTGTTGTCATCTAATGCTTTCCTAAATTAAATGGGGGGGGGGGGGGTAGTGTTATAAAAACGGCTGGGTTTTGTTTAGTCGACACCTTCGGTTCAACTAAAACTAACGGTCGATTCTGGTCTGTTTTTCAAATTTCGACTAAGCCTAGAGGTTGACCAAGAAAAAACAGACCAAAAGTTTAGTCAACTAAAACCAAAGGTCGACCAAACAAAACGCAATCGACAAAACGCAGATAGTTAAATTCAAAATGGTGGATTTAATAGTACACTCTTTACTAGAGTTGTTAAATTGCTAACTTTCTTCAACTCCAGCTACCACCATCTGCTCGAGTTTGTGCTCGGCCCTCGAGCATTTTTATATGCTACTGTTCTGCCTAGTAGTGCACCCAACTGCGAGCACATATTGTGCTAACGCGCTTATTAAGCAACTCAGTGTGCATGCTCGCGTCTGGAGTTTGAAGAAAGTTAGCAATTTAACAACTCTACTTTTTACCATATATGAAACATATGGCATGAACAATCTATGTAGTCTATGGTTATGACCATACCACCTGAGCCGATTTTCGTTAATCGAGTTTGCAAACGAAAAGTGTAAAAGGCGCATGATTTTCACGAAGAATTATATAATAAGATCCTCAAGCAAAATAACTGGAGGGGCAGGGGGAGGCGAGAAATACACATTCCTCCCGACCTACATAGGAACAGCTAGGCGAAGAGACACTTACTACACATATATTTGTCACCTTAACACCGCGACGCGACTTATGAAAGTCCGACAGGAGGTCGCTCGCTGACAAAAAGGATGAGGGACGAAAGGCGGGCGGGGGGGGGGGAACTTTGGTTTATATGTAAGGCAAACAAAAATAATGAATTGAGACGTCAAGAAATCGTTTATTATCAACACACAGAAAAATGACATTGATATGAATGAATAAAAGGCCTAAATGTAAGGCGAAAAATAAATTTAAACGTCAAAAAATCCGTTTATCAAGACACAAAAGTGACATTGATAATAATAAAACTTAGCACGAAATTCGAGGAAAAACCACGACGGCGCGAGCGTAGCCAAGGAAAACGTAGGTGAATAGAGAAGGTTAAAATTTAGGAAATTATCATTTTGCTCTAAGTTCCCTGGATCATTTTTAAATCCAGATTATACCAAAGTATGTTCGCTGATCAAAATTGCCTCTAAATTTAAAGAAAAAACCGGGTATCGCGAAAGACAAATAAAAATTACGAAGAAATTCCGAAATTCGTTTAGCAAGCGGATTTCAGAATAGTATTTATTTCCAAACACATTAACTAAATAAACAGTTTCTAACCGTTTTTATGTGTTAAAATATGAAATGAAATAATTGCTCAAATTCAAAAAAAAACTTTTTTTTGCAGCACCCCCCCCCCTTTTCAAACCTTGGCCGCGCCATAACACTGCCTAAACGTACTAGACGATGGGTGTTAAATGACGTGACCTAGAGACACACATTACTAGACGCGTAGCGATCGTATTCAGCATATTAGATATTTAACGAACGAAATAGATAGAGAGAGCCGAATGCTTTGCAGACAAAAAAACTATCCCCTTCCTTTCGCATTTCTTCCTCATTTTCAATGCAAAAAAAAATTGTAATTTTAACAAGAGCATGCCTATCTGAGCCCGAGTCAATACAAAAATCGGCTCAGCTCGCCCTTGATAATATTGGTAACGAATTCCTAAGCACACACAACAACAACGCTAATGTAAGTTACAAAAAAAACGAGAAAAATATATATGTATGCAAGTGTTGTGTTTGTAAGAGGCAAGAGGAAAAGTAAAATCAATTAACGGTAAAGCGTTTTGTTGTATTAAACGCGGGCGTACATAAGTAAATTGATTGGAGTAGATGAGAAGGGGAGGGGGGGGGGAGAAAAAGCGCGCCAAGATGATGAGTGTTGGGCGCCAAAATCCATTTCCTCCCGTGGGCTCGGGCGGCGCCAATCGCAATATAATTAAGTGAAAATGATCGAACACGGTTGCACAACGGAGTAAACTGAAAAATAGGCAGACGGAAGACGAGTTAAAATAAAAACTTTACACCTAGGGGGGCTACCCTTTATCTCATTTAAATGCAAGTTAGGGGTGGGCAAAAAAACGTTAGACGTTAGACAGACAGAGATTTTAGAGCGTTGTTGTATAATTTTAAACTAGGCTTGGGGTAAAAAATTATAAAAAATCTACAATTTAATATGAACGCAATTTAAAGAGGCGGAACATTTTCTTGGGGATTTAGGGTAAGAATTGCATATTAGCATGTAGTAAAAACGGTTGGGTTTTGTTTGGTCGACCTTTGGTTGAATTAAGATTAACGGTCGACTCTAGTCTGTTTTTCGAATTTCGGCTAAGCCTAGGGGTAGACCAAGAAAAACAGACCAAAAAACCGTTGGTGTGTTTATGTTTAATCGACTAAAACCAACTAGGTAATGTATCGCATACATGTAACCCATTTTGC
This sequence comes from Gordius sp. MW1, assembly GCA_964036665.1. NCBI lineage: Eukaryota > Metazoa > Nematomorpha > Gordioida > Gordea > Gordiidae > Gordius > Gordius sp. MW1. The sequence goes on along the minus strand of OZ038526.1, from coordinate 34,063,641 downwards.
GAAAAAAGATTGTATAAAACATTTTAGAAGATTTTTACCCTCATATTCGATTTCTTCGTGGATAAATTATCAAAACATTGCATAAATAAAACGATTAAAATTCTAAGTGTTTTTGGCTTGTACCTAAAAATTAATTTTAATATTATAATTTAAATGTCAGAACATGTGGGACTAGTCAAAAGAAGGGGGGGGGCAGCTACCCCCCTCCCCCTAGCTTAGCCTTGAGGCTAGACTTTACTCTAAAATCTAAAGCCGACCGAGAAAATTAAGGGGTCTTACCCTAAGCCGATCATTATTTAGACATTGGCGCAGCTCTCACTAAGGCGATAAAACGAAAATATAAGATCTCTCAAAAAAACTCACTCAGCGGAATATATTTTAAAATTTTGAAAAAGAAGTCAGGAAAAGGGAAGGGAGGTAAAATAATACAGTCAAACGTAATTTATCATTGGAGAGGATGGTGGGCGAGTCTACGAAATATGCGTGTGCTAGCCCGCGGTAAAGAGAAAAAAATCGATAAATAAACGGAGACAGTAGTTGTTAGACAGGTAACATTCGCGCTTTTCAGTTCGCTTTAAATTGCTTTTTCTATCTACTCCCGCACTTTGTAATTTTGGAATACATATACGAACTTAGGCATTACCACGTGTCTTAGCTAAGAAGTCGACATGCATAATTAGAGACATGCACGGGTGACCCGAAACCCGACCCGGACCCGAATCGAAAAGTCGAATTTTGGAATGCTTTCGGGCCGGGTTTGGGTTGAAAATTTTGAAATGCTTTTGGGTCGGGTTCGGGTTGAAAAATTTGAAATGCTTTCGGGTCGGGTCGAATTCGGGTTAAAAAAAGTGATTTGTCTATTGCTACTACGGCAATAGTAATGTGAAGTTGAAACGCAACTAATTAGTTACGGAGTGAACAATTAACGTTCACCGATATACTCGGAGGCTATTGACCATTCCCGTTACCTTTAACCCACCAACAACGCAGTAGTGTTGCAAAAACGGCTGGGTTTTGTTCGGTCGCCCTTTGGTTTTAGTCGACTAAACATAGACGAAAAAATGTTTGGTCAAACCTTTAGTCTATTTATGCGGCCCAAAAAATCTTTGGTTCGATGATGTTTACTCGACTAAAACCAAAGCTCGACCAAACAAAACCCAGCCGTTTTTGCAACACTAGGAACGCAGAGTGGGGAGCCAGCCGAGCAAACTAAAGTATGATTTTCAATTTTTTCCATTTGCCCCTGGGTCTGTTCAAAAAAAGGACGTCTTAATCCAAATCAAACCTCTCTAACTACGATAAAATTGGCAAACCCCTAGGTTCAAACCTACCTACGCTTAAGGCGAGCGAGACGGGGCGGGGGGGGGCATTAATTTATGCGAAGGTCGTCTGGCTGGGCAATTGAGGAAACTCGGGTGGGGTGATTAAACTTTAAAAAAGCTACTAACTTACTCACTTAAATAAGCACAAATTGGGGTAGGGGAGTAGATTAGATGGGGGAAGACGCTAGGCTATATTTGCTGCATTTCGAATATGATATAATAATTTGTGTATATATTTAAATGTAATCGAGCGTGGGAAAAGAAATTACTACCATCCCCCTCCCCCCGTTTTTTCCCATTAAATTTGAATTTTAAAATGGGGAAAAGACCATATGGGTAAAAAAAACTAAATTAAAATTTAGATATAAAAGATGGGCAATTTAATACGCACATGATGATAATATATACAATATGTTGTAAGTTGTATACGAGGGAGGGGGGTAGCGGAAAAGGGTGTGTGCTGGCTGGTTGTGGTATAAAAAAATTCATTAGTCTAGCTCTTTTGAGGGAGCTATCTATACCACATTACACAACAAAACCAAGGAGAAGGATGAAAATGATAAATTACATGATGCATTAATCTTTTATATAAAGAACATTTTGGAGAGAAGAAGATAAAAAATAATTCATTTATAAAGGCATACAATATTAGTGCATGTTGATATAAAGAGAAATGCACTTACAATTCTTCCAGACTTCCAGTAAATTTTTCGCTAATGGTTTCGAGTTTTAAATTTTTCCAATAATCTTCAAAGTAAGCCGAAGAGGGGGATGTGTGGGAAGATAAGACTGAATAAAGTTTCGAATTGGTAGATAGCATGGGAAGATGAGCTTCTTCGTACAATGAAGCCTCAATGTTGTGGTAGTTTAATTGTGCAACGTTATTGTCAAACTTTAAATCATTATCGAGTAAGTGCCCATCCCCTGCCTCCATGTAAGATAGTTTTTCTTTGTTATCAAAAATTATGGTGTGGCAAGTGGTAACAAATACAGAATTATTTACAAAATTTAAATTTGAGCATAAGATATCATGAGCATTTTTGTTTTTTAAAACATCCCGAACCATGTAATTAGAATCTTGGACACAGGTCATATTGCTTGTTGATACATTATTTGGTTTGTCAATAATGTCTGATGTATCTGCTTTGGACACATTACCATTACCAGGTAATTTTTCATGAACCCCAACCCCATTTGATAGTGAGGTGTTGGATATAGTAGTTGTGTGAATTTTTGACACATTTGGCAATGATTTTTTAATACTTTTGTTATTAGACAGAATAATGTCTGTTGTTGATGGAGCAGTGATAGAAGATGTAGAAGCACTATCAGTACATGTCCATCTCCCTTTTTTATATGGAACTTGATTTGGTATTTTAACTACTTTAAATCTTGGAGCTGGTGCATTAGATGATGATTTTATTGATGTAGTCAATGTAGGGGTAATATTTGAGTTTGCAGTAATAGGGGGAAGTAGAAGGGGTGGAATAATTTTACCTAGAAAGATAAATATAAAATATATAACTAATAATTTACCATCAATTGATTCTAGTTTATCACCTTCCAATATGCTATCATCAATATCTTCTCTACTTTCTGACTTTTCCTTAAGCATATGTGCTGGTGCAATGTCTTCATGAACACTTGTAATTTGAAAGTAAGATTTTTTTGAAGAATGGCTTGGAACGGATAGAGGGATCGAGCCACCGTTTTTTGGAGGCTTGTTAAGATCCAAATCAGAATTTTGATGATTTTGGTTGGCATCCATAATAAAATATAATATAAAAAATAATGGCCCGAAGGCCAGGAGTAATTTATAATATTATGCGATAAATGAGAATGAAATTATTTAATTAAATTGATCTTCAAATATTATAAATTGAAAAAAGAGTTTCGAAAATTATCAATTTAAGTTTCTAACATGTTAGCCAAAGTTCATGCCGATGTTACAAACGATAAATATTTTGCACATTTAACATCCACTAGGAAACATCTAAAAAATCTATGATACTTATCACTTTGTCATTTTAAACAAAAGCTTTAATAAGATGTATATTAGTGTATTTTCTCAACAAATGTTTGTTATAATACTGACTCAAGTATAAAATTTTTGAGATATTTAATTCGTTTTATCACATTCCTAAATAAAATTTGAACAAACAATTCATTATTACCACTCAAAAGCTTTAATATTATTAAGAATAAATTTTTAACAAAAATTAATGAGGCTTTTTAAATTTTTAAAGCCATCTAACAAAATTTTAGAATAGTCTGCTTTAAAATACTATAATTGTAATCTAAACAAATTTGTAAGGTCATAAAAATGATGGAGAAAGCTAAAGATGCCCATCTATTATATACAAAATTTACTTATAATTTCAAAAGGATATTTATTAAGGGCTCTTTTTAAATTTTAGCTGAAATGAAAACTATAAACCAGGGGCGCTTAAATGTTGTTGTTGTAACGACCTTTATTGATACCTAGATAGTTTCTTCTAAGTTTTATTTCATCTTTATATAACCTTAACTCTTACCACGAATAAGAAAAATTACTTAGTAGATCAAGAATTTTGGCAATACAACAATAACATTGTAATAGAATATAATTCAAAGAAAAAACTTTTTTAATCCTCGGAGAATCAGAACCGCTTTTATAAATGCAAATATTTTAAAAAATAAATGAATCATAGTGATTATATCTTTCGGTCTCAAAAATCTCGTCTAGGGTGCGATTATGACAATCTCGAAATTGTCTCGGCCTATAAAAATCTCAGTGTCGTCTAGTCTCGACCAGATATCTACATGTCTCGACGTCGAAAAATTTTTTTCTATATAAATTTTCCCTGATTATATTATATATATAAAAATGTCTAATTAAACTTTATAACAATATATTATTGTGCAACATGTCATTAATAACGCTCTTACACTACTTAATTCTACAGTATCCAATTGAAAAAAATAACAGTTTCTATAAAAAGGGCATATTTTTAAAAAATATCAATCATTATATTTGTATTAAAGCCTCCTGCAGATCTTAGTATCCTAGATAGTTTATATATACTTTTTATCGACCTGCGACAGCTGTAACTGTTTTTTGTTAGTGTCTCCTGCCATCTAGCGGACGAGATATTTATTAAACTTTATTTAATATAATGGATATAGGAGAGTAAGCAAGTCAGTAGGTAAGTAAGCGCAAACAATCGCTTATAGAATGATGTTGAGAAGTTAATTTGAATAAGTGAATATTAATGCTCCTATACCGGAGCTATTTACGAAATAATATATACGATTCGATTTGCGAAAGAATATATATGATTAAGTCAATTAAACCAATAGTTGCTACAAATACTCCCCTAAGTAAAAACGGAGTTAATACAAAATAAAAAATTTTTGGGCAATTAATAGAGGAAAACCCGAGAAAAATCTCGGTCTAATATAAAAAAATTGAGTCGAGATCGTGACGAGATTTTATATTCGTTTCGACATAAAATTTTTTTATTGATCATTATAATCCTAAGTAAATTAAGTTTATATTACTATTTTGGATGATTTATATATAGGATTTTAAATTATATATATTATAATTGGGATTTTTTTAGTATTGGATATTATATCTATATCTATATTCATTTATACAAGATTTTTTTGTATTTTTAGCTTGTTCAATAAAATATGAGAGATTTTTAAGGCTTGTAAATAATTATTTAATATATCTATTACAAATTTTTATTCTGAGCTATAATATAATATGAAGACACAAACATGAATTCTGATAATAATACCAAAACATCTTCCAATTTCCCAACAATTACATCATCCTGTCTGATGTGATGATATTATAAATCGTTAATTAAACAAAGTACTTATATGAATTTGGCTAAAATGTCTAAAGATTTTTTGAGCTCCTCCGGCAACCAGCATTGGTATTAGGGATTTAGAGGGGGCACCCGCTCCTCCCTGCCCCCTCCCCTAGGCTACGCCCATGTTTCACAGTATAATGGTAGGGTTGGCAGGTGTTTTCTAATATATGAAATTTTCTATAAAAGTTACGATTATGCAAAACAATAATATATATTATAAGCTTTATAAATAAATTTTTATGGTGAAATTTTAAAAATCGTACAAGTAAATATTTTGGGACATGATTTAATATGGTTTTACATTATAATAGAATCGTTTAAAGTATTTGTTATTATCGTATCTCTCGATACGAGGATACTTACCCCCCCCCCCCCATACAACGCCGCTAACTTTCTAACACGTATATGATAATACGCGAGGTACTCTTATTCTCTTTTGTTCTTCAGAATGTAGTAGTCTACGACACCATCTGCCTTTCCTGGACATGCTAGTTAATGTGTAGTACATAGAACTCTATTCCTGTACATTTAATTTCTAGTACTCGTATATTCCCCCCCCGACGCGCTTATGCTTATACTAGTGTTGTAAAAAACCAAGGGTTTCTATTGGTCGCCTGCAAGCGTTGACGTTTATTTTCACCCAGCCTCACCCAGCCTTATCAGTGTTAGGTGAATTTCCTTGGGAGAGCTTTGGCGTTTGGCGTTTTTGTAAAAAAGACCTAAAGCGTTTTGGGTGAATGTTTCGGGGTGACCTTTGGCGTTTAGGTTTGGGTGTATTAAACACCTAAAGGGTTTGGGTGGATAATATTATTAACCTTTTGGTTTGGTTTTGGTCGTTTGGGGTGGGGCAAGCAAATATATCAATTTTAGGTAATAAACTTTTAATTTAAGAAAATAAAAATAGTTATATCATGACGTCACTGAGTTAAAACTTTTCCCATTGTGACGTCATAATGAAAAGTATTATAATTTATAATCTAATCTCTAGTAATTACAGTTAATTATTATGCTTTGCTTATGCTGCATTATAGAAGTAATGTTTTATTTATGAAAAAAAGATGGCTAAAATCCGTTTAATGATTTCAAAAATTATTTTTTAGACATGCCAAAAATTTTATAAAAATTTATAAAAGGTGGGAAATTTCGCTTTGTAGAATCTTCTATATAAATGGCTAAAATCTGTTTAATGATTTCAAAATTTATTTTTAGACATGCCAAAAAGTTTTATAAAAATCTATAAAAGGTGGGAAATTTCGCTTTATAAGAATATTCTATAAAGATGGCTAAAATCTGTCTAATGATTTCAAAATTTATTTTTTAAACATGCCAAAAATTTTATAAAAATTTATAAAAGGTGGGAAATTTCGCTTTGTAGAATCTTCTATATAGATGGCTAAAATCTGTTTAACGATTTCAAAATTTATTTTTTAAGCGAAATTTCCCACCTTTTATAAATTTTTATAAAATTTTTGGCATGTCTAAAAAATAAATTTTGAAATCATTAAACAGATTTTAGCCATCTATATAGAAGATTCTACAAAGCGAAATTTCCCACCTTTTATAGATTTTTATAAAATTTTTGGCATGTCTAAAAAATAAATTTTGCAATCATTAAACAGACTTTAGCCATCTTTATAGAATATTCTATAAAGCGAAATTTCCCACCTTTTATAAATTTTAATAAAATTTTTGGCATGTCTAAAAAATAAATTTTGACATCATTAAACAGATTTTAGCCATCTTTATAGAATATTCTATAAAGCGAAATTTCCCACCTTTTATAGATTTTTATAAAATTTTTGGCATGTCTAAAAAATAATTTTTGAAATCATTAAACAGATTTTAGCCATCTTTTTTTCATAAATAAAACATTACTTCTATAATGCAGCATAAGCAAAGCATAATAATTAACTGTAATTACTAGAGATTAGATTATAAATTATAATACTTTTCATTATGACGTCACAATGGGAAAAGTTTTAACTCAGTGACGTCATGATATAACTATTTTTATTTTCTTAAATTAAAAGTTTATTACCTAAAACTGATATATTTGCTTGCCCCACCCCAAACGACCAAAACCAAACCAAAAGGTTAATAATATTATCCACCCACACCCTTTAGGTGTTTAATACACCCAAACCTAAACGCCAAAGGTCACCCCGAAACATTCACCCAAAACGCTTTAGGTCTTTTTTACAAAAACGCCAAACGCCAAAGCTCTCCCAAGGAAATTCACCTAACACTGATAAGGCTGGGTGAAAATAAACGTCAACAACTAAGCTTAGCAATACGCTGGGAAAAACCAGCCAGCCGTTTTTACAACACTAGCTTATACGTATTTGTTATTTTCTTACGCGCGAGTGATTTTCAATATACGCGTGTGATCGGATTGATAATTTTAATTCTTGTGTGATTTAATTAATTATTTAATTCTCGGATACAAAATATATTAGGTAAAATTCTATGTAGTAAAAAGGAGTTTAATAATTTTACCCCTCTTCCTAAATGGGAAGAGGGTGTCCCTTTATTATGCAGCTCGTTCAATATCTCCCCTCATTCCTATTCCTCATAGCTTACCCATCCTGAACAGATATAAAGATTTCATCATGTTATTCGAAAATAGAAAAGTTATGAATACGTGCAATTTATTGAAACCTATTTATTGTATATTACTAATTTAATAACAAACTTCTAATGGTTTATTACACTTTGTTATATGTGCCACTGATTGTTTATTAATAGTTGAGAAGTATCCACACGCACCTTGTTGCTAAGAAAATATAATAATAATAATAAAAAATTTTAGAAACGAACTGATTATAGTTAGATTAAATGTTTAATTGATCTAAAACCATCACTTATTTTTGTCGATGCTAATAAGTGCGATATAGGGAAACCAACAATTTACTGTGTTTAAAATTTTAAATTGCCCAATTTTTTGTATGTAATGGCAGAGAGGATAGCTTTATAAAGTTAATCATATTTTTAAAAAATAGCCTTTATTATAGAAACTGTTATTATATTAATTGGTAAATAACTTTATACACTTTATTGTAGCGAATATGCGTAATAACATGTTTTTATTATTTGATTTTATTTGAAGTTATAAACATGATAAAAACAGATATAAAATATTAAATCGACTAAACTAGTGCACAAGCGATAAAATAACATGTTTATAAAGATTTCGAATAAAAAAATGGTTTGCTATTTTAATTTTTTTAGTTTCTTAATTTGTATTATGATATGAATAACTGGGAAAAATTTATAGAGTATAAATTTTTTCAAATCGAGACATGTCGAGAATTCTCGTCGAGACCGAGATTTTTGTAGACCAAGACGAGATTCTCATAATGGCACACGAGACGAGATTTTGCTTTAGACACCAAGACGAGATCGAAACACTAGCAGTGAACTTGGCGAACAGACTTGGTGGTGGTAGGGTTAGGAAGTGATGTGCTAGGTTTGGTAGAAGAAACAATGGTAGGTTGATGTAATGAAGCAAACCAAACAAATATTTCAATAACCGCGAGTAAAGCAGATGATAAATTCATATATATTTAAACTCGGGCCTTCGGCCCTCGTGGGAAGGGGGAGGGGAGAAGGGGAGGGGAGAAGGGGAGAAGGGAAGGGGGGAAGGGAAGGGGGGACGACTCATCTTTACTTCGTATAAATGTATCATATTTGCTATGCAATTTATGGGCGAGAAAGGTGGGAAGGGGCGAGAATGCCTATAGGGGGGTATTAAATGCCTAATGATTAATTAATTATTTATACAAATTTTCCATTTATAGGCAAAATGTAATATAGGCAAAATATAATATAGGCAAGGGTTAGATTTAGTGTTTGCATCTAGTTGCGTATTACATTAGTTTTTACGGCCTTTAGTGATTATGGGTTTAAACAAACATTATATTATAAAACATCACAATGTTAAGAATTTGCAGAATTGTTGGGAGAAATTTTTGTTGAATTTGAACAATTTTTAATTAAAAAAATCAAAAATTTGGCGAATGGTAATTTTTTCTCCATTGGTCAGTACCAACAGATACTCTATAAGTCAATGATAGCCAAAAAAACGGAAAAAAAATTTGATGCTCACTTTGGCCAATGGTCATTTTTTTCCATCGGTCAGCAGCCAGCACACGGTAAAAATGGATATAAATTCATAAGAGTAAAAAAAACGAAAATGGTCATTTTATTCCATTGGTCAGCAGCCAGGACACGGTAAAAGTGGATATAAATTCATAATAGTCAAAAAAAACGAAAAAAAAAATTTTCGAATCACATTTTGGCCAATGGTCATTTTATTCCATTGGTCAGCAGCCAGCGGACGGCCAAAAAGTCATAATAGCAATGGTAGTAACAGGAATAATCATAATAGTCAAAAATAAACGAAAAAATAAACTCGGATTCACATTTTGGCCAATGGTCATTTTTTTCATTGGTCAGCAGCCAGCGGACGGCCAAAAAGTCTTATTATCAATGATAGTAACAAGAACAATCGTAATAGTCAAAACTAAAACGAAAAAAAACTTGGAATCACATATTGGCCAATGGTCATTTTTTCCATAGGTCAGCAGCCAGCGGACGGCCAAAAAGTCATAATAGCAATGGTAGTAACAGGAACAATCATAATAATCAAAAAAAAACAAAAAAATAAACTTGGATTCACATTTTGGCCAATGGTCATTTTTTTCATTGGTCAGCAGCCAGCAGACGGCCAAAAAGTCATAATAGCAATGGTAGTAACAGGAACAATCATAATAGTCAAAATAAAACGAAAAAATAAACTTGGATTCACATTTTGGCCAATTGTCATTTTTTCTTTGGTCAGCAGCCAGTGGACGGCCGAAAAGTCGTATAAGCAATGGTAGTAACAGGAACAATCATAATAGTCAAAAAAAAAGAAAAAAAATACTTGGATTCACATTTTGGCCAATGGTCATTTTTTCCATCGGTCAGCAGCCAACGGACGGCCAAAAAGTCTTATTATCAATGGTAGTAACAAGAACAATCGTAATAGTCAAAACTAAAACGAAAAAAAAACTTGGAATCACATTTTGGCCAATGGTCATTTTTTCCATCGGTCAGCAGCCAGCGGACGGCCAAAAAGTCATAATAGCAATGGTAGTAACAGGAACAATCATAATAATCAAAAAACAACGAAAAAATAAACTTGAATTCACATTTTGGCCAATGGTCATTTTTTTCATTGGTCAGCGCAGCAGACGGCCAAAAAGTCATAATAGCAATGGTAGTAACAGGAACAATCATAATAGTCAAAAAAAAACGAAGAAATAAACTTGGATTCACATTTTGCCAATGGTCATTTTTTCCATCGGTCAGCAGCCAGCGGACGGCCAAAAAGTCATAATAGCAATGGTAGTAACAGGAACAATCATAATAATAAAAAAAAACGAAAAAATAAACTTGGATTCACATTTTGCCAATGGTCATTTTTTTCATTGGTCAGCAGCCAGCAGACGGCAAAAATTCATAATAGCAATGGTAGTAACAGGAACAATCATAATAGTCAAAAAAAACGAAAAAATAAACTTCGATTCACATTTTGGCCAATGGTCATTTTTTCTTTGGTTAGTAGCCAGTGGACGGCCGAAAAGTCGTATTAGCAATGGTAGTAACAGGCACAATTATAATAGTCAAAAAAAAGAAAAAATATACTTGGATTCACATTTTGGCCATTGGTCATTTTTTTGATTGGTCAGCAGCCAGCAGACGGCCAAAAAGTCTTATTATCAATGGTAGTAACAAGAACAATCATAAGAGTCTAAAAAAACTCCGAGATTCTAACCCAAACCCTTGTAGTGGAGGGCATAGGGTAATTATAGCAATTAATATCAATGTTACCCAATTCAAATCGAATAGATATACTTATGCATTAATTTAACGTAGCAATTAAAACCCGAAAGCGAGGGAGATAGAGATGAGGGGTGGGGCACCTCTTAATTTAAAAAATAACACAGTGAGGGAGATAGAGATGAGGGGTGGGGCACTTCTTTCTCATGCATTAATTTAAAAAATCGATAACCTAATATACCCAATGCAAATAGATAGGGAGGGTAGACAACGGACAATCAAAAAACGAGCCCATAAATTGCATAGCAATTAAAAATAGATAATTATGTTACAAATAACGAAGCGTATATGTAAATAACTAAATAACTGTCACTACAGTTGGCTTAAAGCAGGTTATGCCGAGTGCCAATTTGGTTTTGGCAAACTCGAATTATCAGCTTTAGGCTCGAGGAAACAAAAACATACTTATTAAATTTAAAATATTTTAGATTACCCGATTTATATAGTTTAGATAATTGGTTGCAACGATCCTCTATTCAATTTTTAACGTATTCGACGTGGATCCCTCATGGAAAGAATAAGAGAATTAAAGAAGACACCTTAAATTACATTTATTCATTGATCCCTCACCACGAGGATCGACAGGACCTAGTTAAATCTACTAGGTTAGATATCTTTAAACTCTCAAAGAAAAGATTCAAGAGTGCATTTAGACTTTATTAATTCTAATAATATTGATGGATCTTTAAAAATGTATGAAAATTTTCCTAAATTGGAAAAACCTTTTATTAAATTCAATGCATCTCTACCATCCAGCGCCTATTTAATCTTGGCAAAATAATATTTAGTGTAAAGCGAACAAGCTTATTAGACGATAATATAAAATACTAGCTGTGCCCGGCCAAGCGTTGCTTTGGCTGAGTCCTTAAGTGGTTAAATAAGTATAAGCTATTTATATATATAGATAAGGCTTTATTGAAATCGAATCACCATATGATTTTTATTATGATATGTGAATGAATTACTTTAAGAAATTTATTTTTTTTAGTTTACCCGAGTCACTTTGAATGTAACTAGTTTCATCAAGTAACTGAAAATGTATTCAGTTACTTTCGAAAGAATATAACTGTAAATAATATTAACTTAACTAGTTACTGTGAAAAAGAAACTTTAAAAGCTCTAGCAATATCCAATGTATTCCAATCATTAATTTACATTTACCATTATAAATGTGAATCTTACTAAGTAAAACGCAATTTAATTTTCAATTTTATGATTATTTTGGTCAACTCGCTTATAAAATCTTGTATGGTCTTGAGGTCGAAAATCTCGGCTAAATTTTCCAAAATAAAATTTAATAATGGTAACTACCTTCAAGCGACCCTTCCTACCAAATTTGGGGTTTTAGAATTAGGTCCCCTGACTATTTTCCTATTAGCTTTCCTTTGGTCCTACCAATCAGATAAGAAACTTGTTTAAAACTAACTTATTAATCCCAGATTTATTATGGTCATATCGTCTTGCCATAAGCCCCTCATACCAAGAATCTATACCAAATTCGGTCAAATAACGAGATTGGGATGCCTGTATTGTGTTATGCTCTGTCGCTAATATGCTTTAGAGTTGCTATGCTGTACAGCAATTCAATCTCATATCACCTACGAACAACTCTAATGCCGAATGCTTGAAATGTTATACACAATTGCTTTGAGACTATACATTGAAATTATTAAAAAAGTATCCTAACAAACATTTTAATTGAAATTGAGACGTGGGATCATCACCCTCTCTATTACAAGTTTAATAAACATGGTTATACGGCACTAAAAAATAAACCATTTAGGCTTCAAAAAAGCGGGCATTCCCTCTATCCTCGAACCATCCGATCCTTCTCCAAAAGGTAGGTTGCCTCCCAACCGAGCTTTTTTAGTTTCATGGGAAGATGGTAATTTTCTAACTTGGAACTTGACCTGGGTTGAATTTTCGCACATTCTAATAATAATTTTAATCCACTATCTTATGTCAAAGATCGTAAACATTAAAATACCGAGATAATACCCATTCTAAATTTTTTATCCCTACAGTGTCTTCCTATACCACCAATTTTGGTAAGAAAGCATTAGTTTTTTTCAGATCGATAGGAAAGATAACCCCCGCCAAATAGTCACCCAGCTTTATTTTACGTCAAAAAATTGGTATTTAATAGCGAAATGCAATTATAAATCCTTACCTGACACATGGTATTTGGCTCTTGACTAATCTTAATAATAGTTTTTTAGATATATAATTTTATACACGTTTATTGTATAACTTATATAACATTTTAACCTCCTAAATGGCTGGCAATAATCTTTGTTCCGTTCGAATTCACCGCTCATAGCGATAAATTGTGATTAGATAACCTTTTCTAGTATTTCAATGGATAGCCAAGCCTGTACCAAAAATTAAATTGGCCCCTCCTAGATTCAGTTACTTTATTTTACGAAAGGATATTATTGGCTGGAAACTACCTATAAAAAATTCCAATAGCTGTTTGTCATACTAAGGTGGTCAACTTCTTCAGATTTGGATGAGGTGTGATGCTTGGCTATCCAGGCCCGACAGCCGTGTTGACACGCTCTGATATATTTAACATGTTTTTAAAAGAAAGTGCCGAAAGCGGGATTTGAACCCACGAGCTCTTGCTCAAAGACAACCTATACCAACTAAGCCCCACGCCCCTGGCTAGAAACAACATATACGCATCTTAAAGGTAACAAGATGATCGTTTTTTTATTCAATTCTAAATAATTGTAAGTAAAAATATGCGTGGTATATTTATGCCCAATCTAAAAATTGGCGTATTTTGACGAATCTTCGGACGGCATTAGTGTGACCGTTTTTGTAGAGATAATGTACACCCTTAGGAAGACCCATCTCGTTGGTTTCACGATTCACTTCTGTAATTAATAGTTAATCATTTAATACATTTAAAGTTCAATTAAATAAGAGACGCGTAGATGAATAAATTCTTTAAATAAAAAAATATAATCTTATCATATAAAATATATTTAACGTATAAAGTTTAAAATTTAGGGATCTAATTAGTTTTATGACGATTAAGTAATATAGCAAGTTTTATTAAAATCTATGGATGTATATGTAGAGAGTATATTAATTGAATTTAATCCAACATTAATACAGTAACTTTACCCATAGGATGCCTCGGACACGTTTTAGTATCAGGATCTGAAGTGTGCGCCAGCTTTTCTGCACCACACTAAATAATATCACAAAGAAAAGTTCAACCCTTTCTTAGAATGCTTTTATCAATCTCTTATTTTATCAATTTTTCCAAAGTGATTATCAACAGTGAAATTATTAAATGCCAAAAATAGGTATAGAATGTTAGCAATAGTTTAGCTATAAAGTTCACTTAAAGTATATAAAAAATGCACAATTTAAATAAGTCAGCTCACAAACAAACTAGATATCTCAAAAAAAATTATTGACTTTAGGACGTCTGGTCTTTAAACATAAAGATTTTTTAAAAAATCTCATTTTTACCTAATATATATATAAATTTTTTTTATTCATAGTAACATGGGGGTAACCAGAATTGGCTTTAGAGGGGGGCAATAATGATTTAGGGACGGGCAAAATAATAATTTTTTAAAATTTCAGCCATAATTATATCAAATTTTAAAGGATTTTAGGCTTTAGAGGGGGCAGCCGCCCTCCCTGCCACTCCCTGGCTACGCCCATGCATAGTGATCTTTTAATAATGCGAGGCACCAAATGATGAGTTTTTACCTTGGATTTGACGGCATTCCCGAATTTGTTATATGATTTGGACGAACTGTAACATATAAACATAAAAATAGAATTTTAATGAAAGTGCCCAGTAAATAAAAGGTAATTTGCCAAGTATTTTATACCACACATACAGTGTAAAATTACCTTTGAAAAGGGGACTTTTTAGCTAAATATTCATTCATGACTGCGGCCGTCTGCACACGACTAGAATCCGAGCTTTTAGGCAACCTATCTTCAACGCGTTTTAATTTGGCCAATATCAACTAAATAATTTGTGTAAGAATATTTATAACTCAAAATGTTCAATAAATATATAACTTCTAAAAATATTCCTACCAACGGTTGCATGGACATTTTCAGAGAAATATAATCAATTATTTAATGTATTTATGGCCAAACTATGAGCATATAATTAATTTGACTAAAATGCGTTCGACTAAAGTCACAATATAAATTAGTATTAATTCTTTCTAAGAAATTCATTTTAACTTATTCCATTATTTTGTAATTCTAGGTGCTTTTGTCCAAATATGAACTTCAATATTAATTGCTATGCAATTTATGGCCTCACTCTTGGTAGTCCGTCCGCCCTGTCCTGTCCAAGTTGCTATTTTTAAATAATTGCCGTAGAAACTTTTATATTAAATGTGTGAACATTAAAAAAATTTATATTAGAAAGCGCACACGACACCTGTTGATGGATGATTTGTTTTATGGCGTACGATAATTCCGGCCTATCTGGAATTAGTACTGATTGCTGTTTTGGCCCACTAAAATCAATCGGTTTTGCAGTCGTTTCGAGAATAGATTGCGTTTTAAAGTATGCCAATTCTTCGATATTTCTAAGCGTTCGTGAAGTAAAAAAGGATTTGCACATATGATATAAGATCGGGTTAAAATATTAAAAACAGCTTAAAACTACTGTTTTCCTTTATCTTTTTTACAGACATGACTTATATTAAAAATTTTATTACAAATATATACGAAAAAGTTAAATAATATTTTTAGTAGCTGGGGTCTTATACGACCCCAGATATGAAGGGGGAATAAAGGGCTTACGGTTCGAGGACGTAGTAATATTCGTAGAAAGATTCACTCGTTTGATTGTTATTAGCAGGGGTTTTTTGTCGCCGCTCTTGCTTGTAAGTTAAGTCATAATCCAGCATAACGGCAATAACAGATGAAATTATCTTTTTCTCGACTTCGCTAAATATCTGATAATTCACCTATAAATATTAATTAAAAAGTGAAATAACATATGATCAGAGTATTTTTTAAAGTTTATATCGGCAGCGTATTCAGAGGTCAAAATTGTTGAAAGTTTTCGGCCCAACCCAATCAGGTCCAATCTTATAACTAAATTGCCTACCCGACCATGGGCGAATTATTAGAACTGCTAGGCCCGAAATTATTATTTTAAATGTTATTCATTAATTTTGTTATATATTCCAAAAATTTTAAATTTAATTACCAATTTTTTTGGATAAAGCTGCGATTAATATCATACAATCAAATAAGAAAGTGATAAAATAATGCATAATAACAAGTTAATACACCAAAAATAATACACTATATAAAAATATCATTGAGCCAGAATCCTGTTATAATGCCCAGCCGGGCCAGCCAGAAATTCTAATAGGACAGTTACCCGGGGCCGGGCGAAGGGCAGCGGGTCGGGCAGCGGGCCGAGATTTCTGGTTGTATTTTTAAGGAGCACACATATTTCTGTAGCTTTAACTTTTATTATTTTAATTAGCAGACCCTTGATTAAATCTAAACTTAGGTTTTTTTGTAAGTATTATTGATATAAAACTTTAAACAATAATCTTAATAACGAATTTTTTTTTTTAAGAGGCATTTTTTATTAAATGAAACTATAATTGAGTAGAGCAATTTACTTATTAAAGCTAAATTTACACATTTTTAAAAAATAACCGAGATAATAAAGTAAGTATTCGAAGTTTGGGGTCTTCAGGACCCCAAGTACCACCAACTATTTTTATTTGACCAACGATCTAATAAGTAATAACTAATCACTTGTCTCAAGGTTGGCTTGATAATTTCTACGAGGTAAGGTGTTAATTCGGTGATCACTAAATCAAAGGTCACGAATGGTTTTATTTTGGGCGTGACATTACGCAACATCGTTTTGGCTATGTACGTAATTTGATTCGTAGCCAAGTGGATCTATGGTATAAAACGACAAGCAAAATATAAAAAGGCAGAAAAAATAAATATCAATTAACAGCGGGTTTTGCCCTCGGGCCAGGGTCAGACAAATTAGATGTTAGCAACGGTCATCATTAATTTGCAGGGAATTATTTAGCCAGTTTCGCAATTATCCGTTATAGAGCAACAACCTAGGCAAGTTGCTAAAAGAGATTTACGTATAAAGATAATCAGTCGGGCACAAAAACGATAATAGAATTTGGGTTCGGGCGAGGTCGAAAAAATTGAAGCCAGACCGCGGTCATTAGCTAGTCTATATGCGAAAGCCAAATAAAAGTCTTTTACAGAAGCATATGTCTACATCCACAAAAAATTCGTATAAGTTTCTACGGCAATTTTTAAAAAATTACAAGTTGGACGGAACAGGACGGGCGGACAACCAAAAGTGAGCCCATAAATTGCAGAGCAATTAATATAATCAGTCCCAACCTGAAACCCCTTTGTGGGACGTCGCGTGTGGGGTCTTATTGACCCCAAAATGATATTAAAAAACGAATTAAAGTGGATAGTGTAAAAAAAAGTAAAGCGTGAGATTTAAAATAAGTTTTTAACAAAATACCAATTTGACCTATCATAAAATCAAAATTATTCATTAGGATTGTCCGACTTATGGTCAAAAGCAACCAATACTACATTACAAACTCCGTTTGAATTTCGGCCAAATCAATTAGTCAGGTCAATACTTTTTATTTTAGTTTTTTTGTCCTTGTCTTTCTTGCCCAACTTTTCTTAAAATAAAAAATCACAGATGCCAGCTCATTTATTATATTTTAGCATACAACATACTTAATTATTTGGAAATAAACTACTATCGTTTTAAATTAGGGTAACATCTGAATTTACTATGATTCTTAACAATAAATCTACACCTAATTTGAAGATTATAAACGGTAAAACTTAAATACCACTACCAGCTTAAAGTTCCGCCATCAAAAATTTAAAACTTTTTTCATATTATATCAAAGGCTTGGCATTAGAAGTTGCTAATATATACAATTTCAAATCGGTTTCGGATTCTTGCCCACTTTTGAAAGATCATTTCGATGTTTTTATATCTAAGTTTTTCCCTCAAGCTGCATTTAGTTTTATCTTTCTTCTGTAATCTCATAATCTCCTTAAACAATAAATCGTAAATGAAAATGATACAATAGCTCGATCACATAACCAGACATTGTCTTAGTGCAAAATTTACCTGTGGCGGACTTTAATAAAGAAAATCGGCTAGGGTGATATGGTCATATATAGAGTTATTAAATTGCTAACTTGCTTCAAACTCCAGACGCGAGCACGCACGCTGAGTTGCTTAATATGCGCGTTAGCACAATATGTGCTCGCTGTTACGTGCGGCGCTAGGCAGAACAGTAGCATATAAAAATGCTCGAGAGCCGAGCAGAAACTCGAGCAGATGGTGGTGGCTGGAGTTGAAGCAAGTTAGCAATTTACCAACTCTAGTCATATACTAAGAAGGGAGACGAATGATGTAAATCTCGAAAAGTATTGGACATGGAGGTGCAGGAGAGGAAGAGGTCGACCTCGTGTTAAGTGGAAAGGGAAAGTGTGGATAAAGTTACAAAAACTAAGAAGATAAATCAGGACATGGTCCCCTTACCCGATCATGATGCAAGAAACTTTTCAAAAAGAAACCCACCATTGTGGGACCAAATACATGATAAAAATGGTGTGTAAATAATCGACGTATTTAAAGAGCTCAGGAATACTCCTATAAATTTACGTCTCATTTACCTCATAATTTTTACGAGAATGAGCTATTATAGCTTCTTTCAGTGATTTAGGACCGCCTTTGGAGCCTTGGCCGAGGGCGGTAAACAAGCGCGAACCATTACCAAAATGGAAGTTAGTCGCCATTTTGAGATGGAATATCGCGTACAGGTATTGACTGTATTTGTAGAACGAATAATTTTGCGTTGTCAACATATGTTTTACCATAGGGTCGTAAAACGTCGAAAACCAATCCAAACCCCCGATCGTCTAAAAATGTAATTATACAAAATTTATCGCACAAAAAAATTGCAAAAATGGTATAATTTTTAATATAAAACATTTTAAACATTGCAAACCTGATGAAGGTAGAGGGTATCTTTATAGGGGACGTTGAGATAATTTTCAAATAATGATTGAGCACCTCTTTCGTAGTCATCTAATTTTCCAGCTAAAGCTAGGACTTGTCTAACGCTGTATAACAAAATAAATTTTATAAGACATGTAATACCATGGGCCTAACCAAGGAAGGGAAGAGAGGGGCGGCTGCCCCCCTCTAAATCCAGAATTTTGATGAAATTTCTTAAAATTATGGCTAAAATTTCCAGAAATGATCATTTTACCCCTCCCTAAATCATATTGCCCCCCTCTAATCCCAATGCTGGCTATGTCCATGTGTAATACATTATTAAAAATCGCTTCTTAATTGCTCAATTAAGCTCATTAGATTTCATTGCAGACCACTAGACTTGACAATTATATATATATGGCGGACAAATTTTTTCCCATTAATTTTCGTTAAATACTTAAAATTTAGTTTTAAACGTGATAAGATATAGTTCCACTCCTTTGCGGATGCCTTCTAAATGTTGAAATTAAGAGACTCTTAATAATAAAAACTTTTTATTTTTAAATATGCATATTTATGATTTTTACAGATCTTAAATTAATTTGGTCGATATTGGTAAAGCAAATAACCAATAATTGCGAATTTTTCATAAAGGTCAAACATTTTATTAAATCAAAACTAGGAAGGGCTTCTTAAATTTGCGAAATTCCTTCTAACTTAATCGGAGTCAGGGTATTAAATCAAAAAGGGTAAAAAATAGCTTATTTAAAAAAATTTCACCAGAATTCTGTCGTAATTTTTTCCAATCTTATAAGGGGGTGGGGGGGACAAAAGATGGAAGTTACCCCCCCCCCCCATTCCTTATTGACTATGATAAAGCACCAATTATGGAGGGAAGGGGCACAAACCTCTCAGAATATGAAAAAAACCAACAAAATCACTGATTTTATAAGCCAATACAAATGCAAAAAGACTTGAAACACATAGGAATTTAATCGGCATTTTAATATCTTTACAAATCTTTATCTCACACAGGGCCCGTGTTGGGTATTAACAAATCGGATGAATAATTTTTACCTAATAAAAGCATTTTAATCAAAAAAAAACTTTTTCAGCACATAGGAATTCTACCTTTGAGTGTTGGCAGTTAATGCATTTTGATGCTTAGACGAGTGTTGATCTGGATTGGGTTTGGTGAACACGGTTTGTAACAACTTTTTTAAATCGAAAGTTTTGTCTTTGCCTTCGAACCCCTCTTCGCTAACTAGTCCTTTTAAGTCTTCTCGAGTTATCACGTTCTGCTGCTGGTTAGATTCTTCGGTACTTTTGGAAATCACCTTGGATCTGATGAACTAAACGGATATTAATAAATACAAAAACAATGATTTTAAATTCTGGGCGGTTTGGGGTCATATAGACCCCAAGATCGCACCCTCTAATTACTTGTTAATAGTCTTTTTTAATATAATTTGCGTAATTTAGGGTTAATTAAGTCCTTTTTAAGCAACATGTCTTTAAATTTTAGGTACTTATAAATAAGCATTTTAATTTTAACATAAGACCATAGGGTATGATCATTTGATAGTATTGTAGCTTCTCTTGCCAATATTTATAGGTTTCAGAAATCTTACTTTAGTCAGTTTAGTTGCAAAAATTCGTTTTTAGGCATTTCATCTTATAATTCCATATATTTTTCTTATATTATTATCATATTTCACAATTTATAACCAAAACAATAAATTTAGAGAAAAAATTGAAATTGTGATAGAATTCAGACAAAATTATGAGATAGAGTTCTAAAACTGATTATTAAAAATCAATATTTATGAAAACATTGTAAAACAAATTAAATCCCATTTTATTAAATTTTCTATTAAAAATTATCCAATTTTAAAAACTTTTGCAATCAATTCAATAAATTGAAATTAAAAACAAAATTATTTGTTGAATATACTTGAAGTCCATTGATGCAAGATCTCACATCATTTTCCATATTTTCGCACAAAGCATTAACAACTTTATCAGTTTCGAACGATAAACCCTCTAAGCTCGTTATCTAAATATCAAGATTCAATTCTCAAAAATTGTATTACATATTTTTTCGGAATTATAGCAAACAGCCTGATAAAATTAATACTGTTTCGTAGCCTAGTAGGTCGAGGAGTTTTCTATTTAAAAAAATATCAAATAAATTCGGAAAGCCTTATTTTACACCTCCCTCTAGCACTACCTATCGTTTATTTAAAATTACAAAATAACTAAGGATATGGTATAATATAACAATATAACCAATACCGTTTTAAAAAAAATTTTCAAAAATTTTTTCAATTATGAGAATTCAAGAAAAAGTTTCAGTTGAGTTGGCATTGAACATAAAATTAAAGACTAGTACACCTTAAAAAGCAGGGTATATATATCTTTAAATATGTTTTTTGAATTAATGGTCTCTTTTAAAAGAGGAAGATTAAGTCATATTACTTAAACAAAACTCTTTTGATATATTATATTATAATTTTAATATTTTAAACTAATTATTAATTGTACTATAATCAAATATATATCAACAAACTATCTTTTATTGAAAAAACGTAGAAAAATAAATTACATAGAAGTTAAATTTTTTAATAAATACACTTTTAGATTATCAAGTCAGTTTTTGAATTAATAATAAGGATATACTTGCTTAAGCCTCGTAACTAGTCTTTGCGAGGGCACCGAGTCCAAGTGCACGACCAACGCCATTTGGCGCAGTGGTCTCAACGCAGCCACATAGCTAATTTATATTTAAATAAAATTTCAATATTTTTGAACTAAAACTACATAAGACATCTTTATTTTAAATTTAAGAATAATTAAAGCTTTTAAATTTCAAAAGACAAAGCTATCAATATTAGTAAATGTAAAACGCTAAATTAGAAAACCTAATAATTTAAATTCATAAAATTTTCACGCTTTGCACCAGTGCTGTGAAAAGACCTGGCTTTTGTTTGGTCGATCTTTGGTTTTAGTCAACTAACCTCTAGTCGACCTCTAAGCTTAGTCGAAATTTGAAAAACAGACCAGTGTTGACCGTTAATCTTAGTTTTTTTTTTTTTTTTTTTTTTTTTAAAAAAGTTTATTTGTTAAAAATTCGCTGACAGTAATATAATATAAATACATGAAATATAAAAGGCAAAATGCGCCGAATAAAATAATACACTATTATCTTAGTTGAACCAAAGGATGACCAAACGAAACCCAGGTTTTTTTACAAACACTACTTTGCACACATACTATTTAAACTTCGACACTTCTATCGCTGTGTTATTCTCATTTTTCCCCAATTAATGTTTATAACTTTATTACAAAAAATTTCCCCAAAATTTTTTAAAAACATGGGGTCTCAGAGACCCCAGCTAAGAAATGGGATAATTAGAAATTAGAATTACATATCATTCGCCAGGCATATAATGGGTCGATTAAGGGTCGCAACTTTTTTCTTAGATCGCGCTTTGCCGTCAGTTTTAAACGTTTTCGGATTTTTTTCAATTTTTTCAGCTTCAGAACTCATCGTTTCTTTAGCACTGACTTTCAAATTCGATTCCAAAAGTTTAAAGAGTACTTGAATAGCAGCCTAAAATGTGTATCAAACACAAGTTGGAAATAAAAATATAGTTTTTTTTATTGATCCTTATGCAATTTATGGGCTCGTTTTTGGTTGTCCGTCCGTCCTGTCCTATCCAACTTGTAATCTTTTAATAAAATTGCTGTGGAAATCTTTTCAATGGCTGTAACCTATGCTTCGTATTTATATTATTTTGTACTTGGTTTTTGTATATCTCATGTATAATTTTTAGCTAATAATAAATGTATTTTAATAATTTTGTTTAGAAAATTAAGGCTATTCTTCGAGAATTAACTTCAATTGTAAAAGATCGAGATGGTAAATTTAATTATGAAAACGTTTTATTGAGGCGAAATAGAGGTTTTAGAGAAATTAAAGCGCGGACCATGTTTGCATTTTACATTGGGCATAAAAGTTAGTAATTTAAACTTTTTAATGATTTTCCTCAAAATATGCATAAGTTTTCACGAATTGAACCTGTTTAAAATCGAGCATTTCATCAAAATATATACTCGCACTAATGTTGAAAAAACGGTTTGGGTTTTGTTTGGTCGGCCTTTGGTTTAACTGAGACTCTCGGTCAAATTTGGTCTGTTTTTCAGTTTTTGACTAAGCCTAGAGGCAGATTAAAAAAAACAGACCAAAAAATCATTGGTCTCTTTATGTTTAGTCGACCAAACAAAACCCAGCCTTTTTTACAACACTGCTCTGACTATAATATCGCGTAAGAACAAGTCTAGTGGGAAAAATTTCCATTTTAAAGAGCATAAAATGAACGGTAATAATTAAGGACTTTATAAGTCAAATTCCCTACAATATTTTTTAAAACATAATATAGGGGTATTGTACCGTAGAAGCCCCATCTATTTCATCCAAAATGAGGCATTTGGGTTTAGGGTCGATGCCTAGGTGTATGGAATGTGTTTGAATTACGTTTTCTATAACATTAACGAACGAATCCACGTTCCGATCTTCGCTAAAACGCAATGAAAAATATCATATTTTAGATGTTAACTTAAAAATTCTTGTTTTTATTTTGGGGGTGGTAAACAAAAACCTGGCATTAATTTCGACAGCATTGTAACCGCAATGATTAGCTATGGTGTGAGCGAGAGTAGTTTTTCCTAGCCCAGGTGGGCCCCAAATTATAGCGATCTGATTGCATTGAAATACATGAAAAAATTTAACAAAATTAATATGATAATTGATGAAGGTTAGTGTCAAACCAAATTGGCAGTAAAATTTGTAGGCATATAGAACTCAAAGCAATGCCTTTGATTATTCACGCATGTTAGAAATATAAATAACATTTGACAATTAATTTAAATTATTACAATTATAAAAAGTTTATAGTTTTAACTTTTAAACATTTTTGGATAACTGTTTGTATGAAATAGAGATTATTAATGTTCAACCTCTAATTTTAAACTTAGTTATTAATAAAATAAAATATGAAAGACAGAATTTTGTACCTTTTGGCAGGGTTTGTTATCTTCTCCAAGTTCCTAATTTTTATATTAAAAATTTGGCTATATTCAGAATTTAATTAGCATGACATTAATATGTATTTATTGTAAAAATTGATAGTGCTTTATAAATTGGTGTTACAAAAATAAAATCATCAGCTGTTGGAAAATTATGTGTTCTGAAATGAGAATTAAATCCTGATTTATCCTTGATCTTGGGAAAAGATACATTTGTCTCAGTCTTTAATTTTCTTTTGACTCCTTTATGTTTGTCACCAAAGACAGATTTGTCCCAGGATTTAAACCATGATAAAATAGTCCTGTTTATTGTCTAAAAATTGACAAAAGTTTTTAAAATAAAACAAACATTCAAATTACTTCATCACTTAATAATTCTATGTAACTCTGTGCCTTATATTTGTCGGTCCAGAGTCGGATATCAGTGGAAGTTTTGGCTATTTGATGGTCATCATGCACGTTTCTATTAAAAAATATATGCGGTATAATTTTATTAATACCCCTCAAGGTGAGATTTCTTATTCAGGTCTTCTTGACATTGTTTGGTCTGTAATAATTTAAAATACATTTTAGAGCACAAATAACCTTTTCAATATAGTCTGCCTCTAAGTATAATTCTTTGTAGGGCTTGGTTAGAAATAAGTTAAAAGATTTAACATGATTGTTTAAAGAATATTTTTTGGTTTTAGATAAATAATCTACATAAATATTTTATAGATATAAATGTTAATTACTTAGATACGATCTGTGACCATGATGAGAAGTTGCAGACAAATTTTCGCTCGTGGAGCTTAGCAAAATTCGTTTATCAGGCCTAGATATAAGTTTTATTTAAAAGGTATATCTACTTTATCAATTCAAATTCCTGAAAATTATTTTGAATTTCCTTGTGTCTAACTAAATTATAATATCATGTTTACAAATATATTAAAAACACAATATTTACATGATACTTCGGAAATTCTTCTACGCAATTGTGACAAGTAATCTTGATCTTTCATTTGTAATAATTCCATATGTTGAAAAATCGCGCTAACAATTAATTCAGTACAATCCCTTGTGTTAAGCGAATATGCTCTCTAAAATTTACTTTTATCTCTATAAATCTTTTAAACTCAGAAAGGCAAATTTTGTATTTCAATCATATAAGCTTTCTCGTCCTATATAATTGTTGAGCCCGATATAATATTAAAATCAACGTTAGAAAGGATTATTAAAACCGACAGAATCTGAATCGTGTATACAGAAATGAAGATATACGTTAAAACCAATTAACAGTAATTTAATTGCTTGAGGCATTACCACTAACTCTCTGAAATTCGGTAATTTACTTATCGTCCGAAGCACTATGTACTCGAATTACCTCTCTACAGTCCTCCCTCCCCCCTTTCATAGACAAAATCCTTTTATATTGCTGGCGGTTTTCGACTATGTTGCGGGTATCTCGGTTTCTTTCTTGACGTCCCAATCTGGTTTTAAATTTGTTTGCTTGGGGCACTTGTTCCCGGTTTTCGTTGCTCCATCGTTTCCCCTTTTGCTGTCATCCTTTTAGGCCACCCGTTCTCTTATCCTAGTGTGAACCAATTAAGGATGTTCTGTAATCCTACTTGATCCAAGTGTCGGTGGGCTTTCTTCCTTGAGCCCACTGCTTGGCTTTTATAGTGCCTTCTACCCATTTGCTTGATCCCAGAAACATGCGTACCCAAACCTTGTCTATAAATTCAAATATGCGCGGTTTCTCGGTCTCTATCAATTGTTGTGGTACCATTTCCCTTAATGCCTCCCATGGTAATTTCCCTTTGACTTTATCACACATTCTTATGTAATATATCCTATATTTTGTTTTTTAAATGGTGTTTCACTATACATGGAGGCTATTTAATTTCGAAATAATGTTGAGGCTTAAAACATCTGGTTCCTATTTGATTAAAATAAGCATTAATTAAGTGATTATATTATCATGTCAATCATACTCACAATAAGATTCCTTCTAAATTTAAATAATTATTGAGTATGCTATCAAGTCAAATATTTGTTGATTTATTTAGGGTCTGGCAAAAATTTCCCTGTACTAAGAAGTGAATATTCATATGTGATTTAAATAATCTAATTAAGTATGTTGTTATCTCAAATATTCATCAATTTTTAAATCCATATACTTTAATCCATGGGCGTAGCCAGGGGTGGCAATGAGAGGCGGCGCCCCCTCTAAATCCAAAAATCCTTTAAAATTACGGCTAAAATTTCAAAAATTATCATTTTGCCCCTTCCTAAATCATTATTGCCCTCTCCTAATTCCAAACCTGGCTACGTCCATGCTTACCTCTATAAGAAAGAAAAGCGATTGCAAAAAGGAAAGGCAATTTTACTCAAAGTTTCAAATCCTCCAAAAAGGGGTGGCGGTGGTGTTGCTATTATGATTGAAAGCTTGGTTTCACATATAGCTATTGTCCAAGAAATAGCCATCAGTAAGGGATTTGATGATAAGGACAAAAGGTAAAAATTATTAGACAATGTAACTTTTGGGGTTGATTCAAACCACCTTACCATTATTAGGCCTAATAATTTCTAAAAAATATAGGTGGATGGACCGGGCATTTTTATGTGATGTTGTTGAAACATTATATTCGATAAATACATGATTGAAAGAAAATTTATCGTGAAATAGTGAGCAAACCATTATTCATTTGACAGTTAAAAGACATCAATGTTGTCTAGAAATACATTTAATTTAAATGGCAAAGATTTAGATAAAATGATTAGAAAAAGTGGTTAACTTTCTAATTACTATGCAATTTGTGGGTCGTTTTTGGTTGTTCGCCCCTCCGGTCCGTCCGCCCTGTCCAACTTGTAATTTTTCAATAATTGTTGTGGAAACTGATCTGGGTTTTTGATGGGGACTTATCCTATAATGACTTTTATTTTTCTTTCGCAAATAGATCTGCTAATGATCGCTGATTGGTTTTAATTTTTTCGACCTCGCCCGAATTCCATTACTGTTTATGGGCTCGACTGATTACCTTTATATATAAATTCTTTTTGGCAATTTGTCTATGTTGTGGCTTTATAACGGCTAATTGCGTAACTGGCTAAATAATTCCATGCAAATTAATGATGACCGTTGCTTACATCTAATTTGTATGACCCCGGCCAAATCCATTTTTTTGTGCCTGCAGGTTTTGGCATTTATGGTATCCCAGCTTCAAATATACGTTTTCCTTGAAAAAAAATAATTTTTTGGCTGAAGATAAATGATGACCGTTCCTCGGTCAAAGATCAACCAGTTTGTCCCTTTTCCTGGGCCTCATTGATACTCAATTTTTTGTGACTATTTTTGTGAATTTTTGTTGGTGTAGTCGGCTAACCTTTAGGCCCAAAATGTATATATTTCTCTGACGCCCTGCTTAGAGTTTGACCATTGCCCTACCCTTGTTCTATCTTTGCCCCCCTCCCCCCTTAATGCCCCACCCCTCCTAAATGGTAATTAAAAGTCAATCAATTAATAATACCTTGAAAATTGATTTTTAGTGCCCGCACAATATCTTCTCCCTCTTTTTAGGCATTCTCCACACCCCCCCCCCCCCCCTCCCACATAATAAAGCAAATTCCCTCATAGCCTTACTATCGCTTTACATTATAAATTAAAAAATATCCCTTTTTTGACCCCCCTAACATTTAAACTTACTCATCCATTGCTAGAGCCCTGCAAAATGAAATTTCTTCGGCCCGAGCCCGAGTCCGACGTCGCAATTTTTATTATGCCCGAGTTCGGCCCGAGCCTGAAAAACTTTTTTTATTCTTGGCCCGACCCGAGCCCGACACGCTTTTTTGAATAATTTTTCAAAATTTTTATTTTCGAAATTTATTTCACTTTATTAATATATAATGATTAAATTGTTATTACCCTTTTAACTTACAACTAGGATAAGTTTGAAATAAAAAATCCATTTTCACTTCCTACAATTTATTCAGTTAATAATTTAAAACTAAATGTAACTTTAAAAAATATATTTTAGGGTTTCAAATAAAAAACTTTTTGATACATTTACCTATTTTTTTTCTAAAATTCTAACAGATATTAATAAAATTCGCAATACAAAATAATTTTGCTTTAGTTAAATTCGGGTTGGGCTTGGGCTGCGATTATTTTATTAAATTGCCCGAGCCCGACCCGAAGCATGATCGGGCCGGGCTTCGGGCGGGGCCCGTGCAGGACTCTTTCCATGGCTAATTAATTGTTCCTATGTGAAATTTTTATTGTAAAAAATTCACATTACCCAATTCAACTTTTTCAAATGTCATAGTCAAAACATATTTAGACAATTACAATGAAGTTAGTATGAGTTTGTCGTTTTATTTGTCATAGTGTAAAATCATATGAACCAAGCATGCAATTTTATTCCTCAATTGCAATAGATTATTTACAAATAATAAAAATTGTACAGCACTCTATTGTTTGAGTATATAATTCCATTATACAATACAAGTTCTCGGGGTATATGTAAGTAACGTTTTGTATAAACTTTCAACACTCTATTTGAATATATACATATAAGTAAAGCTGAAATCTAAATTAAACATTGATTATTATTATGCAAACTTAAAAAACAATTTTTGTGTTCCTGATGAAAACGGTAAATTTAACAAAAAAAACAAAGCATTTGCAGTCAAAAAACAAATAAGTGAGGGTGCGGAAAGTAGTATATATACATAAACACCGGGTCAGTGGTTGGATTGACAAAAATTGCAATTTGTTTTAACAACGCCAATAAATTAAAGACTTGTCATGGTCAAGGGGCAAATATATGATGCATTTTATCGGAATCATAATAATTAGATTTAGGCGAATTTTGGTGCAGGCCAGAATGTTGCGGGTCAGCGAAGGAATTGGCTGAGAGG
Organism: Gordius sp. MW1; assembly: GCA_964036665.1. Taxonomy (NCBI): domain Eukaryota; kingdom Metazoa; phylum Nematomorpha; class Gordioida; order Gordea; family Gordiidae; genus Gordius; species Gordius sp. MW1. Next base: position 34,034,554 of record OZ038526.1, on the reverse strand, counting down.
GATTTGACCTGTAAAAGTCGATAACGCCTTTCCTCCACGACTTCTCCAGTCTTTTCACGCCAATCATCGGTGACCGGGTTTTCAACGGAAAATTGGGAAGCGTACGAGACGCAGCCGTTACGTAGGGACGAGTTTTGAACTTCTGATATATTGTATTCTCTAGAGTAGTCGGAACCCTTAAAACCCCTAAATATGCTTTTGGGGTTACAAGCTCCGCCCATGGCGTGGTTATGAATCCATTGGGCCAGGATCTTAGGTCTCGAACCCAAACAGGCACCCAAGCCGATCTTATCTCCTTTACGCGAGGTTTCTAAGGAGGGGGAAGATGAGATTGAAGAGTCTCTTCCCCAATCCACCCCGTTACTATTGGTTATCAAATCGTCTAAAACACTGAGCGAGGGAAATGGTGAATCGATTTCAGTATCGTGCTGACTACTATTGTTATTATTCGCGTTTTGATGCCCGTACGTGCAAGGGACGGGTGTCGGTTCGTAAAATTTTGTCTTACCTACAAGGCATTATAAACGATTACATATATAAAGTTAGAGGTGAAATTAAAGTTGCGTCGTTGGGTATATATTAACAACTAGCCCTTATAACACAAAAGCACGTGGGGGGGGGGGGTTTAAAAAAAAACTCGATCGATGTTAGTCATTAGAGAAAAGATTGATATTTAAGAAAGAAACGTGTGGCTTGTTAACTACCGCGTCTTATTAGACCTAGGCTATTGAAAGGAGTAAAACAGACTTATCACCATCACACGTAAAAAGAGTCTATAGTGGAAAGTGCGTTCCTAGTGTATGGTTCCTTTTTAATGATCCCCTCCCCTATGGTCCTAGATCTTAGATAAATTTAAGTTGGGGCCAGCGTTGTTGATTTTGTAGCTACACTTACCTGAACCATTCTCAGCATTTTACGTAATTATTATTAGTACAGGGTTGTCAGTTATACACATTGACAATGACAACTGGAACACCTCATAAGCATATATCTAATGGCACATTCGAATCTCTATGACAAAATAATATACTAATAATCGGAGTTTGCACAACACCCACATTTACTTAAAATCATAAAAAAAGTAGACCAACACTCATCGGCGTAGCCAGGACAGGATTAGATTAGTGGAGGAGCAAAATGATAATTTTTGAAATTTTAGCCATAATTATATTAAATTAAAAAAAAATTTGATTTAGAGCCTGGTCACGCCTATGTAGACTAGCACTTATGGTATGGCTATTTATGCACGCCATAATGTCACTCTAGCAAACCTCTCTAACGCACTCGTTAAAACACTACTTTTGTTTTGGCAAGCTAAAAAATTGAGATCGTGTGAGGGACTTACCCTTATCATCCCTGGTTTTGCCGGGACGAGGTGAGTCTACGGCTGTAGGGGCCAGAGAATTACCGGTACTTTTTTGGAGCAAGCCACGGCCCACCACAGAATTCATGAGTTCGTTAAGCGCTCCTACGCTCTTGCTTGATAACTTGTCTACCAAGTGGCGATGATGAGATCTAGATCTCGTTTTGATAGGGGCTATGGGGGGAAGGGTTTCTATGTCAGAATATGGAGGGGGTGGCGGTTCTTTACTCGTTTTTTTGTCTCTCCGACTTCGGGTTTTATGCTCTAATTTGTCGTCTATAGTATTAGCTCGTTCTCGACTAAGGCAGCCTGGCCCGTTACTATCGCTCGGACTGGCTGGTCGGTTTTCGTCGAAGGGACCAGCTCGAAATTTAAGGGGAGGAGGTGGTCTGAGAAAATCATTCGAGAGCTGATAGCCACCGTTTGTTATGCTTTGGTCATTAGCCGTAACGTCCGCGATCTTATGGCTTGCATTCGTACTAGGCCTAACGACTGTAGGTATATAAAAACGTATTTAGGTTATAAAACCTTAGAGACTTAGCTGCAGTATTTTATGAGGCTTGGTTTTGTAAATATACTTAGTTAGGGCTGAAAAGGGAAAGTGTTTTTTTAATAATCCTGCTATTTAAAGTTAAAAAAATTAAATGGATTGTTTCAAATCAATGCACCTTTCCTACACGTTTTAAGGATAGGACATTCCATATAAAACAATCAACTAAAATATTAAATAAGGTGACACTTATTACACGTTTCCTTCCTAGTCCGTCAAGTCAGTAAGAGAATTGAAGCGCTAACAATGATTGTGAACAACAAAAGGACCAAAACTCATAATTGATATTTTACAAGAACAGGATGCCCACAACACTACCCCTCGATCAAGACTATATGCCGAAGAGGATTTTCCTCATACAAGTTCAAAGGACGAGTGAGATTAGTGCAAAATCGATTAGGTTGAATGCACATTAAAAATTTCAGGATTTTTTTGTTTGTTAAATCTGACTTAATTTGACATCTTTTCAACAAAACAAAAATGGCAATCCCCAAAGAATTAAAATGGCCTGGATGGATATAGGACATATTTTTATCGAAAATAAAAACGACCTGGATTTTGTTCAGTCCACCTTTGGTTCAACTAAGATAACGGCCGACTTAACACTCTAGACCAAAATCCTCTTGTTTGCTTTTCAAATTTCGACTACGCCTACGACTAAGAAAAACAAACAAACAAAAAATCTTTGATATCTTTACTGCTTTTTTAACACCAAAGGTCGACTAAACAAAACCCAGGTCTTATTATCAGTTGTATTACCCGTTGTCCTGAAGCGATCTAGCATTTTTCGAGCAAAACGATCTGCTCTATCGGTGTAATGGCCATCGGTAGTTTTGTAATAAACCCTTATAACGACCATGGGTCGGACCCAAGCTTGGCGTTTGGGTCGGGCAGCGTCGGAGCGTTTAGGCCATTTTAGCGCTGCCCGAAGCCCGCCAGTGCTTTCACGCCAATCATTTTCACCACTTCCTTCCTTAACATCGCAGGGAGCGCGTCGGCTACAACTAGAGCTTCTGCGATGAGATTTAGAAGCTTTAGCCCGACCTCCATTGGCGTTGTGGGAGGATGTAGCTTCGAAATCAACGTAACGTATTTCCATGTACCTGGGCAGTTAAATAATGAATAAACATCATTTAACACTTCGTTGGTCAAGTCATGTATAATGATTTGGAGTTAATAGATAGAACTTTGTAATTATACGACTATTATTACAAAGGATTGCCTGTAACTTTGTTATTTTTATTAAATTCATTTATGAAAATTTGTACAAGTTTTGATGCGTAATTGCTCTGCTAACTTCGTTTTAAATTTCCGATATCTAAATTTAAAAATGCCCCCAAACTTTACTCACTAGACCCCTGACCTTCGCAGTGAACTTTTAAAAAGAAAACCATAAATCTTGGATCGACGGGCTGAGTGCGAAGATTTTCTATGTAATCTATATCATCCCACGGCTTGAATTCAACACTAAAACGTCTGTGATTAAGGAAAGGCTTAAACCAAGATTACTTTTAGCCAAAAGCGTTGATGATATACCTTTCCAACAAATGTGCACATTGTTCGTGTGTCAGGGTGAGTGAAGAGGGCCCATGGTCCTCTGCCTGGTGGGGACTATTAAGCGGGCGATGCCATAAAGAACGACTTGACTTTCGAACTTTGGTCATGATGGGGGGTGGATCACTGAGATAACCACGAGCGTCACCCGAGCAATGCTCCCTAGAGGATGTCGAGGGAGATGATCCGCTCTGGGGTGGGAATGATTGACGTAAAAACACTGGTGGAAGATTGTTCCAATCAACGTTGGGTCGGGGATCCACGGCGAAATGTATGGGCAAAGGATCCAAGTTTGAATCGACCAGCGGAATATCAACTAAAAAATATAATTACAGGTTTAAAATTTTATCAAAACTTATATAGCGATTTTATTTACATTTTACATGATAGATATAATTGAGTAATCTGAAATTTTAAGCTAAATTAGCACGAGATACAGAGCTATGAATTATACGACAAACTTGAAGGAACTTTTTGAACCAAAATATTCTTGTTAAAAAAAGTCATAAGACAAAGTTAAATTTAGAAATTCAAACCTTCCCCATAGTATCCTATGGTAATAACAGAGCTCTTTCAAATCTAATCTATGTTTTCACATACATTTCTTTAACAACTACGGCAAATTCCCTCAATGTTGAACTTCAAATAACATTCCCCCCACCCAAAAAAAACAAATTTAAAATATTTTTCATAGTAAAAATAAATGCCCGTTATAACTAACCGGGATAGTAAGAGAGTGTTTTTCCATTTTCGATAATTGATTCGCCATCCTTGTTCATTTGAGCATCTTTAAAGGAATTAGTTAGCAATTCGGCACAGGGAGCGGCCATCAGAACTAAAGGGCTGAAGTGGGAAGCTTCGTAAGCCAATATCAAGGGTGACCTATAAAAGGATAATTTCTAAGAAGTTATTTTTTTATTATTTTTATGTATAGCGAACGACGCATACTAATTAGAATAATGTCAATTAATGCCATATTTGCTGTCATATAATACAGAGACTGCTCGTGCCATAGGCTTCGAATGCAAGCTCTTGTAAATCATTTGTCCACCATTTTGAAATATGCACTTATAATATCTATTTACAAACTAGACGAGTAGCTGACCTGGTTAACGAAAATCGGCTAAGGTGGTATGGTCACATATAGAGACCTACACGGGCGGCTCGAAGCCCGGCCCGGCCTTGAAGATTTCAGGACCGGGCCAGGGCCTAGAGGCTTTAAAATCCGGGCCGAGCCTATTTTATACATAATAGGCTAGGCCCGGTATAATTGAGAAGCAAGTAGTCTTTCATTCCTTAAAACACATTATAAAATTTATGAAAAGAAGGTTGATTTTGTTAAACATTCTATTTTTCGGGCAATTTTTCATGCATATTCGAAAGTAATTGGTTGTAAAAACTACAAAATTGATTTTTACAGCATTAATAACAGCAATTTGTTAAGGCTTTATAACGTTTAAGCAAATTCATCAATAAACAACATTTTACTTTAAATTTAATAAAAAGCATAATAAAAAAGCTATATGAAAAAAGAAGCCTACTTTCTACAACTTTCAGGAGGATGTTCCAGAGGTAGGTAAATACCCCCGAACGAGATGGGGGATAAAGGCTGGCCTTCGATATCGTTAAGCACGCTTTGTGAGATTACTATGATTGGTCTAAATCCATTTTTTCATATAAATTTAATATCTATTTTGTTTAAAGTGTTTAAAAATATGCAAAATTATCGTAAAATTTAGTACAATTTTTTTTTACCTCTTTACAAATCATTAGTACACCTTAAATCTTCCCAAATTGTAGTTTTAAATTAAAAGTTATATGTTTGATTTTTAAAAAATAATGATTCTATGTCATTTACCTATTTGATGCAACAATAAATGAATTATTACACATACAATATCTAATTTGCCTAAAGAAAGATTTTTAAATAATAAATGTTTCAAATCGAAACTCCAAACTAAAAAACTCAACATTTAAATTTGAAAAATATAATTTTTGAGGCAATACCTGCGCAGTACGTTAGCCAACACGTAGATGTGAAACTCCTCCAAACTGTGATAGATTGGGAGCACGTGATCCACATCTGATCGTCGGCGTCTATCGTCGTCGTCCTCTTCTGTCCTCGGTACTTCGGTGACGATCGAAGATCTCCGACGATCCAGCTGATCGATAACGTCACGACTTCCGCTTTCCTCCGGGACGCCATTACTGAAAAAAACAAACGATTTTTAAGTCTTCGTACGAATAAACTTTTTAGATATCTAAAAAACGATCTTTGAGTTGAGTATATTTTTATCGCATATTCTTCTAGATGACAGATACTACGGAGAATTTGGTAAGTTTTAATGAAATAACGTTAAAATCAAAAAGGTTTATCTCAGAATGATTTGGTCTATATAGTAATCAAAAGGATATACTGAATTCCGCGGGGGGGGGGGGGGGGGGGTTGGTATTTTCGTCGAAACTTTCAAAATACGTGTCAATCAGAAGATCTTTTTATCAGGAGGTATGATACAGACCAGAATATATATATATGAACCCAAATCTCCCCTTTTAAAATAGTCTTTATTTAAGATCGCTTTTAAATCATCGTACATATATATTTATATAAAATAATAAAGGTAATCAGTCGGGCATAGAAACAATTAATGATATTTGGGCTCGGGCGAGGTCGAAAAAGTAAAGCCAATCAGCGGTCATTAGCTAATGTATTTGCGAAAGCAAAATAAAAGTATGAAGCATAAGGCCACAGCCATCAAAAAACCGCGTTAGTTCCACGGCATTTTTTCAAAAATTACAAGTTGGACAGGACACGACACTCAAGACAACGAAAAGCGAGCCCATGAATTGAATAGCGATTAATAAACCCAAATCTCCCCTCTTAAAATAGTCTGTTTTAAGATTCTTTTTAAATCCAATTGCTTTTTAGTGTTAACCAAAGGTCGACCAAACAAAACCCAGCCGTTTTTACAACACTACTATATATATACAGTTATGTAATTTAAAATGATATACAATAATTTGGCGATTATACTGTAACTTGTCCACAGGGGGCTGGGTGGTGTTGTGGTATGAAATGCCCATTTTAATGGACGCCCCAGGTGGTCTACTATCTTTGGTTGTGGGCCCGTTGCTAGCTAAACGATTCTCGTTGGTAGCAAAAGGGGAAGCTCGCATAACGATACCCTCCCATTCTTCGTCCCATTCTCGATTGTTGAGCACCAAGCCGCACTAAAAACCAAAAATTTTGGGTTATTTTGGACCGATCTGGTGGAGGCAAACCCATGGGCGTAGTAGTCAGCATTTTGATTAGAAAGGGGGGGGGCATAATGATTTAGGGACTTTGAAAATATAGCCATAATTTCAATAAAATTCCAATAAGTTTTTGGAAATTTTAGGGGGGCAGCCGCCCCTCCCTGCCCCCCCCCCCGGCTACCCCCATGGGCAATCCTAAACTCAGCGACTCAAGTAATTCTATGCCTATCTAAAAAGGTTCGCGGAGAAATTTTAATTACGATCGTCTTACACTATAAACAAGCTAGGCAATCTTTTGGGTAGCTAGTGGGGTTAACAGTTCTGAACAATGCCTTATTCCAACACTATATGCAATACTTTACCGCCATAATGTCCTAACATTATTATGTCCAATTTTTTTTATTTTCATGGGCGTAGCTAGCATTGGAATTAGATGGAAGCAATAATGATTGGGGGGGGGGGCAGCCGCCCCTCCCTGTAGCCCCCCCCCTTCCCCCCTTAGCTACGCCCCTATGGCTTTTCGATTACAATATATTCTAGATGCTCTGCTATTATCTGATTAAGAAAAACCATAGATTAAAGAAGTATAAATATTTAGAAAATCGGAAGAAAAAAATTGAAAAGTTTTAACCTGGATGAAATAGCCTTATATAAACTTCAGCTCAAAGAGCTGTTTGAGAGAGAATTTGTGAAGGTAAATCTTCGAAAGAGTTGTTTAACAAGCCAACTTACTACTTAAAAGCTTTATACCTAATTCCGAAATTGTCACCCATTTGATACAATAAAATAAAGGTTTCAAAAATTAAACGCTAACACAATGAGCTCAACTGTATAACGTAAAGGTTAGTCCAAATAAGTAGCGCTAACTTGTTGATTGGTAATGGTTTGCATTAGCCTCCAGCGTCGCCATAAAGAACCGCCCGAGGTTGTAGCGTCATTAACTAGAGATTCATAAAGCGCTTTCCTGAGTGTCAAGGATTTATCATTGAAGCCCCATACACCTGCCAAAAAACGATGGATTTTTTACAAATTACATTCGTAGAGTCAATATAAATATAGCAGCTAGTCTTTTTAAACCCGATCTAAATTAATAACCCCTCCTGATGTAGTCAAGTTTTTTAAAAAGAATAACATAGCAACCCTTCCATAATAAATTATATTATAGTTTTTAACAATTTATTATATAAATTCTCAAAAATTTATTTAAAATTGATCAAATTATATATAAAGAGGCTAGCTAGTTTTTTCCAATTCCAATCCATAACGCTTCCTAAATTTCGCCCCGAACCCAAACCGACCCAAATATAAGTTTAAATCCAAACTCCCCCACCTGAAGTAGCAAGTTATAAATGTTAAAAAGGAAAATTATGTTGAACCCAGTACCATTTTCAATAAGATTTATATGGCCCTTTTTTAAAACTATTTATACTAAAAAATTCTAGTGATTGCATGGTAAAGTACTGCAAAAACAAAAACCGAACCTGGGCCGACTTATATAGAACTCAGTGGTAAATATACTAAATAGGAATAATGCTCCAGAGGATTTTAGATTGAAAAGAGGCTATAACTTGTTGTGGGCATTAAACAATAGGGAAGAAAAGCTACCACAGGACACCGAGATGAGGATTATCCGGTGGAGTTTGGGGTATACTATGCTCGACCATATGATGAATGACTTTCTCATGACAAAAGTGGGTATTCAACCTATGACGGACAGGATTAACGAAAATCGGCTAAGTGGTGTGGGCATATACTAAGAAGGGACACGAATGATGTAAATAGAAAAATACTGGACAAGGAGGTCCCTAGGACGCGACCTCGTGTCAGGTGGAGAGGGCAAGAGGACAGAGTTATGAAAACTAAGGAGATAAATCAGACACGGCACTTACCCGATCAAGATGGAAGAAACTCATCAAAACAAACCCCACCAGAAGAAAACTTAACATCAATCGCCTAAATTACAGGATTAGTTTCGCTGACATTCAGAATTCTTTGTTAGTTTTTATTCTATTACCATTAGAGTGGCGAACTGCTGATAATAATTTTAATAAGTAACGTTGGAAGCAACCATGTTTAAGGCATATATTAACAAGTAGCTATTCATTTTGTTAAATAACTAAATGTCAAATATACGCATGGAATGGAAAGTAATCCTTCAATGTTCTTCTCATTATTGTTTTTTCCCTAAATTTTGTAATTTACAACTGCACAAGGGCGAATTTTCAAAGAATCCACCTATAATGGCGGCCTAGTTGCTCAATAATTTTCAACGCAAAAAACAGCTATTCGCCAGTCTATATTATTATTAGTCTATGGTTTGTATTGACCAGAAAAGTGATAAAGTATTAAAATGCGTGCGTTTCGTTATAGGTTTTTTATTTGAAGCTTTCAAGATGGCCGCCATTTAGCCTTGATTACCTAGAGAAGCGGCGTGGAGTAAACAATTGCCGTCGCCGGAAGCCGAAAGAGCCCACAATTTGGAAAGAGCAAAATCGATTGACCTTAGATCTCGGATCCACCAATTTAATTTCCCTAAAGAAAAAAATTCACAAATAAACAAGTATTAAAAAAAAAACATTTTAATTTTAACAAAACTTAAAATTCAATTTAACAATTTGCCACCAATTGTAGAAAGCGTCAACAATATTTAAAATCGTACGATGCGGTGTAACCTTAAGTGACTTAAAGGTTAAATCATTATAAAACTCCTTAAATAACAAAACGCATCTAATAAAATAAACAAATTACTATTTATAAATGTATATAGAAATAAAAAAAATTTAGTAATAAATAAATAAATTTAATATATAAATAAAGGGCATAAAAACCTGAGTTTTCTAAGGTTTTTGAGACGGATTTATCGAGAATGAAATCTTGGAAGAATTTCAAAAATCTTTGCCTTTCCCCAGCCTTGAGGGGTTCAATAAAAAATTCGGTCCAAACGTTAGGGAGGTAAAAGGGAAAATACAGGGAATTTTCCACGTTATTTCCCTCTTTAATGACCGGGTCGGGCCGGAAGGTATTAACTGGTCGGGCCGACATTACGGGTTTGCGAATACTGTCCTGAAGTTCGCTTATTTTCCCTTCAAACGTAAAAAACACGCAAACTTTTGCAAGTGAACGATATAAATTAATTTATCGAGTGTTTCTAAAGTATTTTAATGGCAAACTTTGATTTTTATCTGAGGTCTGCAAGCCCGACCCGACTTGTACCATATATATGCAAAAAATCAAATTGAGAGGATTGGTTAGAGATTTAATTTTTCGGTTTATACGATAGTTTATTAGATCCACCTCAATTTTTTTATTTCAACTCTTAAAAAATACAAAAAAATTACATACACGACTAAAAAAAATATAAAAACGCGCTATAACTAAACGGATGGCATTGATCCGTGTATGGAAATCGTGTTGGATTTAACGATTTCCATTGTGATCTTTTGCCTGATTTATATTTACAATGGAAATTCCGCGACATTGGGACATTCAGAAATCTATGGGACAATCATACATATGGTTTAAAAAAGGTATTCGCGTCGTAGAGAGGTGAACACAAGTCAATGTTTTAACTTACCGTTATTTTAAAGATTATTATTTCAAAGTATATTAGGCAAATTGCTAATTTATCAGTATTCAAAACGACCCAATTATAGTTCTCTTCTAATTTTTATGCAACGGAGTGTTTAAATAAATGGGCGGCACCAGAGGGAGACAGGGAGGGGCTCCCCCCTCTAAATCCAAAAAATTTAATATGATCATCAAAAAATGATCATTTTGCCCTTCTCTATATCATTATTGCCCCCCCCTCTAATTACCATGTTCAATAAAATAAATCATACTTTCAATGCCTTCAAAACTCGTTATGTCGGCGGCCATCTTGGAGCGATCACGTGATCGAGTGGTGGGGGGCTGTCCCAATCGATCTTTGTCGAGGGGGGTAAGGTCAAATGTTTTGAAGGCGGGGCCCGGACCCGCCCGTCTTCGTGAAGTGAGCGGCGCAGGGGTGGGCAGACGGTCAAGGATGTTGTGGGTCCTAAAGTTGACGGGATCGCCGCCGTGGTAAGAATAAGCCGGGTGGGCAGTAATTTCTGGGGGATGGTTTCGAAATACTGTGAGGGTGGTGAATGAGGAGAGGGCGGCACCGAGATCCCATTGGTTAGCTACAAACGAGACCGCGAAGGTATGATTGGAGAAATGTGTATATAATTTGAAAAAAAAATAAATAAAAAATATTATATAAATATTAAGTTTTGTTTAAATAATGTTAACTAAAATTTTTGCGGCCTGTATTGTGTTTTTAAAAAATATTCGTTTTTTTATATACCATAATGGTTGTATGGCATTCTCTCATAAAATTTAGAAAATGCAAAAAGAAATGTACGTATTTTATTCGAAAAAAGGTTATTATAAATATAAAATTTCATTTTCCGGCAAGTTTTTATGGCGTTTATCTAAACTTATCATCGGTCAAACTTAAGAAACAGACATTTTAGCTATATTAGATTCGTGAGGGCGTTTGTATCATTTCCCACAAGTCCCGAAATGTTAAATTAAAAATATTATATAACAGCTGGAAAATACCCAGGTTTTGTTTAGTCGACATTTGCTGTTAGATGACTAAACATAATCAGAGACCAAAGATTTTTGGTTTGTTTTACTTAGTCGACCTCAAGGCTTGGTCAAAATTCAAAAACAGACCACAGAATTTTGGCTGTTTTTGTTTAGACTGTCGTTAGTCTGAGTCGAACCAACCAAAGGTGGACTAAACAAAACCTAGGTCTTTTTGCAACATCAATATGAGGTAAAGGGGTCCTGTTCCTTCCCGGGAGCTTTAAAATTATTCTAGCAACGTTTTAAAAGTAAAAACACAAAACATTCAACCTTTAATACATAAATTGGGTGGCCCGTCAACTTGCCGAAAACCATCTCGCTGAATCCACCCTGGGACATTTTTAAATTAGGGGACATTTTTTAACCGGGGGACATTAAATTCGGCAAGATGGTTTCGGCGAGTTGATAGGGCACCCTTAAATTGCTCTATTACATTTCTTCATTTGATTATCGATACAATTATAATGTTGCAAATCAAATTATTTCATATATATATAAGATATACTATGTAAGAGATCACGAGCTAGGCCAGGGTCCGACCCGGTGAGTTCTATGAATTTCGATAATTTCTCGTCTCTTTCGTCGATTGTCATAGTGTTGGAGTGGTGGTGTGATTCAATCAGAATCAACTTAAATTCATAATCCCAACGTAGAAACACACAAGCACTCCCTTTGGTTTAATACGACGATGAGCTGAGTGAATATAAAAATTTCATTTAAATTTATTAGTTGATGATGTATTCAATATCGAATGGGATTCATTTGTCTAAATTTATGGAAGAAGCAATATATAAAAATTTTAAGAGTCGTAATTTTAAATTTGAACCAAACAAATCCCAGGCATTTTTTAAACACTACATATAAGCATGAGATATGTTAAAAAATATATTATTTTGATTAGATCCACTTAAGATCACCATTTTAATAGCTTTTTGAAAGTATTACTCAACTAAGCCTCATCCAATACAAGCAATTATTACTAACTTTAATATATAGTAATGTTAAATAAGGGTCAAGCTAGACTAAACTTTAATTTAAAAACACCAGAATTTTACGAGAGTGAGTATTATGACTTCTAGAGGAAATTAACACCTAAGTGGGGGGGGGGGAGAATGCCATAGGCCTTGAAATTTCTTACCTTTCTCACCACCCCCCACTCCTACTTCCTTTAGCACATATTGAAAGGAATTGGTAGGTAATAAGTAAGCGAAAAAAAAATATTATTGGCAGCATTTGCATTCAGTTTTTCTTTCAAAAAAATTTTTTTTAAAGAGGAAATATATTTCATTTTTCTAAAAACAGGTCAATATGATTGTATAAGATAGGAGACAGAATAAAAAGTTACTTTCGATCAAAATTTTAAGAAAGCAATTTGGCTTACAAAATTAAACGTTATATCTTATTTTAGAGCGCATAACGAATGTAAAGTGGTTAGAGCCCTGCAAAAAGTCACTTTTTTTCAACCCGACCCGACCAAAAAGCTTTTTAAGCCAAACCCGACCAGACCCGACAGTAAAAAAAAGTTAATATTGTAAATGATTTTAATTGATTTAAATAGCAACAAAATATTATCTCCCAAAAATGGCCAAAACGTTATATGTCTTTCATTTCCGGGTCACATGCTAAAAAAGATAGGTTATGTATATAAAATCAATTTAGTCTTTAATCAAAATTGCCTATAAATGGCTCATAGAGTATACTTTTAAGTTAATTGCGGCATTCCAAATGTGTTTATTATTATCTTCTACAAAATATTAACGAACTCGCAATTTTTTCACATATAAAATGCTTATATTCTAATTAAAATGAGTTTGTCTGTATTATCAAGCAATTTTGATTTTAAGGCCAATAACGGTTGTGGCAATATTGTGCGAAAATGAAAGCAGAAAATTTGATTATTATTTCAAAAACTCTTATTTTTTTAAATCATGCTTGTAAAATATGATAAATTAATTTTATTCTAGTGTATAAGTTAGGCGATAAAACAAGTTGAGACATTAATATTTAAAAAAGAAAAATGGGAATTAAGAAACTCATAAGTTTTGTGATATCAATTACATGTTCATTATAATTTAGCATCCATCAAGATATTTAACTTTTTTTAAAAATGCGCAATTCCAAAATTCAGATATATAACTTAAAAGAAATTAATTTAAATGAATGTATGAGATAAATTAATCATACATTTCGATATTAATTATAAAATATTATATAAAATAGCATTAATTTAAAAGATATGTCTATTATTCAATATAAAATTTAACGTTCGACCCGACCCGACCCGAGTTTAAAATTTTTCAACCCGAACCCGAAAGTTTTTTAAAATTCTCAACCCGAACCCCCGGCCCGAAAGAATTTTAAAATTTTCAACCCGACCCGATTCGACCTCGGGTCGGGTTTCGGGTCGACCCGATTCGACCTCGGGTCGGGTTTCGGGTCACCCGTGCAGGGCTCTAAGTGGTGTTGCAAAAACGGCTGGGTTTTGTTGGTCGACCTTTGGTTTTTCTAAGACTAACGGTCGGCACTCTGCTCTGTTTTTCAAATTTCGACTAAGCCTCGAGGTCGGCCAAAAGACCAAAAAAGTTTGGTTTGCTCATGTCTAGTCGACCAAAACCATAGGTCGACCAAACAAAACCCAGCCCTTTTTACAGCACTAATGTAAGTAAATCGTAAGCAATTAATCGTGGCATAAATTTGTGGTTTGAGAGGAGGTATGATATGACTCATTTGTGGCAAGTCAAATCAAATCAGGTGCATTTATTTTTTAATTAATTTTTTAACAAATTAAATAGTAATTTTTTGTTGTTGAATGTATGTAACTATGGATAGACAAAGAGGGGCAAATCCCCATCTGAACGATAAGTTGGTTTTAAAACTCTTTTATAAAATTGGTGTACAACTATGGAAGCTACTTGGTAAAGATCTTAAATTAAAAATTGAGTTTTCACGTAAATTACATATGATACAGTTTCAGGAATAAATTATATAAATTGCAATAATTTAAATTTGAAATTACTCTAAAAAATTTGAAAAACTGAATAAACGTAAGAATAAATAAAATACGAGATCTTATTTGAACGAGTAATTAAGAAGCAGACGATATTGTGTATTGCGCGAAGCGCATTTATAATTTGTAGTATCAAAAGGGACAATATAAAAGGTAAATTAAACGATATACTTAAATTAATTTTAACAAATAGGCAATAAACTAGGATTGTAAAACTTATATTTGGCATGAAATCAAATACTTAATTAAATGGATTGCGTATATTTTGGCAAAGTATCGAAAAATGGCGTCGTGACTCTTAACCAATTTCATTTTGCATGACACAAGAATCATCCTTACATTAATTTGCCAACAAATTACATACAAATATAATCTTATAAAAAGGTCAGCAAATTCTAAATATAAATACAATAGTCCCATGGGATTAAATGACTCGCAAAACGAAGCTAAGGTTAAATGAAAATATTGATACAAAAAATTCCAACACATTAAAATCGAAATATTTTCCCAAAAATATGTATGTGTAAATAGAAGTTGCCTCTACATACAACCAAGAAAGATCATTAAATTCTAAAGTTATTTGAATGTTCTAAACCAAGGTTAATCTGTTAAAAGCGTAAGTAAAGTTGAATAACATTTAAATGTTGAGGGAAAGGATTAATTAATTATACTAATTAAAAAGTCGTTTCTTCGACAGATTGAAGCGCAAAAAAGGAATATTATTGGCTATTTTTAGCATAATGTTTAAATGATAATAAGTGTTATATTAAGTTATATGTGACCCAAATAAGTGTCATAAACGACTTAAGAAGAATGCAAGAATTTGCTTATCTAGTGGAGTGCATAAAAGTCTTGGTGAGAGATGGGGAAGAGGGAAATGAATATGAAGATGGACTATTAGTGATACTGGAAAGGAAAAATATTTATGTGGTATATGCTAAGATGTAAAATGAATGCAGTATTATAGAAAAATAAAATCTTTTTATTTTAATCCCCAAAATATTATAAAAAAATAACAAAATTTATATTTTTGTATATTCAAAGATGCCTTCAAATGGTGCAGTTTAGAATATTACATGGCAATTCCTGAAATATGTAAATGCATAAATAAAATTAAGTTTCAATTTTATAAAAACATAAAATTGAACTTTATATTGAAACTAACAACATACAATAAACAATCATTTAATATAAAACATTTTTCATAAGATTAGTAAATTATTTAAGTAAGAGAATTTAATTTATTAAATGTATTTGAACCCTTACAATTTTTCATGTTATATTGTTTGGTTAAAGCATTAGACCAACATAAATTATATCATTATTTGTTTTTAAAATATTAAAAAAAATATATATATAACATATTATTTCAAAATAAATAAATACTGTGTCATAAAAGATGTGTAGTTAAATTATTTATAACATAAAATATTTATTATTGGCATAAACCCAACAAAAATTTACATTATATAAAGATATTCTTAATATATACTATAGCAAAAATAGTAAAAAATATAAGTGATAAATATATGTTATAAATAGCACATGCCAATGTAAAAGTTCTGTATATTACAAAAAGTAATATTTTATATATGCATCACATTAAATAATAACAAATTAATAATCAGTTTACTTATATATAGACACAAATAATACAAAATTAAGTAGAAATTTAATATATTTTTCATACACTTACTACAATTACAAATGTGAATGAATCATATGCATGGGTTTCTTAGGCGCTGATAGTTACAAGGAATGTACATTTTCCTAGGTCATATATTGAACTTGTTATTTATAGAAAAGTCAAAGAAAGCAATAAAAGAGATGGCATGTATGCAAAATACAGTTTAAAAAGCTATTAAGAGGCTAGTGGGTTTGTAGTAATTAATAATATTTATTTGATTGCTCGCGGCATATTACTTCTTTAATTGACTCATTTATATTACCTTATATAACGGCATACTTCGCGACGTATAAGCTCGCGGATTCATCACTTAATGTTAATTGATTCAATGTATTTTATTTAATTCGCAATTATATAAAGACGTTTAAAACACTTTTTTATTTACTTACGAATCCTATTCTATTCCCTCACTTTATTATATACCTTAAATAAAGAGTACCCCCTCCCAATAACTAATAGCCCCGCATTTCGGGGGAGCCGTTTTTTTAGCTCCCCCAGAACACTCTCTTAAGTAACGGCGTCTTGGTTTTCTTTGTTAAAACAATGCAACTCGAAAATTGCGCACTGCTTTGTCAATCAGGCATCCAATATAAATATTGTAAGGACACGATCAAGCTGCAACAACCAACTTCAATCCCTCAACTAACCTCGAGTAATACGTGTCCGACTGCTGTGAGGAAAACAAGCTGCCTACCGACCTGATAGTTTCTACGACGAAAACCATGCCCTACTACACCCCTAGATAAACAACAACAACGTCTGCCGAACGCCCGACCGCTGATCTGCGCATGGCCCTAATCACAAAACACATCTCAACATAACCAACACCGCATGGTCTCTTGCAACGAGCAAAGACTGCGTTCGGCAAAAACAAAGACACCTACTACTACCAGCGTTCTCACCATCGCTTACCGGTTTAGATGCTGACGATTGCGATTGCAATATAGATGCGTATGCCCGGGGCATGTATTTTAGTAATCTATTGGATAGCACAACAACATCACACACACACAACTCGGCCACCTCACTAACAACCCGGTAGGCGAAAAAAACTGGCTAGTAGTACGAACTTCACATACACCTCCCTTACATCAAACAAAAAATATGTTAATTTTGTATGAACTCCGTTTATACCCAGCGGAATATTTGTAGTAACCAATAATATTTAATTGATTGCTCGCGGCATATTACTTCTTTAATTGACTAATTTATATTACCTAATATAACGGCATACTACTTCGCGACGTTAAATGACCTATCACATATAGCTCGCGGATTCATCACTTAATGTTAATTAACTTAATGTATTATTTCGATTAGCGCGCGATTATATAAAGAAGTGTTTTACACTTCTTTACTTTCTTACGAACTCTTTTCTTTTTCCTCACTTCATTGTATACCTTAAATACTGATTACCCCTTCCCAATAGGTTCAAGCAATGAGTATTGATTTTGTGTTCGAATTTAACAATAATCCTGTTACATGTTAAATTTTACATGTTTAGCAAACTTATGTAACGCATATATATGCTTTTTTGTAATCTAACCCTTTTATAGAAAGTTAAAAGACTTACTTTGCAAAATTTATCACGGATAAAAATATATCTTTATAACTGTTAAGGGGGACAATGATCTTCATTTAACTTATGGAGGAGGTTTTAAATTTGAAAATTACGTTATACAGTATTTGTAATCTGTCTAAAGATAATACTCAGGTATTATAAAATAGTAAATAGCTTGCGCCAAAACGAGTAGTGTTACGATCGCGCTCAAAAATTTCACAGTGCTAAATTAAAACATTTTTAACCACACTTTGGCCATGGTCAGTTTTTTCCATTGGTCAGCAGCTTGGAAACGGTCAATAAAGATACGCATAAAGAAATATAAAAAAAAATTGATTTGCACTTTGAATAATGGTCATTTTTGATTTGGGCAGTAGCCAGTGGACTTGCAACGAAATGAGCAGCGACACGCAATAGCTCCGCTATTGCCTGTTACGACCGCGCATCTCAAAATGTCACAGCTAGCGTTAATGTAGCTCAAAAATTTCACAGGTGCGAAATAAAAAAATTTCATCCACACTTTGGCCACGCCTACTGGGAAGCTCATAATGTTATTTATGTGACAGCGACAGACTAATAACAATTGTGATATGCCTTTGGTTAATTTACATAAATTTGAGGAAAAGCGCCATTAAACTGCTAAAGTCTATTCCAAATAGATGCACTTTATTTAGTGGGGCATATTATAAAAAACTAAATGTGACGGTATGAAATGATATGATGAGGCAAATGCAACAGGTGTTAAAATAAGCGTCAAAAAAACGAAAAAAATTTGAGTCACACTTTGGCCAATGGTCATTTCTTTTCATTGGTCTGCAGCCAGGACGCGGTAAAAGAGGATATAAATATATAAGAGCCAAATGTAAAAAATAAAAATAATTTTGATTATCACTTTGGCCAATGGTCTTTTTTTTCCATTGATCAGCAGCCAGGACACGGTAAAAGAGGATATAAATACATAAGATCCAAATATTAAAAATAAAAAAAATATGATTCACACTATGGCCAATGCTCATTTTTTTCCATTGGTCAGCAGCCAGGAGACAGTCAAAAAGGATATGAATACATAAGAGTCAAAAAAACAAAAAAAATCCGATTCACTGCTTGGCCAATGGTCATTTTATTGGTCAAGTAGCCAGCGGACTTGCGACGAAATGAGCAGCGGCATGCAATAGCTTTTTTCCAATAGTCAGCAGCCGGAGACGGTCAAAAAGGATATAAATACATAAGAGCCAAATATAAAAAATGAAAAAAATGTCGATTAACACTTTTGCCAACGGATATTTTTTTCCATTGGTCAGCAGCCAGGAGACGGTCAAAAAGGTTATAAATACACAAGAGCCATTAATCGAGAAAAAAAAAATTTGATTCATACTTTGGCCAATGGTCATTTTTTTTATTGGTCAGCAGCCAGCGGACGGCCAAAAAGCTAATATTATCAATGGTTTTAACAAGAACAATCAATGTTAGGTTAATAAAAAAAAAAAAATTCGCCCTCGCCGAGATTCGGACTCACATCAGTAGAGGCATAGACCTTTGTAGGGGGGGGGGCACAGGGACCCATAGCAGTAGAGGCAAAGGCCCTTGTAGGGGGGGGGGCACGGTAATTATCAATGTTAGCCAAATAGCAATTAAAAGAAAGAGAATAAAAATTTCGATTCACACTTTGGTGGTCATTTTTTCCATTGGTCAGCAGCCAGGGGACGGTCAATTATCAATGGTATTAACAAGAACAATACATTAATATTGTTAATTAAAAAAAAATTGCCCTCGCCTAGATTCGAACCCACATCAGTAGAGGCATAGGCCTTTGTAGAGGGGGGGGCATAGGGACCCATATCAGTAGAGGCATAGGCCCTTGTAGGGGGCACTGGGTAATTATCATTGTTAACTAAATATAGCAATTCAATTTATTTAATGGGGCAAAATATAAAAAACTAAATGTGACAGTATGAATTGATACCTTTAAATGAGGCAAATGCAACAGGTGTTAAAATAGGCGTCAAAAAAACGAAAAAAACTTGAGTTACACTTTGGCCAATGGTCATTTCTTTCCATTGGTCTGCAGCCAGAACACGGTAAAAGAAGATATAAATACATAAGAGCCAAATATAAAAAAGAAAAGAAAATTTGTTTCACACTTTGGCTAATGGTCATTTTTTTCCAGATCAGCAGCCAGGACACGGTAAAATAGGATATAAATACATAAGATCCAAATATGAAAAATAAAAAAATTTGATTCACACTATGGCCAATGGTCATTTTTTTCCATTGGTCAGTAGCCAGGAGATGGTCAAAAAGCCATATTATCAATGGTGTTAACAAGAACAATATATTAATTATTATTTTAAAAAAAATTTGCCCTCGCCAAAATTCGAACCCATATGAGTAGAGGTATAGGCCCTAGTAGGAGGGCACAGGGTATCAGAGGCCAGATTTGTTTGGAATTTTCTGCCCGAACCCGGCCCGATTCAGATTTTTAACTTCATTGCCGGCCCGGGCCCGCCCGAACCCAGCTAAGTGTCCGCCCGGACCCGTTCGAATTGTTAAAGCTGCCCGAATTGGCCGGCCAGAAATATTAAATTTGCCCGTTAATCCCGAATTTATGCGATCCCAAACATAGATCAGATTTGTTTAAATTTTTCTGTCCGAACCCGTTCCAGTCGATATTTTTAACTAAATTGCCCGCCTGAACCATCCTAAGTTTTCGCTCGGCCATGCCCGAACCATTAGAGCTGCCCGGCTCCATTAATTAAATTTGTCCGTTAGACCCGAATTTATGCAATCCCAAAATCTTCCAACCACTATTAAAAAATGGTCACCCAATTTTAATGGATTAGTTGCTAATGCATTTAGGTTAATAGAAAATTATTTCAGTTAGTAATACTTACTTTGCTATAGAATATAATGAAGAACATTTTTATTTGAAGTCAAAAAAGAATGGTTGTGAATTAATTTTGTATTATAAAAATAAATAAGAGCGTAGATAAGGGAATATAATGAGCGAACGAAATGAGGCAAAAAAAGAATGCTATGGAAATTATTTATTATAGAAATTAGAAATAAGTAAAAGCGTAGAATTTGGAATAAAAAAGGCGAATTGTACGAAATTTTATTTGTTAGAAAAATTAAATGAATTAGAATTAAACACTCATATGTGCCTACACTGTGTGAAAATGGCATGGCGCCTTTGTTTTAAGTCTTGCGAACAATGAAATGGCTACATAAATATAAATTCAATCCCTTCCAAAAACTAAGCTAAGAAATGGAGTCGGGCAAAGATTCAACTTGGGGGTGGTTCGGGATATACAATTTAATAAAAAAGTAACAAGATAATATACTATGATTTTAATTTAACTATGCACGAATTGCCCGAATCTCATCAGCGTGCCCGCGCGAGCCCGCCCGAGAATTCAAATTTAAGACAGTTACCCGGCCCGGCCCTGCATATCTGGTCTGTGCAGGGTATCGTTCAGAATGGCTTAATCAAATTCCAAGCAGTCATAGTGTAAACACGACGAAAAAAAACGAAAGCGTGACAAGACATTCGGTCCGTGACAAGACATTCCGACCGTGAAAGTAAACAAATGGAAAGTGAGCCCATAAATTGTATAGCACTTAATTATTAAACTAATTAGGCTGGTCGCATTTTTAATAGGTCTCGCTTATCAAATTGCTATTGGCATTATATGAGAATACTTTAATATTAAAACTACTACTTTTCAAAGTATTTTTTAAGAGCTTAAAAATAATTCGTAATAGTAATATGTACAGATGTGAGCGAACACCTTACAGAAGTAGCAACTATGAATAACCTTGTCTGTCAAATATTGACAACGCCGGAAATATAGGCTAAAAAATATTGTGTAATCAATACCGGTAAGAGTAGTCGAAGATTTAATCTAAGGGTTTGACATTTATTCCTGTCGCTAACTAATCTACTGTTTTAGAAAAAACTTGTTCAGGAGTTATGCATAAAAGCCTTTATCTACATTGTTAAGTCTTTTTAAATGTTAAATTAATAGAATCATAAAACTAAACTCGGCTTCGGCCCTCGTGGGAAGGGGGGGAGGGGAGGAGGGGAAGGGAAGTGGGGAGGGAGGTGCAGGGGGGAAATGGGAACGAAACTCATCTAAACTTCGTATAAACGTAGCACATTTGCTATGCAATTTATTGGCGAGAAAGGTGGGAAGGGGCGAGAATGCCTATAGGGGGGTATTAAATGCAAAATGATTAGTTAATTATTTTTTTATACAAATTTTCCATTTAATTAAAAAAAAATTTCATATAGATAAAAATAAACCTTTGATTGTACATTTGAATAAAATATCTTACCCCATGCAAAATGTCTCAATAATATTGAACCTAGGCTGCACTATTTTTTAATGTAATTTTTCATATTATGTTGCCTACAAAGGGGTATTCAATAATTGTCAAGTAGTAATGTACGTTTTTATGCGAATTTACAATAATAGAATATATTCATTATCATTTGCACAAAATTTAAACGCCAAAAAAAATATCAATATTTAGAATAAAAAATGTTACTTTTAAATACTTATGGAGATTATCTTTATGGGTTTTATAATTAAGTTTATTACTTAGAAGTGTGGAATTAATTTGCATATTTTTTACAGCCTCTTTTTCAATATGTCGCATTATTAGGTTTATTTATATTGCAATCTAAATACTTTTTAAGAAGTTAAAATGATATTGATATAAAATTGTTGAGAAATTTTAGTGTTTTGTATAGTCACATACCGAATGTTTCTTGACCAACTCTAAAACATACATAGACTACATAGACAGCTCATGTCATACGGTAAAATTTGAACCATTAATTATAACATTTTATCTCCCAAATCTTCCTGCTGTGTCTTCCATTGTTGATAGAGAAAATGTGATTTTTACCTCCTCATTTGATAATAAAAATAAATCATAAAAAATGATTTTTTAATAAAATGTAGATGGCACTAAATTGTTCAACATCACATAATCATAGTATGTTTATTTTTTATGAATTACCTAAATGATATATATTCTAAAAAATGCTAATGTTTAACTAGCTGTCGTGTACCCATACACGAAGAATGAAATTAGCGTATCCAGAGATACGATGATGAAGATGTCTTCCCACACACCCCCCCCCCCCCCCCTCATCTCATCTTATTCAAAAATTAAAGTTAAGAGTTCAACACGCGGTACAATCTTTTGATCTTACACGTTGTACACTCATAGCGTAGACCATTATTCTTTTACATTTAATTTCTAGTACGCGTATACCCCCCCCCCCGACGCGCTGATACGTATTTGTTATTTTTCTTACGCGTGAGTGATTTTCGATATACGCATCTTATCGTATGCGATTTTGACATTGCGATCTTTTAATTATTATATATTTTCTTGGTTGTGATTATATTAATGCCATGTAATAAAGACAGTTGAGAAATATTTCTGCGTACGCGCGTGAGCCTGTTCGCGGCCCGGCCATCCCCCAATAATTTATCGTTTTACGGCCCAATTTTCCTTTAAGTTCCCCCAATTAATTCCTAATAACTCTTCCCTTCTGGACCTTCTTATTTAAATCGTATTCCTTTTCGCACGAATACGATATTTGGTGTCAGATATTCTACTCACGCCCGATGGAGGAAACCAGGAATTATTCTACAAAACGAAAAAGGAAATAATTTATACAGAAAAATTAATTTGGAATTCAAATTGCCGCCCCCCCCCCCTTCTTCTGAATGGAATGGATAAAATTATTCGGATAAAATTATTCTAGGAACATCCCGTTTGCCATGAAAAATCGTCACAGTGCAGGGATATTGAATAAAATTATTCCAATCCCGTTTGCCATGAACAACCGTCACAGCGCAGGGATATCGGATAAGATTATTCTACTAAAACAATCGAACCAATCCATGATTCGGAAATATTGGGAGACGGAGGAAGAAAACAATTCCTTCGAACAATTGGCTACCAAATTTAAACCGCAAACATAATTCAGTGGAAATTCCAATATGTCTGAGAACATATGGCGGAATTCTTCGAACGAATGAAGATCCCGAAACTGATTTTATTCAAAATATCAATTATGCAGAATCATCCCTAACTAATTCTCAAGGCCTAAATTCTTAATCCGCTAGAATATTATTGTAAGACAGAATTATACACTTGATTTATTTACATATATTTATTATATGAAAATTATATTGTTAACCAATATTAAAATTCCCCCCCCCCGCAGTTTCTTTGACTAGTATTTGACAGTCTGCTCGTGGGCAAGAAAGGATAATTTTCAAGATAGCAGTTTACAATCTATATTAATTATAGGTTTTGTCAAGGCTGTTGCTAGGTGAGTCACAGAGCTGGAAGAAAAATCCGTTAGTCATGACGTTGCCTTTTTATCTCTGATTTTTACATATATCAGTCGTCGTGTGAGCAAAGGCCAGAGTTGGTATTCGATGCCAGATGTTTGAGATTTATAATGTTAATAACGCCGCCTTGATAGTTGCACTGAGCTCTTAGAACTCTATCGAAAATACATTAAGTCTTCGACTTTTAAAAGGAAAAGATGTCGTGTACCCATACACGAAGAATGAAATTAGCGTATCCAGAGATACGATGATGAAGATGTCTTCCCACACACCCCCCCCCCCCCCCCCCTCATCTCATCTTATTCAAAAATTAAAGTTAAGAGTTCAACACGCGGTACAATCTTTTGATCTTACACGTTGTACACTCATAGCGTAGACCATTATTCTTTTACATTTAATTTCTAGTACGCGTATACCCCCCCCCCCCGACGCGCTGATACGTATTTGTTATTTTTCTTACGCGTGAGTGATTTTCGATATACGCATCTTATCGTATGCGATTTTGACATTGCGATCTTTTAATTATTATATATTTTCTTGGTTGTGATTATATTAATGCCATGTAATAAAGACAGTTGAGAAATATTTCTGCGTACGCGCGTGAGCCTGTTCGCGGCCCGGCCATCCCCCAATAATTTATCGTTTTACGGCCCAATTTTCCTTTAAGTTCCCCCAATTAATTCCTAATAACTCTTCCCTTCTGGACCTTCTTATTTAAATCGTATTCCTATGCCCACGAATACGATACTAGCTCAATGTTTTTTCATTGCATTTTATATTATTGAAATAGGAAAATCTCCCGAGAAAATAAATCAATAAAACAAAATACAAAAACTTTGTAGTATTCATTAAGATACTGGAATAAAAATCAATGTGTTTAGAACAATGAAATCATAAGTACAAAATATATACACAGGGAACGCTTAACAATATAAAATGATTAAGCTTTAAATTTTTGCTCTCTTGAATCTACCAATTCATTAATTGATTTCAAAATTGATTTATATTCCTATCATCCCCCCTAAGTTAATATCAATATTTATCGTATCTTCTTGGAGGTTGGCGTCGTCGCTGTGGTCGTGGACTAATTGCCGTTGTTAATCGTTCTCGTCCTTCTCTCTCGTCATAACCCACTATCCAGTTCGTTACATTTCCCAGTGCCCTTCTTAGCTGATCTGCATGCTTCCGCTTTACTCGCCCTTCGGCCCAGACGTCGTAGGACCAATCTTTTTTTTTGCAATTCACCACTCCGGCGTGCCAACCTTTTTAAATTTCATTTTTTGCCGATACTTTATCTTCTTCCTCTAAGGTACGTTACAAACCCTTCATTATCTCGGTTACCTTCTCTAGTAAATGTTAGTGAAGGCATTCATATTTACATGATTGAAGATTTTGAGTTTGATAGGAAAAAGTTGGTGGAAGAAACAAGGAGGGACGCAAAATTAGATTCTGTTATTGATATGATCCGTTGCTTGGAGCAAACCCGTCAACGATGCAACTATTTGTAAGCTATTTTACCCAAAAAAAACGAATTATCGGTTGAAAATGATTTACTATACTGGCAAAATCGGTTAGGGGTTTCAGAAATGTTAAAGCAAGCTGTGCTCGGGAATCTGCACACAGCACATCCGGGATATCGGGCATGATTGACCTAGCAAAATTTTATTGTTGGTGGGCAAATATTAACGATGATATTGAAAACTTTGTTCACAGGTGTCAAGGCTGCCAACAAACTCGATCTAAAATGCCCGAATCTATCTTATACTTATGGCCTACTACAGAGGAGCCAATGGATCGCTTACACAGAATTATTGGCTAGTCATAGTAGATGCGTATTCGAAATGACCAGAAGTAAAGATTCTATATTCGCTACATTCAGGTGGAATTATTAAGGCGTTGCGGGAATGGTTTGCACGGTTGGGAGTGCCTAGGGTCATAGTCACGGAAAGGCCTATTTTATAACTAATAGGCCTACCCAATTTAGCCTATACTATTAAAGGCCCGTACCCAACTCATAAATTTTCGGGCCCGGGCCGGGCCTCAAGCCACCCCTGAAAGTCTCTTGTTGAGGCCAGAGTTCATCGGAGAGCAAAACAATATAAAAAAATATTTGCACTCAATTTATTTTGCCATTACGTTTTGCCCCCCCCCCCCCCCCCTTAATTGAACTTAAAACATTTTCGCCCCCCCCCCTAATCAAAAACCTGGATACGCCCATGGGTCAAACGCAATTGAAATTTTTTCCCTCATAAACGTTGGACAAACTTAAAATTCCGCTACTACTTTGTGTATTTTATCTAATAACATCACACTGGTATGTCTCAGACTTTATGTTTATAGGGCATAAAATAAATGGAATTTATTCACGAATAAAACAAAGTGATGTAGTTGAAACAATATAGAAAATTTCACATGGTATAATAAGTTTTTGTATAAATGAATTTTTAGGGCACAAAGTGGAACGGGGATATTGACAAAAAATCTTTGGCATTTTAAAAAATGATACAAATAGTTAAAAAACTATACAACAAAGTTTTTATAAAAGTTATTGCCACATCCCCAAAAATCTTGGCCATATATATAACAAATTTTAATTTTACATATGCAATATTGGCAACATTTTCAGGCAGCATTTATATCAGGAAAACAATGAGAACATTTAATAGCCTTTTTTAAGGTGAGATCTTCAAAAGGCGTAATTATGACATAAAATATAAAAAAAATTAATTATGAAATTAAAATTCGTTCAAATGAGTAATTTGAAGTTGTTGCTGCTGATGATATTATAGATATATTTGTACCACCCCCCCCCCCTCTTTACACCACCTAAAAATTAAAATGAACTAATAAATTTAACGGCTAAAATATTCTGTCAAAATTAAATGAATCAAAATTTTATTTAATAATTGAAATTAGAGATGGTGATATGCACAGATTAACTTAGGGTTTGTGTACATTTTGTTGAATTTAATGACACACCGAAAAGAATTTTTTGGGATTTTATCCCTTGAAAGTTTTGGTGCGTTAACAATTGTCTATAAAATTCAGGAATTTGTTATTATATTAATTTATACAACTTATGATGGGATATGACTAATAAAGAGGAAAAAATGGTGCACAAACTATTTTTTGGAAAATCATTGGCTTTATATGTGCATGTGGTACATAAAAATATGCAAGATATTAAACAATAAGCATGTGAGTGGACAATTAAATTAAATCCAGGATGGAGTTTTAGTAAATTTAATAATACTTTAATATATTTTGAAAGTGTTAAAAAGTTTAAAACAAGTTTAAAAGTCAAGATAACTTTTCATTAAATATTAAAATTAGTCTTTTAATAGTATTTCATTACGCTTTCGAATTTATAATATCATCCGGGGGAATAACATTTATAAAGTCATGTTCTAAGCTCAATAAAGCTAAGGAAGAATACCTATTTGATTTAACCTATTGCTTGAAGCTAGGGGCTTTAAAAACATGTTAAGCTTTAATTGCTTGCTACTATTTTTAATTGCAAAATCATAACCTCTACTGCATATTGTATATCTCAATACACATACTACAAATTATTGTATATAATAAATATTATATAAACAAATTTTAACTCAAGTGCATGGTGTGTATTTGAACTTGAAGCCACAACCCATATCTTCGATTCGAATGTTAATAAGGCCCATGAGACCTATTATATTTTTTTAATTTCGCATTTTATTAAACCCTATTTTTGAAAATGGCTATTTTCTTATAAAATTTTTCTTCTCAATTTTATACACATCGTAAAAGGATAAATATTATTATTTGACAAATTTTAAAACATTAAAATTAGATAAATAAAAGGTTAAATTAATATTTATGAAATTATTTTATATATATTTATTATTTTTGATAATTATATTTTGTAATAATCTATGCACATAAGGTATTTTATTTGAGTTTTATATTTTTTGAATTATTAATCGTGGTACCATACCTAGAGCCCTGCAAAATGAAATTTCTTCGGTCCGAGCCCGGCCCGAGCCCGACTTCTCGATTTTTATTTTGCCCGAGCCCGACCCGAGCCCCAAAGGCTTTTTTATTTAGGCCCGACCCGAGCCCGACCCGATTTTTCGAAGCAATGCTGTGCTACGTTAAATTTCTTATATACCGCAGCAAATTTATTATAAATTATTTTTTGATAACTGGTTTTGTTCACCAAATTTGCAAGTCGTACTCGCTCAAAGAGGGATTACAAAAGTATCTTCCAAAAAATGTGGTGTATATTTATGTTTTACGCCTACAAATAATTGTTTTATAGATTTTCATGAAAATTAAAATGTTCAAACATTTAATATGAGTTTATTTATATGAAATTATACATATTTATAGTTTAGAGTATAATAAAAATTGTACCCTTAATTGCATAATGTGTATTTGAATCCACATACCGTTCACCTTCTAAGATATTTAAAAAAATTTTAATAAAAGTGAGCCATGAGATTATCAATAGTATCGAGACAAATAAAAAATCTAGTTTGCAAAAAAAAATTAATTCTAACATAGTTCATGCAGTGAAGTTAATATAAATAAAGCGGAAATTAATTATAAAAAACTCGGGTTTTAATTTAAATATATTAAATTATGGAATTATGTCATTTCAACAATTTTTTGCAATTTTCCTCCTTTATTGTTTTATACAGCATCTTTATTTGTAATATTATAATTAAAAGTTATATTCAAAAACAAATAATTATAATCTTCATATTGTTTCCTACTTAAGATAAAATAAAATAAAATGGCTTAAGGGGCCCAGGGGCCCAAGAATTTTCCCTTAAGGGGGGCCATGGGGCCCGATTTTTGCTCTTGAGGAGGCTCGGGTACCCAGAGCCCTCCCTAGCTACACCACTGCTCATTATCATTCATTTTCAACTTATCATTATTTTTATCACTTAAATAAATGATGTCGCATGTATGAGGAAATATATTATGAATGAAGAAGGAAACTTATTTAACATCTTAAACCTACAAAAAATTGCATATGATTAGGTATAATCTAACATTCGGCTTTATGCAAAGAAAGCAGTAGAGATTGATTTTGAAGAGGAATAGCATTGTGGGTAAAATCCCATATAAAACTCAAAAAAATATAAAAACAATTAAATTAGATTACTATTTTAATCAATAATCTAAACTACAAATGTGTGTGAATCTTTTAATCATTTTATTCTTACCTTATTCAATTTCATTTATTTCAAATATGCCCAAAATTAGGATTTATACTCAACTCGTCTACTGCACAATTCATCTACTGCTAAAAAATTTAATTTAAACATTATTATATAAGTATATCTATTATATATAACAATATAAATGTAAATGCATATTAACTTATTATAAAGCATTTAATCTAACCCATGAAAGAAAATATATAGGCAGCAACAAAAAATTTGAACTTCATATATTATATGCTTAATATGAAAGAAAATATATATGCGGCAATAAAAAAGTTAATCTTCATATATTATATGCTTAATATATGTTTTTGCAACCTTTTAAAACGTCTATAACATGATTAAATATAAAATTAATTAGTTATAAGCATGCTTTGCAAATTTGAACTACATTTTGAATGGTTGTAGATTCCGTGAGCGATAGACCAGTTGAGCAAATACAAAATTAGAATATAAGCGCGAAGATATCCAAGCGAGCGAAAAGGCGAAAACGTGAATAAAATAAAGGAAAATATTAATTATGTTAAAAGGTACAATAAATTTGTTCATCCACGCATGACTTTCCAGCGCAGCTGGCATTAGCACGCGTATAACAAAGCGAGGGGAGGGGGGGGGGAAACGCGTATGGTATGCGCATAGTATACCTGGCTTTGGCTGCGCGCACATGCGCATAGAGACTTGGCTGCGGCTGCGCGCGCCTGCGCATGATTGCGCGTGCGCAACCACGACAAAAATAATATTCAAAGTTAGGAAAATAAAAGAATTAATATTAATGCCTAGTATATGTTGTATTGCATAGGTTATATTTGTTTAAATAGTTAAAGAAACTGCTGATCAAATATTTATTTATAGCTATATATCTGGAATGAGGTTTGGATTCAAGTTCAACCTATAATATCGGGGTTGAGGCAATGGACTCCTTATTTGGGCCAACCTGGGGTAGGAAAAAATTATCAAACCTGTGGCCCTCTAATTAGAGATAATTTTAGCCAGAATAATTTAACTAAAAATATCTATTGACAAATGTGGAACATATAAAGGAATGTAAGCTAAGTTTAATTGGAATAGGCTACAAATCTAGTTATTGATGGAATATCTTACAAATGGGATGGTCACTAAATGATACGGAAGAAATGTCAATTCTTGTCACGGAAATGAGAGTGTTGAGCTGACTTACAGAAAGCTTGAACACAGGACGAATGACTGCATCTGGGCAAAAATATTTAGTCTATACAATAAATGATAACCAGAAGAGGTGGTATGGACATGTAGTAGGAAAGATTGCGGGTGATGTAAAATAAAAAGTATTAAATATGAAGGTGCATGAGAAAGGACAGAGACGGCGATCTTGTGTGAGGTGGAAAGGGAGCAAATGTAATAAACATAAAGGTTGATCCTGACATGGCTTACTCGAAAAAGATTTAAGAAACCAATTATAACTAATCCCGCGATATAATAACAAAGAAAAGGATTGAGCATATAGTTGATTTACAAGACACGTTTTAAAACCATTTCTTATCATGAATTGAATGTTCCAATTAAAATTATCGTCTAAGCATGCAATAATCACATTTATACGAACGAACTATAAAAGTATAACAATAATATAGACAACGAATAACCACCTTATAAAAAACCTTTTTAAGGACACATAATTATTTACAGACATATTTAGCTATATGACTCAATTACATTAAGGATTTTAATTTTTATTTAAAATAAAAAAATTTAGCAAACAATTTTATACATTTTTCACTAGGTTGAGAATTTAAAAATAAAATTTCAACCATTATCCTATTTAGCAAATTTAATGTATAAAAATACAAATCCCTGATTAGTAACAGTCTTTGCCCATACTCATAAAGATTTATGTTTGTAAATTGAGTTTGAGTATATCTAAAAAATATTTCTTTAAAACTTATAATTTATAAAGTATTCAGGCAACCTTGCCATTCTTAATTCAAATCTCATTATAATTAATTTGACTATATTTTAATGAGCTATAAATTCTGATTACGATGCCTAAATGGCATCATTAGCAATTTACCCTTCCTTGGTCATCCATTGCCAGGTGATTAAAATGGCTTCAACACGTTTCCTCGCTTCGCTATTGCTAAATGTTAAAAACGAAGCTTTGAGAGTAATGTTTTAATTATTCAATAAATTATTTATTTTAGCCAGCGATATTTAAGAGGGCTTTATCTCTATCACAAAAATCTTTTAATGCTGTCTCAGTTGCAGGAGGTATTAATATGCTTAAATTTTTTCATCTTTTTAATAGCTGAAGTTTCCAGTATTCTGGAAGACCGAATACTAAGTCACACACCAAAAATTAATTTGGAAGAAACTGGACAAGTTTTGTCTATTGGGGATGGTATTGCTAGGGTTTATGGACTTAATAATATACAAGCTGAAGAGATGGTTGAATTTTCATCTGGATTAAAAGTTTAGATAAATGCAACCATCAATATAAACTTATTTTTTAAAACTAGGGAATGGCTTTGAATCTTGAGCCAGATAATGTGGGAGTTGTTGTTTTTGGAAATGACAAACTTATTAAGGAAGGTGACATTGTTAAAAGAACTGGTGCTATAGTGGATGTACCAGTGGGTGAAGAGCTATTAGGAAGGGTGGTGGATGCTTTGGGAAATCCCATTGATGGAAAAGGTCCATTAAAAACTCAAAAGAGAATAAGGGTTGGTGTAAAAGCGCCTGGCATTATTCCTAGGATATCTGTCAAAGAACCTATGCAAACAGGCATAAAGGCTGTTGACAGTTTGGTACCAATTGGTAGAGGCCAACGTGAACTTATCATTGGTGACAGGCAAACTGGGTATATAATTTTTAAATTAATTTTTCACCTTACTTTGTATACTTATTATAATGTTATTCATATAATGTTTATATTGATAAATTAGTAAAACTGCAATAGCCATTGATACCATTATCAATCAAAAGAGATTCAATGAGGGTGCTGATGAAAAGAAAAAGCTTTATTGTATATATGTTGCTATTGGTCAAAAGAGATCAACCGTTGCCCAACTTGTTAAAAGATTAACTGATTCAGGTTTTTTTTGAAAATCTTTTGATTTTCAATATTTTTTTAACAATATTTTGACAACAAATATTATAAAAATGTATTGTTTTATGCTGGGTTTTAAATTTTATAATAATATTTAACAATAGCCATAATAATTTTACAAGATTAAATTACAAATTTATAAAGTTTGATACATTTTTTTAAATATAATCAAATTTAGACGCCATGAAGTATACAATTGTTGTTAGTGCAACAGCTTCTGATGCTGCACCCCTTCAATATTTAGCACCATACTCTGGTTGTTCAATGGGTGAATTTTTCAGGGATAATGGAAAGCATGCTCTTATTATCTATGACGATCTTTCAAAACAGGTTTTGCATCCAGCTTATATAAATTAAAGAATTTTTTTTTTAGTGATTACATTATTAAGACGTTTGTATATACATTTTTAGCTAAAGCAAAATGCTCATATATATATTCTAAATTTATAAGTGATTTATAATCAGAGTGTCCTGAACTTTGGCTGGGAAGGGGTGTATTTCTAATTTTGGGGGAAGTATTGTTGGGGCAGGAGGCATTACATGTGAAATAAATGTTGTTTAATCTATATTCAAAAAATTTATATTTGTAGTATGTTACTCATTTTATTCTGATCTTTTTAGCAAGTTAGTCATCATCACACTAAATTTTTTGATAACTTTTCATCTATCCCATCCTCAAGACCATGAATAAATAATAAAAATTACCTAAATGAATTCTACATAATCCATCCCATTTCATATGCTTTCAATTGATATCGTTCGTTTTTCGATCAATTGAGACTGTCTTTCCTCCCATTGTGGGCCCTGCCGGAACCCACAGGTCCAATCATGGACGCCTAACGGCTATGATTGGATAATAATAACCAAAGTATGACGGTAATCCTTAGACCTAAAATTTGACTATAAAATAAGAATTACAAAAGCATCTTTAAACTAAACACCCCTTTCAATAGCGAATCACGCCTCATCCAATCTATAACGCAGCTGACCACCGCCAAGTGTGACAAACAGCTATAGACACCATTTTTTAGAGAGTATCTATTGTCTATATTGGCATTAAAAATCGAATTTTCAAATGCACGACGTGTATAATGTATAAGGGCTTGTCTTAATATCGGATTAAGATTCAAATTGCGCGAATTTATCTTTGTCTAAATATCCGATTCATTACGTCGTCAAACTAGGTTGTAGTTACTGATATTTTGTTTTTAATAGTTAAAAACGTTTTTTTTTTATTTCAACTCTTGAGATTAAATCTAAACTTTGCTAATACCTAAAAATTTGAAAACTTACACGATTTAAGCTTAGGAAAAATTTTGCATCTTACGAAATCGCTGTTATGTTATACGTCTAAAATGTAAATCTGCTGTGAATTCGAAGTTAAGACACACAGCTATGTTATAACACGCCGATTTTTGCTGCCCAGCAAAATCCGATATTAAGACGAGCCCTAAACCATTTTTCCATTGCATCGCACGCAGGCGGTGGCTTATCGCCAAATGTCGCTCCTATTGAGAAGGCCCCCCGGTCGCGAAGCTTACCCCGGTGACGTATTTTACCTGCATTCTCGCTTGCTCGAAAGAGCTGCCAAGATGAACGATAAATTTGGTGGGGGCTCCCTTACCGCCTTGCCCGTCATAGAAACCCAGGCTGGGGACGTGTCTGCTTACATACCCACTAACGTTATCTCCATCACGGACGGTCAAATATTTTTGGAAACCGAACTCTTTTATAAAGGTTTAAATTAACGACATATTGCTTTTTTTGCTCGCTTCTTTCTCTATATAAGTTAGTTAGGTAAAAAGGTAGGTATTGGTAAAGTATAGGGAGATTAGTTTTTTTAAAGAAATTTTAGGAGCGTATAAGAATTTTTTGAATAAGGAATGGATGGGTCTTTGTGCCTGACTACATGCATGAGTAAAGACGTAAATTTGCCTAACCACAATAATAGACTAATAATTTTCATATTATTGATAATGAAAAGTGTATGTTATGTTATAATAAATAAAAAATAAATAGTTACATTAGAATGATCTAGGTAAAATTTAGATTTGTCTTTGAATAAATTACAAATTTCTACTATATGTACACATTGAAATAATCATAACTCACTTGTCAAAAGTTATAAAATATTTGCCACCTTACAAGCCCAAAAATTAATGAGACGGTCTTTATCATAAATAATCAAAACATCATGATATTTTCTAATACCCTATAATCACCGATTTGTTACGTTAGGGGTCATATAGACCCCACACAAAACTTACGAGGTAGTTCAATACTTTGTGTTATTCAATTCGTATCCCATAAATATAACCCACGTGTCTATGCACCCTAGGCATCCGTCCGGCTATCAACGTAGGCCTATCGGTCAGCCGAGTTGGATCCGCTGCCCAAACCAAGTCCATGAAACAAGTGATTAAAGCCATAATATATACGATCTCCTTGCCCTTTTTTCACTTTTTTATAAATTTTCCATGCATTTGGGATAAAAATCTTTTAATTGCAATAAATATGCCCCTAGGTGGCCGGTTCGATGAAGCTTGAGTTGGCGCAATACCGAGAAGTTGCGGCTTTTGCCCAGTTTGGCTCTGACCTCGATGCCTCAACTCAGCAGCTTTTGAATAGAGGCGTGCGTTTGACCGAATTACTGAAGCAAGGGCAATACGGTAGGTTATAGTGTTGTAAAAAGACATGGGGTGTGATAGGTCGACATTTGGTATTTTTATTTTATCCCAAAACTACTCTCACTCTCTTAAATGTAAAATTCCCGATAATTTTTGTTTTGATTTTGTATTATATTTTGTGAAAAGCAGCATCCACTTTTGACTTCAACATTGCTATTGCACGTTTAATACTATGTTGTCTTTAAAGTATAACTTGTCTGATTTCAAACTTATATACATCGAATTCGATCCTTCGGACTTCTTCCGGTTTGACCCTGGCCTCTGAACTTTGACTAATTTTTTGCTAAACCTTAAAAGCACTTCTATATTATGTAGAGAAGTATTATGCTATGCAATTCTGGGGGGGGGGAGGATAAAGATAAAAGAATTTATTATCAGGGTAGAATTGTTATTCCTCCTTAACAAACCCAAACTTTTAATTAAGCGGGCAAGCATAATATTTTTTTATTAATTGTTATATATATCTATATTTATTATGCAATATTCAGTGCCGATGGCTATCGAAGAACAAGTTGCCATTATATACACGGGTGTGAGGGGTTATATCGACAAGCTGGATCCCTCTAAAATCACTAAATTCGAGCACGAATTCAGTAAACACATCAAGGCGCAATACGCCGATTTGTTGAAGCAAATTAAGGAAGAAGGCAAGATATCGGATAGCATAGATGCTAAGCTTAAGGAAGTTGTCACAAATTTCGTAGCCAATTTTCAGGCAGGGGAAGTGGCCTTGGCTGCACAAAAAGCCAGCGCCTTAGCAGCCAGCGGGCCGGCCACAACCTAAACAGCTCTTTCGCACTTTTTTCAATGGATGTTTAGCTTTTTATACTCTTCCTACATCATAACCCATCCTTCTTTACTTTCAATCCCTTTATTGTGAATCATATTAAAAAATAAAATATTATGTATTTCTTCAATTGCATTTTGACGAAATTGTGAGACTTCAGAGTTTTTATATGAATATATAATATGCTATATTAACGTTGATTGTGGGCGTGTGTCGCGATAGTTTATAAATATTGTTGGCTTTCTTTCTTTTTGGGTTAAGCAACTTCGTCGCTTTAATAATTGTTTCATTTAATCTATTTTATATGAGAAAATGGCTATGTCTATTAATGATACCCATTATTTTTGTTGACTTAAAATACGAAACGTTATTTCGGCTTTTATACGTAGTTATTTTACATGGCTATTTATTTCTAATTCAATTTAGTTATACAGAGAGACGTTTCTTAAAACCTTGTCAAATTTTTTAAATTCGGCAGATTTTCCTTATATATATTACCATTGCGTAGGTTTTTTGGACTTCTAAAATTTGAATATTATATTGAGAACAAAATTGAAATCTTTTTTGCAATTTTTCTGGGCTAAGGATCTTAGTGGCCTAGCCGGGGGAGGGAGGAGCGAAAAATCGCCCCCTAGATTTAAAATTGAATTAAATTTCGACAAAGAAGCGCCATTAATTTCCTCTTTTCGAATTCACTTGTTCATTTGCCAAGAAAACTTGATTATCTTCCCCACAAGATTGATTACACGGCCCTCCCACACCTAGTAAGTAGAAATTTAAAATTTTTATAAATTATTGCGGTAGTCCTTCGGCAATCTGAATACTTGACTTTCCTTTCTATCATAATCAACTTCACCTACACATGCTTCCTATGCATTCATTTGCAGGAAAAAAATCCTGACATTCAAGAAGTGATTGGACGAGCAGATAATATTGCAACTCAAATAAAATGTATAAGATAGATATAGTGTTGACTAACACTTTTTTATAAGGAGAAAACAAAAGCTTTCATATTTTCGTTCTAATTTTTTAGCTAAATTTATTTTTATTTAAATTAACTATTTTTGTCTCCTTAATCGAATCCTTAACTTGAAATCTTCTATCCCCAAGATCCGTCAAATGTCGTGCTAAAAGCTTAGGAATATTTTGGGCTGAATCTTACTGAGATAGAAATGGTACAAAAATCCATTAAAATAAGATGATTTTGTATATGGCTTTGTCTCAAACATAAAATAGCTTATTAAATGTTATTACAATCACTGCCTATTAAAACCTCACCTTTTTGGTTCCCTATTATTACGTGATTATTTAACGAAATTTTCCAAAGCCAGGAGACTAAAAGCTTATTAAACCATAAATCGCATAGCAATTAATAATATGTCCATCTTAGATGGATTGGCAAACAATTTATCAGGAATGATCCCACCTAAGGTTAAATTCTAGATAGGAAATCGCTGGGCATGAAAAAGTTAACCTGTCTTGCAATGACTATTTTTTATACAATTTTATGATTTATACACAACATATCCTTTTAAAGGTGAGGTTTACTAAAAGTTTTTCCCGAACCAAAGCCCGCCCAAACCAATTCAAGAGTCAACCCGGCCACATTAAAATTATTAAAGATACCATCCCCGAATTAATAATTTTTTAAATTTTTATCAGCATGTGCCTTAGATTTTCGATAAATTATAAATTTATTTCCATTTTTTTAATAAGAAACACAATTATTCGTGAGCGTAGCCAGAATTGAATTTAAAGGGGGCAATAATGATTTAGGGAGGGGCAAAATAATAATTTTCACTAATTTTAGCCATAATTATATTAAATTTTGAAAAAAATTTGGATTTAGAGGGAGACACCGCTCCTCCCTGCCACCCCTGGCTAAGCCCGTACCATTATTAAATATACAATAAAATAAAAAGATGCAAAATAATGAACAAAAACAATATAATTCAGGATATAAGAAATATTAATAGCCCTGAATTGTAGGAATCTTGCTATAAAAATATATTTTACCACAGTGGCCCGGCCCGTAAACCTAACGGGCTTTTCATCTTCTTTATATTATAAATATAAATGATTAAAAAAACAAATTGATAAATTTTTTCCCCACCCCCCTTGAGAAAATCCTGGCTACGCGCCTTATACCTAATATGAACATTTCAACACACCATAATTTAAATTTAGTCGGTGATAAATTCGATGGGGTCATAATAGACCCCAAAAACCCTATTTTCATGCGGTTTACGCAAACCCCAAGGTCAACAGATCGTGTCTACATTAGCGTTGGGTATGGGAGGGGCTGTGACATAACCTTGACATCTACAAATCGTAGGCTGAGCGCTACCAATTAATGGGTAGAGGAAAGCGGGGGAGGGGAGGGGGGGGGGTAATATTGGCCCACCTCCCCTTCCCTTTTAACCCCATCTATCACCCTCATATTTGCAAATATATTAAAGTCAAGGTAGTCCATTGCCAATAGCACGCCCGAGACTACTAACACTAAGCTGCTCCCTTGTTTACGGTTTGATATTGAACCCTGCCGCTTCACATTACGCATCTCTCTGAAAAATCCTTATCTTGCTTACACCTCCCTCTGCTCATCTCACATTAATTAATTCGAATGTCGTCGTGTTATTTCACCGTACCGTTTCATTCTGTACCAATTTGTATGCCTTTTTTGGGTTTCCGGAATAGCCGTAAGGTTTTTTAAGGATTCGTAGCTTGACACCCCTTGTTGTGAAAAGAACCGTTAGAAACAATATTCGGAGCAGAAGGGTGTGGGATGCATTTTTACACTTACAGAATGTTCAGTCTATTCGAGATTTGATGTAATGCCGTGCCCCTTTAGCTCCTAGGGTAAGTACAAGATTAAGTAATTATAAAATTTTAATATCTGAATCCACCTGTATTTATTATAAAAATAAATTTCCTATCAAAATTAACGGTATTTATTAAGCGTTTAAACAATTTGCGACTTCGTTAGCTAAATCTAATGTGTGCGCTTATTAACGCCGATAATAATATATAGTTTTAATTAGTTATTTAGGAAGCTATGATATGTGAGTAGTAGTAATAAAAAATTAGTTTTAATAATTATAAAAAAGAGTCTACATTTGAATTAGATGGAGGGGGGGGCAATCATGCAAGATTATAATTTTTAGAATTTTTACCATACTTTTAATAAAAATAAAACAATTTTAGGATTTAGAGAGGAGGTTGGCTACGCCCATGGTTTAGATGCTTAGATTTCGGTTCAAACAATTTTCAAACTAAATGAATTATTTCAATAAACGCATTAAAATGTTTTGTTCCTCTTTTTTTGATCATTACCCGTAACTTTTTATGACTACAATTTTGTCAATTTTTATCACTAATTGTTTGATCTCATCGTAAAGAATTCAACCTTCGTTTAAATTGACTCCACGGGGATATTAAGTAATTTTTGATACCGGGTTGCGTTGTTTGACTTGGACCGACGCTTTTTTCAATCTCAATAACAACCCTAGGGTATGTCGAATATTGATTAAATCATTCATAAGTTTGGACACCATTCAAAAATAAATGAGAAGGAGGGGCTGTGGGTTAAAGGGGTAATGAAGAACTGTAGATAGTAAACATCCATCCACCCTTAGGTTTGATGCCATCTCTAACCAAAATATTATCTCAAACTATAATGCTCAACATTTTTAATTAAGTAATTAAGATATATTTATTATGTCGTCACGTTTATATTCTTTAAAAATTTTAATTTTTTGCAGTTCTTCAATGTCATAGATGCAATTTTGAATTTTAGAGTCTTCCTTTTTATCATCCAGATGCATATAAATTATCATGTTCGAATTTTTTGAATTTAAAAACCTTGCAATCCGTTGATATTTAATACTGTAGTCTCGATTTAAATAGTAACTTAGAATTAATTAGTTTTGAATTAGGTAAAAGTTTGAAACTACAAAGTGCTTTGTTTCATATTAGTGGATATGGATTCGCAACAATTACCTTACCTCGCTATGGGTCCTACTAGTCAACCCGATAGGCTGTCGCAAAACTTGATGGCGCCTTTCATGCCTCAACCTTACATGACGACCAATCCCGATAATATATACGCTCAACCACCCTCGGCACCAATGCAGTTACTCTTATCACCAACGGTGACCCCCACAGCAGGGTTTTATGGTGTGCCGCTCCCTTCCACCCCGACACCCCCCATGATGCAGGGTCAATCCTATATCCCCTCACCCGTTAGTATGATGAATTGCCCTGTTTCAGCAAGCCTTTACGACCAATTAAAATTCGGAGGAGCTAGTGGGTTAATGCGTTACCCCAGTCCTCTAACCATATTTACGCCCCCTCCACAAGGTCCATTTTACCCCGCCATGGATGGCATGGCACAAGCTCGCACTGTATCGCCTCACGATCTTTTGCCCGCTATTCGAGCGCTCGATATATCGGGATTCATGGATCCCTTCGGCCAAATAAATCCTAACGCAACATTCAACGCAAACGTAGGCAGTGTCGCGACCGTTCCCAATCCTATGAGAAGTCCCATCGTGTATTACCAATCGAGTAATAACGAAACCACGTCCCCGACGGGACCACCACCTTCTTACTTTCCTTATCCGCAGCAACAACAGCATTCGCCACATCAACAACCTCTCCAACAAGCACAGTCATATGATAGAAGACAATCTTTGGAATATCCGCCTGGTTATTATAACCATCCCTCATATCTACCTACTTTAACAAATCAAAGACTAATGGCGACTGATAACGAAAAACAGTATACACTTCACGGGTACGAAAGGCAACATAGACTCGATAATTTCAGCCTAGGGAATCGAGTTAACGACTGGATCCCACCGGGTGAGGAAGTGCAAAATTTGATAGTAGAACGGGTGGAAGTCATGTTTTCCGACGAATATTTGTTTAAAGATACGTTCATGCTCAAACACATTCTTCGTAACAAAGATGGCTACGTCAATCTTAAACTAATTAGCGCCCTACGCAAGATTAAGCGCTTAACGCAGGACTGGAAAGACGTCCAATATAGCATACAAAAGCGGTCGCGACTTCTGACTCTCAACAAGGAAGGCACCAAAGTCAAGAGGTCAACTATGCCCAACTTATGGAATCTATCGGTATTCGATAACTCGACCCTCATGCTAGCATATGACGTCCCTTCAGCAAACGACCCCGATGCCTTAAATGCTCTCAAAACCAACATGTCTAGAATATCACGATGCATATCAGATAACTCTGGTAAACAATCTTTCGATTTCATAGAGGTTGTTTGGTACAAAGTGTTTCCGGCTGGATGTAACGTCCCCAACGATACTTTTAATTTCCTCAATCAATTTCATTGTGGTTCAGGTCTATGTACGTTCATAGTTGCCGAGTATGCTTCTGTAAGCGACGCTAATTTCGCGACCCAATATTTAAATGAGATGTATCATACCAAGTGTTCTGCAGTTGCCAACTATGCAGCCGATGCGTTAGCTCCTAGAGTAGGTTCTTGGTTCAAGTTGATACCTCAGGTGTTAGTCGTTAACTTGAAACTCGATACTCCGGTAACTCAGCGAACGACCTCGGGTGGTGAAGAGCGTCCTATGGTTCTCCCTAATCGCATTTGTAACGCGTCGACTGATCTAGTGCTAAAACAAGTGGTGTCCCAAGCTCAAGGAATTATACCTCAAACAATTTGCCATAAATCTATGAACCATCCTAATAAACCAACCGATTCGGGGTACGTCAATGCTAATAGTGATAGGAGTAGCTTTCAAACCGATAGTTTCGGTGAGAGTACCGATTCTTCTTCTGTCTTCGCTTCATCTACCTCCATCCTCAATCGAGCAGCTCAAGGGGGCACGGGAAGTATGGGTGGAATAACACTATCACCATCTGATATATACGATAACGCGAGCCAAACCAATGAATCAATTGAATCAGAATTTAGGAATCGATCTAAATCCTTGAACGTTAATGCCCGGCTAAGGCCTGTTGTTGGCAAGGCTAGACCTATCACGGGTTTGCATTCAGTTAGTAATAGATACCCTTTTGGGACGCTTAAAGAGGATACGAACACGCCGTTGCCATCGACTTCTTTCAACCAGCCATTGGCAAACCTCAGGGGTGGTAGTGAATTAGCAATCAACCAATTAATGCGGACGCCGGAATACGCAAACTTCGTTAAAAAATATTTGGAAATGATTCACCTCAATCAACCTAGCAATCAAGCACCGCAACAAACCCCTCTCGCACACCCTCCACAATACGGGTCTTATGGTCCGATGTATCCACACAAACCAAATCCCCAAGCAACGTTAAAAGATGCTGGAATGAGCGGCAACCAAGCCAGAACGGCCCATTCCATAGATCACTTGCTTTCGTCCAGATCTTTGGAAACTTTGTCCAAGTGCCTATCTCTAGCAGCATGTGATCGAACAGAGTACCCCGACATCAAATATGCGTGTGACAATTTTAACACGTTCCCTACGGAGAGAAATGGTTCTTATAAATTGACTTTTGACCCAACGACCCGATCAAGACAGGTCCCTATATGTACTGGTCTCAACTCTTGCGAAGACTCATTTTTTCGATCTCGAGCCGCCACCTACACCCCTGCCCCATATCAACCATTAAATCACGGGGACCTGATACAGATGCTTAAGCTAAATTCAAGCCTGGGCCCTCAGCAAGGAGCATTCTCTTCTCACGATCAAACGCTGTGGAGGCCCAATAACCAGCTTTTGCGACCGAATAATCCGATCACGACTAACGTTTCAAAGCCAAAAAATCCAGTCTCGAATTCGAACCAAAGGCGGAGCAAAGACGTAGCTTCTCAAACATCGCTTCTTGGAACTCTTCAGGTTCCAAACGCTCAGGGACTTAATTTGGCCCCTAAGAGCGCACCATTTAACGCTTCCGACCCCTCTATGCTACTGCAATACGCAAGTCAAGATAATGTTTTGGGTAATACTGCTCCCATTAGACGGTTGAGCTATAACTTTTCCCAAGACTCCTCCTATCCACTCCGCCCTCTAACCCGATTTGATTTTGTTCCTAGGCACCCTTCTAAGGACGAATCGACGTCGGGTTCTTCTAGTGGGTTGATAGAGCATTCTCCATTTTCACCCTTCAGTCCTACCTGTCCAACTATGTCGTGGTTAAGTAACGTCAAGCGACAACCCATAGAACCCGAAGAGGGTGCCAAAGGCTTTTACAACTTGGGAAACATAAAAAGAACTTAACTCAGGCCATTTTATCACTATTACCATATCACTTTCTAATTTTAAATATAATCAAGCATCGTTTAGTACAGAACCTTTGAGCTTATTTTTTTGAGTAATGATTCTATAATATACTATTTTTGGATTTTGCCTATGGATTTCCGTATGGCTTGCATTGATCTACTCAGGCAACAATAATTAGTCGGGTAGCTGTATTATACACAGGTATTAGTTTTTAAATGCAAAAAAATTGTTTTTAATCACTGCCTATATTGTCAATATTCGTTTTTACATCTCGCGTTTAAAAGCATCTGCTATTTTAACAGTTATATTATTTCGCCCCAAGCTCGCGTTTAATAATTTGTTCACAAACTAAAATGTTACTATCGTCCAAAAGCAAGATTTAATGTCGTTCATCATTTGAATTGGCATTACTTCTTTTATCCATTTTGGATTTTACGCGCGAAATCTTATATGCACACTTACTCTTTACATTATACGATTAGATAATATGGTAATACCAGACCGACCCTATTTATACATGTTATTCCCTGTTAACTTCGCAAATTGTTATCATAGTCTATTACCACATATCCCACTTATTTTTTGTCGTTACCATAGTGTTACCGATGAATAAAATTCTACAATATTCAAAATACAGTAAAAATTCATTTTTATTGCTCATTTTAATCATTTAAAAAGGACGATCTATTGTACATAGATTCCTTTATTTCCATATTAGTCTTCGATCTAAGCAGCCTGAATAAATATAAAGTGCTTAGCAATTAATATTAAACAGTGGAAAATAAACAAGAACCAACTCTAAATTATTATGATCAAAAAAATCGATAATTAGATTTTTAACATCACTTCACATACTTTAACAGGCATCGAAATCAGCTTGGGTAAATTTTAGCGGGTAACCGCCCCCCCCCACTACTCCCCCTCCGTTTGTTATGTATAATCAATATCCACGATATCATATAA
Source organism: Gordius sp. MW1 (assembly GCA_964036665.1). NCBI lineage: Eukaryota > Metazoa > Nematomorpha > Gordioida > Gordea > Gordiidae > Gordius > Gordius sp. MW1. The sequence continues at coordinate 33,990,610 of OZ038526.1, read as the reverse complement.
CCTTGACATTAAGCTGCCAAATAAACAACCCTCTCAAAACGACAGATCGGGCCGGTGGTTAAGAAAGAACGTAAATATTATTGTCAAGATTGGGTTCGGTATACGGCCCGGGGCATATATTGAGTGTTATGGAGAAAAGGGAAGAGTAAGTTTTAGTAATTAACACACCCGCCCGTTGTTTTCTAAAACGCGCCATGTGCCAAATGATTATTAAGTGAGGGGCTAAGGCAATATATGTAATTGTTAAGGGTAAATACCAGGTTAAACATTGATGTCGTGCAGGGCATAAAATATCCCCCTGAGAGGCGGATATATTATGCAAAGTTTGGTATAAAATAGGTGCATCCAACCAATCAAATCAAAACTTTTAATAAATTTTTCAAAGTTTTAATTAAAATTTAAAAATCTTAGTTTTTATTTTCCCTAAATTACTATTAAACTTGTTGACTTTTACTTATAATTCACAAAGTAGTCAGGCTATGCTATGATACCTTTCATAATTCACTAATTTTAAAATCAATGTCAACACTTTTATTTTAGCTCATAGTTTGTTATATATTCTTTGAGTTTAAATGATATTACGAAGCAAATATGAATGTAATTTATTTCAATAATACAAAATTAACCGTTAATAGTAAAAAAGTCGTTGAGTGGTTATATAAAAATTTATAAGGACCTAATTGGATAGATTATGTTGGGCAAAGAGTATATTCGTGCTCAATATAGGTAAATCTCGCGAAAGAGTAGTGACGAGGTTGAAGTCCATTGCCGTTATTGATTCAACCGGGATGATGATTTGGTTATAATAAAATACTAGAGCGTTAAGCAAAAAATAACATTAAATTTGGAAAATAAATATCTAATCGATCATTTGCGCTAGGTCGTCGTCCCTAAATGCTATAGATAAATGTCGTAAAATGCCACGTTTTTTTATAAATGCATAGATCCCCACATGTCTAAATTGCACTATTTGTTAGAACTTCGGTTCACCGGGTTAAACATTACAGAGAGAGAGTATTAATTGTAAATTTCATGTAAAAACTCTCTCGTTATGTTTATTATGCTGGTATAGGAGTTGAGACAGATGTGAATCGGTTGTTAAAATGCTTGACGATGGTTTAAGCCATCTCTGGAAATACTCATTTCAACGAATTCCTCCAAGTTTTTAGGAGTAGATGTGGTGATAGGAGATGATTGAGAATTGTTGGAATTTAAGGAACTTGGACTTTCTGATTCGCTTTTAGATGCTTTTTTGCTCCGTTTACCTTTTTCTTTCTTAATTTTTTTTACTTGATCAACGGCATCACCCCCTTGGTTCGATGAATAGTAGTAATAACTGGCGAGGTCAGATTGATCTGAACGATTTTGAATTGATTTAGACGAAGAGCCACCGGGGGAAGACCGCTTTTCATCGTCAGAAATATCGATGGATGACATATTTTTCTACGAGAAAACACGATAATTAATGATTATTTTAAAATTTTATATTTTGTTATCGTTAAATTCAATGTTATAGAGACAATGTACGTGTTAATCGTAATAATATAAAATTTGTCCTAAAGAATGCCAATATTTTAGCAATAGTTTTTCATTTGTTTTTAGATAAAGACGCCTAATAGAACTTACAAAAATAACAACGCCAACATATATGAATAAGTCTCTTCTTTTTACAAAATTATCAAGGAATATAATTTAAAATTCCTTAAATTAAATTAGATTATTTCGAACATGAGGCTACAAAGTTATTTTTATCTTTTGTCGTCGCTATTAAAAATATTTTGCAATATTCTAAGATTATATACACTAGTAAATGTTTTATATAACGTCAGGTAAAACTATAGACTGTCGAACAGCTGATAATTTTTGAGCAAGGGCATGAACGTAGCCAGGGGGGGGGGCAAGGAGGGGCGGCCGCTTCTCCCTCTAAATCCGAAAATTTGTTGAAATTTTTAAAATTATGGCTAAAACTTCCAAAAATGATCATTTTGCCCCCCCCCACCTTAAATCATTATTGCCCCCCTCTAATCCCAATGCTGGCTAACCCATGAGTAAGGGTGTAGTCCGCCATATTAGGGACATTGCCAAATTTTAATATTTATTTCCATAAACTATTACCAGGCTACACCTAACAAAGATAAAAATATGTTAGTGGAATTTTTTTTTTAACTAGTTAGAATTATTGTGGACAACCGCATATTTGAGTAGATAATATGTTAAAAGAAACATTAGAGCTATATTTAATAGAGTTTCTATTAACTATACATCTATAAATATATATTAATTTAATTAAAAGTTGTACATAGAGATAGAGTTATCTTTATTTCTATTATTATACTTGTGCAACTTAAAATGGCGGCGTACGGTGTTTTCATAAATTTTACGTCGTAAAATTAAGATATAAAAAATGAAGCATACGTGTTGAAACCTCGAGGTGACCTAACCTCGACCTGAGGTTTTAAGGTTATGTGTTTAAAAAACCTTGTCGTTATAAACCTCAAACCTAACCATAAGGTTAGGTTTAGGTTGTTTGATAACCTCGAGGTTTTTCAAAAAAATTAGCCCAAACCTGACCTCAGGCTGACCTGAGGTTCACCTGACCTAAGGTTCTCCCCACCACTAATTTTAATGCAAAATACAATTATTTGCGTGCGGGTGTATAGTATTATTAGTCTCAGGGTAAATTAAAAAAAATCTATTTACCAAATGATTATTTTCTTCTTCGCCACGTTTCTTGCTATCGTTACTTTTACCCGATAGGCTTAAACTTATAGCTGGAGAAGCTTCTTTGGAACTGGACGCTGATTGGTCCTTATGAGTCAGGTGACCATTGACTTCTGGTTTAGGCTCGTCCAGCTCTACTTTTTGTCGCGGAGTGACTATAGCCTCGGGCCGGTTAACTCTGTGATGATAAGCCGCACCTGGCTGAGAAGGTAAGGAGGGGGGTAATGGAGCTTGTGATTTCGCCTTAAGACATGTTTAAATATAAATTGAACAATTATCTCAATTTAGATTCGAGTTACATAATTTATCAATATTTTAGTTTAAGATATATTTTTTACGTTTGTAATTGTGTATATAGAAAAGTTATAAAACATGGAGCGAATAATAAGGTAAGATTGTTTAGACATAATAGGTATGGTCCACAAGCCCGGGTTTTGAGGAGAGATTTAAAATGACACTTGGCAAGTAAAATGCTTGATATTGTTTATGTGGAACTTTACGCTACTCCTGCCAAAAGATTAATTGCACATTTTAATGATCTATTAGTAAAGCTTAAAATTAAAGCTCAGATAGTTATATTTAAATAATCAGATTTTAAAGCTAATGGTCAAAATATGGTTAAGTAAGTTTTGCATCTTGTGACGTTATAGGCCATGGGCGTAGCCAAGATTACGCAGATAGGGACGGCTTCCCCCCTCTACATGGCTTAAATGAAACATTTGCCCCTCATCAAAGCATTATTGCCCCCATCTAGTGTCAATCCTGGCTATGTCCATGCCAACTGTTTTAAGTCTTAACTTAAGTCATGTTATACAAAAGGTAATTTTAAGATAGGGCCATCGCATAGCGTATTACTTGTTTGCCCTTCTTGGCATTTTGAGTTCGATCTAGGTCGGAGGTTGGTAAAGCACTAATAACGCTTCCACCCGGAGCCGCATAGTAGTTCAGTTTGAGGTTACGGGTATGTTTGCGCCTTCGCTTTAGGTATAATTGACGACAGAAAATAAGGCAAATGACCAACACTATACTCCCAGAAACGCACGACGCTATAATGATCGCCCGTATTTTCCACGGCTCTAGTTCAATGAAATAATCATTCTGACCCCTGTCACCGCTTTTACTCAAGATTTCGCTCGTTAATTCTGCATCATCACCCTCCCGTTGCAATATGACCGAAAAGTTTTGTCCGTAAAAGTTAGGTCCGATCCGGGCTCGAACCTCAGGCTCTGGAATTCTGACTGGGTTTATATCGTTGCCTATAGCGTAGGGTGGTGTTTGAGAAAACTTTTTATAACTTGTATTTGCTGGTGTCGTCGGAGTTGTTTTCGTAGTTTGACTTCGAGACAACGTAGAAGAAATGCTTGAAATTTTGTAGTATGTTGAGGGCGGCTCTGTTTGCTTGGGTGTGGTGGTGGTCATTGTTTTCTCTATGGTCGTAGAGGCCTGTGTAGTGGTCGTGAGGGCAATGGATGACGTACCTTTACTAGCAATTAACTCCTTAACGGTACCCGTCCCTAACTCCTCTATTTGCGCCGTGTGAGGCATATCAAAAATATTTGGATTCGTAACTAATACATATCCCTCACCTTCCAATTCTTTTTTAGCGCTAAATCGCGTTTTTAATGGTTCTTCTCCCTGTTGACCCTTCACTAAGCCTAGCATGATTTCTATAGTAGTTCTGATTGGGCCTTGGGTAGTCCTAGACGAAACCACCTGTGGCGTTGTAGATAAAGAACTTAAAGAAACCAGAATATCTTGCTCAGGCTTAGTATAAGTTTGGGATGAGGTTTCTATATCAGGCATGGTTCTAAAGGAAGCTTCAGTGGGAAGAGGTTTTTGGCTTGAAGGACTAACTGTCGTATCAGTAATTATAGTTTCAATTAAAGGTTCAGGTGTAGGTTTTTGAGTAGTACTGACAGAGGTAGATGGTCGATGGCTTGCTGTTGTAGTAAAAGTCAATGGATTTACGAACCGAGGAGCTTGTTCCGTAGAATATTTAGCCAAAAATTCAATCGGGCTTAATTCTTCGTACAGCGAACTTTTCATATAAACGATACTTGTCTTGCTAGTTAAATCCTCTGCCTTTCCCATGGTAGTCGTAGATCTCAATGTGGTACTAAAGTCTAAAATAACATCTCGCTCGCTTTCATCTATATCACTGCTCTCACTAATGAATACAGGAAGGGGGAAGGTCGTGCTTTGTAAGTTTATACTTTTAAAACTATCCAATTCATTATCTGTCGGCTTATGGCTAGGATATACTTCACTATGATCTGGAGCTGAAGTTTGTAGACTGATTCTTCCATGCTCATTGTCAGCCGAATAATGCAAGGACGGAACATCGGTTGAGTAACGTGGTGTTTGAGAATGTAACGAGTTGATGGTGGTTCTAGTATTAGCGATTTGTTCTTTTATCTTCTCCAACACAGTTGCTCTGGGAGGCTCGCTAGTCACCGAAGTTATTGCCACATCCGTTTTCAACACTAAAATTAAAGATTACACAAATTATATAAAATAACATTAATTATGATAATTGCTATGCAATTTTTATAATATAACGTTTTTCAATTTATCAAAAATTATATGGAATCATAAGCATATAAATTAAAGATATGCATGTAGGCCATTCACAAATTATGAATTTTAGAAGTCTAATATCAGAAAATATTTCGCTCAGTCCTAATAAGGTTAATTTTTATTTATTACAAATAAGCAAAATATTACAATTTGAAATATGGGTATACAAACTTAGTGAGGCAAAGATCACGATAACGTTATAAAGATAGGCAAAAAATTAGCTTTTAAATTTCAGGCCTCTTTACATTCAAAATAAAAGTAGCATATAATGATGAATAAAACACAAAACAAATTACTGTTTCAGGGAAAAAATGGACATTTAACCTATGGCGGACATCATAAACGAAAATCAGCTAAGATGTTTGTTCACAATGATATACTAAGAAGGAAAGCGAATTGTGTCAAATGAAAAGTATTGGATATGGAAGCTCTAGCGAAGAGAGGAAGAGGACGACATTGTGTTACATGGAAAAGGCAAGTGGACGTTATGAAAATTAAAAAAGATAAAGCCTGACATGGCCCTTATTCGATCAAGATGTATTAAACTGATCGAAACACCACGACTATGGGACCAGATATAGGATTGAGAAGATATTAAAAAGTAGAGGCATAGGCGTAGCCAGGGGGTGGCAGGGAGGGGCGGTTTCCCCTCTCTAAATCCAAAAATTCTTTAAAATTTAATATAATTATGACTAAAATTACTCATAATTATCATTTTGCCCCCCCCCCCCACCAATCCTGGTTATGCCCATGTGTAGAGGTATGACATTATTACCTTTTATCTCGATGGAATTAGGATCTATGATGTAATTTGGGGATGTTTGGTTAGAGTCTTTTTGTGAAATCATCGAATCTAGGATAAAATTTTTAAGAGCCGTAGGTATGATTTCGGTCATTTCTTTGATACTTTGGGCAGCCGCCTCATCAGTTGTATCAGCTGACCGTGGAAAACGCGTTTCTACACCCATGTCAACTATTACACTCCCTTCTCTAAACAACCAAAAATGCCGAAAAATAGATATTTAATATGTGTATAGGCTAATGTTGTAAAAAGGGCTGGGTTTTGTTTGGTCGACCTTTGGTTTTAGTCGACTAATTTTTGGTCTGTTTTTGTTATTCGACCTTTAGGCTTAGTGAAAATTTGAAAAACAGACCACAGTCGACCGTTAGTCTTAGTTAAACCAAAGGTCGATGTAACGAAAACCAGCCGTTTTTGCAATACTAGTGTACGCAATAATAAAAAAAAATTAAAGCATTATAGCTAATTTAGAATTATTTTTAAAAGAAAAATTTTCAAAAGCTAATTATATATATATATATATATATAAAACTCGGGCCTTCGGCCCTCGTGGGAAGGGGGAGAAGGGAAGGGAAGAGGGGAAGGGAAGGGGGGACGACTCATCTGTACTTCGTATAAATGTATCATATTTGCTATGCAATTTATGGGCGAGAAAGGTGGGAAGGGGCGAGAATGCCTATAGGGGGGTATTAAATGCCTAATGATTAATTAATTATTTATACAAATTTTTCATTATAGGCAAAATGTAATATAGGCAAAATGTAATATAGGCAAGGGTTAGGGTTAGATTTAGTGTTTGCATCTAGTTGCGTATTACATTAGTTTTTATGGCCTTTAGTGATTATGGGTCTAACAAACATTATATTATAAAACAACACAATGTTAAAAATTTGCAGAATTGTTGGGAGAAATTTTTTGTTGAATTTGAACAATTTTTAATTAAAAAAATCAAAAATTTGGCCAATGGTCACTTTTTCTCTATTGGTCAGTACCAACAGATACTCTATAAGTCAATGATAGCCAAAAAAACGGAAAAAAAAATTTTGATGCTCACTTTGGCCAATGGTCATTTTTTTCCATTGGTCAGCAGCCAGCACACGGTAAAAGTGGATATAAATTCATAAGAGTAAAAAAAACAAAAACAAAAAATTTCGAATCACATTTTGGCCAATGGTCATTTTTTTCCATTGGTCAGCAGCCAGGACACGGTAAAAGTGGATATAAATTCATAATAGTCAAAAAAAAACGAAAAAAAAGTTTTCGAATCACATTTTGGCCAATGGTCATTTTATTCCATTGGTCAGCAGCCAGCGGACGGCCAAAAAGTCATAATAGCAATGGTAGGAACAGGAACAATCATAATAGTCAAAAAAAAACGAAAAAAATAATTTCGATTCACATTTTGGCCAATGGTCATTTTTTCCATCGGTCAGGAGCCAGCGGACGGCCAAAAAGTCATAATAGCAATGGTAGTAACAGGAACAATCATAATAGTCAAAAAAACGAAAAAATAAACTCAGATTCACATTTTGGCCAATGGTCATTTTTTTCATTGGTCAGCAGCCAACGGACGGCCAAAAAGTCTTATTATCAATGATAGTAACAAGAACAATCATAAGAGTCAAAAAAACTCCGGGATTCTAACCCAAAAACTAGTATTGCATAGCAATTAAAAGTAAACAACTTTTATTTATGTTTATTATATAACATTGGTCAGCAGCCAGCGGTCGGCCAAAAAGTCATAATAGCAATGGTAGAAACAGGAACAATCATAATAGTCAAAAAAAACGAAAAAAATAATTTCGATTCACATTTTGGCCAATGGTCATTTTTTCCATTGGTCAGCAGCCAGCGGACGGCCAAAAATTCTTATTATCAATGATAGTAACAAGAACAATCATAAGAGTCAAAAAAACTCCGGGGTTCTAACCCCAAAACTAGTTAAATTGCATAGCAATTAAAAAGTAAACAACTTTTATTTATGTTTATTATATAACTAGTTAAATTGCATAGCATTAAAAGTAAACAACTTTTATCTATGTTTATTATATAATAGATAATTTAACAAATCTTATATATAACACACCGAGGGAGATAGAGATGAGGGGTGGGGCACCTCTTATGCATTAATTTAAAAAATAACACAGCGAGGGAGATAGAGATGAGGGGTGGGGCACCTCTTTCTCATGCATTAATTTAAAAAATCGATAACCTAATATACCCAATGCAAATAGATAGGAGGGTAACGGACGGACGGACGGACAGACGGACGGACGGACAACAAAAAACGAGCCCATAAATTGCATAGCAATTAATTTAAAATTGGATTAAATTTTAACATATTAAAGTTTGTAAAAAATGTCATATTAAAATTTAGTAGAAACTGGATTAACTAACCTAAAGGCGACGTCAGAAATTCGGTAGAAAAATGGAAATTCTCTGAGTTTTCTTTCGTCCATCTAATTAACAAATAAAAAGATAAATTCTTTATCAAATAAATCACATTAAATTCGAATCCTTGATAAATTATTTATTTTTGCATTATAAATTCTATCAAATTGCTCAATAAACGTTAAAGTAAGTTTTATATCGATAACACATGAAAATAATATATTATATAAACAATTTAATTTCAATTTATAAAAGAAATAGTAAATTTAATATTAAACAATTTCTTAAATTATTACAATTTGTGCTTTAATTTTCCATTCCATCATTCTAAAGTCCCAGGTTTGGCGATCACTCAAATTTTCATTCCACACCTCACCAGTTAATTTAAATGTCACAACTAAGTCAATGATGTCATCAATTACATCTTCAGTATTGATTTCATTTTCCGGACTTGAAGTAATAATTTCTCCTATTTGGAAAAAATTTAACATGAATAAAATGGGTTTTAAAAATAATTTAAGATATAATTTTATATAAAATAGACTATAAGAACTAAATCATTTTAGGCATTAGTTAAATATCTATAAAACTTAATTGAAAAAGGTTTCAAGGATTATATATAATTGATATCTAACTATGTTCATGCATTTTACTTTATTGAAAACTAAATTATTTTTCATTTTATTTAAAAATTTTCGAATTCGTTTACTAGTAGATGAAGGCGTGTATTCTCTGTACGTTGTAGAAAACTCATCTCTAGAAATGGGTTCAGGATTAGGCTCAGCATGAGATAGAGGGTTAATATAAAATTCTGAACTGGAACTAAAACTAATTTCGGCAATTGGTTCTTTAGTTATTTTAGGAACGCTTTCAGAATGAAAGTGCTCCGAAATTCTATCACTTAATGAAGACCTTTGCAAACTTTGCTGAAACTGGGTATTCAACGATCCATAATTTGCTGTTTCAGTTTCATCTGATAAATTAATTTTAAGTTGTATCGTTGGTATTCATTATGTTAAGTTAGTCTACCAAGAAGAGTAAATATCATTGCTCTCGCTCGTTCTATGTATGTAGTGTTGTAAAAGCGGCTGGGTATTGTTTGGTCGACATTTGGTTCAACTAAGATTAGCGGTCAACACTGGTCTGTTTTTCAAATTTCGACTAAGCCCTGAGGTCGACTAAGAAAAACAGACCAAAAATCTTTAATCCTTTTATAGTTAGTCGACTAAAACCAAAGGTCGACCAAACAAAACCCAGCCGTTTAACACTAGTTCTTCTATCTATATATTTTATCTATGGGCGTAGCTAGGGGGTGGCAGGGAGGGGCAGCTGCTCCCCCCTCTTAATCCAAAAAATCGTAGAAATTTTATCAAATTATGTCTAAAATTTAAAAAAGTTGTTATTTTGACCCTAAATCGTTATGCCCCCTCTAATTCCAACCCTGGCTACGTCTATGCTTTTATCCCAAATAAAAGCATAGTTGTATTACAAGGAAAAGCAAGGAGTATATAGGTTTTCCATATTAATTCGAAAGAATATTTTTCCATGATACAAATACACTTTTAATCAAACCGATTAACATTTTGTTCTTTTTCTTCCCTACAAAATTACTTAAATCCCCATTACCCCTTGGCCCTTGCCATGGGCGTACCCAGGTTTTGAATTAGGGGGGGGGAACGTTTAAAAGTTCATTTAGAAAGAGGCAAAACATAAAATTTTTAATTTTTAATGTTTTTGCATTGAAAATTATTTTTTTCGTAAATCAGGGGAGGGGGGGGCGCCCCCCTGGGTACGCCCATGCCCCTTGCTTTAATCCCCACTGCGCTAGTGTTAATCTGCTTGGTTTATAAAAAAACACAATAATTTAAGTTTAAAAATCTTTAATATTTGTGAAAAACACATTCACTTCTTATAAATTAAAAATTCCATTTAAAATGTCATATGATAATTCCAGAGTTTTGGAAGGGGAGACTTCTCTCAATTGAGACTCAATAGCTGCTATATAAATCCTGCTATTTTTACAATTTTATTGAAATAGCTCAATACATTTTTAATTGCTATGCAATTTATGGGCTCGTTTTTGGTTGTCCGTCCGTTGTCCGTCCGTTGTCCGTTGTCCTCCCTATCTATTTGCATTGGGTATATTAGGTTATCGCTTTTTAATTGCTATGCATGAGAAAGAGGTGCCCCACCCCTCATCTCTATCTCATGCATAAGAGGTGCCCCACCCCTCATCTCTCTCTCCCTCGGTGTGTTATATATAAGATTTGTTAAATTATCTATTATATAATAAACATAAATAAAAGTTGTTTACTTTTAATTGCTATGCAATTTAACGTTATATAATAAACATAAATAAAAGTTGTTTACTTTTAATTGCTATGCAATTTTACTAGTTTTTGTTATATAATAAACATAGATAAAAGTTGTTTACTTTTAATGCTATGCAATTTAACTAGTTATATAATAAACATAAATAAAAGTTGTTTACTTTTAATTGCTTTGCAATTTAACTAGTTTTGGGGTTAGAATCCCGGAGTTTTTTTTGACTCTTATGATTGTTCTTGTTACTATCATTGATAATATGAATTTTTGGCCGTCCGCTGGCTGCTGACCAATGAAAAAAATAACCATTGGCCAAAATGTGAATCGAAATTATTTTTTTCGTTTTTTTTTGATTATTATGATTGTCCCTGTTTCTACCATTGCTATTATGACTTTTTGGCCGTCCGCTGGCTGCTGACCAATGTTATATAATAAACATAAATAAAAGTTGTTTACTTCTAATTGCTATGCAATTTAACTAGTTTTTGGGTTAGAATCCCGGAGTTTTTTTGACTCTTCTGATTGTTCTTGTTACTATCATTGATAATAAGACTTTTTGGCCGTCCGTTGGCTGCTGACCAATGAAAAAAATGACCATTGGCCAAAATGTGAATCGAAATTATTTTTTTCGTTTTTTTTGACTATTATGATTGTTCCTGTTACTACCATTGCTATTATGACTTTTTGGCCGTCCGCTGGCTCCTGACCGATGGAAAAAATGACCATTGGCCAAAATGTGAATCGAAATTATTTTTTTCGTTTTTTTTTACTATTATGATTGTTCCTGTTACTACCATTGCTATTATGACTTTTTGGCCGTCCGCTGGCTGCTGACCAATGGAATAAAATGACCATTGGCCAAAATGTGATTCGAAAACTTTTTTTTCGTTTTTTTTTTGACTATTATGAATTTATATCCACTTTTACCGTGTCCTGGCTGCTGACCAATGGAAAAAAAGGACCATTGGCCAAAATGTGATTCGAAAATTTTTTTTTCGTTTTTTTTACTCTTATGAATTTATATCCACTTTTACCGTGTGCTGGCTGCTGACCAATGGAAAAAAATGACCATTGGCCAAAGTGAGCATCAAAATTTTTTTTTCCGTTTTTTTTGGCTATCATTGACTTATAGAGTATCTGTTGGTACTGACCAATAGAGAAAAAGTGACCATTGGCCAAATTTTTGATTTTTTAATTAAAAATTGTTCAAATTCAACAAAAAATTTCTCCTAACAATTCTGCAAATTCTTAACATTGTGTTGTTTTATAATATAAAGTTTGTTAGACCCATAATCACTAAAGGCCATAAAAACTAATGTAATACGCAACTAGAAGCAAACACTAAATCTAACCCTAACCCTTGCCTATATTACATTTTGCCTATATTACATTTTGCCTATAATGGAAAATTTGTATAAATAATTAATTAATCATTAGGCATTTAATACCCCCCTATAGGCATTCTCGCCCCTTCCCACCTTTCTCGCCCATAAATTGCATAGCAAATATGATACATTTATACGAAGTACAGATGAGTCGTCCCCCCTTCCCTTCCCCTCTTCCCTTCCCTTCTCCCCCTTCCCACGAGGGCCGAAGGCCCGAGTTTTTATTATATTCATTATATTCATAAAAACAAAGTTTAGTATGTAGGTATTTGTCTCGCTTAAATCTTTGAGATGGCATAACAAAATTTAAACTCATCAAATAATCATTATTAGAGTCACGATTTTTACGTACTATCTTAATTTACAAACCATAGCAAACTATAAAAATCACGACGTTTTATAATTAAATTCTTTAATGTAACTTTTAGAGGAAAAATTTAATTTCAAAAACCTGAGGTTGATGGTGTTTGGCTAACCCTGGCTCTAACTTTCCAATGCAATTCGTAATTTCTCGAAGCCTCAGTTTGCATGGGATAGCTTGAAGAGTTGTCACCAATGGTAGATACCCCCGCGGTAATAGATTTATCATTAGTTTCTGGTATGGGAAGTGAACTACCGGTTTCTAGAGATGACAAAATAGCGGACCTTATGCGATTATTGGTCTCCCCTTGACCATTTATATCTCCATGAGTTATGTAGTCATCAATAATTTTAACTATAGAAGCGGAATTAGGGTTATCCCCTATAGGGTCTAAGGTCTTTTCTGTATATACAGGAGCAAATAAAGTTGTGTTGTTTACTATAAATTCGATGTCCGGTTTTTTGGACCGTTCTGCAGTGGAATCATATAAACTTGGATCTAATTTGATACCTTCCACGTAATAAGAAACAGTGTTTTGTGTGTCTTTAAGATCGTGTAAAGCATCCGTAGATTTGTCTATGATATTGCGCGATTGTGTAGTGATTGAAGAAAAGTCACTAGTGAAATCTGAAGCTTCAAAAATGCTAGAATTAGAAATTTCTGGATAGATTTTTTCAGTTATTTCTTCCGATAATATGGTGTTAGGGCTGGGATTTTGTATAAAATCTGGTGATGAAGGATTAGTTTGCGTACTACTAGAACCCAAAATTAATTTTCGATAAGTTTGTATTATATTAGGTATAGTTTGTCTGTCAGTATATATATCGTTGGTTTGCCCCTGATCACTACTTTCTGTGCCTTCGGATGCCTGGGTATTCTTAGTAATTATTGTAAAAATTGTAGTAGAAGCGGAATTAGGTTTTTTTCTATCATTAATTCTGGCTATCACGGCGGCACATATGCTAAGACATTCATCCTTTGAATTGAATTTGTTTAAAGAACCCCGACAGCCACCATAAGCGAATTGAATACAAGAACCTGTGCTTTGATCGAAAAACCATTTAGGAACGTATTGAAAACAAGGTCCAGGATCGGGCGTATGCGTACAAAAGATGGTTTGGGGCTTATCTTCCTCAAATTCTAGATAAAATAAATCAAAATTTTATGCTCATATGTGGTACAAAATTACGTCAACACTAACTGTGTAGATTGTTATATGCAGTATATAAAATAATAAGTTTTATTGCAGCCAATAATTTCAGACTCATACGCCATTAAATTTAGATAACTAAACTTAACCCTAATCAATTTTATTAAGAAAGGTATATTAATTAATTTTTTTGGATCGATCTCATATAAGGCAGGACAGGACATAGGACAACCAAAAGCGAGCCGATAAATTGCATAGCAATTAATTGTTGATATAGGTGGTATAATGTTGTATTGCTATTCGAATTTATATATTTTAATAACCTCATTGGGGTCTCATAGACCCCATGTGATTTACAATATCAATATTCAAAAATAAGTTTAAGTATGCAAGTACCATCTGCAGAGTGAATTTTTATAGCTGGATCAATAAATTCTCCATTGACTCTAAGTCTAGCTCCCCTGGCATGGAATGAATCATAATGATTCGCTGGTAAAAATTTGGAACCGTTCTGACCATTGCCCAGATGCGTGTTATTCGCGTCTAATTGTTTGTATTCCGATTCCGTAATGTATTTTACAGTAGCATTGTCTTCATCTATAAATTACAATTTGTGGCTAAAGATCTTTATTGAATGTAATTTAAAAACGAAAGAATTTTTAGGTAATATATTTTAAATTTCAGGCATTATTTATGATTTTCTCTTAAATACCTGCTATATCATCTCTATTGCTCTAACCATAGACTAAAACACATTTGTTAACACTAAGGCATACTTCTCGACTACTTATAAATTTTTAATGATTGAAAAATTTAACACATATATCAATAAAATTCTTGGTTTTGTTAGATTGTTCACTATTTTATAGTTAAATTTATATAATTTTTCAGAATTTTTAATTGGTATAATATTGTCTAAATTTCAAAAAATTAAAATTATCTTGTATAACCTTGTGAAGATAATAGGTTAGATTTAACGGCAGGATCGGAATGGGCTTTTAGACTGAGTGTAGATTCATCTTTACCTTGTATATATCGTCGAGGAAAATCGAATTGCTGAGCTTTTGATTGCCCAGAAACGCGGGCCCTTTGCCTCCACTAAAAAGCGATTATATTTACCAAATTTCAAATATAATATATAAAAATAAATTTTTTTAATAATTTTGATATGGCAAAAGAAAAGCATATTTTTGAGAGTATGTTGATTACTTCTTTGTTTTAATTGTAAAATTTGCTATTCTATTGTTTGTAAGTAATGTTAAAAGCGAATATATTTATTAGTAAAACTTTATGATTAATAAAAAAAATATATCTATAAAACAAAATATAAATTATAACTTAAATTTGTAAGTGATAATAAAGTTTTGTTACACTTACATCTCGCCTGTATGAGGCTGGAGTGTCCCCGAGATTGGTTGGATTGTTGTTGTTGACAAAATTTACTAAGCTCGGGATTTCTAATAAACAATATTAAATATTATTAAATTATTAACTATTTATTAATTGATTTATTGTTACTAACCAGGAACGCAAGCGGATAAACAAATAGGAGCCAAACTGACAGGTTCAAAGTAAGGGTAAAAATTTTCTCTCTCAGACCCGGTGAAATTTTTACGACTTCCAAATTGCTTGAGATATTTCAAGGGGTCATATATTCTATCGGAAGGTTTGAAAAAGTAAAAACAATCATCAATTCCAACATCGCTAATTCCCACATCTTGTAAAGTCCTATCCAACTTAGCTTGGTCCTGTACCGACAAATTCCTATTATTTGCAGTCCTCCGCGGAGTTGACGATGGCGTTTCTATATCACTGAGGCGAGAAAATGAAAGTACCACCTTCCTAACCTGTCTTGAATCATCTCCTTCCTTAAAAGTAAATATGATTTTCGTAATTACCATTAATATTATTAATATTACTTTTTATATTAATATTAGGGTTAAATTTGAAATATTAGTGATACTATTTTGAATTATGATAATCCAAAACTATTACAGGGCCCTCCTTAATCCGAGAATATATTTGAAATATTCATAAATATATTTTCAACTAAAAATTAAATATATTCACCCCGCCCTTCCTTTGTTAAATCCTGGCTACGCCCATAAATATTTTTAATAAAATCATAGGCTCCTTTGATGATATCGACTCTAAAATCAAACAATCAAAAAATATTAAGGCATAATTGTAGTTATTTATCATGAACCAACAAGTGGGCCGAGCTCAAAATGATTCACAAGAATAATCACCTAAAATAAAAAGAGATTTTGGCCTCAGGCTGAGTTTAGCCAAATTAATTGTAAACTAAGATCATCATTTATTTATAAACTTTAGCCAGTTTCATAGTTTTCCCTTATAAATTAACAAGTTAAAAGCTTCAAAAAAAATTTTATTAAGGTAATCATTCGGGGCACAAGAAATAACAGAATTTGGGGTTGGATGGAGTCAGAAAAATTAAAACCAACTAATGGTCACTCGAATATAATTGTAATTTTCTGATATAAACCCAAGGTGAACAGAACGGAGAACATTTTTCACAAAAGAGGGGGCCCAGCCCATACGTAGAAAATAATGATGACAAATTTAAGTACGCACCGCGTTTGTTTGATTATTAGATTGATCCGATTCATATTCGGATTGAGCAAGTGCTGGTACTTGATAATTTCTAAGAGTCGCTTCAAAAATATCTTGCGTTGTGTCCATGTACAAGCTGGTACCTTGATTAGCTGTAAACCTAAATAACGCAAAAAGTTTTGGAAGTTGTTATATTGATAGATAATAAAGAAAAAATATATAATTTGTGAAAAAATGCAAGGCTCCGATTTTTAAATATTCATTCAACTTTCTGACTTATGAAACAGTCTATTATGTTATAAATATTTGTTTAAAATGTGGATTTGGATTAATATAATAGGTAGAGCGAAAAGGAAGGCTATGTTTAGGGCAATTATGACCCATCATAAGGAAAAAAATGGAAAATTGCAGAAAAAATGTTTCTTAATCTAAATTGTCAGATCCATAGCCGATGAAAGATTGAAAAATCTAAAAAAAAATTCATATATAGAGACATTTGGGCTAAATTTAGGAATTATTATTTCGCCTCTGTAAACCCATGTTATGACAATTTTAATTGACAAATTTGTAACCTTTTTGCAGAATGTGTGTGATCGGCAAAAGGGTTTATAATAAATTTAATTTTATCATAACTGCTTTAATCGATACACGAATTGGTTTATATCTTAGTCTACTAGTTTAAGTTAACCTTTAAATTAATTTGTATTATAGTATTAGCTATGACAGCGTTTTTATTGCACCTTTTATTTTTCTTGATTTAAATAGAATTTGTAAATAAGTTGTAAAATATAATAAAATTTAGTCCAACTCAAAACATGGTCATCCTCGTTTTTATTTATAATGTAGCACATTAATGCCCATGGGCGTAGGCAGGGGGGGGCCCCCCCCCTAATTAAAAAAGAAATTCAATACAAAAACCCTTAGAAATTAAAAAAAAAAATATGTTTTGCCCCCCCCCCTGATTAGACAGGGGGGGGGGGCAGGGGGTCCGGCTGCCCCCACTGCCTAATGGGGAGTTTTTTTTGGTCGCCGGAAATTTTTCTTTTGCTCTCAGGAAAATTTTTGGATGTCGGTTTTTTTTAAATCTGCCCCCCCCCCAAATTCAAAACTTGGCTACGCCCATGTTAATGCCAGTCTAAAGTTTTAACATTGAAATTCTATTATTTTTTGTTCTTATAGGCATATATCAATTTATATTTAATCTATCTAATATGTTACAAATTTTTATTATCGATTAGGGTTGCTTTAGATCAATTGCTTACATGTCAGAGATTATGGGTAAGGAGTAAGGGTCCCTCCATGCCAATATGACATCAGCGCTATTCTAAAATATGAAATAAAAAATATTTTATTATTACATTATTAAAATTTATATTTTCAATTGGTAAGTTAGTAATTTTAATTAAACATAAAACTTTGCTATTTATTATAGTTACAAAACCCGATATATTCTTCACTTTACATAGGCCGAGACAAAATTATAGCATATATGCCCATAAAAACCTTGTGCTTATATATAAACACTTATTTTTTACTATTAAGAGATTTTATATTTAATGAATTCAAGCAAAACCAAATTAAAGAGTTTGTTTAGGGGTGAAGATAGGAAAGAGAGGGGTGTAGAATATATTCCAGATTCAAAGAAATTCCAATGATTGACACTTTTCAAATATTATTAAACACCCTACAAAAGCTAATGTTTTATGAAAAGACTCTGCCTTTACGACGCGGTTTTACAAACATTAAACAGCTAAAACATTTATTCTAAGCTTCTTAGGATTTAATTCAAAAATGATCATATCTCAATACCAAAGTGAAAATGGCTGCTGTTTGGCAATAAAACGTAAAAAAATCTTTTTATCAATCTGAATATTTGTTTACTCTTTCAGGGTCTCGAGTAAACAAAATTCCGGAAAAATCATTCGGCACTATCCGTTTCCCTTCTCGATCGAGTGCAAAATCACTGATATTTTTAAATGATGATATTTCGAATCGAACTATGGTCCGCCCATTGTTACGAACCGTGATGTCTCGCATTATTTTAACGTGATAAGCGCAATTACCACTTTCGACCTTGCAACTTTCGGGGTACCCGAACGTAGTTATTCCGCAATCTGCTGTTTTTACACTTTCAGGTTCGGTCGGTGTATTTTGAAATTGCGTTGGGCTCACATAAGAGGTAGTTGTATGCGGCCTTATAGTTTCATATAGTACTTCAGTCGATAACTTTTGACGATCGTATATGGTGGTGGGTAAAGGGCTGTTATTAATTCTTTCAAAAGTTGAATTAGAATTTTCTAGACCCTTTAGGTAATTTTCGTAATCACCTGACATAGAAATATAAAATAAATTTCATCCGCGGTCTGTATATGAAATTCTATAAATTTGCCATTGATATGAATAATGCAATTAATGCGAAAAATTTTACCATTTCCTCTCATTAAATTTTATTTAAATACCCCTAAAATGAAATAAATCCCCTTTTATGTTTCTACACCGAAAAAGTTTATTGTGGCTTGTTACTTAGATTTTATATAAAGGCTGTATTATTTAACGTGGGTCGACTGTTTCTTAAAACTTGCTTAAAAAATTATGGGCCATTTTATAAAATCATTTTTATTTATTAAGGGACCTTTTATAAACTATGCGATACTTTTTTAGCTAGGTTTCCCACTATGCCTTTTTAAAAATGAATATTAAGACCATGGGCGGAGCTAGGGGGTGGCAGGGAGGGGCGGTGCCCCTCTCTTAACCAAAAAATCGTAGAACTTTTATCAAATTATGGCTAGAATTAAAGAAAAAAAAAATTTTGGCTTCTCCCTAAATCCTTATTGCCGCCCTCTAATTCGAATCCTGACTACGCCCATGCTTAAGACCTTACTTTAGTTGATCCACGCTTTATTTTTTTCTCAGCTTAGGTTATGTTATAAATAAATAATTGGCCAAATTAGATTTGAAAGACGATGGGATATGTCCAACATTTTCAGAGTTTCATGCATACAATGCCCTTCCCTGCCTTCCCTTGGCTACGCCCATGCATACAAAGGTAGCATTAATTTGAAAATCAAACATCAAGCTCTAGTTCATATAAAGCCAGACTATACAAGCAACCAATAATTTTGCACATTTTTTACTTTAATAGGAATTTTTATAATTTGTTTTTAATATATATTAGACACTATTTTATTACCTATAAAGTTAATATCAGTGAAGCCATAATCCAAAGTCGATAAGTCACGTAACATGAAAATATCGTCTGCTTCCATGAACGAAAAACCACCAACAGAACTAAAAAATGATTGTACTAAAAATTAAACTCATCAATTTTTATAATAATACTCACATAATTTTGAAGAAAAAAAATAAATAGTTGGAGAAAGGCTCTTTAAAAAGTTGCATAGCAATTAACAATTGAAAAGAGGTATGTGTTGTAAAAACGGTTGGGTTTTATTTGGTCGACCTTTGGTTTTAGTCGACTAAATATAAACATACCAAAGGTTTGACCAAAAAACCTTTGATGCGACTAAGAAAAACAGACCACAAAACCGTTGGTTATTTATGTTTAGTTGACTATAACCAAAGGTTGACCAAACAAAACCCAGCCGTTTTTACAACACTAACTAAAGATATGTACTTTCAAGAAAAGTTGGTTTTATTAATGGACTTGTCAAATTGATACTCGAATATGGGCTCATCTAACTAGACTTTTTTATCGATTCGACGAGGCCGTTAATACTACAACTTTCTTATACAATGAATTGAACATCTGTGAGTTTATAAGTACTTTTGTAAGGGTCTTCCTTTGGCCCATAAGACTCGCATTGTTTCGTTTTTGATTTCGATATCAGCCATATCATACGCTAAAGTCACATGATAACTTTCATATTCAACCATGAAAGATTAAAATTTGTGAATTTTTAGTGCAAACAATTGTTTGACTTGATTGCTAATTGAACGGTATTTTTAATAAAAACTAGGCTTTTGTTATTTTTATCGAATAGTAAACGCATTGGATTGCCATATATTAATATATATATTAATAATATTACAAAGGGGTCCATGAGACTTTCTATAGTTATAAAAAAATTATAAAGAAAAATTTGGAGTTGAATAAACCCACTTAAATCAAATAACGCCATAAAACTACAATTTACGGCTAATGTTTGACAAGTCATTTCTAAATAACCAAGTTATACCAATAAAAGCTTGGGATGGAAATGGATTTACCATCCAAGTCAGAAGTCATTATGTTTAGCTTAACCTACGAAAAAAAGATTAAAGATTTATTGTTATGCTTATAATAAAGTCCCCGAAATTTGATCTATTCACAACCCAAACCCGACCTAAAAATCTTTTTATATATCAAACTGAGCCCGACTTGAATATGGATAATTTAAATTCTAGTCCAGAAATTATTTTTTACGCAGCGATATAAGCAAAATAATTCAGTTAACCCTTATTTTTTGAACGATTTATAGTCTATAATTACAAAAAAACGCTTGGCGGAGTTGTGCAATGTTAGGTTGCTTCAAAGCCAACCCAAATGTTTTTAATGCAAAATTCATGTGCCTACTAGTGTAAAAATCCATTATAGAATTAATTAAGGTCCAAACTAAAAGATAATGCATGACACATGCCACTAACTATACATGATATATCAAATAAATTTATAACAAATAAGTGTATTAACTCAAAAAAAGACAAAATTCTTTTAATTTTTACTTTCAAACCCATTAATTCATTTATTTTTACGTTTGTAACAAAAAAATGTATAGCTATCCTACCTCTCAATTTGCGTTTAAAATAGACGAACGTGACACCGTCTTCTTCGTGGGTACTAGCATCCAGGAGACTATCCCTGCCAGGTGGAGATCTTACGGCATAAAATTTAAAGGTTTCATCTGGTGCAGCATCATCTAAACTAAATGTGCTTGAACCAGGAGAAAACCAATCGAAAACTCGGTTTTTATCTCCGTTGGCCGCTCCAAAAACCATATCATAACATCGGTTTTCTTCAGATTCATCTTAAAGTAACCAAAAAAAAGTAATTTTTTGAATTGTATAGGGAAAACATTAAACTTATAGTAACGAAAATTAATATAACTCGTCAAGTTGCCCAATGGAATTCATTAATAAAGGTAATCAATCGGGCACAAAAACAATAATGAAATTTGTGCTCGGGCGAGGTCGAAAAAAGTAAAGCCAATCAGGGGTTATTAGCTAGTCTATTTGCTAAAGCAAAATAAAAGTCTTTTACAGGAGCATAAGTCCACACTCCACAGCCATTAAAAACCCGTATAAATTTCCACGGCAATTTCTGAAAAATCACAAGTTGGACAGGGCGGACAGCCAAAAGCGAACTCATAAATTGCATAGCAAATAAAACTTTATAAGCAAAATATGTCCAGAGTTAATTTTATGATTATGTATAAATAAGTCCTTTGATATGTAATATTAGGGGGGGGGGCTTGAGATGCGATTCTAAAGTGATGCAAAAAGGTAAAAACTTAATAAAGCATAGCTGCGTCCTAATAAGCGCGTCGCTTCATTTTTGAAGCCCTGCTAATATCAATATAACGGCGATTTGTGTACAGTAAATTTGGTGTAATTTTATACAAAAATTATTAAATTTATTTAATTAGGTAAATTTGGTGTTGAATTCATAAAATGTCAAACGCGTTTATAAGAAAAATTTAATATGGCACGATTGAAGTTTAATAGGTAAGACACAACTAAATTTTTTTTTATTTTATTGTTTCGTTTATTTTGGTTTTAAAAAATGTATATTTAACCCTATTAAAGCTTGGTGTATAATCTAAAGATGAAAAAAAAGAAAATCGTATTTTTTAAAATTTTTTATTGATACAATTAAATTCCTTAGGAAATCAAGTAAACCAATAAAGCTCTAAAGCTTTTTTAAAAATTGCTTATATGCTTCCTAGTAATTCAATAGGCCAGGAGCAGAATAATATTTAATAAAAACAATCATAATTTTTTACCGATAGGAAGTTTTAAATTTTTATAACGCCTAATAGGTATTGGTCAAATGTTTAAAAATTTCATAAGATTTGTTTATCATTTTAATTTATAAATATAATAATTTTTGATTTTCAATAAATTTTACTTGGTTGATTTGTTTCGTTTGAATTTGTTGCGGCTAATTTGGACAAATGATCGTCTATTTTATAAACACACTCTCCACGCCTTACTATAAAATTTAAATTTACTTATAACATAAAAAAAAGTAATTTTTAAAGCTGTTGATAAAGTTTTATATATTTGTTCAACTCATTTAATTTTTAACATTAAATAATTAAATATTAAAATTTTTTAGTTTACAAAGAAAAATGTAATTTTGAAATATTATTTTTAAAAAGTTACTTTTAGGTGACCACCCTAAGATGACCCAAGAGTTTGTATCCGCCATTATGATAACTTCTATTTCTCCCGTTCTCTAATTAACAAGATAAAATTAAATTTTATATCGAAAAAAAAGAATTTATTTCAATTTTACTTTTAATATTTTCCAAAATAATTGATAACCCGGTCCTAAACGGGCTTGAGCCATATTTGCTGGATTAATAGTTTGGGGCATAGATCCTAAGTAAATAAAGGAATAAATGGAGTTATGTAAAGTTACGAATAAATGTACTTCTGCGACATTTTAGGCCGAACCAGCCATCGTGGCAAAAGCATTGTCCTCGTGGAGTCATCATATGGGAATCAGCTGGAAAGCCTTTCAAAATGTCAACACAGTCTCCATTCCCAGAACAATCAGATGCTTGATAACACTCATCTTTAAATAAATAAATAAATAAATAAATAAATAAATAAATAAATAAATAAATAAAATAAATGAATATATATATATGTTGTGATTATACAAACCTTCATATTGGCAATATTTTCCAGATCTTAACCAATCACATAAACATTTCGACTCTCCTTGAGGACTTTTGCTATAAGCTCCTCTATTTGAGCAATTCATAGCCGCTTCATCTAATTATTTATTTATATCTATTTATTTAATCAATTTAAACATACCTTCAACAACTATAAAGCGAGCGCATGATGAAGAAATGTCGAAATTGCCTTGTCTCAGACTTTCCCGACTCGTTCCGGCTTGGTCTTGAAACTGAGCCGGGTCGAGTTCGGAATTTTTCGGAAAAACAGCTGACATTTTTAGTATACAATACGGGTGACAACTTAATTCCGTTGGCATTTTAATTTCAATCGATGTCGTACTTAGAAAAAAACATGTAAAAATAAGTTAATGTAAAATTCAAAATAAAAACATAAAATCTATCTTTTTAATTAAAAAAACTTTTAAATGAATTAAATATACTCAGGACTAGGGAGTAGTTTATGATTTTCAGTCAATGAAAAAACGATCCATGGATTTCTTTGGTCCCAAACTTCCATAGAAACACCAAACTTATGGATTTTAAAAGATATATAAACTTTTGTAAAACTGGTTAAGATGTTAAAAAATGTAAAATTATATGTTTTTAAATGGCTAACTTTAATTTTATTTTTTTAAAAGCAAATAGTATTTTTTAAATTTATTTATTTTTAAATTAAATTACCTTTATATAATTCGTCATATCCCATGTTATATTGAGATTGATATCTTGTGCCAGTATGGTATAGGGATCGTAAGCTATAAAATCGCACAAATTAATATAACGAAATAAAAAGCAAAAAATTTAGTAAACAAAATATTATATAAAATGGTTTAATTAAAGCTATCCAAGTGTTTGTTGATTTTACTTCTAATCTCGTTAATATTATTAAGTCTAAAACCAAAATTATATTATTTTTTTAAATTAAAGTTTTAGTCTGAGCTTATTTAATGTAACCTGGTTAAAAAGTCGTTATCTTAGAAGCACTTTCTAAAATATATTGTACAATATGTTATAAAATCTAAGACCATTGGATGTAATTTAGATATGTGGATCTTAAAAGTCAATGGTAGACTAAGAGGGGAAAATTGCACGGAACCTAATTAGGCTTGAAAACATTTTAAATGTTTTGCCATTGAAAAATAATCAAGATTATAGTTTTTTCCCATTTATCAACAGTTTATTTCTAATCCCCCACGAATTAACTTGGTTTTTTTTCTAGGTTAATGATTAGTTTTGTTAAAAATAGAAATCGAACAAAACAAACTTTAAAGAGCTACAGAGGAAAATATGTGTGATAATTTAGGGGAAAAGTTAATAGAAACTATAAAAGGGATTTAATTAATATAATTTATGCATTAAAAAAGTTTGTGGGGCTTTGCAAAATAAAACAATTAGTTTTTATTTTTTAATTTCTTCCTGGGTCCTATACCGTTCTCATTCCCTTTGTCCTACCTGCACCTAATGCAGGTCTTTCGACTAATCGTTCAACAGTCACAGACTTTAACGCGCCCGCCTTTTTATAACTTTTTCCTTCCACCTCTTTAAAAAAGGTGGGGAAAAATATAAAACACAACACTTTTCTATGCACACTTACTATGAAGGGACTCGAAAAATAAAATATAAAAAACAGTTTATTTTTTATTTTTATGAAAAAATACCGAATTTTTCCCAATTTTTACCGTAATTAAAATTTGTTGAAAATGTAATCATGTAAAAAACAAAAAAAAGATTTTTTGCAGAAAATTACTATGGAAAGTAAAATTCTATAAAATCCAGTTACAAGGCTCTAAGCCTGCTCATAAATTCAATATGTTTTGGTTTTATAATAATTTGGAAAAAAATTAAAAAATTATCCTATAAAAAAATAGTATATTTTGAGAAAAAAATCTAATAAAATAGAATTTAAATCCTATCAAATAAGCATAATTTAAAGTTCAATCGATCACAAAAGCAATATTTTCCCTTTTTGAAAGCTTTCCTTTGACAAATCCAGGATTGTGTTTGTAAGATACAAAGAGGTCGCGCAATGAGTTTGACAGGTAATAAGAAAAATTAGAGCAATGATAATAATAATTAAAGGGGGGAATATGTTTGTTTTTAAACCTATGGCGTCAGAAGATGAGCTAATTTTTACTATTAAACTTTCACCTCCACCCCCATTGTACCCCAAATTTTTTTTCTAATTTAAAATATAAAAAATCAGTCGGGCGCAAAAGCAATAATGGAATTTGGGTTCGGAGGTTGAATAAATTTAAGCCAACCAGCGGTCATTAGCTAGTCTATTTTCGAAAGCAAAATAAAAGTCTTTTACAGAAGCATAAGTCCACCACAGCCATCAAAATCCAGTTTAAGTTCCATCAGCAATTATTAAAAATTACAAGTTGGACAGGACGGACAGGACAGGCCGGACGGACAACCAAAACGAGCCCATAAATTGCATAGCAATTAATTTTAGCTTGTCTTTTTTTTTTTTTTTAAAGATGAAATGTGTTTATTGATATATATTTATACATAATATTAAATAGAACAAATATATAGTAATGATATTAAAAAAACATTATATGAGCCAGGAATCCAAAAAAGATTTGAAATTAAATTTTGCAATTAAGATGGCTATTGATTTTTTAATAAAAATGCGGGGGAATATTTGGAGGGAGGGGATCGCCTGCCTATTTCTTTGAATAAAGCCAACGCCATTTTTCCATAGGATCCTGAGCAGGAGGAAACTATTGGGATAAAAATACTAGAGTCCAAAAGGGCCTTGTATTTTTGGAGCTTGCGTTCTTCGGCGAAGGCCATGAAGCACTCTTTTATTGGTTAAAATATGGGCATATGTTATAAACTTAATTGTATAAAACAATATTAAGCGTTTTAAGACAAAACTATCATGGAAATTATGTTTAATGAAAATATTGGATAAATTAACATCTAAATTATAATTAAATGTTACAATGTGTTGGCTATACTCATGAGCGTAGCCCAGGGGTGGCAAACAGGGGCGGCTGCCCCCCCCCCCTTTTAAATCCAAAAATTCATTAAAATTTGGTATAATTATCGGCAAAATTCAAACAATTATTATTTTGCCCCTCTCTAGATCATTATTACCCCCCCCCCTCTAAGTCCAATGCTGGCTACGCCCATGGCTATACTTCAATAGATAACATAAAAAACTTTAGACTTTCATATAAATACCACTCCCCTTTTAATTAAACTTTAAAAAGAATGATACAGAATCTTAACCTTTTTTCTCACTTTTAAATAAACCCGAAATTTTATTTTTGTAAAATAAATGATATCTATATCTATTAATTATAACTGATAAATTTATAGAGGAGATAGTTTGCAGGGGCGGTTCCCTCAGCAATAATTTCTGAGGGGGTGAGGATATTTCGAGCTTTTTATCCATGACCCATGTTGACAGTTAGTTTTTTTGTTTGTCATCATGCACGCCACATTAAATTTAAGATCTATTCACCCGTAAAATATGGGAAGAATTAGGTTTAGGTTAAAACACCAATAACACCATTACCGTTTCTTTCTCTCTGTCTCCAAATAGACTACCTTTTGGTATAAAAATTATTTTTTTAGAATTATTAACTTTTAAGAAAAGATAAACTTATAATTATTTTGATTTTTAAAAGTATTTTAAATTATTAATGATAATTAGTCATGGGCGGAGCCAGGGGGGCAGTGAGGGGCGGCTGCCCCTCTCAATCCAAAAATTTGTTGAAATTTATTAAAATTATGGCTAAAATTTCAAAAAAATGATCATTTTGTCCCTCTATAAATTACTATTGCCCCCTCTAGTTCCAAAGCGTATAATAATAGGGAAATAAGTGGGAATTTCTAAGACGTTGAATATAGGTGGTGGTGCTTGTGGGTCAATCTCTTCAATCTGCGTTTAAAAGTTTTATTTAACAATTCAATAAAAATAAAAGATATATAGATTATCATTTGTAAAATAACAATTTCAATTTTTATAATCGACCACACTTATAAATGTTCGACAAAATTGATGGGGTCAGGTCAAAAGTGTCGCCAGGGGGGGGGGGGGGGGTTGCCCCTCTCCTAAATTAAAAAAAATTATTAATTTTTAATAAAATAAAGGTAAAAATTTAAAAAAATCATCTGGTCCTCCCTTAATAAAATTCTAGCTACTCCCACGGGTAAGGATAAGACTAAATTCCAAATGAAACTTGATAAGATCATTCCCTCAAATTTCTAAAATTTATAAAAGTGAAATTTTGAGTATTTAAAAAAATACAAAAATCGTAACATTTTTTAATAAATAAACTTATGAATGTTTGATTAAATTGATAAAGTTAGAAAAAATTCAATTTATTCAAAATTTTCAATTTATTTCTCGCCTATCTCTTACCATAGTGTTGTAACGGCTGGGTTTTGTTTAGTCGACATATGGTTTTAGTCGACCAAACATAAATTAAACCAATCCTTTTTTGGTCTGTTTTTCTTAGTCGCATATACAACCCAGAGATTTTGTGGTCAAAAACCTTTGGTTTAACCTTTCGTTTTGACCAAACACAACCCAGCCGTTTTTACAACCTACTAATATGAGTTATAAAATTTGGCAAAATTGTTAGCTAGTATGAGGAAAAGTTTGGGGTTTTTAATATTGAAATAGCTGTTTTAATTTCACAAACAAAATAGATGATTTAGGAAAAATATCTTTAAGGACTTATCTTAATATAGGATTTTGCTGGGCAGCAAAAATTTACGGTGATAACATAGCCGTGTCTTAACTTCGAATTCACAGCAGATTTACATTTCAGACGCATAACATAACAGGGATTTTGTAAGCTGCAATTTTTTTTATAAATGTTGTATGATTTTTTAAATATTTAGGTATCAGCAAAGTTTGGATTTAATCAAAAGTGGTTAAATAAAAATTTAAACGCTTTTAATCTATCCAAAAAAAATTAATAATAATATTCGAGTTTGACCCATGAAATTGAATTGGATATTTTTACAAAGATAAATTCGCAC
This sequence comes from Gordius sp. MW1, assembly GCA_964036665.1. Lineage (NCBI taxonomy): Eukaryota > Metazoa > Nematomorpha > Gordioida > Gordea > Gordiidae > Gordius > Gordius sp. MW1. The sequence goes on along the minus strand of OZ038526.1, from coordinate 33,962,418 downwards.
AATTTGTATCTGAATCCGATATTAAGACAAGCCCTAAGGGGAAAGGGTATATAGATTAAAATATAACAAAAATGAATGTCATAAGTATATCAAAATCTAGTATCTATTGAAATAAAAATTTTTTTGTATTAAAGTCCAGTTTCTTTATGGTTATTTTTATATTTTTTCTAGTTTAAATTATTATTTATTAATGATGATATGCGAAATCTGTAAGATTTGCACTATGGCTAAGATAATATTATAACGATGTAAAAAAAAATCAAAAACATCATCTGTCACGTAGTGAAAAAGCAAAGAAATCTTATGAGAAATTAACTGGGAATTTAAGACAAGATTTTCTGGTGAAATTAGCCCATAAACCATAAATTGCGCAATTTAGGGGTTCCTTTGGGTTATCCGTCCTTCCTGCCCTGTCCAACTTGTAATTTAATAATTGCCGTGGAAACTTATATTTTTCAACGTTTACTATATCAAATTAAAAACATTTGTCCGAGTAAATCGAAAATTAAGGAAGCTTAAACAAATGATGTCAAAACAAGTTGTTAAAATTTTATCTATTTGCACAAAAAGGTTTATTTTTATGACTTTACATTTATATCGTAGAAAAACTCTTAATAGAAGTGACCTGGCCCCGTCCTCAATTTAAGCAGTTAAACGACCAAAAGTGTTTAATATGTCACGATGGTACATCATAATTATCGCATAAGATTAATGAACACGCACAACTTAGCGCTAATTTGCTATACGACGACAATGGGAAATTTATGACTTTAAAATATGTTTTTCCACACTTTTATCTCAAGCGTTATGTTTTACTCATGAATATTGTTTGAAAAATAAGGTTTGGAAATAATTATATTTAACCTTTTTTCAAAAAAAAATGCACAATTTTATCTATTTATTTATTTAAGTTAAATTTTTTCAAAATTTTTTAATTTAAAATGTTTAAACTTGAACTAAGTGTTGTTAAGAGAAATAAAATAGAAAGGTTCAGACATTTAAAATCTTAGCTAGTTTTGTAAAAAGTTCTTTTTACATCTGGAAACACATGTTTAAAAAGGTTTGGAGAAAATCTATTCACATGATTTGGCTTATAAAAAAGCTGAATAACAGTAAAAGGTTTTTTATGCTCAATTTTAAATGTGGAAATAGTTAACGCTTTTATCAGTTGTTAATGTTGAGGGATGCGCCCAACTTTCGGCTCTTTTAGTCTACGACCTTAGATTAAACTATGGTGTTACAGAAACAAAAGTTCTGATAAAAATGCATTTAGAATTTTGGGATTTAATCTAAAACAGATGCTTAGAATTTTCGGAACTACCATTTATATATAAATTGAGAGCCTATTTTTAGGCGATTTAAAATTGGGTTTTAACATCAAGACGGCAAATTAAGCAAACCCTTATGTTTAAAAAAATTAAATTATAAATTTTTTAGAATTCATAACATACTTAAATATTAAATCTTATTCATGGGCGTAGCCAGGATTGGATTTAGAGGGGGACAATAATGATTTAAGGAGGAGCTAAATGATAATTTTTAGGAATTTTAGCCATAATTTTGTAAAATTTTGAGGATTTTATGTATTTAGAGAGGGGCAGTCGCCTCTCCCTGCCACTCCCTGGCTACGCCTATGATCTTACTTAAACATGAAGTGAAAGATTAATTTCTTATATAAATATATATTTATATATAATTAATATTATAAATTCATCCAATTATGTAATTGCTAGTTAGTAAATTTTAAAACTAATAAAATTATAATAAAATTATAAAAAAATTATAAGAAATTAAAATTGTTACTAGTAAATGTCTTGCCACATCTTCGAATTAAAACTTCGTTAACGTTAGCTCTCTGGTGCCTCGCATCTCCACTCCGTTCAATCAAATCAATATCGGTCCGGGATATAGATTCCCTAGAATCGAGAGTGAGCGAATTAAAGGCTTTGGGATAAGTTAATTTAACTAAACTTCCATCAATAACACCTATCAAAATCAATAGAATGCTTAAAATTCCTTTGATTTTTGCCTTGGAATTCATGACCAAGCTTTTGCTAAAATTTAACAAAATTTTTTAATAAGGCGTGTTTCAACTAAAATTAAGTAGTGTGAAATTAAATATCATCGGAAGCGGGTATTATAAAACCATTCCCGCTATTTTCAATCGAAAGTTCAATATCCGGCTCGGTCTTGTAACTCGGTTATTAATCGGTCGGGTGGGGGAATACCAAAATATTTTTCGATTGCCTGCAAGGAGTTTTGTTAAAAAGCGGAGAGAGAGGTAATGAGTGAAAATTGCTTAATAAACGAAGCACAACCGCTGGTATTTTTTATAGGCCGCTCCGCATGAATGTTAAGGTAGTAGTGTTAGTGTGGTGTGGTAATGGAAAAAGGGAATTTCCATAATTATAATAACGGTACCGGTGGGAATGTATTACCCAAATCCTTAATTAAATTCCGTATCACAGCTGTTTGGGTGCGGATGGAAAATAGTTTTGTCATTGTCGCGCTCTTGGTGACAATAAAATGGAAAGTTATCAACGCGTCTAGCTATTACCACCACTACCCTACGTGCAAAATGTGCATAAGTTGTATAAAGGCTTTTGGTGATGACACATTGCCTAATGTCGCGAGATAACATAGTTTCAGAGGCGTACGCAAGGGGGTGGATTTGCGGATCGAATCACCCCCGCGGATTTCGAAAAATATTTTTTATTTTCAAATATCGCATTATATAATAAATATTATGAAATGAGTTTTACTTAATTAACTATGCATATGACGTTTATAATAAATATGTTTTGTGAATGTGTTTGTATTTAAATAAATCGTAAAATTAAGATGATTTTTATACCCCCCCCCCCCAGAAAAAGTAAAACCACCCTTGAAATAAAATCCTGCGTACGCCCCTCCCCCCGCCCCCTGGGTTTGCTGTTACGTGTTTTGGCGAAACCAATATAAAATTCGGAACATGAATCAATATGAAATGGAAACAAAGGATTCAATGTTATTTAACTAATCTCTAATCTACAATAAAGTAAAGGTTAAACAATCTACCGGTATTCTTAAATATTAACTTTTTAGGGGGTAGGGGCGGACGGGTACATTTATTAATCCAACGGTGTTTTATAATGGTAAATGCTACGACAATTGTAGTCGCAACTTTGTCAGTGAAAGTTCAGGATTTGGTTAGAATCAAGGGCTTTGTTGTGACAAAGGTTGGTTATAATTAAAAATAACACGACACACCGACCGTAAATCCTCTAAGTTTAGAGTGAGATTTGTCGAGCTTTCTTTCCACAAAGATAGGAGAGATGATATATAGGGAAAGACAATAGTTAGTTACCTAAAGTGCGTGATAAAATTCCGAGTAGAGATTGCTTCAGAGATATCTAGTTTGGAGTTTAATAAGGTAGATAAAGAGAAGGGAAGAAATAATATGAAAAGTTACCTCAAAACATACATATTTATCGTATTTCTATAATATGGTCTATTTTCAAATTGGTATATGAATTATAAAGATATTATGGGATAGCATGGGCGTAGCCATGGGGGGGGGGCAGAGAGGGACAGCTACCCACCTCATAATCCAAAAATTTGTTGAAATTTGTTAAAAACTATGGCTAAAATTTCAAAAAATGATCATTTTGCCCCTCCCTAACTCTAATTTTCATGCCATCTAAGGCAATCTTTAAATTAGAGACTAATTTGGCTTCGCGGTTACCACCTGTCATAAAGCGGGCCCTCTCTTCATAACACCCAAACAAAACAGGAAACCTTATTTCAATGTTATACTTATATTCAAACAATATTATTCGATTATGGGGGTTATGAAGTTTTATTAACCACCATAAAATTAAAACCTTATTTTAATATTACAATAAAACAATTGTTATTTAATATGGGGGTTACTTTTATTAATCACCATAAAAGTGCACTCAATCTAATTTGGCCTTATATATACCTATCTCGATTAGCATGTGACTTGAAAATTAAATATGACATACTGAGGAGTTCCAATATGAACAAAAACGTTATATGTCTGTTATTCTTTTCGAGTTCCATGCTAAAAGAGATAGGGATAAATTTAGCCAAATTAGTCTCTAATTTAAGGATTGCCCCAGATGGCATATAATTTAGAGTTATTATTAATATTTGATTCGCGGTTACCCAAACAGGAGTCATTTTGAAACCTTATTTTAAATTACACTAAAATCACTTTTCAGGCTCAAGCCAGGGGGAGGCAAGGATGGGCGGCTGCCCCTCTCTAAATTTAAAAACTCGTTAAAATTCGATATAATTTTAGCTAAAATTTTTATGAATTATCATTTTCGTCCTCCCTAAATTATTATTGCTCCCCTCTAATTCAAATGCTGGTACGCCCATGAGTTCATTTGTATTAAAATATGCTTAAAAAAATACTAAATCAATCAATGATTTTGCTAATAAACTCTATTGGAGAAACAAAGCATTTTAATCCGTCCTTGGTTATACAACCTGACCGTAAACGGGGAATAACTTATCCTTGAACACATTTTAAATATGTTAATTAATTGTCGCGTTCCGACCATATACCGAGAATATTAATGTCACCAAGCAGGAAATTGTGTCGCAAGGGCGTAAAATTTTTTACTCTCTCCTATATTTGTGGTTGTTTTAATATGAATGGAGGAAGAATGCGCGTTCCAATGTCTTGGCACTTTTCTGATTGGTGTTTTAATTATATTTTCAAATTATAATTGATTTAATAGAGACTGGGAAACAAACTGCGAACACATGCATGGGCGTAGCAATGTGGGGGAGGGGTAACTACCCCCCTTTAATCAAAAAATGTGTCAAATTTTATTAAATATATAGCTAATTTTAAAAAATAATTATTTTGCCCTTCCATAAATCATTAGTGCCCCCCTTAATTTTAAATGCTAGCTACGCCCATGAACACAGGACTTTTTAATAGCATGTAAACGTATCAAACACAATTATTTAGAAATAAACTTCTATTAGTTTAAAAAAAAAATAATATGAAAATGTGTATTTAAGGAATTTTCGAGTATGGTTTCGCCTCCAGTTTAATTAAAAAACAATGATTTTTTTATTAACGTTTAGACCAAATTTACTGCGGTATAAAGACGCATTAATAAATTAGCTTACGCAAAATTTTTTGTTGTTGCATTTATTTCATTTCAGTATCTTTAACGGAAAAAGCAAAATTTTGAGATTTCACAAAAAAAATTAAAATTTTATTTTGGGGTCCGAATTAGAATAAAATGGTTTTCTGCCAAAACTTCACAAACTTATATTAATTAAACACAGTGGCTTAGCTAAAGTGGGCCGCAAAATCTGGGCTCTCTGGCCCCCCCCCCAAGCTAAATTTTTGACCCAATTTAAATTATTTAGGTAAAAATTTATTTATTTATTTATTTATTTATTTATTTATTTATTTATTTATTTATTTATTTATTTATTTATTTATTTATTTATTTATTTATTTATTTATTTATTTATTTATTTATTTATTTATTTATTTATTTATTTATTTATTTATTTATTTATTTATTTATTTATTTATTTATTTATTTATTTATTTATTTATTTATTTATTTATTTATTTATTTATTTATTTATTTATTTATTTATTTATTTATTTATTTATTTATTTATTTATTTATTTATTTATTTATTTATTTATTTATTTATTTATTTATTTATTTATTTATTTATTTATTTATTTATTTATTTATTTATTTATTTATTTATTTATTTATTTATTTATTTATTTATTTATTTATTTATTTATTTATTTATTTATTTATTTATTTATTTATTTATTTATTTATTTATTTATTTATTTATTTATTTATTTATTTAATCACAGTTAAAGTCATCTGAGAACGACCCGAACTTGAAGTAAATCCTTTATTTTAGCCTGACCCACTCAACATTTTAATAATCCTAATTTTTATCCAAGTATTATATTTCTAATCAAATTCGTCTTATAAATTTAAAACAAAATTAATTGCTATTTGTAAATAATTTAAATTAAATTAAATACGGATAGGAATCTAGCTTCAAATCGTATAATGTTACTTCAGAAGAAATATAAGCTTTCGGCGTTTTTTATATTTATTTTTAATGTTATAATCGCCATTTGAAACGTGTGTTTTTATATAAAAAAACGATTCTTTGTTTACAATTCAGTGCAAAAAATAATTATATACAGAGGGAAGGGCTTTATGTCTTTCAGACTAGGCAGGGCACTATTGGACAAGATTTGGCTAAAGGGTTTTCCCAAGATTTTGTAACTTTATTTGCAAAATCGAATAAAACCCGTCCCTAAATGCAACTTTTTAAGGGACTAGTTCTACTTTTCATATATAGGTAAAAAGTGGTAATAATATTTAAACCATCACTCGTATATTATATTTTTACATTGTATTCCAGTGGTTTTATTTACAATAACAAAATTTTATTATTCTAAAATATACAATAACTTCTTTCAATGGGCAGTTTTTATGAACTTTTAAATGTCCCCGCCGGTGTTCCTGATATAATTGCGACTTAAAAAATTCAACCACATAGACTTTCTATTTTTGTTGTGGCTAGATATGCTAAAAGAGTGGATGCACCACCTTATAATTTTATACATAGTCGTTTTTAATAGTTTTATCAATTGTATAATTTTACAAAAATCAAAATATTCTTTGTCATTACACCTGCTCCATTTTTTATTTATAAAAATCTTTTTTATTTACCCTTTATATAGTCATTTTTTACATATTGCCATTTTTACAATATGTTTTTCTAAATTATATGGGAAAATAATTTTTGCTAGGAATTGGCTTGATTAAGGTGCGAGTTATAGGCAAACTAAAGTGGAAAGACCTGAGCTGATTGGAATTGGACACATAGTATTGATAATGATTGATAGGGTACACATTCAAGCAATTTTATGTCTGCATAGGTAAATGGGGAGAAAATACATAATAGAGCAATTGACCATTTAATTTGGCAAACAGGTTTAGAGGCATGGGTGTAGCCATCATTGGAATTAAAGGGGGAGGCAATAATAACTTAGGGAGGGGCAAAATGATTATTTTTTGAAATTTTAGCCATTATTTTAATAAATTTCAACAAATTTTTGGATTTAGAGGGGGCAGCCGACCCTCCCTGCCCCCCCCCCCTTTTGACTACGCCCACGGGTATAGGAAAAATATTTCAGCCGCCGTTTACCCACTTCCCACTTGATTGATAATAATGCTCGCCCCACCCAAGGGTAAAACTCTAGCTAGGCCACCATTCAAAAGCTCATTAGCAATTGGGATATAATCGACCCCAATATTCTTTTAAATAAACCTGCCCTTACCCTCAATTAGTTGTTTTAAAAAAACATACCTACCCACCCCTCTCTACTTTCTTTATATTCCATTTAAAGATTTTATATTTTTTTTAAGTCGGCACGTTATAGGCCAAGGATTCAAAAGAACTAAAAATTCTTTTATATTTAATTACGAAATTTTTTGCCTCTCCCTCAATGGCTACCCGCATAAACATTACAAATTTATATTCCCTTTAATAGCGCATTTGTGAATGTCAAAATTGAATACTTTCTTTCACTTACAAGATGTACATACGTGCCAATTGCTCCTCGACAAATGTCAAATATAAATTGTCATACTAACTACTACCTCGGCTAATTAAATTATTGCGCGCACCCCTTTATAAATTGGCCTCGTTTTAAAAAATATGCATCGCGCGGAATATAAAAGTAATAATATGCATAATTATGGGAATGGTAATTAATGGAGGTTGCGTGACAATTTTGCACCTAGGTCACCCGATCCCACGGCGGTGAGGTTGGCAAATTTTGAATGAGCTTCCAACTATGAGTGACGTGAAAACACTGGAGAATGTAAATGGATCACAAATTAACTCTCCCGTTTTTGGTCAATGTGGGTTAGGGTAATTAACATACAGCTGATTTATGCTTACGCATAGTAAATTTGTATAGAGAATTAAGTTTTGGTTTATGTAAAGATCATTGAAAAAGTTAGGTCATATGAAAAAGTTGGATTTTATAACATTGTTCAAGATGAATTTTTGTATGTTAAATGCGTTTACGAAAGTGACAACATAATTTCCTTTGGTTCGGTTTTAACAGGCACAAATTATTAAGGCTTTTTGTAGGGCAGGATATAAAAGTAATTTTTGAAAGATCCCTTGATTGTGAGAAAATTTGTATTTTGTTTATTAGAGCCTAGACTAGAGCATAATTTAGTTTAAAAATAATAAATTTGTTTAAAAAACTCGAACGAAGTATTTTAAAAATAAGGTGGGGGGGGGGGGGTTTGACGATTGGAGATGGTATTTTTCCTTCACTACGTCCGTTTTTTGATGTTTCTGATAGTTTTATATTGACATCTAATATTACTTTTTACTATCCTTCAAACATTCTGGATGATTTAAAAATCTATTTTTAAGGATTCTCAATAGTATTGCATTAATCCTGAACATTTTATTGTCACATTCATAACATAAAATATCAATAAAGAGGTTTTTTAAAGGTTAGACCTATTGTTTTTTAAATACTAAAGTGGTCTGTTGTAAAAGACAAATAAGCACATGCCATAGGATTACAAAATCTGGTAATGTTGTCTGATTTTTAAAATGATAAAAATGTCTCTAGCCAGTGGCGTAAATGCCCCGAAATTTTTTTTTTCTAGATCTAATGTTTATATATTTTATGGTTGTGCACAACGTAACTGACCAAGTAAGACACTTATTAATTTGCAATTAATGGGAAAATGGCTCCAAATCCAGATGAAGTTCTTGAGATATTATCGCTGGGAAAAAGAAAATATAAAATTATTTTATAAAGACTTTCTTTTTTTAATTTTAATGTTGAAATAAAAATGCTATAAAAAGGGCCAATCCATTTAATCCATTTTTGGACATATTATTTCTTATATAAAAGCTAATAGGTAAAGAAGAATTGTGATGTTGGGGTTACAATATTTTATAATCTGATTAGGCGTCCAAGGGATTCTTTGGACGAAATCCTTCTATAATTTTTTCGTTCGCGTTTCTGGCAATACAGTCAAAGAATTCGAAGGAAATATTATTTGGAATTTTGACAAAACTTGTTTCTTGTCCAAAAATCGTTCATTTTCTTTGCATATCGAGGTTTCTTAAGTTCAAAATCATACAACTTAGCCTTAGGTTCGACTACTATTACTAAAGTTTCTGCTAACTATCCGACTTGCTGAAGATCTAGGTCCTTTTTTTGCAATTGCTTGCATAATATATTCAGATTGTCGTAGAGAAGTGAGCAAGTTGCAGCTTCTGTTGCAACATCGTGATCTTACCAGCTTGCTTCAATTCTCATTTTTTGGTTTCTCTTCCATTTCTGACAACATTTCAATTAAAACTTCATGACGTTTGAATAGATTAAATGGATTGACACTTTTATTAGCGATTTATGGGGAATTAGCTCCTACTCCAGATGACGCTGGGAAAAAGAAAATATGAAATTATTTTATGATGACTTTCTTTATTTTATACCAGATTTTATAATTTTAATGTTGAAATAAAAAAGTTATAAGATTTTTCTGGAAATTCCCCCCCCCCCGGAGAAAATCCTGGCTACGCGCCTGTCTCTAGCCAATTTTTTGAGGGGGGGGGGACCGTAGAAAGTTTTTAAAATTTAGTTTTTAATTTTATGCCATGATTTTGTTAGATTAAAGTTGAGTTGCTGTACAATAATAATATTTGTAAAGTGGAACCAAAAACTATGAAGTATGAAGAAGACATATGAGAATATGAACACCTCAATATGCTAAACATTTAGATTTATACCGCGGCCTATCAGTTAAAATTTTTATGTCAATACTACTTTTACACTAGCATGAAAGATGTTAAACGTTTGCTCCTATTATTGATATAATTTGAAATAATTTTATTTATATGAAAAAAAATCGAAAATAGAATAAGCCAATTTAAAATTTATTAATTGCTATGCAATTTATGGGCTAATTCCTGGTTGTCCGTCCGTCCGTCCGTCCTCTCCAACTTGTGATTTTTTCATAATTGCTGTGGAAACTTATACGGGTTATTAATGGCTTTATTAAGCTCCTGTAAAAGACTTTTATTTTGCTTCCTTCCGTCCTGTCCTATCCAATTGGATTACAAATTTGTATTAATCTATATAAATCATAATTAAATTGTGTAAAAATTTATTAATTTAATTAAACTTAAGATTAAGTTATATTTCATTAAACATCCCCACTACAAAACAAATGCATTGCTTACAGTAAATTTTTGAGGATATCATAAAATTTATTCCAGGCTTAAAAACATTCAGTACTTCTAAAAAACTTAAACGTGTTAAATGACCCAGCCCCTATACATTATGTTCTTTCAAAATATCCCAGCGCTATTTATTTCTATAATTATTTTCTGGCAAATGCAGGATCCATTTTAAATCCTTTGTGAATCGCATTTTGAGTAGGCATAGGCTAGAGGGGTCGAAAAATATTTTGTTTGAAATTTTATTAATCGTCATCAATGTGCTAACTTATGTTTAACAAATCTAAATACATGTGTTTAAACTTTTTAATTCCTATAGAGATTTTGAATAGAACTCAATGAAATATCATCTATTATTGGTATTAGTGGACCTAAATTAAAGTTGCATTTATTAACAATGGCCAAATATAATAATTGGAAAATTTTTTTGAATAAAGGGTTATAATTTTTACCGTCTAAATCATCTTGCATATATATTGACCACAATCCATAGACTAGATAGACTGCTCATACCATATGTTAAATATGGTAAATTGTGTGTCAAATTTTCCTCCATTTTGAAAACAACAACTTGTGTATTTCAATTATGTCATTTTTCGATAAAACAGTCAATTTACCTACCCTATTGGAACGAACTTAAGTAAATTGATATTATACAAAAGATAGATGGCGCTATATTATTAAACAAACTTTCATCCCAGTTTTTTACATTTTAAATTGTTATATTACTGTGTAAATGATATTTATTTTAGAATGCTGTTTTTGATATCTAACCAATTCAATTTTTATTTACTTTAAGATTATTTAATTCGCAAAAAATACTAATATCTATATAATCACCACTTTAACATGTTAACATTAAATGATGGAAAAAAGGGTACACGTTTTGAGCGTTAATGAGCCGTCTATCTAGTCTATGCCACCATCCAAGAAGGCCAATGGAAGTTTGGCCGCATATATTTTATTTATACTAACTATAAAATGGTCATGTTTAAACGCTATCAATAAGAAATTTATTTAAAGATGTTTTAACACAGTATGTCGAATATTAAACACGAAATATAAGGTTACTAGAGAACTGCACGGGTGACCCGACCCGGACCCGACCTAGAAAATTTGAAAATGATTTCGGGTCCGGGTAGAAAACTTGAAAATGCTTTCGGGTCGGGTCGGGTCAAATTTATAGAGTCGGGTCTAAGGTTTATACATTGTAAAAAACACGCGAGACCTATTTTTTTTAATTAATATTAATTGCTAAGTAAAGAGTGTTTTTAAATATCAAAATGCACAACTAATTTGAATCATTCATTCATTTAATTCTCTTCCTCTTTTTTTAAATTTTAAAACTCCCAACTCTGAAGTGCTAGCTAATTCTCATCACTAATTCAAACTACATAAATTACTCCTGTTTTTAATGGACTATTAAAAGGTAAATTATTTCAATAAAGTTATATTTTAAATTTTTTAGTGTTAACCGTGAAGTTTTGGCTAATCCTCACCGTTAATTTAAATATTTAATACATATTCAAAAGCCAACTTAAAAGTAAGTTATAATTTTATAAATGTTTCATGTGCAATTTTTTTTATAATAACTTATAATTATTTTTAAGTTTCATATCAAATGAATTTATCTTAAATTGCACTTAAAACATTTGAACAGTCACTATAAATTTCATCATATTTACTATATTGATTATAATCCGCTATATAATCATGGTTTTATAATAACAATAAATGGATGTTAAATAGTTGTCTCAAGTCTATAACATATGAGCAGTTTACTGGTTAGGAAACTAAATATAGATAAATAAATATTAGTTTTTTTTTCACCATCCCCTTTAAAGAATACAAATCATCATGGCTTTTATTAGTCGATTTAATCTTACACACAGCAATTTTCGCGCTCGAAAGTAATTTGTTTTAATAATTTTTCGGGTCGGGTTCGGGTTGAAGTTTTTAAAATGCTTTCGGGTCGGGTTCGGGTAGGAAATTTGAAAAAGATTTTGGGTCGGGTCCGGGTAGAAAATTTGAAAATGATTTCGGGTCAGGTCGGGTCCGGGTAGAAAATTTGAAAATGATTTCGGGTCGGGTCGGGTTTGGGTTGAATAAAAGTGACTTTGCAGTTCTCTAGGTTATACCCTAGCATAATCCAAACTAGTTTTTTTTGCCCTACCTTAAAAATATATTCATATATGATCAGATACATAAAGTTCTTAAATATAATTTTAAAAAATAATAAGGCTTAAAAACTTGTTTAACCCCGCGTTCGTGATGACGCGCGAATTGCGAATTAATTCGCACGAAAATAACAAATGTAGTAATTAAATAGAAGGCGTTCATAGTGAAATCGCAGACGATCATTTTCGCACGCGGCAAAAAGCGAATAAAATAAGATACAACTCATTTTGTACTTTTCGCGCGATGGTGAAAAAATTAAATTTGGTATGTTATGTATTTTATTTATAATTTTATATGTTTATAGCATAATTACGATCTGATCAATGATATTCGGGATATACCAATGATATATGATAAATCCCATGAAGAATATAAGGATAATAAAAAAATGAAGAGTTTGATAAACTAGTTAAAAAATATTTGGTCTCAAGTAATAATATAACTATCGTGTACCCATACACGAAGAATGAAGTTAGCGTATCCGGAGATACAAGTATACAAAGACTAAGCCAGATGTTTACTTTGTTTGTAGAAGGTATAGACGCCGCCGCCACGCGTCTCTCCTTTTCTAATTAAGTTTAGTACGCATATTAAATCCCCCCCCCCGACGCGCTGATATTATTTATTTTATCCCCATATATGATTGTGTATCACTGATAATATGCCTGAGTCATTATGATAGTACGGGGATATCTTTTAGATATTAATTAATTTATTCTTGGTTGTATTTGTGTAATAGAAATAAAGTTTATACACAAGAGAGATTTTAGTTTAATAATACGACATTTTACCGGGGAGAAGGTTGGTTTTCCCCGGCCCCCTATCATCCAGTAAAATCTCCCCAATATATCTCTAAAAACTCCCCAATATATTCTAAATGACCTATCCCCCTTTTCATCAATTTAATCCTGCCACGAATATTCTTCCCAAGTTATTCTGGGTCCAACAAGTTTTTAATCATATCACATAGAAATGCTTGGATATGAAATTGGCGCCGACCTTCTTTTTAGTATTATTCTCATTTTTCAGGATATAACAGAAGTTCAAAATTCACACCCTCGGATATTCCTATTCAGCATATATAAAATCGCATCCTGTACAAATCTAAATTTCATCTGGTTAAAGAAATCAGGAATTATTCAACCAGGAAATAATTAATACGATGCATCATAGGACAAGAGTATCCGATAACAGATGGCAACACGCACTGCAAGAAAATGTTTAGGATTCAGAGAGCAGGGATTAGTTTATCACAATTTAAAGAGCGGGGAAAAAGAACATGAAAAGTCCCACAAGCCATAAATGAGGTAAATCCCGTTGGCCATGGATTCTTCAAAAGAAAATACTGCGTAAATTCATTGAAGTTAGTTTGATATTTTTAATGTTAAGACCGGAAAATTTTTCACACCCCCCCCCCCCCCCCCCCATCACCCAGAGGGAGCATACAAGTTTGGTAAAGGGAAAGATATCGTGTACCCATACACGAAGAATGAAGTTAGCGTATCCGGAGATACAAGTATACAAAGACTAAGCCAGATGTTTACTTTGTTTGTAGAAGGTATAGACGCCGCCGCCACACGTCTCTCCTTTTCTAATTAAGTTTAGTACGCATATTAAATCCCCCCCCCGACGCGCTGATATTATTTATTTTATCCCCATATATGATTGTGTATCACTGATAATATGCCTGAGTCATTATGATAGTACGGGGATATCTTTTAGATATTAATTAATTTATTCTTGGTTGTATTTGTGTAATAGAAATAAAGTTTATACACAAGAGAGATTTTAGTTTAATAATACGACATTTTACCGGGGAGAAGGTTGGTTTTCCCCGGCCCCCTATCATCCAGTAAAATCTCCCCAATATATTCTAAATGACCAATCCCCCTTTTCATCAATTTAATCCTAACACGAATATTCTTCCCAAGTTATTCTGGGTCCAACAAGTTTTTAATCATATCACATAAAAATGCTTGGATACGAAATTTTTAAAATGCTAATTAGTTTAGGTGAAGATATAAAAGTAAGATGGAGAATCTTAGAGAGACATACATGAAAGAGTTGAATAAGACCAAAAATCTTAAGAGTGGAAGTGGTTTGACCACATTTTATTGGCCTTATTTTACTGTGATGGGCTTTTTAAGACCTACCTTAGAACCTAGGAGTCAATGGTCTAGTCTTGACTCAATAAAGTTTGGAGAAAATCTATCAATTAACCCTGATAGCATGTATTCAGAGCTTCTACTAATAATAAGGACAATGGTAAATTAATATTATATTAGTTAATATTCATATAGAACCTCCAGCTCCAAATATTGAAAAGAAAAGGAAGAAAAGTGCAGAAAACAGTTTTAGGTGTAAAATTGACGTCGTAGCAAAAATTGGAGCAATACAGAGAAAATGTTGTATTATATATTAAATATTTTTAGAAAACAAGATAGCTTAGTGATTTGGCAATTTTTTTGAATTTTATCTACTTTAAGGCCACAAATTAATTATCTGCCTATATTCTTGATTGAAAATTTTGTGTTATACTAGCACAGGCGCCTAGCCAGGATTTTCTCAAGGGGGGGGGAAGCTGCCAAAAATAAATTTGACATGTAGTTAAAAATAAAAAAACAAAGGTCGGGCCCGCTGCTGGGCCCACTCAACCAAGGGGCCGGGCAGGTCGTAAATTAAGATCTTCAAGTAGGCCTGGGCGGGCACCATAACAATGAGATATTTATATAGTTTACATTTTTTGTCACCTTTTTATTTACTAGATTCAAAAATAAGACAAAATTAATGCTTGAAATTTAAAATGGTCATTTTGGGCCCGTAAATTAGGGTAGCATTAGTGAATTGGGTAGTTAAAGGGTTTGGACTGGCCTTGGCAGGCAATTTAGTTGTCAAACCGTGATAAGTTCTAGCAGAAAATTTTAGACAAAAACGATAAAGGTTTAAATTCTGTATAGGACCAGGAACATTATAATAAATAGTCATTTGATTTTTCATTTACCCAGCAATGTCATTTATAGATATCACCTGGAATTACCTATGATTAGTTAATATTGCTAATTCATTCCATCGATGTCTTGACAGCCTATTTTTTTTAATAAGCTTCTAATCTCTTGAGTATGAAATAACTACGATCATTGATGCATGTGGTGTTAAGAGGACAAAAAAATGTGGTCAAAGCTTTTTGCCAAAAATTTAATTTAAAATAAATATAAATCTTTAATGGTGTTTATAAGTGAGTCTTATATATGACTAAATATTTTTAACTCATTTAATTAATATTTTATTTATATGATTTTTTTAAATTTTTACTAAGTTGAGGGGGGGGGCCTTGTATACGCCACTTACCTACATCATTGTTTATAACATTTAAAGATACGTTTTGATCTTTATCTTTGAACAAATACAGGGTATCATCTAGACATTATTAATCAGTGGATTAAAAATGATATATATATATAGATAGGATAGGATAGGAAACCATAAATAATATTTATTCTAATATTGAATGCTTAATAATAACTTTAAAAGTCAACCATAATTATTATAACAATTGAGATATATAAGTATGGCGTAATTAACGTCACTACATAAGAAATTAATTAATATATAAAACATAATCGCTTAGTTATCTACACCTTGGGGCGGTCTGGTGTTTCCACGGGAAATAAACGTTCAATCAAGTTTTTTCCATGACAATTTTCACAATCATATTCGAAAATTTTACAATGCATTTGGTCAAAAATTAATTAATAAAATTAAATGTATATATTATGTGTCCAGTTTTATAAGTGTCTGAAAGTCTTTTATGCCATTAAACCATAATATTTTAACCCATTTAATTTAGTTATTAATCAAAAAAATTTAAAATTTCGCCAAGGTGAGGGAAAATTCTTTTCCCTCCGATCCTTGGCTAAGCGCCTGTACTAGCACAGTCACTGTATAATAAAAACAATACTCATTTTATAATATGATACAAACATAGACTTATAAAATCACAGACTGCTTGAACAGCTGATAATTTTTTAGCAAGTATAGAAACCGCCATTTTGTTGGAAATTGTAACCAATCAATAAAAGTCAGCATATTATCGTCTTATTTTATTAAACTTTATTTTTTTTAATTTATAAATTAAGCTAATTGTCTAATTTATTCTCTTATAATTATATGGTGGAGGAGCATAAATATATATGTGGTTGAGTTTTTCCTCCAAGATGGCAGCTATAATAGTGTCTAAATGATTTTAATAGTCAAAATCAGCTGTTTGGCAGTGTATGGTTTTATTGGTCTATGGATATACGCTATGTACCAAAATAACTTTTAGTTATAACATGTGATTATTTTTAAATTTGCGAAATGGGAAATATTTGTTGTGACAATTATTATCAAAACGTAATTTTTATGTTGTATCATTCTGTAAAAGTGTTTGACTGATTTTCCAACATGTTTTTAGAGCTTAGGATTAATTTTATATGCTAATTCCATAATGCCATTTTTGTTTAAATTTTTATAAAATTCTAACTGTTCAACAAGTGGCAATTTTAATGTTTATTAGATTGAAAATGATGAATCTTACTGAATTTTTACAAAAATAACTTTACAATACCTTTTTCTAACATATTTTATTTATTTTGCTTAAAAGACACAATAACGGGGGTAAATTCTAATTTTCTACTTTTTACTACATTGGTATGGTTTTTTAGCTTACAATTATAGTGTATCTATTAATTGCCAAAATGGTCGCTCTATAATTATCTTAAAACAAAATTTATTTGACCAATTTGCTATTGGCAAATAAATTTTTCAACTATAAAACCAAAAACATTTAAATCTGTAGTTAAATGTGTATTTGTTTTTTAAAATTAAAAATGAGTTATAAATTATAAGCAAAACTAAGTAAGAAGTTACATGTGCCACTACTTAAGAGGAAGGTTAATTAAAGTTTTATGTTTAAATGACTAATGTAGGATTACAGATATCCTTTTCCCATTTCATTGCCCACAATGACTAACAAACTTACACAACCCATGGAAACTTTTGCCAATCCCCTCTCACCAATAACTGATGAACACATGAACTCAAGCCCAATACAATTTGAACCTTATCCTCAACACTTGATTTGTGGGCGGGCACGGGAAGAAACAGCTGATTGGGCTGAGGGGGCAGGCTCCGTCATCTTGTCCCCACCAACTCAGCCCCGCCCCTGTCACATGATAGAATTCGTTCGAGAACGCCTGCTTCAGGGCGGAGAGGCACGTGACTTAAAGGAACGCTGGACGATTACGGGCATTGGCGGGTCACGTGACCTAGCCCTGCGTCGGGGCGAGCTACGTTACGATACGGAACTAGGGAAAGGTTAGAACAAATTAAAAGACCCCTCCAGCTAATTCAAATATTTGTAATTTATTTTTCGACACTAAAACGCGTTGAAAACTTTGTAGAAAATTTCGTGGATATTTCTATATTGATATACTATTAGTATCATTCAATTAAATAACGAAATCCTGCAATTTATTTAATATTATAAGCATAGGTCTAGCCAGGGAGCCCCCCCCCCTAAATGATCAAAAATAAATTGTAAGCAAAAACCCTTAAAAATTAAAAAAATTAGATGTGTTGCCCCCCCCCCCCCCCCCCCCAATTGAACTTTAATAGGTTTCGCCCCCCCCCCCCCCCCAATCCAAAACGTGGCTACTCCATGAATATAAGTTTGGGAAGTTAATATCATAACACCCCTCTAGTTGTAAAAAGTTTCTGAAACTTAACTAGAAGGAAATTATTTAACGAAATTATTACTGCTTATACCTATTAAACCCTTATATTAAGCGTACAAGACTTTAATCCCATAACAGTCATATGAAGTTTCTGAAACTCCGTTAATAAACTAGTAAAATTTTTATGGATAGTTCTATATTGATATAATACTAGAAATGATTCAAATAACGAAATTAATCCTGCAATTTACCTATTAAAGCTCAAATTTTATGCGTATCAAGTTTGAGAAGTTAGTCTTATAACAACAACATCCAATTTATAACTATTTTAAATTGGGGTCCTTAGGATCCCATTATAATACTATCGACTATTATTAACCTGATAATGGAGGGTTAACATAATTTAAATTCACAGATCACAAGAATTCGATGTGAACCCCCCCCCCCCCCCACACCTTTTTTAAATATTTTTATTTAAAAATGTTATTTTGATAATACAACTTTCTACTAACTCAGCGTACTGGGGTAAAAAAATGAATTTATAAATTTTGTAGCAATTTTTTTAGACCAATATAAGATAGTACCTCGCCTAATAGAAAAAAAACTTGTGTTATTACGGTTTTATAAACCATAAATTCGCAATTTGTGAAGCTCGAGTAGAAGAGAGCTAGTTATAAACAACACTTGATTTTAATTTAATTAAAATTTTTGCTAATGCTATATCAGGTTGATAAAGAGGTGTAGAGAGCGAGCAGACTTGAGGTCTGTTTACGTTATATGTATGACATTTCATTAATATTGATTTTATAAAGGGCATCGATCTTTTCCCCATAAGCCCGGTTTATTTCATTTTTCACTGGGCGCCTGGTCAATGTATATTTTAATTTCGGTCGCACAATTTTTGAGAGAGCTTGCACTTTGGATCATGAGCTTAGCTAGAATTTTAAATAAGAGAGCGATGGGGAAAAATTTATGATAAACATCTAGAGATGGACAAAAATGGAAATTTTAGTCATAGTTTCGTTATATATATATATAAACAAAACTCTCATTTCACTCGTTAGGTCAATTGTCAAATTGCCGTGGCATCGACTTTTGTGTATTAGGCGAAATAAAAATTGTCAAAATACCTTATATGTAACCTGAATTGTATTCTCAAAACATACTATTAATAATTAAAGAGATTATTCTTGTTTTTAAATGTTTTTAAAATCCTTACATCCAAAATTTGTTTTACTTGAAATTTGTAAAATTTATTTGGCTAGGTTGGTTTGGTCAAGTTATTCTAGGTACCGCTTCGTGCAATTTGTTTAACATAATCTCGCCCATATCAGCTGATGAGATAATCGTCTGCGCGACCGAATCTAATAAAGTGCAACAAAACTCTCGTTCTCCTTACCTAATGGAAACTACGTACTTAACAATTCGTTTTATTTAGCGTTATACATTAAATAAACTTATTATAAAAATAATCTTATAATTTAAAATTTTAATTATTAATACTGAATTTAAATAATTTAGTAAATAAACTATTTTATTAAATATTATCTAGAGAGTTTAAGGTAAGCAAATAAATGGAATCAATAAAACCATTAAAATTTAAATTATTATTATATACTTTATTTTTAATTCAATCTTGCTGAGAAAATACTTTAAATTTAAAACATGAATTGGCAAAATAATTAATTATTATGAAAATTTTAATAAATTTTCCTGAATTTAGTCTCTATTTAAAAGCTCCTAATTACATAATAATATATTTTGGGGTAAATAGAGTCATAATTAAGATGATGAAAGAAGATGCAAGTAATTGGGAAAAGGAATACTTCCTCCATGAAGCCACGATTTACAAGTAAAGATTGAAATATTTCAACAACTATCCGGATTGTTATGATCTGAAGGCATTTTATTTTTCATCGATTCTAACCAATAGCTTATATAAAATGGATTGTAATACTTAGTCTACATGGGCGTAGCCAGCATTGAAATTAGAGTGGGACAATAATAAGGGAGGGGCAAATATCCATTTTTGAAATTTTGGCGAAAATTTCAACAAATTTTTGGATTTACCTGGCTACGCCCATGTTAGTATATGTGTAAAACACTAATAATTTAGATTTTAGAAAGGGCATAATAATGCTTTTGATAATCATTGAAGAACCACAAATTTATTAAATAAAAATTAGTATAAATGGAATAATAATTATCATCTCTGGCTGCTTAGATTTTAGGGTTATTAAATATTTATTTTTGTACAACGTTTAAATAAGCCGATTTATAACAGTTTGGGGAAAATGTAGTCGCTCTGAAAAATACATTAATCGTTGAAAAATTAAACTTTAGTTGTGAGAATTTAAGCGAGGCTTAAAATTGGCATGCATTATTAACCCTTATTGGTCAAATTGATATTGGCACGCGTTCGTCATAAAAATTTGTTTTTTAATTGAAACGCTAAAACTAATTTAGAAGAGTCGTTAGGTGGTCGAGTTAAACGACTTTGAAAGGCTTTGTTTTTCAATTATTTTTGAAGGCAGTCTAAAAGGAATTTATTTGTGCAGGGATTTAAGGCACCCCAATCTCATTCGGCTACTCGGTCATTGTTTGGAAACTCAACCTTACCTACTGGTTTACGAACACAATCCCTTGGTATGCCTTAATTATATGTCCCATCATTTAGCCAAAGTTGTCTGACTTAGAGAGAGCCCTGCACGGGCCGCCCGTCCTCGCCTAAATCCGGCCCGGCCCGAGATGGTTTTGGGCCAGGCTCGGGCCCGAAGACAATTTATTTTGCAGGGCGAGAGATGAACATTTGATACGTTTTGTAGAAAATTAAATTTATCATTTATGAAGCCATAAGGAATGCAAAGAATTATCATTTTGAGAAAAATCGGAAATTGTTTTTAAAGACATAAGATTTATATAATCAATAATTTTCAATCCGTTTATATAAATTTCATTGTATAAATACGGTGGATTTGGATTGATAGCGTAGGTAGATTGCGTTCCATTTCCCTCTACCTACGCTATCAATCCAAATCCACCGTATTTATACAATGAAATTTACATAAGATTTACTTTCCATCGGCTCACGAGTGGCATATGCCCTCCCCCTATAATGTGTCTAATAATATTTTGAATCTCTCTGTTTATTATTTACTATACTTTTGCCCCCCCCCCCTCTTGATTTAAATTCTTGTTACACTCACGATACTATCTTCGTAAATAAATCAACTTATTTGAAGTATAATATTCACCTTGGGGACCTATAATAAATTAGTTTTATTTTTAATAAGGGTCACCATGGGCTTAGGCCAGCATTGGGATTATAGGGAGGCAATTTAGGGAGGGGCAAAGGGATCATTTTTTGAAATTTTAGCCATAATTTTAATAAATTAAAACAGATTTTTGAGGGGGGGGGGGCCGCCGCCCCTCCCTGTCCCTCTTGGCTAGGCCCGTGAGGGACACTAAATAATGTGTGCGATAAATATAATCTCACTATGATGGGACATTTTCCTTTTACTATGGTTCAAGTGTCGCGGTGTTTACTTAATATAAACTTAAATCAAAAATCTATGAAATATATATAAAAGCTAAACTTTTTTGTACTATTTATGTCGCAGGGCGATGTCAAAAGTTACCTCAAAAACAATCGGGATTACGAAACTTCGCAATTATCCAATCATTCCCAAACTAACGTTCGAATCTCGAAAGTTGAAATTCCAAAAATAGTAATCAATTGGCTACGAGAAATTGCATCAGCATTGGAATATATACATAGAAATGGATTGGCACACGGGTACATTTAATATGGGCTTTATACTGAAGAATAATTGTTGTTGTAATGTGTTTTTTTATACTAGATTATGGACAGATACAATAATAGATTTTTTATAAAATAATCTTGATTAACAACCTCTGGCCCTCTGTTTCATATCCTAAATTTAACATTATTAACCATTTTTAACGTTTACTGTGAAAGCTTGAATATCCAGGTAGAAACTAATGTTTTAAAAAGACCTGGATTAACCCAGAAAAAGGGTTTTTAGGGTCTGTTTTTCTTAGACGCCTTCTAGGCTGAGTTGAATGTTAGTCTTAGTTGAACCAAAGTTCCACCGAACGAAACCTAAGCGTTTTTACAACACTAGTAGAAACCCAATGTAAAAATGGTTGTTATATGTTTAAACGAGCAAAAAAATGTTTGTTATTTCTCTACTGAATCGCGAATACTTACGCAGATTCTACAAGTTTTGGTTAAAGAATATTTTTTTTATGAACTTTATAAAGTTTGTTTTGAATCCTTATTTACAGCGACGTGGCTGCCAGGAATGTCGCCTTATCAGCAGATTGTTCGGCTAAGTTAGCCGACTACGGATTGGGTGTTAGCAATTACAAAGTTAGTTATTATTGCTTACATCATATAAATATAGTCAAAACTCAATGAAATTATTTAATTCCTTTAGTCAAGTTTGGAAATTAACACCTTTTGTAATGTTCAAATTAGCTTTGTTCGGTAATAATTTATATATTTTAAGTTATAATTAGCAGATATTTTAAAACATTATTATAATTTTGTGTTTGGGCTCAAGTCGACTAAAAATGAAGGTAAATATTTATTGCTTTTCTAAAAATTGACTCAAAAAACTAATAGGATAGAGTTTCATTTAGTGATCAACTGCAAGTACGCTATAACGTGATATTTTTTAGTTTAAATTTTTATATTTCTATTAAGCTAAATAAAATTCAGGTGCATCATATATTAAGGGGCTTATTTCTTAGATTTTATCCTATCGACCATCTATGTATTCCCTTATAAAATATTATTAATAAAGCGTTACTATATTAGTATTTACAGTTTTAAATACAATATATAATATAAGTAGCCGTTAATTATTTTGTAACGATTAAAAATGAGATTCGTGTATCTACTTAACCAAAGTATTGCAATGCTTGTGCCATTCGAGTGGAAGTGGAATACTATTTTGAAATTATAAAGAATATATCGTATTAAAAAGCATAACTAATTTATCCTTAGTTTTAATTGGTAAACCGAATGTTCATATATTACAGGAGGAATATTTTAGGTGTGGTGATACAGCTGTTCCAATCAGGTGGCTAGATCCCAATTCCACAATTAGGTACGATGGCGTTATGCTAAGCATCAAGTCGCCAAACTCGTCAGCTGACACTTGGTATACTTTTAAACATTCTTACTAACTTATATATGGAATTGTTTACGTTTTTTTAGTTCTATCTATATTTTATTTCATTTAGGACTTTATTAGGTTTAAATATATAATATATTTATGTTTTATACTTTTATTTTCTTTTAAAAATGTATCCTGTTTAATCATTTTTTAGACTGCTACTTATTTATAGGTTAGACTCTTTGTTTGCATTATCTGTCCCACACCTACAAATACCTCAAAAAACATTTTATATTGAATTTTCATTTTCCTTATAGTCAAAATCGCTAAGAGGTCACTGGGCCTTAAATTTCAAAAAAAAATCATTTAAACTATAAATAACACTTAATTTTAGCTAATATGAATAATTTTTAAGCATCAAAGGCAGGTATTGTATTAAAGTTTTTGAACAAAATATATGGGTATAAATAATCCAGTGTCATGGTTTTACATGCACTTTAATGGAGTAAGAAAGACTCAGGTGACAACAGCTAACATTTAGCTTATGTCAAATAATTTAAAGTAATTTTAAAAATAAGATAAAATTTACAATGAAAATATTATTTTGTCAGTGCTTGTTTGATTTTTAATAAAAAGCACTGTTTTTAGTTCCATTTCTCTTTGACAACCGCAAATTTTTTTTGTCTTGAGTTAAAATTACTAATCTTATTCATTACAACTATAGATGATATTTAAAAGGTTGTATTTTAGAATGATAGGTAACAAGTTAAGGCCATGTGGCTTTCCTAAAATCAGTCTTATTCATATGTAATTATTGTTTTTAGGGGCGTGGGGGCGTACTTGGTATACTTTGTCTGGTGCTGGGGAAAACCTTAGGTCAGGTGAACCTCAGCTCAACTTGAGGTCAGGTTTTAAAAACCTCAAGGTTATCAAACTACCTTATAACGACCTCAAGGTTTTAAAACCCATGATTCATTTTCTTATATCCAAATTTTAAGACTAAATTAAAATCACTGTTAAAAACTAGTCTACATATATGTCTTAAAAAGAGTTCAAATAATTTTTGTATTAGCTAATTGTGACATATGGTGATTGTAATTTTATCTTTCTTCTTGGTTAAATTGCACTCATGCCTGTTTTAATTTGATCTTGTAAAATTCTAATTTTGTACATCTTCTCCTGACATTTTTTTTTTAAAGATGAAGTTAGTTTATTGATATATATCTAAACATAGTATTAAATGATACAATTATATAATAATTATATTAAAAAAAAACATCATATGAGTAATCTTCATCTTCCTCTTTTAGAAGAGGCCAGGAATCCAAAAAAGATTTGAAATTAAATTTTTCAATTAAGATAGCTATTGATTGTTTCAATAAAAATGCGGGGGAATGTTTGGAGGGAGGGGATTGCCTGCCTATTTCTTTGAATAAAGCCAACGCCATTTTTCCATAGGATCCTGAACAGGAGGAAACTATTGGGATAAAAATACTAGAGTCCAAAAGGGCCTTATATTTTTGAAGGCTGCGTTCAGCGAGGGCCATGGGGTCATAATTAAGATTAGAGGGGGCAAATAGGTCTATGCATGTAAAATCCCACTTTAAAAAGAGACCATTTTCCCATGGGACTAACGAGGAACCGTCAGGACGCATTCGACCTTCAAGGGCAGGATCCGAAGGTTCAAGTATAGGGAATATGGGCCTTTCTAAGGGCTGACTGGAAAATAGAATTAATTTTAGAGTGTCGCAAGTTTCTAAATTTATTTAGTCTGCATTGTAACGGGTGGCGTGCTTCTTCATCCACTGGCAGGTTGCAATTTTTACAGGCATATGCCTTGGTGTATTTTATTCCCAGGCGTGGTGCTATATTGTAGGATAGCTCGCAATTTTCTAACATCATATTGGAGAACTTGCTAGGATACGCCTCTAGCCATTCATGTCCAGATTTATCAAACACCAAAGATCTAAGGTTGTAATGTTGTTTGGTATCGCAGCTCGAAAGGAGATAAGCAACGGAGCGCGAAACCAAACATGCATCCTAATCCTTTTGATTTGGTGTTTGTGGTGGTGAGCTTTCTGGTAGAACATTTAAATTCCAAAGGGATAGGGCCTGTATAACACGCGCATCATTAATCATCCAAACAAGATCCTGGTATGATCCAGAAATATATGCAAATAAAGAAGATATGTGTGGCATATTATGCTAAATTATCATCCCTGTTATAATTAATATTAAAAATTCTATTTTTGTATGTATTCCTAAATCTACTAGATCGAGAACACACACGTAGCATCAATCAAAAAGATATATTGCGTTTTCCATCAAGATATTTAAAGAAAACTCGCTTATGTAAAAATATATCTATTTTAGTTTTGATCACGCGCCCTCGCGCGCTTATATTTCGCAGTCGCATATAAATAAAGAAAATTGAAGGGTCAATATCATAAATTATTACATCCAATTAAACCTTTTAAACAATTGGTGTCAGAATAATTATCCTCACCCGAAAGAAGAACACATGAATTATTCAACAAAAGGAAAGTTCTTGAAATTAAAATTGCGTCAATTATCACCTGACGAAGCAAGAGAAAATTCCTCAATATTCCATAGACGATTCAGATACAGATACCAATTATTCAAAACCAATCCTTAGGAATTCTGAAGGTCAAAATTCTTCATGTCTGGTAAGATGGAATTCAGACACACTGGAAGGGCTCACGTACAATAAATTAAAAAAATGTTATTTAACCCCTCATCGCGTTTTCTGATACTTTAATTTAGCGGTTTGCGTATGATTTTGATAAAATTGGGCGGCGAGTGAAATGATGATTTGTAAAAAGGCAATTTAAAGTATAGGTATAAAATAAAAGTTTTTGGGATAATTTAGTATAAACTAATTATAATTTTGGTTGAAGCTGTTGCTCAGTGTTGCTTTATAGAGCTGGGACAATGTAAACAAAATAAAGTTGATAATTGTAAATTGGATTGCATTAATATTTTGAGGGAAATGCCAGAGAATTTTTTGGAAATTGACACTACCAAAGGGTAATAAGGTAATGGTTTCTAGAAAGAGCCTAAACCTTGGTTTTTGAGGCATTGAACTCAATTAATGAGTCAACCTCGGTTTATGAGGAACCGGATTTTGCTAAAAAACCCAGATCCTTGGTTTTGGTAAGTGGTGTCGATAGGCATAAATTTGAATTATGGCATATTAAAATTGATAAGGTAAATTGTCGTCTAAACCCCTAGCTAAATCCTCGACCTCTAATTAAAAAATTATTAAGCCGCGGTCATTTCGATAAAGGGAAAGGTGTGGCATATGGTGATTGTTATTTTTTCGATTTTCTTAGTTTATTTTTATCTTGGTTGAATTACACTCATGCCTGTTCAAACTTGATCTTATAAAATTCTAATTTTGTACATCTCCTACTGACATTTATAACACACGTGCATCATTAATCATCCAAACAGGATCCTGGTATAAAGATCCAGAAATATATGCAAATAAAGAAGATATGTGTGGCATATTATGCTAGATTATCATCCCTGTTATAATCAATATTAAAAATTCTATTTTAGTATGTATTCCTAAATCTACTACATCGAGAACACACACATAGCATCAATCAAAAAGAGATATTGCGTTTTCCATCATATAAAAATATATATATATTAATTTTGATCGCGCGCGCTCGCGCGTGTATATTTCGCAGTCGCATATAAATCAAGAAAACAATATCATGAATTATTACATCCAATTAAACCTTCTAAAATTGGACACTAATTATGTATACATTCTTATTTTTTTAAATTAAAAAAATGTATAATTAATATGCTGCCATCTATGTTGTTTTATATATTTTATAACACATTCTCCCATTCCCCGCGCATTAATGGTATGCTGTGATATACACACGCACGAAGCAATGCAGCATATAACATACTTATTGTAAAAAGAAATTAAGTATATAATTGTGTGGTGTGTGTGTTTATCACAGCACACCCCAATGCGCGGGAAAAGGGAGAAATGTTTTATAAAATATATACCACAATATAGATGGCAGTATATTTATAGTTTTATTTATATTAAAAAAATAATAAATGATTAGAAAAAAAATTATTTGATCCATTTCTATACATATATATATATATTATGAAACATTTTTAATAGTGACTTTAATTTAGTCTTTAAATTTAGATATAAAATATGAATCATAGGTGTTGAAATGAAACCTTGCGGTGACCTAACC
Organism: Gordius sp. MW1; assembly: GCA_964036665.1. Taxonomy (NCBI): domain Eukaryota; kingdom Metazoa; phylum Nematomorpha; class Gordioida; order Gordea; family Gordiidae; genus Gordius; species Gordius sp. MW1. The sequence goes on along the minus strand of OZ038526.1, from coordinate 33,934,827 downwards.
TCAACCTGAGGTTTTAAGGTGAGGTATTTAAAAAACCTCGAGAACCTCAAGGTTTTCTGACAACCTAACCTAAATACTTAGGTTATGGTTATAAAACCTCAGTTTCCCAACCTCTAGCTTTGTCTTTGAATAAGAGCTTGCGGGTTCAAATCCTGTTTTCGGCACTTTCTTTTAAAAGATGTAAAACATATCACATCGTCATTGCGGCTTTCAGGTCTGGATAGTCGAGCATCACTCCTCATCCAAATATCTAAAGAAGCTGACCACCTAGTGTGACAAACAGCTAGATTTATTTAGTGTAATTTGTTTTTGTTCCTGGTAGAAAACTTTTGGATCCAACTGACATCTATAATGCCTAGAATATTATTAGAACTCAATTTATTAATTGTTTGTAATAGATAATAAATTAAAAACCAGTCACCCTGGTTCGACTTGGGGTTCGTTGGTACATTTGTAGAGAATTAAAAGATTCTACTTTATTATAACCCAACCAAAGAAGTGATTCTAATGAATGGTTTTAGTTAAAACATAATGTTTATATTATATACACATGTAGCGAGGTTATTAATTTGAATAATATCGGGGATTTGTAAGGTATTTAAACATCAACTTCAATGTCCCTTGTATATTCAAATTATAATGAAGGATGTGAATAGAGTAAGGAGTGTGAATAGAGTGATTCAAATCATAAAGGTACTAATATTCTAATTAGGTAATACTATATTACCCCCCCCCCCCCTATTTGCATGGAGTGCAAAAAAATAAAAGTATAAGGTAAATGGAGTTAGCGTGAGGCGTGAATGCTGGTTGGTAGTTGTTTTGCTATCCCATATATTAGTAGACATGTCACGAGCAGACGTATCTATCGCAGTATTCCATCAGTTAAATAGGTTAGTGGTAAGGAAAATGCTAATAATAGCCGGTATTTGCATTGTATCGCCGAATTGTTTGTCCTTGCTCATTAAAAAGGTCCGTGTAGGTGTGTTGGTGTTGAATATGGCCATGAAGGAGTGGACAATTTTAGTCGGCGGTAGACGTTGCAGAGTTTGATAGTGTAGTAAGGCGTTTAGATTGTCATCGTATTAGCAACCAGGTAGGTAGGTTCATTCCACAGTATAGATATATTTGAGAGTTGAAGGATTGATTGTTTTGTATCTCGATCTCTTTGCCAGTGTCTTATTTGGTGAAGGTTTGAGAAAACAGTACCCAAAAATAACCTGAATTGCATTATTTGATGATAACCATGGCGCCGGTACTAGAGAGAATGTTTGGGGGGAGGAAAAAATTTGGCTAGGGTTATAAGTGTTTAGGGGGGAGGAATCAAAAAAAATTCGGCTCCCCCGAAAAAGCGGGGTCACCATTTGTAGAGAATTAAAAGATTCTACTTTATTATAACCCAAAGAGAGAAGTTATTCTAATGAATGGTTTTAGTTAAAACATCGTGTTTATATACACATGTGGCGAGGTTATTAATTTGAATAATATCGGTGAATTTTAAGGGATTTAAACATCAACTTCAATGTCCCTTATATATTCAAATTATAATGAAGGATGTGAATAGAGTAAGGAGGAGTGTGAATAGAGTGACATCCAAATCATAAAGGTACCAAAATTCTAATTAGGTAATACTATACAATCACCTATTTTGGGGTATTGTTTTTACAATACTCATATATACTCCGTATAAACGTAGCACATTTGCTATGCAATGGGCGAGAAAGGTGGGAAGGGGCTAAAATGCCTATGCGGGGGGAGGGGGCAATGGGCAAACAGGGAGTCAGATAACGCTCGTAGAACTTTATAATAGTTTTTTACATACATATTTTCATGTTAATAATTTACCTTAATAATGTATTCTTAAATGTTTTATAGCAGTAATCAGAGAAATTTAGCTTTTTAAATATTTTTATGCAAAAAAACAAGTTGTCATTCCGCATTTTATACTTTGTTTTAAAGGCATAGGTTTTCTTTCACTCATTATAACCTGCTTTATCATTGCCTTATATCAAATTCTAAACAAATCAAGCAAATAGAGGGGATTCCCTTGGAAAAGCCAATAGTCATCAACGTATAACTTTAAATTGAGAGTTAAAGCGGATTCCTTTAACGTTATATACAGTTTAAAAAATTATTTAATACTTTATAAATCATAAACAATTTTGGAGTAAGCGACCCATAATTTGAATTATGACTATATACTCTCAAATTATGCGCATATGTATAGTGTAAACAACAAAGCAAAACAATGAAATGGTTACATTTTACCTAATCTTGAGAGTAAAAGAAAGAATGGATTATGGTGCGAATATTACTTGCGACGGTGAAATGAAGGTGAAAATTTTGCACTATATTTAATTTAGGGTTAAATTAGTGGATAGAGGTTTTAAAAGCAAAAAGGGACGGGGCAAACCCATTTGTAAAACTGTATATATAAAGACCCTTGTAAGGGGTGTGGGGTGCGGTGAGACGTGGGAAAGAAATTATATAAGGACATATAGAAAAAAAATTAATTTACACTTTGGCCAATGGTCCTTTTTTTCTCTTGGTCAGCAGTCAGCAGACGGTAAAATATCGTATAAGTACATAAGGGCCAAATATTAAAAAAACGAAGAAAAAAAATTCAATTACATTTTAGCCAGTGGTCATTTTTTCATTGCTCAGTTGCCAGCAAACGGCCAAAAATCTATATATTCAATATATCAATGCAAAATTTGAGGTAATAACAAATAGAAAAAAAATTCACATAGCAGCAAATATACAATTAAAATATCAATTTGGCCTTTGGCCGGTGTGATAAAACAGAAGTAAGCAACGGTCATCATTAATTTGCAGGGAATTTTTCAGCAGTTTCGCAATCATCCGTATAAAGCAATAACCTAAAAAAATTCTCAAAAAAAAACAACAAATATAAGTATAACCAGAATTTTGGCCTCTAGCCGGGGTCAGAAAAGTAGAAGTAAGCAACGATCATAATAATTTTCTGGGAATCATTTAGCCAGTTCGCAATTATTCAATATATAGCAACAACCTAGACAAGTTATCCAAAAAATTGATGTATAAAACAAACCAATTGAGCACAACAACAATAATGAATATTGGGCTCGGTCTTTCAACATAGCCCTCCGTTTGGGCTGTAAATACACGGCACCATACCCCTGTCAGCTTTGTAATTCACTTGTAGATGAGGAAGCGCGTCACCCTCTACATTGTAAATTTAACAAAAGCCGGTATAGTAGGCATCAAATAATAAATACACCGTTACAAGCTGCCCTCAAACGGGCAAAAGTTCCCTCCTTCCTTGAATCATCAGATCCCTCTCTTGAAGGGCCGATGCGTCCTGACGGTACGTCACTTGTCCCATGGGATAAAGGCCTTCTCTTAAAATGGGAGTACACTTGTATAGACCTGTTTGCACCCTCCAACGATACTCATGACACCCAGGATCGGCATCATTAATCCGTAAAATATTAAGCTTTACCAGAAACCTCTATATTTGTTCCTATAGTTTCGTCAATTTTTTTAAAGAACTTAATAAACGCTGGCCTTTTTCAAAAATATCGAATAGTTTTCTACTATGACAATCAATCGCCATTGCGAGCGCTAAATTCGATTATTATTCCATGAAGGATTCAATGCCCCTTCTTAAAGAAGATGAAGAAACGGATAGTGTCTTTTAATCATTTGTTTATAAATATTTTCGTTCTTGTATCATTTTTATTAATACCATTATATACTTAATACTTTTCTATAATAAAGCATGTTAAATTAGAAAAAAATTAAAGCCAAGTAGCGGTCATAAGCAAGTCTATTTGCAAAACCGAAATAAAAGTCTTTTACAAAAGGATAAGTCCGCAGCCATTAAAAATTTCCAAGGCAATTATGCAAAAATTACAAGTTGGACAACGAAAGCGAGTCCATATATTGCATTGCAATAAAAAACTAGTTCTCTTCGGTTTAAGTTTTATTTTAATTAACAATAGTGGCCCATTTAACGCACATCTTTTTGAAGTTCTTTCTGTACATTTCAGTATAGTTAGTATGCCTTAGAAAGGTCTCCCTTACACAATCAGGACTTATTCACATTCATGGATCTCATAAAGCTCGATGCAAAGGGTCAGGAAAACCAGGGGAAACCTCTAAACCTATAATTTTGGACCCGATAGCCTTCCCCAAATCAGACACCCCCTCAGACATCACATTAACAAATTTTCGAAGTCTTCCCTTTAATAAAATAATAAAAAGTATTCCTAAAAGTGCAAGATACCTAGTATCTCAGACACTTTCTGGAGCCATTTTAGAACTCACCAAAAATGTAAACAACTATGAAGATTGGCAAAATTTCTTTTACTTTGCATCTCGTGTTCTTTCGGTGCCGCCCAAATCATATACTGGATCTCTTACAAGTTGGGTAAAAACAAATCTTAAAAAGTGGCAAGAATTCAGTGAACCAATAACTTATGATACCCAGGAAGAGCAAACTCTTTCGTCCCTTTAACATAGAGCAAGAATAGTCTCCGCAAAAATCAATAATTGCGACATTCAAGGTGCAATCCGCATTGCTTCCTCTGATAATAAAATATCCCCAGACACAAAGATACCCTAGAATCTCTAATAGCTAGGCATCCTATAAGGCCAAACCTGCCTTTACCAAATCCAATTCAGCAGGCCCATCAGAACTTTTCCACTTCAGAAGTCCTTGCTACTATCATTAATTTTAAGCGCTCTTCGACAGGCGCAGGGTGGCTTGCGTCCAGCCCACCTTCTAGAACTATCAAATCCCTTAATAGACCGCTCAGGAGTTTTCTTGAGCTCTCTCACCACCCTCATTAACATCATTATGAAAGGCCAAATCCCCGAAATTGTAGCCCCACATTTCTTCGGCGCTACTCTAGTATCATTTTCAAAATCTGATGGCGGAATCCGACCTATAGCAATGGGGTCTGTTCTACGCAGACTCTATTCCAACTGATCATAAAACGCATCAAAAGTAAAGCTGTGGAAATCCTGGCACCTACTCAACTCGGTTTTGGCGTAAAAGGAGGATGCGAAATTGCTTCACACGCGGTAAGAATTTCTCTTACCACCCCAACCCCCTCAGTGATCGCTAAAATTAATTTCATGAATGCTTTCAACTCCATTTATCGTTCCCACTTCCTTAATGAAACATACAAACTTCCCTGAATACTCCGCATTTCTTAATGCATGCTATTCGCCAGTTTCAATATTACAATTTCACAAACATACCATCGATTCTAGTGAAGGTATTCAACAAGGCGACCCTTTAGGGCCGCTTCTGTTTTCCCTTGGCATCAAAAGCCTTGCAACAAAGTTTAATTTGACTTTAAACATTTGGTACCTTGACGATGGTACCATCCAAGGTGCCCCCGATGATGTTTTTGCCGCTTTGAGATACCTGGAAATCGAATTAACAAAAATCGGACTAATTCTAAATCACTAAAACCGAAATTTGTCCCCTTAATACACCTCTTATTGGCAATCAAGACCAATTATCATACACATTAATAGATCCTTCCTCTTTGACCCTACTCGGATCCCCAATAGGAGGCTCTGTTCCCATTTTAAAATTGTTACAAGAAACCAGTCGCAAACGAGCAGATATGAAAAGCCTATTTAAACACCTATCTGCCCACCAAGCATTTTTTCTAGTAGAATACTGCTACTTAATCCCTAAATTAATGCACAGCTTCCGGTCCTCTGCAGTGTTCTCACATCACGAGGCCTTGTCCAAGTTTGATACAGAACTTAAGTCTTTAACCGAAGAAATAACCAATCTTACCCTAGGTTCTACACACTGGCAACAAGCTTGCCTTCCAACAAAACTGGGGGGGGGGCTAGGCTTAGGCTCAATAGCCTCCGTATCTCTTTCCGCATTTATATCAAGCCGCATGTCAAATGAAAGCTTAATTTCAACATTAACCCCACAACATGACAACTTACTCGACGTCACCTTCCAACAATGGAAGGAATTCTTTAACGTCCCTACTAAATTCTCTGAAGTAAACTCCCAAAAGTGTTGGATTGGCCCCCTGTCCGAGTAATGGCGCGTCGGCAGAGGAACTTTCAGCGCTTAGGAGCTTGGCTTCACGCTCAGGTCACTAATGGCTCGAAACTTTCCCAAGCCGTAACCTTAATCTTCTCTTATCCAACACCGAATTCCGCTTCTCAGTAGGCCTAAGATTAGGATGCAATATAGTGGCTGAACACACTTGTTCACTTTGCAATAATTCCGTAAAATCGAATGGCCATCATGGCCTTCACTGTAATCGCAACAAAGCCCGGTACTTTCGACATACCGCGGTTAACAAAATTATACATATCTATTTCACCAAAGTTGGTTCCCCCTCAATTCTCGAACCCACAGGCCTCTGTGATGACAACAAACGACCCGATGGCCAAACTTTAGGTGCTTGGGAAAAAGGACTCAGTTTAGCATGGGACTATACATGTACTGACGTATTTGCCCCATCTAATCATAACAAAGATCCCTTGTCCTCTGCCGAGGCTCTAAAAATTTCAAAATACTCGGATATTAACAATACTACTATCATAGACTATACTATTATATTTTGTCCCAATGCGACAACTACCCTAACAACCTTTGGCCCCCTAGCCTTACAACTTTTTAAAAATATAGGGAAACAAATTTTATTGCTATCCCATGATAATCGCGAATCGTTTTTCATTCGACAGAAAATCGGCATAACCATCTGCAAATATAATTCATTAGCCATAACCGAATGTTTTCCTAATATTTACGATTTTTAACTTTTTAATTCACCTTCATAAAATATGTAATTCTCTTCACCAATAAATTAGTTTACATCATCATTATCATGTATTGTTTCTAAATTAAATACTATGTGGATTTGTAAACAATATTTTCGTTAAGTTATAGTATTAAATGCAATGGTTTGCACTTAAGTGCATAAGCAAACTTGATTTCTTTCAATTTTCCTTTATTTGACACTTTAATATTTTTAATTATCATAAGGGGGGGGGGTAAGGTGATAGAAAAAATAAATTATATGAGTATTACATTTAGATAATTGAGATTTATCTAAATAATTGTTTTAATTATCATTTCATTGCCATTTCTTTTTTGTTTTATAAATTAGAGAGCAGAAAGGCCTGGCCCACGGGTTACTGATATAAAGTTTTGGGGCAACCCTTCATTCACCTTTCATTTTTACATCATTCGTTCGGATTTTTGGGTCTATATGACCCATAACTTTAAATCGCTACAATTTCTAAAGTACTAGGAGTTAAAATTTAAAATTTTAGACATATATTAAATGATCTTTTGCCAATAATTTGAGCTCTTAAATTTATATTTTTGTTCATAACTTTTTATTTTATCGCTAATTATAACCGACCCGGTAAAATTTTAAATTATTTTTCACTGTGTATACTAAATTTTACTTTAACAAAAATCTATCCAATATTTTTAGATATTTTTTACATATTTTTAAAATATAGACTTGAAGCAAAAAAAAACAAAAAAAAATTATTTAAAATAAATAATGCGAAATATAGATATTTCGGTTTAAATACCATCAACATTAAATTTACATATTTTTTCATCAAAATATTGGCTAAGTTTAAATTTATATATTTTTGAAAACAATTTAATTTAAGATATAATTTTTTTTTCATTGATTAATATAATTTTCCTCTTTAATTTAAACCATTAATATAGTTTCTAACCCTCTTAGTTTTTGTTTTATAAAGTTTTAATGGGGCGCAATTTTTTTGAAGAATTTTTAACAGTGTAACACTTAATTTTTCAATAAAGCCCTAAAAGCAATTTTTAAAAATTAAACTTTTATATTATTTGGAAGTTGCACACAATTAATTTTACAATTTATTGTTTATTCAATAATATTATCAGCGTCCTTACAATGCAAACATGTCAGATACATATGAGTTTTACAAATATATTTTTTACAAATAGCGCAATAAGTGCTATGTTTGTTGTGATTTTGACATAATTTGCAACGACCTCTAGCTTTTTGGGGGGGCGATGAGTGAACGTCCTTTGTACCCAAGAGTTGATGAATCAGTAGTTTGGTTTTGTACCTCAAAGAAGGTAGAGACAATCGATCAATCAAAAAGGGCTTTATTAATTCTAATGCCAATTCTTTTAAAAACTTGCTCCTCGTTAGTTTTACACCACTATTTGCCAGATAAATTATTTGGGAATTTATTCCAGACTACTAATAGATAAACAGTCATCAGTATCACTTTCTGAGCTACCTAAAAATCTTAAAAACCAAAAAAAAATGTTACTTCCCCAATCAGAATCTTCAAAAATATCCGAAATTTTAAAAGATTCCATGTGAAAAGAAAAAAAGAAATACGCGGGAACAAATCAGCTGCTAAATATTGGCATGGATAAATTCCACGAGGAAACAAAAAGTCAAATTTAAAATCGTCATAATTTACAAAATATATGAGCTAGAGAAAAATTTATTTTTTCGATATCATTTGGGTATTAGTTTTTATCATTTAAGCAAAAAAAAAATTTTTTTTTGAAAAAAAAATATCCTCCGTTCGCTTTAGGGGTCAATATGACCCAAGACGTTCAAAAAACCATGATATATTTAGAACCAATGGGTGAAAACTAACCAAAATTTGCAGAGTTGTAATATGATAAAATTTGTTAAGCTACTGAAAAATCTGAAGCTCTATGTTTATTACTTTTTTTTCTTGCATGTTTTTAGAAAGGCTTGGGTCATATTGACCCAAAAAGCGTACGGAGGGTTAACAGGATTTGGGAAATTAGGGTTTAATGACATTTTTCTATATAGTGTATTATTAGTCACCTATTAGTTTTATTGTATATTATTCATTTATCGTGGTTCTTATTAAAAAATCAAAATATAATTTTTTTGGAAAATATGACAAAATTATAAGAATTTAAAAAAGTATCATTTAGGTCCAAGCAGCACTACTGATTCAGGCATGGCTGGGCAGGCCAATCAGGTATAAAAATGGGCCATGTATGGCTGGGCAGATTTTTTTAAACTATTCTGACTCTAGTATAAATATTATGAAGAACTTTTTATAATCATTATCAATGTTGAATAAGGTTAAAAATTTATTTCTAATTGTTTCAAGGAGTTTTGGAATATTAACTTGGGAATTGGTGACGTTATGTAGCAAAATACCATACAAACAACTTTCAGATTTACAAACAATTAATCTTTTGATGTCTAAAACAATTGGTCTACCACATTTAATGGAGGGTGATGAACCAAAAATAGTTCTAGACCCATTGTACGGAGACAAAGAGGATATTTTGTAAGTCTATTTGTATAATATTAAATTGATTTTAAATTCATTTTTAGGCTTGAAATTATAAATGGTTGTCTAATGAATAATACCAAAAGCAAAACATCTATGAGAAAAATTCTGAACAATCTATTGCTTGTCAATATTAATAATTACAAATGTTTGTGAACCCTAAGATTAAGTAACATTTAAACAAGCAATTATAATTCAGTATTCTTAATCACCAAAATGCATACATTCCATGTGCCACACATATTTATTATACAAGTTATTTGTCTAGTCAATGGTCATGTTTTTAATTAAAAATAACTTTATATTAAGGTCTGTCTTATAAATTGTTGTATTCGTCAAAAAGTGCGGTTGTTAATTATGGGATAAAAGGAAAGGAAACTAATGCATCACAACATGACCAACAAAACAAAATATATTTATTGAGCATTTATAGAATAAAATAAGTATACAAATCTGAAAATAATCGGACGTTATTTTTCTTGTTCCCTATAATATACAATAAAAATTTTCAGTTAATATTAGAAAAGGGTTATTATTGTATAATATTTATATAGCATTTCTTTATACCAAATACCCATAAAAGGATACATAGAGAACAAAAAATGCATGTAACGACTTACTCTCGAATAAGTTAGCCCTATAAAAAAAGTAAATGTAATGTTTTAAACCATCAAATTAATATAAATTAACAGGAAACGATAGTTAAACAATAATTATATAGCATCTATACGAACAAAGTACAAGTTATAATACATTGTAGATACTAGATGCTAAATACATATTTTATTGAAACGTACTTTTAAAGAATGAATATTGACGAAAAACAGCGGGAAGGAAATAAGAAATAAAATATGTAAATGTCTATTTGTTTCGAGCTATAAAATTAAATTTGAAATATTTTTGTGCAAAATATATAAAATGTTAGTTACTATAAAACCAAATATATCTAATAATTTACCAGGATAAAAGTGATTTCAGTATTCTAAAGTCTATAATTATCTATGCTATTTACTACACATTAGTAGAGAATTTTGCAACAAAATTTACATGTAATTGAAAGCAATTTTTTTAATAGACTTTAGCCATCACAACTAGTAAATGTCAATCTAAACCTACTGATTTAACCACATTAGTGTTTATTGATTGTAAAATTATTTTATTTCGGGACAAAATAGGTAGTCGCAATAAATATATTAAATTATATGAAAGAAGCAAACTGGTGTATAAGCTAGTAGGATTAAATACATAATGGTTATTAAATAACTAAGAATATTATTAATTAATTTAAGAAAACTAGAGATGTCCTAATGTTACCTTTTTGAGGGTTAACTTGGCCCTCATGAAAGAACTTTGGCATAAAAGACTCGAGTTATTGTCCAATAAGTCAAATTACTCTATGTCAAAATCATCTTCTCTTCGTCAGTTATTTGGCACTCTTTTAAGGACTTCACTTTTTACTTGAATTTAAGTTATTTTATCATATATTCTTGGGGCGCCCTCATAGATGCTGAGACTGACTTAATAGATGTTCCATATCTCCTTAGATGACTAGGATGGTATCTTTAATCATTTAAACATGCTCTATTCACAATTATATCCGACTTACCTGTTTAGTCAAGTGCTTTCTTGTGGCAGTTATTCGTTACTTATTACTCTACCTATAAAGTTTTGACGCCGTGTTGGGCTCTCATGATAAATACAATAAATGTATAGTAAATTCACCCATGGGCGTACCCGGGGGGGGACAGCCCCCCCCCTAAATTACGAGAAAAAAACATTTCAATGCAAAAACATTGAAAAATTAAAAAAATAATGTTTTGCTTCCCTCTAAATGACTTTTAACCGTTTTGCCCCCCCCCCCTAATTCAAAACCTGGGATCCATTTATTGACATTTATACCTGATAAGAAAAGCTGCTTTATTTCCCTGGTGTTATATTCTATCTGAATCGGGCTAAACTGGAACTCCATTAAGGTAGACGTTGTATTTATAGCGTTTAAGGCTTATTCTTATTTTTTGCCACATGAAGAAGTCAATAAAGTGTATGTTAAACTGGAATGGGGCAAATTATTAAAGCCTTTGTTTTGGTGGACTTTAAAATAGATTGTATTGATTTAATGGTATCGTTCTTTTCCCTACGTTAATAAATGGTTATTTAGATTTTTAAAATATTTTTTTATCTTATTTTCATCATAAATCTTATCTGTTCGGCACTTATCATGACGAAAAAATAACACTGTGACGGTTTAAATCACTTCCAATAACCTTCAGTTTAAATAAATTAATAGTTTAGAATGAGAGTAATCCTTAATTAAAAAATATATTTATATTAAAACCATAGATTTGTCCGCTTTGTTGCAACCATTCGCGAGCAAGGCTTTAAAATAATTTCCAAATTTTATGCAGAACTTAATAATAGGTCGCTTATTAGTGTTGTACTAAAATAGGAATAAAAAATCAATTCTTATAAAATTTTATACGAAAATTTTCCATGTACGCTTATTCTTTTAAAGTATTTTTCCCTGTCTTCTGAGTGTTGAAATGAAACAAAATCTAATCATCGTTATTTCCCTAATAAATTCACTACTTAAATTAGAGTGCTACAAAAAGATAGATAAATTCGTAAAAATATTAGTAATTCTTTAATTTTTAAAGCCGCTACTTTGCTTCGCATTAGACACCATTACTATGTTTTGTGATTCCCTATTTTTATGGCCATTACTAAATTTTCCAACGCATAAAATAATTTTGGAAAATTATTTTGTGCGTTATAATTATCAACAGATGTAATTAAAAATTAATTAAATAAGTAGTATTCTATCAATAGATTTTGAAAAAGAATAGCATAGAATTATAGTTTAAATTTTGGTATAATTTCTAAATCTAACATTTCTAGTTTTCTAATCCAATTATATAATCTTATTAAAGTGAAAACAAGAAAGGAATGAAAGGGGTATACATAAAATGACAAAAGAAAAAGTGTTAAATGTAAATCCTCCTTCTTCCGTCCTTTTTCAATTTTGCCATTTTTTATAATTAACCAACTATAGATAAAATAAATAGTGGGAAAAAGAAAGCGTGAAATATCCGAATCAATCTACAAATAGTCTCAAGATAGGTAATCAAAATGATTAATATTTAGATAAATATCTACATTCAATCTTTTAAGATTCTATTTCTAAAAATAGAAATATAAAAAAGTTATTACTCATGGTACTTAAATTGCTGATACTTTAAGTCATTTAATCTTCTTCTTTATCATGTATTAGATCCCACAATAGTGGGTTTTTTTCGATAAAATTCCTTCGTCTTGATCGAGAAGCGCCATGTCCTGATTTATCTTCTCATTTTTCATAACTTTGTCTACTTGGCCTTCCACGTGACAAAGGTCTTTCTCCTTCCCCTGCACCTCCATGTCCAATACATTTTTCTTAACATCATTCGTCTCCCTTCTTAGTATATGAGCATTCCATTTAGGCCGATTTTCGTAATTCAAGTCCGCCATCGATTAAATAGCCATGCTTTCCCTATGAAAAAGTCGTCATAAGGTCGAACTTAGTATACCCCAAGCTCCACCGTCTCATTCTCAATCAGTGGCTTGTAATAGCTTTTCTTCTGTAGTGTATACCTATGTTTCACTTTTACAATATAAAGCTCTATCTTATTTTTGCGCATTACACGGAATATACTTCGCCATTCAAGCCATCTATTTTAAATCCGTACATTAACTTTTTTGTCCAACCTCCCTCTTGATGTAGCAGCGAGCCGGGTTATGTAAACCGATCTTTTTTTTATACTTTAAGTGGTTCTCTAGCAATGGGGTAAATGTTGATCTCCATGTATACTATTTTTTGCTTGCTTATCACATCAAAGTAAGCGCTTTGACCGCTTTTCAGCTATTTCAAATACTCTCTTCTTTGTCTCTATGAAAAGTACTATTTTATCGGAATATATCATACATTAAGGAAATGGCGTTTGAATATCTCTAGTTATCGTGTCTATAATTATATTGAATAAAAGGGACTTAGAGCAGATCTTTGATGTAATTTAATTTCAACCCGAAAGATTTAGAGTCCACAACTGTTGTTCTAACTCAAGAGCTTGAGGGTTCATAAATATTTTTCATAAACGTTCATATGCAGGTATGTTGTGTTTTCCCATGCTCCACCATAATAAACGCGACTTGTCATAAGCTTCTCCAAGTCGATACAGATAATATGTAGATCTATTCTCTTTATTTAACTGTCATTTGTATTAGTGCTAAGATTGGGACAATTTTGGACTTGCCTGCCAGAAATCCGAATGAGTTAGTCGTAATTTCCACCTCGTTTTTAAGCCTTGTTACTAAGATCCTTTCCATAAGTTTCAAGGAGTGGCAAGTTAGCTTAATACATCTGTAAGTGCCACAGTCCTGAGGGTCTCCTTTAATAAGGGTATATTCGTGTATGCTATCCGTGAATTTGGAATAACTCTAATACCAGTATTTTGTTCATTGTCCTAACTCCTTCTTATTGGCACCAAATGCTTCCATAGAAATTCCATATGGGCCATTAGCTTTTCCTTTTAGCACCTTGTTCATTTGTATCGTAACTTCATCTCCCTGGAGGATTTCCACTATTCTTATATTTTTTTTAATATCGGAAAAGTAACCTTTGCCATTTGCAATATTCATGGGTTCCCTGAAAAAAGTCTCCACCTTTCCATCACATCCTTTGACTTGAATAAAATTTAGCTTTGACTATTCTAAAGACTCCAACATCGCGACTTTTTCTATCATGACCAATTTGTACAAGGGACTGTCGCCTTTTATATAATCCAGTTTGTTTGCAATTTCGGGGATACGGTGCATTCTCCGCTATAGCAACAGCGGCCTTCTCCGCGGCTCTCTTCGTTCTTATATAATTATGAAATCCTCCGACTTTTTTTATTTATAATGCCATCTATAAGATTTCTTTCTTTTGATTAAATTTTTAACCGATTGATCCCACCACCATAGCTATTCAAAGCTTTGCCTCCTTTTGTTTGTCCTAGAAACTGACCGTTTTTTAGGTCAACAGTTAGCGGCACCCAATCGTCCTATATTCCGTTCCAACTTTCTGGAAGGTGTGGAGTCTTATTTATGATATTTTTCGTTCGTCGACGTATCCTTGAGCATTTCGTATCGAATTCAAGGTTTATAAACCTTTCTTCGGAAATACTTTTCTTTCAAGATTTGTAACATGCGATACATATTGCCTGGTGTGTACCCTACCAATCTTTGATCCTCCATAAATCTTTTCGTCAAATGAACAGATAGTCTATTAGACTGAAGTGCTTCCCACTTGTATAAGTCACAATATTTTTGTCGCGCTTTTGAAAATTACATCGGTCAACAAATAATGGACTTGTGAAATCAACCGGCAAACTGTTTTTCCTGGGTAACTATGTCAGGTTTTTGAAATATTTGTAAAAAATTTCAGATTTACAAAAAAAGTAATTATTGTAAACAAAAAACCTATATTATTTGACGATAATGATTTAGCTCTTTGTACTTAATTTATATGGTTTTTTGTTTAATATTATACATGTTACTTACCTTTCGTACAAATTTTTAAATAAGAAATATTACATATTTTTATAAATAGTTGTTATAGGTCAAAATAAATGGTGATATAACGTTAAATAATGGGTGCGGCAAAATGTGAAGTCAGCGTAAACAGATTTACGAAGGGAGTAATGAGACTAATTTTAGGATGCAATATTTTAAATTTGCGAACCTGGAGGATGAAGATGTTTCAGACGCTGTGGCATCATTTAAAATTGAATTATAATTGTAACGGTAAAGGCTTCATTTTTAATCCTTCTATTTATAAATTTTTTATAAATGTTTAAATCCCGAAATTTTATTTTATTAATTTAAAGATTTTATGTTTAAAAATAAAAATAATTGTTTTGCTTTAGATGGAGAGCCCTTCAAAACTCATAAATCCATTAAGGCTCTCTTAGAACCCAGCAGGTTTAAGGCGAAATTTAATAGATATTTTATAAATTACTATTTTTTAACAATGTTAACCATGTCCAAAATTTTCTAGGCAAATAAATAAAAATTAAGTTTAAATTAACAAAAAATAACATTTATATGTGTTTAGATGATTATCTAACTATATATTTTAAAAACTTGGACGAAATAACTTTAAACCCTTATTCCTAATCCTAGTGTTAAAAGGAAGGGAGGGCGACCTCAAGTCTGGAGTCATAAAATATATGGACAAGTTAATTTTGTATATAATCTAGAAGTTAATTGTGCAAGAATAAAAAAAAATTTAATTGATTCCTCTCCCCTTTATTTATAAATAAAATTTATTGAACCAAATTTTTACCGATAGATTTGCAAGTTAATGACGTTTGAAAAACGCTGACTTCGCTGTTTTTGGCAACTTTGATAGCGAATATTTAAAAAACCTGACATATAGAGAAAAAACTAAAATCCGGTTCACCTTAAAATATCTCTACCATAATCAGCAAACAGTTTACCGGTGGATTCTTTTTGTTGAACCTTGTAAATGTTAGCAATCGCCATATCATATGCTTGAAATACTTAAGTAAGTTTCTCCTCTTCCCTGTTCTTCAGAGCCCGCCTATAGCCTCCATAATTTCGTTTATACCGATTTCCCTATGTGGCCGTTGAAGTTTGTCCTAATATAATTAGCTTTTCACCCTGTCCTATTCCCTGTAATTCCTTTTCTAATGAATCGAAAAATATGTCTTTCTCTCATTGCAACCACCCAAACGGTAAGGGCGCCCCCATGATCCGGCAGTCTCCGCCCAGATTTACCTGTCTAAAAAACGCTAGACTTCTACAACCTTTTCCTTGAACGATTTTTATAGAATGACACCGACCCCGTTTTAACGATTTGGTAACACCCATTGTAGAATGGCTTGTAATCAGAAATGTTGCACCATGTCTTTTGTAAGAGGGCGTATGTGCCTTTCTTCTTTCTAGCATTTGTACGACCTTGATGCTCATTTCATGAACGTGCCCACATTCCATGTTAACCGCATTCTCGAGTCAGGCGTTAACCCTAGTGTGTTTTTCACGTGGGGCTGCCGGGAGATACAGTGACTCTCTGTTGTAAAGTTTTATTTGAAGCTTTCTTAATTTTTGAGTTGTTTTTTACAGCCGGTTTCCGGCCTGTCCAACCTTTTGCTTTTTACAGACAGACTGAGGACCGTCCTATGTAATAATAACTTAAGTCATCTATTGAATGACTATGCCATAATAAGGGTTTAGTTTTTTTTAGGTAAAAAACGGCTCTTTTTAAAATAAAATCCGTTGACAGTAATATAATATAAATACATGAAATATAAAAGACAAAATGCGTCAAATAAAATAATACTCTATTCTTATATCATCATCGAGGGGATCTTCCAAAATTGACCAAGATTCCGCGAACGATTCAAAATTGTACTTGGCTTTAAGAATACCAAGTCTTTGTTTAAGTAAAAAGGATACCGAATGCTTAGACGGGGGAGAACGTCTTCCTACCTCTTTAAAAAAAGCTAACGCCAGTTTGCCAAAGGTGCCTGAACACGAAGCAACCAATGAAATGAAAATGTTTGAGGATAATAAGGCTTTGTATTTATTTGTTTTCCGCCCCCCTGCAACAGCTAAAGAGTCATTGTTGTAGTTAGAGGGGGCAAATAGGTCTATACATGTGAAGTCCCATTTAAGGTGAAGACCATTGCTCCATGGGACTAAAGAAGATCCAGCAGGACGCATACGTCTCTCCAAGGAGGGGTCCGATGGCTCCAAGATGGATGGGATCTTTGCTCTCTTGAGCACTTTGAATTAAGGCATTGACCTTATTGTGTCTAACATATTTGAATTTGTTTGCCAGGCAGTGTAAGGGATGCCTGGCTTGTTCGTCTACGAGTATGATATTTTGACTTTAAACAAAATGAAACTTTCTCAAATTTTGTTATTATAAGCCCCTAAAATAATATTTGAAAGCATTATTATCAATTTAAAACATAAGAAGGGTTAAGTTGTGAAAAAATGCCCATTCTATTAAATCACTTTTAAAAGCAACATTATCATGATGTATATGTTTATAAATCATTAATAATTAGGAGTGATAATTGAACAAATTAAAAATAATGTTACATTATATGAAAAATTACGAGCTTATTAATATTATATATTTTTTACCCTCACAAGTTCTTCAAAGTTGAAACTTTCAATTGTTTCAATTCTTTAGAGATCAGGCGCGTAGCCAGGATTTTCACAAGGGGGGGGGGGAAATCTAGCAAAAAAAATTCCGTTGTATTTGTGATTAAAAGTAAAAATTAAACAACCAAAAAATAAGGCTCGCTGCTGGGCCTACTCGGCTAAGGGGTCGGGCAGGCTACCGTTTTAAATTGAGATTTTTAAGTAGGACTGAGCGGGCACCATAATGAGATTTTTTATATAGTTTACTATTTTTTTGTCACTTTCTATTTATAAAAATTCTAGAATTAGATCAAAATTTTTTGAAAATAAGACAAAATTAATTCGTGAAATTTAAAATAGTCATTTTGGGCCGGGCTGTACGGACATCATTAGTGAATTGGGCAATTAAAGCGTTTTGGCTGGCCTTGCAGGCATTTTAATTATCCAACCATGATGGGTTCTAGCAGAAAATTTCGACAAATATGATAAATGATAAAAGTCTTAATATTATATAGAATAAGGAACATTATAATAACTATTAGTTATCTACTTCCTCGGGTGGTCTGGTGTTTTCATGGGAAATAAATGATTCAACAATTTTTTTTCATAGCAATTTTCACAATCATATTCGGAAATTTTACAACGCATTTTGTCAAAAATTAAATCAAAAAAATTAGACGTACATATTATGTTTCTAGGTTTTTATGAGTGTCTTAAAGTCTTTGATGTAACTAAATGATAATATTTTAACCCATTTATTTTAGTTATTAATCAAAAAACAGGGGGGGGGGGGGTGTCCGATGAGGCGTGGAGCGTAGTGGCGAGACGAGAAGCGTGGCCTGGGCCGGTCCGGATTCCCAGGTTAAACCATGCTTTAGATGTGTTAACAGTAGATATATATATTAATAACGAGTTGTTCCAATTTATCTTCGATACCGGCGCTACGGTATCGATAATACAGGCGCGAAGATGGGTGAAGGAGATCCCACACTCAACAAAGAACCCGTTCCGACGGTGTACGCATGCGGCCACGAGGAAATAAAGATCGTAGCCAAGGTGCAAGTCGATGTCCGAATGGGTAACACGAAGAAACAGCCGCCGTTATTGTTAGCAGACTTAGCTGCACCGCCGTTGTGCGGGATCGATTGGATCCAAGAATTCGAGCCCGAGATTTGGCGAAGAATACGTTGGAACTCGAGAGCAGCGGCTGAACGGTTCGCGCTCAATTCCGTGGAAAGACCGAAGGATACCAAGTCCGCAATTTAGCACGTTATGAAGCAATGGGATGGCCAGCTAAACGAATTCTCAAAAGCAGCCAAAGAGGATAAAGGTGGAAGTACCGTTAAAAGAGGGCATAGATCCCGTATTTATCCCCGCACGAAGGGTGCCGATGACTTGGAAGAAAGAAGTCGAAGAAGAACTGAATAAATGGTTCAGAGACGGGGTAATAGAACCAATCGAATCGATATCTCAAGATGGGCCAGTCGAGTGGTACCTGAAAGAAAAGCGATGGGAGTCTACGATTATGCATCGATTACCGGTTTACGATAAAAAAATACTCACAAGGTTTATTATACCCCTTACCCAAAATCAATGATTTGTTTAATAAACTTGATAACGCGTGTTGTTTTACTAAGCTGGACCTAACTAAAGCTTACCTACAGCTAGAGTTAGGTCCAGAGATGAGCCAACGATTGACGATCTCCACGCACAAAGGCTTATTTAAAGTTATCTTTATGCCTTTTGGCTTAAATTGTGCAGCGGCTATTTTTCATAAAACAATGGATCAAATATTAGGTGGCATGGAGGGAGTAGCGGTATACATCGACGATATACTAATTGCAGGGGAAACGGAAGAATTCCACAAATAGCGGCTACTCAAGGTACTAGAAACGTTACAAAAATGGGGGTTCGTGCCGAGCATCTTGTGGGCTAAGGAAGTAACATTTTTGGGGTGACTTAATAAGTAACAAGGGGATTCAAATCAACAGTAATAAAGCCGAGCTAGTCACGCAATGGAAAAATTTAACAAACAAAAATGAAATAAAATCGTTTCGTGGGTTAACAGCATATTTTTCAAAGTTCATGAAGGACTACGCCAAAATCGTCCACCCAATTCAGAAACTCATGAAAAAAAAACGTGACGTACCACTGGGGTGGAGAACAACAAGTTGCATTTGAAGCTATCAAGTCCGTGCTTACAAAGGCCCCTTGCTAGCATACTTTAATGGATATTTGGAGACAGGCCTGGCCCTAGACGCCTCGGGTACAGGGTTAGGGGCTATCTTACAGCAACGGGCACCAGGGGAGAATTGGAAAGTGGTGGCCTCTGCTTTAAAAGAGTTAAACGATAGTGAAAGCCAATATTCGACGGTGGGACGGGAGGCGCTGGCGGTGGTCTATGGACTAAAAAGGTTCAATGAATATATACAAGGACGAAACGTTACTATTATGACGGATCATACATAGACCGCTATTATATATGTTTGATCAAAGCAAAAGGGGCAAGGAACAATGGTCACCACGTCTAACTAGGTGGGCGCTCATGGTATCAGGTTACACGACCAAGTTTGAATACAATAAGAGATCCTAAATGTTGCGTCTTGATATTTGGTGGACTGTTTAACTATTAGCGATTTTTGTATATAAAGGGTAAGAACGCGTGATGGTAGGGTGATCGCGTGATGGTAGGGTGATCGCGTGATGGTAGGGTGATTGTGTGATAATGAATGTAATTTGAATAACCTAATTTGAAATAACGCGCATGGTGGAGTATGCAGTTGCAGTCCTAATTTGAATAAACGCGCATGGTGGAGTATGCAGTTGCAGTATACAACATCTCCTACCCCCTTAAGTTATTCCATATCTTTCTATAGGTTTTCGGATTCGTGTAGATCGCCGGACCGTTATTTCGGGTGAGGGTATAGGTGAATAAGGGGAGTCCGTACGAGGGGGTAGAGGTGAGAGCGGGGGTGGAATGGAAACAAGCATTTTATCGCTAGCTTCATCATGTGGTAGATTAGGCTGTTGCGGAGCGGTGGCGTCAAGTAAATCACTGGGAACATTTTGTGGCAGAGCATCCGGTAGTGCGTGCGAAATGTCAGCCCATTGATCTTCATTGTTTAGCGTGTCCGCGTTATCTAAAGATTTTCTAAGATGATCACCATGTCTCTTCCATAATGCCCCATTATCCATTTCTATCATGTATGATACTGGGCCTAAGATTTTTAATATTTTTCCCGTTACCCATAATTGATCATTAGTTGTGAAAGTTCTAACCCATACTCTATCTCCAATTACAAATTTTCGTTTGATAGGTGCCAACTCGTCTTTGTCAAGACCAGTTACATGTGGTTTGAGTAAGTTTAATGGACCGATTGGTTGAATTTTGATTAATAGATTGGCTGGAGTTAATCCAGTTGTTGGGTGAATGGTGTTCCTATAAGAAAACAGAAAGTTATACAATTTATCGTTTTTAAAATTTCTAGTTTTGTTCAAAAACTCCTTGAATGTTCGTACAAAACGTTCGGCTTCTCCGTTGGATCGAGGATGATACGGGCTGGAATATGCATTACGAATATTATTTGTTTTGCAGTATATTTTAAACTCGGCGCTTGTAAACTGAGGTCCATTGTCTGTAGCCAAGGTGTTTGGTACTCCGAACCTTGAGAAAATAGCTTCGAGAGCGTTTATAGTGCTTGAAGTAGTGATCGTGGTCATGGGAATTACCTCAGGCCATTTACTGTAGGCGTCAATTACAATTAGATAATAATACCCATTAAGAGGTCCACAAAAATCGGCATGTAACCTAGACCATGGTTTCCCAGGGTTTTCCCATTTTTGAGTGGCTAATTCTGTTGTCCCAGTAAACCATTGTTGACAATCTGTACAGTTTTGAACATAACCTTCTATATCTTTATCAATACCCGGATACCAGAGATGTTGACGAGCCAATATTTTTGAGCGGCTCATGCCTGGGTGTCCTAAGTGGATTAGTTTCAAAATGGTTAGTCTTAATCCTTGAGGAATAATAATTCGGTATCCCCAAAATATGCAGCCTTTTAAGGTGGTGAGTTCTCTTTGCCGTTGTTGGTAAACTACTAGGTCTGGAGTAACTTTCTTCGGCCAGCCATGGAGTACATAGTTATAGACTTGTCCTAGGATAGGATCTGTACGAGTATGACGCTCTATGTCAGCGGACGTAATGGGAAAACGTTGAAATGGTTCTTCATAAATGGTGTGTATATCATCATCTTCTTCTTGTTCTAGATTTTCTTTGGATTGTATCGGAAGCCTGGATAACATATCAGCTTGTGTATTTTCCTTGCCCATTTTGTATTTTATGGTATAATGATAAGGTGTTGTTAACAAAGTCCATTTCTGAAGTCTTGCTGACATGCCTTGTGATACATTTTTATTTGGGTTGAATATTGAAATTAAAGGTTTGTGATCTGTAAGTAATGTAAAATGGAGGCCATATAAATATTCCTTAAATTTATTAAAAGCATAAATGATGGCTAAAGCTTCTTTTTCAATTTGGCTATAATTTCTTTCAGCAGCGTTAAGGGTGCGGGACGCAAAAGCAATAGGGTGCTGATAACCTTTAATTTCGTGGGAAAGTACTGCGCCGAGGCCCTTAGATGACGCATCCGTCGAGAGTACTAACGGTAACTCGGGGTCGAAATGTTTTAATATCGGAGCCTTGATAATGGCTTTTTTAATGTCATTGAATGCATTTGTACAGTCTATGGACCATTTCCAAGATACTGTTTTCCTTAGCAGTTTATAAAGAGGTTGTGCTAACGAAGAGAAATTTTTTATGAATTTCGCGTAGTATGTTGCCATACCTAAAAAAGATTGTAATTCTTTTATTTTAGTTGGGGCTGTGCTGCTAAAATTGCTTTAGTATTCTTGTCAGTAGTAAAAATTCCGTCTTTACTAATGGTATGTCCTAAATATTCTACTTTTTTTCCAAAAATTTACACTTTCCTAATTTTAGTTTTGGGCCTGTTTTTTCCAATTCTTTAAAAACCTTTTCCAATTTTTGATTATGGTCCTCTATTGTCTTACCAGCTATAATGATGTCATCTAGGTAGACTACTATTCCCTTATTATTTCTAAATAATGAATCCATAAATCTTTGAAAAATAGCTGGGGCCGAAGCTATGCCAAAAGGTAGTTTAGTATATTTGAAAAGGCCCCTATGCGTATTTATTGCTAACAGGTTTTGAGAATTTTCGTTAATTTTAATTTGGAAATAGGCATCCTTAAGGTCCAAAACGCTGAAATATTTAAAACCGCCTAGTTGAGCAAATATATCTTGAATTCGTGGTAAAGGATATTTTTCAATTACAAGGTGCTTGTTTAAATCACGGAAATCGCCACAAATACGGATGCTCCCATTATTTTTAATAACAGTTACAATAGGGGCAGCGTGTTCAGCATATTTTATGGGTTTTAAGATACCTTCTTTAACTAACCTATCTAATTCTTCGTCAATTTTAGGTTTTAACGTATAGGGAATAGGTCTAGGGCGGAAAAAACGTGGGCATAACTCATCTTTTAATTTTAGCTTTGCTTCATAACCAACTACCCCGCCCCCCAATTTATTTTCAAACAACAACGGATATTTTTTAATAATATTATTGGTTACAACATCATCGTGGGTATGATTAATCTCGTATCGTTGGATAGGTTTGTTTTGCTCCCAATCCTCAGCTAGTTGACGTAATATGTGTGGAAATATCCTTAACCAGTCCCTTCCCAAAATGTTTAAGCAAGGGTTGCGTCCTCTTCTTGCACGATTACTCTTGCCGATCCCTTTAGCGGTATAGACGAACCATCATAACCCCTTAATTCGGTACAACACGGTTGAGTGGTAAGGTGGGCCCCATTGAGAGCATTAATCAAGGTGACCGCTGACCCAGTGTCAATTTCAAAATTTAACATACGATCATTTACCTTCAAAGCATAGCATGGCCGCAACGAGTTTTTTAAATGGAAATAATCTAATGAGGAAACCTGTTTGACACGGCATATCTTTCCGATATGGCCTTGGGTATGGCATTTATAACACGTCGCAAAACGGAATTTACAGTTGACTCGAAGGTGGTTCCCCCCACAGGCAAAACATTTCATATTTGATGCTGTGGGTTTAGTCACTGTATGAACGGGTTCCAATTGTTGGGTCAACATAAGGCTTTGGAATCTTGCCCGTTCCATTGATCTCGCAATATCTAATGCCCCTTGCCATGTCAGATTATCTACAATCAATAGTCGCTCCACAATCTTGTTATTATGTAACCCCGCCACGAACCGATCCCTAAGGTTTTCCTCGAGAGAGGCACCAAAGTTGCAATTGATAGATATACCTTTAAGTTTAGCTGCAAAGGAATCAATATTTTCACCTTCTACTTGTACGCATTTGTGGAATTTATATCTATGGACAATAGCACTCAGAGAGGGAGCGAAGAAACTTTTCAAGGTGGACACTATTTCTTCGAAGGTCTTTTGTAACGGGTCCGAAGGGGAAAGAAGATTGATCAGCAGTTCATAATTATCCGATCCGCATACCGTTAAGAAAAGGGATTTTTTATCGCCGCCGACTACTAGATGATAGTGGTTGAACTGTGCTATGTAGAGGTCAATATTATCCGAAGGACTATATGGGTGGAAAGTAAGGGTAGACCGCGCCATTGTTGCGTCTTGATATTTGGTGGACTGTTTAACTATTAGCGATTTTTGTATATAAAGGGTAAGAACGCGTGATGGTAGGGTGATCGCGTGATGGTAGGGTGATCGCGTGATGGTAGGGTGATTGTGTGATAATGAATTTGAATAACCTAATTTGAAATAACGCGCATGGTGGAGTATGCAGTTGCAGTCCTAATTTGAATAAACGCGCATGGTGGAGTATGCAGTTGCAGTATACAACACTAAACGCGGCAGATTTCTTGACCAGAAAACCGAACGAACACGCGTATCATGTTAGCGAGGAAACGCTAGAAGACTCGACAAATCCATTTATATCATTGGACGTAGTGAGACAACACACCTTGGAGAATCCAGGGCTACGTCATTTAAAAGAGTGGATAAGAGGTAAACCAAACACAATGGTCACTTATGGGCTAAAACGCTCCTACAAAAACACCTGCCAAAGTTATATGAAGCAAGAAACATAATATTTTACAAAGGGCGAAGTATATTAATTCCGGCTTAGTTAAGAGGAGCCGTACACCAAAGACTACATAGCGGCCTCGTGGGTATCAAGTGAATGCAAAAATGGGCGTGGCAGTATATATGGTGGCCTACTCTCGACGATGACTTATTGAGCGTAGCAAAAGGGTGCCGGAATTGCAATTACACTGCCGCGGCGGCGAAGAAGGCACTGTTGATAGAGTGTCAACCTAGCCATATACCGTGGATTCAAGTACATATGGATATCATGGGTCCTCTCAGGGGTAAGTCATACCTGGTGATGGTGGACAATAGCTCGAAATGGGTAGAAGTGTTTAAATTAGAGGACACCACATCAACCACCAATATAAAAAAACTTGCCGAAACGTTTGCGAGATTTGGAAATCCACCATTAATATCAGATAACGGGCCGCAATTCAAAGGGCAGGAATTACAGAATTTATGCAAGATGAGAGGGAATAATCAGCGATGGACAGCTCATTATCATCCGGCGTCTAACGGTCTGGCAGAAAGGTACGTACGATTAATTAAAGAAGCCATTATAAGAAACGAGTCGGAAGTCGGGCTAAGTAGATTTTTGGAAAACTACAGAGCTACAAAACACCGTACAACCAATAAAAGCCCAGCCGAGGTGATGCTCAAAAGGCGTATGCGAACCGAATGGGAGGTATTGAGGGAAACCGTACCACAACAATGGTTAGAGACCTAGAGCCCGTGCATGTTTTACCGTAAGAGACATAGTTTGGGTACGCATGTTTTTGGGACCAAGCAAATGGGTAGAAGGCATTATAAAAGACAAGCACGGTAGTCGTTCCTACAATGTATGGGCACAAGGAAGAAACCACCACCGACACGTGGATTAAGCGGCAAATCCTGGATTGGACCCCACTGAGACAAGAGAACGGGTGGCTGCAAAGGCTATCAGCAGAAGGGGAAGCGGGAACAAGTACTACAAGGGAACAAATTCAAAACCGGGGAACAATTGTTACAAGGGGACAAATTCAAAACCAGTCAGGAACGCCTAGAGAAGAACCTAGATACCCGCAGCGTAGTCGGAAACCGCCAGCATTTCTTAAGAATTTTGTCTGTGAAAAGGGGGGAACTGTAGAGAGGTAATTGGAGTGCGAAGTGCTTCGCGTGATAAGTAAATTACCAAATGGTAAAATGTTATTGGTAATACCTCGAGTGACAATTAAATTACCGTTAATTGGGTTAAGCGTTTATTGTCGTTCTGTATATATGATTAACATTCTTACTATTGTGATATCTTTTCGTAACGTTTTTTGAATAATATTCCCCCGTTCCTAAAATATTGTAACAATAGTATATAATTTGGGCAAGAAAGTCATAAGCAATTTTGCAATAACTCAATATATACAAATGATGATATATAAATCTGTTACAGTCAAATGATTTTAAAAACTGTTCAACATTTACTATTTATATGAAGTTTTTATAATCTTACCATAATAAAATTTATGCTTACACCACCTCATAACTTGTCCAAATATATATTTTGGTCGGTTTAAAGGACAGTATTTAGCGTCAACATTGTTAAATCGCTACATGTTGAATATGAGCGGTCGCTTGCACGTGCTACATTCGTTAACGATGAACAATGCCGTGGGCCCAAGTAATTTAGTTCAATTTTTTTTGCATTGTATATATAGGGCTTTTGAGACAATTAACCATAATATGTCGTACGAAATACACAGCTACCAACGCTCATTTAAATATCGGCAACCATACCAAACTTATTTGTCAGGGATTCACTGGCAAACAAGTTAAAATATGCAATAAATAATATAAATCTAATCTTAGGGGACATTTCATTCGAAACAAGCGATTGAATATGGGACAAAGTTAGTTGGAGGGACTTCACCTGGAAAAGGAGGGTCAACTCATTTAAATCTACCTGTTTTTGATACAGTTCTTGAAGTAATCTAAATGCACTGGTCTTTAATGACTAATAGGCTAAAAATGCAACTGGTGCAAATGCCTCTGTAATATATGTTCCTCCTCCTGGTGCAGCAGAAGCTATTTTAGAAGCTATTGATGCAAAGATTGGACTTGTTGTATGCATTACAGAAGGCATTCCTCAGAAAGATATGGCTTTAGTTAAAAAGAAGTTGGAAGAACAAAGTTACACAAGATTATTAGGCCCAAATTGTCCAGGTGTTATTAAAGTAAGTGAAACAATTCTTAGTTATAAATGCAAACTTTTAAATTATAAAATATATGTATTAAAAGTTAAAATAAAATGAAAATTTGTTTAGCCTGGTGCTTGCAAAATTGGTATAATGCCTGGACACATACATCATCCTGGCTACATAGGTATAAATTTAAAATGTTAAATTATGATCCATACACAAATTTTAAAATTCATTTAAATTTTTGCATAAACATTTTAACTGCCAAATTTTGAATATTTTTCTAGGAATAGTTTCTCGTTCTGGTACCTTAACATATGAGGCAGTCTTACAAACTACTCAAGCTGGAATGGGACAATCATTATGTATTGGAATTGGTGGTGATCCTTTCAATGGAACTAATTTTATTGATTGTCTGGATGTTTTCTTTAAAGATCCAAACACCAAAGGTAATAATATTTTTTTGTTAATTACTAGTTTTCTGTAATCATATCTTTTTCCTTTTTAATTGATAATCTCTAAAATATACAGCGCTACTAAGTGCATTTTTTACATATCCCCCCCCCCCCCAAAGGGAAAAACTTTCATGTCCTGTTGCATTACTACCAAGATAACATAGAAATTTAAATTGCATAGAAAATTAAACTACTATTTTTATTTAAATGTAAAATAGAATGGGGTTGAAAATATTATTAATAAACAGGTTTAATTTTATTGTATAATTTAATAACACAATTACTTTGATGGATAATTTAGTCAGTATCACATTTATAAATTTGTTTTATAGATTTCCAAAATTATGGTTTTTAATTTAAATTTATTCAACGTATATATATTAATGGCACCCAAAGGCTTATATGAAAGCATATTTTCAATTTAAAGTGTGTGGTATAATCAAATAAAACAACGTTTTTACTAAACAAAAATCTGTTTGATTTTCCTACACATTCTATTTTTTATGCATAGTTTTGCTTACACTCTAACTGCTCCAACTTTAAATAAAACTTAAAGAATTTTATTCATCCACTAAATTAAATTAGCCAATAGTTTTTATTCGGTTCAACCATGTTGGCATAATGTAATGTAAAACAATACCAGTCTTTTGTAAAGCTTTTAGATTAGGTAATTTGTAAAAAAATGATCATGTGGCTCCCTTGACCTGCCAAAAAATCAAGACTTATTGTCATTTTAGTGACTTTACCCTGGTGATAACATATAAGGTCAGCTTCGATTAAAACAACAATATAGAAATATCATTGATTGATTAACTGACCAATTCCATATTGATTGTACTCGGTCTATTATGTATGAGTTTTATATGTGAAATTAGCTTACAAAGTATTATCGTCGTCTCAAAAAAATAAAAAAATAAATTACTTACATTTTTGTCATTTTTATTTTATGCCCGCAGGCATAATTATGATTGGAGAAATTGGAGGTAACGCTGAAGAAATAGCCGCCGAATACATTATAAAACACAACATGGTAAATTTTTATTTCCCCACTCGACAACAAATGTTTTACGAATTTAAATTAAAATGATCTCAATTAAACTTAATTATCGTTTGCTTCTCACGCCCCGCCCCTCGACCTCAGGGTCCCAATGCCAAACCGATAGTGTCGTTCATAGCTGGCCTAACCGCACCCCCAGGACGGAGGATGGGTCACGCGGGTGCCATCGTTTCCGGTAAACAGGGTGGGGCCGCATCCAAGATGGCTGCGCTAGAGGGCGCGGGCGTTACCGTCACCCCAAATCCTGCTTTCCTCGGGATTACGATGAAACAAGTTTGACACTTTTATCGTTTGGTTTTATTTATTTATTCTTTTATCTTTTAATTGTTTATTTATCGCGAATACATTGAATTGTAACTCGGAATATATTTATAATTTTACCTAATATATTTGATGTTAACGTTTATTTAGCAAGTTAGATTCTTGCACGATTATTGTGAAACGAGGTAGAATTTGACATTTTTTGTCAAACTAAATCTAATTCAGCAACTTGACTCTTGACATTTTTTTATGTAACAATTTAAATTTTAATATCTATTTTCCATTAAACAATAACAATCTAGATTTCAACATTTTTTTGCTTGTACAAGTGGATTTAATATATATTTAAGCACAATTTTTGCTGGGAATTAATAAGATTTATTAGCACTTTTCAATTCGATTCCAGGCTAGGTTAAAAATTGTGATTTCTATGTTAACGAGTGTCTCAAATTTATTTTAAATAGCAACAATAAGTAATTTTTTCTAGATTTTTTAAGCTATGTTTTAAATATCTTTAAAAAGTTAGGCGGTTTTTATAAAAACTTATGGGGCAGTTGAATTGAAAATTCATGACATGTGGGTCTTTTCTAGAGTCTTACAACATCAAATCCGACACTGAAATTATTTTAACCTTATATTGAGAAATATGATATACGCCCATTGTTATTAATAAACTTATTTGCCTTTATTTTGGAAAAAAAAATCACCTAAAAACTATGAAAATGCGCGGCAAAGTTTTTTTTCGACCCAAGACGCCTAAAAAGATTTTATGGCCTTTTCAGGGCTCTAAATTTTAAAGGAAAGGATTATGTTTTTTAGTTTGGTTCCATGAACAACAATTTTAAAATTTGTTTCGTTGTTGATTTTGATATTCATCACATTGTTAATTTTTCTGGATTCCTACCATATTTAATTAAAACACAGACGTTAGCTATGAGTTAAAGCTTTTTTATTTTATTAAAACGAAATAAGCTGGAATTTAATGTTTTATCTAAAATTACAAGATTTTGGTTTACTAAACTTTTGCCATTATAATGGATCTCTTTACCACGATTTACCATATTTTAATTCAACTATTTTACTTTCGTTTAAATCGTATCTTTACATCATGAGCGATTCATATATATTTCATAAATTTTTACACGCGCGTTTCAGGCGATGGAAAAATCTAAGTCACAATCAAAATTGGCTGGTGCTTGATCAATAACGAATGCAATGCAATGCCGCCCCCATACTCGCTCTAATCAAAATTCTCACGATTGCTTACATGCATTATACTATAACTTTATCATCAAAAAGCGATATCGAGAGTCTAATTATTTTCCTGTTCTCTCCTCTACAGTTCCGCAATTTGAAACTCTTTCATAAGCCAATTTTTGTATTCGCTTATAGACAGACCTCTAAAACATTGCAATGCCGTTTCCTGCTCGGAATGATCTTAATTCTCGCTTGTTTATAAAACGATATTCAAACAATTATTTGTGTGTGAAAATAAAAAATAAATGGTTTTTGACTCCTGTTTTACTTAAGTATTCCATTGTTGAAAATTTTATTGCATGTACCATATGAGTAAAAGATTATAGGGTTTAAGTGAAATTTGATTTCAGACTTGGACTTTAATATTAATTTAAGTTGTGAAATCAATTAATGGTGTTTAATATTAAATCAAGACTAAATTGTATTGTTAAAATTAAAAGGGATTTATAAATAACACTGATCAACAAATAATGGACTTTTAAAATCAACCAGCAAACTGTTTGCAGATTCTGTTTTTTGTTAAACCGTGTAATTGGAAAAATGTTTAAACTGCATATATATTATCATGTTAAGAGTAAGTTTTTTGGCCTCCTGATCAAGAAGGGATTGTTAAAAATCTTTCGGGCAGCCACGTAGAAGTAAAAATTACAATAAAATTTTAATATCCATTTTGTTCATGATTGATAACGCAAACTTTCTAAAATAATCCATTAATTGACGTATCTGTTCACGTGTTAGTGGAACTAGTTTTAGTAGAACTTGTCATAAAAGTAAATTTGTGCTAAGATTTGTACCTTTAAATATCGAAAAAATAGTTATTTCAAGTTGGAATCAACAGATTATTATTAAAACGCATTTTCCAATATATTCCGAATTTAGCAAATTTTACGTAATCTTTGGTTTAATTTAATATGTTTTTCCTAAACCCCACACTAGCCTGCCTAAAATTTACCAGTATATAAAAATGAAGCAAATGTAACAGATGTTAAAATTAATAGGCCTCAAAAAAACGAGAAAAAAAAATTCGATTCACACTTTTGTTAATGGTCATTTTTTTCCATTGGTCAGTAGCCAGGAGACGGTCAGAAAGGATATGTATACCACAGAGGCAAATATAGCAAAACGAAAAAAAGTTTCGATTTACACTTTGGCCAATTATCATTTTTCCCTTTGATCAGTAGTCAGCGGACGGCCAAAAAGCCTATATTATCAATGTTATTAACAAGAACAAGCAATGTTAGGTTAATAAAAAAAAAATTTGCCCTCACTGAGATTCAAAACCATGGCATTAGAGGCATAGGCCTTTGTAGGGTGGGGGGGCACAGGGACCCATATCAGTAGAGGAATAGGTCCTTGTAGGGGGGGGGCAGGGTATCGTACTCAGGATGTCTTAATAGAATTTCAAGCTGTCGCAGTGGTAAACACGACGAAAAAAAACGAAAAGCCTAACTTTGGCTAGTGGTCATTTTTTCTATTGGTCAGCAGCCAGCGGACGGCCAAAAAGCCATCAATGTTATTAACTAAAACAATTAATGTTAGGTTAATAAAAAATTTTTTGCCCTCGCCGAGATTCGAAACCATATTAGTACAGGCATAGGCCCTTGTAAGGTGGGCACAGGGTAATTAGCAATGTTAGGTAAATAAAAGTAAAAAAAAAATTATTTTTTATAACAAAACTCACACAAGCATGGGTGTAGGCAGGAATGAAATTAGAGTGGAAGCAATAAGGATTTAGGGAAAGGCAAAATGATATTTTATTTAATTTTTAAGAATTTTTAGCTTTAAAGGGAGGCAGCCGCCCTCCCTCCCTCTCGCTGGCTACTCCCATGCACACAAGCCTTTCAAATAGCTGATTCTGACCTATTTCTTATAAGCCATTAAAAAGCTGATCTATTATCAAATTTTATGAGATCCATAATGAACAAAGGTCCCTGGCAATTTCTTCTCTTGGTATTGGTTTGCAATCCTTAATTCTTCATCGCCGTATAAGCATATAGTTGATTGATTTGACTAAAATGCTGCCCACTTCTATAAGTCACAGATCTTCGCATTTTTGAAAAGTGTTAAGATCGCCCTGCCGTATGCTTGGGATATTTGGAGAAGGTTTTCCCCTTCCTTGTCCTTAGGCCATGCCCATAGCCTCCATGATTTCGTTAATACCCGAGGTATCTTTCCTTATATGAGCGTTGAAGTTTGCCCCAATATTTAGATTTTCTTTCTGTCTTATTTCTTGTATTTACTTTTCAAGTGAATCGAAAAATATTTCTTTCTCTGGTGTAATACACCTAATTTGGGGAGCATCGCACCTAACGGTTAGGACGCCTCCTTCATCTGCAATCTTGACCCACATTAATCTGTTTGAACAACGCCTGACTTCCACCACTACCAACCCCGTTTCTACGGTAGGGGATGTGTACCTTTCTTCAATTTAACATCTGTGCGACCTCGATGCTCTTTCCAATCAACGTGCTCACACTAACTGCCTTCGTTGTAATTCAAGCAGTAACCCTAGTGTATTCATTGTACGGACGGGATATGCGGGGCGTGTCGTGTGTGGAGGACGCTCTAGCTTTTTGTTGTAAAGTTTATTTGAAACTATCATAATTTTGGAGTTGGCTTTTACAGCAAGTGTCCAACCTGAGGCCAACCCTCCACTTTTTACACGTGGACTTGGGAGGCCGTCGGTTGTGTATCGGCTACTTTTCCTATTTCTGATATCATATTTTTTCACAATAAGTCGTTTAATTTAACAATTTGTTATAACCTAAAAATTGTTTTCCATGTTTTTAATACTCAAAAATTTAATTATAATGTTAATCGAAATACACCGCGTACATCAGGTTTATATGGTTAAGACTGTCATGTAATTACCCGTTACATCTCCCAGCTCTTCTTCCCTGCACGTACCTTATTTCTTTTTCCTTTCACTTATTACCCTAAATAATTATGTCTATTTTATTTTTATCTATCATATTGATGTTGTTGGTTCACGGAAAAATTGTTATACACGATTATCGCTGTTTACTTCTTGATGGACTTTACGATTATTATTTTTACGTATTGATGAAATGTACCTTGAGCTGCGTGTACGCACCGAATCCCTCCCCCTCCCATGCGCGAGTTAAATTTAATAGATTAAAAAAACTGGAACAAACCACCTTAATCTGCACAAGCAAAATTCATAATATAGATATAAAGATATGGAAGGAGCATAGAACCTGGTTTTAAAATAAATAATACCTAACTGTAGAAATACTAATAATATGTTAAAGAAGTACAAGAATAACAGTATTGAAGAAATTCAAAAATTACCACGATACGAACGCATCGCAATTGTTTATATCAAACGCCAATATTTACATAAATTGAAAAAAAGACCTCGACCTCTTGATGCTATAAAATTTATATAAATTTATTTTAAATTCTTATTATGATTTTTATGTAGTTTTAAAATTAACTCTATATTATATGTTATAAAAAAGCATCGTATAAGCGATTAAATAATATTAGCTTATGTCATAATATTTTAAAATACATAAAGTAATAAATTTTAGTGTGAACGCCACTATATTTGATTCTACATTCTAATACAAATTTATAAAATCTTTTACTTAATAAAATCATAATTAATACTTTATTGTAAACGAGGTTGAAGGTGCAAAAAACGCACATTTTAGCCTTTTTTGGCTATATTGCAACTGAAATTTAATCAATACTGAAAAGCATTAATATATTCCTGTAGATTAAAGTTTTATCTGAGATCCATTATTTTAATACTTTTGTTTCACCTCTATATTTAAATTCAGTTGCGTTTACGTGAACCCTTCCCCTTATAAAAATTCGTCCCTCTATGGAAAATGGAGTAAATTAGTGTACATCTACATACGCGATGTTGACTAACGCATCACTCCCTATCTTTCCCCATCTTCCACTTCCGCCCCCATATCTAGCCAAGCACACATAAGGCTTATGTACAAATTGGCCAAGAAACGCTATAAGGAATTTATAAAAATTGCAAATGACTAAGATTACCTTCCGTATAAAAACCAAACATAAATATGGGGAATTCTTTCAGGAGGATGATAAAACACAAATGAACAGATGCAAAAAGAAAGAGCTCAGATGGAATTGAAGAAGAAGCGACTATGACGAATTTTTATCAAGATATTGGTAGAAGAACGAATTCCCAATCAATGAAGAGCGAGCACGATTATACCTTTATTCAAAGGCAAATGATACCCTCAGGGTGGCAATTACAGAGGTATCAAGCTAACCTGCCACTCCTTAAACCTTATGGAAAGGATTTTAGTAACAAGGTGGAAATTTCGGCTGCCGACAAATCCACAATCGACGCAATCTTTGCACCAAGACAAATGGTGGATAAATATGGTGAAAAGAGAAGCTTCCTATGGTCTTTATCGGATTGGAGAAAGCTTATGACACGGTCCTTTGCGATTTAATATGGTGGTGCTTGAGAAAACAAAATATCCCTGAAGCATATATTCGGCTGATGAAAAATATTTATAGGACGATAGTTGGACACTCTAAACCTTTTAAATTGATCTACATCAAGGATCGGCTCTAAGTTCCTTTTTTTCTTCACTGATTATGGACACGCTAACGAGAGACATTTAAAAACCATCGCCATAGTGTATGTTAAATGCCGGTGATATAGTACTCTGCTAAGCCAAAAAACTAAGCGCTTAGCTGGATATGGTTTTAAGGTCAACGATTGAAAAACGGTAAACATGGAGATGAACGTTACAAGCACCTTATCACTAGATGACAGCATAAAGTACCTAAATGTATACAGGTTTAAATACCTCGGGATGTTACATCAAGAGGGAGGTTGCGCAATAGAAGTCAATGCCCGGATTCATAAAGGATGGCTTAAGTGGCGAAGTATATCCTAATGTGCCACAAGAAAATGCCTATAATTGAAGTGCAAAGCTTACAAAATCATGGTAAAACCGGTGTTCCTCCCGGTAAGTAAAAAAATGGGCATTAAACATCACGCAAGAAAAGCTATTTCAAGCCTCGAAGATGAGAATGATACGATGGAGCTTGGGGTAAATTAAGCTCGACCATATGAGGAAGGCTTTCTCATGACACAAATGGGTATTCAACCTATGGCGGACATGATCAACGGAAATTGGGACATATATGTACCGGAAAGCGAGGAAGATGACGACCGCATGTCACGTGGTACAAGACATGACACTTACCCGATAAAATTGGAAGAAACTCATAGAAACAAATATGTAATTTTACCTTATCCTATAAAAATAATAAATGAAGCAAACTAAGTATTAATAATTTCAGTGTAAAGAAATGCATTGCTGATATTGTCTCATAACCCACATCCTTTTTCCTAAGCCCAACACTAATTTGCCAGCCTCAAATTTTAAACCAAATAGCATGCATTGAGAGTTAAATAAAGTCATCTAGGTTGTCTGTAGTCGGATCTTTCTTATAGCCTTTAGTCAATAAGTTTCAACTATTCATATTATTAACCAATTTAAAATAACTATAACTCATGTATTTATGTACTATCAATCCATTATAATTTATAAAATTAGTTTCCAATAATGGTAGTTATCCTAAACTACCATTATTGGAAACTAATTTTATAAACTATAACTCATGTTTTTGTAATTGTATTAAATAGGTTATATTTATCCCCTTAATAATATATTTGAGTCGCAAGACTAACTTGTATCTTACAATGTATTTATTAAATATAATAAGTTTACCTTTATTCTATTAATATTCTATTACCGGTGTAATGATCTGAAACGTCGACATTTAAAAAACGACGACGCTCAGTTGAACATTCCTATTGGTTAATATGGCATAATAACGAGTTATATGCTATATCACGTGATCTTCCTAAAAGCTCAATAGGTTAGTTTTGACACAAAAACATGTATTTTTTTTGAAGACACTAAAATGACGACACAAGACTTTCAAAATATTTCAAATAATTACTATGCATAATTATCTAAATTATAAATTAAAATTTAGAGAATCACTAACAAACTATCAATTTAGCCATTTAAGTATATTATCAAATCTTTTTTTTCACATGTATTTTATAAATTTAGGTTAAATCAAGAAAATTATGAATAATCAAGAAAATTATGAATATCAGTTTAGTCAAGCTCAAGCATTTGTATTTTCATCTCTTGTTTTGTATAAAAATGCACATAATCATTTGAAGCTTATTAAAAAATCTTTTACTTTATTAGTCTAAGTTATAAACTTTACCTTAGTTTTAAGCTTATAGACAATAAAAATAATTAATAGGATAGGCTTATAAACATAGATTAGATACAATGATCATTGGCTCAAGCTCAATGTATTCAAGTACTAACTCAGCTATTCCTTAGGTTATTATAAATGTACCAAATACAATATTGAGTTTATCATTTAGCTTTGCCAAAATTACAATTAAAAGGATAGGCTTATAAACATAAAGCAGATATAATGATCATTAGCTCAAGCTCAACAGATATCCCTTAGGTTATTATAAATGTACCAAATACAATATTGAGTTCATCAATTAGCTTTACCAAAATTAAAAGGATAGGCTTATAAACATAGATCAGATATAATGATCATTAGCTAATGTATTTAAATACTCACTCAAATATCCCTTAGGTTATTAAATGTACCAAATACAAATTAAAATTTATCATATTTGTAATTAAAATTTTTCATATTTAGCATTCTGCATTTACTTCTTTTGATATGTATTTTTGAGCTTGAGCTGATGATCATTGATCTATGTTTATAATTCCTTTTAAATGGCTGATATAATTTATAAAGTCAATATTGTATTTGGTACATTTAATAACCTAAGGGATATTTGAGTGAGTATTTAAATACATTAGCTAATGATCATTATATCTGATCTATGTTTATAAGCCTATCCTTTTAATTGTAAAGCTAATTGATGTATTTGGTACATTTATAATAACCTAAGGGATATCTGTTGAGCTTGAGCTAATGATCATTATATCTGATCTATGTTTATAAGCCTATCCTTTTAATTGTAATTTTAATATAGAGATCTGCAACGGGCCGTTTTTAGAAGATCGGCCCGCCCGTACCCGTTTTCAAAATTTCAAGGCCCGTCCGGGCCCGCCCGTAATTTTTTTTCAGCACTTCAGGCCCGTCCGAGCCCGTCCGTAAATTTTTTAGGCCCGTCCGAGCCCGTCCGTAAATTTTTCAGGCCCGTCCAAGCCCGTTAAAATATTTTTTAAGCGAACTCCGCGTCCGGCCTAATTCATCAAAATTAAATTTTATGACATATTCATAGAAAGATATCAATAATTATCATGTAAAAATAATAAATCATCAATAATGTCTGGTTTTAGGCGAGTTCGCCTTTCTTCTACAAGCCTTCCTGCCGTAGAAAAATTTCGCTCGCTGGTGGCACTCGTAGCCGGTATACATAATATCATATGTGCTAAATGTGCTAATTTAGGATATCTATTAAAGGATAAGATTAATTTTAAATATAATACTTGTCCTCTTTGGCTTTCCACCATTTTAACAGATCGAAATCAGCCTCAATAGTTTCATCTAAATATTGACTAAACTCATCCGCCACAGGATTATGATCATTATCTTCCCATTCAGAAAAAATTGTTTTCGGTCTCTTACCTTACATATTTTTATATATTATATATAAATAAAAAATTGTAAGTACTTGCGAGAGATGTCTTTGAGCCCAGTAAAACAGAAGATTTTCTTATATAGACAAACCCTTCTTGCTCTATAATATTTCTTATATCTTGATATATGTCTAGTTTTTCTGCTTCAGGTATCATCTTCATTTGTCTAAACTTCGGATGCAAGACCGAAGCTATTTTGTGATACCGATGAACTACCATTTTTTCTTTAATAGCTTCTTTTAAACGGTTCTTTATTATGTTGACTTGTCCGCCGTATAAATCATAATCCGACATCGCATTAATTAATTTAATTTTCCATAAGAAGACATATGGTAGGGTTGGTTCTAGATCAGCCTCCAACTGAAGAGAAGCCTCTTTAAACGGCTGCAAGACGTCTATTAAAGATTTCAACAACATTTTATCTATATATTCCAGATATGAAAGTTCATTTCGTTGTTCCAAGATAGCTTCAACTTCGTCATAGACCTTATAAATAGAATTCAAAAGGGTCAATTTTGAGTTCCATCTTACAATTACATCTTGATGCAAGGTATGGGACAGCTTGCTATTGAGTCCACTTTGTTTGAAATGCCTGACTAATTCTTTAGAGGCATTCATGAGTTTATAAATAACCGTGGCTTCTTGATTTAAGAAAGAATCATTAAAGGCCATTTTTATCATATTATTTATAAGGTGGGCTGCGCAATTTAATCTACTATAATTTGCTAATGCATTGACAATGTTAGCACCCTGATCAGTGACAAATATTAATTTATGGGCTTCTTCATTGGTAATGCCAAAAGTCATTAATTTGTTTAATAATTCATTTCTAATATTCTCCCCTGATTTTTTTTCATGCTTAAAAGCAGTTGTAAATAATATTTTTTTTCTCAGGCTAACATTTATATAATGAATACTTAATGTGAGAAAACTGATTTTTGTATAATCACATGTCCACATGTCTGTTGTGGCCGCGCAAAGCCCTTTCTGAATGTAATGTTTTATATCTGGAATTATAGAAAGTCGAAGTCTTTCAGCCTCATCTTTGACATGGCGGCTTATAGTTGATGGATGAGGCATAATTTGTCGCACATTTATTAACCCCTTAGTTGACAAACTATCTACCAAAAACTGGCAAAACCCAAGAAAACCTTCTCCTGCTAAAGTTTCGAATGGCCGTAAATCTTTTGAGCAAAATTTTATAGCCTGATTTATGATTGATTTTTTAATTTTTTCTTCTTTTAAGGGGTTTATTTTATTCATATAATGATCTAGTGTTAGGCTATTTTGTC
This sequence comes from Gordius sp. MW1, assembly GCA_964036665.1. Lineage (NCBI taxonomy): Eukaryota > Metazoa > Nematomorpha > Gordioida > Gordea > Gordiidae > Gordius > Gordius sp. MW1. The sequence continues at coordinate 33,895,968 of OZ038526.1, read as the reverse complement.
TTTGGGTTGTACATTTGTGGCGTTTTAAATGTGATGTACCATCTGCTGATTTATATGAAAGTATTTTTTTGCAATTTTTGCATATGCAGGCACTAACTGATTCACCATTAACATCCATTAAAGGATCAAATTGTTCCCAAACTTTACTTTTAAGCTTGTGATTTAAATTTATTTTATATACACCTTTTTCATAATTAGATATGATTGTGGACAAATTATTTGACACTATAATAAAATTTAATAAAAAAGTAAGGATGTATCAAATCAATCACTTTTATTATGTTGCATATATTAATTATAGATTAAGCCTTTTAATATTAAACTGTTAGTTTCAAAACAAAAAATACAATTATTAAAGGGATTAGTAAAGCAAAGCGATATAAAGCCAAATATTTAATAAAAATATCCAGAAAAAATACCTTTTTCAACCAAGCTAAATCTAGTTAATATTGTAAAATTAATGTAGAAAAATTTAAAATAATATAACAAGAATAATTTGTCATATATTTAAGCACTAGAATTTTAAGGCAAAGGAATTAAACTTAATCAATAACAAAAAAATACAAAGCTAACAAAAAGTTACATTTAAGTTTGTAATTAAAGTTAATTTCAAAGATTAGAGCAAAAATATTTATGAATTTATATGGCACTAATAATAATAGTAATTTGTGATAAAATTAATCACAAAAGTGTAATTAAACTTACTTATAAAAGAATGAAGTTATAGTCTTAAAAATCAATAGCAAATTAAAAAAAGGTCAAATTTAGCGCTTGAAAAATGAATGAATGCTACAGGATATACAAAATTTAGAAGTTAAAAAATTAATCCTAAATATTTAATAAAAATAATATATTAATTGTTATGCAATTTATTGGCTCGCTTTTTGTTTTTTCTAATTGTTTGATGTTTAAGTACCTTTGTAACTCCAAGACCTTTTATATAATCTCTGGTTCGTTTAAGCCCGTTTATAAAACTTCAGGCCCGTTCAAGCCCGTTAAAAAAATCTCAGGCCCGCCCGAGCCCGTTCCATTAATTTTTAGGCCCGTCCGGGCCCGGCCCGTTAAATTTTTTATGATACAAAGCCCGTCCGTACCCGTCCGCGGGCCGGGCTTTTAGGCCCGTCCGCGGGCCGGGCTTTTAGGCCCGTCCGCGGGCCGGGCCGGCCCGTGCAGATCTCTAGGGCTAATTGATGAAATCAATTTTGTATTTGGTATATTTATAATAACCTAAGGGATATCTTTTGAGCTTGAGCTAATGATCATTATATCTGATCTATGTTTATAAGCCTATCCTTTTAATTGTAATTTTGGTAGGGCTAATTGATGAACTCAATTTTGTATTTGGTATATTTATAATAACCTAAGGGATATCTGTTGAGCTTGAGCTAATGATCATTATATCTGATCTATGTTTATAAGCCTATCCTTTTAATTGTATTTTTGGTAGGGCTAATTGATGAACTCAATTTTGTATTTGGTACATTTATAATAACCTAAGGAATAGCTGAGTTAGTACTTGAATACATTGAGCTTGAGCTAGTGATCATTATATCTAATCTATGTTTATAAGCCTATCCTATTAATTATTTTTATTGTCTATAAGCTTAAAACTAAGGTAAAGTTTATAACTTAGACTAATAAAGTAAAAGATTTTTTAATAAGCTTCAAATGATTATGTGCATTTTTATACAAAACTAGAGATGAAAATACAAATGCTTGAGCTTGACTAAACTGATATTCATAATTTTTTTGATTTAACCTAAATTTATAAAATACATGTGAAAAAAAAGATTTGATAATATACTTAAATGGCTAAATTGATAGTTTGTTAGTGATTCTCTAAATTTTAATTTATAATTTAAATAATTATGCATAGTAATTATTTGAAATATTTTGAAAGTCTTGTGTCGTCATTTTAGTGTCTTCAAAAAAAATACATGTTTTTGTGCCAAAACTAACCTATTGAGCTTTTAGGAAGATCACGTGATATAGCATATAACTCGTTATTATGCCATATTAACCAATAGGAATGTTCAACTGAGCGTCGTCGTTTTTTAAATGTCGACGTTTCAGATCATTACACCGGCCCGGCCACCATCACATACCACTGCTTTAGCAACACCTAAAAAATTGCATCCAAACTAATATTTTCAAGTAACTCAGAAGTTTTTTTCAAATGTATATATATAGGCACTTGCAGAATATTAATGCAAAGTTCGCCGACTGTTTGAGAGGTTGGGTAAAACACTTTTTTGTGGCTATTAATACCACCAGCCCTCATTAAAACTAATAAGCGCTAAGGGTTTAGTCTCAAATTTCATAAAATAAATGGAATAAATATATTTTTTTTATTTATGAAATTTATTCATTTTAATTTAATATTTGCAATTCAAAAAGATTAATTAAATGATGTATAAAAAAGTATCACTTGGGTAAAATACATTGGTAAATAAAATAGCAAAAGAAAACGAGTTAAAAACTAATTAGATGGCATTGATCCATGTATGAATATCGTCTTGGATTTGACGATTTCCATAGTGTTCTTTTGCCTGATGTAGAAAAATTCCTTAGGTTCTAAAGAAGAATTTGTCATCGCTTTCCCGATTTGTTTGAGGAAAGCGAGAGCCTCTGAACCTAGGTTGCCAATAGTGGTAGCCACCACGGGGATGAAAACTGTATTGGTGAGAGTGGAATATTTTTTGGCCTTTTTCCTCTCTGCCTTGATTATAAGGTCGGGGGAAGAGTTTGAGGGGGCGAAGATGTCGACCGTTGTAAAATCCCAATGAGATTTAGACCGCGGGACCAAGGTATGAGCGTTAGCCCGACTGGTCTTTCCCGTCGGTCGTAATGAGGCCGACAGGCTCTAGAGTATTGAGATAACCGGCTTTTCGAAGGTACTGACCTATGAATATTAGATAAATAATATTTTAGAAACTTTTATCATTGTGAAAAATTTTGTAATGGCTCTTTAATAATGTCAAGCTTTCATCTGTCAATATGGCGGTTAAATGGGATCAGCTTTTTGATATGTAAGCATGCTCAATAAGTAGTCCATTAGTCTATGAGAATAACTCAGATCGTGGTACTAGTGGCACTTGTATTTTTTCTAGCCTTGAAAAAAGATAATGATCATTTGTTATTTGTTGGCACAATGATATATATGCTGGTAAATTTCAAGCTAGGATCCACCCATCGTCCCAAGGGATAATAGATGCTCTATCAGAGGCATCCTTCCCTCTAAATATGGATCCGATGGTTCGAAAACGAAAGGAATACTTAGTTTATCCTAAATTTATGCGACTTGCAATGATGTAAGTGACGGACCCAATTATTTACTTCCTTGTTTTATTTTGCATGAGATTTCGTAAAAAATTTCTGTATCAAGGTTTTAAAGATATTTATTTTTAAAGTGTTATAGGTAATATTGATGCAGGAAATATACAATAAACGAGCATAAAATAATATAAATAAAAAATTATTCATCAGATTCGTCAATAGCCACACGGGACGTGTGTCAGACAAAGATTTGTAATTATATATTTAGCTAATTAAAATGCCGATTTTTTGAGGTAAAATTAAGCTGGGTGAGTATTTAGCTTTAGGGGATCTGTTTCCTATCGATTTAAAAAATGCTAATGTTTTTTTGCCAAATTGGATAGCTAAAGTCGAGAAAATTTATTTCTGTCATATTAAAAGAGCCAATTAAGGCCAAGCGGTTAGTGACCAAAAATTTAAACTCTGCACGATTTCAAACTCGCAGATAAGCGGCGGAGCGTGACAGTATACAGGGATAAATCTAGAATGATGATTCCTTGAATAATATTTTCACGCAAAAATGATAAAACCATCTTCATTAAGAATCTTAATTAAAAGCCAAAAAGCTAATCCTTAAACGAGTGGGGCGAGAAAAAAGCTACCAGATAAGCGGTCAATGGAAACTATATCGTAAACGTCCAAATTTAGTTTAAACTGTGACTTATAGCCACCTGGCATTATAAAGTTAATTTTGAAAGATTTTCTAGGAGATGGTATATTGTAAACTCATATATTTTAAAAATACTGAATATAAAAGCGGTAACCAATAAAATACAGTGCTATGGTGTTATTATGAAATAGTATCTTTGAATAAATGCATATAAATTTACATATATATATTTTTAAGAATTGTATCATTTAAAAATAAAGCCTTTTTGCTTTCTCGAAATAGCAAGATGGTTAAGGGCTCTTATATAATCTTTTGGGCACACGCTTGGAAGACATAAACTAAAAAATTGAATATATTTTTGATATTTGTTTATATTTATATTAAACGAACCTTTTTAAATAAGAGTAAATTCACGTGTCTCTTCATCTGTCATTGAATCTAGATTTAACAGACCTACAAAGCTTTTATTATAATATAAGCTACATATCTTTGCAAAACTTTTAAAGTGAATTATAATCAAATTTAAATTATTTTTAAATTCCCTTTAGTGAAATAAATAAATAAATTGTGTACATGCAAATAACATGACATGTTGTAATTATAGACGTGGCCATGATATGGATCAAAGTGGGCCAAAGTCTTGTTATAATGGTTTAACGAGGATCAAAATAATTATATCATATAAGCATTACCATTTCTAAGGTATTCCCTTCGTTCAATATCCTCTACATTATTAGTGAAATGACATAATTGTATCCAAATTATACAAGTTATAATATAAGGAAAAATTGACATATTGAAAATAGAAATTAAAAAGTTCTATAGTGCAATACTATAATAGCTTAACCAGTATATTAGAGGCAGTTCGATCGAACGTCACTAATGGCTCAAATATATTATTAGTACAAATTAGTGCTGTAAACATTTTTTAAAAAAATCGAACGCGTTCACGTTCAACGTCCATTGACAAAATCGAACGCGGTCACGTTCGTTTTCAAAAAAAAGGAACGCGTTCACGATGATAATTTTTTTTTAATTTAATATAAATAAATGTCTTATATTTTTTAACACAATATATTAGCCATGATAATAAATAATAGGTTTATTTCGATAATATAATTGTAAATATAATATAAGGCGAATATAAAGATTTTTTATTTAAAAAAATATTTCTTATCAATTTTTGATAATAATTGCTTTTCAAAATTTTCGTCGGATAAGCAGGAACGTTTGGCAGTTAATACAGGATTAGCTATACTAAAAACCCGCTCCACAGGGGCAGATGACGGGATTTGAGTATTATACTTAATAAACAAATCTTTTAAAGCAGGAAATTTATTAAAAACATTTAATGTTCTTCGCTTCAAAAAATTGCTATAAGATATCATCCTCCAATCCGCCCTCTACTTCCTCGTCAAAAAATGATATTTCAGAATCGACAGTTCTTTCATTATCAATTCTAGGGGTTTCAAACCCTTTTTTAAATAAAACTAAGTTTATTCTTTTTTACATTTAGTAATTATTAAATTCGGTCCTTTATATGAAATGAGTAATTATCATATTTTGGCCATGGCAAAGTCAATTCATTTGCTGATTTTGAATAATCAGAATCTGAAGATGACGACGATATAATAATATGATTGTCCATATTAACCTATAAATTGAAATATAATTAATAATGTCAAATTAATAAACTTTAATCTTATCTTCTTTTGCACGTTATGGTATGTTAAAAGTATTTCAAAATAGGTAATATGAATTAGGAAAAACAGCTGATTTAAAAATATAAGACTTATTTGTTACAAAATTCGGATTAACATTATTTTTCAAATAAATGAAAATAAAAAAGGGGTTTTAAAATTGAACGAACGTTAAATTTGAACACGTTCATCAAAAAAAGGAACGCGTTCACGTTCAAAGTTCACCAAAAAGGAACGCCGTTCATCAATTTTTTTTTAAAATTTGAACGCGTCCATTCACAACACTAGTTCAAATGAATCCTTTTTTAAGGAGTAAGGATTTTTTATAAAAATTTGATAATATATTATTTATCGAAGCCTTTCACATGATCTTTCCTGTGGAGCTGGATGATTTATTTAATTTTGTTACCATATTGAACTTTAGAAATCAATATCTTTCAAAAAAATATTCCTTGCATTTGGTTTTATTATAATCCTGTCTGTATTATGAGATTGATTATACTATAATTTCAGTGTATCTTCTAGTATCAACGATGTAGGGTTAGTATATTACCGTTTCTCTCCAAATTAATGAGTTTCTAATTAATTCTATATCAAATAGGTGGTGTCTTCCTCGTAAGACGCGCAATGCAAATACACTAGGTAAATTGCCTAACTCACAACAAAGACAATTAAGGAATTCAACTAAGGACAGTTTAGGAATAACCATAGACTAATAGCCTGCTCATTCCCTTTTAAAAAGTGTTTCACATTTTGGCAGCCATTTTGAAAAGTGAAACATGAATTTGGCCAATTTATATGGTTTGATGAATTTCTAAAATCGCTATAATGATTAAAATGGGTTGTTTCATGTTATAAGATCAATGATTCCAATACAATCCATCGCTATACAAACTCTACTTCACTAATCAAAATGGCGGTCATTTGTGGCAACACTTTTGATGCGTGAATATACAAGAGATGAGCAGTCTATTAGTCTATGGGAATAACATGCTGCAATTTGAATATTTTGCTATTCAGAAATGACTGAAGAGACACATCGCCTATCTCTACACTAGATCAGTTGCGATATAAAAGTTTGTGACAAACGATTGCGAGTGTTATTTGAATATACGCTTCGTTGTTTGCAACACTTGAAAATACACCGTATTTAAATTACCTTATCTATATATATGAATTTCGTTTGTATTGTATATATTACTCTCAGTTATCGATTGTAAAGGCGCTATTATCCAATAAAAACGAATCTCCTTAGAGACCTGCACGGGTGACCCGAAACCCCACCCCACCCTCGAGTTAGGGTTGAAAATTTTAAAATGTTTTCTTGTCGGGTTCTGGTTGAAAATTTTAAAATGTTTCCGTGTTGGGTTGGATTTAAAATGTCGGTCCAAAGATTATAAATTTTACATTGCAAAATATACGGGACATATCTTTTAAATGAATGCTATTATGTATTATATTTTTTAATTAATATCGAGATGTATAATTGAGGATCATTTATTTAGTTAATTAAATTCTTCTGGTTTTTTTAAATCTGATTGTTTAAATTGACGCAAATTTAAATTTGACTCTTGAAAGGTAAAATATATCAACAAAACAATATTTTTAAATTGTATTTAAACAGTGTAAAGAGGTAGTTCATTAATTTAAACTTAAATACAGAGCTGTTAAAGTTACTTTACCACAGTAACTAGTTGTTAAGTTACAGTTACTTTCATAAAAAATGTAACTAATTACGGTTACAGTTACAAATTTTCAAATGTAACTGATTACAGTTCCAGTTACTTACCTGATGGAACTGGTTACACCTAAAGTTACAAAAAACAATATTTTTGTAATATTATTTATTTAAACATTCATATAAAAATCAGAAGGTAATAAATGATGATTCGATTTTAATAATACGTTATTTTCTATATTGTCGTCTAATAAGTTAGTTCACTTTTCACTGAAAATTAATTTACCAAAACTAAAAAGACGCTCGACGGGGCGCTTGATGGTAGGGGTACATTGAATTTAATGAAAAGTTTCTTTAAATTAGGGAAATTATTATATATTAACAAATCACTATTATTCGAATTTATAAATGTGTGAATGCACTCTTGAATACTTTTCGACTTTGAAAGATTAAAAAAATCCAACGTATTTTGTTCCTCTAGGTCCTGTCTTTCCTCCTGGTTAGGGATCAATGAATTAATGTAATTTAAACTCTCGATAAATTAGCAAATAAATACATTGTAACACAAGCATAGTAAAAAATTTTTACTGAGCATTTAAATAACATCCATTAAAAAATATTATTATTTCAATAACATTCATTAAAATTGTACTTAAGTAATTTATCAAATGGTTTTCAAAATTTAATTTTATAGGTTGGCCCAAAATCATTTGATATTTTAAGTTGATAAAAATTTGTTTTGCACATATATAAACAGATCTGAACAATTGATAAGAGATAACCAATTAAAATTCATTAAATGTTTATTACGTTTTTTACCTGTTGTGTCACTTCTTTAAATATTTGGAATACAAATTTATACTAAAATAATATTTTATATAATATTGGTAATTTACTGATAAAATAGATTAGCTATTCGAAATTCAAGTTTTCAAATTTGATCCGTGAAGGAAAATTAAATTAAAGTGAAGTACACAAACCAGATTTGTAATTTGAATATTTAATTAAAAAAAATTTAATTTATAAAAAGAAACTGTAACTTAAGTTACACAGTTACTGAAATAATGTAACTAACTACAGTTACATACCCTGGAGTAAAAGTAACTGATTACAGTTACTTTACTGAAGAAAAGGGTAACTAGTTACTTAACAGCTCTGCTTAAATATATATTCATAAAACAAATAAAAGTCAGTTTAAAATAAATGGTTCAATTGCAAAACTAATTTCAATTAAATGTGACCCGATATTGTAGATGCTATCATATTTATACATCTCTATAATAAATTTCAGATAAATTTAATAATCAAAATCTGTGGTATCAATTAGAGATCTGCACGGGCAAGCCCGGCCCGCGGACGGGCCTAAAAGCCCGGCCCGCCGGCGGGTACGGACGGGCTTTATATCATAAAAATTTTAACGGGCCGGTCCTGGACGGGCTTAACATTTAATGGAACGGGCTCGGGCGGGCCTGGGATTTTTTTAACGGGCTTGAACGGGCCTGACGTTTTATAAACGGGCTTGAACGGACCAGAAATTATACAAACGATAAAACTGCAAAGGTCCTTAAAAGTCAGACAATTATATAAATATATAATCTTTATTAAATAGTTTTAAAATTAACTCTATATAATATGATATAAAAAAGCATCGGATAAGCGATTAAATAATATTAGCTCATGTCATAATATTTTAAAATATATAAAGTAAAAAATTTTATTGTGAACGCCACTATATTTGATTCTACATTTTAATACAAATTTATAAAATCTTTTACTTAATAAAATCATAATTAATACTTTATTGTAAACGAGGTCGAAGGTGCAAAAAACGCACATTTTAGCCTTTTTTGGCTATATTGCAACGGAATTTTTAATCAATACTGAAAAGCATTAATATATTCCTGTAAATTAAAGTCTTATCTGAGATCCATTATTTTAATACTTTTGTTTCACCTCTATATTTAAATTCAGTTGCGTTTACGTGAACCCTTCCCCTTATAAAAATTCGTCCCTCTATGGAAAATGGAGTAAATTAGTGTACAACTACATACGCGATGTTGACTAACGCATCACTCCCTATCTTTCCCCCTCTTCCCCCCATATCTAGCCAAGCACACATAAGGCTTATGTACCAATTGGCCAAGAAACGCTATTATAAGGAACTTATAAAAATTGCAAATGACAAAGATTACCTTCCGGAATTAAACCAAACATAAAAAAGGGGAATTCTTTCAGGAGGATGATAAAACACAAATCAACAGATGCAAAAAGAAAGAGCTCAGATGGAATTGAAGAAGAAGCGACTATGACGAATTTTTATCAAGATATTGGTAGAAGAGCGAGTTCCCAATCAATTAAGAGCGAGCACGATTATACCTTTATTCAAAGGCAAATGATACCCTCAGGGTGGCAATTACAGAGGTATCAAGCTAACTTGCCACTCCTTAAACCTTATGGAAAGGATTTTAGTAACAAGGCTGAACAACGAGGTGGAAATATCGGCTGCCGACAAATCCACAATCGACCCAATCTTCGCACCAAGACAAATGGTGGATAAATATGGTGAAAAGAGAAGCTTCCTATGGTCTTTATCGGCTTGGAGAAAGCTTATGACACGGTCCTTTGCGATTTAATATGGTGGTGTTTGAGAAAACAAAATATCCTTGAAGCATATATTTGGCTTATGAAAAATATTTATAGGACGATAGTTGGACACTCTAAACCTTTTAAATTGATCTACATCAAGGATCGGCTCTAAGTCCCTTTTTATCTTCACTGATTATGGACACGCTAACGAGAGACATTTAAAAACAATCGCCATAGTGTATGGTAAATGCCGGTGATATAGTACTCTGCTAAGCCAAAAAACTAAGCGCTTAGCTGGATATGGTTTTAAGGTCAACGATTGAAAAACGGTAAATATGGAGATGAACGTTACAAGCACCTTATCACTAGATGACAGCATAAAGTACCTAAATGTATATAGGTTTGAATACCTCGGGATGTTACATCAAGAGGGAGGTTGCGCAATAGAAGTCAATGCCCGGATTCATAAAGGATGGCTTAAATGGCGAAGTATATCCTAATGTGCCACAAGTAAATGCCTATAATTGAAGTGCAAAGCTTACAAAATCATGGTAAAACCGGTGTTCCTCCCTGGAAGTAAAAAATGGGCATTACCACGCAAGAAAAGCTATTTCAAGCCTCGAATGAGAATGATACGATGGAGCTTGGGGTAAATTAAGCTCGACCATATGAGGAAGGCTTTCTCATGACAAAATGGGTATTCAACCTATGGCGGACATGATCAACGGAAATTGGGACATATATGTACCGGAAAGCGAGGAAGATGACGACCGCATGCCACGTGGTACAAGACATGACACTTACCCGATCAAGATGGAAGAAACTCATAGAAACAAATATGTAATTTTACCTTATCCTATAAAAATAATAAATGAAGCAAACTAAGTATTAATATTTTCAGTGTAAAGAGAATGCATTGCTGATATTGTCTCATAACCCACATCCTTTTTCCTAAGCCCAACACTAATTTGCTAGCCTCAAATTTTAAACCAAATAGCATGCATTGAGAGTTAAATAGTCATCTAGGTTGTCTGTAGTCGGAGCTTTCTTATAGCCTTTAGCCAACAGGTTTCAACTATTCATATTATTAACCAATTTAAAATAACTATAACTCATGTTTTTGTAATGACAATTGTATTAAATAGGTTTATATTTATCCCCTTAATAATATATTTGAGTCGCAAGACTAACTTGTATCTTACAATGTATTTATTAAATATAATAAGTTTACCTTTATTCTATTAATATTCTATTACCGGCCACCATCACATACCATTGCTTTAGCAACACCTAAAAAATTGCATCCAAACTAATATTTTTTATGTTACTCAGAAGTTTTTTTTCAAGTGTATATAGGTACTTGCAGAAATTAATGCAAAGTTAGCCGACTGTTTGAGGGGTTGGGTAAAACACTTTTTTGTGGCTATTAATACCACCAGCCCTCATTAAAACTAATAAGCGCTAAGGGTTTAGTCTCAAAATTTCATTTTAGATAAAAATAAATTGAATATATTATATAAATAATATTTTAAAACATTTATAATTGTGAAAAAATGTTGTAATGGCTCTTTAAGCTTTCATCTATCATTAAGGCGGTTAAATTGGATCAGCTTTTTGTTATGTAAACATGCTAAATAAGTAATAGTCGATGAGAATAACTGACATTGTGGCACTGGTGGCACTTTTTCTAGCCTTGAAAAAGGATAATGATCATTTGTTATTTGATGGCACAATGATATATATGCTGGTAAATTTCAAGCTAGGATCCACCAATCGTCCCAAGGGATAATAGATGCTCTATCAGAATCCTTCCCTCTAAATATGGATCCGATGGTTCGAAAACGAAAGGAATACTTGGTTCATCCTAAATTTATGCGACTTGCAATGATGTAAGTGACGGACCCAATTATTTACTTCCTTGTTTTATTTTGCATGAGATTTCTTAAAAAATTTCTGTATCAAGGTTTTAAAGAATTTTTTTTTTAAAGTGCTAAAATGCTTTTATTAGGTAATATTGATGCAGGAAATATACAATAAATGAGCATAAAATAATATAAAAATAAAACTATTCATTAAATTCGTCAATAGCCACACGGGACGTGTGTCAGACAAAGATTTGTAATTATATTTAGCTAATTAAAATGCCGATTTTTTGACGTAAAATTAAGCTGGGTGAGTATTTAGCTTTGGGGGATCTGTTTACTATCGATTTAAAAAATGCTAATGCTTTCTTGGCAAATTGGATAGCAAAATTCCCGAAAATTTGTTTGGGACATATTGAAAGCAGCCAATTAAGGCCAAGCGGTTAGTGACCATAAATTTAAACTCTGCACTTCAAACTCGCAGATAAGCGGCGGAGCGTGACAGTATACAGGGATCAATCTAGAATGATGATTCCTTGAATGATATTTTCACGCAAAAATGATAAAACCATCTTCATTAAGAATCTTAATTAAAAGCCCATTTAAAAAGCTAATCCTTAACGAGTGGGGCGAGAAAAAAGCTACGAGATAAGCGGTCAATGGAAACTATATCGTACGTCCAAATTTAGTTTAAACTGTGACTTATAGCCAGCTGGCATTATAAAGTTAATTTTGAAAGATTTTCTAGGAGATGGTATATTGTAAACTTATATATTTTAAAAATACTGAATATAAAAGCGGTAACCAATAAAATACAGTGCTATGGTGTTATTATGAAATAGTATCTTTGAATAAATGCATATAAATTTACATATATATATTTTTAAGAATTGTATCATTTAAAAATAAAGCCTTTTTGCTTTCTTGAAATAGCAAGATGGTTAAGGGCTCTTATATAATCTTTTGGGCACACGTGTGGAAGACATAAACTAAAAAATTGAATATATTTTTGATATTTGTTTATATTTATATTAAACGAACCTTTTTAAATAAGCGGTAAATTCACGTGTCTCTTCATCTGTCATTGAATCTAGATTTAACAGACCTACAAAGCTTTTATTATAATATAAGCTACATATCTTTGCAAAACTTTTAAAGTGAATTATAATCAAATTTAAATTATTTTTAAATTCCCTTTAGTGAAATAAATAAATAAATTGTGTACATGCAAATGTTGCCATGATATAGATCATAATTGTTTAACGAGGATTAAAATGATTATATCATGTAAGCATCTCGTTATAATGGTTTAACGAGGATCAAAATAATTATATCATATAAGCATTACCATTTCTAAGGTATTCCCTTCGTTCAATATCCTCTACATTATTAGTGAAATGTGAATGACATAATTGTATCCAAATTATACAAGTTATAATATAAGGAAAAATTGACATATTGAAAATAGAAATCAAAAAGTTCTATAGTGCAATACTATAATAGCTTAACCAGTATATTAGAGGCAGTTCGATCGAACGTCACTAATGGCTCAAATATATTATTAGTACAAATTAGTGCTGTAAACATTTTTTAAAAAAATATTGACAAAATCGAACGCGGTCACGTTCGTTTTCAAAAAAAAGGAACGCGTTCACGATGATAATTTTTTTTAATTTAATATAAATAAATGTCTTATATTTTTTAACACAATATATTAGCCATGATAAAAAATAATAGGTTTATTTTGATAATATAATTGTAAATATAATATAATAAAGCGAATATAAAGATTTAAATTTATATTAAATTAAAAAAAAAGCGTTCCTTTTTTTTGAAAACGAACGTGACCGCGTTCGATTTTGTCAATGGACGTTGAACGTGAACGCGTTCGATTTTTTTAAAAAATGTTTACAGCACTAATTTGTACTAATAATATATTTGAGCCATTAGTGACGTTCGATCGAACTGCCTCTAATATACTGGTTAAGCTATTTTAGTATTGCACTATAGAACTTTTTAATTTCTATTTTCAATATGTCAATTTTTCCTTATATTATAACTTGTATAATTTGGATACAATTATGTCATTCACATTTCACTGATAATGTAGAGGATATTGAACGAAGGGAATACCTTAGAAATGGTAATGCTTATATGTTATAATCATTTTAATCCTCGTTAAACAATTATAACGGTACTTTGGCCCACTTTGATCTATATCATGGCAACATTTGCATGTACAAAATTAATTTATTTCACTAAAGGGATTTTAAAAATAATAATTTAAATTTAACTTTAATTCAATTTAAAAGTTTTGCAAAAATATGTGGCTTATATTATAAAGAAAGCTTTTATAGGTCTGTTAAATCTAGTTTCAATGACAGATGAACAGAGACGTGAATTTACCGCTTATTTAAAAAGGTTTGTTTAACATAAATATAGATAAATATCAAAAACATATTCAATATTTTAGTTTATGTCTTCCACGCGTGTGCCCAAAAGAATATATAAGAGCCCTTAACCATCTTGCTATTTCGAGAAAGCAAAAAGGCTTTATTTTTAAATGATACAATTCTTAAAAATATGTAAATTTATATGCATTTTTTCAAAGCTACTATTTCATAATAACACCATAGCACTGTATTTTATTGGTTACCGCTTTTATATTCAGTATTTTTAAAATATATGAGTTTCCAATATACCATCTCCTAGAAAATCTTTCAAAATTAACTTTATAATGCCAGCTGGCTATAAGTCACAGTTTGAACTAAATTTGGACATTTACGATATAGTTTCCATTGACCGCTTAAATTTTCGTCGGATAAGCAGGAACGTTTGGCAGTTAATACAGGATTAGCTATACTAAAAACCCGCTCACAGGGGCAGATGAGGGGATTTGAATATTAAACTTAATAAACAAATCTTTTAAAGCAGGAAATTTATTAAAAACATTTAATGTCCTTCGCTTCAAAAAATTGCGATAAGATATCATCCTCCAATCCGCCCTCTACTTTCTCGTCAAAAAATGATATTTCAGAATCGACAGTTCTTTCATTATCAATTCTAGGGGTTTCAAACCCTTTTTTCAATAAAACTAAGTTTATTCTTTTTTAAATCTAGTAATTATTAAATTCGGTCCTCTATATGAAATGAGTAATTATCATATTTTGGCCATGGCAAGGTCAATTCATCTGCTGATTTTGAATAATCAAAATCTGAAGATGACGACGATATAATAATATGATTGTCCATATTAACCTATAAATTGAAATATAATTAATAATATCAAATTATTAAACTTTAATTTTATCTTCTTTTGCACGTTATGGTATGTTGAAAGTATTTCAAAATAGGTAATATGAAAAAGGAAAACAGCTGATTTAAAAATATAAGACTTTTTTGTTACAAAATTCGGATTAACATTATTTTTCAAATAAATGAAAATAAAAAAGGGTTTTTAAAATTGAACGAACCTTAAATTTGAACACGTTCATCAAAAAAAGGAACGCGTTCACGTTCAAAGTTCATTAAAAAGGAACGCCGTTCATCAATTTTTTTTTAAAATTTGAACGGGTCCATTCACAACACTAGTTCAAATGAATCCTTTTTTAAGGAGTAAGGATTTTTTATAAAAAGTTGATAATATATTATTTATCGAAGCCGTTCACATGATCTTTCCTGGGGAGCTGGATGATTTACTTATTTTGTTACCATATTGAACTTTAGAAATCAATATCTTTCAAAAAAATATTCCTTGCATTTGATTTTATTATAATCCTGTCTGTATTATGAGATTGATTATAAAAACTATAATTTCAGTGTACCTTCTAGTATCAACGATGTAGGGTTAGTATATTACCGTTTTTCTCCAAATTAATGACTGTTTTTAATCAATTCTAATTCAAATAGGTAGTGTCTTCCTCGAAAGATGCGCAATGCAAATACACTAGGTAAATCGCCTAACTCACAACAAAGACAATTAAGGAATTTAACTAAGGACAGTTTAGGAATAACTGGGAATAACATGCTGCAATTTGAATATTTTGCTATTGCAGAAATGACTGATGATACACAATACACATCGCCTTCCTACACTATAGTTGCGATATAAAAGTTTGTGACCTACGATTGCGAGTGTGATATGTATTGACAGTTATTTAGTTATTTGAATATACGCTTCGTTGTTTGTAACACTTAAAAATACACCGTATTTAAATTACCTTATCTGCATACAGCCGAAACTCTTAATCGCAAATCGGATTATCGCGAAGTTAACCGCCATTTTGTTTTTTTAAACGATACAAAAACATTGTTTATTGACAAATCGCTTAATAGTACAATATCGAATATTCACAAACATTTTCGAGTCCTTAAATATCGTTTTATTGCGAAGCGTAAGAAATGAATATTAAGTATAATGTACAGTACATACACTTTTATTTCCATTGTTTAATCTCGAAATATCGGTTAATTGCGAATTTTTTCTCAGGCTCGAGGCTTTGCAATTAAACGGTTTTGACTATGAATTTTTCGTTTGTATATATTACTCTCAGTTATCGATGTAAAGGCGTTATTATCCAATAAGAACTAATCTCCTTAGAGACCTGCACGGGTGACTCGAAACCCCACCCCACCCTCGAGTTAGGGTTGAAAATTTTAAAATGTTTTCGTGTCGGGTTCGGGTTGAAAATTTTAAAATGTTTCCGTGTTGGGTTGGATTTAAAGTGTTGGTCCAAAGATTATAAATCTTACATTGCAAAATATACGGGACATATCTTTTAAATTAATGCTATTATGTATTATATTTTTTAATTTAATCGAGATGTATAATTGAGAATCTTTTATTTAGTTAATTAAATTCCTTTGGTTTTTTTAAATCTGATTGTTTAAATTGACGCATATTTAAATTTGACTCTTGAAAGGTAAAACATATCAACAAAATAATATTTTTAAATTGTATTTAAACAGTGTAAAGAGGTAGTTCATTAATTTAAACTTAAATATATATTCATAAAACAAATAAAAGTCAATTTAAATTTATTAAATGATTCAACTGCAATACTAATTTCAAATTAAATGTTACTCGATATTGTAGATGCTATCATATTAATACATATCTATAATAAATCATTCAGATAAATTTAATATTCAAAATCTGTGGTATCAATCAATTAGTTTCATAAATCGCACTTTAATTTGTCGATTAAATTTTATACACGGCAATTTTTCTTACTCTCGCGTTGGAAAAAAAAATTTGAAACGCGATCGGGAGGAACTTGGTTAAAAAATTTAAACGCTTCCTGGTCGGATTCAGGTTGAAAATTTTAAAATTCTTTTGGGTTCCGGGTCGGATTCAGGTTAAAAATTTGTAAAAAAATTGGGGTCGAGTCGGATTCGGGTTGAAAAAAAGTGACTTTGCAATAGGCGACCTACAGATAAAAAAATTTTTTTACAAGTGGCACTTCGGGATATATAAACTATATAAACCAAACAGACTTTACCATTTCAGATTTTTAGGTCTGATAAAAATAAAAAAAAAACAGTGATATTTTACAAAAGTAACTTGAAGAAACAAATTTTAAAATTTGTTTTTTAAATTTGGTAATGAGTATATATAAAAATAATCTTATATAATATTAAACTAATTGACTCAATATTGCTAGAGGGAGGGTATAAATGGGGAGGCAAAAATGGGCAGCTGCCCCACCCCCTCCAAATCTAAAAATTCTTGATCTTGAAAACATTTTTTGCCCTACCTAAACTGCCCCCCTCTAATTTAAATTGGCCATGCCCTTGGGATCTCGTCTATAAATATCTTTAACATTTACAATGCGGGTTGAGATATTGATGATTTAATGAACTAAGATGTAAATAAAATTTAGCTTTCCTTGTTAATTTAATATACATCAAATATATAAAATAAAACACTATAAAAAACACCCTCTTTTATGCTATATCTAATTGTTTTTGTCAAAGGCTTTTAACGGGCCTTAAGTTTATTTAGGCCCGGCCTTAGCCCGTTAAGTAATATTAAGGCCCGTCCAAACCCGGCCCGTTGTTTTATTTTTAAGCAGAAGCCCGTTTAAGCCCGGCCCGCGGGCCGGGCTTTTAGATTCTCATATTTTTAAGCTAAGTTATATCTATAACTTTAATTAAATTAGTTATTATTTATAGAAAGGTACAAAGTAATTCAATTTTAAAATTTACCAAAATAATTGAAAATTTAGTAGTTTTTGAATTAATGCGTTTATGTTTTCTATAATTAAATTTTAACATAATAAATAATAATTCTATACCTCCCTCTAGATTTGGATTGAATAGTAATATTAATTTCTATAATAAATTTCGAGCTTTTCTGTCCAAATGTCGATAAAAAAGCCTAGCAAACCTAAAAAAGTAAAGATTTAAAAATGTTAACTTAGGATAAGGTTAATATCTTGTAAATTTTTGAAAATAGATTATTATTGCTTATAACAAAAATCACTACAAGATGTACTTGAGCGATATATGTTACACTTATTAAGGTGCAAATATGAGCAAAATGAGTTAGAGCGAAGCAAAATGGTAAATGTTTCAATGTTTTTTTGCCATAAGAGATTTTTTAGGAAAAGGGGGAAAGGGGGGGGGGGGGGAATATTGACTTTGACTGTCTCTTGGGCTATGCTTTTGATTCCACTATAATAAAGCAAATTCAAAAGATTTTATTATTTTATTTTCAATGCCTATATTTAAAAAAAAATATATATAAGGGGGGGGGGGTGACATTTTTACGTATATAGAATGAAAAATTTATAAACTAATGACGGCGATATTGTTGAGATTGCTCGAGATGGATTTCGATTTATTCCTTTTGAATAATGATGTAGTAGACTTGGCACAATCTAAATTTTGTAATTGTATGCAGGCATCGTAGGCCAAAGAAACTTTTCTCAGCACCTTTAATTTATTTAGCAAATCATGTGTTTAAAAGACATTCATTCACAAATGAATAAGGGGAAAAATTGTCGAAAATAGTTAAAAATAACCTAAAATTATTGCATAATGAAGAATTAAGACTTTTTTCAAGTTAAGGACTCAATGAAACCAATTTAAAATTAATTTATTTTTCATTTTTCCTTATTTCTTTATAAAAAGTGTAAATATCGAGATTTCTATATCTGTTTTTATATTAAGTCTTATTCATTAAAATAGTTTTACAATTTAATGTAAAAAAAGGATTGAATTAATATTACATCCAAATTGTCTTCTATCCTTTGAATGCTTTGTTTTAACCAAAGTCTTTGCTTATTCCTAGATTCTTCCGGGATGATCTGTCCTCTTTTTGTCACATAGACCAAATGACATACTGCCAGGTACAATGATGTTAATCTTTTATTAATCCATTTTTAAGCATTATAACTAAACAGAATGATTAACTAATTTCTGAAAATAAAATTAAAAATGAGGCCCTCGCATAGTTTTTTGTATCATGCTGGGGTATACAGGTTCAAAACCAAGTTAAACTTATAAATTACCAATTTTTTGAAGGACTCAATTGCTACGTTTTGGGCCGACCCCCTCAGATTTTTATGAAATTTGATGAGAAAGTAGAAACTATAAATATTATTAAAATCTGAAAGTTTTCGCTCATTGGGAGAACTAATTTTTAGAGTTATGGGGCCTTAAAGGTCAAAAATCGATCGTCATGGGGTCATAAATGCTTAATTCGATAAAATTTTAAATTATTCACCCCTTAATAAAAAAATTCTTTTTAAAAGATTAATATAAATATTTTTTTAATTAATTTAAGATTGTTTGCATGGGCGTAGCCAACATCGGAATCACAGAGGGGGAAAAATAATAATTTAGGGAGAAGCAAAATGATCATTTTTTAAATTTAGCCATAATTTCAATAATTTTAAACAAATTTTTGCATTTAGAGGGGGGCAGCTGCTTCTCCCTGACCCCCCCCCCCCCCCCCCCCCCCTTGGTTACGCCAATGATTGTTTGTGATCATTGAAATAAAATGTTTCAACCTGGCTTCTAAAAGCCTTGGATCTAGGGGAGGATACATAGCCCGTACGACGTCATCTACTCTAGGCCCTATAGCTCGAGTAATGTTGACAACTTCTGCCTTTTGTTCCGATGTCAATTGATTGTCCAGGTTATGATCCTATACACCACAAACATATGTGATTTTAATAAATGATTAATTTAGAGCAAACTTTAATTAACTGCTATGCAATTTTTGGGGCTAATTTTTTGTTGTCCGTCCTTCTGTCCTGACCAACTTGTAATTTTTTAATAATTGATGTGAAAACTTATATGGGTTTTTAATATATAGCGTTATCTATTCTCCGAGTCTAAAATGTTATCTTTATGAAAAGTCACAAAACCATGACTAGTAGACATAGGCCAAAATTTATAAAATCATCATTTTGCCTGCCTATAAACAAATGCTTTTAATTCCCCTCCCTCTTTCACTTGTTTCAAGACTTGGCTACGCTAATGCCAACTAGTGTTGTAGAAAGGGCTGGGTTTTGTTTGGCCGACCTTTGGTTTTAGCCGACTAAACATAAATTGTCGACTAAAGCCAAAGGTCGACCAAACAAAACGTACCCGTTCTTACAACATTAATGCCAACCCACAATTCTAACAATGCTCCATAATTCCGAAAAAATACATATATGCGAGTAAAAATAAAAAAATAAAATGTTTTAACGTAATTTAATTTAAGTTTAAGGTTAATAAAAAATTAACTTCATTTTGGGTATTTCTATTCGGCGGTGATTCGTAATATTCTGAAGCACTGTCTACTTGTCGAAGGGAATCAGCTGTTTCTGGTCCATCTGTTAAGTGATCGGGAGAAGAAACCAGGCGTCTCGTTATGTTCTGACACAACTTGAGTATGCTTAAGCAGTGAGGCATTAAATTGCTGGCAATAAATACATAAACAAACTAAAATAATCTAAATTAACAAATATTAGTAAATAAATAAATAAAATCCAAAAATAAAATAATAAATAGTAACAAATAAATAAATGCATAAACAAATTAAAACACTATAATTTTACAAATGTTAATAGATGCATATACAAACTAAAAGAATATTATTTTAATAATGTTGATAAATAAATAATAAACAAATCATAAAATGCCAAAATAGAACAAAATTAACATATGTAAAACATTTTTTATGCACAACCTGATTTCCTCCGCCCATTTTTGATTTTTAAGAAAAGACTCGTTAAAATTCATTAAGTTATCTAAAATTTCGACTTTATATGGCTTGACCGTAGAGGAAAAAACAGATGTTATAGAGGCATTGTCTTCCACATTAGATATTGTGGTGCAATCTTTACCCAAACATTCTTGTTCTCTTAACAAGACAGTTCTACAAAAAATTTAATTTATTAAATAAAAAGAAAAAAATATATATATTTTTTTAAAATTTAGTTACTTATTTGGTTCGTCGCATAGTATGGAATAAATATTGGAAAGTTTGTCTCTTCTCCAAAATTGATATTTTATTAGGTAACAGATGATGACGGATAAAAAAATTAGTATGATGCATAAAACGGATAAGGCTAAAATTACTACAATTTCCATTTGTTTTTAATTTTTAAAATAAGATTAAATTTGAAAAAAGCAACATTTAATGTTTGATTGAGGTTGATGGAAAACTGAGAAAGGAAATCGGGGAAAAGTTTTTTCTTCTACCTGCTTACCTACTTAATATACATTGTATCTTTCCGACCGAGAAATAATTTGACCCCATTCCTGATAGAAATTTCACTAGACAAAAGAGGGGGGGAGAGAATAAGGGGCGGGATTTTATTATTGTTGACAATTTTGAGGAAGACATGTATAAATAAAATTAAAAATTAATAAACAAATTTAGATTCATATAATCATGAAAAATTGTTTACATAATAACACCATAAATTTAATGATTCTTTATTATAAAATATATTTCAAAAATATGTATGAGATTTTGAAAAATATTATAAAAATACAGTTGTTTATATTACAACGCGTTAAAAACAATTTTGTATCAAACGTTGACCTAGGAGTATTTGTTGTAGTATAATTTCCGATTTTTCGATATTACCCTTTTCTCGATGATATAAAGTAAAGTTAAAACCGGTTGTATCTATGTATTGAAACTTAGTTTCTGCAAAATGATTTGAAGACAATGGTAATATTGCATTAGAAATAATCATGATGCTTGTTTTGTAATAGCTAAAATTGCCAATAATCTGATCAACACCATTATCAGTAATATCTTTAAATTCTTTCTTTTTCAATATTGGATCATGCGAAACTCTAAATAGATTAGAATTTTCGGCATAATCTAATGGGTAAGAATAAAATTCTTTAGCGTATATCGTTGGGGAACGCTTGGATCCCAAGCGTTTTATACTGTAAGCCAGCCATTCGCAATATCTAAAATTAATGGTCATTATTGAATAACCCATTATGGCTATTTCTTTTGCCGCTGGATAGTCACTATTATTCCTAACTTCAAACGAAGGTCGGGGATACTGCCATCTAACGAAATTCATATTTTTAGAAATTTCTTTCTTTCTATCCTCAATTATCCAAGGGATTAAAGTTTTTCCTTGAGTACATAAAATTTCTAGTCCCGGATTTTGACAAGGGGGAATGATATTGTTTAATTTGAAATTTTGTTGATTAATTCCTAAGGCAGAATCTACTATAGTAGGGAATAGGTCGAGAAGTTCTACTAATATATCACTAACTAACCCTTTTTCAAAATTTGACGAGTCGGACTTTCCCGCAGACGCCATCTTTATTATAAGTGGCACGTGATTTGTCAAGCGAAAATTATTAAATTTTTCCCATTCTTGATGTTCACCTAAATTATTTAGTTTTTTAATTTATTTATTTATTTTACCTAATTGCCACCCGTGGTCACTAACAAAGACAATAACCGTATCTTCATAGAGTTGGAGTTCTTTCAGTTTGTCAACTAATTGTCCGAATAGAGAGTCGATATAGGAGATGCTGGCATAGTAACTTTGAATCATTAATTTCTGGGCAACACAAAGTAAACATTATTTAGAAAAAACTCAAAAATATTTTATTGTCCTTCTATTTTGGATTGGATTTTGGGTTTCATTTTTAAATTATTTATAAAACTTAAATTATTTTATGGGGGTAGCCAAGGAAAGATAGGGACGGAAATATGCTACCCCCCCCCCCCCCCCCCCCCCCATAAATCCAAAAAATCTTTAATTGTTGATAAAACGGTCAATTTTAGAAGGTCATCATATTGCTAATTCTTTAATGAGGAAAATAAATTGATTTAAATAATAATCGTGTTAAATACTTTATGAGGTAATAAGGGTTTTGCTAGAAAAGACAAAATACCCATACCCTGTTAAATTTAACATACCTTTAGTCCTTAATAAAATTTGTTCATAATTCCAAAATATTGATTTTATTACAAAGCCCAAAATATGGCAGATTGAATTTATATTTATGATTAAATACATTAATTTAGATAGATATTTAGAAAATTTCGAAAATCGGTAAAAAAAAGTTTAGATTAGTATTTTGTGCTAAGTGCTAAACTAGTTCGCAAATTTTGAATTTTTTTGCTTACAACAATAAAAATTTTTTGACTTTAAAATAATAATGATATTAATTAACTTGGGTTTCGTCTGGCAGGTACCCATATGGAAATGATATGTTTAATTTCTTAATGTCATCTCTCTTCTGCAAATATAACCAAGGATTCCAAGCCACAGTTGGTAAGTCCGGTGGAAAATAACGATTTTTGGCTAAACTTATATTTTCTATCGGATATAAATCTATCGAAACAAAACAATTTTAATAAATATCACAACAAAATAAGGCAATTTTATAATGCTTAAAAAATCTAGATAGCTTGTACACGAAAATTATTTTAATTGCTAGTTGTCCTGTCTGTCGTGTCTTGTCGTGTCATGCCCAACTTGTAATTTTTGCATAATTGCTGTAGAAACTTACTAGGGTTTTTGATTAATGTGGACTTATGCTTCTGTAAATGACTTATATTTTGCATTGGCACATACACTAGCTTATGACCGCTGGTTGGCTTTAATTTTATATTAATACTATGTTGCTTGAAGGCGTTTACGGAAAAAATAAAAATTTTTGATTGATCCATTAGTTAGACACATAGATTAATCATACAATGGACGGGCGAACAGCTGATATGGCTGTTCAAATTTATTAAGTTATTTAGGTAGCCATTTTTGGTGAGGTTTTTTAATATCCGGAATTGTGAAGTGAATTGCTAAAGTTATGGAATTAGGAATGAAGAAAACACTAAAGGACGAGTTTAAAATATTATAAAAAATGCCTATTAAAAACAAAATTTTAATAAAATAAATAAAGTTTAGTTACATGGGCGTAGCAAGCATTGGAATTAGAGGGGGGGGGCAATAATGATTTAAGAAGGGGCAAAATGATCATTTGTTGAAATTTTAACCATAATTTTAATGAATATCAAGAAATTTTTTGATTTAGAGGGGGGCAGCCGCCCCCCCCCCTTTGACTACGCCCATGTTTAGTTAGTTTTTATATGTCTCAAATATGGCGGTCTAAACCCTTACTTAATAATTATCAGCTGTTCGTCGATAATTAAACCGTTATTTTTTAAAATTTAAATAACCTTTAAATCGTTTGGGATATTTGAGTGGGAGATGGGGTTTGTGAAAACCTACAGCTAGGAAAAAGGGTTGCTTTTGTTGGCTGCTAGTCCTTGATTCTTTGGAACTTTTAGAAATAGTTTCCAGAATTTCTAAGGCGTGATTAGTGCTCTGAATATCGGGCAGTGTTTTTTCTGGTTGAGTTTCAACATCAACAGGACAAATTGCATTCATTCTTAACTGACCATCATCATCTAAACATGTCTGGAGGGAGTTTTAAAAAAATTTAAGATTTAAATTTTATCTCAGTCGTATATTTTATGACTATTAGATGTTATATCTAAACGTTTTTATAATCTGTATAAAAATAAAAATTGGTTTAAATTGACATTTAAAGTTAATTCTTAATATTTAAAAATCTATAAAAAGTTATATATTCTGCTAAACAGATAATTTTAACATAGCCCCTTATTAAAAAGCAAGTTCAAAAATGTTTTTTATCTTCATAACACTCATTAAAACACATGAAATATTCATGAAAATTGTCAGAACTTATATTAATATGTAATTATATTTAAAAATAAAAATTTTATTATCGAAATAATTTATGACATCAGTCTAGCTCGAAAGTGATTTAAAAAGCTGAGAGCTGGTTTAAAACCTTGGTATGTTGATATTTTTCCGTGGATGGATGAAATGTGGGAGAAGTCCAACTAGTGGGATAATCATCCGTGTAATTAGAAGATTTACCTTCCGATTAAATAAAAAAATCAAATTAAATTAATTAAAAGTATTCATAAAAATTAATAAAATTTTCAACTTGTACATTTGAATTTTGTCATTTAAGATTTAAATAAGTATATAAATGAGACAGAAGAGGTAAGTTACAAGAAAAGGGTAAAAATATCAAAAAATATTTTAAACGACGAGAAAGTCTATATTTATTAATTTATCATATTATTGAATAAAAGGATAGGCATAGTTAAGGGAAGGCAATCAGGAGCAACTGCCCCCCTCCTCTTTGCATTTACACTTTCTTATATCAAAATTATGGTAAAAATTATTTTCCATTTCCCAAAATCAATCTTTATTGGGTCAAAGATTTAGAGTTTTAATTTGTTCACAAAATATCAGTTTAAAGGGGTGAATTTCACCATTTTAAACAAAAAAATGAATATTGAACAGTCTTTGTATAAAATCGGTGGGTTTAATTGGATTGATAAAGTAGGTAGAGGGAAATGAACGCGATATTTAGGGCTATTAATTCATGGATTCAATATGCATTATAAAATTGAGCTGTAACAATTTCTTAAAAAATGTTTATTTATGGTGGAACATTTTTATTTTACCAGGATGAAATATTTTTCCTATGGAATACGTAAAATAGCCGCGTTCTTTAAAGTATTGGGGAAGTGTGGTAAAATTTCCACCGGACTTTCTCCAATAAGTTTTTAAGTCGAATACTTTTGTGTACTGAGGTAATCTACTGGTCAATAATGAAGCTCGACTAGGCGCACATAAGGCTTGCTAAAATCATGTTTGAAAAAAGGAATATTGTAAATAACTTTGTAATATTAATTCAAATAAAAAATATAAAACATCCAATATTGGACATAATAAAACAGCTGACAATTAGTATTACATAGGGAGTTGTGGTGTAAAAACGGCTGGGTTTTATTTGGTCGACCTTTGGTTCAACTAAGACTAGCGGCCTGCTCTGGTCTGTTTTTCAAATTTCGACCAAGCCTAGAGGTCGACTAAGAAAAACTAACCAATAAACTTTTGTTCTGTTTTAGTGGTCTGAAACCAATGGTTAACGAACAAAACTCAGCCGTTTCTCCAAAACTAAAAGGGAGGAGCGAGGCCTTAATTTAAAAAAAAAAATTTCAATACAAAAACCCTTAGAAATTAAAAAAATTGTTTTGCCCCCCCCCCTAATTAGCCAGAGGGGGTGCTCTCCGGAAAATTTATGGATGTCGAGACCTCTTTTTTTTGCTCTCAGGAAAATTTTTGGATGTCGAGACCTTTTTTTTTGCTCTCAGGAAAATTATGGATGTCGAGACCTTTTTTTTTTAATCTGCCCCCCCCCCCTAATTCAAAACCTGGCTACGCCCATGATTATATCCATCCAAACAAAAAATGCTTACCACCCCTTCCCCCCCCCCCCCCCCCCCCCCCCCTAGTATTATATATTATTGTGTAGTAAAAATTCGTTTTTTTCACTTAAATAATTAAAAATTCAAGTTATGCATGAATTAATATTGGATCAAAAAAAAATTATATAAAAATATTAAAAAATTTTAGTTTTTACTTGTGAGTAAGCTTGAGTGAAAAGAGTAGAATCTTGTGCGAATTTATCCAAATTTGGGGTTTTGACTTGGGAATTTCCATAACACCCCAGCTCTGGTCTCATGTCATCGGTCATGACCAATAAAACATTTTTCGGTCGCACTTTACCTACGAATTGTAAATTTGGATTATTTACAGGTCGAGGAATATCGTAGCTAGTTGAAACTGATAATTTCGTAAAAAATAAATAGTAGAAAGAGAAATGCAACAGAGTGATTTTAAATTTTATGTTCATCATGGTATTTTCTGATTGAAAAAATATAGAGCGCAAAAATCAGAAAAGATGAGAAATATATTTATGCCATGTGTTTAGTCTTATAAGCAACTTTCACTTAGGTATTATCAGAAACACAACAATTTTTACAAACTCTTTTCCCTAGCTAGGAATAAATGCCTATGCCTGAGCAAGCGTAATTTAAGTTTTTGTCCTTTTAATTGCTTTTTTAATTAATAAAATTTTATGTCGTAGCCTTAGCTAAGGGAATGGGGACACTTCCTCCAATGTTTGAATGCAAAACTTCTTTCAGATCATTTTTTCGTACCAAATTACAAATAAAAAACCATTATTTTGCCAATTCCTAGCCATCACTAAACTATCCCTCCACCCCCAGTCCGCTAATAATGAAAGCTAACCATTTAAAAACGGGTTAAACCATTCCCCCCCCCTTGACTTGAGCTCGGCCTGAGCCCGATGTTTTATTTTTAACGAACCCCACACGAGCCCGAAATTTTGTTTTTTTGGTCCCGACCCAAACCCGACACCAAATTAATTTATTCATTTTTGTCCGAGCCCCGCCTAGTAAATTATTTTATTTTCTTCTTTCACAAGAAATAATTTTTTAATATTGTCGTTGAAGTGAACTAAACGGTGCGCTGTTTCATATATCTAATTAGAACATTTTTTTATTAAAAAAGCAATATTTTAATATATAATTGGCTAAAACACGTGATAAGTAGCAAAAAATGATAATTTTTGTCTTCAGTGTTGATCCCCCCTCCCCATTTGGTTTGTTAGGAAATAATCTAAATTGAATTTATTGAAACAGATTTGGAAGGGAAGAAAAAAATTTTTGTTTTTATAAAATCCAATTTTTATGATTATTATGCTGAAAGGTAGAATTAAAACGAACTTAACTATATAATAACACTGGTCTACATAAAATTCCACCGGAAATCAGTTAACATATTCTTAGAGAGTTTATAGGGGTGAAGTAGAATGTTTTTTTGCGTTATTTTTTTACATCAAATTTCAAAATAATTGAGTTTAAGGTTGCAAAAATGAGCGTTTTTGCCCCTTTTTAAAGGCGTACACCAAGAAAATAAATCGACAAAAATTTAAAAAAATATCCCTTGGTGGTAAAACAAAAGTTATCAGGAAAGCAATTATTTAGCTAGAGAAATACTTTAAATTTAGAAAAAAAAATGTATAAAAAGGAGGTTGAACATCTAATGACAAAATGAAAATAAATATAAAAATGTAAAAGAGCATCATATCTGACAACCTAAGCTCAACTAATGTAATGAATTACCCAAAAATAATTAAAATTATTATAAAATAAAGAAATATTGATTTTACCTTAAGGTGTTTTTTTAAATTAAAGCTGATGATTTTAGAGAAAGAAATCATTTTGTTGTTAATGCACAATAGGCATTTCGCCTTTAAGTTGACTTGATAATCTGTATCATCTATAACTATAAGCTTGAAATATTTTTTGTATGGTAGAAATGGAAATTTGGTTTCTTCTTCTATAATCGCTACTAAATCCATAATAAAACTATTTTTTTATTATATATCTATAAAATGAATACTAATATGACTTACAAGATTTTTCAAAAAATTTTCAATATAAAAAGGAAAAACTGATGTTTAATGTTTCAAATGATTAGATGAAAAATCGATATAAAACTCGGCTCAACATTTAATAATGAATAAGTTTAAATAAAATAAAATTATATTTTCATTAAATTTTAATTAACAAATATTATTAATATTTAAAAAATAATATAACTTATATATTAAATTTAATCCAGCCCTAGAGCTCTCCCGCGCGCTCCTCATTTTTAAAAAGAAGGGGCGCTCCAGCTTGTTTTGAAAAAAGCGGCGCACAGGAGCGCCGCTCCTTAACAAGACTGCTTCTCACTAACGAGCTTAAGAAAGTATTTATTTGCTTTTTCTTTGCCTAAAAGATTTGTTTAAAACAATTTTCTAATATCAATCTTATATTCCGTCGCATACATTCATTTTAACGACACCCGGACAAGGTAGCAGAAAAAAAGCAGCCAAATTGGTCAGAATTGATCAAGATTGGTCAGGATTGGTCTGGATTCAACATAGAATTTAAGTTTTAACCTATAATTATGCAGTACTTTAGGGTAGGGTTATAATTATGCAGTACTTTAGGGTTAGGGTTGGGTTTATTGTTTCGACTTTTTCTGCTACTTTTTCATCATTCTGCTACTTTGACCCCGATTCATTTTAACCGCTGAATTTGAATTGAATATCTTATTTTTGTTTACAATTTATTTTTAATTGCTATGCAATTTATGGGCTCGCTTTTTGTTGTCCGTCCTCCAACGCTCTTACACCGGCTTTTAACTTTCTGACTTGCAGTGCAGGTTCAATCCCCGGAGAGGACAATTTTTTTTTAATTATTAAATTAATATTTTGTTCTTGTTAATAACATTGAGAATATGACTTTTTGGCCGTCCGCTACTGACCAATGAAAAAAATGACCATTGGCCAAATTGTGATTCGAATTTTTTTTCTCGTTTTTGAATTGGTATATTAGGTTAACATTGATAATTACCATATGCCCTCCCCTACAAGGGCCTATGCCTCTACTGATAAGGGTCCCTGTGCCCCCCCCCCTCCTACAAAAGCCTATGCCACTACTGATGTGGGTTCGAATCCCGGCGAGGGCAAATTCTTTTTTATTTTTTATTATTTATTTAATATATTGTTCTTGTTAATACCATTGATAATATGACTTTTTGGCCGTACGCTGGCTACTGACCAATGAAAAAATGACCATTGGCCAAAGTGAGATTAAAATCGATTTTTTTTTCTTGATTATAATTATAGGCTAGTTATTTAGCTGTCTGCTAACCATTAGAAAAGATCACCACTGGCCAAAGTGATGGAAAATTTGTATTAATAATTAACTAATCATTTTGCATTTAATACCCCCCCCCCCCCCTATTCTCGCCCATAAATTGCATAGCAAATATGCTACTTTTATACGGAGTATAGATGAGTTTCGGTCCCCCTTCCCTTCCCCCCTTCCCTTCCTCCCCTTCCCCACTCCCCCTCTCCACGAGGGCCGAAGGCCCAAGTTTTATTATATATATAAGATAGTTGCCACTAAGTAAAACTCCTTTTTAGTTACATGCCTTAAAATTTTTATAATAAATTTCTTTCTAAATTTTTCTTTATTTAATTATTTTAAATTAATAAATTATTAAATAGCTTTTACTTCAGGCGCGTAACCAAAATTTTCACGAGGGGGGGAAATCTGGCAAAAAAAAAATTTATAGCGCATTTTGTCAAAAATTAAATCAAATTAAAATAGATGTATATATTATGTTTCTAGGTTTTTATGAGTGTCTTAAAGTCATTGATGTAACTAAACTATAATATTTTAACCCATTTAGTTTTTTTATTAATCAAAAAACAGGGTAGGGGGAGAATTTCCCGTCCCCCCCCCTCCTTCTTATCTACGCCACTGTTTTAGCTAGGTCATAAAGGGTACCTATTTCTATAAATTTAACTTAGTTGGCTTAGCTCTATGGCTATACTAGTATTTTAACATTTGTAATTTTAATTGAAATCAATTTATTAAATTTTAACATAAACGTTGTTTTATTAAAACGCAAAAATTTTAACTGAGTAACCTTAAATGTAATAGAGATCTGCATGGACGGGCTCTGACGGCCTAGCAGTTTTTAAAACGGTCGAAATTTCGAATCGAATCCGAGTTTATTTCCCAGAGGCGTACTCACATCACATAGGGTATTTACATGCTTAGGGAAGGGAGGGAGACGGTCTGGCTTCAATTTGCAATATTAAATATAGGGAGTAGGTAAAATTTTAAGATATATTAAAAACCAATTATTCTAGGTAAAAAATTGTTTTTGTGTGAACTTGCTATATATAGGTTTTACTACCCAAAGAAATTTTTTTTTAATTTTTTGATTTCTTTTTCGGTATACACCTTTAAAAAGGGCAAAAACACTCATTTTCGTAACTTTGAACTCAAATTCCGATTAATTAAACTAAACCATTATTTGTTGTCCAGGCTAATTACTCTTAATCATTTTATTCTTATACTAAAAAACGGAAAAAAGCATTTATTGAGTGCATTTTAATTATAAGTACTAATTAAAACCATGCTCAAAATATTGGATTTTTGGTCCTAAAACATGATATTATAATATTGAATAATAAATTTTACTTATGTACAAGTGTAGAAATGTTATTTTATTTTATAAATAAAAAGAACTTAAAGGATCGGATGTCTAGATGCATTTACATAGGCGTAGCCAGGATTGCCTCAAGGGGAAGGGGGGTTTTCCAAATTTTTTTTAACAATCATACTATTAAACACAAATTTAGTAAGTTTATATACAGTAGTGACGGAGGTAGGACTATCTAATTAAGGGGGGGGGGGGAAAATTTTGTGTCAAAGAATTTCGATTAAACAAAAACTTATTAAAATTATATAAATTAAATATCTACGATGGGTTTTGGTCAAAATGCATTACTAATATCTTTAGAGACGCAAATTGCAAAGAGCTCTTTCCAATTTTTTGTTTGCGCTAAGTACGGCCATTGTTTAAACTAAACACTTTGCATTGGCCTTTTAGGCTTAAATTTCCCACCAGAACCAATAATTGTCTCACCCGGGACCGTTCAAATGAAGTAATAAGCCCAAGTTCGCCCCGTTGCTATTCCTCGTTTAATTTAGAGGTTGAGAAATTTTTTCTTATTAGAAAACACGCACTCGGGACATTTTTTGTATAAAGAATGTTATAATAAGTAGATTTCATCTAAAATTAAATATCAAATTAATTAAGATAATGTATTATTTCTATATGCGCAACACACACAAGACTCCAATTAATATTTTTTCCGTATAATTTGAAAAATCTTTTTTTTGCCAATGGGGGGGGGGGGGGGTCTTGTAGTAAACCTAGTATAAAAAATGACGAGCTGACCCTTTTCTCAATTAAAAAAAAAGATTTAAACAACCTAAGTCATGTCACCTTTAAGGCCCTAACTAATATATTAAAATTCATGGGCATAGCCAGCATTGGAATTAAGGGGGGAAATAATGATTTAGGGAAGGGCAAAATGACCATTTTAGCCATAATTGTTGGATTTAGAGGGGGAAGTTGCCCCTCCCTGCCCCCCCCCCCCTTGGCTACCCCATTTTAAAATTCCTTGAATTATATCACTTTATAATTCTAGCTGACCCGGCAAACGTTGTTCTTCTATGTATGACATCATTATTGTATATGATGCTATAAATGAAACTGGCCGGGAAATGTCCGATATTTTTAAAACGAAAAGGTATTTTAGAAATCTAAAAAAGCTATTTTACCCCTGGCCGCCCTTGGCATCTACGACTAAATTTTCGCGCGAATCGGGCTGGTAGTTTCAGAATTTAGCCCTTTTCTAAAACTAAAAGGAATTTTAGGATTCTGCAAAAGCTATTTTACCCCTGACCGCCCTGGGAACCTCCGGGTAAAGTTTCGCGCGAATCGGGCTGGTAGTTTCAGAATTTAGCCCTTACATACATATACACATGCACTTTACTATATATAACGATTAACTACGGGAACCCCAGATTCCTGCTATTCGTATATATAATCATCAAGTTATATCAAGCCCTTTGGATTTGTCCTCTTCTCAGCTTTGCAAACCATTATAAGTAATCTCACCTCTTTTGGACTAGCCTACAAGTTCTTTAATAATTTTGGGTCACCGAAAGATAGTACACGACTAAGCAGATTCAATATCAAGCCTCGACACAGCTAATGCGAGATCTTCATCAAAGTTCAAATAATTTAGAAGTTCTTCCTCCGAGTCCATTAAAAACACAAAGATTCATGGGCGTAGCCAGCATTGGAATTAGAGGGGGGCAATAATGATTTAGGGGGGTAAAATGACCATTTTATGAAATTTTAGCCATAATTTTAATAAATTTCAACAAATTTTTAGCATTAGGGGAGGGGGGGGGGGCAGTCGCCCCTCCCTACCCCCCCCCCCCCCCCGGCTACGCCCATGCAAAATTCAACATTATTTAGGTGCTCCTATTGGAGTGGGTCAAAACTTTTTTGGAGGATATCTTCCTGAGGTGTTAAACTCCCAATTTTTCCTTTTAAACTTTCTCGAATTAGGCTTTACGCGTATCTCTCATTTTTTTTAAAATGAATAATAATAAAGCCATTGAAAATAAGGTTCAATTTTGCTAGTCAAAAGGTGACTTCCCTAAAATGGCTCGAGCTACAATGAAGGGCGTTATGGGTATTCCGCCCCCCCCTCCCCTCCTAATTGATATTACTACCAATACCAAGCTTATTCTCATCCCATTGGTCAACGGATGGCATTATCAAACAATTAACTCCCAACCCAGACTCGCTCCTCGTCCGCGCACATCAAACATGGGGCGACTTTAAACTGGAATCTTTAACTAATAGACCGACCCCAAAAGGATTAGGATTTACCACTGATAGCACGTATTGTGCTTACCTTTTTATGAAGGCGTATCTGTATGAAAGCTTCTTTTTAATTAGGTGTCCGCCGTATTTACAAATGGTCTGAGGCGCCTCGAAGCCAAAACCTCAATTTACACACTTGTGGAGCAATATACTTCGCTGTGACATACTAGGTTAGGTTTTCCCGACGTTCAACCTAAGGTCGGTTTTATGTTCAGGTTGTAAAGAACCTTATATAATTTTTCAATTCCCAAACCTTAACCTAAGATTGATCCCAAAAACCAGCCTAAAAAACCTTCAGGTCAATTTCCAACCTCCCAAGTTGACCTTAGGCTGACCTGATTTATTTTTTATTAACCTCTGTTACTAACTTGTTTTATTTAATGGCTTTCCTCCATTGGCACAGAGCAGAGGTCAATCAATAATTACAAAATCATTGAGCAGTTATTAATTAAAGGCGGTTTTGTAGGTCATTAGTTCCCCATAACTAACGAAGGATAGCAAGAGACCCGATGGCATTAGTATTAAACCAACATGGGCTTGAAACCTGATGCATGTTGAAATTTCACAACGGTGGGTGTAATTGTCAAATCAAACAGCTCTCAACCTTAATTCCTCTAAAGAGAGAAGGAAATACAAATAGTTCAACAATTTTATTTTTGTCCCAATTATGGTCATCCAAAATTGGAATAATCAACCAAACCAAAACACTGAAGACCTCAACAAATTTTTTACCTTGGCCTAAAATATGGAGGTTGTTAAAATATAATCACAACCAATGGATATACGCTGGCTTGATAATTTAATTCAGCATGGTCTTACTACACCTTTTAAATTTATTATCCTTATAGTTATTATTTTGTTTAATTATTATCACAATAAAAAAGTTGTAATGTATCAATGACTTTTATAAATTAATCAAATTATTCTGTTGGGTTAAAACTTTAAAAGGAAAATAGCAAATTTTTACAAAACCTACAAATAATTCATCAAAGCAACTTTAGCTTAAACTTGTTCTTTAAAAGAACTAATCTATAAATATATTATAATAGGGAATACAAAACCAAATAAACTTGACAAGACTTTTTTAATTATATATAACAATAAATATATATACGATTTATGTGGCAAATAAATAAATGTTGGATAGACTTCCAATTTTTACAACTCATTACATCTATGAATAAATAGATTTAAAAAAAATTTATATACCATATATAACATTTTAAATTTAGAAACTTTTCCCCCATTCATCTTGTAGCAAAATAAATGTTGTATTATCAAGTTCAGGCCCAATCAAAGGATGAAGTTGCATAAGCCAATTACATAACCAACTAAGTTTATAAATTTATTTAGAAAAATAGTGTAGATCTTACAAAAGGTAACAGCATGCTGCAGAAAGTGATATTACAACCTGTAGGAGGCTAATAGAATAATAATTAAACAATTAATAAGAAAATACCCTCGGTTCATCCCTTTAGGAAGCAACATAGGAATTAAAATTCCAAATGCTGCCCATACCACTGATACAATTATAAAAGTCCAAACAGCATCCATATAACGACCTTTATTTTCCAGCTGATCTACCGACTTCTCATATGGCAGTTAAAATAAAGCGTGTACAAAACAATATTTTGTGACCTTTTTGAAGAAAGGAATATTTAAAGCAGAATTCAAATAAAAACAAATAACAATCAAATTACTACGCTCATATTTATGGCAATAGCAACAGTGCTTTGATTAAAGTTAAACAACATAAAACATTTAGGTATTAAATTTAAAATTGTGACGACTGGATGAACTTATACGAATGGCACTGTGTAACAAAACAAAACTTTTGGAAAAGTACAGCTAATTTATATGATTATTGGTCAATTTTATCGTCAAAGTCAAAATTCTATACTCAAAATGTGAAAAAATTATTTAATACACAACATAAGTATTTGAAATCTTCAGCAGTGGAGCAGCTAGCTTTCTATTTTTGGGAGGGCGATTTTATTTTACTTAAGAAAAGAGGAGGTAAATAGGGTTACAGCTTTTTTATATAACTGCTTTTATATTATAGTCCCACCCCATCTCTTTTTCGTTTTTAATTTCCCAAATAAGCGTAAGTCTTCTGTCTCTGTTCCTTTGAATAAAATTGTATGGCAATACAATCTGCTCCTAAGCAAAATAAATCAGTTTAAAATAATATTGCCATCAATATTATATGATAAAACAGCTATTCTTCTTTTTCTTTATTAAGTATTTTATATTAGATGGACTGATATATGTGAGTAGAGGTTTTTCTTTTGTAAATTTAATAAGGATAGGATATGTGTGAGGGGTTTCCATTTTCCGTGAAAACGATACATATATATGTTTTTAATGTGGATTTATTTTGTTAAAGTTTTTTTATTCGATTCTGGTATTAAGTTATGAGAATCTTTTATTCGATTTTATTGGGTTACGTCCAAATGTTCGACGTTCGCGAAGCTTGTTCCATGTGATTCAGTTGCAATTGACCAAAAAGCAAATAACAAATAAATGTCTACGAAAATGCATTTGTCGATTAAAATGTGTGCATCTAATCCTACCCAAACCCTAACCTAAAACCCCGACCTAAAACGATAACCCTAACGTTTTCGTCTCTGGAAACCCCTCTCAAGGAGCATTTTTGTTAAATATTCATAGACATTCACAGATATTTGGTCAGTTAAACTTTGGTCGAATGCACCGATACGGTTCCATGTCAGTATGAATGTTGGATCGGGTTTATTGATGTTAAAATGCATTTGATTCGTTCCATAGCGAAAGCGTTAACATGAATAGGGAATACATGCACAGCGCTAAGATATAAGTGTCAATAATGATAAACTGTAAGATTTATGTGTATCGTTAAATATAAGGGGGGGGGGGGGGGAGAAACAAAAGCGATAGTGAAAAGGTGATAAGATGAGCAGATAGAAGAAACAGGACAACCGAGACTGGGCTTATATATCATAGCAATTAAAAGGGAGGCACACTTATAAGCTTTAATATAAAATTAAATAGAGTTATTGATTGTGTCAGTATTTTAATTTATTTCCTCTAAATTATATATTATTTACTTTTTTTTAATTGGTTATGCATTTTATGGTTAGATTTTACAAATTAACCTAAAATATCTTGTAGTGTAATTGTGATAATTATGCTGAAGTCCAGTCACTGATTTTAGTTTGCTCGTCCATTTCACTGCTCAGCAATTCAACGGCTTGATTTTAGTTTACATGTTTTTGCATATCTTTAAGTACCTCAGAGTAAACAGTTAAGTTTAAAAAAATTAGATCCTATGCACTATAGTAAACTTGTGTTCACGTTACTCTAATAAGGCTAATGAGTATTTTCTATATATAAAACGTAAAAATGGCATTAAATTTATTGAGTAACACTTGTGGAACTACAACATTCATTGGATTTTATTTGCGAATAAAGCATTGATTATATTTGTTTTTCTACGCATAACTTAAATAAATGAATGTAAGCACTTGGCACATTTCTAATGGCCTTTAGGGACTAACCCTTTTTTAATGACTAACTTATAAGTATTATATACCTGTCGTATATGTGATTACGTGAAAGAAGAATAGTTTATTTTAGTATAACTTTTATTTGTATATCATTTTCTACAGATTATATTATTGCTATAATTAAATATTTTAATATTGTAAGCCAAAGCCGAGGGTAAAAACCATTTGTTTTAATCTTTTTTATTTTCTTTTGTCTTTAAAATTTGTCTTATCATTATTCTTTATGCCCCATCCCTGGCCCTTAAGAAACCTTTATCATTAGATTATCTTATTATTTATTATAATGGTGGTGAAAGAAGAACTCAAGCCTTAATTAAACCAAGGTTATTGAACAAAAAGAGTGAAGAAGAAATTCAAGGGATAATAAGAACTTGTGATGTTAATTCAATGAGAACTTATGATGTTAATTCAATGAGACAAGGGATAATAAGAACTTATGATGTTAATTCAATGAAAAAGGAAACACTATTCTATGGAGATATTTTAACTTGTTTCTCTTGTCTATTTACAGTGTTAGGAGGATAGGATTATTCCCAAAGTCCATAAATTAAGTAACTAAAGAGATCCCGTATGCCAGGAACACCCTAATACTTTAAATAAAAAACCACATAACAATTCAACCCCTGCCATTAGCTTCCTTAAAACCCACTTCTCCAAATCCACACCCTCAAACCCTCCATATTTCCCCTTCTGACAATTTCCACCCCATCTTACCTTCCCAGCTAACCCATTCTTACAACTAGCTTCCCCAGAACCCACTTTGCCAAGTCCACACCCTCAAACCCTCCTTATTTCCCCTGCCGACAATTTCCACCCCATCTCACCCGTAAGCCAGCCCACTTCAAGAGTTTATTGACTGTTACCTGGGGTTGATGGAGCACATTAGAATGTCCAAGAACAAAACAAGAGAGAGCCTTCAATTTATTTCTAGGGAAAGATGTTGTATGTGAATACGTGAAAGAAGAATAGTTTAATTAGTATAACTTTTATTTGTATATCCTTTTCTACAGATTATATTATTGCTATAATTATATATTTTAATATTAACACTACCTACGACGGTCCCAAGTCCGTGTGCAAAAAGTGGAGGGTTGGCGTCAGGTCGGAAACCGGCTATAAAAATCAACTCCAAAATTTATGATAGTTTCAAACGAGATTTTACAAGAAGAGGCTAGGGCGTCCTCCACAAACGACGCGCACTGCATACCCCGCCCGTGCAATGTGAAAAATACACTAGGGTTACTGCCTAACTCACAACGAAGGCGGTTAAGGAAACTAGTTGTGGAAAGAATGCGAATTACGTGCTGGAATGTGGGAACGTTGACGGGGAAGAGCATCGAGGTCGCACAGATGCTAAAAAGAAGAAAGGTACACATCGCCTGCCTACAAGAGACGAGGTGGAACGGAACGAAAGCTCGGGAATTAGGAGAAGGATACAAGCTTTTCTACAGTGGGTCACCAAATCGTAGAAACGGAGTCGGTATCGTTCTAAACGAATCGTTCAAGGACAAGGTGGTGGAAGTCAAGCGTTGTTCCGACAGGCTAATGTGGGTGAAGATTGCGGATCAAGGTGGCCTCCTAACCGTTATGTGCGCGTATGCCCCCCAAATCGGGTGTTCGGAATCAGAGAAAGACATATTCTTCGATTCATTGGAAAAGGAAATACAAGGAATCCGACAGGAAGAAAGGCTAATTATTGGGGCCGATTTCAACGCTCACGTAGGGAAAGATCGCCTCGGGTATGAACGCAATCATGGAGGCTATGGGCATGGTCTGAAGAACAAAGAAGGGGAAAAACTTCTCCAGGTATCCCAAGCATATGACATGGCGATCGTTAACACCTATTTTCAAAAGCGCGAAGATCATATTGTGACCTATAGAAGTGGGAAGCATTTTAGTCAAATCGACTATTTGCTTATACGGCGAAAGGACTTATGGAGCATCAAGGATTGCAAAGTAATACCGGGAGAAGAGATCGCCAGGCAACATCGTCCCCTTGTTATGGATCTTGACAGAAGAGTATTTCCCGAAAGAAGAAAGGTATATGAACCTCGAATTCGATACGAAAGGTTAAAGGATACGTCAACGAACGAAGCATACCATCAAAAAGCCTCCTCACTCTTGGGTGCAAGGAAGTTGCAAAGGGACGTAGACGACGATTGGGAGGCGCTATCTAAGGACATTAAGGAAACAGCGATTCGTGTTCTAGGACGGACCAAAGGAGGCAAAGCTATGAATAGGGAACTATGGTGGTGGGATCAATCGGTTAAAGATTTCATCGAAATAAAGAAAAATCTATATAGACGGTGGCATAAATCAAAAAAGTCGGAGGATTATCAAGAGTACAGGGACGCAAAGAAGGCCGCA
This sequence comes from Gordius sp. MW1, assembly GCA_964036665.1. Classification (NCBI taxonomy): domain Eukaryota; kingdom Metazoa; phylum Nematomorpha; class Gordioida; order Gordea; family Gordiidae; genus Gordius; species Gordius sp. MW1. Next base: position 33,856,598 of record OZ038526.1, on the reverse strand, counting down.
AAAAAGGCCGTTGCAAAAGCGAAGAATGCCGCGTACACCGAGATGGCAAACAAACTGGATCATAAAGGGGGCGATAGGCTTATGTACAAATTGGCCAAGATAAGGGAGAAGAAAAGTCGCGATGTCGGAGTTCTTAAAATAGTCAAAAGCGAGATGGGTCAAACCGTATTCAAGCCGAAGGAAGTGATGGAAAGGTGGAAAGGATATTTTAAGAAACTTATGAATATTGCAAATGACAAGGATTCTCTTCCCGAAATTGGGCCAAATATAAGTATGGTCGAACTCTTTCAGCAGGAGGAAGTTAGGACACAAATGAAGAAGATGCAAAAAGGAAAAGCAAATGGCCCAGATGGAATACCTATGGAAGCATTGCTCGGATGTCGTGAAGAAGGAGTCACCACCATGACGAACCTCCTTAACAAGATATTGGTAGAAGAGCGAATCCCTAATCAATGGAGAGCAAGCACGATTATACCCTTATTTAAAGGCAAAGGAGACCCTCAGGACTGCGGCAATTACAGAGGTATCAAGCTAACTTGCCACTCCTTGAAGCTTATGGAAAGGATCTTAGTAACAAGGCTGAAAAACGAGGTGGAAATATCGGCTAATCAATTCGGATTCGTAGCCGGCAAATCCACAATCGACCCAATCTTCGCTCTAAGACAAATGATGGATAAGTATGGTGAAAAGAGGAAAGACCTACATATGGTTTTTATCGACTTGGAGAAAGCTTATGACACGGTCCCCCGCGATTTAATATGGTGGTGCCTGAGGAAACAAAATATCCCTGACGTATATATACGGCTTATGAAAAATATCTATGAAGCCTCAAACTCTTGCGTTAGGACGACAGTTGGAGACTCTAAACCTTTTCGGGTTAATATTGGATTACATCAAGGCTCTGCTTTAAGTCCCTTTTTATTTAATATAATTATAGACACGATAACGAGGGACATTCAAAAGCCATCGCCATGGTGTATGCTATATGCCGATGATATAGTACTATGCGAGGAAACAAGGGAGAAAGTATTCGAAGAAGCCGAAAAGTGGTCAAAGCGCTTAGCTGGATATGGTTTAAAGGTCAACGATCGAAAAACGGTATACATGGAAATGAACGGTACAGACACCCCATCCCTGGATGACCATCTAAAGTACCCAAAAGTAGACAGGTTTACATACCTCGGCTTGATGCTACATCAAGAGGGAGGTTGCGCAACGGAAGTCAATGCCCGGATTCAAAAAAGATGGCTTAAATGGCGAAGTATATCCGGTGTAATGTGCGACAAGAAAATGCCAATATGGTTGAAAAGCAAAGCTTACAAATCCATCGTAAGACCGGTGTTACTGTATGGAAGTGAAACATGGGCATTAAACACCACGGAAGGAAAGCTATTACAAGCCACAGAGATGAGAATGATACGGTGGAGCTTGGGATATACTAAGCTCGATCATATGACGAATGACTTTCTCATGACAAAAATGGGTATTCAACCTATGGCGGACATGATTAACGAAAATCGGCTAAGGTGGTATGGGCATATACTAAGAAGGGACACGGATGACGTAAATCGAAAAGTGCTAGACATGGAAATACCGGGGAAGAGAGGAAGAGGACGACCCCGTGTCACGTGGAAAGGGCAAGTCGATAAAGTTATGAAAACTAAAGAGATTAGTCAAGACATGGCACTCACCCGGTCAAGATGGAAGAGACTCATCAAAACAAACCCCACCAATGTGGGACCAAATAACTGATAAAGAAGAAGATATATTTTAATATTGTAAGCCAAATCCGAGTTGGTAATAACCATATGTTCTTTGTGATAATAATTCTAATTATTCTTTGTTCATTAGTTTCCCCACCCCGGCCCTAGTTACGAATAAAATTCTATCATTATTTTTAATACTACCATAACTAATTAATAAAGGCCTTTAGACGTTTTAAAGCAAGTTAACCTTAAATTATTTGCTATCTTAAATCGTATTTAATGTTAATGAACAACAAAGCGGGAAAGTAAAAAAATGTATAGAAAAAAAGTCTACCGGTTTCATTCAGAAAAACACTTAGTTAATATATTAAATAATAAAAATCATTATTTCTAAATTAATATTAATTAGGTTAAAAAATTCGTCTAAAGCATAGCAATTAAGGTCTTATCAGGTTACAGAGAGTAAAATGCTCTTACTATTACATTAAAACTAATATTTTTTTATTTTGCTTTTAAATGTATGTTATTGTGGTTAATAAATAAATGTCCATGCTTATTTGCTGACATATTTGTCAAGTTGATTCCATTATTTTTGACGAGCAGGGTGTGTCAAATAAAAAAGCTAAAAGGGGCTAAATTCACACCCAAAATCGATATATTAAGATTAACTTTTAAAAGTAACTCGATACATGCGACAATAATTTATTAACATCACATTATTAGTATTAAGGCCGACGAGATAATTTACGCTTTATATTTTGAAATATAGGTGCAAAAGGATTGTTTAAGTTTTTATCGATACAAATAAAGCCTAATAGTAATAGACTATTAACAATTTCTAAATATGATCTATGTAAACTAAATGCTGCTACGAATGGGCAATTGTCAGATAACATGATGCACTTGCTCGTATACCATCCTCTGTAACTACTTTTGCACACCATACCAAAAAAATACGCTATGATGATTGTCAACAACAGGCTTATCTTGTTAGCTGCGTCTCTCCATTTAGTTCGCTCCTTCAAAACCATATTTTTCAAATGACATGGCATTGTCATGGCAGGTCGGCTTAATGCTAGTTTCGATACATTATGAATTTTGTTGGCTGTAAAATTTAATTTATATATAAAAAACATATTATGTTGTAATAAAAACTGTTAAAATTAATTTTTTATATAATATTATCACCCACTTATTTTAAATTCACAAGATGCTATGGTTCCATGATATTTTGAAATGGCCCCGGCATATGGAGTAGAGATCATGTTGTTATTCGTTTTCATAATGGTTTCCACTAACTTAATGCATATCATTTTTGGTCGAGTCTTGTTTTTCTCATTAATTATAGATATCAATTTGTACGTTATGACTAAGGCACCAATAAGAAGACCAAGCTGCATCACGACCCCTTTCACCATAATGTAAATCAAGATGCCCTTTTCTCGACTGTAATTTAGGCTACAAACCAATCGAGTAACACCCTTCTCTACTGGTTTTTCATAAACTCTTATATACTCAACTACGATGCCTAGACAAATAGGTATATTGACTAACAAAATAGCAAACGATACTAATAATGGGAATAATTTGTAAATTATTTGTTGTCTCCAAATTAATATCGCAATAGGTTTCTTGATGCACATATACCTATCAAGTAGAAGAGCAAACAAGGTAATGTGATTTGTATATTTGACAGTATTTCCCAAAATGGCTAGAGTTTTGACGAGCACTAACTTCGTTTGACATGTTTTTAACAGAACGACATCCCTGATGTTTACGTCCACGGTCAAATTGATTATTATTAGTGTTATATTGAGGCATGCTATGACCTTGAGATAGTAATTGGAATTGTTGAGAATGTCAATGCAAGTTCTAATCCGTTTTTCAGCTCGTTTTATGATATAGTAGAAAAATGCATTAAGAATAGCAATGAGCGTCATTATTGCAAATTTGGGGATAATATGAGATAACTTTTTCCATAGTTGAGCGTTAATTGATAATATGTTTATACCATCCAATTTGGTATTAGTTTCATTAAGTTTACTCAAAAAACGTGTTACTATGTATGCCATTAAGCTATAACTAATAGTTCAAAATGTAGCCACACTATAAGTTTTGTTATTAATTATTAAATCATTAATTATAATAATGAATTATTTATTAAATTTAATGTATAATAACGATGATTGCAATATATATTTGCCAGATCATTGCTTAATCTTGTTTGAGATAATTAAATGTAAACCATTAGTGCATGAATAAACTTATTAACTTCCTCACACATATATTTAGTTTTATATTGGCTTCTAGTCAGTATAAATCTTAAAGAAACATAAACGATGAATACGTTGTCTTGGTTAATTCATCAATTAAATTTCCTTCATTAAGGATAAATGAATAGCTTTCGTGTCTTATTAATAATTTATTACTTATATATTAAATTTATTAGCCCCTAATTATCTTATCTTATCTTAGCACACTAAATTTAATGAGATGTCGATTAATATGGTAAGCTTGCACCATGAGTTCATATAAAATTTAGTTTCCGAAAAATATTTTTAAATTTAGAGTGTTAAAGATATTAGTTTCAAAAACTAAATAGTTTTTTAAAGGATTTAAACTAGATTTTTCATAAAGGAGGACTGAAAATTGGAACTATATGCTTTTAAGATAGAAGAAGGGACAAGGTACCAAATCATTTTTTTCAATAAGATATTTTAGAAACTTAACTTAAATTATATTTTATATTCCCTATAAATTTAAAACATCCGGTTATCAATTGCAAACACGCTTATAAATTTAAATTTTACTGTGTATAAATGGGGGCGTCATCATTCAATTACGACCAGAAGAGCTTAATTAATTGCTATGCAATTTATGGGCTCGTTTTTGGTTGTCCGTTGTCCGTTGATGTCCGTCCGTTTACCCTCCAATGTATATATTTCATTAAATTAATATTTTGTTCTTGTTAATACCATTGATAATATGACTTTTTGACCGTCCGCAGGCTACTAATCATTGAAAAAAATGACTATTGGCCAAATAAATCGAATTTTTTTTCCGTTTTTGAATAGGTTAACATTGATAATTACCTTATGCCCTCCACTACAAGGGCCTATGCATCTACTGATATGGGTCCCTGTGCCCCTATTTAATTAAATGCTATGCAATTTATGGGCTCGCTTTCCATTTTGTTTGTAACGCTGTTCGGTGTCTTCTCTTGTCTTGCACCGAATGTCTTGTCTTGCACCGAATGTTTTGATGTCTTGCACCGAATGTCTTGTCTTGAACAGAATGTCTCGTCTCGTTGTTTACTTTTAATTTTTGTTAATTTAACTAATTTTTGGGTTCGAATCCCGGAGTTTTTTTGTGACTCTTATGATTGTTCTTGTTACTACCATTGATAATAAGACTTTATGGCCATCCGTTGGGTACTGACCAATGAAAAAAATGACCATTGGCCAAAATGTGAATCCAAGTTTTTTTTTCGTTTTTTTTTTTGACTATTATGATTGTTCCTGTTACTACCATTGCTATTATGACTTTTTGGCTGTCCGTTGGTTGCTGACCAATGGAATAAAATGACCACTGGCCAAAATGTGCGTCGAAATTGTTTTTTCGTTTTTTTTGACTATTATGAATTTATATCCACTTTTACCGTGTCCTGGCTGCTGACCAATGGAAAAAAATGACCATTGGCCAAAATGTGATTCGAAATTTTTTTTTCTCGTTTTTTTGACTCTTATGAATTTATATCCACTTTTACCGTGTCCTGGCTGCTGACCAATGCAAAAAAATGACCATTGGCCAAAATGTGATTCTAAAATTTTTTTTTCGTTTTTTTTGACTCTTATGAATTTATATCCATTTTTACCGTGTCCTGGCTGCTGACCAATGGAAAAAAATGACCATTGGCCAAAGTGAGCATCAAAAAATTTTTTTCGTTTTTTTTGGCTATCATTGACTTATAGAGTATCTGTTGGTACTGACCAATGGAAAAAATGACCATTGGCCAAATTGTGAATTGAAATTTTTTCCGTTTTTTTTGACTCTTATGATTGTTCCTGTTAATTGGTTTTAATGATTCGACAAATCGCTACCTGAGAATTGGAGTGCTCTATCTACAATTTTTGAAAATTTTAAAGTAAAAGTGCTATTCCATAGATTTTTATATATTTTATTATAAACTTTTTATAAAATGTGGAAAACAAATTTTTTGGCTTCACTATTAAGGTTCTTATTTCGCTTAAATCGCGAATTTCAATATTTTTAGAATTGGTTTGCTCTAACTGCAATTACTCAATCGCAAGCGCTCATTTCATCACGTGAATAAATCGTCTGCTTTTAAATTTTAATTCGAATAATCTCTCTACAATTACTTTTCACATTGTTTTATGTCAAATATTTATAAATAAACTATTTCGGATGAAGATAATTAAAAGTAATATAAAAAATATAGCCATAACTATTATTATAAGTATTAAGAGGATAAATCAAAAAATTGTAAATAATGGTTGAAATTAGACTACAGGCAAAATTTGTATAAAAGATTAAAACTAATATTAATTTTAGGCTTTGTTCATTATTGCTCATGGAAAAAGATGATTGTTATAGCCAAAGCAAATTTTGCAAGAGATAGGAAAAAAATTTAATTTTTAAAAGAGAGTATTTAAGATTATTCAAAATTGAGAGATAAAATTTTAACAAATATTTGTTTAAAAATAGATATAAATGATTGTACTTCCATTTGATATTCTTTTATATGTATCATTTATTTTATAAATAATACATTAATAGTATTTGTTGTAAATAATATGATTGCTACAAATTGGTCTAAGAAATTTAATTATATACTCAAAGATATTTAAAAAATTTCATAGTTTACCTTAATGTACATAACCCTTTATTTAGCTACTTTGCTCTATCTGAAATTTAAAAAATCAATTTTTTTATAAAATAAAAGAAAAAATCCACGTTTTTGGCTAAAATAATATAGATGCTAATAGTTTACACTTTCAAACTTAATTTCAAGTCATATGATTAAAAAGTTTAGATTTTATAGCATTTCAAACTTTGAACTCAATTATTTCAGTTCGGAGTTTTGTGCAGATAGAGCACTCCAATTCTCAGCTAGCGAAATAATAAATGCGGGATAGCGATTAAGAGAATTGATGCCAACCCTTGTTTACCATATATTTCAATTTTATTATAGTAGTGGAGTAGTGGTGGAGTATAGGATTGCCATGAATCGGCAATTTGCTACCCGAAGCAATATACCCTCGGTATTGCAGCAGTTTCGATTAATTTTGGGGTTTATTTTTCTTATCTAAGAAGTAAATTAAACATACCCAAATATATAAAATATCAATAATCATTAAATAAAATCATAGTATTTTGACTGTCTATTTTGACAATGTCTTATAAATTATGTTTCCCATTAGTGTTCACCTAACTTTGTTAATTTCGACGAAATGAAATGTGTTAAGGGTAATTACGTAGTATTTTAATTAAAACCAGACTACCTTACAACCTAAATCTAGATAGATTGGCCTAATTTCTGAACACCCCTGAAATTAATAGGCATAGATCATATTAGAAATTTACTTACAAATACATTTTATTACCAACTAGTTAATCCCGGCAATTAGTAATGGATAATTCAATTGGTTAACATCGATAATTACCCTATGCCCTCCCCTACAAGGACTATGCCTCTACTAATATGGGTCCCTGTGCCCCTATTTTTTATTAATATTGAATATTGTATATTCACGAGGGGGGTGGGGTAAATAGAATTGGAAATTAATTATAGGGTAAATTGATTTTGGTAAATATTTTAATTCGATTTTGGTAAATATTTTAATTCTATTGGTTAAATCGAATTTGCAAATGATAGAGGTCTCTAATCTTTATATTTTTATCAATCTTTTAAACAGACTTAAGGGTTTGGTTTTAATCGAAATTTATAATTAGTGTAGGGCAGGTAAATCTTTAGCCGTAAAAAATGACCAACATGGCCTTTTGGGTGAATAATAATGATTTCAAAATTTTGTCAAATCCCCCTGACAACTCTTTTTTTCCTTTTTATTATTCTGATGGTTTACTAAGATATTGACATATTTATTTTATATATGCATGAGCATAGGCCAAATATAATGATTTTTACGAAAGTAATGTATATTCTTTACTAATTTGGGAGTTTATATACCATATATATATGAAAGGCCTACTATATTTAAAGGGAAAAAGATTAAATTAATAATTACCTCTTCCTACGTGTTCCTAAAAGCTATTTTACCCCTGGCCGCCCTGGGCACCTACGGGTAAAGTTTCGAGCGAATCGGGCGGGTAGTTTCAGAATTTAGTCCTTTTTTAAAACTAAAAGGAATTTTTTTTTAATTTTTTTTAAATTAAATTAATATTTTGTTCTTGTTAATACCAGACTGTCTGCTAACCATTAGAAAATATCACCACTGGCCAAAGTGATGGAAAATTTGTATAAATAATTAATTAATCATTAGGCATTTAATACCCCCCCCCCCTATAGGCATTCTCGCCCCTTCCCACCTTTCTCGCCCATAAATTGCATAGCAAATATGATACATTTATACGGCGTATAGATGAGTCGTCCCCCCTTCCCTTCCCCTCCTCCCCTTTTCTTGCCCTCCTCCCCTTTCCCTTCCCTTCTCCCCCTTCCCACGAGGGCCGAAGGCCTGAGTTTTTATTATCAGTACAATTAAAATTTAATTTGATTTTTAACATAAAATTTAATTTGATTTTTAACATGTTGTATCAGAACTAACCCTAAATTTAGTTTATCATTATGGAGTCGACAAGTCAAAATTAGAACAATTTTTGGCCTAGCGGTGTTTGGCAATAAAATTTTGTATTTACAAGCTCTGTTATAAATATCTTTGTGAATCTTTATAAAACACTTAATTTTAAAGAACATATCAAAATAAATTTTAAATTATTAATTTAAGTGCAAAAAGCGAAAGATTGGTAGGTAAACAAAACTAATAAGTAGGCATACACTCATATTTATATATTTGCTTTACAATAGATTACAAGAATTTCTACAGAATTTAAATTAAAATGCTGTGAATTTTTGTGGTTTAAGATCGATTGTACATTGAGAAAGAGGGTTCTACTTCAAGTAAAAAAGTAAGACAATATTACAAGTTTCTCACAATTGCACTAGGCACACATTTTATTTTCATCATTCTTACCTATCGTTATGTTAGTAGCACTAACAAACAAACTCTTTAATTCGGTGTTTTTTGTTTAATTAATGTCTTACCTCCTCTACTATTTGGTAACACTGTTGGCAAAGTCTTCCATTTTATTTTTTAATTGAGCTATTTATTAAAAAACATAGAAAAATATAATTTTGCTTTGTGGAATAATGGGGAAATTTATTAACTAACTTGCGAATTCACGGCAGCTTGTATTCTAGTGTTTTAAATAAGAAAAAATATTTAAAAACTAAAGACATCAAAAAATAAGCATTTTAAGCACTGTAAAACCCCTTATACATCATACCTCTGAAAAAATGTATTGATATCCCCCGGATCTCGTGTTAATTTTGTATAGCCCTTAAACCAGGGCTCTTCTACACTTTGTAGAGAAGCAGTTGATTTGCTATGCAATTTAAGCAGGGGTGAAAGGGCGACCTTTAGTCAGGCGCGAGAAGGAAAAAAAGATTTTGACTTCGAGCCGGGGTCATACAAATTGAATTACAGCAATCATTATTAATAATTGGCAAAAATTTAGGCAGAATTGTAATTTTTTATTATGAATACAAGTTAAACAAGACAGGACAAGGCATTTTTCGTTAAAAGCTAGTTCATAATTTCCATAGCAATCAAAAAGTTAGAGAGCGATAATATTCTAATTTAAAGTTTATAGGTAGGATTAAAAGTTATAATTTGAAGCAATTATATAGACTTTTTAAATATGCGTAGGTCAAATGAACTGGTGTATTTAAAAAAAAATTCATATAGGCAAAAACACGTTATAGCTATTTATTAACCCTCGAGAGTTTTCGTGGGGTATTTTGGTACCCCACACAAATTATAAATCTATATATATAAAGTAAAGTGTATATATGTATATATGTAAGAGCTAAATTCTGAAACTACCGGTTCGATTCGCGCGAAAATTTACCCCTAGGTTCGCAGGGCAGCCAGGGGTAAAATAGCTTTTTCAGAATCCTAAAATTCCTTTTGGTTTTCGAGATATTGGGTTTTATGCGTTTTGACGTTCAATAAAATGTCAATCAAGCGCACCTCCTCGCGTTCGTTGAAAATTTGAATATACAGACAGTTCTGTAGCAAAAGTGTATCACTTATAGTAGTTTGTAAAACGTAATCTTTTCTTAACGGTGACAACATAAAATTTATGAATTAAATTTCTTAAACGTCATCTTTTCTTAACGGTGACAATATAAAATTTCTGAATTAAATTTCTTAAACGTCATCTTTTCTTAACGGTGACAAGACAACATAAAATTTATGAATTAAATTTCTTAAACGTCATCTTTTCTTAACGGTGACAACATAAAATTTATGAATTAACCTGAAATAAATAAAATTATAGATTATTTGAGAAAATATATAGGTGAAGAAGATGAACTTTTCTCATTATCATTAAATGAGATATTTTAAATGAGAAAGATGAAAGTATATATAATTTAAATGTAATATAAAATAGTCCAACGTTGATTATTCTGAGTAAATGCTTTTTATATATAAATGTCATTATTTATCTATCATTAATTTTTATTAAATGAAATATTTAAATGAGAATAAATTCTGAAACTACCGGCCCGATTCGCGCGAAACTTTACCCGTAGGTTCTCAGGGCGGCCAGGTGTAAAATAGCTTTTTCAGATTGCTAAAATTCCTTTTAGTTTTAAAAATATCGGACATTTCGAGGCCTTTTGGTTTTAAAAAAGGGCTAAATTCTGAAACTTCAGATCCGATTTGAGCGAAAATTTAGCCGTAGATGCCCAGATAGGCCAGGGGTAAAATAGCTTTTTCAGATTCCTAAAATACCTTTTTGTTTTAAAAATATCTGACATTTCCCGTCCAGTTTCATTTATAGCAGCATATACAATAATGACGTCATACATACAAAGCTGAAGTTTTCTCGAATTAGATATTTAAAAGTATAATAAAAATGTTACAGTATACGGTTAAAATTATTGGGGTTTAACAGACTATTTAAATTAAATAAATAAAATTTAAATTATGCAGTTTTTGTCATTATTATCACGTGGTCGATCATAGAAGCATATTTTTAATAATTATCCATCTTTCAATTAATTATTTTATTATATTAAAGAAAATTGTATTTCAAATAAATCAGCTAACTAGAAAAAAAAATAATGGTATTATTGTTTAATAAGTAACAGCATTAATAAGCAATTTTTTCAAAAACATTTAATTTTAGTTGGATTTGATGACTAAAACAGAATTTGCATTTGGTTTGTCTTATTATATAAATATATACTAAAAATAGTGGGTTCATAAAATCATTCGGACCTTTCACATTATAAACTATTTCATATATGACCCCATTTTAGATAAGTCTTATTAATAGCTTATACATAATTAACCACTTAAGGACTGAGCCAAAGCAACGCTTGGCCGGGCACAGCTAGTTTAAATATAAAACGCAATTTAAATCGAATGAATCTGGCCTTTTCAGTAGCTTAATATTTATCAAGAACTAGGTTAGGTGAAAATTTCATAGGTTTTGGCTTAATACTTTTTAAAATATAGAGCTTTTTTGGCTCGTGGGGTTCTGTTATACCCCACGAATACTCTCACGTAAGTTTTTTTCTATATGAAAAAATGTATGTATTTTTTTTATATGAAGATATCTTTTACAATATGTGTTTTTAATACATTTTGAACATTCTTTTAATAAAAAATCACGTTTATTTTGATTTATTTTAAGGTATATGATGTCAAGAGGCATAATGAGGGGAAGCTCTAAAATAACCAAAATAAAAATGGGGGTCCAAAAAATTGTTAATAAGTTTTGTAATAATGATTAGATTCATATCAAAATTTATACCATCAATCTTAAGACCTTTATAAACACATGTTTTAAATTTTAAAGGTTTTAAAGGAATACTTTAAAAGTTATAAGAAGTTAAAAAGTGGGGTAGAGTTATACCCCACGAATACTCTCGCGTTCGGGATTTTGAGGAATACTCTCGAGGGTTAATAAAGATAATATAACATTCATTTATCTTAGAGAATATCCTATGTCGACTTTGTAGACACTATTTGGCTAGTGAAAATATTTAAAATGTGGATGTTTTAACTAAAGAGATATTAGTTGCTACAATGGCACATCCCAATTCAACCAAACTCGTTTTTTTAAATAAAATACAAAAATGCACGCCAAAACTTGGGATTAAGTTTAGACTTACATTAGAAATTTGGCATATGTTATGCACCTTGTGCTTGCTATAGAGATTTTGTATAGATAACATACTTATTACAACTTGCTAAAAATAATCTTGCTTAAGATAGATGCCAAAATGATAATGTTACCTACGACAGTTCCAAGTTCGTGTGCAAAACGTGGAGGGTTGGCGTCAGTTCGGAAACCGGCTATAAAAACCAACTTCAAAACCTTGATAGTTTCAAACAATATTTTACAAGAGAAAGCTAAAGCGTCCTCCACAAACGACGCGCACTGCATACCCCCCGTGCAATGTGGAAAATACACTAGAATTACTGCCCAACTCACAACGAAGGCGGTTAAGGAAATCAGTTGTGGAAAGAATGCGAATAACGTGCTGGAATGTGGGAAGATGGGGAAGAGCATCGAGGTCGCACAAATGCTAAAAAGAAAAAAGGTACACATCGCCTGCCTACAAAAGACGAGGTAGAACGGAACCAAAGCTCGGGACTTAAGAGAAGGATAATTCTAAAGTGGGTCGCCAAATCGTAGAAACGGGGTCGGTTTCGTTCTAAGCGAATTGCTCAAGAACAAGGTGGTGGAAGTCAAGCGTTGTTTTGACAGTCTAATGTGGGTTAAGATAGCAAATCAAGGGGGCCTCCTAACTGTTATGTGCGCGTACGCTCCCTAAATGTATGGAATCAGTGAAAGACATATTCATCGATTCATTGGAAAAGGAAATACAAGGAATCCGACAGGAAGAAAGGCTTTTTGGCGGATTTCAACACTCACGTAGGGAAAGATCGCCTCGGGCATGAACGCAATCATGGAGGCTATGGGCATGGTCTGAAGAACCAAGAAGAGGAAAAACTTCTCCAAGTATCCCAAGCATATGGCGATCGTTAAAACCTATTTTCAAAAACGCGAAGGTCATATAGTGACCTATAGAAGTGGGAAGCATTTTAGTCAAATTGACTATTTGCTTATACGGCGAAAAGACTTATGGTGTATCAAGGATTGCAAAGTAATACCGGGAGAAGAAATCGCCAGGCAACATCGTCCCCTTGTTATGGATCTTGACAGAAGAGTGTTTCCCGAAAGAAGGAAGGTCTATGAACCTCGAATTCGATATGAAAGGTACGTCGACAAACGAAAAATACCATCAAAAAGCCTCCTCACTCTTGGGTGCAAGGAATTCTGCAAAGGGATGTAGGCGACGATTGGGAGACGCTATCTAAGGACATAAAGGAAACAGCGATTCGTATTTAGGACAGACCAAAGAAGGCAAAGCTATAAATAGGGAACAATGGTGGTGAAATCCATCGGTTAGGGATTTCATCAAAAGAAAGAAAAATCTATATAGACGGTGGCCTAAATTAAAAAAGTCGGAGGATTATCAAGAATATAGGCACGCAAAGAGAGCCGCAAAAAGGCCGTTGCAATAGCGAAAAATGCCGCGTACACCGAGATGCAAACAAACTGGGTCATAAAGGGGGTGATAGGTTTATGTTCAAATTGGCCATAATAAGGGAGAAGAAAATCCGCGATGTCGGAGTTCTTAAAATAATCAAAAACGAGGAGGGTCAAACCTTATTCAAGCCGAAGGAAGTGATGGAAAGGTGGAAAGGATATTTTAAGCAGGGGTTTGAACCCGCCCAAATAAAATCGGGTTCGTGTTCGGGTTTGGCATAAATTTTGAAATCGGGTTGGAGTTCGTGTTTGGGTTAAAGGAATTGGGTTCGGGTTCGGGTACAGTTTCGGGTTTAAGAAATTATATTATATCAATTATATATATAATATTTACAAATAATTCTTGAGATAATTAGTATCGATTAATGAATGAAAAATGCCGGAAACATAAAAATATTGAAATTACAATCGTATGGTTTTCGTTACATTGTCATGATAGAGAAAACTGAGATATTCAATTCACAATATATTTTTGAATTAAAAACCCGAACCCGAACCCTTATTCGTATTTATCGGGTTCGGGTTTTAAGGGTATTTTTAAAAATGGGTTCGGGTTTGGGTTCGGGTTCTGTAAAACATCGGGTTTTACCCGGTTCGGGTTCAGGGGTTCGGGACAAACACATGATTTTAAGAACTTTATGAATATTGCAAATGACAAGGATTCCCTCCACAAAATTGAGCCAAATACAAGTATGGTGGAACTCTTTAAGGAGGATGAAGTTAGGACCCAAACGAACAATGCAAAAAGGAAAAGCAAATGGCCCAGATGGAATACCTAGGGAAGCGTTGCTCGGATGTCGTGAAGAAGGAATCACCACCATGACGAACCCTCTCAACAAGATATTGGTAGAAGAGCGAATTCCCAATCAATAGAGAGCAAGCACGATTATACACTTATTTAAAGGCAAAGGAGACCATCAAGACTGTGGCAATTACAGAGGCATCAAGCTAACTTGCCACTTAATCTTATGGAAAGTCTAGTAACAAGGCTGAAAAACGAGGTGGAAATATCGGCTAACCAATTCGGATTTGTGGCCGGCAAATCCACAATCGACTTATCCGCACTAAGACAAATGATGGATAGGTATGGTGAGAAAGGAAAGACCTACTATGGTCCTTATCGACTCGGAGAAAGCTCATTACACGGTACCCCGTGATTTAATAAGGTGGTGCCTGAGAAAACAAAATATACCTGACGCATATATACGGTTTATGAAAAATATTTATGAAGCCTCAAACTCTTGCGTTAGGACGACAGTTGGAGACTCTAAATAAGTAAACAAGCAGCTACGATAAGAAGAATGTCTGCTCGGGTTAAAATTGGATTACATTATTAATATGCTTTAAGTCGCTTTTTATTTAATATAAATATAGACACGATAACGAGGGACATTCAAAGCCATCGCCGTGGTTTTTGCTATATGCCGATCATATAGTACTCTGCAAGGAAACAAGGAAGAAAGTGGTCAAAGCGCTTTGCTAGATATGGTTTAAAGGGCAACGATCGAAAAACGGTACACAGGAAATGAACGGTATAGGCAGCCCATCGCTGAATGACTATCTAAAGTACCCAAAAGTAGACAGGTTTATATACCTCGGCTCGATGCTACATCAAGAGGGAGGTTGCGCCATGGAAGTTAATGCCGGATCCAAAAAGAATGGTTTAAATGGCGAAGTATATCCGGTGTAATGTGCGACAAGAAAATGCCATTATGGTTGAAGAGCAAAGCTTACAAATCCATAGTAAGACCGGTGTTACTCTATGGAAGTGAAACATTGGCATTATCGCGGAAAGAAAGCTATTACTAGCCACAGAGATGAGAATGATACGGTGGATCTTAGGGTATACTAAGTTCGAACATGTGACGAATGACCTGCTCATGACAAAAATGGGTATTTAACCTATGGCTGACATGATTAATGAAAATCGGCTAGGGTGTTATGAGCACATACTAAGAAGGGACACGAATGACGTAAATTAAAAAGTACTAGACATGTACAGAGGAAGAGAGGAAGAGGACCCCGTGTCACGTGGAAAGGGCAAGTCGATAAAGTAATGAAGGTTAGTCAAGATATGGCATTCACCCGGTCAAGATGGAAGTAGAGCAAGCATGATTATACCCTTATATGAAGGTAAAAAAGACACACATGAGTGTGTATAAAAACTTGTCACTCAAAAAGGCTTATGGAGAGGATCTTAGTAACGAGGATGAGAATGAAATGGACATATCGGCTAACCAATTTGAATTTGTGACCATTATGCCACAATCGACCTGCTCTTTGCACTAAAACAAAGAATTGATAAATATGGGATAAATAGAATAAATTTAGAAATGGTATTTAACCACTTGGAGAATCCTATGACACAGTGTTTTGCGCAGTGGCGTGGCTAGGTGGGGGCCAAAAAGCCCCCCAAGAGCAAAAACCGGGCCTCATGGGCCCTCCCAAGCGAAAAGTCTTAGAACCCTGGGCCCCTTGAGCAATTTTTTAAATATTATTTTAATTAAGAAACAATATGTTGATTATAATTATTTGTTTTTGAATAAAACTTTAAATTATATTATTACAAATAAAGATGCTGTATAAGACTATAAAGGATGCAAATTCTATAAAATTTTTGAGTCGACATAGTTCCATTCTTTATAATAAGGCGAAAGATTTAGCTTCAAATTTTGATATTTTATTATTACCATCTAAACGTATAAAATCAAAAATAGGACACTTTATACACATTCAAATCTACATATTCATTAATTGATTTCAAACTTGATTTATATCCTATCATCGATAGAATAATTGCAGAAATAAACATAAGATTTTCGGAAATTATATGTAATTTATATAAGTCTTTAGAAAGTTTAAACTCTTCATCCCTTTTTGCGATAAATATATATTATCAGGGGTAATTAACCATGAATTAAAACTGCAAGATGCCCAAATAATAATGGCAAAAAATTATGTAATATATAATAATTCTTTACCTTCAAATTAAATATAATGGTATTTTCACTTTTAATATTTTACCCTAAACAGTGTTTCCAAATTTTATTATTTTGATTAAAATAATTTTAACTATCCCAATAACTTCATGTTCATGGGAAAGATCGTTCTCATTGCTATAACGGATTAAAACTTATCTTCGTTCCACAAACTTATCTTCCTTAGCTTTATTGAGAAACATGGCTTTATAAATGTTATTCCCCCGATGATATTATAAATTCGTTTGCAACATCGAGTAAAAGGCTTTAATATTCAATGCAAAATTATCTGAGCTTTTAAACTTGTTTTAAACTTTTTAAAACTTTAAAAAATATTAAAATATTATTAAATTTACAAAAATTTCATCCTGGATTTATTTGTCCGCTTATTGTTTAACATATCTTGCATATTTTTATGTACCACATGCACATATAAAGCCAATAATTTTCCAAAATATAGTTTGTACACCATTTTTCCCCCTTTATTAGTGATATCCCATGAAAAGTTTACATTAAAGGGATAAAATCCTAAAAAAAATCCTCTTTGTGTGTCATTGGATTACTCTAAGTTGTTCTGTGCATCTCACATCTCTAATTTCATCTAAAATTATTAAATAATATTTTGATTCTTTTAATTTTGACAGAATATTTTTAAGGTTCATTTGGCCGTTAAATTTATTAGTTCATTTTAATTTTTAGGTGGTGTAAAGGGGGGGGGGTTGTGCAAATATATCTATAATATCATCAGGGGCAATAACTTCTAAATACTTATTCTCGAACGAATTTAATTTCAGAATTAATTTTTTTTTATTTTATGTTATAATTTCGCCTTTTGAGGATCTACCTTAAAAAAGGCTTTTAAATGTTCTCATTGTTTTCCTGATGTAAATGCTGCCTGAAAATGTTGCCAATATTGCATAGATAAAATTAAAGTTTGTTATATATATGGCCAAGATTTTTTTGGGGCTGTGGCAATATAATATTTTTTATAAAAACTTTGTGTATAGTTTTTTTTAACTATTTTATCATTTTTTAAAATGTCAAAAATTTTTTGTCAATATCCCCGTTCCACTTTGTGCCATTACAATTCATTTATACAAAAACTTATTATACCATGTGAAATTTTCTAGATTGTTTCAACTACATTACTTTGTTTTATTTATGAATAAATTATAGTTATTTTATGCCCTATGATCTGAGACATACCAGTATGGTGTTATTAGAAATAATACACAACGTAGTTGCGGAATTTTGAGTTTGTCCAACGTTTATGAGGGAAAAAATTTTCAATTGCCTTTGACCCATGGGCGTATCCAGGTTTTCGCTTAGGGAGGGCGAAAATGTTTTAAGTTTAATTAGACCTACGCCCATGGTTTGACCCCGCAGCCCCCCCCCCCCCCCCCCCCCCCCCAAGGCAAAAAGGCTAGCTACGCCACGGGTCTTGCGATTTGATATGTGGTAACTAATATTCCTGATGCTTAAATAAGGTTCAGGAAAATTATTCATGTCTCATATTCTTGCGTTAGAACGACAGTTGGGGATTATAAACTTTCAGGGTTGGCGGACTAGGAAAAATGGTCAAATACTAGGAAGGGATACGAATCTTGTAAAACAAAAACTATTAAAATTAGACGTGTTGAGCAAGAGAGGGAGAGGACAATCTCGTAAATGGAACGAGCAAGTCGACAAAGTTATGATAACCAAAAAAAAATATTGATACATGTCACTTACTTGGTCAATGCCGAAACAACTGATTAAAACAAACACCTAAATGTGTGATCAAATACACGAAAACAAAGAAGACATAAAAATGAAACACTATTTGTTGTATATGGCCAATTAATTTTGGAAGTAATCTAATTAGTGGTGGGAATAATGTTTTAAGTAATTAGCGGTTGAATAAATGGGTGAAAAACTACATATTCGTCTGCTTCTAATTAGTGCCTTAAACAAGCCATAAATAAGGAATCTCCCGCAGACGATAAATAGTTTCTCACCCATTTTTTCGAGGTTTGTTTACTTTTAAGCGTTTACCGTTTGGTTTAAGTGTGTCTGCGCCAAATTTTTCAACGAGCGATGGCTTCTATTTTTTATAATATAGATGGCATATTTTTCTATTTAGATGACATTTCAGAACGGGTTCAACGCAGGCCGAGCATGACTTACGATTAATAAGTGTTTTAACTTTCATTAAAAATAAAAATTTATGCGTGTCAGCGAATAAATGCATATTTGGTGTAACTGAAATTACTTATTTAGGACATATAATAGCCGATGGCTGGATAAAACCTAATTTCATTAAAATTGAAGCTATTGAAAAATATTCAGAGGCCTAATAATAAATAGGAGTTATCCTCGTTTTTAGGGCTTATGAATACCTATAGCAGGTTTATTGATAACTACACTAAGTATTCTGGTCCCCTATATGAATTAATTAAATATAATGTTTTATTTAAATGGGAAGATAGGGAAGACCAATGTTTTAATTATTTGAAAAATATTTTGTTAAAATACTCCATCTAAAAATGTTTTGATCCGAGTCAAGACCACATCTTAAATGTTGATACATCTAACACGGGTATAGGAGGAGCTTTATGTCAGGTCGAGGATGGAATTGAACATCCTGTAATTATTTTTCACGTAAACTTAATAAAGCGGAACGCCATTACCATGTAATAAAAAAAGCGCTTGCTATAACATTTTATTTAAAACGATGTAGAGAATATTTAATTGGCAAGACCTTTACCGTTTTTACCGATCACATGCCTTTAAATAATTTATACCAAAAGAAATTTAGTATTCGTGCTACCAATTTAGTAATCCTGGTTTATTGTCAAACAAATAAAATGGCGTATGACCAATAGATGTCTCCGCGGTTAATGTTATTAAATTAAATCGGTTGGATAATAATAATGGGTATAAAGGTAGACGTTTGGACGATGGGCGGGGGGAAAATATCAGTGCGGAAAATAGGTGAGATTGGGAGATGTCTAAGTATTAATGCAAGTTTGGGTTAGGGGCGGCTTGGTTTTTCGGAGATGGTTGCCGCAGGACAAACGAGTTTTAAGTAGAAAAAAAAGTATATGATTAATTTCAGGTTAAAATTCCCGCTATTAAAAACCTGTCGATGTACTGCACTTCTCAATTTGCCTGAGGGATACCCTTTGACCTTACGACAGGTCAATGTACTGCACATCTCAATTAGCATGAGGCATGCCTTTCACATATTCGTCTGCTTCTAATTAGTGCCTTAAACAAACCATTAATTATTAATCTCCCGCAGACAATAAATAGTTTCTCACCCATTTATTCACACCGCTAATTACTTTAAACATTATTCCCACCACTAATTAAATTACTTCCAAAATTAATTGGCCATATACAACACCTTCCCCTTTTACCTTTTTCTGGCACCTCCTATATAGGGCCAAGGAAAAGTTGCTGCATGGCCTCCGTCACACTCTGCGACGACACATTATTACTTGATGGAGCTGACTTATCAGCTCTCTGAGTTACTTCGGGAGTAGCCTGAGGTATGTCACCTACATGTGACGTCCCTGTGCTCCTTCCCTCACACATTGGCATAAGGTGCCAACGGCGGCACCCATTACACTATTAAAAGGGCATTTCTAGAAATTTATACTAACATTCCTGACAATCAGTTTAATTGTATTATATATGATTGTATTATTTTGACAACTGATATTGCCTTTGTAAAATATTAAATAATAAAATTTTTAAAAGCGCGTATTATTTATTTATTACATAATACATATAGTGAGCTTTGTTTTTAATTTTATGCTGATGTGTGTAGATTGGTAATATAAAGAATAAGCGACATACATGTAACATATTATCTATACTTTTATAAGCCCTACGCGTCGGTTTAGGGCACCTTATGTACCCTTTTGCCCCAAAAAGAGAAATTTACCTGCAATTTTTTGCATTTACCTTTGTATGCTGCCTTAGTTTTTTTGGTACCTCGTTATTATGCTTAGGCTTTTTCGGCGATCACAAAAATTTGATGTTAGTAAAAGAAAATTTAATAAATTAGAGGCTAAACATGAAAAATCTTCTATTCATCATTCTCCACATCTATGGAAGAAAAAGGAAAAAAATATGATATGCCAAATTCTTTTACTAGATGGTTCAGATATTAAGATATCAATTGATGTAAGTTATAATGTTACTAGCTTAAAATCTTAAGGATCTTTTTGATTGCATGTTGTTAGATTTTATGTAAATCTACAAATAAAGAATAAATATTCTAATTAATTGTTAAATTGATATTTGTGATTTGAACAATTGTAATATTTGTAGTAGTCAATTTTTGCTTACTTAAATAAATTAGATTTCTTATTTGCAAAGAACATTATAAAGTTGTTTTAACTGACATTTTAATTGAATTAATTATATTAAATTACTTTATTTTTGTAATAATTGTTGATTATTATAAGTGATACTTTCATCTTATCAAAATTACTAAAATGTTCTTTATACCTCAAAAGCTTTAAATTATGTGCAATTTAAAGTCTATGTTAAGTGAAATATCATGAATCTATGTTTTTATAAAATAATTTTGTTATGTCTTTTATCATATAACAAGCTAAATATTTAACTAGCCTTTTATAACACTATACATTTTTTCATAATCAATTTCTCATATAAAAACTTCATTTCCATAGATTACTGTTTAAGTTTATTACAAAAGCAATTTTAAGATTAGTAATTATTTATACGTTTTGTCCAACAATTTCTTCCTCCCTTCAATCTTGGTAATCCGGTAAAATCCATTCCTGCATTTTTTCGCTTGAATGCTCATGTAGGTTAACCTCGCACGTTCATTTTTCACCTTATGACGTCATCAAATTTCAATGCAGCTATAAAAACACTTTTTGATATTTAACATTTAAATTTTAAAAATAACCTAGCAGTTAAGCCATATTATTTGTTAAATTAACATTGCCAACTGCATTCTAAGTTTGATTTATTCTTTTATATAAAAACAAGATAGGCCCTTAAAATATTTTTAAAATTTTGTATATATATATATTTAATCAAAATTAAACAAATATAATTAAAAAATATGTTGTAAAAGAAACAATTTTCACTACATTATACCCGAGTATTTTTGATTTGAAAAATTTTAAGTTTATTTTGATATAGCAAAATACTCGGTTATTATGCTTATTTCATTGAATTTTAAATGGCGTTTGTTGCGAGCAAAGGAAGGGCAGCTCGTCTTGTATAAAAACCTAAAAATATAATTGAAAAGGTAAATTACAAAAAATAAAAGAAATATGAGAGATTTCAATTTAAAAGTTATTATTTTGCTATAATTTCTTTTACCTAGCTCGGCCCTAAAGTCCTAAATTTAATGAGAAATTTTTCATATTTTTCTTTTGATTTTATTATGGTGCGACATTAAATTTTTTTTATTAATAAAGGTTTATTTCCAGATTATTGTATTAAATACATTATTTAATAAAAAATCGCTAAATTAGATAGTGTAAAATTCGTTATTTGGGCTAGTTTTTTGTGAAACAATTTATTAATGTCAGTACACTACACGTGCATTAGGACCCCGAGGGGGAACTAAAAAGGTGTTGTTAATTTATTATCCCCTATTTTGTTTTTACCATTACTGCACTATTTCACATACCCTGGGGGACTTGTATTCGTGTTAGACGACAATTTTGGGGACAAAAATGACATTAAACTATTTGTTGGAAGGTGCTGTATATACCTCACATGGGCGTAGCCTTGATTGGAACTAGGGGGGGGGGGACAAGTATGATTTAGGAGGGGGGAAATGTTTTTTTTAAAGGTTAGCCATAACTATATGAAATTTTAAAGAATTTGGATTTAGAGGGGGGGGGGCAGCTGGCCCCCTCTGCCACCCCCTGGCTACGAAATTGACTTTTAATTTTTTTGCGCGAATTAAGATTGGTTCCTTTTAAATATACCCGTTTAACCTTTTTGATAGTTCATTTTAAAAATTCTAGCATTCGGGAGGGGGGGGAACATTATTTTTTGTTAAAATTTGTTGAATGAAATCAATCGGATTTTTATTATTAAATCGGGAGGGGGTGGGTGTTTTTACCAAATTTCCAATGAACGACTATGTAAGATGTAATTTTTACTAGATTTTCCGAACCTAGGATTTTAAAACTTCAGTTTTGGTTTTCACACGATTATTAAGACATTTATAAGTTTTCAGCTAGACTTTCCAGCTAAAATGGTATTAATTATAAAATTGGGCATTGGCGTAGCTAGGGGGGGGGGTGTAAAATATGTGAAGTGCCCCCTCTGTTAAATTCAATTTTTAATTGCTATGCAATTTATGGGATCGTTTTTTGGTGTCCGTCGTCCGTCGTCCGTCGTCCGTCGTCCGTCGTCCGTCGTCCGTCGTCCGTCGTCCGTCGTCCGTTACCCTATCTATTTGCATTGGGTATATTAGGTTATCGCTTTTTTAAATTAATGGATGAGAAAGAGGTGCCCCACCCCTCATCTCTATCTCCCTCGCTGTGTTATTTTTTAAATTAATGCATAAGAGGTGCCCCACCCCTCATCTCTATCTCCCTCGGTGTGTTATATATAAGATTTGTTAAATTATCTATTATATAATAAACATAGATAAAAGTTGTGCTATGCAATTTAACTAGTTATATAATAAACATAAATAAAAGTTGTTTACTTTTAATTGCTATGCAATTTAACTAGTTTTGGTTATATAATAAATATAGATAAAAGTTGTTTACTTTTAATGCTATGCAATTTAACTAGTTGTAAATAAACATAAATAAAAGTTGTTTACTTTTTAATTGCTATGCAATTTAACTAGTTTTGGGGTTGGAATCCCGGAGTTTTTTTTGACTCTTATGATTGTTCTTGTTACTATCATTGATAATAAGAATTTTTGGCCGTCCGCTGGCTGCTGACCAATGAAAAAAATGACCATTGGCTAAAATGTGAATCGAAATTATTTTTTTCGTTTTTTTTGACTACTATAATTGTTCCTGTTTCTACCATTGCTATTATGACTTTTTGGCCGTCCGCTGGCTGCTGACCAATGTTATATAATAAACATAAATAAAAGTTGTTTACTTTTAATTGCTATGCAATTTAACTAGTTTTTGGGTTAGAATCCCGGAGTTTTTTTTGACTTTTATGATTGTTCTTGTTACTATCATTGATAATAAGACTTTTTGGCCGTCCGTTGGCTGCTGACCAATGAAAAAAATGACCATTGGCCAAAATGTGAATCCGAGTTTATTTTTTCGTTTTTTTTGACTATTATGATTGTTCCTGTTACTACCATTGCTATTATGACTTTTTGGCCGTCCGCTGGCTCCTGACCGATGGAAAAAATGACCATTGGCCAAAATGTGAATCGAAATTATTTTTTTCGTTTTTTTTGACTATTATGATTGTTCCTGTTCCTACCATTGCTATTATGACTTTTTGGCCGTCCGCTGGCTGCTGACCAATGGAATAAAATGACCATTGGCCAAAATGTGATTCGAAAACTTTTATTTCGTTTTTTTTGACTATTATGAATTTATATCCACTTTTATTGTGTCCTGGCTGCTGACCAATGGAAAAAAATGACCATTGGCCAAAATGTGATTCGAAAATTTTTTTTTCGTTTTTTTTACTCTTGTGAATTTATATCCACTTTTACCGTGTGCTGGCTGCTGACCAATGGAAAAAAATGACCATTGGCCAAAATGTGAATCCGAGTTTATTTTTTCGTTTTTTTTGACTATTATGATTGTTCCTGTTACTACCATTGCTATTATAACTTTTTGGCCGTCCGCTGGCTCCTGACCGATGGAAAAAATGACCATTGGCCAAAATGTGATTCGAAATTTTTTTTTTTCGTTTTTTTTGACTTATAAAAATATATATCCACTTTTACCGTGTCCTGGCTGCTTACCAATGAAAAAAATGACCATTGGCCAAATTTTATATATAACCTAAAAATTTATTATAGATGGTCTAACAGACAGCCAACTATGTAATATATATTTTTAACCTTATAAATGCATATATATTTTTTTATTGGGTTAATATATTTCATTTAATTAGATTGTGATTTCATAGAAAACCTAAAAAGTAATATTTAAAAAAATAATATAGGTATTAGATTCTAATTTACGATTAAATATATCGATAGAAACTAACACAAAATTCGAAACCTCCTTCAAAGGTATAAGCATAGCCCGTTATTTCTAATTAAATTGAATCTACTATTAAACTCAGACACGAATTGTACTTTATTAGATGGCGCGCGTAAGTTTATATAATTAGTAAAATTTTTCTACGTGTCATAGATATTACACCGCACGTGTGGCAGGGAAATGTCCGATATTTTTAAAATGAAAAGGTATTTTAGGAATCTGAAAAGGTTATTTTACCCCCGGCCGCCCTGGGCACCTACGGGTAAAGTTTCGAGCGAATCGGGCTGGTAGTTTAAGAATTTAGCCCTTTTTTAAAACTAAAAAAAAACTTTTTTTTTAATTTTTTTTTTACATTAAATTAATATTTTGTTTTTGTTAATACCATTGATAATATGACTTTTTGACCGTCCGCTGGCTACTGACCGACGAAATATATTGATTTTCTAAACATAAAACACAACTTTATTATTTCATCATCTATATAAATAACATAATAACTTCTACTATTTTAAAGCCAGCATGGTATAGTGGTTATAGCGCCGGCTTGTGAACTGGAGGTGTGGGGTTCAAGTCAGGGAGTGGACAAATTTTTTTTTTAATTTTTTTAAATTAAATTAATATTTGTTCATGTTAATACCAATGATAATATGAATTTTTGACCGTCCGCTGGCTACTGACCAATAAAAAAATGACCATTGGCCAAATAAATCGAAATTTTTTTTCGTTTTTGAATTGGTTAACATTGATAATTACCCTATGTCCTCCCCTACAAGGGCCTATAACTAATTAACTAATTATTTTGCATCTAATTAGTGATGCGGAAAAACCGAGAAAAATCTCGGTCTCGTCTCGTCTCGTCTCGAAAAACCGAGACGAGACGAGACGAGAATTTGAAAAATGGAGTCGAGATCGAGACGAGAATTTTGAGGTCGAGACGAGACGATACGAGATTTTATCGGCGAGATCTCGACTTTTTATTGATCGTTAGATTTTAGTAAATTATTGTGTATTTTAATTTACATTTAAGGTATTAAGTGTAAATCAATATGTATGGAATATATTTGATATTAAAAAAAATCCCAAGTGTAGTTAATATTATATATTTTTGCAAAAAAATTAAAATTTGGCAATCATTTACCTAAGTATGGTTGATTTTTGTCATACATTTAAATACGTACTCATTAATTTAAAGTTTAACCCTTATGTTCTTAATTCTATAATAATGCTGCTTTTATTGTTGTTTTTACAACGTTTTAATTTGTGCAACTAGTTATCAATTCTGTAAATAATAATAACATCATTAAATGTCACTCGCACTTTGTGGTTTATAGC
This sequence comes from Gordius sp. MW1, assembly GCA_964036665.1. Taxonomy (NCBI): domain Eukaryota; kingdom Metazoa; phylum Nematomorpha; class Gordioida; order Gordea; family Gordiidae; genus Gordius; species Gordius sp. MW1. The sequence continues at coordinate 33,830,510 of OZ038526.1, read as the reverse complement.
GCTATAGTAAACATCAATTAACACTATGGGCTATATTAATGATGGTTATATTAATGGACTTAAACATTTGCCTTAAATATGTTAAGGTCTACTTTGAAGCATTAGCAAAGGTTAAAAAAGGGTCTCATTTTGCTCAATTATGCAACTAAATCAACTATAAGCAAACCTATAATTTTCGAAGTCCATTTATAGTTGACAGACACAGTGAATTTAATACAAATATTATAATTTGCTAGAACAATAAAATTTAATTTTTTATATTTCAAATTTATTTATAGTTTTTTTAGTCTGCACTTTTTATAGAAAATGTTATCTTTATGAGTTAATTCATATCTTTATATTGTCAATGAGATGTCGTGTCCCGCTAAATCTTTAAAAAGTTTGTGTATTAAAGTTTTTCGAAAAATATAAAATTTGCCATTTGGATTTTTGAACACTTATTTATATTTTTAATAAAACAGGAGAAATTTTTATTCCGAATATATTTTTTTTAAAGTCGAGACGAGACGAGAATTCTCGTCGAGACGAGACGAGACCGAGATTTTTCTAGACCGAGACGAGACGAGATCGAGATTTTCTTAATCGCTCCCGAGACGAGACGAGATGTTGTTTTCGAGACCGAGACGAGACGAGATCGAATCTCTGCATCTAATACCCCCTATAGGCATTCTCGCCCCTTCCCACCTTTCTCGCCCATAAATTGCATAGCAAATATGCTACGTTTATACGGAGTATAGAAGAGTTCCCCCTTCCCCTCTTCCCTTCCCCTCTTCCCTTCCCCTACTCCCCTTCCCTTCTCCCCCTTCCCACGAGGGCCGAAGGCCCGAGTTTATTTGATAATCAACGAATTTAATTATTGAAAACCTGAAAATTTATCATTTTTTCAAGTGTTGCCCCCCCCCCCCTCAATTTAATGCTTGAGCTTGTTATATTATTTGCGTTAAATTATGAAAATTTTGTTGAAAAGTGTTTTAATTCAAATCGGATTTTTTCCGCAAAAGTTTAATGTATAATTTTTTAAAAGAGCGAGCAAAAATACGATGCTCAATAAATGATGACCCTTTATATAAATTAATTTTTATAAATACCAAAAAATATATTTCTCGTTCGGACATATAACTAACTATAAGGTTATGATAGAAAATAAAAGAAAAATATTCCATCTATTCTTGACTCTTAGAAGATTGTTACCCTCGTAAAGAATGCATGGTTTTATTTTCGGTTAGATTTGATTTTATTTATCTGAAGATGTCCTTTAGATAGAAGGACGAAATATTATAATGATTATAATTTGTTTTAACCCCCTTTTAACATTCCCGAAAATAAATCCATGAAAAAATGTTCTTGACTTATTTTTCATCGCAAATGATATTTTAGTAAATGTTTTTAAATTTTTAATTGCTCAACTATTAAATTACTATCAATAAATTGTAAACAATGTGTCTAATTAATTTGACGCATATTAAAGCCTTCATTTTGTATGTGCGTGTGTGATAGAATTCATTGCCCTAGTATAGTAGTAGTGCTAGCGTGACTAATTATATATATTGGTTTAGTGACAAATATAAAAAGGCGTTGACACATTAGGCATGGGCGTAGTCAGAATTTTTATTAGGAGTTGCAGGTGAGACTAAATTATTTTTTTTTTGGTTTTTTTAAATTAAAATTTTGTTAAATCTTTGAGAAATTTAATATTTATTTTAAGGTGGTAAATGGTGAGTCAAAGTAATGTATTGAAAATTTTAATGACTAATTTCTTCAATTTTTAAATCCATGTATATGCACATAAATCTTTTTTTGTTAAATCAATGAGAAATTTTAATATTTAAAGGTAAGGTGGTATTTGGCCTTTCCTTGCCCCCCCCCCCCCATTAAAGTGCTTTATATGTGGGAATAAGCATTTTGTGTAAGTTATTGATTAAATTATCGAGAGAAAAAAAATATATTAAAATTTAGACTGAGTTATGATTAACCCCCCTAATCTAATATATAAAGTTTTTCCTACCATTTGTTTTAATAAAATTTGTAATTTGTGCGAATCATAATGAAAAATGTGCGTTATTAATTATACAGAGGAGGGCGTTGGGAGAAGAATTGCTTAGCAAAGTGTTTTTGCATTTAGATCTCATTGAAACGGATTATTTTGGACTACAGTTTATGGATTACCTTCAAGTTTCGGTACATTAAAAAATCATTTTTCCCTGATAATAAATTATTTCATATTTTTTGCACAATTACAGCATTGGTTGGATCCAACGAAACTCGTCAAAAAACAAGTCAAAAGTACGAATTTTCTTGAAATTCTACCCATATATATTTGTTTGAATTATATTTAATTTAACACAATTTACAATTTTTAAAATATCAATAAAATCTTTTTTTTATCATTCAGAAAATTTATTAAAACTATAAAAAATTACATTCACGACTAAAAAACTATTGAAAACGCGTTAAAATTAAACGGATAGCATTAATCCGTCTATGGAAATCGTCATGGGCGTACCAGCATTGGAATTAAAGGGGAGCAATGATGATTTAGGGAGGGGCAAAATGATCATTTTTTGAAATTTTGGCCATAATTTTAATAAATTTCAATAAATTTTTGGATTTAAAGAGCGGCAGTCACCTCCCTGCCCCCCCCCCCTTGGCTAAGCCCAGAGAAATCGTGTTGAATTTAACGACATCTTGTGACCTTTTGCCCGATAAAAAAAGTACTCTCTCAAATCTAATGAGACGTTAGAGATCGCTTTTCCAATTTGTTTCAAAAGAGCGAGGACTTCAATAATATCTATACATTAATGTCTATCTGTGTGAAAATTATTATTTCAATATATGCAACAGAGGTTAGATTTGTTTAAATTTTTTTGCCCGAACCCGGCCCGGTTCGATTTTATAATAAATTGCCCTTCTGGACCCACACTAACCCTTCTCGAACATTAAAGATGTCCGGCCCGAAATGATGATTTTTCGATGTTTTTAGTTATAAATTTATCATAGTTTCCAAAAATAATTTCCATTTAAATCTCAATTTTTTGGGGTAAAACTACGATTTATAAATGTTATACAACCAAATAAAAAAGTGATAAAAGAATATACTAAAGTAAAATTGTAATTTACAAAAGCCAGAATCGCCCGAATCTTGGGCAAGGTCGGGCAGCGGACCGGGCCGGGATTTCTGTAATGTCTAATCTGTGTCAAAATTTCCCATAAATAAAATGAATTTTAAAACATTTGATTGCCAATTTTTAATCTTGCTATTAGCGCGTAACCGGCTACATAGGATAGGTATAAGCAGAAAAGTTTTCAAATTACCTATGATTTTATTTATTAATAAAATTTTTATATATGCTGAAAAAAAGTCAAATTTTTTGCCCCTTAACCTATATGTTTGATCAGTGTTTATTAAATTGTCATTTACGATATTTTGAGCAGTGACTAATGGTAAGCTTACGAAATAATATATATATTTAATAAAATTAATTTTTACTTTATAAAGTCGGACCTCCGTTTACTTTGAGCTTTCGGGTCAAATTTTATTCGTCGGAACCTAGCAATTTGCGGGAAGAACTTACTAGGTAAAGTAATTAACGTTTATTAATCGTAAATATTTAATTTGAAATATTTTTTTTTAAATTGGTTATTGTGTCTCGTTCGTGTCGTTAGGTATCAATTTTTCTTGCAGCTCAAGCGCGATATTTTAACGGGAAAATTACCGTGTCCTTACAATACAGCCGTAGAACTTTCCGCGTACGCCTTGCAATGTAAATTTTTTATGATTTTATAAGGTCTTAATTTAAAGTAAATGTAATCACAATTTTATTTTATAAATCAAAGTTTTTATTCTAAAATTGAATTATTTGTAATATTGATATTCTTACAAATATAAATTGTCAGTTTGGTACATTAAATTGAAGAGTTTAGAAATTAGTTAATCACTTAATAAAAGCCTTTAACTAAAAAATGTGATAAAATTGAGCACCTATAAATATCTATTTAAGCAAAATGTAATAATAAATTTATACATGAGTATAATGTAAAAGATATAAAAAAAACTAGCATTTTTCGGCATTGAAATGTCATTTAAATCTTTAGACATTCATATTTTACATTATAATTTTACCTGAATTTTAATATGGAATTATTTGTTTTTTCAATTTATCGTCTGCACCTGCTTATATTTAACCAATTTAAATTTTATTTTACCAGCCGAGTTGGGGGATTATAACGAAGAGATACACACACCACTTTTTATTTCCGAGTTCCGTTTCGTCCCCGACCAAAGTGAAAAGATGGAGTTAGAAATTTTAGAAGCATTCAAACAAAAAAAGTTACCTATTTTTTATTATTTCATATAATTTTGCTTTTTTATTTATTAAAAGGGTTTCGTTCTTAAAGGAACAAAAAGGCAAAATATCCCCCACCCCCCATGCTCCTGGTGTTAAATATCCAAACAATCGACATATTACAAAATTAATAACGAAAATAAATTAATTTTTTAATATCATCCCGATGGCCACTTCCTTTCTTAGCTAAATTTTGTTAAGATTGCTATTTATATTATTTTACATATTTTCGTTGTATATTTATTTAATTGGCTTAGGAAGCAAAGAGGAAAATATTCCCTCCTCACTGATTATTACAAATTTAATATAAAAAAATAAAATTATCTTTTCAGACTGATTTACATCAAACGAAACGCCTTTTATTTTCTTTCAATAGGCACCCTCTTTCTTAGCTAACTTTTGTTTGTTAAATGTTAAGTGTAGATCTTTCATTTAAAACTTCAGAGAGCCTATTACATAATTGGGCACTTTTAAGCTCTTTTTATTAAGTAATCTTCCGTTTCTAAATATCTAAATAAATTTATTAAATCATTTAATTTTTTTAATTAATTTACAAGCGGTTTTGTGCTTTATTAAGGAACCAAACCCCTGCCCAAGCCGAAATCAATTACTTAAACAAGGCGAAATGGTTGGATTTGTATGGAGTTGATTTCCACACCGTCCTAGTAAATTTATCCGTGTTAATTTAACAGTAGAGTTGTAAAAATGGCTGGGTTTTGTTTGGTATTGTGGTCTGTTTTTCAAATTTCGACTAAGCCTAGAGGTCGACTAGGAAACCCAAAAACCTTGGTCTGTTTATGTTTAGTCGACTAAAACCAAAGGACTACCAAACAATACCCAACCGTTTTTACAACATTATTTAGCAGTGTATTTTCAATAATATTAGGATCTTTGATCTAAAATCTTGTATGTTCTTGGAAAAAGTAGTGCAATTTACATCAAAGAACTCTCTAAAGCTATAATATTTTACTAAATTTTAAATTTTTGGGGAAAATATCATTTTTACATTTGTGATCAGGGTAAAGATGGCTTTGAATACAGCTTGGGACTAACTCCAACTGGTGTTCTCGTGTTCGAACGAAAGCAAAAAATTGGTCTCTTCTTTTGGTAAGACCTAATTTAGACAATTTATAATTTTGGTATAGTTTTTAAAACTTTTAAATTATTTTAAGGTACAATGAAATAATGCTAATTATGTCATTATATAATCTATAAATGATAAATAAACTTAAATTTCACATATGGTAATAAAATGTAAAATTTCCTTTAATTTGGGAACTTTCCTCATTTTCTATAAATCATTGTGCAGTGATAGGGTTTTTTGTTAAAAAGTTTCCTTGAACAAAGAAGAAGTCAGATATATAAACATAAAAGAAAAGCATCTAAAAAAGACAAAGATTAATTTTAAATAATCAACATTTTTTAGTGTCTTTTCTTTGTAAAATTAATAATATTTTTTTCTAACTTGAGGTCTGATAGAGGAGGGTATAAAATTTGATTTCAAGAATGATCCAATTTGTATGATTTGTGCATGGGCGCAGCCAGCATTGGGATAAGAGGGGGGCAATAATAATTTAGGGAGGGGCAAAATGATTATTTTATGAATTTTAGCCATAATTTTAATAAATTTCGACCAAATTTTTGGATTTATAGGGGGGCAGCCGCTTTTCCCTGCCCCCCCCCCCCCCTGTGGCTACGCCCGCGTTTAAATGCATGTACAACCTAATAATAATCTCTCGTTACATTTATGCGTGGAAAGGCCGAAAATAAATCGTTTCGATTTTCGTAACAAAAAACTCATTCTGGTAGTGGAAGAAGATTGTGAAGAGTCAACCCCCGAAGATGGTAAACCAGGAAACGAAGGGACCGATCAAATTGGTAATTACAATTTTTATAATAACACACAACGTAGTGTTGTAAAAACGGCTGGGTTTTGTTTGGTCGACACCTTTGGCTCAACTAAGACTCATGGTCGATTCTGGTTTGCTTTTCAAATTTCGACCAAGCCTAGAGGTCGACTAAGGAAAATAAACTCAAAGATCTTTGGTCTGTTTATTTTTATTCGACTAGAACCAAAGGTCAACCAAACAAAACCCAGCCGTTTTTACAACACCACAATAACGTACATATTAGTATAAATTATATTTTATCCTTTGATATTATAACTAAAGGTGAAGCATTAACCCTCGCGGATTCAAAATCCACATATAAACTAAAAACACTTTTTGTTTAAGAAAAATTAAAATCTGAAATACGCAGTCTCGTTTTTATATATTTGATGTCGGAATGATTTTAGAAAAATCAAATTTTAAATTACTTCTTGAGAATAAGTATTATATTATAAAAGAAACCCTAGTAGTCCTTCCCACTAAAAAACGTAATCTCATAGAATTTCTCTCAAAGAGCTTTTATAAGGGGGTAATATTCCCATGGGCGTAGCCAGCATTGGGATTAGAGGGGGCAATTATGATTTAGGGAGAGAAACACAATGTTAAATCTCGAAATTTAAGCCATAATTTTTATAAATTTCAATAAATTTGGATTTAGAGGGGGCAGCCGCCCGTTCCTGCCCTCCCCCCTTTGCTAGACCCATGAATATTCCCTCAAATTTGAACAAAGAATTCAAATAATTTACTTGTAGATGTATATAAAATAATTTTAATAAAAATAAAACCTCAATTTCCTTTTAAACTTTTGGTGTATAAAAAATTGTAGGCATGAAAAAGGAACATACATTCGTGTTCCGTACGCACAATTACAAGGCTGCCAAGCATTTGTGGAAATGTGCCGTCGCCCATCATTCTTTCTTTCGCCTCCTAAAGACCACTGGCCTAGCCCATGCTACGGGCCTCAAGACTGCCGGGCTGGGCCAACCTCTGAAGCAAAGTTTTTTCCGTATGGGTTCGCGGTTTAGATACAGGTAAATTTACTTTTTCCTATAGTAGAGTTGTAAAAACGGCTGGGTTTTGTATGGTCGTCCTTTGGTTTTAGTCGATTAAACATCAACAGACCAAAATTGACCATAAAACCTTTTATCTATTTCTGCGACTAAAAAAACAGACCAAAAAACGTTTGGTTTGTTTGTGTATAGTCGACTAAAACTAAAGGTCGACCAAACAAAACCGAGCCGTTTTTACAACACTATTCAATGCCTTTTACATATAATTTTAATTTTATTATTGAAAATTTTTTTTATTCAATTTAATGATAAAAGTTTTGACGAAGATATCTACGATTTGCATAGTTATGTATTGGACATTGTATCATTTCTAATTGTTAATCGTGACTAATGTTTTAAGAATGGCTGGGTTGGTGTGTTTATGTTAGCCGTCTTTACAACACTAATCCTATGACAATTTAGTTAGAGGCTGGCTAATTGATAACATTTTGCGAGACTCATCTTTCGAATATAAGTTTAACATGGTCTGCCCTGGTAAAACACAATACACATGGGCGTAACCAGCATTGGAATTAGAGGGGGGGGGCAATAATGATTTAGGGAGGGGCAAAATGAACATTTTTTGAAATTATAGCCATAATTTTATGAAATTTCAACAAACATTTGGATTTAAAGGGGCGGCAGCCGCCCCTCCCTGCCCCCCCCCCCCCCCGACTACGCCCATGATTAAATTGGTCTCGAATCTCGCTGTAGGTAATAATAACCTATAAACGGCTCTTACTTTTTTACGGCTTAGCGGGAAGACGGAATTTCAAACGACTTTTCAAAACAAGGCCCGCCGGTCGGTGCAGATAGAGAGGAAACCTAGTCAGAGATATTCTCGAAGGGCGTGCCCTGGCGGGTCCTCTCAAAACTCTCTCACCCCTCAAAAGATTGCTGGCTCACCCTCCAAGACACCTGCCTCACCCTTAAAGGCACCTGCTTCACCCCCTACGAGCGGCAGACCCTCTCTCATATCGATCACGCCCATCAAGGGAGCTTCTGAAGAAATTTCAAAATCTCCCGCGCTCGATCCCAAATCTCGCGCCAAATCATCCCAGCCCGAAGATTCTAAATCTCGCGCCAAAATGTTTGATTCCGAAGACAGGGTGCCCCTAATTCCTAAAAAGAGGGGTGCTCCTCCACCCCAAACACAAACTCAAGTAAGGGTACTCTCATATATGTGAATACATGAAAAACGAATCGTCTAATTATTATAATTTTATTTATATACATGGGCGGCCAGGGGGGCAGGCAAAGGCGGCTGCCCCCCTCTAAGTCCAATTTTTTTTTAGAATTTATTTAAATATGGCTAAAATTTAAAAAAATGTTCATTTTACCTCCCCTAAATCATTATTGCCCCCGTCTATTCCAATACTGGCTACGCCCATATTTATATATCATTATCTACAGATTACTATCAGTTTTATATTATTGCCATAATTATATATTTTATATTTTAATATTGAAAAACCAAAATCGGTTGATGAAAATCATATGTTTTTTTAGGTTTAATTTCTATATCTTCTTTTGTTTATGTATTATGTCCCTCCCCGGCCACTTTATATGATTTATTTATAGCGTTGTAAAAACGGCTGGTTTTTGTTTGGTCGACTTGGTTTTAATCGACTAAACATAAACAGACCAAACACTTGGTCTGTTTATGTTTAGCCGATTAAAACCAAGGATCGACTTAACTTCGCATAAATAGACCAAACTTTTTCTGGTCAAAATTTTGGTCGGTTTATGTTTAGTCGACTAAAACCAACGGTCAGCCAAACAAAACCCAGCCGTTTTTACAACACTATTTAGTAATAAAGTCATCTTCTTAATATCCTCGGCTGCTTATTATCAAAATCTCTTCACCTTTACCTTTTCACTTATTATTATCATTTTAGTAATTATTTCTTTTATCTATTCCCGTTTTTCTCAAATTTAACGAATACTAATTTAAATTTCCGACAACTCGAGAATGTTAAAGATGTAGTTATGGGCATAGCCAGGGGTTGGCAGGGAGAGGCTGCCCCCCTTTAAATTTAAAATATCTTTAAAATTAAATATAATAATGGTTGAAATTTCAAAAAATTATTCTTTTTGCCTTCCTTATTTATTATTGCCCCTCTCTAAATCTAATACTGGCTACGCCCATGACTGAACCCATTTTTAACTAAATCTTGTGAATGAAAAAATAATTTTGTTATATATTTAATAAAATATGACAATTTACGTAGGAGGAGAAATGTGCAAACCGGGGAGAAATTCAATCAATTGACCACGATAAAACCCCACTAATACCCGAGCCACGGGCTAGTGGCGGTAGCCTCATTATGAAACCGCGAAAAAGTCCTCCGCCCTTGCCACCTCCGAGAAAAGACTCCATGTTGGATGTACCCAACTCATTCAACATTACTGAATCTTCCCTCCCCACCATTCCATTGCTTCAGGCATCTCCAAAATCCAAGTTCAAAAGTTTTAAACCAGAAGTGGATTTGGAATCAATCGTCGTAAAAACACTCATTCCCATTAAAAGTGTTCCTAACTCTGATATTTCCACCTCTACTACGCTCTTTCAAAATGCTCCGCTCCTCGATCAATCTCCTAGGAGCGCGCGAAAAGTTAAGAGACCCGAAAATTGGAGCGCTCAAAATGGGGAGCAAACCAAGCTTGAAAATGGGTAAAGAGATAGTGAAATTTTTATTGTATTTCATCTATAGACTAGATAGACTGCTCATCAACTTCAACGCACAAAATGTGTACCCTTTTTTCCTCCATTTTAATAATAACATGGTAAAGTAGTGATTATATAGATATTAGTAATTTTTTTAAATTAAATTATCCAAAAAAGTAAAAAAAAAATTGAATTGGGTGGATATCAAAAACAGCATTTTAAAATAAATATCATTTAGACAATACATAAAAATTAAAAATGTTTATACTGTATGTATGTATGTATGATTGCCGCGAAGACGCCCAAGAGCTTAGTAAGTGCAATCTAAGGTTGGGCCCCTTCTCACGCCAAATGGCGCATAAGGCCACGTTGTATGCCATCTATTTTTTGTATAATATTAATTTATTGACGTTCGTTCAAATTTATAAACGAGTGAGGAAGGTAAATTGATTGTTATAGCGCAAAGTGACATAGTTGAAATACATCACCTGTTGTCTTCATTTGACACATAATTTACCATAGGGAACATATGGCATGAGCGGTCTATCTATCTAGTCTATGATCTCATCATCTATAAAATTAAAACGTCCAACTTCTATATGCATTCTCTTTATAACCAGAATGTCTGATGTAAGCGGTCTACCAGTGTTGGAAAAATCGCCTAAGGCCTTCAAACGCCTCTCTCCAAATACGCTAGAGAAGGTATAATTAAAGTCTGTTTTGCCCCGAGAAGTTTTTAAAATACATTGCAATTTTCACAGTATACAAACTTAAAAGTTGGAGATGACGAACAAAAGCTGAATGGGACGCTAAGCGATTTTAAGAAATGCCAAAACGAAGTTAATAATGATCTTCACGATTCCAAACCTTCTATGCAAGGTAAATTTATTGCCTGCGCATGGGCGTAGCCAGAATTAGAACTAGGGGGTGGCAATTATGATTTAGTGAGTGGCAAAATAAAAATTTATCGAAATTTTAGCCATAATTATACGTAATTTTAAATTCTTTATGGAATTAGAGGGGGGGGGGCAGTCGCCGCTCCCCTGGCTACGCCCGTGTGCTTGTGCATTCCCACTTTTATACCTATTGATTCTAATTAATTTGATGTTGTACAGATCGAAAGAATATGACAAAAACTCCTTCTCCGCCTCTTAAAAGGTAAATTATGCACGATTTATATAACCACTTATCATCAAAACCTAATAGAATATAATATAGTAAGAAAATGAATTCGACTTTTAAGATTACATTTAAAAATAATTAAAATTTTAATAATTGCTATGCAATTTATGGACTCACTCTTCGCTAGGAAGTGTGCCTGTCTTGTCTTATATTTATTAGTGTTGTAAAAAGGGCTAAGTTTTTTTTTGGTCGACACGACATAACATAAACAGACCATTGACCCTAAAACATTTGGTCTAGTCAGGGGACTAAGAAAAACATACCGATAAATCTTTGGTTTGTTTATGTTTAGTCGACTAAAACCGGTCGACCAAAAAAACCCTGCCGTTTTTACAATAATATTATTTTTAAGAAGAGAATAATAAACCCTTTTAGGAGTGCCGCAAACTGAAAACTACTAATTAGCGCCATCTATAGGCAATTTTAATTAGAGACTAATTTGACCATGTATATCCCTATCTTTTTTAGCATGTTTTACAAAATTTCATTCGTTATTATAGAATGCCGCCCGCAGCAAACGGAGATGGAAATGCTGGAGAAAACTTTAAGTATTTTACACAACCCTTGACCCCTACCAATAAAAACGTGCGTTTTAATCCCGAAATCGTAACCATATCTCGAACCTCAACTCCTTGCTATTCCTCCTGTTCTAGCTTGGATGGGGTTGAGTCTGCTGAACCTAATAATGTAGATTTGTCTGACGGGGAAGAGATCGATAAAAATTATGACACTTTCACCTATACTCATATAGAAGGTTCTCCAACTCCTGGACAAAGGAAACTACAAGATCACAATGGACACAGTGATTTAAATGGGGCTACGGTTGAAATTCCGAAACATGAAGTGTTAAATGTGAGTTGTAATTGTTTAAAAGCTTCCCCCTCTAAACCTAGAACTTTGAGAATTTAATATAATTAAGGCGTAAGTTATAAAAGTATTATCATTTTAGCCCTCTCTCATCTAGTTCCAATCTTGGCTACGCCCAGAAAGGGCAAATAAATAATATTTCGGAATTTTTTTAATTTCATTTAGATATTTGGATTGGACTTCTCTCTAGCCACACTCATGAGATACCAAGAACGTTCATTAAAATTTTGTTAATCATCTCATCACCATAGTATATATATAGGACAATGTGTTTCATGTTTTTTATGGTGTTACTAAATAATGTTTGCACCAATTTTTAATATATTTAACAGAATTTTAGGGATTAAGCTCGAGCTCGACAAAGCTAAATACCAATTTGGTTTTTTAACGTGAGTTTGAAAAGTTGGCTAGGAAATAATAAGTGCGTAAATGTGTTTAAAGCACATTATATTAAAAATGTAATTTTTCTCAAGCACACTACTTGTAATCAAGCAAAATACCTTTAATAATAACCTAACCTTGCTATGCTAGGGGGAGAATGGTGAAAACAAGCCTGCCCTATCAGACAATGTTGATGACACAAAGCTCAGTGAAGAAAAAATACAGCCAAAAATGGTTCAATCTTCGGTATGTCCTTGGTTAGTTGATTCCGACAATATCATTGAAAATTGCCAATTGTCCACTAAGGAGTTGTCATCATCCCAAGCCAAAATTTCTCCTAAAAATGGGAAAATGGAAAGCAAAAATGGATACGTTAAGAGAAAGAAAGAAAAATTACTCATGATAACTGATATATAAAATTAAAAATGCGATTTTTACACATATTTTTTTATGTATTTTTTGACATTTAATGTCGTTTTTTTAAAATGAGTTTTGTACAAAATCAACCAATTTTTAACAGTCTCAAACCTATTTTGGTCGATTATTTATAGAGTTTTTTTAGTTTGATGTAACAATTGGATGAATTGTGATATTTATTTATACACATAAATGATTGACGCTCATTGAAAAACAGCTTTTTTATACTTTGTTTTTTTAAACATATCCGCCCGATTTTATAAATAAATAAATAAATATATATATAGTTGTTTTATAAAGTATATATTTCGATTTTTTTACCATTATGATAAATATATAATAAACGTTATTTGTATACCGTGTAAATGTCGTAACAATATTATATTGTTAACCATAAATCAAAAAAATAGTGAAATAAACTTTCGGAAATTAGATTGGGGGTTAATAGCTTTAATTGTTTTGAAGGAAGTCTCAAAAGTTAGATATAGGGGTGGAAATAGTTGAGTCAGCTTTTGCTGTAAAGTGGGGGCCAAATTTTAGGTATTTTTCTTACCCCCCCCCCCTCCCTACCTAGAGTTTGACCATTGCCCCCCCCCCCCATATAAACCCTCTGCCTTTAACCCCCTTCTCAGAACGCACCCTTATGTCACTCATCTTCCCCCTTCCATTACACTAGCCTAGTGATGGTGAAACGCTTAGCACCAGCGCGTGTAGCGCCTCCCATCTACATAGCATAGTCATTTGGAGGCGCTAAAGCTATAGCACATAGACACACGGTGGCGCTACAGTTATAGCACATTGCCACATAAAATGCAATTTAACCTATAAATTTTATAACTATGTTAGCGCCACGCTATAACTCTAGCGCCTTTTGTGAAAATGTGCTACACCTCTAGCGCCTCCAAGTGACTATGTGCTATAGCTTTAGCGCCTCTAAGTGACTATGTGCTATAACTTTAGCGCCTCCAAGTGACTATGTGCTATAGCTTTAGCGCCTATCAAACGCTATTTCATCGACGAAACAAATGGCACAATTATCGTTAGGACTCATATTTAATGGTAATAAATAGTCGAGAGAAATTAAAAAAATTATTGTAATTTCAGCCATTTTGCTGGTGCAAATATACATTTTCCTTGCAAAAAATCTCCAATTAAAGTATGTATGTTTATTAATGCTTTTGAAGGCTCTTATCAATTATGAAATAAATACGTTCTTTTATTTATAATTTATTTTGTATGTATGTGTATGTCTACAAAATGTTTAAGATTAAAAGATATATACTCGTATCAAAAAAATTTTCAGTAATTAAGGATTGCTTAATATTGTAAGTATAATACATGCATGTAATTTTAATTTATACTACCATCTAGAGTATATTATTGTTATGATGCGTAAAATGCAAAGGAATGTAACACACTCTAGATGGCATTATTATATTAAAATTAAATGCATGGATTGGACTATAAATATTTATTAATAAAAATTTATATTATAAATATATAATACTTCCATTATTAAATATTTCTTGCACTGCTCGTACCTTCTCATGTCCATATCTTATGTTTCCATGTCAGCTTAGGCCTCCCTCTCTTTCGCTTTCCTTCGACTTGCACCTTCTTGATACGTTTTGTCAGGTGACTTTTTTCCAGTCTCTCCAAATGGTTATACCATCAATCTTCTTGCAACAATTTTCTCTGAATATTACATTTAGTTTATCCCTTATGTCTCGATTCCGTTTCCAATCCTTATTTTAATACTGGACAAATCTTCAATCGAATCTTTTTTTTGTGAAACTTGACTTTTGAAATACCGATCATAGTTAAATCTATGAATTTTATAGAATTTGATTTTGCCAAAATAATATAAATCGCATCTATCAAATTCGTTTGCATAAATTTTATTTTTAGAGTATAAGGTTTTCATTGAAAAGAATAAAATATTCTTGGGCAATCATTCATGTCAAAAAATGAATATCTATATTAAAAAATACAAAAAAATATAAGATGTGAGTGATTGTGATATTTATTCTGAAACTTAATAAAAATTTTGTCAGCGTTTGCCCACAGAGGTGTTATAAATGTTTTGGACATTCACCTCTAAATTATTGAAAAGAGCTGAATAAGTGAAGAATGCCTCATGTTTTTATTTATGACCGCCTCTTATAGTATATTAGAATAAATATTATATGGCAGCAGGAGTTGATCCATAGTACCACCATTATTGTAATGAGTTTAAAGACATTACGAAAGAATTTTGACATTAATAAGGACGGGGACTCTTTCAATCTACGAAAGAAAAATATAAGCTTTTTTATGCGTATAAAATTGATTTATGATATTGTGGTACAAAAATACATTACAGAGGCCACCCTTTCATAATTGCGTATTATCGCATCGATTATTTTAACGGCAAATTTAATGCCATAATGAATACATTTTTTTAAATTAATATAAATCTTGACCAAATTTTAAAATAAAGTTATTTATATTTATGCGTTTCTTCGATTTAATTTCCAGACATACTCGTGTAAATCCAGGGTTTTTAGGATTCACTCTAATATCCGTTATGATCCTCATTGTATATAGTAAGATTTTAAATGTATATAAAATCTAAATATGAATTATATTGCCACAAATTCCAACAAAATGATAAAACTTAACTTATTTTTTTATATTTTTTTAAATTATTTTACGAACACCTAGGGCGGGTTATCAATGAGAATTTTCTGAGGAAAAACAAGTTTTGGATTTAGTGAAGGGTGGGGCCAAACGCGAAATAGTGGATAGGGTCATGGTAGACAACAGTTTTATATAAAATATTATCAATCACTGGCCTTTTTGAAGCCACGATTTAAATTAGTTGACTTACCTAAATATTATTATCAAACACCACAGAATATCAACGGATATGGGTTAGCAACGAAGGGCTATCAAATAATTTAAAGGTCGATAATGATCAGCTTTCCTATGCTAAATATAATCAATTAGCCCAACAGTCTCTTAGCCCCGTTTCTCAAATAAATTTCCAACTTCCAACAATCATTGATGCCACCTTCACTAACACCCCTAAATTTCACTTTTGGAATAACCACCATTACGACGCTTTTAAAAAGGCTATGAAGAGATACAACAATTCACCTTTGGCCAAATTAGGTGGACCATGTTTAATAGTAAACAAAACACAACTAGCTTTTGCCGATTTCGTCGTTATAGACCCATACTTTACCAAAAAAGAAAATTTTCCCACAAACTTACCTAATGTTAAGACATTGTTAAAACCCCATCTAAAAATAGTGCTGGTCACGAGGGAGTCTGCCGCTAAATTTAGGGCTAACGCTAAGCTCAGTAGGCGCCTTAATTTGAGTGAAATGCTTGAACCAAGCTACTTTGATTACATAATTAGCGTAGATCCACGGAGCGACCTTCAACTACCTTATGGAATCCGTATTAATCGAGCTCGATACAAAAAGAGTCCTCACCTGAACGCCCTAGACTTCGCCAGTCGAAAACTTATAGGAGGTATGTAATTAATCTTTATTTTTTTAATATTAGTAATGCATAATGAGCTACGCTTGTTTGCATTATATTTTACGGCATAGCTACTATTAGTAATTGTAAAGCCAACGCGAGAATGGAGTATGTAATGCAATTGAAACGGCACATCCCGGACATGGATTTATATGGGGAGTGTTTCGACAATCAAAAATGTCTAACTTTGAATAAGGTAACTGTTAATTTTATAATTAGCAAAGAAAAACCCGATATACGAGTCTGCGTCATCGGCAAATTTATGTTAGATTTTAATTTGGCTTAGTATCTACTTAACTTTTTTAATATGATACTCGTAAATGATAACAGACATTAATTAATATGGTTTAATACAGTAAAAACCGTTTAATTGCAAAGCCTTGGGTCTGAAAAAAAATTGGCGATTAGCCGATATTTCGCGATTAAACGATGGAAATAAAAGTACATATACATTATATTAAATATTCATTTCTTACGCTTCGCAATAAAACAATATTTTACATAATTATCTGGTTGATTTAAGGACTCGAAAATGTTTGTGAATATCCGATATTGTACTATTAAGCGATTTGTCAATAAACGATGTTTTTGTTAATATTATCGTTTAAAAAAACCAAATAACGGTTAACTTCGCGATTAAAAGATTTTCGCGATAATCCTATTTGCGATTAAGAAGTTTCGACTGTATTTACTTAATTCTTTTAGTATGATACTCATAATAACAGACAAATAACGTTTTCGCTCTTATTAAAGCTCATTAGTGTGCGATAGTTCAATCGAGATAGGTAAATCAAGAGCAACTTAAATAGAGACCACTTTTAACGGGGTTAGGATTAACCACATGAATCGTATGTTAAATAAAAGACATAACTTTTTTTACTTCGGAATTAATTTATGTTATGTACGGTATATATTTATTATTAGTAAATAAAAAAGGGCTTTGCCCCTGGTGGGAGAAGGGGCCAAGGGTTCGACACTTGGAGCTCGTTTTTTTGTTTTAAGACTTGCCCCTAGTTCTGAGGTATTGTTCTTACAATACTCCTCCATACTCCGTATAAACGTAGCACATTTGCTATGCAAATTATAGTCAAAAAAGGGGGGAAGGGTGAATGCCTATGATGAGGGAGGAAGAAATGGTCAAACTCTAAGCATGAGACCAATGTTACACGATCCAAATTCTTGTACTGTATAAGCGATCTCATATTCCATTTTCTTATTCGATCCAAAAAATAACAAAGCGCCGATTTGTGTTTTTCGCATTCGGAAAAACACAAATCGTACGAAATAAACAAAATTTCTTACTCACGTTTTCATATTGTGATTTCGGTCTCGCAAGGGCAGGTTTTGTAGGGTTAGGGTTAGGTCATTTTAGGTTCAAGACACATAATTACTTTCTTTGGATCGAATAAGAAAATGGAATGTCAGATCGCTTATGCAGTACAAGAATTTGGATCGTGTAACATTGGCCTAAGCATGAAGTCAGAGAAATATATACATTTTGGGCCTAAAGGTTAGCCGACCACACCAACGAAAATTCCCAAAAAATGTCAATTAAGCATCAAGTGAGACCCGAAGAAATTTATGACCGATAATAAGCAGCAAAAAATAATAATCAACAAGAATCTTGGCCTCGGGCGGTGGTCATACAAAGTAGAAGTGAGCAACAATCAGCATTAATTTGCAAGGAATTATTTATCCAGTTTTGCAATTATCCTTTATATAGCCACAACTTAGGTAAATTGCCAAAAGGAATTTATAATAAACAATAATGCAATTTAAGCTCAGGTGAGATCAAAAAAATTAAAGCCAACCAGCGGTAATTAGCTAGTCTATTTACGAATGCTAAATATTTACAGAAGCATAAGTCAACAGCCATTGAATTCCCTTAGAGGTTTCCACAGTTGGACAGGACGGACGGACAACCAAAAACCAGCTTACATATTGCATGACAATATCCTGGTACAATAATTGCATCAATAAGATTATTAAAAAATATATACCTAACTCTATTAGGGTATGATTATTATTATTTGTTTGGAGACTCGTATATCGGGTTTTTCTTATGCCAATTAGAAATATTTGTATTATTTTAAAATGCAATTCAGCCGTCTAATATAATCTTTAATTATTATTAACTATATTTTTTATCGTTAGAACTCACACAATATGGTAGACGATTACCCATGTACCAAAAACTTGACGTCACGCTACAAATTTTTCATAGCCATTGAGAACAGTCAATCATGCCCAGCATACATAACGGAGAAATATTGGTATCGACTCAGCAAGCAAGGCCCCATACCAATAGTAGGTGGAACGGATAAGGAAAGTTATGAAAAGTGGGCTATCCCTAATTCATATATTCACATCGCTGATTTTAAAGGACCTGCCTCATTAGCTAAATTCTTAAAAAACTTAGGGAACTCATATGTTCGTTACAAAAAGTATTTAAAATGGTCGGATGGTTGGAGTTGGGAATTTCCCCCACATGACACATGGTTTAAGCTCTGCAATTTGGCAAAAGATTCTTTGGCCACGCCTCAGTTTCCAGAAACTGATTACGAACGTCAGAACAAAAGGGTAAAATTCTTAACTTGGTGGAACTCTTGTAATCCAAAGAACACGAGTCAAATGTAATATTTAACCTAATTTATCTTTATTGCAAAAGTCCTTGCATCGCTGGAATATTAATTTTTTAATTTTTATATATGCAATAAAAGCTCACATATAAAACTTAAAACTTCGATAATTAAAATTAAATAAAAGGTATTAAAATGTTTATTACTGCGCAATTTAAATGAGTGTATATATTAATTAATATCAAGTTTAAATGGGGGGGGGGGGATGTTTCCAGCAAGTCATAATTAAGTTAAATATAAATAAACCCAGAATTTAGTTTGTCTATTTTTTTAGGGCAGACACGATAGTAATGATTATTTTCTAAATTTGCCTATATTATAGTATATCTATTAATTGGTAAATATCCTCGTACATTTTACTTAAGTAATGTACGAGCAATATTATTAACTTGCCTTTCTTAATTATTTAATTTTATTTGTAAACATTTATAAAACCGATAACTTATTATAAAGTGGTGTACAAGCCAGTGTTGTAAAAAGACCTGGGTTTTTTTACCCGACCTTTGGTCTTAGTCGACTAAACCAAAAAGACCTCGAGGTCTTTTGGTCTGTTTTCTTAGTCGACCTTTGGTTGAGCTAATACTTGGAGAAAAGACCTTAAAGGTTGTTAGGCTATTTTGTTTAGCCAACCTTTAGGTTTAGTCATAATTTTGTTAATACCCCAAAGGTTTTTACTTGTTATTATTAGTCGACCTTTGGCTTGGCTTAGGTCTGGCGGGGTGGTAGGAAAATAATATATAATTTAATGAGTGAATTTAAAATTAAGCTATATATAGTTACGGGTAGATTTTTAATTGTACTGATATGATTTAATAATGGTTGAGGGTGATTTTTGATATTGATACCTGGTTGTAAAATATAATTTTAAGAATCAATCATTTGTCAAGCTAATTTGGTGACAATTGTCATAATGGTCGTTTATAAAGCAAAATAAATTGTTTTGACGGAAATTGGTGGGGTATGGTGTCATAAATATGTTTCAAACTTAAAATTTAAGTTTGTCACCTAAGCTTGGTGACAATTGTCATAATTGTCATTTTAAAAGCTAGATAAATACTTTTAACGAAAATTTGTCGGTTAGGCTGTCATAAAAATGTTGCAAACTTAAAATTTAAGTTTGTCACCTTAGCTTGGTGACAATTGTCATATTTGTCATTTTTAAAGCTAGATAAATACTTTTAACGAAAATTGGTCGGTAAGGGTGTCATAAAAATGTTGCAAACTTAAAATTTAAGTTTGTCACCTTAGCTTGGTGACAATTGTCATAATTGTCATTTTAAAGGCTAGATAAATACTTTTAACGAAAATTTGTCGATTAGGGTGTCATAAAAATGTTGCAAACTTAAAATTTAAGTTTGTCACCTTAGCTTGGTGACAATTGTCATATTTGTCATTTTTAAAGCTAGATAAATACTTTTAACGAAAATTGGTCGGTAAGGGTGTCATAAAAATGTTGCAAACTTAAAATTTAAGTTTGTCACCTTAGCTTGGTGACAATTGTCATAATTGTCATTTTAAAGGCTAGATAAATACTTTTAACGAAAATTGGTCGATTAGGGTGTCATAAAAATGTTGCAAACTTAAAATTTAAGTTTGTCACCTTAGCTTGGTGACAATGTCATATTTGTCATTTTTAAAGCTAGATAAATACTTTTAACGAAAATTGGTCGGTTAGGGTGTCATAAAAATGTTGCAAACTTAAAATTTAAGTTTGTCACCTTAGCTTGGTGACAATTGTCATAATTGTCATTTTAAAAGCTAGATAAATACTTTTAAACAAAAATTGGTTGGTTAGGGTGTCATAATAATGTTGCATACTTAAAATTTAAGTTTGTCACCTTAGCTTGGTGACAATTGTCATAATTGTCATTTTAAAAGCTAGATAAATACTTTTAACAAAAATTGGTCGGTTAGGGTGTCATAAAAATGTTCCAACAATGTATTTTTAAAAATTAGTTGTCAATTTATTATAGTGACGTTGGTAAAATCGAATAATTGTACCATAATACTTGTTAAGTTTAATTCATATTTTTTATCTTCGTTATTTATAGTAATAACTCAGTTTAAACGATTCTAAATTAATATATGGGTTTCAACCAGTAACATTAACATTTATCAGTCATAGGGGTTGGTTATATTGCTTTGTCAAATTTAAAAGAGACTAGAGAAAAAAAGATAGAAAATCGAAGCTAAAATCTCCCTTTTAATTTAATATCTTTCTCGTTAATAACTTTTTTTCTATCAGTTTTTTAGAACCCCAACAAGTTTTATGATAGAGTGTCAATTTTTATATAATAAATTGCTTGGAATTAACAATTTTGTTGAAAATAACTGTGTCATAACTAGAGACCTGCACGGGCAGCCCGAGGCCCGGGCCGGGCTCGGGTCCTAAATTTTGAAGCTTTGGTATTCCGGGACGGGCCGGGCCTAATTCATAAAATATAGGCCCGGCCCGGAATAATTTAGTAGTAGCCTAAGTAGTTCTTTGTTATGTTTAAAACAATATTTTTATTAAATGGTATACAAAAAATTACACACACGACTAAAAAAATATAAAAACGCGCTATAACTAAACGGATGGCATTGATCCGTGTATGGAAATCTTGTTGGATTTAACGATTTATTAATTAAAAGTTATTGATTCATTCATTTAGCGCTATTTTAATGTACAAAGACAAACAATTGAGTATGGAACAAAAAATCTACTCCTAATAGCTGAAAATATTCAGAAATAATTTTATAAAGTAAAGAAATTGACACCTACATAAGGTTAAAGATCAACGAGAAAAAATAGATGGTGGAAAGTACACCTCTGGGAAATATTCGATTCGAGATTAGATTCGGATCAAATCCTTATGTCTGAATTTCGACTCTAATATTTAACTGGTGAGATTCGAAAATCCGAATTGAATCTTTAAAAAGGGATTCGAAAAATTATTTATACTTGGTTGATAGTTATTTAAATATACATGACAAAAAATAATTAAGCTGTTTTTATATTTCCGCAAATTAGTTATTTTCTCCGATCACTACATTTAAATTTTATAAGCATACACAAAATATAAAAATATCTTTTTACATACTATATGAGGTTCAACTTAAAAAAAATTCAAACTAACATTTTATATTTTTATATTCAATCTTTGCATTTTTATCAATAAATTCATAATTAAAAAACTTGAAAAATAATCGAATGTTCGAATCGAATCATTATTTTAATATTCGCCGACTCTCAAATCGAATATTTTTTCAAATAAAATTTCAACTCGGAGATTTTTGATGCTTGTATTTTTTTACATCAAAATAATTCTATTATCAATCTATAATTTTATTATGTGCGTTTTATTTTTTAATAAATAATTTTACCAAAAAAGCGTTTGATTTAATTTTTAGCAATTCTTGGCTACGTGCCAGATCCATAAATATGGGTGGGGTGGGTATTAGCTAGTTAAAATGGGGGAAAAAATGGGATTGCATGTGCTGTGCGTGTGCCTTAGCGAAACAATGAAAATAACTTGTAAAATATGGTACGGCTAGGGAGGGAGTGAGTGTGTGTGATGCTGTCTGGCTACACATTAGTAAGCCAGTTACAAAAAGCAATTAATCATTTTTAGGTATACTATTTTTTTCATTAAAAAAAATGTATATTAAAGGGAGATTGGCTGGAAGAAAATAATAAAGAAATTAATGATATGATTAAAAGTTAATAATAAGAGAAGGACTCTCCTTTAGACTTATCGAATGTGAAAGTTTTAGGAGAATGTTTACCCGAATTAATAGTTCAATAAAAATAAATACAAGGCCCACTTATACGCAAAATATTAAAAAACTTTACGAGGAAAAGTTTATAATCGTTCAACAAATTATTGAGAAGAGCGATTCAATATCGTTGACCATAGACTAGTGGTCTAGTATACAATGTTTATCTTATATTGGCGTAACTGGGCATTTTATAAACGAAATTTTTGAACTAAAAGTTACGTTTTGGAAATTTCATACCCACATACGGGACAAACAGCCGAAAAAATTACAGACATTATGAAAAAATATAACATGGAAGACAAAGTTTTATCTATAAACACCGATAACGCAGTAAATATGGTCGCTGTAATGAATATAATAAATCAAATAAGAATTTCAAAGATATTCCATATAAGATGTTTTGGACATATTATAAACCTATTTGTTAAAGAAGGGTTATCTATTTTGAAAAATGATATCGTAAAGGTTTCTCGCTGGGTTAGAAAGCTGCATACATTACCGAAATTGATGCAACGATTTAAGGAGGTTGCCGAAATCACTATTTCCTTGGATATAGTAACCCGGTGGAATAGTACATTTAAGATGTTAAAAGTGTT
Organism: Gordius sp. MW1; assembly: GCA_964036665.1. Taxonomy (NCBI): domain Eukaryota; kingdom Metazoa; phylum Nematomorpha; class Gordioida; order Gordea; family Gordiidae; genus Gordius; species Gordius sp. MW1. The sequence continues at coordinate 33,807,189 of OZ038526.1, read as the reverse complement.
TAATGAAGTATGTTTTTTTATTTATAATTATATATTTTTCCTAGCATATAACTACGATAAACAATTTAAAAGTTGAAGATGGTTGGCTATCAGATGGGCCACTGTGCAGTGAGGAAGAAATTGCTAATTTAAAAGAAATTGAAATTTTTTTAATGATATCGTTATGACAGACAGTATGTCAACACAGACTTATCCATCCAAAGGGTTGTGTGTTATTTATTTATATAAGATGAAAACGAAGTGTTGTGTTTGCGCGATTGGAATAATCTTTAATAAAAATATCTATGTATGTATAACACTAAATATTTTCCTACTACTTTAAAGTTATAATAGACAAACTCAAATAAAGAAGAATTTACAAACAATTTATTAATCATTTAAAAAAATTATGGAACAAATTTTGCTATAGCATCTTTATAAATTTATAACTTATATTTTGTCAATTATTACTATTAAATAAATTTAAATATACATATATATCAACAAATTTCGCTAGGGTATCAAGGAATTGCATTATAAGTAACTTATATATACGATTATTCATTTCCAATTGATTAATTTTTTATAATAAACTTTCATATCCACAGAATTATTATGTGATATGATTAAAAAACTAGTAGAACCCAGAATAACTTGGGAAGAATATTCGTGACAGGATTAAATTGATGAAAAGGGGGATAGGTCATTTAGGATATATTGGGGAGATTTTAGAGATATATTGGGGAGATTTTATTGGATGATAGGGGGCCGGGGAAAACCAACCTTCTCCCCGGTAAAAATGTCGTATTATTAAACTAAAATCTCTCTTGTGTATAAACTTTATTTCTATTACACAAATACAACCAGGAAAAAATTAATGAATATCTAAAAGATATCCCCGTACTATCATAATGACTCAGGCATATTATCAGTGATACACAATCATATATGGGGATAAAATAAATAATATAAGCGCGTCGGGGGGGGGGGAATAACATATGCGTATTAGAAATTAAATGTAAAGAAATATATGTGCATGGCGGGGGGGGGATGTACCGCGTTTGAAGTGGTAGACATCAATTTACATTCACGTACCGGAATTAATTAGCGGCGTCTATTTCTTTGTATAGAAGGGGGGGGGGGGTAAGTATACTCGTATCGAGAGATACGATACTTTTCCCTTTCATTGAAAATTAGGGTCAGGGGTAGGGATATATGTAGACCAAAATAATAATTGATATAATGCAATCGGATAGTTTTTATCACAAACGTTTGATTATGGGTTTACAATATTAAAAACATTTAATTTAATAATCCACTATATCAAAACTATATACCAATTAAGCAAAATTTAGTATATACTTGTGTAACCTCCAATAAAATTGTGTGGTTTTTTCCTTTGACAGATTAGGTTGTTCATGGCAAACGGGATGTTCCTGGAATAATTTTATCCAATATCCCTGCGCTGTGAATTTTGTTCATGGCTAACGGGATGTTCCTGGAATAATTTTATCCAATATCCCTGCGCTGTGACGGTTGTTCATGGCAAACGGGAATAATTTTATCCATTCTATTCAGGAAAAGGGGGGGGGGGGGCAATTTGAATTTCAAATTAATTTTTCCGTATAAAATATTTCCTTTTTCGTTTTGTAGAATAATTCCTGGTTTCCTCCTTCGGGCGTGAGTTAAATATCTGCACCAATCCGCACACGCGGATTGATATGTACCTCTATATTGTTGCGCGTCGACAAATAGATCTTGTTAACTATAATATATCGCATAGCGATCAATAGGGGGAGAGGGACTACGCGTATACAATAAGATGCGTATACAGACGCTAATAATAAGAGAGGGAAGAGGGGGGGGGGTTTTGGTGTGTGTATGAGTTCACTGTACTTCAATATATATGTGGTTGCGAATGCGCGCAACTACAACACCATACCTAATGGCTGGCGGTCTAAGGCGAAAGTAGCGATGTAAGTAAAAAGAGATTTTACAAAATTAAAAGATGGTTTATTCACGCGAAATCGACTTTATATTTACAAAAAAGGTTCGCGAAGAAAAAATTATAACGTTTCGTAAAATTACAATAAAAGGGGAAAGATGTAGGGATTGGGGACAATTACAAGGATTTAAGAAGAGTACAAAGTTTTGGAAAAAATATTCAAGGACTGCATTATTGACATGGGATTTCGCTTTTATAGCTGTTGAATCTTCCCAGGGTGGTGGGCTTGATTGAACGAGCAAAGTACGGGAAATCTTCAGACGGGGCTGCAAAGATTAGTAACAGATGTGGCTGAGTTAAAAATAAAAAGTAAAAATAATTAAAAAAAGAAAGCGTCAAAGAAAATTAGCCACTTCCGCGTCTAGATTAACCCGCGGTAAAAGTGCCTTCCTTTGACCAATTCCTTTTTTTAATTATAAGGATTGCGGAACCATTCGTTAACCCTTTTACATTAACATTATATTAAATAAAACAAAATATGATCAAAGTATACCGCGGACATTAAAACGCGATATACCAACACGTGGTATACAATCTAAGTAAGATCAAAGTATACCACATAAACAACATAAGTTTAGGATTTGACAGATTACGTAACATTTTTATGACACCCTAACCGACCAATTTTCGTTAAGAGTATTTATCTAGCTTTTAAAATGACAATTGTCACCAAGCTAAGGTGACAAACTTAAATTTTAAGTTTGCAATATTTCTATGACACTTTAACCGACCAATTTTGGTTAAAAGTATTTATCTAGCTTTTAAAATGACAATTATGACAATTGTCACCAAGCTAAGGTGACAAACTTAAATTTTAAGTTTGCAACATTTTTATGACACTCTAACCGACCAATTTTCGTTAAAAGTATTTATCTAGCTTTTAAAATGACAATTATGACAATTGTCACCAAGCTAAGGTGACAAACTTAAATTTTAAGTTTGCAACATTTTTATGACACCCTAACCGACCAATTTTCGTTAAAAGTATTTATCTAGCTTTTAAAATGACAATTGTCACCAAGCTAAGATGACAAACTTAAATTTTAAGTTTGCAACATTTTTATGACACTCTAACCGACCAATTTTCGTTAAAAGTATTTATCTAGCTTTAAAAATAACAATTATGACAATTGTCACCAAGCTTAGGTGACAAACTTAAATTTTAAGTTTGCAACATTTTTATGACACCCTAACCGACCAATTTTCGTTAAAAGTATTTATCTAGCTTTTAAAATGACAATTGTCACCAAGCTAAGGTGACAAACTTAAATTTTAAGTTTGCAACATTTTTATGACACTTTAACCGACCAATTTTGGTTAAAAGTATTTATCTAGCTTTTAAAATGACAATTATGACAATTGTCACCAAGCTAAGGTGACAAACTTAAATTTTAAGTTTGCAACATTTTTATGACACTCTAACCGACCAATTTTCGTTAAAAGTATTTATCTAGCTTTTAAAATGACAATTATGACAATTGTCACCAAGCTAAGGTGACAAACTTAAATTTTAAGTTTGCAACATTTTTATGACACCCTAACCGACCAATTTTCGTTAAAAGTATTTATCTAGCTTTTAAAATGACAATTGTCACCAAGCTAAGATGACAAACTTATATTTTAAGTTTGCAACATTTTTATGACACTCTAACCGACCAATTTTCGTTAAAAGTATTTATCTAGCTTTAAAAATGACAATTATGACAATTGTCACCAAGCTTAGGTGACAAACTTAAATTTTAAGTTTGAAACATTTTTATGACACCATACCCCACCAATTTCCGTCAAAACAATTTATTTTGCTTCATAAACGACCATTATGACAATTGTCACCAAATTAGCTTGACAAATGATTGATTCTTAAAATTATATTTTAAAACTAGGTATCAATATCAAAAATCACCCTCAATCATTATTAAATCATATCAGTACAATTAAAAATCTACCCGTAACTATATTATATATAATATAGCTTAATTTTGAATTACTCATTAAATTATATTATTTTTCCCCCACACTAAAACAGCTAAGCCAAACCAAAGGTCGACTTATAATAACAAGTAAAAACCTTTGGTTTACTAACAAAATTCTGACTAAACCTAAAGGTTGGCTAAACAAAATAGGCCAAAAGACCTTGAGAACCTTTAGGTCTTTTCTCCAAGTATCGGCTAAACCTTAAAGGTCGACTAAGAAAACAGACCAAAAGACCTCGAGGTCTTTTTGAAAAATAGACCAAGACTAAACCTTAGCCATAACCTGGTCGAAAACCCTTTGGTCTTTTTTACAACACTAGGTAGTGTGGTGGTCGTGATACGGAGAGAAATATACGCACGCAGAATTAACCCTCATTTGAATATTAGCGTTACCAATACGCAGAGCCAACTCTCATTTGAATACCAAAAATCATTGATGTTTTGCATATAGACACGCGATTATACCAGTTTCGCTATTTTTGTAGTCATTAGTATTTTTCCCTCGAATAAACACAATATTCCTTCTTTAGCCCCACAGGCTTAACCCTTGCATCTGCCTTAGAACAAAAATATGCTGGGAGGGAAGCAAAACCAATGTATTAGTTTGTATATAATCATTGTATATTTTAGATGAAAACTATTTTCATCATCTTCCTAAGCAAAGAAAATTAGATTTTGAGGAAACAGGGATTGTGGTATATATAAATGACATTGATGCCAATGTCCTTAAGCTTCAAAAAAATTTTAAGAGATCTCTATAATATTAGGATTAAGAAGTCCAATAAAAAGTAAGAATCAAGTGAGTTGCTTTCTCTCATCAATATCTTAGATGTTAATGGGAATTATGTAGACGTACATATTGGGAATGTGTTCTGTGGCTTGTTATCCCAAACACAAGAACAGCATCAAAAATATTCTAAATATCCTGAAGTATTATTGATTGATGCTACTTATAAATTAAAGTCCTATCATTTCCCTTTATTCTTTTTAAGATTATGGATAATCATGGTCTTATTAATATTATTGCTTGTTTTTATATTAAAATCTGAAAACTAAGAGGCCCACTATCAAAAAATTCTAATTTTGCATTTAGATTAATACTTGAACAATTAAAATTACACACTACAAGTAAATTTACAAGTGAGTTATTAAGAAAATATCTTATGTGGAAAACAGTGTTTATGCATATTATAATTTATTTTAAGAAAATATTCCATTTTGCAATAATATTTGAATTTGTTTCTAGCTTCATTTTGATTCCATGATGTTGTTTTCAAAAAGTATCTTCATGAATTATACTTACAAAAATTACCTAAATAATATATCCACTATATAAATTAAACAAATACCATAATCAGTTCCTATTTTTCCATTGCTTCAATTAATTGATTCCATGTAATAAAATGAAAATTCTTGAAAGAATGAAAAATGGTGGATACACGAGACCGAAATCACAAAATGAAAACGTGAGTAAGAAATTTTGTTTATTTCCTACGATTCGTGTTTCTCCGAATGCAAAAAACACGAATCGGTCTTCGTTATTTTTTGGATTGAATAAGGAAATGGAATGTCAGAACGCTTATACAGTACAAGAATTTGGATCGTGTAACATTGGCCTAGTAACCCCTCTAATTTACGCTCTAGGTATATTTGGACGTCGTCAAAAAGCAGGTGAAAATGCCGTGTTTGGGACAAGATATATAGTGGAAAAACCTCAACAAGAATAGTTTTTTCCATGTGTAATTAATAAAAAAAATTATGCCCCTCCTTTAGGTAATCCTTTCTAGCCAGACATAAATATCCTTAAAATGACATTTTTATTTATTAATTTTTTTAGATATATTTTTCTATCTAAAACGATATATTAGGTAATTTGAAATACCACTATACAACATGCCATCCCAATATTCAAAACCCATCGAAAAAATCAATATTAAAGGGAAATATGTCTGCGGAGGAAATACAGAAATTAATTAATTAATAACCATGTTAAAAATAGAAGAAGGCCTTTCATTTCGCCTTATTGAAAATAAAAAGTTTAAACATATATTTGAGCGTATCAACGCCTCAATAAAAGTAATATCAAGACCTAGCTTGGTCAACAACATTAAAAGTCTGTATGAGGATAAAGTTATCGTTATACAAGAGATTTTAAATCAAGCTGATGATATATCTTTAACATTGGATGTATGGTCAAGCGTCTAATGTAAATCCTACTTGGGTATTATTGCGCACATTATTAAAGCACATTTCAAATGACAAAGTTTTGTATAGAGATATCATGCCTACCATACCCATATACAGGTTATAATATCGCACAATTTTTTGGGTATACGGACTAAATTCAACATCTCCAATAAGGTAGTGGCTATTACAACAGATAATGCCACTAACATGATTTTGGCCCTAAATCATATTGTATTAAAACAAAAACGACGGGTATTTATCACATCAGATGCCTTGGACACGTCATTAACCTATTGGTAAAGGCGGGGATTAAAGTTCTTGAAGAGGATTTAATCAAAGTGTCGAGATGGGTGAGAAGGTTACATACGTCTCCTAAGCTCATGCAAAAATTTACAGAATTTGCCGGAGTTAAAATTCCCCTTGATATTGTAACTAGGTGGAATAGCACCTTTAATATGCTGAGGGTGTTCAATAAGGTAAATTAATATATTAATTTTTATTATAATTGTTTAGAATGTTGGTGATGGGTGGGCTTTGAGTGGCCCTTTATGCTCGGAAGAAGAAAATCTGCTTTTGATGTTATGACCGAATCCATTTACACACAAACGACTCCATCGTTAGTATATGCCCTTACTATGTCGATAAAATTGGAAAATATATTACTGGTTTTAAAGCTGAGAGCCCCAAGATAAAAAATCTACGAAATTAATATTAGTGAAATTAAATAAATATGAATGTTTATATAATTCCTTTAACTTTTACGTCGGGGTTTAACTTGATAGATTTGAAAAGGCAAAAAATATCAAAGGATTGTATTACGGCAAAAAATGAATTGGAATTAGAGGTTCTGTTAACATTGACGACTACGTCAATAACGGAATCATCTCAGCCATTATCTTCATTAGCATTTCAATTATTAGAAGAGCATTTTTAAAATTATTATTAATTATATTTTAAGAAGTAATATCCAACCGAACAATGAAGAATTAAATACATATTTGGATCATTCCTTACTTGATGGTAATATATAAATTGATATGAATTTTATTGGTGTATATTACATTTTAGTATTATTTAGCCTACCAAAATATCTTGGATTGGTTGTCAAGAAACCTAAAAAATATCCCAAGATATCGAAAATAGCCAAAAAATTTTTTTAGCCCAACAAGGCACGTTAGTTCCTGCCGAGAGATTGTTTTCAGCAGCATCCAACATAGTCACAAAAAACAGTTTTGTCCTCGTGTGTTAATTATATTATATGTTTGAGAGATTAATGGTATTAACAAGAACATAATATTAATTAAATTTTAAAGAAAAAAAAATTAAAATAAAAATTCCTTTTAGTTTTAAATAAGGGCTATATTCTGAAACTACCCGCCCGATTCACTTGAAACTTTACCCGTAGGTGCCCAGGGCGGCCAGGGGTAAAATAACATTTTCCGATTCCTAAAATACCTTTTCATTTTAAAGATATCGGACATTTCCCGGCCAGTTTCATAAAAATTTCGACTTATTTGGCCAATGGTCATTTTTTTCATTGGTCAGTAGCCAGCGGACGGTCATAAATTCATATTATCAATGATATTAACAAGAACAAAATATTAATTTAATTTAAAAAAATATATAAAAATTTTTGTCCTCTCCCGAGCTTGAACCCTGAGTTTACAATGTTTGTTAATTTCATTAATTATGTGATTTATGACCAAACAGAATAAAGGGGGGCCTAGGGAGTCGCCTTGTTGGATCCTTTCTGCGGATTCAAGGAAGAATTTTTCAAATTTCAAAATTGAAGGGCATCCGTAACTTAAAATGATGTAGTTAGTGTATTGGGGAAATAGCTTGATAAAATCGTTAATGAAAGCTGTGCGGCGAACGGTGTTGAAAACATTTTTAAAATCCAGTTTTAGAAAGGAGTCACCCAGAGGGAGGTGTTCCAGGGCTAAGCGTGCGGCGTGGGTAGCTATCTCGCACCCTCCTTTGACCAACAACTCAACCTCTAAATAAAATTAACAAAAAAATTGCATTTAAAAGGCAGCAAAATATAAAAGAATATCTCTGTGAAAGATCCATGCTGGTTTCTTGCTTACCAAAAAATTAGCGGACCGAGCTCGGGCAATTGGTTTTTTCGTATTGGGGGACCAATTAAGCCTAAAAAACTAAGGCATATTTTAAATTCAAACAATGGCTCCGGCTTCGGTTTACAGAGAATTTGTAAGGAGCTCTTTGCAAATTGCGCTCATGGAAGAAAGACCACAGGTACAATTGGGTCACGATTTAAACAAATTAATTGTTAATGCTTTTTTATGTACAAACTTATTACTGTAGATAATATTGATGTTTTTTTTATCAAAAACTCATTGTAGATATTGAATGTATATAATTTAAATTATTTTTGTTTAATCGAAACTTTTTGATACAAAATCTACGCCCCCCCCTTGAGGCAATCCTGCCTAGAACACTGGCCTTTGGATACTTGTGTTTTGTAAAAGTAACACGACAAACATTGCAATACGTCCAACTTGATCAAGATGTGAAATTGACTAAAACGGGCGAACCTTTCATGTCCAAATAGGTTTTAACGTTGTGTTCTACGGGCAAAGTTATATATAAATTATCTTGAATCCATAAAATCTTCCTTTTGCATATATTTGTCAAAATATATTTCATACATATGTGGCTTTTTTATATTTTTAAGCCATTCGCGTTCTATATTGTGAAAGGTGCTATGATAGAAATTAACTTTAGATTTTATTTTGCACTAGATGAACCCGGCAAACGTTGTTTTGCCATTTACCCGGGTGTATTAGCAGAATATATATCATTTTATAGATAAATTTCAATAGATTAAGAATATATCAAATATAATTGGTAAGTGTTTATTATGCAAAAATTTTTAAACAAATAGTTAAAGAGGGTCCAAGGCCCAGGCCCACTTAATTTATTTAGCCACGCAGGAGGGGACACGACCGTCCTATAATAATAATTGACGTGAAAAATAAGCAAAAAAATGACTTTGATTTAACATGGGCGTACGCAGGTTTTGAATTAGGGGGGGGGGGGGGGGGGTAGAATTAAAAAAAAAATTTTCTGACACCAAAAAAATATTTTAAAAATTTTTCAGCGAGCAAAAAAAAGGTCTCGACATCCAAAAATTGTCCCTACCAAAAATTTTCCTGAGAGCAAAAAAAAAGGTCCTCGACTATCCAAAATTTGGGTAGTGGCTAATTAGGGAGGGGCAGTGTCTAATTAGGAAAGGGCAGTGACTAATGGGGGGGGGCAAAACATAATTTTTTTTTTAATTTTTAAGGGTTTTTGTATTGAAATTTTTTTTTATTACCCAAATAAGTTTATCCAATAATATAATTTACACAAGCTTCTTTTATGATATGGAATAAAAAGCATATATGTAATTAATTGGGGAAGAGCATATTAATACTTATTAATTGCTATGCAATTTATTTATGATAAAGCTTAGCATAAGCCTTAAAGAAATGTCACTGAGTTTTAAATGTAATTTAAGTTTCTTCTACAAAATAAACGCATAACCATGACATAAAATACTTTGTAGAATCTAATGTTTATATTCCTCTGGTTCATTCATATTGTAACGGGTCTAGCCTGATTTAATATGAAAGAAAATTTTTATGCAGCAATAAAACATTTAAGCTTCATATATTATACGTATAGTTGTAAAGTTGCTGTTTTGCTCTGACTTGGACGTAAACACATATCTAGCATATGTGCTCGGACGCATAAGCTTTGTCATCAAGAGGGGTAAAATGCTTGAGGAGTTAAGTTGTAACAGCAAATACAAGCTCAAGCAGTAAAAATGTTAACTTGTTTGCAACTTTAAATAAAAGTAGTTTTGTAGGAGCAATTGCTGATAGCAAGTTGCTTGTCCATTTTGCTCAACGAATGTGTTAATTAATTATGTGACATATCGCAATTAATCTGCTCAGCAAATGTGTTAATTACTTATGTCTTATGCGAAATTTCCCACCTTTTATAAAACCTTGCATTGTGACCTGAACTAAAAATATTATTAAATATAAATTTAGAAACATTAAGTCATATTAAAAATGTCAAAATAATTATTTATACAATAAAACATAATTTCGCCATTTATAAAAAATAAATCTTAAAAATCATTTTAGATATATATAATGAAAATCCAGAAAAAATGAGTTCGAGCCTTTAATATAATTAAAACATTTACACCTTTTCTTAAAAACGATAAAATATAAAGTTAAACCATATTAAAATTGTCAAAAAAGTTATTACCATCTGGGTGAGACAGAAAATTCAAAAATTTATAATTAAATAAATTTTACATGTATAAAAAAAAAATTTTGATTTCAAAATATATTTTAGCCATATATAAATAAAATTGCAAAATAAATTAGCCTTAAAAAATATTAATCCATAACAAATAGCCATTGGCATAGGGAGGGGTGGTTTTCCGATTAGAACCCCTCCCATGATTTTTAATTTATATAATTTTTACATTGTATATTTATAAAAAAATATTTGTTGGAATTTTATTTTGTATTTTATTATTTTTACGCCAATATCACTTTAAACTTTTAGGAAACAAAACATTTAGAACTCAAAAAAATCGTTACAAAAAATTTGATCTTACAAATTTTATACCCCCCCCCCCCCCCCCCCCCCCTTTGAGGAAATCCTACTTACGCCTATGCAAATAGCCATGTTATTGTTGAACAACAGAATGTATTAAAACAAAACAACTCATTATAATGTGATATGAGATGCTATGAGCAGTGCTTGCTCATAGCATTTGCTCATATTAAACTGTTAGTTAACTTATAATGCTGCTCAGGCACACAGCTCTATACATGAGTTACTTTTTGCTACTATCTTTTCGCCTCTCGATTTTCATCTGATACTGTATCCTACTCATGAGTAGAGTAGGATACACAGTGCTTGTGAGGGGACAGAGCTTACAGTGAGCAATGCTCACTGGAGCAAATTACCATCACTAATTATACGTCATATGACGTCTTTATTAAGTGCCAAAACGTATAAAACAACGTATAAAACAAAAAAACTTGACCCCTAAAAAACTACTGGACCGATTTGGCTCGAACAAATCTTAAAACATGCTCCGGAGTATGGGGAATAAACTGTAAAATTTTGAGCCAAATAGGTCTGGTAGTTTTCCAAATTTGGTGGTGGCATACAAACAAACAAACACACATACACACAAACACAAACATAGTTTCATTTTTATTAATTGACATTAGCATTTTTCCATTTTTTTAACAATCAACTTGAAAATAGAATATACTAGCTGATTCTCATAACTAATTCAAATTACATTTTATACATATTCAAAAGCAAGTAATTTAAATTTTATAAATGTTTCTTGCAAATTAAATTAATATGATATGATAACTTGTTTATAAAATTTATTTTTATAGTGGGAAGCTGTCTCTGCATTCCGAAGAAAAAACACGAAAAGAAGAAAATTGATTTTAAGATTTATTCTTTAAATATAACCACAATTACCACGCCATCTAATGTTGAGATATATCCTGAAATGGTCCGGCAGGTGGCTCTCCGTGGGGAGATAAACATATCTACAGAACACATGTAATTATGAATAGATGTATGTGAGTATGGATCATACGTACCTATGGATGGATGGATCATACGTATGTATAGATGTATGGTTCATACATATGTATGGATGGATGGATCATACGTATGTATAGATGTATGGTTCATACATATGTATCGATGGATGGTCCTTAATTGCATACATCTATTCATAAATTTATTTAATGTTAAAATGCTTTTATTCTTTAAAATTGATACACGATACAATAAAGGAGCTTAAAATAATATTATAAATAAAAAAAATTATTCATCACATTCGTCAATAGCCAACACGGGCCATGTGTCAGATAAACATTTGTAATTATATTTAGATATCAAAATGCCGATTTTTTGGCGTAAAATAAAGCTGGGTGAGTATTTAGCTTAGGGGAATCTGTTTCCTATCGATTTAAAAAGTGCTAATGCTTTTTTGCCAAGAGTAGCCGAACCGGAAGCTACTATTGGAATAAAAATCTTAGAATGAGCATTGGCTCGGTATTTGAGTGTTTTACGATCTTCGGCACAAGAAAGTGGGTTATAATTATTATTAGTTGGCGCAAAGATATCGATGCAGGTAAAGTCCCATGCTAGGAACTTACCATCCTCCCAGGGGATCAAAGAAGCTCCGTCGGGACTAACCCTGCCGAGAGATTGTTTTCAGCAGCATCCAACATAGTCACAAAAAACAGTTTTGTCCTCGTGTGTAAATTATATTATATGTTTGAGAGATTAATGGTATTAACAAGAACATAATATTAATTAAATTTTAAAGAAAAAAAAATTAAAATAAAAATTCCTTTTAGTTTTAAATAAGGGCTAAATTCTGAAACTACCCGCCCGATTCGCTCGAAACTTTACCCGTAGGTGCCCAGGGCGGCCAGGGGTAAAATAACCTTTTCCGATTCCTAAAATACCTTTTCATTTTAAAAATATCGGACATTTCCCGGCCAGTTTCATAAAAATTTCGACTTATTGCCAATGGTCATTTTTTTCATTGGTCAGTAGCCAGCGGACGGTCATAAATTCATATTATCAATGATATTAACAAGAACAAAATATTAATTTAATTTAAAAAAATATATAAAAATTTTTGTCCTCTCCCGAGCTTGAACCCTGAGTTTACAATGTTTGTTAATTTCATTAATTATGTGATTTATGACCAAACAGAATAAAGGGGGGCCTAGGGAGTCGCCTTGTTGGATCCTTTCTGCGGATTCAAGGAAGAATTTTTCAAATTTCAAAATTGAAGGGCACCCGTAACTTAAAATGATGTAGTTAGTGTATTGGGGAAATAGCTTGATAAAATCGTTAATAAAAGCTGTGCGGCGAACGCTGTTGAAAACATTTTTAAAATCCAGTTTTAGAAAGGAGTCACCCAGAGGGAGGTGTTCCAGGGCTAAGCGTGCGGCGTGGGTAGCTATCTCGCACCCTCCTTTGACCAACAACTCAACCTCTAAATAAAATTAACAAAAAAATTGCATTTAAAAGGCTGCAAAATATAAAAGAATATCTCTGTGAAAGATCCATGCTGGTTTCTTGCTTACCAAAAAATTAGCGGACCGAGCTCGGGCAATTGGTTTTTTCGTATTGGGGGACCAATTAAGCCTAAAAAACTAAGGCATATTTCAAATTCAAACAATGGCTCCGGCTTGGGTTTACAGAGAATTTGTAAGGAGCTCTTTGCAAATTGCGCTCATGGAAGAAAGACCACAGGTGCAATTGGGTCACGATTTAAACAAATTAATTGTTAATGCTTTTTTATGTACAAACTTATTATTGTAGATAATATTGATGCTTTTTTTATCAAAAACCCATTGTAGATATTGAATGTATATAATTTAAATTATTTTTGTTTAATCGAAACTTTTTGATACAAAATCTACGCCCCCCCCCCTTGAGGCAATCCTGCCTAGAACACTGGCCTTTGGATACTTGTGTTTTGTAAAAGTAACACGACAAACATTGCAATACGTCCAACTTGATCAAGATGTGAAATTGACTAAAACGGGCGAACCTTTCATGTCCAAATAGGTTTTAACGTTGTGTTCTACGGGCAAAGTTATATATAAATTATCTTGAATCCATAAAATCTTCCTTTTGCATATATTTGTCAAAATATATTTCATACATATGTGGCTTTTTTATATTTTTAAGCCATTCGCGTTCTATATTGTGAAAGGTGCTATGATAGAAATTAACTTTAGATTTTATTTTGCACTAGATGAACCCGGCAAACGTTGTTTTGCCATTTACCCGGGTGTATTAGCAGAATATATATCATTTTATAGATAAATTTCAATAGATTAAGAATATATCAAATATAATTGGTAAGTGTTTATTATGCAAAAATTTTTAAACAAATAGTTAAAGAGGGTCCAAGGCCCAGGCACTTAATTTATTTAACCACGCACGAGGGGACCCGACCGTCCTATAATAATATTTGACGTGAAAAATAAGCAAAAAAATGACTTTGATTTAACATGGGCGTACGCAGGTTTTGAATTAGGGGGGGGGGCAGAATTAAAATAAGATTTTTTCTGACACCAAAAAAATAATTTAAAAATTTTTCAGCGAGCAAAAAAAAGGTCTCGACATCCAAAAATTGTCCCTACCAAAAATTTTCCTGAGAGCAAAAAAAAAGGTCCTCGACTATCCAAAATTTGGGTAGTGGCTAATTAGGGAGGGGCAGTGTCTAATTAGGAAAGGGCAGTGACTAATGGGGGGGGGCAAAACATAATTTTTTTTTAATTTTTAAGGGTTTTTGTATTGAAATTTTTTTTTATTACCCAAATAAGTTTATCCAATAATATAATTTACACGGAAAAGCTTCTTTTATGATATGGAATAAAAAGCATATATGTAATTAATTGGGGAAGAGCATATTAATACTTATTAATTGCTATGCAATTTATTTATGATAAAGCTTAGCATAAGCCTTAAAGAAATGTCACTGAGTTTTAAATGTAATTTAAGTTTCTTCTACAAAATAAACGCATAACCATGACATAAAATACTTTGTAGAATCTAATGTTTATATTCCTCTGGTTCATTCATATTGTAACGGGTCTAGCCTGATTTAATATGAAAGAAAATTTTTATGCAGCAATAAAACATTTAAGCTTCATATATTATACGTATAGTTGTAAAGTTGCTGTTTTGCTCTGACTTGGACGTAAACACATATCTAGCATATGTGCTCGGACGCATAAGCTTTGTCATCAAGAGGGGTAAAATGCTTGAGGAGTTAAGTTGTAACAGCAAATACAAGCTCAAGCAGTAAAAATGTTAACTTGTTTGCAACTTTAAATAAAAGTAGTTTTGTAGGAGCAATTGCTGATAGCAAGTTGCTTGTCCATTTTGCTCAACGAATGTGTTAATTAATTATGTGACATATCGCAATTAATCTGCTCAGCAAATGTGTTAATTACTTATCTCTTATGCGAAATTTCCCACCTTTTATAAAACCTTGCATTGTGACCTGAACTAAAAATATTATTAAATATAAATTTAGAAACATTAAGTCATATTAAAAATGTCAAAATAATTATTTATACAATAAAACATAATTTCGCCATTTATAAAAAATAAATCTTAAAAATCATTTTAGATATATATAATGAAAATCCAGAAAAAATGAGTTCGAGCCTTTAATATAATTAAAACATTTACACCTTTTCTTAAAAACGATAAAATATAAAGTTAAACCATATTAAAATTGTCAAAAAAGTTATTACCATCTGGGTGAGACAGAAAATTCAAAAATTTATAATTAAATAAATTTTACATGTATAAAAAATAAATTTTGATTTCAAAATATATTTTAGCCATATATAAATAAAATTGCAAAATAAATTAGCCTTAAAAAATATTAATCCATAACAAATAGCCATTGGCATAGGGAGGGGTGGTTTTCCGATTAGAACCCCTCCCATGATTTTTAATTTATATAATTTTTACATTGTATATTTATAAAAAAATATTTGTTGGAATTTTATTTTGTATTTTATTATTTTTACGCCAATATCACTTTAAACTTTTAGGAAACAAAACATTTAGAACTCAAAAAAATCGTTACAAAAAATTTGATCTTACAAATTTTATACCCCCCCCCCCCCCCCCTTTGAGGAAATCCTACTTACGCCTATGCAAATAGCCATGTTATTGTTGAACAACAGAATGTATTAAAACAAAACAACTCATTATAATGTGATATGAGATGCTATGAGCAGTGCTTGCTCATAGCATTTGCTCATATTAAACTGTTAGTTAACTTATAATGCTGCTCAGGCACACAGCTCTATACATGAGTTACTTTTTGCTACTATCTTTTCGCCTCTCGATTTTCATCTGATACTGTATCCTACTCATGAGTAGAGTAGGATACACAGTGCTTGTGAGGGGACAGAGCTTACAGTGAGCAATGCTCACTGGAGCAAATTACCATCACTAATTATACGTCATATGACGTCTTTATTAAGTGCCAAAACGTATAAAACAACGTATAAAACAAAAAAACTTGACCCCTAAAAAACTACTGGACCGATTTGGCTCGAACAAATCTTAAAACATGCTCCGGAGTATGGGGAATAAACTGTAAAATTTTGAGCCAAATAGGTCTGGTAGTTTTCCAAATTTGGTGGTGGCATACAAACAAACAAACACACATACACACAAACACAAACATAGTTTCATTTTTATTAATTGACATTAGCATTTTTCCATTTTTTTAACAATCAACTTGAAAATAGAATATACTAGCTGATTCTCATCACTAATTCAAATTACATTTAATAAATATTCAAAAGCAAGTAATTTAAATTTTATAAATGTTTCTTGCAAATTAAATTAATATGATATGATAACTTGTTTATAAAATTTATTTTTATAGTGGGAAGCTGTCTCTGCATTCCGAAGAAAAAACACGAAAAGAAGAAAATTGATTTTAAGATTTATTCTTTAAATATAACCACAATTACCACGCCATCTAATGTTGAGATATATCCTGAAATGGTCCGGCAGGTGGCTCTCCGTGGGGAGATAAACATATCTACAGAACACATGTAATTATGAATAGATGTATGTGAGTATGGATCATACGTACCTATGGATGGATGGATCATACGTATGTATAGATGTATGGTTCATACATATGTATGGATGGATGGATCATACGTATGTATAGATGTATGGTTCATACATATGTATCGATGGATGGTCCTTAATTGCATACATCTATTCATAAATTTATTTAATGTTAAAATGCTTTTATTCTTTAAAATTGATACACGATACAATAAAGGAGCTTAAAATAATATTATAAATAAAAAAAATTATTCATCACATTCGTCAATAGCCAACACGGGCCATGTGTCAGATAAACATTTGTAATTATATTTAGATATCAAAATGCCGATTTTTTGGCGTAAAATAAAGCTGGGTGAGTATTTAGCTTAGGGGAATCTGTTTCCTATCGATTTAAAAAGTGCTAATGCTTTTTTGCCAAGAGTAGCCGAACCGGAAGCTACTATTGGAATAAAAATCTTAGAATGAGCATTGGCTCGGTATTTGAGTGTTTTACGATCTTCGGCACAAGAAAGTGGGTTATAATTATTATTAGTTGGCGCAAAGATATCGATGCAGGTAAAGTCCCATGCTAGGAACTTACCATCCTCCCAGGGGATCAAAGAAGCTCCGTCGGGACTAACCCTGCCGAGAGATTGTTTTCAGCAGCATCCAACATAGTCACAAAAAACAGTTTTGTCCTCGTGTGTAAATTATATTATATGTTTGAGAGATTAATGGTATTAACAAGAACATAATATTAATTAAATTTTAAAGAAAAAAAAATTAAAATAAAAATTCCTTTTAGTTTTAAATAAGGGCTAAATTCTGAAACTACCCGCCCGATTCGCTCGAAACTTTACCCGTAGGTGCCCAGGGCGGCCAGGGGTAAAATAACCTTTTCCGATTCCTAAAATACCTTTTCATTTTAAAAATATCGGACATTTCCCGGCCAGTTTCATAAAAATTTCGACTTATTGCCAATGGTCATTTTTTTCATTGGTCAGTAGCCAGCGGACGGTCATAAATTCATATTATCAATGATATTAACAAGAACAAAATATTAATTTAATTTAAAAAAATATATAAAAATTTTTGTCCTCTCCCGAGCTTGAACCCTGAGTTTACAATGTTTGTTAATTTCATTAATTATGTGATTTATGACCAAACAGAATAAAGGGGGGCCTAGGGAGTCGCCTTGTTGGATCCTTTCTGCGGATTCAAGGAAGAATTTTTCAAATTTCAAAATTGAAGGGCACCCGTAACTTAAAATGATGTAGTTAGTGTATTGGGGAAATAGCTTGATAAAATCGTTAATAAAAGCTGTGCGGCGAACGCTGTTGAAAACATTTTTAAAATCCAGTTTTAGAAAGGAGTCACCCAGAGGGAGGTGTTCCAGGGCTAAGCGTGCGGCGTGGGTAGCTATCTCGCACCCTCCTTTGACCAACAACTCAACCTCTAAATAAAATTAACAAAAAAATTGCATTTAAAAGGCTGCAAAATATAAAAGAATATCTCTGTGAAAGATCCATGCTGGTTTCTTGCTTACCAAAAAATTAGCGGACCGAGCTCGGGCAATTGGTTTTTTCGTATTGGGGGACCAATTAAGCCTAAAAAACTAAGGCATATTTCAAATTCAAACAATGGCTCCGGCTTGGGTTTACAGAGAATTTGTAAGGAGCTCTTTGCAAATTGCGCTCATGGAAGAAAGACCACAGGTGCAATTGGGTCACGATTTAAACAAATTAATTGTTAATGCTTTTTTATGTACAAACTTATTATTGTAGATAATATTGATGCTTTTTTTATCAAAAACCCATTGTAGATATTGAATGTATATAATTTAAATTATTTTTGTTTAATCGAAACTTTTTGATACAAAATCTACGCCCCCCCCCCTTGAGGCAATCCTGCCTAGAACACTGGCCTTTGGATACTTGTGTTTTGTAAAAGTAACACGACAAACATTGCAATACGTCCAACTTGATCAAGATGTGAAATTGACTAAAACGGGCGAACCTTTCATGTCCAAATAGGTTTTAACGTTGTGTTCTACGGGCAAAGTTATATATAAATTATCTTGAATCCATAAAATCTTCCTTTTGCATATATTTGTCAAAATATATTTCATACATATGTGGCTTTTTTATATTTTTAAGCCATTCGCGTTCTATATTGTGAAAGGTGCTATGATAGAAATTAACTTTAGATTTTATTTTGCACTAGATGAACCCGGCAAACGTTGTTTTGCCATTTACCCGGGTGTATTAGCAGAATATATATCATTTTATAGATAAATTTCAATAGATTAAGAATATATCAAATATAATTGGTAAGTGTTTATTATGCAAAAATTTTTAAACAAATAGTTAAAGAGGGTCCAAGGCCCAGGCACTTAATTTATTTAACCACGCACGAGGGGACCCGACCGTCCTATAATAATATTTGACGTGAAAAATAAGCAAAAAAATGACTTTGATTTAACATGGGCGTACGCAGGTTTTGAATTAGGGGGGGGGGCAGAATTAAAATAAGATTTTTTCTGACACCAAAAAAATAATTTAAAAATTTTTCAGCGAGCAAAAAAAAGGTCTCGACATCCAAAAATTGTCCCTACCAAAAATTTTCCTGAGAGCAAAAAAAAAGGTCCTCGACTATCCAAAATTTGGGTAGTGGCTAATTAGGGAGGGGCAGTGTCTAATTAGGAAAGGGCAGTGACTAATGGGGGGGGGCAAAACATAATTTTTTTTTAATTTTTAAGGGTTTTTGTATTGAAATTTTTTTTTATTACCCAAATAAGTTTATCCAATAATATAATTTACACGGAAAAGCTTCTTTTATGATATGGAATAAAAAGCATATATGTAATTAATTGGGGAAGAGCATATTAATACTTATTAATTGCTATGCAATTTATTTATGATAAAGCTTAGCATAAGCCTTAAAGAAATGTCACTGAGTTTTAAATGTAATTTAAGTTTCTTCTACAAAATAAACGCATAACCATGACATAAAATACTTTGTAGAATCTAATGTTTATATTCCTCTGGTTCATTCATATTGTAACGGGTCTAGCCTGATTTAATATGAAAGAAAATTTTTATGCAGCAATAAAACATTTAAGCTTCATATATTATACGTATAGTTGTAAAGTTGCTGTTTTGCTCTGACTTGGACGTAAACACATATCTAGCATATGTGCTCGGACGCATAAGCTTTGTCATCAAGAGGGGTAAAATGCTTGAGGAGTTAAGTTGTAACAGCAAATACAAGCTCAAGCAGTAAAAATGTTAACTTGTTTGCAACTTTAAATAAAAGTAGTTTTGTAGGAGCAATTGCTGATAGCAAGTTGCTTGTCCATTTTGCTCAACGAATGTGTTAATTAATTATGTGACATATCGCAATTAATCTGCTCAGCAAATGTGTTAATTACTTATCTCTTATGCGAAATTTCCCACCTTTTATAAAACCTTGCATTGTGACCTGAACTAAAAATATTATTAAATATAAATTTAGAAACATTAAGTCATATTAAAAATGTCAAAATAATTATTTATACAATAAAACATAATTTCGCCATTTATAAAAAATAAATCTTAAAAATCATTTTAGATATATATAATGAAAATCCAGAAAAAATGAGTTCGAGCCTTTAATATAATTAAAACATTTACACCTTTTCTTAAAAACGATAAAATATAAAGTTAAACCATATTAAAATTGTCAAAAAAGTTATTACCATCTGGGTGAGACAGAAAATTCAAAAATTTATAATTAAATAAATTTTACATGTATAAAAAATAAATTTTGATTTCAAAATATATTTTAGCCATATATAAATAAAATTGCAAAATAAATTAGCCTTAAAAAATATTAATCCATAACAAATAGCCATTGGCATAGGGAGGGGTGGTTTTCCGATTAGAACCCCTCCCATGATTTTTAATTTATATAATTTTTACATTGTATATTTATAAAAAAATATTTGTTGGAATTTTATTTTGTATTTTATTATTTTTACGCCAATATCACTTTAAACTTTTAGGAAACAAAACATTTAGAACTCAAAAAAATCGTTACAAAAAATTTGATCTTACAAATTTTATACCCCCCCCCCCCCCCCTTTGAGGAAATCCTACTTACGCCTATGCAAATAGCCATGTTATTGTTGAACAACAGAATGTATTAAAACAAAACAACTCATTATAATGTGATATGAGATGCTATGAGCAGTGCTTGCTCATAGCATTTGCTCATATTAAACTGTTAGTTAACTTATAATGCTGCTCAGGCACACAGCTCTATACATGAGTTACTTTTTGCTACTATCTTTTCGCCTCTCGATTTTCATCTGATACTGTATCCTACTCATGAGTAGAGTAGGATACACAGTGCTTGTGAGGGGACAGAGCTTACAGTGAGCAATGCTCACTGGAGCAAATTACCATCACTAATTATACGTCATATGACGTCTTTATTAAGTGCCAAAACGTATAAAACAACGTATAAAACAAAAAAACTTGACCCCTAAAAAACTACTGGACCGATTTGGCTCGAACAAATCTTAAAACATGCTCCGGAGTATGGGGAATAAACTGTAAAATTTTGAGCCAAATAGGTCTGGTAGTTTTCCAAATTTGGTGGTGGCATACAAACAAACAAACACACATACACACAAACACAAACATAGTTTCATTTTTATTAATTGACATTAGCATTTTTCCATTTTTTTAACAATCAACTTGAAAATAGAATATACTAGCTGATTCTCATCACTAATTCAAATTACATTTAATAAATATTCAAAAGCAAGTAATTTAAATTTTATAAATGTTTCTTGCAAATTAAATTAATATGATATGATAACTTGTTTATAAAATTTATTTTTATAGTGGGAAGCTGTCTCTGCATTCCGAAGAAAAAACACGAAAAGAAGAAAATTGATTTTAAGATTTATTCTTTAAATATAACCACAATTACCACGCCATCTAATGTTGAGATATATCCTGAAATGGTCCGGCAGGTGGCTCTCCGTGGGGAGATAAACATATCTACAGAACACATGTAATTATGAATAGATGTATGTGAGTATGGATCATACGTACCTATGGATGGATGGATCATACGTATGTATAGATGTATGGTTCATACATATGTATGGATGGATGGATCATACGTATGTATAGATGTATGGTTCATACATATGTATCGATGGATGGTCCTTAATTGCATACATCTATTCATAAATTTATTTAATGTTAAAATGCTTTTATTCTTTAAAATTGATACACGATACAATAAAGGAGCTTAAAATAATATTATAAATAAAAAAAATTATTCATCACATTCGTCAATAGCCAACACGGGCCATGTGTCAGATAAACATTTGTAATTATATTTAGATATCAAAATGCCGATTTTTTGGCGTAAAATAAAGCTGGGTGAGTATTTAGCTTAGGGGAATCTGTTTCCTATCGATTTAAAAAGTGCTAATGCTTTTTTGCCAAGAGTAGCCGAACCGGAAGCTACTATTGGAATAAAAATCTTAGAATGAGCATTGGCTCGGTATTTGAGTGTTTTACGATCTTCGGCACAAGAAAGTGGGTTATAATTATTATTAGTTGGCGCAAAGATATCGATGCAGGTAAAGTCCCATGCTAGGAACTTACCATCCTCCCAGGGGATCAAAGAAGCTCCGTCGGGACTAACCCTGCCGAGAGATTGTTTTCAGCAGCATCCAACATAGTCACAAAAAACAGTTTTGTCCTCGTGTGTAAATTATATTATATGTTTGAGAGATTAATGGTATTAACAAGAACATAATATTAATTAAATTTTAAAGAAAAAAAAATTAAAATAAAAATTCCTTTTAGTTTTAAATAAGGGCTAAATTCTGAAACTACCCGCCCGATTCGCTCGAAACTTTACCCGTAGGTGCCCAGGGCGGCCAGGGGTAAAATAACCTTTTCCGATTCCTAAAATACCTTTTCATTTTAAAAATATCGGACATTTCCCGGCCAGTTTCATAAAAATTTCGACTTATTGCCAATGGTCATTTTTTTCATTGGTCAGTAGCCAGCGGACGGTCATAAATTCATATTATCAATGATATTAACAAGAACAAAATATTAATTTAATTTAAAAAAATATATAAAAATTTTTGTCCTCTCCCGAGCTTGAACCCTGAGTTTACAATGTTTGTTAATTTCATTAATTATGTG
The DNA here is from genome assembly GCA_964036665.1 of Gordius sp. MW1. NCBI lineage: Eukaryota > Metazoa > Nematomorpha > Gordioida > Gordea > Gordiidae > Gordius > Gordius sp. MW1. The sequence goes on along the minus strand of OZ038526.1, from coordinate 33,784,144 downwards.
ATTTATGACCAAACAGAATAAAGGGGGGCCTAGGGAGTCGCCTTGTTGGATCCTTTCTGCGGATTCAAGGAAGAATTTTTCAAATTTCAAAATTGAAGGGCACCCGTAACTTAAAATGATGTAGTTAGTGTATTGGGGAAATAGCTTGATAAAATCGTTAATAAAAGCTGTGCGGCGAACGCTGTTGAAAACATTTTTAAAATCCAGTTTTAGAAAGGAGTCACCCAGAGGGAGGTGTTCCAGGGCTAAGCGTGCGGCGTGGGTAGCTATCTCGCACCCTCCTTTGACCAACAACTCAACCTCTAAATAAAATTAACAAAAAAATTGCATTTAAAAGGCTGCAAAATATAAAAGAATATCTCTGTGAAAGATCCATGCTGGTTTCTTGCTTACCAAAAAATTAGCGGACCGAGCTCGGGCAATTGGTTTTTTCGTATTGGGGGACCAATTAAGCCTAAAAAACTAAGGCATATTTCAAATTCAAACAATGGCTCCGGCTTGGGTTTACAGAGAATTTGTAAGGAGCTCTTTGCAAATTGCGCTCATGGAAGAAAGACCACAGGTGCAATTGGGTCACGATTTAAACAAATTAATTGTTAATGCTTTTTTATGTACAAACTTATTATTGTAGATAATATTGATGCTTTTTTTATCAAAAACCCATTGTAGATATTGAATGTATATAATTTAAATTATTTTTGTTTAATCGAAACTTTTTGATACAAAATCTACGCCCCCCCCCCTTGAGGCAATCCTGCCTAGAACACTGGCCTTTGGATACTTGTGTTTTGTAAAAGTAACACGACAAACATTGCAATACGTCCAACTTGATCAAGATGTGAAATTGACTAAAACGGGCGAACCTTTCATGTCCAAATAGGTTTTAACGTTGTGTTCTACGGGCAAAGTTATATATAAATTATCTTGAATCCATAAAATCTTCCTTTTGCATATATTTGTCAAAATATATTTCATACATATGTGGCTTTTTTATATTTTTAAGCCATTCGCGTTCTATATTGTGAAAGGTGCTATGATAGAAATTAACTTTAGATTTTATTTTGCACTAGATGAACCCGGCAAACGTTGTTTTGCCATTTACCCGGGTGTATTAGCAGAATATATATCATTTTATAGATAAATTTCAATAGATTAAGAATATATCAAATATAATTGGTAAGTGTTTATTATGCAAAAATTTTTAAACAAATAGTTAAAGAGGGTCCAAGGCCCAGGCACTTAATTTATTTAACCACGCACGAGGGGACCCGACCGTCCTATAATAATATTTGACGTGAAAAATAAGCAAAAAAATGACTTTGATTTAACATGGGCGTACGCAGGTTTTGAATTAGGGGGGGGGGGCAGAATTAAAATAAGATTTTTTCTGACACCAAAAAAATAATTTAAAAATTTTTCAGCGAGCAAAAAAAAGGTCTCGACATCCAAAAATTGTCCCTACCAAAAATTTTCCTGAGAGCAAAAAAAAAGGTCCTCGACTATCCAAAATTTGGGTAGTGGCTAATTAGGGAGGGGCAGTGTCTAATTAGGAAAGGGCAGTGACTAATGGGGGGGGGCAAAACATAATTTTTTTTTAATTTTTAAGGGTTTTTGTATTGAAATTTTTTTTTATTACCCAAATAAGTTTATCCAATAATATAATTTACACGGAAAAGCTTCTTTTATGATATGGAATAAAAAGCATATATGTAATTAATTGGGGAAGAGCATATTAATACTTATTAATTGCTATGCAATTTATTTATGATAAAGCTTAGCATAAGCCTTAAAGAAATGTCACTGAGTTTTAAATGTAATTTAAGTTTCTTCTACAAAATAAACGCATAACCATGACATAAAATACTTTGTAGAATCTAATGTTTATATTCCTCTGGTTCATTCATATTGTAACGGGTCTAGCCTGATTTAATATGAAAGAAAATTTTTATGCAGCAATAAAACATTTAAGCTTCATATATTATACGTATAGTTGTAAAGTTGCTGTTTTGCTCTGACTTGGACGTAAACACATATCTAGCATATGTGCTCGGACGCATAAGCTTTGTCATCAAGAGGGGTAAAATGCTTGAGGAGTTAAGTTGTAACAGCAAATACAAGCTCAAGCAGTAAAAATGTTAACTTGTTTGCAACTTTAAATAAAAGTAGTTTTGTAGGAGCAATTGCTGATAGCAAGTTGCTTGTCCATTTTGCTCAACGAATGTGTTAATTAATTATGTGACATATCGCAATTAATCTGCTCAGCAAATGTGTTAATTACTTATGTCTTATGCGAAATTTCCCACCTTTTATAAAACCTTGCATTGTGACCTGAACTAAAAATATTATTAAATATAAATTTAGAAACATTAAGTCATATTAAAAATGTCAAAATAATTATTTATACAATAAAACATAATTTCGCCATTTATAAAAAATAAATCTTAAAAATCATTTTAGATATATATAATGAAAATCCAGAAAAAATGAGTTCGAGTCTTTAATATAATTAAAACATTTACACCTTTTCTTAAAAACGATAAAATATAAAGTTAAACCATATTAAAATTGTCAAAAAAGTTATTACCATCTGGGTGAGACAGAAAATTCAAAAATTTATAATTAAATAAATTTTACATGTATAAAAAATAAATTTTGATTTCAAAATATATTTTAGCCATATATAAATAAAATTGCAAAATAAATTAGCCTTAAAAAATATTAATCCATAACAAATAGCCATTGGCATAGGGAGGGGTGGTTTTCCGATTAGAACCCCTCCCATGATTTTTAATTTATATAATTTTTACATTGTATATTTATAAAAAAATATTTGTTGGAATTTTATTTTGTATTTTATTATTTTTACGCCAATATCACTTTAAACTTTTAGGAAACAAAACATTTAGAACTCAAAAAAATCGTTACAAAAAATTTGATCTTACAAATTTTATACCCCCCCCCCCCCCCCCCTTTGAGGAAATCCTACTTACGCCTAAGCAAATAGCCATGTTATTGTTGAACAACAGAATGTATTAAAACAAAACAACTCATTATAATGTGATATGAGATGCTATGAGCAGTGCTTGCTCATAGCATTTGCTCATATTAAACTGTTAGTTAACTTATAATGCTGCTCAGGCACACAGCTCTATACATGAGTTACTTTTTGCTACTATCTTTTCGCCTCTCGATTTTCATCTGATTATCCTACTCATGAGTAGAGTAGGATACACAGTGCTTGTGAGGGGACAGAGCTTACAGTGAGCAATGCTCACTGGAGCAAATTACCATCACTAATTATACGTCATATGACGTCTTTATTAAGTGCCAAAACGTATAAAACAACGTATAAAACAAAAAAACTTGACCCCTAAAAAACTACTGGACCGATTTGGCTCGAACAAATCTTAAAACATGCTCCGGAGTATGGGGAATAAACTGTAAAATTTTGAGCCAAATAGGTCTGGTAGTTTTCCAAATTTGGTGGTGGCATACAAACAAACAAACACACATACACACAAACACAAACATAGTTTCATTTTTATTAATTGACATTAGCATTTTTCCATTTTTTTAACAATCAACTTGAAAATAGAATATACTAGCTGATTCTCATAACTAATTCAAATTACATTTTATACATATTCAAAAGCAAGTAATTTAAATTTTATAAATGTTTCTTGCAAATTAAATTAATATGATATGATAACTTGTTTATAAAATTTATTTTTATAGTGGGAAGCTGTCTCTGCATTCCGAAGAAAAAACACGAAAAGAAGAAAATTGATTTTAAGATTTATTCTTTAAATATAACCACAATTACCACGCCATCTAATGTTGAGATATATCCTGAAATGGTCCGGCAGGTGGCTCTCCGTGGGGAGATAAACATATCTACAGAACACATGTAATTATGAATAGATGTATGTGAGTATGGATCATACGTACCTATGGATGGATGGATCATACGTATGTATAGATGTATGGTTCATACATATGTATGGATGGATGGATCATACGTATGTATAGATGTATGGTTCATACATATGTATCGATGGATGGTCCTTAATTGCATACATCTATTCATAAATTTATTTAATGTTAAAATGCTTTTATTCTTTAAAATTGATACACGATACAATAAAGGAGCTTAAAATAATATTATAAATAAAAAAAATTATTCATCACATTCGTCAATAGCCAACACGGGCCATGTGTCAGATAAACATTTGTAATTATATTTAGATATCAAAATGCCGATTTTTTGGCGTAAAATAAAGCTGGGTGAGTATTTAGCTTAGGGGGATCTGTTTCCTATCGATTTAAAAAGTGCTAATGCTTTTTTGCCAAGAGTAGCCGAACCGGAAGCTACTATTGGAATAAAAATCTTAGAATGAGCATTGGCTCGGTATTTGAGTGTTTTACGATCTTCGGCACAAGAAAGTGGGTTATAATTATTATTAGTTGGCGCAAAGATATCGATGCAGGTAAAGTCCCATGCTAGGAACTTACCATCCTCCCAGGGGATCAAAGAAGCTCCGTCGGGACTAACCCTGCCGAGAGATTGTTTTCAGCAGCATCCAACATAGTCACAAAAAACAGTTTTGTCCTCGTGTGTAAATTATATTATATGTTTGAGAGATTAATGGTATTAACAAGAACATAATATTAATTAAATTTTAAAGAAAAAAAAATTAAAATAAAAATTCCTTTTAGTTTTAAATAAGGGCTAAATTCTGAAACTACCCGCCCGATTCGCTCGAAACTTTACCCGTAGGTGCCCAGGGCGGCCAGGGGTAAAATAACCTTTTCCGATTCCTAAAATACCTTTTCATTTTAAAAATATCGGACATTTCCCGGCCAGTTTCATAAAAATTTCGACTTATTGCCAATGGTCATTTTTTTCATTGGTCAGTAGCCAGCGGACGGTCATAAATTCATATTATCAATGATATTAACAAGAACAAAATATTAATTTAATTTAAAAAAATATATAAAAATTTTTGTCCTCTCCCGAGCTTGAACCCTGAGTTTACAATGTTTGTTAATTTCATTAATTATGTGATTTATGACCAAACAGAATAAAGGGGGGCCTAGGGAGTCGCCTTGTTGGATCCTTTCTGCGGATTCAAGGAAGAATTTTTCAAATTTCAAAATTGAAGGGCACCCGTAACTTAAAATGATGTAGTTAGTGTATTGGGGAAATAGCTTGATAAAATCGTTAATAAAAGCTGTGCGGCGAACGCTGTTGAAAACATTTTTAAAATCCAGTTTTAGAAAGGAGTCACCCAGAGGGAGGTGTTCCAGGGCTAAGCGTGCGGCGTGGGTAGCTATCTCGCACCCTCCTTTGACCAACAACTCAACCTCTAAATAAAATTAACAAAAAAATTGCATTTAAAAGGCTGCAAAATATAAAAGAATATCTCTGTGAAAGATCCATGCTGGTTTCTTGCTTACCAAAAAATTAGCGGACCGAGCTCGGGCAATTGGTTTTTTCGTATTGGGGGACCAATTAAGCCTAAAAAACTAAGGCATATTTCAAATTCAAACAATGGCTCCGGCTTGGGTTTACAGAGAATTTGTAAGGAGCTCTTTGCAAATTGCGCTCATGGAAGAAAGACCACAGGTGCAATTGGGTCACGATTTAAACAATTTAATTGTTAATGCTTTTTTATGTACAAACTTATTATTGTAGATAATATTGATGCTTTTTTTATCAAAAACCCATTGTAGATATTGAATGTATATAATTTAAATTATTTTTGTTTAATCGAAACTTTTTGATACAAAATCTACGCCCCCCCCCCCTTGAGGCAATCCTGCCTAGAACACTGGCCTTTGGATACTTGTGTTTTGTAAAAGTAACACGACAAACATTGCAATACGTCCAACTTGATCAAGATGTGAAATTGACTAAAACGGGCGAACCTTTCATGTCTAAATAGGTTTTAACGTTGTGTTCTAAGGGCAAAGTTATATATAAATTATCTTGAATCCATAAAATCTTCCTTTTGCATATATTTGTCAAAATATATTTCATACATATGTGGCTTTTTTATATTTTTAAGCCATTCGCGTTCTATATTGTGAAAGGTGCTATGATAGAAATTAACTTTAGATTTTATTTTGCACTAGATGAACCCGGCAAACGTTGTTTTGCCATTTACCCGGGTGTATTAGCAGAATATATATCATTTTATAGATAAATTTCAATAGATTAAGAATATATCAAATATAATTGGTAAGTGTTTATTATGCAAAAATTTTTAAACAAATAGTTAAAGAGGGTCCAAGGCCCAGGCCCACTTAATTTATTTAGCCACGCAGGAGGGGACACGACCGTCCTATAATAATAATTGACGTGAAAAATAAGCAAAAAAATGACTTTGATTTAACATGGGCGTACGCAGGTTTTGAATTAGGGGGGGGGGGGTAGAATTAAAAAAAAAATTTTCTGACACCAAAGAAATAATTTAAAAATTTTTCAGCGAGCAAAAAAAAGGTCTCGACATCCAAAAATTGTCCCTACCAAAAATTTTCCTGAGAGCAAAAAAAAAAGGTCCTCGACTATCCAAAATTTGGGTAGTGGCTAATTAGGGAGGGGCAGTGTCTAATTAGGAAAGGGCAGTGACTAATGGGGGGGGGGGCAAAACATAATTTTTTTTTAATTTTTAAGGGTTTTTGTATTGAAATTTTTTTTTATTACCCAAATAAGTTTATCCAATAATATAATTTACACGGAAAAGCTTCTTTTATGATATGGAATAAAAAGCATATATGTAATTAATTGGGGAAGAGCATATTAATACTTATTAATTGCTATGCAATTTATTTATGATAAAGCTTAGCATAAGCCTTAAAGAAATGTCACTGAGTTTTAAATGTAATTTAAGTTTCTTCTACAAAATAAACGCATAACCATGACATAAAATACTTTGTAGAATCTAATGTTTATATTCCTCTGGTTCATTCATATTGTAACGGGTCTAGCCTGATTTAATATGAAAGAAAATTTTTATGCAGCAATAAAACATTTAAGCTTCATATATTATACGTATAGTTGTAAAGTTGCTGTTTTGCTCTGACTTGGACGTAAACACATATCTAGCATATGTGCTCGGACGCATAAGCTTTGTCATCAAGAGGGGTAAAATGCTTGAGGAGTTAAGTTGTAACAGCAAATACAAGCTCAAGCAGTAAAAATGTTAACTTGTTTGCAACTTTAAATAAAAGTAGTTTTGTAGGAGCAATTGCTGATAGCAAGTTGCTTGTCCATTTTGCTCAACGAATGTGTTAATTAATTATGTGACATATCGCAATTAATCTGCTCAGCAAATGTGTTAATTACTTATCTCTTATGCGAAATTTCCCACCTTTTATAAAACCTTGCATTGTGACCTGAACTAAAAATATTATTAAATATAAATTTAGAAACATTAAGTCATATTAAAAATGTCAAAATAATTATTTATACAATAAAACATAATTTCGCCATTTATAAAAAATAAATCTTAAAAATCATTTTAGATATATATAATGAAAATCCAGAAAAAATGAGTTCGAGCCTTTAATATAATTAAAACATTTACACCTTTTCTTAAAAACGATAAAATATAAAGTTAAACCATATTAAAATTGTCAAAAAAGTTATTACCATCTGGGTGAGACAGAAAATTCAAAAATTTATAATTAAATAAATTTTACATGTATAAAAAATAAATTTTGATTTCAAAATATATTTTAGCCATATATAAATAAAATTGCAAAATAAATTAGCCTTAAAAAATATTAATCCATAACAAATAGCCATTGGCATAGGGAGGGGTGGTTTTCCGATTAGAACCCCTCCCATGATTTTTAATTTATATAATTTTTACATTGTATATTTATAAAAAAATATTTGTTGGAATTTTATTTTGTATTTTATTATTTTTACGCCAATATCACTTTAAACTTTTAGGAAACAAAACATTTAGAACTCAAAAAAATCGTTACAAAAAATTTGATCTTACAAATTTTATACCCCCCCCCCCCCCCCCTTTGAGGAAATCCTACTTACGCCTATGCAAATAGCCATGTTATTGTTGAACAACAGAATGTATTAAAACAAAACAACTCATTATAATGTGATATGAGATGCTATGAGCAGTGCTTGCTCATAGCATTTGCTCATATTAAACTGTTAGTTAACTTATAATGCTGCTCAGGCACACAGCTCTATACATGAGTTACTTTTTGCTACTATCTTTTCGCCTCTCGATTTTCATCTGATACTGTATCCTACTCATGAGTAGAGTAGGATACACAGTGCTTGTGAGGGGACAGAGCTTACAGTGAGCAATGCTCACTGGAGCAAATTACCATCACTAATTATACGTCATATGACGTCTTTATTAAGTGCCAAAACGTATAAAACAACGTATAAAACAAAAAAACTTGACCCCTAAAAAACTACTGGACCGATTTGGCTCGAACAAATCTTAAAACATGCTCCGGAGTATGGGGAATAAACTGTAAAATTTTGAGCCAAATAGGTCTGGTAGTTTTCCAAATTTGGTGGTGGCATACAAACAAACAAACACACATACACACAAACACAAACATAGTTTCATTTTTATTAATTGACATTAGCATTTTTCCATTTTTTTAACAATCAACTTGAAAATAGAATATACTAGCTGATTCTCATCACTAATTCAAATTACATTTAATAAATATTCAAAAGCAAGTAATTTAAATTTTATAAATGTTTCTTGCAAATTAAATTAATATGATATGATAACTTGTTTATAAAATTTATTTTTATAGTGGGAAGCTGTCTCTGCATTCCGAAGAAAAAACACGAAAAGAAGAAAATTGATTTTAAGATTTATTCTTTAAATATAACCACAATTACCACGCCATCTAATGTTGAGATATATCCTGAAATGGTCCGGCAGGTGGCTCTCCGTGGGGAGATAAACATATCTACAGAACACATGTAATTATGAATAGATGTATGTGAGTATGGATCATACGTACCTATGGATGGATGGATCATACGTATGTATAGATGTATGGTTCATACATATGTATGGATGGATGGATCATACGTATGTATAGATGTATGGTTCATACATATGTATCGATGGATGGTCCTTAATTGCATACATCTATTCATAAATTTATTTAATGTTAAAATGCTTTTATTCTTTAAAATTGATACACGATACAATAAAGGAGCTTAAAATAATATTATAAATAAAAAAAATTATTCATCACATTCGTCAATAGCCAACACGGGCCATGTGTCAGATAAACATTTGTAATTATATTTAGATATCAAAATGCCGATTTTTTGGCGTAAAATAAAGCTGGGTGAGTATTTAGCTTAGGGGAATCTGTTTCCTATCGATTTAAAAAGTGCTAATGCTTTTTTGCCAAGAGTAGCCGAACCGGAAGCTACTATTGGAATAAAAATCTTAGAATGAGCATTGGCTCGGTATTTGAGTGTTTTACGATCTTCGGCACAAGAAAGTGGGTTATAATTATTATTAGTTGGCGCAAAGATATCGATGCAGGTAAAGTCCCATGCTAGGAACTTACCATCCTCCCAGGGGATCAAAGAAGCTCCGTCGGGACTAACCCTGCCGAGAGATTGTTTTCAGCAGCATCCAACATAGTCACAAAAAACAGTTTTGTCCTCGTGTGTAAATTATATTATATGTTTGAGAGATTAATGGTATTAACAAGAACATAATATTAATTAAATTTTAAAGAAAAAAAAATTAAAATAAAAATTCCTTTTAGTTTTAAATAAGGGCTAAATTCTGAAACTACCCGCCCGATTCGCTCGAAACTTTACCCGTAGGTGCCCAGGGCGGCCAGGGGTAAAATAACCTTTTCCGATTCCTAAAATACCTTTTCATTTTAAAAATATCGGACATTTCCCGGCCAGTTTCATAAAAATTTCGACTTATTGCCAATGGTCATTTTTTTCATTGGTCAGTAGCCAGCGGACGGTCATAAATTCATATTATCAATGATATTAACAAGAACAAAATATTAATTTAATTTAAAAAAATATATAAAAATTTTTGTCCTCTCCCGAGCTTGAACCCTGAGTTTACAATGTTTGTTAATTTCATTAATTATGTGATTTATGACCAAACAGAATAAAGGGGGGCCTAGGGAGTCGCCTTGTTGGATCCTTTCTGCGGATTCAAGGAAGAATTTTTCAAATTTCAAAATTGAAGGGCACCCGTAACTTAAAATGATGTAGTTAGTGTATTGGGGAAATAGCTTGATAAAATCGTTAATAAAAGCTGTGCGGCGAACGCTGTTGAAAACATTTTTAAAATCCAGTTTTAGAAAGGAGTCACCCAGAGGGAGGTGTTCCAGGGCTAAGCGTGCGGCGTGGGTAGCTATCTCGCACCCTCCTTTGACCAACAACTCAACCTCTAAATAAAATTAACAAAAAAATTGCATTTAAAAGGCTGCAAAATATAAAAGAATATCTCTGTGAAAGATCCATGCTGGTTTCTTGCTTACCAAAAAATTAGCGGACCGAGCTCGGGCAATTGGTTTTTTCGTATTGGGGGACCAATTAAGCCTAAAAAACTAAGGCATATTTCAAATTCAAACAATGGCTCCGGCTTGGGTTTACAGAGAATTTGTAAGGAGCTCTTTGCAAATTGCGCTCATGGAAGAAAGACCACAGGTGCAATTGGGTCACGATTTAAACAAATTAATTGTTAATGCTTTTTTATGTACAAACTTATTATTGTAGATAATATTGATGCTTTTTTTATCAAAAACCCATTGTAGATATTGAATGTATATAATTTAAATTATTTTTGTTTAATCGAAACTTTTTGATACAAAATCTACGCCCCCCCCCCTTGAGGCAATCCTGCCTAGAACACTGGCCTTTGGATACTTGTGTTTTGTAAAAGTAACACGACAAACATTGCAATACGTCCAACTTGATCAAGATGTGAAATTGACTAAAACGGGCGAACCTTTCATGTCTAAATAGGTTTTAACGTTGTGTTCTACGGGCAAAGTTATATATAAATTATCTTGAATCCATAAAATCTTCCTTTTGCATATATTTGTCAAAATATATTTCATACATATGTGGCTTTTTTATATTTTTAAGCCATTCGCGTTCTATATTGTGAAAGGTGCTATGATAGAAATTAACTTTAGATTTTATTTTGCACTAGATGAACCCGGCAAACGTTGTTTTGCCATTTACCCGGGTGTATTAGCAGAATATATATCATTTTATAGATAAATTTCAATAGATTAAGAATATATCAAATATAATTGGTAAGTGTTTATTATGCAAAAATTTTTAAACAAATAGTTAAAGAGGGTCCAAGGCCCAGGCCCACTTAATTTATTTAGCCACGCAGGAGGGGACACGACCGTCCTATAATAATAATTGACGTGAAAAATAAGCAAAAAAATGACTTTGATTTAACATGGGCGTACGCAGGTTTTGAATTAGGGGGGGGGGGGGGGGGGTAGAATTAAAAAAAAAATTTTCTGACACCAAAGAAATAATTTAAAAATTTTTCAGCGAGCAAAAAAAAGGTCTCGACATCCAAAAATTGTCCCTACCAAAAATTTTCCTGAGAGCAAAAAAAAAAGGTCCTCGACTATCCAAAATTTGGGTAGTGGCTAATTAGGGAGGGGCAGTGTCTAATTAGGAAAGGGCAGTGACTAATGGGGGGGGGGGCAAAACATAATTTTTTTTTAATTTTTAAGGGTTTTTGTATTGAAATTTTTTTTTATTACCCAAATAAGTTTATCCAATAATATAATTTACACGGAAAAGCTTCTTTTATGATATGGAATAAAAAGCATATATGTAATTAATTGGGGAAGAGCATATTAATACTTATTAATTGCTATGCAATTTATTTATGATAAAGCTTAGCATAAGCCTTAAAGAAATGTCACTGAGTTTTAAATGTAATTTAAGTTTCTTCTACAAAATAAACGCATAACCATGACATAAAATACTTTGTAGAATCTAATGTTTATATTCCTCTGGTTCATTCATATTGTAACGGGTCTAGCCTGATTTAATATGAAAGAAAATTTTTATGCAGCAATAAAACATTTAAGCTTCATATATTATACGTATAGTTGTAAAGTTGCTGTTTTGCTCTGACTTGGACGTAAACACATATCTAGCATATGTGCTCGGACGCATAAGCTTTGTCATCAAGAGGGGTAAAATGCTTGAGGAGTTAAGTTGTAACAGCAAATACAAGCTCAAGCAGTAAAAATGTTAACTTGTTTGCAACTTTAAATAAAAGTAGTTTTGTAGGAGCAATTGCTGATAGCAAGTTGCTTGTCCATTTTGCTCAACGAATGTGTTAATTAATTATGTGACATATCGCAATTAATCTGCTCAGCAAATGTGTTAATTACTTATGTCTTATGCGAAATTTCCCACCTTTTATAAAACCTTGCATTGTGACCTGAACTAAAAATATTATTAAATATAAATTTAGAAACATTAAGTCATATTAAAAATGTCAAAATAATTATTTATACAATAAAACATAATTTCGCCATTTATAAAAAATAAATCTTAAAAATCATTTTAGATATATATAATGAAAATCCAGAAAAAATGAGTTCGAGCCTTTAATATAATTAAAACATTTACACCTTTTCTTAAAAACGATAAAATATAAAGTTAAACCATATTAAAATTGTCAAAAAAGTTATTACCATCTGGGTGAGACAGAAAATTCAAAAATTTATAATTAAATAAATTTTACATGTATAAAAAATAAATTTTGATTTCAAAATATATTTTAGCCATATATAAATAAAATTGCAAAATAAATTAGCCTTAAAAAATATTAATCCATAACAAATAGCCATTGGCATAGGGAGGGGTGGTTTTCCGATTAGAACCCCTCCCATGATTTTTAATTTATATAATTTTTACATTGTATATTTATAAAAAAATATTTGTTGGAATTTTATTTTGTATTTTATTATTTTTACGCCAATATCACTTTAAACTTTTAGGAAACAAAACATTTAGAACTCAAAAAAATCGTTACAAAAAATTTGATCTTACAAATTTTATACCCCCCCCCCCCTTTGAGGAAATCCTACTTACGCCTAAGCAAATAGCCATGTTATTGTTGAACAACAGAATGTATTAAAACAAAACAACTCATTATAATGTGATATGAGATGCTATGAGCAGTGCTTGCTCATAGCATTTGCTCATATTAAACTGTTAGTTAACTTATAATGCTGCTCAGGCACACAGCTCTATACATGAGTTACTTTTTGCTACTATCTTTTCGCCTCTCGATTTTCATCTGATACTGTATCCTACTCATGAGTAGAGTAGGATACACAGTGCTTGTGAGGGGACAGAGCTTACAGTGAGCAATGCTCACTGGAGCAAATTACCATCACTAATTATACGTCATATGACGTCTTTATTAAGTGCCAAAACGTATAAAACAACGTATAAAACAAAAAAACTTGACCCCTAAAAAACTACTGGACCGATTTGGCTCGAACAAATCTTAAAACATGCTCCGGAGTATGGGGAATAAACTGTAAAATTTTGAGCCAAATAGGTCTGGTAGTTTTCCAAATTTGGTGGTGGCATACAAACAAACAAACACACATACACACAAACACAAACATAGTTTCATTTTTATTAATTGACATTAGCATTTTTCCATTTTTTTAACAATCAACTTGAAAATAGAATATACTAGCTGATTCTCATAACTAATTCAAATTACATTTTATACATATTCAAAAGCAAGTAATTTAAATTTTATAAATGTTTCTTGCAAATTAAATTAATATGATATGATAACTTGTTTATAAAATTTATTTTTATAGTGGGAAGCTGTCTCTGCATTCCGAAGAAAAAACACGAAAAGAAGAAAATTGATTTTAAGATTTATTCTTTAAATATAACCACAATTACCACGCCATCTAATGTTGAGATATATCCTGAAATGGTCCGGCAGGTGGCTCTCCGTGGGGAGATAAACATATCTACAGAACACATGTAATTATGAATAGATGTATGTGAGTATGGATCATACGTACCTATGGATGGATGGATCATACGTATGTATAGATGTATGGTTCATACATATGTATGGATGGATGGATCATACGTATGTATAGATGTATGGTTCATACATATGTATCGATGGATGGTCCTTAATTGCATACATCTATTCATAAATTTATTTAATGTTAAAATGCTTTTATTCTTTAAAATTGATACACGATACAATAAAGGAGCTTAAAATAATATTATAAATAAAAAAAATTATTCATCACATTCGTCAATAGCCAACACGGGCCATGTGTCAGATAAACATTTGTAATTATATTTAGATATCAAAATGCCGATTTTTTGGCGTAAAATAAAGCTGGGTGAGTATTTAGCTTAGGGGGATCTGTTTCCTATCGATTTAAAAAGTGCTAATGCTTTTTTGCCAAGAGTAGCCGAACCGGAAGCTACTATTGGAATAAAAATCTTAGAATGAGCATTGGCTCGGTATTTGAGTGTTTTACGATCTTCGGCACAAGAAAGTGGGTTATAATTATTATTAGTTGGCGCAAAGATATCGATGCAGGTAAAGTCCCATGCTAGGAACTTACCATCCTCCCAGGGGATCAAAGAAGCTCCGTCGGGACTAACCCTGCCGAGAGATTGTTTTCAGCAGCATCCAACATAGTCACAAAAAACAGTTTTGTCCTCGTGTGTAAATTATATTATATGTTTGAGAGATTAATGGTATTAACAAGAACATAATATTAATTAAATTTTAAAGAAAAAAAAATTAAAATAAAAATTCCTTTTAGTTTTAAATAAGGGCTAAATTCTGAAACTACCCGCCCGATTCGCTCGAAACTTTACCCGTAGGTGCCCAGGGCGGCCAGGGGTAAAATAACCTTTTCCGATTCCTAAAATACCTTTTCATTTTAAAAATATCGGACATTTCCCGGCCAGTTTCATAAAAATTTCGACTTATTGCCAATGGTCATTTTTTTCATTGGTCAGTAGCCAGCGGACGGTCATAAATTCATATTATCAATGATATTAACAAGAACAAAATATTAATTTAATTTAAAAAAATATATAAAAATTTTTGTCCTCTCCCGAGCTTGAACCCTGAGTTTACAATGTTTGTTAATTTCATTAATTATGTGATTTATGACCAAACAGAATAAAGGGGGGCCTAGGGAGTCGCCTTGTTGGATCCTTTCTGCGGATTCAAGGAAGAATTTTTCAAATTTCAAAATTGAAGGGCACCCGTAACTTAAAATGATGTAGTTAGTGTATTGGGGAAATAGCTTGATAAAATCGTTAATAAAAGCTGTGCGGCGAACGCTGTTGAAAACATTTTTAAAATCCAGTTTTAGAAAGGAGTCACCCAGAGGGAGGTGTTCCAGGGCTAAGCGTGCGGCGTGGGTAGCTATCTCGCACCCTCCTTTGACCAACAACTCAACCTCTAAATAAAATTAACAAAAAAATTGCATTTAAAAGGCTGCAAAATATAAAAGAATATCTCTGTGAAAGATCCATGCTGGTTTCTTGCTTACCAAAAAATTAGCGGACCGAGCTCGGGCAATTGGTTTTTTCGTATTGGGGGACCAATTAAGCCTAAAAAACTAAGGCATATTTCAAATTCAAACAATGGCTCCGGCTTGGGTTTACAGAGAATTTGTAAGGAGCTCTTTGCAAATTGCGCTCATGGAAGAAAGACCACAGGTGCAATTGGGTCACGATTTAAACAAATTAATTGTTAATGCTTTTTTATGTACAAACTTATTATTGTAGATAATATTGATGCTTTTTTTATCAAAAACCCATTGTAGATATTGAATGTATATAATTTAAATTATTTTTGTTTAATCGAAACTTTTTGATACAAAATCTACGCCCCCCCCCCTTGAGGCAATCCTGCCTAGAACACTGGCCTTTGGATACTTGTGTTTTGTAAAAGTAACACGACAAACATTGCAATACGTCCAACTTGATCAAGATGTGAAATTGACTAAAACGGGCGAACCTTTCATGTCTAAATAGGTTTTAACGTTGTGTTCTACGGGCAAAGTTATATATAAATTATCTTGAATCCATAAAATCTTCCTTTTGCATATATTTGTCAAAATATATTTCATACATATGTGGCTTTTTTATATTTTTAAGCCATTCGCGTTCTATATTGTGAAAGGTGCTATGATAGAAATTAACTTTAGATTTTATTTTGCACTAGATGAACCCGGCAAACGTTGTTTTGCCATTTACCCGGGTGTATTAGCAGAATATATATCATTTTATAGATAAATTTCAATAGATTAAGAATATATCAAATATAATTGGTAAGTGTTTATTATGCAAAAATTTTTAAACAAATAGTTAAAGAGGGTCCAAGGCCCAGGCCCACTTAATTTATTTAGCCACGCAGGAGGGGACACGACCGTCCTATAATAATAATTGACGTGAAAAATAAGCAAAAAAATGACTTTGATTTAACATGGGCGTACGCAGGTTTTGAATTAGGGGGGGGGGGGGGGGGGTAGAATTAAAAAAAAAATTTTCTGACACCAAAGAAATAATTTAAAAATTTTTCAGCGAGCAAAAAAAAGGTCTCGACATCCAAAAATTGTCCCTACCAAAAATTTTCCTGAGAGCAAAAAAAAAAGGTCCTCGACTATCCAAAATTTGGGTAGTGGCTAATTAGGGAGGGGCAGTGTCTAATTAGGAAAGGGCAGTGACTAATGGGGGGGGGGGGCAAAACATAATTTTTTTTTAATTTTTAAGGGTTTTTGTATTGAAATTTTTTTTTATTACCCAAATAAGTTTATCCAATAATATAATTTACACGGAAAAGCTTCTTTTATGATATGGAATAAAAAGCATATATGTAATTAATTGGGGAAGAGCATATTAATACTTATTAATTGCTATGCAATTTATTTATGATAAAGCTTAGCATAAGCCTTAAAGAAATGTCACTGAGTTTTAAATGTAATTTAAGTTTCTTCTACAAAATAAACGCATAACCATGACATAAAATACTTTGTAGAATCTAATGTTTATATTCCTCTGGTTCATTCATATTGTAACGGGTCTAGCCTGATTTAATATGAAAGAAAATTTTTATGCAGCAATAAAACATTTAAGCTTCATATATTATACGTATAGTTGTAAAGTTGCTGTTTTGCTCTGACTTGGACGTAAACACATATCTAGCATATGTGCTCGGACGCATAAGCTTTGTCATCAAGAGGGGTAAAATGCTTGAGGAGTTAAGTTGTAACAGCAAATACAAGCTCAAGCAGTAAAAATGTTAACTTGTTTGCAACTTTAAATAAAAGTAGTTTTGTAGGAGCAATTGCTGATAGCAAGTTGCTTGTCCATTTTGCTCAACGAATGTGTTAATTAATTATGTGACATATCGCAATTAATCTGCTCAGCAAATGTGTTAATTACTTATGTCTTATGCGAAATTTCCCACCTTTTATAAAACCTTGCATTGTGACCTGAACTAAAAATATTATTAAATATAAATTTAGAAACATTAAGTCATATTAAAAATGTCAAAATAATTATTTATACAATAAAACATAATTTCGCCATTTATAAAAAATAAATCTTAAAAATCATTTTAGATATATATAATGAAAATCCAGAAAAAATGAGTTCGAGCCTTTAATATAATTAAAACATTTACACCTTTTCTTAAAAACGATAAAATATAAAGTTAAACCATATTAAAATTGTCAAAAAAGTTATTACCATCTGGGTGAGACAGAAAATTCAAAAATTTATAATTAAATAAATTTTACATGTATAAAAAATAAATTTTGATTTCAAAATATATTTTAGCCATATATAAATAAAATTGCAAAATAAATTAGCCTTAAAAAATATTAATCCATAACAAATAGCCATTGGCATAGAGAGGGGTGGTTTTCCGATTAGAACCCCTCCCATGATTTTTAATTTATATAATTTTTACATTGTATATTTATAAAAAAATATTTGTTGGAATTTTATTTTGTATTTTATTATTTTTACGCCAATATCACTTTAAACTTTTAGGAAACAAAACATTTAGAACTCAAAAAAATCGTTACAAAAAATTTGATCTTACAAATTTTATACCCCCCCCCCCCCCCCCTTTGAGGAAATCCTACTTACGCCTAAGCAAATAGCCATGTTATTGTTGAACAACAGAATGTATTAAAACAAAACAACTCATTATAATGTGATATGAGATGCTATGAGCAGTGCTTGCTCATAGCATTTGCTCATATTAAACTGTTAGTTAACTTATAATGCTGCTCAGGCACACAGCTCTATACATGAGTTACTTTTTGCTACTATCTTTTCGCCTCTCGATTTTCATCTGATACTGTATCCTACTCATGAGTAGAGTAGGATACACAGTGCTTGTGAGGGGACAGAGCTTACAGTGAGCAATGCTCACTGGAGCAAATTACCATCACTAATTATACGTCATATGACGTCTTTATTAAGTGCCAAAACGTATAAAACAACGTATAAAACAAAAAAACTTGACCCCTAAAAAACTACTGGACCGATTTGGCTCGAACAAATCTTAAAACATGCTCCGGAGTATGGGGAATAAACTGTAAAATTTTGAGCCAAATAGGTCTGGTAGTTTTCCAAATTTGGTGGTGGCATACAAACAAACAAACACACATACACACAAACACAAACATAGTTTCATTTTTATTAATTGACATTAGCATTTTTCCATTTTTTTAACAATCAACTTGAAAATAGAATATACTAGCTGATTCTCATAACTAATTCAAATTACATTTTATACATATTCAAAAGCAAGTAATTTAAATTTTATAAATGTTTCTTGCAAATTAAATTAATATGATATGATAACTTGTTTATAAAATTTATTTTTATAGTGGGAAGCTGTCTCTGCATTCCGAAGAAAAAACACGAAAAGAAGAAAATTGATTTTAAGATTTATTCTTTAAATATAACCACAATTACCACGCCATCTAATGTTGAGATATATCCTGAAATGGTCCGGCAGGTGGCTCTCCGTGGGGAGATAAACATATCTACAGAACACATGTAATTATGAATAGATGTATGTGAGTATGGATCATACGTACCTATGGATGGATGGATCATACGTATGTATAGATGTATGGTTCATACATATGTATGGATGGATGGATCATACGTATGTATAGATGTATGGTTCATACATATGTATCGATGGATGGTCCTTAATTGCATACATCTATTCATAAATTTATTTAATGTTAAAATGCTTTTATTCTTTAAAATTGATACACGATACAATAAAGGAGCTTAAAATAATATTATAAATAAAAAAAATTATTCATCACATTCGTCAATAGCCAACACGGGCCATGTGTCAGATAAACATTTGTAATTATATTTAGATATCAAAATGCCGATTTTTTGGCGTAAAATAAAGCTGGGTGAGTATTTAGCTTAGGGGGATCTGTTTCCTATCGATTTAAAAAGTGCTAATGCTTTTTTGCCAAGAGTAGCCGAACCGGAAGCTACTATTGGAATAAAAATCTTAGAATGAGCATTGGCTCGGTATTTGAGTGTTTTACGATCTTCGGCACAAGAAAGTGGGTTATAATTATTATTAGTTGGCGCAAAGATATCGATGCAGGTAAAGTCCCATGCTAGGAACTTACCATCCTCCCAGGGGATCAAAGAAGCTCCGTCGGGACTAACCCTGCCGAGAGATTGTTTTCAGCAGCATCCAACATAGTCACAAAAAACAGTTTTGTCCTCGTGTGTAAATTATATTATATGTTTGAGAGATTAATGGTATTAACAAGAACATAATATTAATTAAATTTTAAAGAAAAAAAAATTAAAATAAAAATTCCTTTTAGTTTTAAATAAGGGCTAAATTCTGAAACTACCCGCCCGATTCGCTCGAAACTTTACCCGTAGGTGCCCAGGGCGGCCAGGGGTAAAATAACCTTTTCCGATTCCTAAAATACCTTTTCATTTTAAAAATATCGGACATTTCCCGGCCAGTTTCATAAAAATTTCGACTTATTGCCAATGGTCATTTTTTTCATTGGTCAGTAGCCAGCGGACGGTCATAAATTCATATTATCAATGATATTAACAAGAACAAAATATTAATTTAATTTAAAAAAATATATAAAAATTTTTGTCCTCTCCCGAGCTTGAACCCTGAGTTTACAATGTTTGTTAATTTCATTAATTATGTGATTTATGACCAAACAGAATAAAGGGGGGCCTAGGGAGTCGCCTTGTTGGATCCTTTCTGCGGATTCAAGGAAGAATTTTTCAAATTTCAAAATTGAAGGGCACCCGTAACTTAAAATGATGTAGTTAGTGTATTGGGGAAATAGCTTGATAAAATCGTTAATAAAAGCTGTGCGGCGAACGCTGTTGAAAACATTTTTAAAATCCAGTTTTAGAAAGGAGTCACCCAGAGGGAGGTGTTCCAGGGCTAAGCGTGCGGCGTGGGTAGCTATCTCGCACCCTCCTTTGACCAACAACTCAACCTCTAAATAAAATTAACAAAAAAATTGCATTTAAAAGGCTGCAAAATATAAAAGAATATCTCTGTGAAAGATCCATGCTGGTTTCTTGCTTACCAAAAAATTAGCGGACCGAGCTCGGGCAATTGGTTTTTTCGTATTGGGGGACCAATTAAGCCTAAAAAACTAAGGCATATTTCAAATTCAAACAATGGCTCCGGCTTGGGTTTACAGAGAATTTGTAAGGAGCTCTTTGCAAATTGCGCTCATGGAAGAAAGACCACAGGTGCAATTGGGTCACGATTTAAACAAATTAATTGTTAATGCTTTTTTATGTACAAACTTATTATTGTAGATAATATTGATGTTTTTTTTATCAAAAACCCATTGTAGATATTGAATGTATATAATTTAAATTATTTTTGTTTAATCGAAACTTTTTGATACAAAATCTACGCCCCCCCCCCCTGAGGCAATCCTGCCTAGAACACTGGCCTTTGGATACTTGTGTTTTGTAAAAGTAACACGACAAACATTGCAATACGTCCAACTTGATCAAGATGTAAAATTGACTAAAACGGGCGAACCTTTCATGTCCAAATAGGTTTTAACGTTGTGTTCTACGGGCAAAGTTATATATAAATTATCTTGAATCCATAAAATCTTCCTTTTGCATATATTTGTCAAAATATATTTCATACATATGTGGCTTTTTTATATTTTTAAGCCATTCGCGTTCTATATTGTGAAAGGTGCTATGATAGAAATTAACTTTAGATTTTATTTTGCACTAGATGAACCCGGCAAACGTTGTTTTGCCATTTACCCGGGTGTATTAGCAGAATATATATCATTTTATAGATAAATTTCAATAGATTAAGAATATATCAAATATAATTGGTAAGTGTTTATTATGCAAAAATTTTTAAACAAATAGTTAAAGAGGGTCCAAGGCCCAGGCCCACTTAATTTATTTAGCCACGCACGAGGGGACCCGACCGTCCTATAATAATATTTGACGTGAAAAATAAGCAAAAAAATGACTTTGATTTAACATGGGCGTACGCAGGTTTTGAATTAGGGGGGGGGGCAGAATTAAAATAAGATTTTTTCTGACACCAAAAAACAATTTAAAAATTTTTCAGCGAGCAAAAAAAAGGTCTCGACATCCAAAAATTGTCCCTACCAAAAATTTTCCTGAGAGCAAAAAAAAAGGTCCTCGACTATCCAAAATTTGGGCAGTGGCTAATTAGGGAGGGGCAGTGTCTAATTAGGAAAGGGCAGTGACTAATTGGGGGGGGGGCAAAACATAATTTTTTTTTTTAATTTTTAAGGGTTTTTGTATTGAAAATTTTTTTTATTACCCAAAAATGTTTATCCAATAATATAATTTACACGGAAAAGCTTCTTTTATGATATGGAATAAAAAGCATATAAGTAATTAATTGGGGAAGAGCATATTAATACTTATTAATTGCTATGCAATTTATTTATGATAAAGTTTAGCATAAGCCTTAAAGAAATGTCACTGAGTTTTAAATGTAATTTAAGTTTCTTCTACAAAATAAACGCATAACCATGACATAAAATACTTTGTAGAATCTAATGTTTATATTCCTCTAGTTCATTCATATTGTAACGGGTCTAGCCTGATTTAATATGAAAGAAAATTTTTATGCAGCAATAAAACATTTAAGCTTCATATATTATACGTATAGTTGTAAAGTTGCTGTTTTGCTCTGACTTGGACGTAAACACATATCTAGCATATGTGCTCGGACGCATAAGCTTTGTCATCAAGAGGGGTAAAATGCTTGAGGAGTTAAGTTGTAACAGCAAATACAAGCTCAAGCAGTAAAAATGTTAGCTTGTTTGCAACTTTAAATAAAAGTAGTTTTGTAGGAGCAATTGCTGATAGCAAGTTGCTTGTCCATTTTGCTCAACGAATGTGTTAATTAATTATGTGACATATCGCAATTAATCTGCTCAGCAAATGTGTTAATTACTTATGTCTTATGCGAAATTTCCCACCTTTTATAAAACCTTGCATTGTGACCTGAACTAAAAATATTATTAAATATAAATTTAGAAACATTAAGTCATATTAAAAATGTCAAAATAATTATTTATACAATAAAACATAATTTCGCCATTTATAAAAAATAAATCTTAAAAATCATTTTAGATATATATAATGAAAATCCAGAAAAAATGAGTTCGAGCCTTTAATATAATTAAAACATTTACACCTTTTCTTAAAAACAATAAAATATAAAGTTAAACCATATTAAAATTGTCAAAAAAGTTATTACCATCTGGGTGAGACAGAAAATTCAAAAATTTATAATTAAATAAATTTTACATGTATAAAAAATAAATTTTAATTTCAAAATATATTTTAGCCATATATAAATAAAATTGCAAAAAAAATTAGCCTTACAAAATATAAATCCATAACAAATAGCCATTGGCGTAGGGAGGGGTGGTTTTCCGATTAGAACCCCTCCCATGATTTTTAATTTATATAATTTTTACTTTGTATATTTATAAAAAAATATTTGTTGGAATTTTATTTTGTATTTTATTATTTTTACGCCAATATCACTTTAAACTTTTAGGAAACAAAACATTTAGAACCCAAAAAAATCGTTACAAAAAATTTGATCTTACAAATTTTATACCCCCCCCCCCTTTGAGGAAATCCTACTTACGCCTATGCAAATAGCCATGTTATTGTTGAACAACAGAATGTATTAAAACAAAACAACTCATTATAATGTGATATGAGATGCTATGAGCAGTGCTTGCTCATAGCATTTGCTCATATTAAACTGTTAGTTAACTTATAATGCTGCTCAGGCACACAGCTCTATACATGAGTTACTTTTTGCTACTATCTTTTCGCCTCTCGATTTTCATCTGATACTGTATCCTACTCATGAGTAGAGTAGGATACACAGTGCTTGTGAGGGGACAGAGCTTACAGTGAGCAATGCTCACTGGAGCAAATTACCATCACTAATTATACGTCATATGACGTCTTTATTAAGTGCCAAAACGTATAAAACAACGTATAAAACAAAAAAACTTGACCCCTAAAAAACTACTGGACCGATTTGGCTCGAACAAATCTTAAAACATGCTCCGGAGTATGGGGAATAAACTGTAAAATTTTGAGCCAAATAGGTCTGGTAGTTTTCCAAATTTGGTGGTGGCATACAAACAAACAAACACACATACACACAAACACAAACATAGTTTCATTTTTATTAATTGACATTAGCATTTTTCCATTTTTTTAACAATCAACTTGAAAATAGAATATACTAGCTGATTCTCATAACTAATTCAAATTACATTTTATACATATTCAAAAGCAAGTAATTTAAATTTTATAAATGTTTCTTGCAAATTAAATTAATATGATATGATAACTTGTTTATAAAATTTATTTTTATAGTGGGAAGCTGTCTCTGCATTCCGAAGAAAAAACACGAAAAGAAGAAAATTGATTTTAAGATTTATTCTTTAAATATAACCACAATTACCACGCCATCTAATGTTGAGATATATCCTGAAATGGTCCGGCAGGTGGCTCTCCGTGGGGAGATAAACATATCTACAGAACACATGTAATTATGAATAGATGTATGTGAGTATGGATCATACGTACCTATGGATGGATGGATCATACGTATGTATAGATGTATGGTTCATACATATGTATGGATGGATGGATCACACGTATGTATAGATGTATGGTTCATACATATGTATCGATGGATGGTCCTTAATTGCATACATCTATTCATAAATTTATTTAATGTTAAAATGCTTTTATTCTTTAAAATTGATACACGATACAATAAAGGAGCTTAAAATAATATTATAAATAAAAAAAATTATTCATCACATTCGTCAATAGCCAACACGGGCCATGTGTCAGATAAACATTTGTAATTATATTTAGATATCAAAATGCCGATTTAAGCTGGGTGAGTATTTAGCTTAGGGGGATCTGTTTCCTATCGATTTAAAAAGTGCTAATGCTTTTTTGCCAAGAGTAGCCGAACCGGAAGCTACTATTGGAAGAAAAATCTTAGAATGAGCATTGGCTCGGTATTTGAGTGTTTTACGATCTTTGGCACAAGAAAGTGGGTTATAATTATTATTAGTTGGCGCAAAGATATTGATGCAGGTAAAGTCCCATGCTAGGAACTTACCATCCTCCCAGGGGATCATTTGAAAAGCTTAATGGCGGCTGGACCCTGTGTTACTGTTTTCTAAATGTTATTTTTGTCATCATAACACATTTTAATAAATGATAAACTATAACTTTTCGTTAGGAACTATATCGTTGGGTTCGTTTTTATATCTTGAACTATGCTTAGATCTATGGGCGTAGCCAGGGGGTGGCAGGGACGGGCGACTGCCCCCTCTAAATCTAAAAAATCTTTAAAATTTTATATAATTATGATTAAAATTTCAAATAAATATTATTTTGCCCCTCCCTAAATCATTATTGCCCTCCTCTAAATCCTATCCTGGCTACGCCCATGCGTAGATCTTCGCTGCTTGTTACGTCGCAAGTCCATTATTATTATTCAATTAAATTTCATTATTCTCCATTATGTATATTTGTATAAATAATTAACTAATCATTTTGCATTTAATACCCGCCCTTTTAATAAAAATGAACAAAAAAAAGTTGCACATTTTTGTGTATTATCTAAAGTTCTCCATTCATTAAAATTCATTTTTAAAAACACCGTTGTCATAAAATCCTTAAGACTCGGTATAGTAAAAACTCGGGCTTTTGGCCCTCGTGGGAAGGGGAAGGGAAGAGGGGAAGGGAAGGGGAGGGCGAACTCTTCTATACTCTGTATAAAAGTAGCATATTTTGCAATTTATGGGCGAGAAAGGTGGGAAGGGGCGAGAATGCCTATAGGGCGGGTATTAAATGCAAAATGATTAGTTAATTATTTATACAAATATACATAATGGAGAATAATGAAATTTAATTGAATAATAATAATGGACTTGCGACGTAACAAGCAGCGAAGATCTACGCATGGGCGTAGCCAGGATAGGATTTAGAGGAGGGCAATAATGATTTAGGGAGGGGCAAAATAATATTTATTTGAAATTTTAATCATAATTATATGAAATTTTAAAGATTTTTTAGATTTAGAGGGGGCAGTCGCCCGTCCCTGCCACCCCCTGGCTACGCCCATAGATCTAAGCATAGTTCAAGATATAAAAACGAACCCAACGATATAGTTCCTAACGAAAAGTTATAGTTTATCATTTATTAAAATGTGTTATGATGACAAAAATAACATTTAGAAAACAGTAACACAGGGTCCAGCCGCCATTAAGCTTTTCAAAGAAATCAGCCGTCGCTCCCCGCCCTCTTGATATTCTACAAATTTTTTTATTAAATAAAAAATTGGTATTTTTATAGCAAAGTACAATTTTAAATCCTTGGCCGACAGCTGGCCACTTTTAATAGATGACACATGCGACGCTTTTGAATTATAATTTTTTAATTTGTTTTATACCCGCTCTTATATTTTTCCAATTTTAACACTTCCTTTTTATAATCTTCTTACATTAAAGAAACAAAAATAAATAAAAATAAAAAAAACAAAAAACAGTAACACAGTCTAAGTTATTTTACTGCTGCATCTGTCCGTAAAATCTTGCAATATCTTTTCCTTGCCCTCCATGTCATCCATAAACTTAATCTTGTAAGTCGTTTCGGGCACTATGTAATATTCTTCAATGTTTTCTTCCGGACTCTAAAAAAACAAAGAATTCAAAAAAATTTTAATGCCAATTTTAATAAACCACCATAAGCAAGTGTTTAAGATTTGAAAGACAAGTAATTTTTACATTATTTTTGTAATCAAAGTCATATATGTAAATACATGAAAAACGAATAGTTCAATTTATTATAACTTTTATTTATATATCACTATCTACAGATTATACTATTGCTATAATTATATGTTATAATAACCAAAGCCCCATTATATTCCATTATATTTATTCCTTATTTTAAAAACTCTACAAATAGATATTGCTTAATATTCCCTCATATCTTAATCATCACAATATCATATTATCTTATTATAATTATAGTAGATACTCGTTTCCATATTTATTAATCGAAATTAACTATATTTCGGGAAAAACTCTTTGTTGATTAATAAATTTATATTTATCAAATTATCTTTCATTCCAGGTTAAATTAATATGATTAAACAAGTAAAGGTGGTTAAATAATTAAAGCTACTGTTGTATGTTGCCAATTAATTTTTGAGTAATCTAATTAGTGGTGGGAATAATGTTTAAAGTAATTGCACTAATTAGAAGCAGACGAATATGTTAAGGGCATCCCTCATGCAAATTGAGAAGTGCAGTACATCGACAGGGTTTAAATAGATGGATGTTTACTTAGAACTCGTTTGTCCTGCTGCAACCATCTCCGAAAAACCAAACCGCCCCTAACCCATTGGTGTACAATTTTGACTTAGACTCTTTAATAGTCAAGCCATTTTCACTCGGAGGGTCTGTGATTGTGGCTGTTATTATTGAAATTACAACTTTACAATGCATCTTAATGGTGGAAAGCTAAGCAATTTACAACGAATGTTATTTGATAATCCAGAAAATTGACCATAAAAATACACATAAAAATTTAAAACGAACTTCTAAATAATGAAATATACTATTTTAATACAACTAGCATTCCCACACTCTTTCGACTTGTATTGACAATTTTTATAAATGGTCCTCACAGAAAATTCACCATACAATTGGGCATCATTGTAAAATTGCATTTATTTTTTAAATTTTTTTTAGATTTAATCCATTTAATTTTTTTGCGTTGACTAAAGGCATAATCCAGGAAGGACTAAGGTGGGCACTCATCGCCACCAAATCTTGCCTGAAAAAATACATCAACGACACCAGTTCGGTTATTTCTTTCGAGGGTAATGCTTTTGATTACCACCAACACGCTGGTCTTAGTTTAGCTTTGGAAACGATCATGAAATATTCTGGCCTCAACGCTAACGTTAGCCAATTAATGGTTAGTACCTTTAAGGCGTCTCGTATTCTAAAATGCAAGTTTTGTGCCAGAACGTCCTATTTCGTATGTTTTATTTGGTTGATTGCTAAAATACGTATGTAAATGGCTGAAAAAGTGTCTTTATAGTTTTTATTTAAATTTAAAGTCTTTGATAGAATATTTTGAAATTTTGAGAAGGGGTTTGAATTTTTAGGTATATTCGACCCTGACGAAGAAAATCTTGATTTTAAAAATGATATAAAATTTTCAAATTAATTCTAATATATCTTTTATACGGGTTAAGAGATTAAGGGGGAAAAGGGTATTGTTTATTATTAGTTCTACATTTTTGATTAGTTCTTCGATATTTTAAGTAGAGTTTGTGTTTAGTTGGTCAGCTTATGCGTTGAAAATTTTAATTACGTGCTCAGGCATCAGGTCAGATTCGCTCTTTTCTTTGAGAAGTTTGCCCTCCAAAAGAAACTTTTATTCAATTTCATCTTCTTTTGTTTTAATAGTGGATTAATCAAAATGTGCTAGATGTTATAAAGGCTCGATTTTTGGTCGACCTTTGGAATGATATTGGTTGGGGTTAAGGTTGGATTTTGCGCCGATAAAATACTTAAAAATAACTTTGGAGAATATAAATTTTTGTGCAATTTAATTTAGACAATTTTTGTATCAGAATTAGGTTTTGGGTGATAGTTTGGATTGGTAGTTAAGTGAAGTCACATGTGTACGAATTGTAAGAAGTTATTAATCATTCAAAGTGGTTGATTTAATTTTTATTTTAATTTTAGGAATTTATGTTCAAATTAATTAAAAATTTATATTAATAAGTGGACAATTCAATTTCCTCTGAGTCATTTGCGGTTAAATAGCTTTTTATAAGTTTTATAATAATAATAATTTTTGGTAGTCATAGCACCTTTTTAAACATACCTGCCTCGTAACACTATAATAAAATAAAACCCCATCTTTAATAAAATGAAAAATCTGTTTTTTTAATTAGGGAAACCAATACGATCGATGGCCGGCCTGTGTCAAATACGACACTTCTAATTTCTTGTCGGAAATTAATTTGCAAATAAGGTTTCAAGGAGAAATCGAAGGGCTAAAGGTACAATCATTACAAAACATGTTTTTTTGTTGTATTTTAATATTAACTGAGTTATCTAGTTTTTAATTATTATC
Organism: Gordius sp. MW1; assembly: GCA_964036665.1. Lineage (NCBI taxonomy): Eukaryota > Metazoa > Nematomorpha > Gordioida > Gordea > Gordiidae > Gordius > Gordius sp. MW1. The sequence goes on along the minus strand of OZ038526.1, from coordinate 33,755,310 downwards.
ACTATAATGAGTGTGATTGTATGTAAAGTATAAACCTCATAAGCTACTTTGCGAGATTTGTACTAGGCTAGGTCTTTTATTCTTTAAGCTTCAAATCATTTATTCAAACTGGTAGAAACTATCATTTAAAGGGCGTTTAATTTCTTTTTTGTTAAAAATAAAATTTAATTTTTTTTTTAAATCTTTTTAACTATTTAAAAATTGATATTATACCAAAAATGACCGAAAATAGAATTAAGTAAGGTAATATTATATAATTATAACAACATTGCTTTCAAGGCTGCCTACCGAGAAAAGGGTTTGGGAGGAAGTCAATTATCAGAAAACTAAAGAAATTTTAAATATTTATAAATTGGAATAGCCAAAAATGGGTTTAAGAAATAACACGGTTCAACAAGAAAAATTAACCTGCAAACTGTTTGCAGATTCTGGTAGAGTTTTTCACTGTGAACACAAATATGTTTTTGGTTTTTTCCCTATACGCCAAGTTTTTTAAATATTCGCTGTCAAAGTTGCCAAAAACGTGATTTTAGCGTTTTTCAAACGTCAATAACTTGCAAATTAGTCGGTAAAAATTTTACTTAATAGATTTAATTCGTAGAGGGGAGATGAATGTATTTACAAATTTTTTTTTATCCTAGCACTTTTACTTTTTAAATTATATACAAAATTAAATATCCCTATCTTTTACATTGACAAATTACCCCAGACTTGACGGCGCCCTCCCCTTTCTTCAACATAGGCATTAAGTGCGGGTTGTTGTTTTGGTAATATTAGTAGTAGAGTAGATAAACAACAACATAAACAACAACACGCACTTAAATCCTAGTGTTGAAGAGAAGGGAGGGCGCCGTCAAGTCTGGGGTAATTTGTCAATGTAAAAGATAGGGATATTTAATTTTGTATATAATTTAAAAAGCAAAAGTGCTAAAATAAAAAAATTTGTAAATACATTCATCTCCCCTATATCTACGAATTAAATCTATTAAATAAAATTTTTACCGACTAATTTGCAAGTTATTGACGTTTAAAAAACGCTGAAATCGCGTTTTTGGCAACTTTGACAGCGAATATCTAAAAAACTTGACGTATAGGGAAAAAATTAAAGACATATTTGTGTTCACCGTAAAAAACTCTACCAGAATCTGTAAATAGTTTGCAGGTTAATTTCACAAGCCCATTATTTGTTGACCAGTGATGAGACATAAAAAACATTTTAACCTTCGTGAAATCCTACTTAAATTTTTTTTAGGGAAAATCTTTATTATAGAAAAGTATTAATGGGATTAATAAAAAGATACAAGAACGAAAATATATATAAAAAAATGATTAAAAGACATTATCCGTTTCTTCATCTTCTTTAAGAATGGGCATTGAATCCATCAGGGAATAAAAATTGGATTTAGCGATCGCAATGGCTATTGATTGTCTTAGTAAAAAATTATTCGATATTTTTGATAGTGATGCGGAAAAACCGAGAAAAATCTCGGTCTCGTCTCGTCTCGAAAAACCGAGACTAGACGAGACGAGAATTCGGAAAATGGAGTCGAGATCGAGACGAGAATTTTGATGTCGAGACGAGACGAGACGAGATTTTTTCGGCGAGATCTCGACTTTTTATTGATCGTAAATTTTAGTAAATTATTGATTATTTTAACCCACGAGAGTATTCGTGGGGTATTTCTATACCCCACGCAAATTATAAATTAAAATATAAAACGCAATTTAAGGTTAATGAATTTGGTCTTTTCAGTAGCTTAATATTTTATCAAGAACTAGGTTAGGTGAAAATTTCATAGGTTTTGGCTTAAAACTTTTTAAGATATAGACTCGTGGGGTATGATTATACCCCACGAATGCTCTCGCGTAAGTTTTTTTCTATTGGAGAAAATGTATGTATTTTTTTTAGTTTGAAGATATCTTTTACAATTTGTGTTTTTAATACACTTTGAACTTTCTTTTAATAAAAAATCACGTTTATTTTGATTTATTTTAAGGTATATGTTGTCAAGAGATAAAATGAGGGGAAGCTCTAAAATAACCAAAAAAAATGGGGGTCCAGAAAATTGTTAATAAGTTTTGTAATATTGATTAGATTTATATCAAAATTTATACCATGAATCTTAACACCTTTATAAACATATGTTTAAAATTTTAAAGGTTTTAAAGGAATACTTTAAAAATTATAAGAAGTTTAGAAGTGGGGTAGAGTTATACCCCACGTATACTCTCGCGTTCGGGGATTTGAGGAATACTCTCGAGGGTTAATTTGCATGATTTACATTTATGGTAATAAGTGTAAATCAATATGTGTGAAACATATTTGATATCCAAAAAATATTTAAGTGTAGTAAATTTTATACATCTTTGCAAAAATTAAAATTTGGCAATCATTTACCTAAGTATGGTTGACCCTTAGGGTATGTGAATAATTTTATAATGAAAATGTTAGGCTTAGAATAAGTTCTGGTGGGATAGTAAATATTACCAAAGCATATTTGAATTTCGCAGTTACTCATCCTGCATAATGCGTTAAATAAATTGGTGTTCAATCTTAGAACTACACAACTTGAATTAAGGTGGCTCGAGGTTTTTGAGCACCCGCCTAACGATTTCAAAAGTTATAATATTAAATGACACATTAATAGATTAAATATTGAGTCATAAGTTTTTTAACTGTTTTTATGCTTCAACTAATAGTATACCTTCCAAATTTTTGAACCTTAATAAGACATTATGTAAATACATAGTTTTGACATATGCATTACTGTTCATATTTTAAACAGGGTTGGCAGGTGCATTCAAATTTACTATAATTTCTATAATTATGCAATATAAAATAAATACACGAACCTGTACTTTCGATAGAAAATGTTATCTTTATGAATTAATTCATATTTTTATATTGTCAATGAGAGTCGTGTCCCGCTAAATCTTTAAAAAGTTTGTGTATTAAAGTTTTTCGAAAAATATTAAAGTTTACCATTTGGATTTTTTTAACACTGATTTAATATTTTTAATAAAAATTGACAAATTTTTATTAAGTATATATATTTTTTAAAAGTCGAGACGAGACGCGAATTCTCGTCGATACGAGACCGAGATTTTTCTAGACCGAGACGAGACGAGATCGAGATTTTCATAATCGCTCCCGAGACGAGACGAGATTTTGCTTTCGAGACCGAGACGAGATCGAAACACTAATTTTTGAAGGAGGCGAGCGTTTTTTAAGTTTTTTAAAAAAATTTAAAGCGCTCTTCCCGAACGTCCCTGAGCACGACGAGACGATAGGAATAAAAATGGAAGTTTCTGATAAAGCTGAATATTTTACGGATATACGATGCTCCGCCGATCCTAGGGGATCGTGATCGTGAGTATCGTTGGAGGGTGTAAACAGGTCAATACAGGTGTAGTCCCATTTTAAGAAAAGGCATTTGTCCCATGAGACAAGAGACGAACAGTCGGGACGCATCGCCCTCCGAGAGAGGGATCTGACAGTTCAAGGATTGAAGGAACATTAGCCCGTTTGAGGGCAGCTTGTAGCAGTGTATTTATTTTTTGGTGCCTACTATACCGGCTTTTGTTAAATTTACAATGCAGAGGGTGACGCGCTTCCTTATCTACAAGTGAATTACAAAGCCGGCAGGGGTATGGAGACGTGTATTTACAGCCCAACGGAGGGCTATGTTGAAGGACAGGGTAAGGTTCTCTAAAAACATTCCCGAAAACTTACTAGGGTAAGCTTCAAGCCATTCATGACCGGATTGGTTAAAAGCCAATGACCTAAGATTGCAATGCTGTTTGGCATCGCATGTCGAGAGAAGGTAAGCAACGGACCGCGACAACAAACTTTCATGGGAAGAGTGGCTTGAAGCCAAGTATTCGTGTTAAAAGAAATATTTAAAATTGATTCAAGTGTGGATTTAAAAAAGTTTTCATAATTGTGTAAAACATCTTTGAACAAAAAAGCTTGCATGGAGCGGAAGCAGAATAAAATTTTGCTAATGTTGTAATAATTCTTTATAATATAAAAGGAATGATGAAAGAAGAGAGGTTTTTGTCCTAAAAGTTTTTGAGGCACTTAGGTCCCCCGATAGGTGCGCCTAAACACACATATTGTCTTTTTTAATTTTGGCAAAGTCAAAAAAACTTTGGGTGAATATTATCCAAGTCAGAACTCAGAATATATTACACTTTTAGAGGCGTTTAAACATAAATTTAGACTAGGGAAAAAAGCATGTATTACATCTAGTGCTTGGACTAGGTTCAGGGGTGCCAACAAGAGTGGCGTCATCTAGATACCAGACATTAAGGGTGTTACAATGTTTGTTAATTTCATTAATTAGGTGATTTATAGCCAAACAGAATAAAGGGGGGCCTAGGGGGTCGCCTTGTTGGATCCCTTCTGCGGATTCAAGGAAGAATTCTCCAAATTTCAAAATCGAAGGGCATCCGTAACTTAAAATGATGCAGTCGGTGTATTTGGGAAATAGCTTGATAAAATCATTAATGAAAGCAGTGCGGCGAATGCTATTGAAAGCATTTTTAAAATCCAGTTTTAGAAAGGAGTCACCCAGAGTGAGGTGTTCCAGGGCTAAGAGTGCGGCATGGGTAGCTATCTCGCACCCTCCTTTGGCCCAAAGCCTAGTTGATGCGGAATTGAAATCGGTGTCAATATGGGGTTGATGGGCGAACAAATTAATTTAGAAATAATTCTTCTAAAGACACCGCCGATAGCGATAGGCCTGGCTGATTTGTCGGCCTTTCTTATAGCTAAAAGCTTAGCTCCAAAGACTAATTGCTTTGGCGTCCGCGATTTTATAACTAAGCTAGGCAAACGCTATAGTTGGTGTGAGGAAAGGGGGGAGATGAAAGGCGGGAATCACAGTATAGATGAGGGGAGGTAGAAATGGAGGGTTGGGGGAGGGGAAAAGTATGTTGCCCGCTTAGCATGTAGGGGGGGCTACGCTAGTGTAGTGGTAAAGAGGAAGATTGTGAGTTGAGGATTGGGGGAATGCTTAGGAAGTTGGATTTATATTTTGATAAATGGCCAAACAATAAAAAGGCATTTTGGCCACTTGCAGGGGTAACACAAATTACATTCAGACAGCTGTCATTATTCAATTTTAGGCAAAAGTTTAGCCAAACCATCAAGCTGGACAAGGTCTAAAAATATTGAGGCCCAAAAAAATAAGAAAGTATTTTGGTCTAAGGCAAGGGTTAGACAAATTAAATTGAAACAGCTGGCATTGTTTTTCTTTAGTTAGAAATTTAGCCAGATTGGTAGTTATTTCCAAACCAAGATGGACAAGCCCAAAAAGAATCAGTTGAAATTTACAAAAATAATCACCCAAAATAAAAAATTTCTTGGCGAACAGGGGCCAGACATATTTATTTGAGGACAAATATTTAGTCAGTATTGTAGTTCTCTATTATAAATTAACATGTATGACAAGCTGCAAAAAATAATGAGTTAAGAATTATAAAATAATCAATTGAGGCCCAAAAGGTCAGAAAAATATAATTTAGCAGCGTTCATTATTATTTTCAAATTTAGACAAAAATTTTGCAGAATTGTAGTTTTCCATTAAAAACCCACAAGTTGGACACTACAGGAACAACACGACAATATTCGGCGAAATTGAGCCCATATATTGTATAGCAAAGATCATAGTCAAGTGAATAAGCAATATAATCTAAAATTGTTCATCCTCAACTTTTTACTAAATAAAAATTATCATAGCTTGCATCTGTGCGTTGCCAGTTTCATCTCTGTAACATATATTTTCGACTTAAAACCTTTGTTCTCTAACAACCATTAATATAGGTGGCTTATCTTTTAAAAAAATCTCTAAAGTTTTGCCTCCCGGATTTTACTCTAAATCCACTATCAAGCGTTGATGAAATAAATTTATAATAGCAAGATAAACTGGATGATAATTTAAAGTCAAAATAAAATTTATAGCCACACTTATGAAATCTTAAGGTTAGGGAAATCTGTTTTACCTATAAACAAACTTATGTTAAATATAACTCCCCGAATATTAGCATTAGCATGGGCGTAGCCTGGGGGTGGCCGGGAGGGTCGGCTGCCTTCGTCTTAATCCAGAAATTCGTCAAAATTTAATATAATTAAGGCTTAAATTTTAAAAAATTACCATTTTGCCCCTCCCTATAGCATTATTGCCGCTCTTTAGTTCCAATCCTGGCCTTCGCCCATGAGATTGGCGTAACAGGGTCCCGACAGTTCCGAATCCGATTCCCAACTAAACCTTATTTGTGCAATATTATAAGAAACAACAACAAAATTATAAAAAACTAGCAAATAAATTGGCATTTTATTTTAAAACTGATTCAAAAAAAATTTAACTAATGAATACTTAAGTGACATAATACCTTCTCAATTAACTTCCGTTAATTTTTACCCAGTCAAATTTATATACAAAATATAATTTATAAAGGCGCATTTCAGGCATAAAAATTTTTTGGAAAAAATTACCCAGGGAAAAAATTATATAAAGAAGATTTTTCGGGGCTAAGAGCTCCTTTTTTATATCTTTTTTGTTAATAACTTTTTAACTATCAGATTTTAGGGCCCAAACAAGTTTTAGGAGATAGAGTGTGAAATTTTGTATAATGAAATGCTAGGAATAAACAGTTTTGCTGTATATAAGTTTGTCATAAAAACACCCAAATAAATATTTTAGGAAGCTATTGAGACCGCGGCTATATTTACTCTTTTATTAATTCATACAATCAATAGTGTAATTTTATGAGTGCAAAACGATACATATGCATTACTTTGAAAATATGAATGGGTTAGGCCAGGGGCATCTGCCTTCCCCTAAATTTAGAAAGTTCTTATCTATTTATTGAATTTGTGGTTAAGTTTTTTATTCCACTCACTCATATTAAATCAATACGGACTTTCTGCCCCGCCCCCACCTTTTATTTAGTTTCTGCCTTAGACCATAAAAAGAAAAATTAATGTTATTAAAATCAAAGAAATAAAGATATTTTTATGTGTAAACTATTGTTAATAATAAATTTATACAATAAGAATATGTGATATTTTTGCTATTTTATAGTTGTTTCAACAGTAATTGAAAGTTTTTATAAATAAAGTTACAAAAAACTACTAATTATAGCCTCGCTTATGAGACAAGCCCCGTGCATTTTTTTTATTTCTATAAAATGCGTTTTTTTCAAAACTATCTGGATAAAAATATGGATAGTTATAGTATAAAAAATTCTAACAAGGAATTTATGACTAAAAGCATTTTTATGAAAAAAACATTTTAAAATAGTTTAAATATTTTTGTCTAGGGCGCTTGAATTTTTTATGGCTACGATGGCCCCGGTCTCCCCTAATTAAATTATGTTTTTGCACGCATTTGTGTTCGCAAATAGATATTGTTTGATATCTAAAACATTAGGAGACACAATCATAGAGTTATCAAGACGCAATAACTTTAATGTGTGAAAATCTTGGGCATTGGTAGCCATGAAAATTAAAGCGTACATAAACTAAAAGGGACAAATGTTAACAAAATCTGTCGATACATATTGGTAAAATCTATTTAATTAAAGGCAAATATGTCAAGGTTATTTTTTCAACACTAGTCTAAAAAAATTCTTAGCATTTTAAAGGCCAGGAACAAGAAATAGTTTACTAGGGGAAAGAGTAGTATTTTTCACGATTTTTTTAATTTAAAAAACTTTATGACCGACTAAAGTTAGAGAAAATACATTTTATTATTTTAAGTATGAAAAACGCAAAAGTAGGATTAGTAGTATTTACTTTTTTTACAAACTGTGTTAGAATGACAACATCACACATTGATACAAAAATTTGCAAATTATAAAATCTTATGCTTGTGTTCCTTTAGCGCATTAATTTCAGTTTCTTTCGTATCTTTTCTAACCCTAACAATATACGTATATGACTTTATTCACTATATCAAGGATTCAACAATATCAAGAAGCTAGCAATATCTTTACTGCGACTAGCCTCGATCCCTATTTTTAATATAAACCTAAACGGCAAAAATAAAAGTAAGAATACAAATATTTATATAGATTGTATATTTATATGTTCTTAAATGTTAGAAGTCTAATTAGGATATATTTATAAGCTTAAACAAATATTTGTGCAAAATCAATTTCAGCTACATAGGTTTTGTAATTTAAGGGAAAAAACAGATATGCACTTAGAATTTGGTTGACCTTAAATTTGCGTTCCACTTAAAAGACCTATAGTCTATCTAGTATTTCGATCTCGTCTCGTCTCGGTCTCGAAAACAAAATCTCGTCTCGTCTCGGGAGCGATTATGAAAATCTCGATTTCGTCTCGTCTCGGTCTAGAAAAATCTCGGTCTCGTCTCGTCTCAACGAGAATTCTCGTCTCGTCTCGACTTTTTTAAAAAAAATATATATACGGAATAAATTTTTTTTATGTTTTATTAAAAATATTAAATAATTATTAAAAAATCCAAATGGCAAACTTTTTTATTTTTTGAAAAACTTTAAGACAAACTTTTTAAAGATTTAGCGGGACCCGACATTTTATTGACAATATAAAGATATGAATTAATTCATAAAGATAATATTTTCTATAAAAAGCAGACTAAAAAAGCTATTATTCAAACTGATTTACCACCAATTTATAATTACCGCATCATGCAGGATGAGTAACTGCGAAATACAAATATGCTTTAGTAATATTTACTATTCCATCAGAACTCATTCTCAGCCTAAAATGTAATATTTAATAATGCTATGAATACTTATATATGAGAAATATATTATAAAATTATTCACATACCCTTAGGGTCAACCATATCAAGGTAAGTGATTGCCAAATTTTAAATTTTTTGCAAAAATGTATAATATTTAAAACACTTAGGATTTTTTTTAATATCAAATATATTCCATAATTAAAATACACAATAATTTACTAAAATCTAACGATCAATAAAAAGTCGAGATCTCGCCGAAAAAATCTCGTCTCGTCTCGACATCAAAATTCTCGTCTCGATCTCGACTTCATTTTTCAAATTCTCGTCTCGTCTCGGTTTTTCGAGACGAGACGAGACCGAGATTTTTCTCGGTTTTTCCGCATCACTAAGTCTATCTGACTTATATATAAAATAGACCCATCCTTACTATGTCAGTGCTTTGATTAAAGTTTTGTCAAAAGAATATATATATATATATACATATATAGCTGATGTTTAAATAAAAATGTACAAGATGTTGCTTATAGCAAAAATTTTAACAGAAGCGATTATAGTAGAGCCAGAATTAGTGTATCTCAATGAATATACATATACAACACCCTTAATTACAACATTACACCTACAGCGTCTTATCCTACTCCATCTTATACTACACCTCCTACTACTCAAGATACTACACCTTCAGATACTACACCCCAAATTACTACATGTACGACACCTCCGTTGACTACTCAATCTTCTACTCCTTCCAATCCTACTCCTTCATATACAACACCTCCTACTACACCTTCAGATACTACACCCCAAATTATAACATCTACGACACCTCCGTTGACTACTCAATCTTCTACTCCTTCCGATCCTACTCCTTCATATACAACACCTCCTACTGTAGCAATTGTGTGATGTAACGTGAATGTGATTCTTTACGAACAGATGTTATTATTATACTAATTTGAATACACGAATAAAACGTTATATTTGGCGACGAGGATGGGATTGAAAGCTATTAAAGAGGAATTGGATAATCACAAGGATTTCAATATATCAAAAATTGTTATTCCACATTTCTCGGAGGAATTCCCTATCGAAGAATACTTTGCAAATATCAAATACATATTAATAGCCAAAGGAATATGCGCAACGGGAGATGCATTGAAACAGATATATAAGACATTATTCCTGGCATATTTCGGAGTCGGAAATGTAACCCAAGTAAAAAATTACTTATTTCCATGTGAAATTGAAAACGTGGATTGGGATACGATCGTGGAAACATGTAAGACCATTTTTAAACCTAGATCTAGTACTATGGTTTCAAGAATAGAGTTTATTCACCTTATGAGGTCAGAAGGCGAATCGGTGTTAGGATTCACTAAACGATTGAAGGAAACTGCACAAGTGGCACAGTTTAAGAATGATGTTGAAGAGCGTCTTCGGGACCAATTCTTAGCAGGAATTCGTTTTCCGAAGTTGGAGGTCGAAATTCGTAGTAAATATCCTCAAAAGCGTCGCATGTATCATCCGTTAAAAGCGACCAGCTGTTGGCCAGGGATTTAAAATTTTACTTTGAGTTTAAAATACCTATTTTTGTCTAAGAAATGGTGAAATATTTAGAAACCGGGCAGCGCTGGCTGATTTTTTTAAAAAGTAAAACGGTGGTGGTCTAAAGGCCTCTCTCCCCCCTCTCTACTATAGTAATAGTTCGTATAACGCGACTACTTTTACACACACCACACATCAAATCACACACATTGATAAAATTTTGGATATGGCTTTAGCTTGGGAGACGGCAGAGAACGAGGTTAATTCCTGGAATATAAATCGAATAAGGGATAATCGTAAGGGTGCAGGTGCTTCGAAATGTATTCATTGTGGCCGTTCCCATATTCGTAATTATTGCGCGGCTGCGACGGCAAAGTGTTTTAATTGTAACCGTATGGGGCACTTTTCGCGAGCGTGCAAAAATAAGAGGATTAACCAAGTTTTCGATGATTGTGAGGAAGATTTTGGAGACATTAATTACATCAATCACATTAAAAAAAAGTAACCGTAGAAGAGCTACAATTGAAGCCACGTTAAATGATGTGCGATTCCGTTTTGAATATGACACCGGCGCTCAGGTGTCGGTAATAAATGAGGAAATTTGGAATCACATAGGAAAACCGAAATTAAGGCCAACACATAATTTTACGGGTTATGGCCATCAGAAGTTAGACGTATTGGGCGAAACAACCATTAAAGTGGGGCTTGGTCAGACGAGCAAATTACTACCTGCCATTGTTACAAAAATATCTGACCTTCCATTATTTGGTTTACCCTGGATATTAAGTTTTGGATTATACATTCCCAAATGTGTCAAAATACTTAAGGTCCATCAATTAGTAACTATTCCCAATCAAGACTCAAATACGAAAAGTGTAAATTTAATAAAGAAATTGGCCGGAAATTTTGATAAAAGGACCAAGAGCGATATGGCGGAAGCTAAGAGCAAAAAGAGAGGGAAAAAGTTGAAAGCAAACACCTGGCAAGATGCAAACGAATTCACAGACCAATTGAATCGTCAATCAGAATTTGAAATGGCTGAAATAAACATCGGGATCTTACCAGAGAACGATGGCCAATTATACGAAAAATCAAAAGCTGTTCAAACAAGCGGTCATGGAGATAAAAACGATGAAATCCTCCAAACAAATGGAATAGAACATAGAAATTTAATCAACGCAGATGCATTACCCAAATTTAAAATGGCTGCCAAAAAAGGCACAATTGCCAATGGTAAATGGGTTAAAAAGGATATGAAGACAGATGAGAATGAGCCTACAAAAGAAGAGATTTTAAAAACGACTGCAGAAACTATCGCACCCAATGATGATAGGACGACACGGCCACGAAACTTGGAAAGAGGAGAATTAGTCTGGAAAAAAAAATAGACGGACGCCACGATGGCGGGAAGGAAAAGTACCCCCCCGACTGGGTTGTTGCCCTATAGCGTTAACAGTAACAATAAAGTTTGGGCCAAACATGCTGGTCAATTTAGAAAAAGTGAAGAGATACCAAGACCAGAACAGGTTGAGCCAACACGTGATACTGACACACCGGAAGTTAAAGATGATGGTGACTTAAGAAGGGAAAATAGACCATGGAAGCCACCGCGGAGATTAATTGAAGAAATCTTAAGCTGGTTAAGCGGGGAGAGATGTAGCAATTGTGTGATGTAACGTGAATGTGATTCTTTACGAACAGATGTTATTATTATACTAATTTGAATACACGAATAAAACGTTATACCTACTACACCTTCAGATACTACACCCCAAATTATAACATCTACGACACCTCCGTTGACTACTCAATCTTCTACTCCTTCCAATCCTACTCCTTCATATACAACACCTCCTACTACACCTTCAGATACTACACCCCAAATTATAACATCTACGACACCTCCGTTGACTACTCAATCTTCTACTCCTTCCGATCCTACTCCTTCATATACAACACCTCCTACTACACCTTCAGATACTACACCCCAACTTATAACATCTACGACACCTCCGTTGACTACTCAATCTTCTACTCCTTCCAATCCTACTCCTTCATATACAACACCTCCTACTACACCTTCAGATACTACACCCCAAATTATAACATCTACGACACCTCCGTTGACTACTCAATCTTCTACTCCTTCCGATCCTACTCCTTCATATACAACACCTCCTACTACACCTTCAGATACTACACCCCAAATTATAACATCTACGACACCTCCGTTGACTACTCAATCTTCTACTCCTTCCAATCCTACTCCCTCATATACAACACCTCCTACTACACCTTCAGATACTACACCCCAAATTATAACATCTACGACACCTCCGTTGACTACTCAATCTTCTACTCCTTCCGATCCTACTCCTTCATATACAACACCTCCTACTACACCTTCAGATACTACACCCCAAATTATAACATCTACGACACCTCCGTTGACTACTCATACTCCTTCCAATCCTACTCCTTCATATACAACACCTCCTACTACACCTTCAGATACTACACCCCAAATTATAACATCTACGACACCTCCGTTGACTACTCAATCTTCTACTCCTTCCGATCCTACTCCTTCATATACAACACCTCCTACTACACCTTCAGATACTACACCCCAAATTATAACATCTACGACACCTCCGTTGACTACTCAATCTTCTACTCCTTCCAATCCTACTCCTTTATATACAACACCTCCTACTACACCTTCAGATACTACACCCCAAATTATAACATCTACGACACCTCCGTTGACTACTCAATCTTCTACTCCTTCCAATCCTACTCCTTCATATACAACACCTCCTACTACACCTTCAGATACTACACCCCAAATTATAACATCTACGACACCTCCGTTGACTACACAATCTTCTACTCCTTCATATACAACACCTCCTACTACACCTTCAGATACTACACCTCAAATTACTACATCTACGACACCTCCGTTGACTACACAATCTTCTACTCCTTCCGATCCTACTACTTCATATACAACACCTCCTACTACACCTTCAGATACTACACCCCAAATTATAACATCTACGACACCTCCGTTGACTACTCAATCTTCTACTCCTTCCAATCCTACTCCTTCATATACAACACCTCCTACTACACCTTCAGATACTACACCCCAAATTATAACATGACGGCCAAAAAGCCATATTATCAATGGTATTAACAAGAACTATCATAAGAATCAAAAAAAACGATAAAAATAGTTTCGATTCACATTTTGGCCAATGGTCATTTTATTCCATTGGTCAGCAGCAACGGACGGCCAAAAAGTCTTATTATCAATGGTATTAACAAAAACAATATATTAATTTAAACAAAAAAAATAAAAATAAAATTTGGCCTCTCTGGGATTCGAACCCACATCAGGAGAGGCATAGGCTTTTGTAAGGGGGGGGGGGCACAGGGACCCATATCAGTAGAGGCATAGGCTCTGCTAGGGGAGGGCATAGGGTAATTGTCAATGTTAGCCAAAAAAAACGAAAAAAATAATTTTGATTCACATTTTGGCCAATGGTCATTTTTTCCATCGGTCAGCAGCCAGTGGACGGCCAAAAAGCCATATTATCAATGGTATTAACAAGAACTATCATAAGAATCAAAAAAACGAAAAAAATAATTTTGATTCACATTTTGGCCAATGGTCATTTTTTCCATCGGTCAGCAGCCAGTGGACGGCCAAAAAGCCATATTATCAATGGTATTAACAAGAACTATCATAAGAATCAAAAAAAAACGATAAAAATAGTTTCGATTCACATTTTGGCCAATGGTCATTTTTTTCCATTGGTCAGCAGCCAGGACACGGTAAAAGTGGATATAAATTCATAATAGTCCAAAAAAACGAAAAAAAAAATTTCGAATCACATTTTGGCCAATGGTGATTTTTTTCCATTGGTCAGCACCCAGCGTACGGCCAAAAAGTCATAATAGCAATGGTAGTAACAAGAACAATCATAAGAGTAAAAAAACCGGGATTCGAACCCAAAAACTAGTTAAATTAAAACAGTGCAAGCCAAGACATTCGGTGCAAGACATTCGGTGTGCGTTAGTGTGCGTGACAAGACATCGGAAAATAGAAAGTGAGCCCATAAATTGCATAGCAATTAATAGCTATTTTTATAGGTATTCAGAATATGTTATAAACTTTTACACATTTGTTCTCTTTAACTTTTTTATATTAACTTAAGCCCTGAAAAATTATATGTTATAATAATTTTTAGCCAAAGAAAGGTAAACAGAAAATGAATTAAAGGGCGATTGACGTCGATAAAATATGTCTACTTACTTATATACATAGCTTGTATTAAATTTATGATGCATGGATTAAAGTATTTGTCATATTGTAGAATATTCAATAAATCTATATATTTAATATTAAAGGGCTGTTTTTTCAGTTAATATTACTTATTTTTTTTAGTCACCCTACATTGGACCCTCTAATTATAACATATATTCCCATTATTTCTCTCATTTTGACATTATTTCCCTAATTCACATATTCTTTCCCGTATTTTTCCTGTTTTCAACTCTTGCGTTAAGAAAATTTGCGCTGGAGAAAATTTAACATCTCTACTCTTTGATGTACTGACTACTTATTTTTAAAAATTCGTTTTTTACAATTATATGCCATTTTAGGGACACATTTATTTTAATAATATATTGTTGCTAATTATTTAAAAAAAAGTATGATCACGTCTCTATCGGGAAACAAATACCAAATTATAAAGGAATAAATACTTTATTTAAGGTCAATCAAAAGGGAAACGTTTGGGAGAAAGTAAGTAATAAAGAAGTGTAAAACCTTTATATAGTCGCGAGCTAATCGAAATAATACAATCAATTAACATTTAGTGGTATATCCGCGAGCTATATGTGATAGGTCAATTAGCGTCGCGATAAGGTAATATAAATGAGTCAATTAAAGTTTCGAAGTAGACTTAAGTAATATGCCGAGAGCAATCAATTAAATAGTAGTGGTTACTACATCTCACATGCTGAAAATATTTTATAACAAATATTGAATATTACGCATTATACAAAACTCTTATTTCTATAAAAATATCTTTTCTCTTCAAAATTGTCACAGGGGTGTATTGCTTTACAAGAGAATTATAAAGTTAAAATATTAATGGCCATTTATTTTAGCCTATTACTTATATGTATAATTCATGAATAGGGGTCAAAGTAGCACAACCTGAAAAATAGTAGCACAAATGAGCGAAGGTTAAAGAAATATTTAGATAAAGATAGATGTATCAGCAATAAAATACCATTACAAAAAATGGGGGAATGATACTTATATTTAAATGTTAACACCTAACTATTTATATACTTTTAAAATTATAATTGAATTTTATTGTATGTATATCAATGTATGGACAACATAAAACAATAAAAACTTTTCATATATTATGTAGAAAACATTAGGATAATCAAAAAACATAATTTTATAGATATAATCTTACTTTCAGTGCTTATAATTTTACAATATTAAAAATAAATATCAAATGGAAATGATAATGAATTCTGGTGAATTTTGATGAAATGTGACGAAATTCGACGCTATTTCTGTGCTACTTTGACAGGTTCCCATAATTTATAGATTCGATGTAAATTAACAAGATGTGATTTAATAGATTATAGGCTAAGCCCAAAGAATTCTAAATTTACATTTTAATTTTTTGTGATATAGAATATATTCATGTCGTTTTTATAAGTGGCAACGACTGTAAGTTAGTAAATTTATAAGGATGTTAAAGGTATATTTATATTACAAGTATTTAAGACTAAACTAAACGCATACATCATCTCCTTGATTAAGCCTCTAATTAGCTCGACATCTTTTGTTTAATTAAGAAATCAGCCGGCCATATACGGCGGTAAGTAGGTTATTTGCAAAAACTGCAAAAATGGTTAGATAAATGCATGTATCAAATCGTTGCGCTTTCACTCTCACCTGATTAAGGACGCAATTTATTGATTTTCTCAATATGAGCTTAAAAGATGATATTCCTTTAGTTGATGAGGAAGATGGTATAAATCATTAAATCTAAATAATAAATCTGTATAGACGAATATAGAAATGAATCACCTGCCCATGGTGTTACTGTTAATAACTTGAATACTCTTTTAGCAAAATGTAATTCTTATGTTGGTTTTTAATTTATTATTTTAAAGCTCACTCCGATTGTTTAAATGAAGATCCGGAAGAGAAGGCAAAGCTTATATGTAGAATTTTAGAACTTCAAAACACCTTAGAAGGTAACCTCTTAAATCAGGCAAAATTTTCAATGTTTTTGTAAGATTATTCTCAATCAATATTTATTAAATTTTATATTTGTATCTAGTTTTTTATTCGAGCTAACTGAAATTCAGTAATATGTCAAAGATAAATGTCAATTTTAAATAACATTATAAAACAAATGTCTAGTTAAAAATTTTTATTTTGTTAGTTTTTTATGAAAATTTTTTAATGTTTTATATAACTAGAGGTATTTTTTATTATTGTAACACATATTTCTTTAGATATTTCCCATAGAGTGGATGGTGTTAAAGAAGAAAACCTTAGACTTAAATCAGAAAATCAAGTCTTAGGGCAATACATTGAAAATTTAATGGCAGCTAGTAGTGTTTTTCAATCAACATTTCAAAGTGATATAAAAAATCACAAAAAGATAGTGAGCTAAAATGAAAATTTCCGTATGAAGTGCATTATTGTCTTTTATATTCTCTTTTTTTATCTAAACTTATACATCATCATTGTTCAATTATATTTGACTTATATTCGCTAAGCTATTGTACATTTATGTTTATATATAAATATTTATTTTTATTGTTTAGCTTTTGACATGTTTTATTTATAAATAAATGAATAAAGATGTTAAATTTAATATTTAAAATATTCAAAGATTCACAATATATGATAAAATTTTAAACTAAATATTCTTAGTCAATAATAGAATATGTATATTTGACTAAGGATATTTTGTTAACTATAATCAATTTTTAAATAATTACAAAATACCTTATGTACTTCTTCTTTATCAAGTATTTGATCCCACATTTGTAGGATCTGTTTTGATGAATTTCTTCCATTGATTGCGTGAGTACCATGGATTAACCTTCTTAGTGTTCATAATTTTGTCCACCTGCCCTTTCCACGTTACACGAGGTTGTCCTCGTCGTCTCTAACCCAATACCTCCATGTCCAGTACTTTTCAATTTGATCCCCATACCACCTTAACCAATTTTCGTTAATCATGCCCGCCATAGGTTGAATACCCATTTTTGTCATGAGAAAGTCATTCGTTATATGGTTGAGCTTAGTAAACCCCAAGCTTCATCGTATCATTCTCATCTCTGTGGCTTGTAATAGCTTTTCTTCCGTGGTGTTTAATGCCCATGTTTCACTTCCATCACTGGTCACGATGGATTTTTAAGCTTTGCTCTTCAATCATATTGGCATTTTCTTGTCGCACATTTCACCAGATATACTTCGTTTTTTAGCCATCCTTTTTGAATTGGGCCATTGACTTTTGTTGCGCAACCTCCCTCTTGATGTAACATCGAGCCGAGGTATGCAAACCTGTAAACTTTTGATTATTTTAGATGGTCATCTTGCGATTGGGGTGCCTGTAATCATGTATACCATTGATGGCTGACCATTAAACCATATCCAGTTAAACGCATTGACCACTTTTTGGCTTCTTCGCTTTGCACATAGTAATATAGCATCGTCATATAGCATATAATACCATGGTGATGGCTTTTGAATGTCTCTCGTTATTCCACAATTATATTAAATAAAAAGGACTTAGAGCTATAGACTGCTCATGTTGTGTTTCATAGGGTAAAATGTGTACCATTAAATTCAGCATTTAGAATTTAATATCCCATGTCTTTCCGCAGTGTACCACATTGTTTAAACAGAAAAGTTAATTTACCTTCCTCATTAGTTAATAAATACAGCGTTTTTCTTTAAGGTTGAACATCTTGATTCCCCTCCCGCACATTATTAGGAGAGAAAAGGGTGATCAGTCAAAGCTTTGAAAGAGAACGCCCTTTCCCTCTACTTCCTTCGCGTGAAACTTAATTCATCACAAATTTTGGAATGTATACGCTTATTGTAAAAAATTATAGAAACATTTACAATACATAAAAAAATTCACGTACAAATTAGTAATTAATATTTTCATTATTTAAACCTGAATCAATATATTGTTTTACATGGTTAAAATAATTTTGACAATCTTCAGAACTAATCTAAAAATATTGTGTGAAATTACCTCGGATTTAGAATTTTCAACTAGTGACAATAAATCACCTTCATTCTGCGGTTCCCCTTTTCTTACGATAAATTTTAGTTTACTAAAAACCTCTTCAATTGGATTTAGGAAAGGGGAATGGGGTAAGTATAAGGCTTTATGTCCAAATGCCGATAATGTATTTTTCACGATTTGTGACCATTACAATTATACAATTATGAATATTTTCTGTCACTAACTCTTGGAATAATTCAATTAGAAAGTCATTAAATTTTGTGCTGTTATAAGCTCCGTTTCAAAATTTTATAAAAGAGTAGTTCATCTTTGGTCATGCAGCAGCGCATACTAATATTTTTACTCTTTAATGCCTTCACTTTTTAATTACCCTTTCCTTATTTATAGCTCTTCCGTATATACATCGCATTGATATATCAAATCCCGTTTCGTCCATGAATAAAATCAAATCAAGGGCCAAAAAGCGGCAAAAATTTTGCATATAAATACCTCTTTTAAGGATTACATCATCATAATTGCGCCTTTTGGGAATAGTCGTTACCCGTTAGAAGGTGTAATGAAAACCTTTAATTTGTCGAAGAATTGTACTCAGACAAACTTCAAGATTGCATTTTCCTTTAATTTTCCTTTAAATCTCTAAGAGATAGATTACAATTATTGTCGATTTCATTAAGGACATAATTCACCTGTTGATCATTTAATTTTTTTCTCTGCCAAGATTTTTTTGGCATAGTCCTTTCCTTTTTGATTAAATATTTTAACCGCTCTCATCGCGATATATCTAATAATCTACCAATTTCAACATACGATTTCGCTCTTGGCTAAGCTTTATAGCTAATTTTCTTGTTTGTTGATCCATCATATTAAAAAAATGAGAAATTTCGGGCACAAAAAAGTGCGGGGTCAAAGAGTGGCGAAAACATATACATGGTAAGGGAGTAAGTTGCATGCGAAGGAAGGAGAGGGAAAGGGCGTTCTCTCCCAAAAGCTTTGTTTGATCACCCTTTTCTCTCCTACTAGTGTGTGGGAGCGGAGTCAAGATGTTCAAACTCAAAGAAATACGCTGTAAAAAAGAATGTTAAATGTTTTAATAACCTGCAGATGGCATTAAATTGCCTTAACGTCACATCCAAGCAAGGATAAATTCCGGATGGCTGAAATTGAGATATTTATCAAGCGTTTTGTGTGACAAAAGATCCCAACAGGACTCCAAGTACACTGTATAGGTCCATCATACAGCCAACAGTCCTCGAATCATGGGCTTTACATAAGAATGAACAGCAACTCCTAGCGTCCATGGGGATGAGAATGCTACTATGGATGTTAGGAGTAGGCAAAAAATAACATAAATACAATGATATAAGGAAAAATCTGGGTACAACATAAGATGGTATGGCCATGTAGAGAGAAGGGACGATACGTAAAAGAAGTCTCAGACCCCCGTTGGGGGCTCCGCCCCCGGGAATTTCCCAATTTTCCCGGTAAATTTCTTTATACTGCCATCTCTATGTACTACGTTCATACAGAGTATGAGCGAGTTTTGTAAGGGCAGTATTCAAGAACTAGGCGCAAGTCGGAACGACAAAAGTAGTGATGCGGAAAAACCAAGAATAATCTCAGGCGCGTGTCGTCTCGATCTCCCCGTGACGAGGCGAGATTTTGAAAATCTGACCCGAGATTGAGGCTTAAAATGACTTGTGATGGATTAGTAAATATAACTAAAGCATTTATAATTTCGCAATTTCTCATCCTACCTGATGTGGTAATATTAAACTGGTGGTTAATTAATTTGATTAATTATGCAAGTTAAGCTAAGTTGGTTATAGATTTTTGCACCCTAGCGACATCTGTGCCTGCCAAACTATTATTTTCAACAGTATATTTATTTATTTGATGATACAGTAATAGATTAAATCATTATTCCTAGAAGTTTATATGCTCTAACTCATAATATAGCTCCCAAATTAAAAGACAATATGCCATTACGTTGTCTTTTACAACATTACTTTGCACATTATAAACTGGGGTTGGCAGGTGTACTAAAGTTTTCTAAGATTTCTATAAATGTGGCAGATTTTTAATATAAATACACAAATTTATACTGTATTAGAAATTTACTATTTAATGGCAAAGTTAGTTAGAAAGGGAAGATAATTTTTTGGATACTTGCTTTTTGATTTATCAAATGCTTTTTGTTATAAAACAATATACGTACAAAACCTTATGTTCTTATTCCAATTTTATTGTTGATTTTACAACGTTCTGATATGGGCAAAAGTTATGAGCATAGTTAGGGGGTGCAGTGAGGGGCGGCTGCAGTTATCGAAATCCAGAAGTTCTCTAAAATTCGATATGATTATGACTAAAATTACTAAAGTATCAGTCCCCCCCCCAAACATTATTCCCCCCCTCTTAATCCAATCCTGTCTATACCCATGCAAATAGTTATTAATTTTATAAATACTATTCCTGTTATTAAAGATATACACTCGCATTTTGTGCTCTATAGCATTATAGCAATCATGCGATACACTCTATGGCCTATAATTTTTAATGGCAATATTAATGGATTATAACGTTTGCCTTAAATTAATCAAACAAGGGTCTACTTTGAGCTTTAAGCTTTTGCCAGCGTTAATAAAGGGTCTCAATTAGCCCAAATTTATACGCTAATCAAATATGGTTTAACATAAAATTTCTAAGTCTATTTATATTTGACAGACACAGTGATTTGCTAAAAATGGTATTATTTGCTAGAACTATATAATTCAATGTTATATTCAATGATTGGTTCATAATGTCAATGACATGTCGCATTAAATCTTCATCAAGTTTTATTATTTTTGATTTTTTGATATTTATCACATTTTAATAAATTTAAAAAAACGGGAAAATTTTTATTAGTAAATAATTTTTTAAAAAGTCGAGACAAGTCGAGATCACCCAAACGAGCAAGATTGTTTTCGAGACCGAGACGAGTTCGAAACGGGACCGGGTCAAAATAGCAGAAAAAAACAGCCAAATTGGTCAGAACTGATTAAGATCAAGATTGGTCAGGAGGGTTAAGGTTGGGGTAGTGTTTTAGGTCAGCGTTTTAGGTTAGGGTTAGGATTAGACGCACATCAAATTCCCTCCCCATTTAAGATTTAATTCTAATATTTTGATTATCTAAATCTCATATGTTTCTGCTATTTTTTCATCATTCTGCTGTTTTGACCCCGATATGTTCGAAACGGGACCGGGTCAAAATAGCAGAAAAAAACAGCCAAATTGGTCAGAACTAGGGCTGCACCGATATCAAATTTTCAACCGATACCGATACTACCGATATTTAAATAAATATATCGATACCGATATTTTATATCTTATAAAAATTAGACTTGTTAGTTAATATTTATAAAGCTTTATTTAAAATATTCCAACTTTATTTCATAAATAGTAATTTTTCGATAGTCTCAGATAGAAGAAATCTTCTATGTGGATTATCAATATCACCAGTTATACTAAAAATAGATTCAGAAGAGGTAGATGTGGCGGGTGACGACAGATATTTTCTAGCCAGTGTTGCTAATATTGGCAAATCGGAACTATTTGTTGAGTTTCAAGTATCGGTATCGGTACGATTAATAACCGATATCGTTAAAAAATCGTGATATCGGTACCGATACCGATACCATATCGGTGCAGCCCTACTGATCAAGATTGGTCAGAACTAATCAAGATCAAGATTGGTCAGGAGGGTTAAGGTCCGGGGTAGTGTTTTAGGTCAGCGTTTTAGGTTAGGGTTAGGATTAGATGCACATCAAATTCCCTCCCCATTTGAGATTTATTTCTAATGTGTTGATTATCTAAATCTCACATGTTTCTGCTATTTTTTCATCATTCTGCTGTTTTGACCCCGATTCGTTCGAAACACTAGACAAAAGACAAAATATAGATTTGCCGGACCTGGCCGGGAGTTGATGCATCGAAAGATGTTTGATGGGACATTCTTAGCTTGTTGATTTAGTTAAACTCTTGAATGGCATCATCAGGGCAAGTGCTTACATACATACAAATAAACCACATGTCTAAGGGCTCGTCTTAATATCGGATTTTGCTGCGCAGCAAAAATCGTTGTACGGGTTATACCATAGCCGTGTCTTACTTAACTTCGAAATCACAGCAGATTTACATTTCAGACGCATAACATAACAGCAATGAATCTCAAGAGTTGAAATAAACAAAAAAACGTGTTTAACTATCAAAAAACAAAAAATAATAATTACAACCGAGTATGACACATGAAATTGAATCGGATATTTGATAAAGATAAATTCGCGCCATTCTGAATCCGATATTAAGACAAGCCCTTATATTTAGATTTTTAGGCGGATCCCGGCGTGTACCATAACAAAATTCGGGCAGTTCGGGTTCAATGATATATTTGTAACAGTGTAATATTTTGTTTTCGTGTATTAGGATGCCACTGTTTTTATTTGATTTTTTAATATTTGTTAATCCTAGATCTTATCCAAAAAATTGGAAATTAACTTTACAAACAAGATCGTTGCTACAAATTTTTTAAAAATAATTTCAGGCAGGGCATTTAAGGCAGCTTTAATAATTTGTGCATATCCAGGCGAGCACCTAGTAGGGTTCAGATGGACTAAGGTGGGCAGATTAGTTTTAAAATCGAACCGGGTTGGCCCTGGGCAGAAAATTGTTAACAAATCTGACCTCTGATAAGAACCTGGAGGTATGGTAGACAAGTGAAGAGGAATTAAAAACAATAATGTAAAAAACATAGCAGCTAGCTTGTCCAGCTAGCTTGTCGGCGTTGCTAACATATTACTAAGTAAGAAAGGCAATATGGAAATTAATTATAGAGCAACTTGGGAACTTAAAATACTTTCTCATTTGCTAGTAAAAGTAAAATGCTCTTTCTCAATATATAGTTTAGGTTTAAATGATAAAGGTCAAAACATCTTATTGAAAATTATGAGAATATGTGTCATCTATGCCCATCCAATTGAGGGGATATTCTTAAAAATGCTTTCACATATTTACTCATATAAATTTGTATATTGTCTTTATTTTGGCACAAGTGTTTATATGCATGAAAGTAATTGTTTTAAATTTAACATTCTGCCTATTTTTTCCTATTTAGCGCCTAAAATAATTTAATGCCATTAAAATGTTGGTTTTTGGTGCTTGAACATCCACTTTCTAAGTATGGCATTGAATTTATTTTACCCAACTTATTAAACAGGGGGTGTTCAAATATGGTAGCAAATTAAAATGACTTTTTGAATTAATATTAAGACCCATTCCGAACCCTTGCCAGAAATTTTGAAGAACTAATTTACGATGCAAAGTTTTATTATTTTTAGCAAGACCTAATTAAACCCATTTCTTACGATAATCCATTAATTTAGAAACTCGTATAACAGTCTAACTAAAAAATATTTTGGAATTTAACTAAAAAACCTATATGCCCTGATTTTCCTGTTATCTTTAAAGGGTTACAATTTGATCCCATGTTTATTTTTAGCATAGATAACAAAAAAATTTATCAGCCTATAGTCGATTTCCATGGCATTTTAAATCTTTGATACGAAATACAATAGATAATGAGAATCTTATATGTCAACAAAAAATTTAAAGTGTTTTTAATGAAAAGCTTAATTGTTTCTAAATCATCGCCTTGAAGTCTTAAAACACACTACGTCATTTATATTAAGTTGAAACATCTTTTGATTAATTTTAGAATTTATCTATTATAAACTATATAATATTGAAATAATGGAATAAAAATGCATGAACATTCAAAACAAAAGCGTCCAAAATAAAAAAATTAAGTCGTCGAAATTGTGTCCCAAAAGTGGCTCCAAGCAAGATATTTGTAGTTGTATTTAGCTAAACGAACGATAAAGCTATGCTTTATGAAAAAAGGTACGCATTGTTTCGACGGTGGAGAGCGTCTTTCTAACTACTAAAAAATTTAAAACTTGTATATAAAAGTGGCAGAATAAAGCGTGGCAAAGAAAAAATGCTAGATTCCGATAAGGCTTTATTTAGGTGTGTTCCAACCAGAAATTTTGAAGAACTAATTTACGATGCAAAGTTTTATTATTTTTAGCAAGACCTAATTAAACCCATTTCTTACGATAATCCATTAATTTAGAAACTCGTATAACAGTCTAACTAAAAAATATTTTGGAATTTAACTAAAAAACCTATATGCCCTGATTTTCCTGTTATCTTTAAAGGGTTACAATTTGATCCCATGTTTATTTTTAGCATAGATAACAAAAAAATTTATCAGCCTATAGTCGATTTCCATGGCATTTTAAATCTTTGATACGAAATACAATAGATAATGAGAATCTTATATGTCAACAAAAAATTTAAAGTGTTTTTAATGAAAAGCTTAATTGTTTCTAAATCATCGCCTTGAAGTCTTAAAACACACTACGTCATTTATATTAAGTTGAAACATCTTTTGATTAATTTTAGAATTTATCTATTATAAACTATATAATATTGAAATAATGGAATAAAAATGCATAGAACATTCAAAACAAAAGCGTCCAAAATAAAAAAATTAAGTCGTCGAAATTGTGTCCCAAAAGTGGCTCCAAGCAAGATATTTGTAGTTGTATTTAGCTAAACGAACGATAAAGCTATGCTTTATGAAAAAAGGTACGCATTGTTTCGACGGTGGAGAGCGTCTTTCTAACTACTAAAAAATTTAAAACTTGTATATAAAAGGGCAGAATAAAGCGTGGCAAAGAAAAAATGCTAGATTCCGATAAGGCTTTATTTAGGTGTGTTCCAACCCTGGGCAACAAAGAACGGGTATTTATGTTAGCTAGAGTCAATAAGTCGATACATGTAAAGTCTGGCTTAGGTATAAGCACGGTAGCCATCATTGGAATTAGAGGAGGGCAATAATGATTTAAAGAGGGGCAAAATGATCACTTTCAAAAATATAGCCATAATGTTAATAAATTTCAAGTCTTTGGATTTAGAGGGGGCAGTTGCCCCTCCCTTCCCCCCCCCCCCCATTTGGTACGCCCATGTGTGCCAGAACAAGGGGGTGCATACGTCCCTTAAAATAGTATTTAATATGGGAAACATTTTAATTATGATAATTTTTAAATCTAATAATAACTTAGGTCCCTAGCTATGTCTATGTTTTTATGGATGATAGATTGTGGCATGGTTACGACCAGCACCAGAGTTATTTATAGAAAACCTTTTTAAGGGTAAAAAAATGACATTGGAATTTTTATTATCCTGGTTACTAGCCGTAGCAAGGATTTAACATAAAAAAGCAAAAGATATAGTAAATCGGAGAGAAGTAAAATAATGATTTTTTTATAGTTTTAGTCAAAGATTTGTCAATGTAAAAAAATATTAATAGGCGAGACGCCACGGCTCACTACACACTTAATTACAAATGATTTTAACAATATTGAGTTATACTCATTGTCATTATAACACACCTTTACTACTTTGAATAAATTTATGATCAATTTCAATGTTTCAATAGCTATCTCGCTCGGTGCCCTATCAACTCGCCGAAAACAATCTCGCCGAAAATAATGTCCCCCAGCTAAAAAAAGGTCCCCAAGCTTATTAACCCTAACCCATTCAACCAATCACAAACTTGGGGACCTTTTTTTTAGCTGGGGGACATTATTTTCGGCGAGATTGTTTTCGGCGAGTTGCCGGGCCACCAAAACAAATATGCCCCCATCAAACGACTTTTATTGCTATGCAATTTATGGGCTCGTTTTTGGTTGTCCGTTGATGTCCGTTGTCCGTTGATGTCCGTCCGTTACCCTATCTATTTGCATTGGGTATATTAGGTTATCGATTTTTTAAATTAATGCATGAGAAAGAGGTGCCCCACCCCTCATCTCTATCTCCCTCGCTTTCGGGCGGGGTCGGGTTTTAATTGCTACGTTAAATTAATGCATAAGTATATCTATATTTAAATTTTGGTAATTGCTATGCAATTTAACTAGTTTTGGGGTTAGAATCCCGGAGTTTTTTTTGACTCTTATGATTGTTCTTGTTACTATCATTGATAATAAGACTTTTTGGCCGTCCGCTGGCTGCTGACCAATGAAAAAATGACCATTGGCCAAAATGTGAATCCGAGTTTATTTTTTCGTTTTTTTTACTATTATGATTGTTCCTGTTACTACCATTGCTTTATGACTTTTTGGCCGTCCGTTGGCTGCTGACCAATGGAAAAAAATCACCATTGGCCAAAATGTAATTCGAAATTTTTTTTTTCGTTTTTTTTGACTATTATGAATTTATATCCACTTTTACCGTGTCCTGGCTGCTGACCAATGGAAAAAAATGACCATTGGCCAAAATGTAATTCGAAAATTTTTTTTTAGTTTTTTTTGACTATTATGAATTTATATCCACTTTTACCGTGTCCTGGCTGCTGACCAATGGAAAAAAATGACCATTGGCCAAAATGTGATTCAAAAATTTTTTTTAGTTTTTTTTTGACTATTATAAGTTTATATCCACTTTTACCGTGTCCTGGCTGCTGACCAATGGAAAAAAATGAACATTGGCCAAAATGTGAATCCGAGTTTATTTTTTCGTTTTTTTTGACTTATGAATTTATATCCACTTTTACCGTGTCCTGGCTGCTTACCAATGAAAAAAAATGACCATTGGCCAATTTTTATATATGACCTAAAAATTTATTATAGATGGTCTAACAGACAGCCAACTATGTAATATATATTTTTAACCTTATAAATGCATATATATTTTTTAATTGGGTTAATATATTTCATTTAATTAGATTGTGATTTCATAGAAAACCTAAAAAGTAATATTTAAAAAAATAATATAGGTATTAGATTCTAATTTACGAAAAATATATCGATAGAAACTAACACAAAATTCGAAACCTCCTTCAAAGGTATAATCATAGCCCGTTATTTCTAATTAAATTGAATCTACTATTAAACTCAAACACGAATTGTACTTTATTAGATGGCGCGCGTAAGTTTATATAATTAGTAAAATTTTTCTACGTGTCATAGATATTACACCGCACGTGTGGCAGGGAAATGTCCGATATTTTTAAAATGAAAAGGTATTTTAGGAATCTGAAAAGGTTTACCCCCGGCCGCCCTGGGCACCTACGGGTAAAGTTTCGAGCGAATCGGGCTGGTAGTTTAAGAATTTAGCCCTTTTTTAAAACTAAAAAAAAACTTTTTTTTTTAATTTTTTTTTACATTAAATTAATATTTTGTTTTTGTTAATACCATTGATAATATGACTTTTTGACCGTCCGCTGGCTACTGACCGACGAAATATATTGATTTTCTAAACATAAAACACAACTTTATTATTTCATTATCTATATAAATAACATAATAACTTCTACTATTTTAAAGCCAGCATGGTATAGTGGTTATAGCGCCGGCTTGGGAACTGGAGGTGTGGGGTTCAAGTCAGGGAGGGGACAAATTTTTTTTTTTAATTTTTTTTAAATTAAATTAATATTTGTTCATGTTAATACCAATGATAATATGAATTTTTGACCGTCCGCTGGCTACTGACCAATAAAAAAATGACCATTGGCCAAATAAATCGAAATTTTTTTTCGTTTTTGAATTGGTTAACATTGATAATTACCCTATGTCCTCCCCTACAAGGGCCTATAACTAATTAACTAATTATTTTGCATCTAATACCCCCTATAGGCATTCTCGCCCCTTCCCACCTTTCTCGCCCATAAATTGCATAGCAAATATGCTACGTTTATACGGAGTATAGAAGAGTTCCCCCTTCCCCTACTCCCCTTCCCTTCTCCCCCTTCCCACGCAGGCCGAAGGCCCGAGTTTTTGTTTAATAACCTATTTAGTCAAAAGGCTACCGGACAAAAGGAAGGTAAGAGAAGGTTGTTTTGTAATGTTGACATTAATAGGTTATAAGAATTATAGAATTGTGTCTAAGTTTTTCATTAAAGGATAGACGTTGTGAAATTACTAAACAATCATTGCAAGCATTTATATCTTTGTCGATCTATTTCTTGGATTCAAACTTAAGAGTACATTTTTAAAATGCGTTATAATGTATATTTAGTTTAAAGAGGAGATCCTGCAATATGTTTTAAATCTTTTGAAGTTACTACCATGGGCAACTTGTTCTGATTATTTTAAATATAAGAAAAATAGTAAATCAATCATCCTTTTTAATAATTGTAATTTTAGGAATACCACTTGCTGAGGAATTTTCTTTTTGCCTGGGTTCTCTTTTAAATGAAATATATATTTGAGATGAAGTATCAAGGAAAGAGGTAAAAATAATTTTCTTTTTCCAAATTTTATTTAGGTTTTTACATCTTTTCATGAAACTCTTATTAAATTAAATGATATTTGTTATAATATCAAGAATGATTACCAAAATGGAATCCCAGTCAATGGTATAATAATCTACAGTTATACATTATTATAAATCATATGTGTTTCATTTAACTATACCTGTTTCCCGAAAGCGTTTTTAAATTTTTAACCCCCAAAGATTAACTTGTAAATCTTTCCCAGCAAAAGGTCCTTTTAATAAATCATTAATTTAAATATAATCTAAATCATATCAAAATGTAAAAAATAGATTCTTTGATAATAATTGTGGTACCTTTACTGATTGGCTTCCTCAAATCTTTTGGACAGCCAACCTTTTTACCTGAAGTGGGAGGGCCAAATGTTTTTTCCGAGATTTTTCCTTCTTCATTCCCCTATTCCACAACCCTAAATTACAGCATAATAAAAGTTCCAACAAATGGGACCATCATGCCACTCAGGGATATGTTTAAAGATCATTTGAAATACAAAAATGATAAACCATCTATTATGATGAAGCATAACGTAGACCCTCAAATGTATTCGGCCCCACTGTATGCTGATATCTCCCCATTCAATGCAAATGATGAGAGAAACAAAAAAATTTTTGAAGCTCGTTCCATAAATTATTATGCCAAGACCGAAGGAACTATATACCCAAATACTACGCAGCAATTTAATGGGCCTCAATTTAAAGGTGTTACAAATATTATAGTTATTGTTCTAAATTGCTTTAAAAAACGTTATAGATATTTTCATGGGCGTAGTCAGGGGGATCCTAAAATTTGTTGAAACTTATCAGAATTATGGTTAAAATTTCAAAAAATGTTTGTTTTGCCCCTTCTCAAACTATTATTGCCACCCTCTAATTCCAAGCAGGCTACGCCTTCTTGAGTAAAATTAGTTGTCCTAATTTAGTAGCAATAATTTGGGATGACATCAAAAGAAATTGCCTTAAGTTGCACTTAATATTCAATTTACATTTCATCAATGGTCAGAACTTAATGGTTATTAATAATTTAAACTAGCATTATTGTGCCCACTTCACACCCTGTCAGATTTTGTAAATAGTTGTTTAAAGCCTAAGGGTGTGAATAAACTTTTATTTTTTAAAATTTATTTTTGTGTAATGGACTTAACCCTGTATGAATTTGTCGAAGATTTTGCATTAATTTTATTTTTAAAAACATGTTTATATAGGTAAATTCATGCTTTTAATTAGTTAAAAACAGCTAGCTTTTTTTGGTCGACCCGTATTAGTCAACATAAACAGACCAAAGCTTTTTTTTATCTGTTTTTCTTAGTTTGGTAAAACCTTTGGTCTCTTTATGTCTAGTCGACTAAAACCAAAGGTCGACCAAATAAAACTCAGCCTTTTATTATACAGTCGAAACTTTTTAATCGCAAATCGGATTATCGCGAAATCTTTTAATCGCGAAGTTAACCGCCATTTTGTTTTTTTAAACGATAATATTAACAAAAACATCGTTTATTGACAAATCGCTTAATAGTATAATATCGGATATTCACAAACATTTTCGAGTCCTTAAATCAACCAGATAATTTTATAAAATATCGTTTTATTGCGAAGCGTAAGAAATGAATATTTAATATAATGTACATATACTTTTATTTTGATCGTTTAATCGCGAAATATCGGTTAATCGCGATTTTTCAGGCCCAAGGCTTTGCAATTAAACGGTTATAACTGTAACACTTCTTTTAATGTATGATAGACGCACCCGCTGATGTTAAATATGCCCATAGAATGGAGGAAAATGTTGAATCCACAAAACTTTTTTTTTCGTTCGATGCACGGTACATTCAGTGAATACGTGGCGCGCTTATACCCTAACAAATTGGATAAGTTGGTTAAACCCATATTTGATGCCGATCAAGTCATGATTCTCCTGCAATACGTAAGTTGCATCTCTGTATAACAAGAAATAGAAATTTTTTTAAAATTTGAATTTAATGGTTTTACTGCCTTTCTAGCTTGAATTTCACTAATTTCCCATATTATTTCGGGTTTTTCTTCTCTATTTATTTTGATAGAATAATTCTATTTGATCATTCATGATTTTCAGTAAGGAAATTTTTGTTCAGTTTTGGAATTTAATATGTTTATAAATGTTTGAAATAACTATTGAATTTTTAAAACAGTTGGAAGTTATTAATTTTGAAAGATATATTTATAAATGACGGTTTCATAGAAAATTGTATAATTTTGAAGTTTCGCTATAACATTTAAATATTTAGTTGGTTACTTGTAGCGGGATAATATGGATTATCATTCTATTGAAATTACTATTAATACTATTAATTTGCGATATATATATGTACGGTAAAATTCATTTAAGATGTAAAAATTGCCTAAAAGTTACAATTTAAAGAAAATGTTAGACCGGGTTCGGGGCGGATTTGGGCTAATAAAAACTGGAAACATCGGGCTAGGACCCCTTTAAATTCAATTTTGAAAAAACCGAGCTTTAAATTATTCGCAATAAAACACGTGCGCTTCATATTCATCTTCAATTTAACAGATATTTTGGATAATTTTATATTTATTTTTTGGAATTCTAGGCGAAAAAGCTTTTGGACAAAGATTTTCTCTCCATCCTGGATGCCGTAGCAATCAATTTCAATAACGTAAATACCTATCATTATTTGCAAAGTGAAATATAGATAAAAAATATGAATTATTAACTTGTTTAAAGTTTGATGCAGCCAAAACCAATGTTTCTTAATTAACTCTTGTGTCTGAATTGTTGCATACATCTTAGGGCTTGTCTTAATATCGGATTCAGATTCGAAATGCGCGAATTTATTTTTGTCCATATATCGGATTCAAGTTCATGCGTCAATCTCAAATGTTATTATTTAATTTACTCAGTTGATTATTAAAAACAAGTAGTAGAAAAAAAAAGCATGATATATTTGGAGAATATAATCACATTTTTGATGATA
Source organism: Gordius sp. MW1 (assembly GCA_964036665.1). Classification (NCBI taxonomy): domain Eukaryota; kingdom Metazoa; phylum Nematomorpha; class Gordioida; order Gordea; family Gordiidae; genus Gordius; species Gordius sp. MW1. The sequence continues at coordinate 33,723,372 of OZ038526.1, read as the reverse complement.
TTGATAGTAGCCAGCAGAATTTTTTTTCAACTTAATTTATCCTTCAACATCCTATTGCTTATAAGTAACCCCGCGTTCGTGATGACGCGCGAAGCGAAAAAAAAGCGAAGTGAATTTTTGTGCTAATTTATCAAACTTTTCACTATTTTTCTAAATATCTTATATTCATCGTGAATTTTATCATATATCACGAAAATAACAATTGTAAATATGAGTGTTGATAGTGAAACCGCAGACGATTATTTTCGCCCGCGGCAAAAAGCGAATAAAAAATAAGATACAAATCATTTGGTACTTTTCGCGCAATGGTTAAAAAATTATTTTCGTTCGCTTTTTGCCGCGGGCGAAAATAATCGTCTGCGGTTTCACTATGAACACCTCATATTTACAATTGTTATTTTTGTGATATATGATAAAATTCACGATGAATATAAGATATTAAGAAAAATAATGAAAAGTTTGATAAATTAGCACAAAAATTCACTTCGCTTTTTTTCGCTTCGCGCGTCATCACGAACGCGGGGTAAAACTGAAGATGTACAGCATTATAAATCCAAAGTTATATCTATACCTCCCATGATTTTCTTAACCTATTTAACATTTTAGTATGTAAGTTTATTACTCTTAATTAGCATAACATTCACTTTCTTATCCAACTTCGGCTAGCAACACATAATATCAACAGTATAAGTAGGAAAATAGCGAAATATATATCATTTTACTATATCCCAATTTTGAATTATATTTTCCTATTATTTTAGGAATCTTGAAATTGATCACATTTTAAACAGTCCTATAAGAAATTAATGTGCAAAATAAGATTTTATCGCTTTCGCGCTTACAATTTCATTATAATAAATCTCATTTTTGAGGCATTCAAAGTATAAAACTAGTGTTGTAAAAAGGGCTGGGTTTTGTTTAGTCGACCTTTAGTTTTAGTCGACTAAACATAAACTAACCAAATGTTTGACCAAAAAATCTTTGATCTGTTTATGCGACTTTGGAAAAATAGATCAAAAAATCACTGGTCTGTTGTATGTTTAATGGACTAAAACCAAAGGTCGACCAAACAAAACCCAGCCCTTTTTACAACACTAGCTATAAACCTATTTGGGAATTATAACGTAGTGAGACAACCATGGTATCCCATAATACCATATTATCGCTGGGTGAATTAGCGACTCAACTGAGAGATATTCCTCACGTAATGGAATCCGTTATAACTATATTCCTGCAAAGATTTGGTCATTCCGATTTTTTGGACATTTTAATTATACGACAATTGGGGAACATGCTTTTTGCCGCCTCCCTGGGTACCAACGACGTTCAAACCGACGTAAGTTATGTTTTACTATTAACTCGGAAATGTTGAATTAATTGTACAAGAAAGTTGGTTTCATTCATTCGTGGACTTTCACACTCTAATTATTGCCATTTAGTGGCAGCAGGGTTTAATTAGTGACTTGTGTTGTAAAAACGGCTGGGTTTTGTTTGGTCGACCTCGGGTTTTTTATCGTAGTCCAACTCGACCTATAGGCTTAGTGGAAAAACAGAGCAGAGTCGACCGTTAGTCTTAGTTGAAGAACCCAAAGGCGACCTAAACAAAACCAAGCCGTTTTTAAACACTATTAGTGACGACATATTTGGTTATATACCTAACTTTTTTAGCGTGTGACTCCTAAACAGACCATAGTTTTTTAGGTCTGTTTTTTTAGGGCTTGTCTTAATATCGGATTCAGGTTCAAATCGCGCAAATTTATTTTTGTCTAAATATCCGATTCAATTTCATGGGTCAAACTCGGTTGTAATTATTAATATTTTGTTTTTTGATAGTTAAAAATGTTTTTTTGTTTATTTCAACTCCTGAGTAAATCCAAACTTTGTGGATACCTAAAGATTTGAAAACATCAACATTTAAGCTTAGGAAAAAGTTTGCATCTTACAAAATCGCTGTTATGTTATGCGTCTGAAATGTAAATCTGTTGTGAATTAGAAGTTAAGACACGGCTATGTTATAACCCGTACGACGATTTTTGCTGCGCAGCAAAATCCGATATTAAGACAAGCCCTTAGTCGACTCTAAGCTTAGTCGAAATTTGAAAAAACGACCAGAGTTGACATAGTCTTAGTTAAGCCAAAGGTCGACCAAACAAAACTCAGTCGTTTTTACAACACTAATAGGCATATAACGTTTTCTGTCTTATAAAACCTCATCAGTACGCCCTATAGTGAATTTTCTAGTCACATACTAATCGAGATAGGTATCTACGTTTTACTGTAATTTTAACCCCATCGCGGTAACAGGCTTGTCCAAAAAATTTTGTTTTAATCGTGAAATCTTTTCAAATTAATTCGGTCGCAAGGAATTATACTTTATAGCCACAGACGTATCGAGGGACACTGATGATTTAAAATATAAGATTTTTTTGAAGTTTGTCGGGGGGGGGGGGTATTTGAATTTATTTATCTAAGTTTCGTGATAAATTTACTGTTAAACTGAGCCATAGCATTCACATCTAATATTTCAAAGTGTTTAGCTTTTAATTTTGTATCCGCACAATTTTCCAGTTTTACGTTGTTTATTTGTTGACTAGTTTAATGATTGATTATAAAGACCTCTTTAGTTTTGATTTTAAATGAGCAAATATTTACTTTAGGTCTCAAATGTACGTAAATTTTTAATTTCCTATACTTGAAATTCTTTTGAAATTTTACAGGAGAAGATTTATAAAGAGGTGATGAATCTCTTCATAGTGGTCATTTTAAAATCTTCCCACTACAACCAGCAACAAAATGGAAGCAAGGATGAATACGATGTTCACGAACTAAATTACAAGTAAGCTCGCTATGATTTTTTTCGAATAAATATTCATTATAAGCCTATGACCCTACAATATAATTTTATAGTTGTAAAGGATGTCTCGTTACCTTTGATGCCATTTTCACATTCCCGCTATTTCGTTATTAAATATATTTGAAAAAATATAAGAAATAAATTTTATTTAAGACACATGCTACGTCATTGTTATTATCAAAATCCTTTACCCTCTTTAAGTTATGCCTATCGCTTTTTCTGCAAAAAATATTGCACATCTTTTATCTAGCTAGACAAATCTCAATTTTATCATAACCATTTTTTTGAAATGAATCATATATTAATTATTTAATGGTTGTATTTTGTTCAATATTATAAAGGCGAGCATCTTTAGAAATACTTAAAACGCTGTGCATGGTGGTCTCTAACTTCGGTAGTTTCCCCATATGCAAAGTTCCACCCTCCACCCGCACTAACGTTCAAATTCTGCTAGATTGGCAGCCAAAAGACTCCCTTAGCCCTAAATTTTCCAACAACTCCGATGTTAACCCCATTAATACCGCCCCGTACGACTCTTGGCAAATGGATATGCTAGTCCGTATTTTGGAACTTTTTGTACAAATGGGGTTGGAAAATCAGAAGCTATCCGATAATTTCGTTACCGGCAGTCTCAATATCAAAGCGCTTAATAGCGCCGAAAATTTGGGTCTACTCATACCTCTGGTTTCTACGGTGAGTGAGCTACCCCCATGTTGTAACGCACTTTTGGCGGAATTGTTTAGAGTTTGAGAAAAAAAGTTGCTTTTTTGCATTTAATATACCAAGTTTGTAATGTGAATATATTTTATATAAGCAGATTTTAATTAAATCATATGGGCAAACTAGTTAAATCTGCTGCCATTTTTGGCTAAAATTTAAGCTAAAGAATAAATTTAATGCGATTTGCTGTTGTTTACGTGGCTTATTTAGGCTTGTAGTTTAAGTAGGCTTTATCGCTCTTCCCACTTTTAAGGTCTAGCAAATATTGTTAGAAAAATTATTTTTGGCTTGACAAATTGATTTAAATTACTATTAGTTTGGAGGGCAAGCAAAAAAATTGTAATTCAAATAAATCTTTTATATATTGATTTTTATTGATAATAACCTAAAATTCTTATTAGAAATGTGTTTTGTTTTTGACTTTGGGCATCGTTGGGCCTTAAGTGTCGCTATTTGTGAACTTCTGACACGAAGACTACACTGTGATCGCAATGGAGACTAATTATTAAAGTCACACCGTTGCCACATTTTCTTTTTTTATTGACAGTTAAAATAAGTGTATTTTTAATTACTATGTAATTTATGGCCCCACCCACTAGTGTAAAAAGGGCTGGGGGGTTTTGTTTGGTCGACCCCTTTGGTTTAACTAAGACTAACGGTCGATCGACTGTGGTCTGTTTTTCAAATTTTGACTAAGCTTAGAGGCCGCCGACTAAGAAAAGCAGACGAAAAACGTTCGGTCCGTTTATGTTTAGTCGAATAAAGCCAAAGGTCGACCAAACTAAACCCCCCAGCCGTTTTCACAACACAAAGTTCCACTATCGACGCAAATGTTGTAAGTGTCGGGTCCAACTTGTTAACTGCTGCTATAATGGAAAACTACGATTCTGGACAAAATTGTTTTTGTCTACCGATAAAAAACCATAATGACCGCTGTGTGAATTTAATTTGTCTGCCCCCGGCCCGAGGCCAAAACACTTTTCACTACTTTTTTGGTGATTCGCATTGTAAATCCCCGTTTTTGAAGCTTGTACAATTCGTTAGTTACTATTTTTATGTTATAATTTTTAAAATTATTCTTTTACTTTTTATGTGGGTACATCATGCAAAATATCCCATTGTGCATTCGCCCAAGCCGCGGCTTCATAAGCTATTTCGCGACTTTTGGCTGTACTGCGTCCTCCTAGGCTTTGCCCAAGAAAAATCAGTTTGGCCACCGGAATGGTTTAGGTGCATAAGTGTTATAGCCACGAAATCGCCCTTGCTCATAGGAACACCTCCGTTCAGATCTGCATTATAACACGGCCCTGAAAACTGATAAGCTAGGACAGGTGTGCGCCCTTATTTTAGCAGTTTTTTGGGTGTTTTAATTTTTTTTCGTCTTTTTTTCTTTTTAAATGGCTTAATAGGAGTTTTACACATTATTTTTGCTTTTTTCATACTATTTTTAAACTATTGAACAATATAGCAATATTTAAAAGATTTTGTCCCTCGTAAAGAATTTTTTTAATAGATTTATTCCCAGGAGCATTAGAATTATTAGAATAAATTATAATTATTTTTTAACGCCCTCCAATGCTCCTGTGAATTAATCTATTAAAAGCATAGAAATATCTTAATTTTTTCTTGTGTCAAGCGAAAAATAGGATGAATTGTAAATGGCAAGAGAATTTAGAATCACAGATTGATCCAAATATGCAGGATTTATGTTTTAGTAATTGTTCTAAAACTTGTCTAATATTACCTAATAAAAATACAAGATACTTAGCCAAACGATTCATATAATATGTTTTCGCTTTCATGTGTTTTATAGGATTTTGATCTACTTTGACTCCTAATAAATATTTAAACGCGTAAATATTTTGCAGAATGAATTGACTTACCTAAAAAACACTTTATTGTGTATCCTGAACAATAAACCAGAAGTGGTCTCTTGCGTCAAACAAATGACGTTCGGACAGCTATCCTACCTTTTGTCCATATATCAATTGGAAACTTTAAGGTAATTAATGTCTGCAACCAAATCTTTGGAAGCAATCATTTTAAAAATAAAAATAAATTTATTTGCAAAATAATTGTAAATCGTTCAAAAATAATACAAAAAACGTGAAAAATGATTTTTTTAGGGTGAAAAATTCGGAAGACGTTAACGCTGTTCATTATATGTTTCATTACTTGGAAGATAAGTCTATACAAAAAGACAAATCTGGCATGTGGAAATGCGTGTGTTCTATAGCCGAGATTGTGTTCAAGTAAAATTATTGCAAATGCCATTGTAATTTTTATTAAATTTTACGTCTATTTTAAATATAATTATAAGCATAAAATTACGAATTTCTTTGCTATTTCATTATATTGTTTTTGGATAGCAATCATAGAATTTAGTCTTTGGTACAAATTTCATGTCATATTTATATAATAATCTCATAATTGTGTTAAGTTCATATGTTATAAGGATTTAGGGAAAAAAGCTCAAAAGAGCCCAAACTAAATGCCTTATTGCTAAATCAAATATATGCTCATCGCTAAATTTTACGAATGATAAAACGTCTAAAAATATCTCTTAAAAAGGCGGAAATGGTTTTGAGAATATTACGATCCTAAACGTAGCTAAGGGGCGAATGTCCCCTTAAAATTTAGAAATTCTTCAACGTTTTTATACAATTTTAACGAAAATTTCAAAAATTAATAATTAAACTCGGGCCTTCGGCCCTCGTGGGAAGGGGGAGGGGGGAAGGGAAGGGGGGAAGGGAAGAAGGGAAGAGAAGGGGGGACGACTCATCTATACTTCGTATAAATGTATCATATTTGCTATTCAATTTATGGGCGAGAAAGGTGGGAAGGGGCGAGAATGCCTATAGGGGGGTATTAAATGCCTAATGATTAATTAATTATTTATACAAATTTTCCATTTATAGGCAAAATGTAATATAGGCAAAATGTAATATAGGCAAGGGTTAGGGTTAGATTTAGTGTTTGCATCTAGTTGCGTATTACATTAGTTTTTATGGCCTTTAGTGATTATGGGTCTAACAAACATTATATTATAAAACATCACAATGTTAAGAATTTGCAGAATTGTTGGGAGAAATTTTTTGTTGAATTTGAACAATTTTTAATTAAAAAAATCAAAAATTTGGCCAATGGTCATTTTTTCTCCATTGGTCAGTACCAACAGATACTCTATAAGTCAATGATAGCCAAAAAAACGGAAAAAAAAAATTTGATGCTCACTTTGGCCAATGGTCATTTTTTTCCATTGGTCAGCAGCCAGCACACGGTAAAAGTGGATATAAATTCATAAGAGTAAAAAAAACGAAAAAAATTTTTTTGAATCACATTTTGGCCAATGGTCATTTTTTTCCATTGGTCAGCAGCCAGGACACGGTAAAAGTGGATATAAATTCATAATAGTCAAAAAAAACGAAAAAAAATTTTCGAATAACATTTTGGCCAATGGTCTTTTATTCCATTGGTCAGCAGCCAGCGGACGGCCAAAAAGTCATTATAGCAATGGTAGGAACAGGAACAATCATAATAGTCAAAAGAAACGAAAAAAATAATTTCGATTCACATTTTGGCCAATGGTCATTTTTTCCATCGGTCAGGAGCCAGCGGACGGCCAAAAAGTCATAATAGCAATGGTAGTAACAGGGACAATCATAAGAGTCAAAAAAAACTCCGGGATTCTAACCCAAAAACTAGTTAAATTGCATAGCAATTAAAAGTAAACAACTTTTATTTATGTTTATTATATAACATTGGTCAGCAGCCAGCGGACGGCCAAAAAGTCATAATAGCAATGGTAGAAACAGGAACAATCATAATAGTAAAAAAAACGAAAAAAATAATTTCGATTCACATTTTGGCCAATGGTCATTTTTTTCATTGGTCAGCAGCCAGCGGACGGCCAAAAATTTTATCAATGATAGTAACAAGAACAATCATAAGAGTCAAAAAAAACTCCGGGTTTCTAACCCCAAAACTAGTTAAATTGCATAGCAATTAAAAGTAAACAACTTTTATTTATGTTTATTATATAATATACTTATGCATTAATTTAACGTAGCGATTAAAACCCGACCCCGCCCGAAAGCGAGGGAGATAGAGATGAGGGGTGGGGCACCTCTTATGCATTAATTTAAAAAATAACACAGCGAGGGAGATAGAGATGAGGGGTGGGGCACCTCTTTCTCATGCATTAATTTAAAAAAGCGATAACCTAATATACCCAATGCAAATAGATAGGGAGAGTAACGGACGGACGGACGACGGACGGACACCAAAAAACGAGCCCATATCAACAAGAACAAAATATTAAATTTACTTAAAAAATTAATAGGCACTTCTAGGGGAGGGCATAGGGTAATTTATCAATGGTAATTTATTTAAAAACGAAAAAATTAATATTTTGTTCTTGTTGATATTTGTTAAATTATCTATAATATATTGATTTTTTATTATTGTTTCATTTTTCAACTAATGGCAGTTCTATGACTAAAGTGATATGCAAAATAATTTTTCGATTATGTAAATGCATTTGATTGTTTTGTAAGGTGAAATTTATGTTTATTATATAACTAGTTAAATTAAATTGCATAGCAATTAAAAGTAACCAACTTTTATTTATGTTTATATAATAGATAATTTAACAAATCTTATATATAACACACCGAGGGAGATAGAGATGAGGGGTGGGGCACCTCTTATGCATAGCAATTAAAAATAACACAGCGAGGGAGATAGAGATGAGGGGTGGGGCACCTCTTTCTCATGCATACACAAATTTTCCATTATAGGCAAAATGTAAGGCAAGGGTTAGGGTTAGATTTAGTGTTTGCATCTAGTTGCGTATTACATTAGTTTTTATGGCCTTTAGTGATTATGGGTCTAACAAACATTATATTATAAAACAACACAATGTTAAGAATTTGCAGAATTGGAATCAAAAACCTTCTTTCGCACGCTACTTTCCCTTGACCCCGTCTAGGCGAATTCTAACACGTTACTTCATTTAGAGCCCCTCGCTTGTACTTAACCATCACGTTATTTTTATTTTTAATAGCCCCTCGCTTGTATTCAACCATCGCCTGACTATTCAAATAATAATGGGTTCCATCGCCTGATTATTAAAATAATAATGGGCTCGCGCAGCTACATAAGCACAACCTTTAAAACGAACATAATCATTATTCATTTTTTGTATATAGTTTTCCAATAAAATTATATTCTTTTAGTAAGAAAAGCAAATGTAGATATATACCTCTACATAATTTTGCCCCTCTATAAATGAGTTTTGCCCCCCCCCCACTCTATTTCCAATCCTGGCTCCGCTTATGGTGATTTCCATTAGTAAATGACGTCATTAGATCATCAATCTGGAAAGGAGTTGCTTGTTTCTATTAATAACTTTTCACCACCATCTTGAATAACGCGGTCAGTCTTTATTTATAACTAGGGGATCTCTATGTTTTGTGATTTTTTTTAGTATGATCCGCCCAATTTATTGTAGATTGACTCTATTAGTGTTGTAAAAACGCCTTGGTTTTGTTTGGTCGACCTTTGGTTTAACTAAGACTAACGGTCGACTCTGGTCTGTTTTTCAAATTTCGGCCAAGCCTAAAGGTTGACTAAGATAAAAAGATCAAGACTAAAAAAACAGACCAAAAACCTTTGGTCAGCTTATGTTAAGTCAACTAAAACTATAGACGCTAAAACCAAAGGTCGACCAAACAAAACCCAGCCGTTTCACTAGCCTATATAATTTTCAAGTATAATTTAATAGCTTTAAATTACATAGATTGCATATGCATTAATAACATTTTTGGATCCTTTCAATAGCGAATTTTTGAGCGTCATGGTCCAGAAGGCAAAGAATAAAGAAACCAACGCTGAGCTGGAGCGACACGCCCAATTTTTTGTTGGTAAAATTCAATCACAACGTTAAACGCATCCGTAAAGTTGCGGATTACTGCTTAGCCAAGCTAGTAGATAACTTCCCTCACCTCCTGTGGGATAGAATCGTCCTTAAAACTATGCTTGACCTGTTACACCTCCTCTGCAAATCTCTCTACTTAGTAACGCCCATCCCATAGTTTTATAAATCAATTTTGAATTGTATTTGTTATTAATGATTTGTGACCCAAAGTTTAATTCCGAAGAGCCAAAAATAATTTGTTAATTCGTACGTTGTATCAAGTGTAATTTAATTTTGGTTTTTTGGGGGGACTATATATCGTTTTAGCCTGGGGTTTGAAATCACTGTCGCACTCTCTCATATTTCTGTTAGTACCTTTAATAATCGTGCTACCAATTTAATAGTCCTGGTTTATTGTCAAACAAATAAAATAGCGTATGACCAATGGACGTATCCGCGGTATAATGTTATTTAATCAAATCGGTTTGGATATAAAGGTAGACGTTGGACAATGGGCGGGGGGAAATATCAGTGCGAAAAATAGGTAAGATTGGGTGATGTGTAAGGCTAAGGACTAATGAATACGACACCTCCGTTGACTACTCAATCTTCTACTCCTACCAATCCTACTACTTCATATACAACACCTCCTACACACCTTCAGATACTAGACCCCAAATTATAACATCTACGACACCTCCGTTGACTACTCAATCTTCTACTCCTTCCGATCCTACTCCTTCATATACAACACCTCCTACTACACCTTCAGATACTACACCCCAAATTATAACATCTACGACACCTCCGTTGACTACTGAATCTTCTACTCCTTCCAATCCTACTCCTTCATATACAACACCTCCTACTACACCTTCAGATACTACACCCCAAATTATAACATCTACGACACCTCCGTTGACTACTCAATCTTCTACTCCTTCCAATCCTACTCCTTCATATACAACACCTCCTACTACACCTTCAGATACTACACCCCAAATTATAACATCTACGACACCTCCGTTGACTACAAAATCTTCTACTCCTTCCGATCCTACTACTTCATATACAACACCTCGTACTACACCTTCAGATACTACACCCCAAATTATAACATCTACGACACCTCCGTTGACTACACAATCTTCTACTCCTTCCGATCCTACTCCTTCATATACAACACCTCCTACTACACCTTCAGATACTACACACCAAATTATAACATCTACGACACCTCCGTTGACTACACAATCTTCTACTCCTTCATATACAACACCTCCTACTACACCTTCAGATACTACACCTCAAATTACTACATCTACAACACCTCCTTTGACTACTCAATCTTCTACTCCTTCCGATCCTACTCCTTCATATACAACACCTCCTACTACACCTTCAGATACTACACCCCAAATTATAACATCTACGACACCTCCGTTGACTACTCAATCTTCTACTCCTTCATATACAACACCTCCTACTACACCTTCAGATACTACACCTCAAATTACTACATCTACGACATCTCCGTTGACTACTCAAACTTCTACTCCTCCTACTCCTTCATATACAACACCTCCTACTACACCTTCAGATACTACACCCCAAATTATAACATCTACGACACCTCCGTTGACTACTCAATCTTCTACTACTTCATATACAACACCTCCTACTACACCTTCAGATACTACACCCCAAATTATAACATCTACGACACCTCCGTTGACTACTCAATCTTCTGCTCCTTCCAATCCTACTACTTCATATACAACACCTCCTACTACTGCTCCTTCCAATCCTACTACTTCATATACAACACCTCCTACTACACCTTCAGATACTACACCTCAAATTACTACATCTACGACACCTCCGCTGACTACTCAATCTTCTACTCCTTCCAATCCTACTCCTTCATATACAACACCTCCTACTACACCTTCAGATACTACACCCCAAATTATAACATCTACGACACCTCCGTTGACTACAAAATCTTCTACTCCTTCCGATCCTACTACTTCATATAAAACACCTCCTACTACACCTTCAGATACTACACCCCAAATTATAACATCTACGACACCTCCGTTGACTACTCAATCTTCTACTCCTTCCGACCCTACTACTTCATATACAACACCTCCTACTACACCTTCAGATACTACACCCCAAATTATAACATCTACGACACCTCCGTTGACTACACAATCTTCTACTCCTTCCGATCCTACTCCTTCATATACAACACCTCCTACTACACCTTCAGATACTACACCTCAAATTACTACATCTACGACACCTCCGTTGACTACTCAATCTTCTACTCCTTCCAATCCTACTCCTTCATATACAACACCTCCTACTACACCTTCAGATACTACACCCCAAATTATAACATCTACGACACCTCCGTTGACTACTCAATCTTCTACTCCTTCCAATCCTACTACTTCATATACAACACCTCCTACTACACCTTCAGATACTACACCTCAAATTACTACATCTACGACACCTCCGTTGACTACTCAATCTTCTACTCCTTCCAATCCTACTCCTTCATATACAACACCTCCTACTACACCTTCAGATACTACACCCCAAATTATAACATCTACGACACCTCCGTTGACTACACAATCTTCTACTCCTTCCGATCCTACTCCTTCATATACAACACCTCCTACTACACCTTCAGATACTACACCCCAAATTATAACATCTACGACACCTCCGTTGACTACACAATCTTCTACTCCTTCCGATCCTACTACTTCATATACAACACCTCCTACTACACCTTCAGATACTACACCTCAAATTACTACATCTACGACACCTCCGTTGACTAATCAATCTTCTACTCCTTCCAATCCTACTACTTCATATACAACACCTCCTACTACACCTTCAGATACTACACCTCAAATTACTACATCTACGACACCTCCGCTGACTACTCAATCTTCTACTCCTTCCAATCCTACTCCTTCATATACAACACCTCCTACTACACCTTCAGATACTACACCCCAAATTATAACATCTACGACACCTCCGTTGACTACACAATCTTCTACTCCTTCCGATCCTACTACTTCATATACAACACCTCCTACTACACCTTCAGATACTACACCCCAAATTATAACATCTACGACACCTCCGTTGACTACTCAATCTTCTACTCCTTCCAATCCTACTCCTTCATATACAACACCTCCTACTACACCTTCAGATACTACACCCCAAATTATAACATCTACGACACCTCCGTTGACTACACAATCTTCTACTCCTTCCGATCCTACTCCTTCATATACAACACCTCCTACTACACCTTCAGATACTACACCCCAAATTATAACATCTACGACACCTCCGTTGACTACAAAATCTTCTACTCCTTCCGATCCTACTACTTCATATACAACACCTCGTACTACACCTTCAGATACTACACCCCAAATTATGACATCTACGACACCTCCGTTGACTACACAATCTTCTACTCCTTCCGATCCTACTCCATCATATACAACACCTCCTACTACACCTTCAGATACTACACACCAAATTATAACATCTACGACACCTCCGTTGACTACACAATCTGCTACTCCTTCATATACAACACCTCCTACTACACCTTCAGATACTACACCTCAAATTACTACATCTACAACACCTCCTTTGACTACTCAATCTTCTACTCCTTCCGATCCTACTCCTTCATATACAACACCTCCTACTACACCTTCAGATACTACACCCCAAATTATAACATCTACGACACCTCCGTTGACTACTCAATCTTCTACTCCTTCATATACAACACCTCCTACTACACCTTCAGATACTACACCTCAAATTACTACATCTACGACATCTCCGTTGACTACTCAATCTTCTACTCCTCCTACTCCTTCATATACAACACCTCCTACTACACCTTCAGATACTACACCCCAAATTATAACATCTACGACACCTCCGTTGACTACTCAATCTTCTACTACTTCATATACAACACCTCCTACTACACCTTCAGATACTACACCCCAAATTATAACATCTACGACACCTCCGTTGACTACTCAATCTTCTGCTCCTTCCAATCCTACTACTTCATATACAACACCTCCTACTACACCTTCAGATACTACACCTCAAATTACTACATCTACGACACCTCCGCTGACTACTCAATCTTCTACTCCTTCCAATCCTACTCCTTCATATACAACACCTCCTACTACACCTTCAGATACTACACCCCAAATTATAACATCTACGACACCTCCGTTGACTACAAAATCTTCTACTCCTTCCGATCCTACTACTTCATATACAACACCTCCTACTACACCTTCAGATACTACACCCCAAATTATAACATCTACGACACCTCCGTTGACTACTCAATCTTCTACTCCTTCCGACCCTACTACTTCATATACAACACCTCCTACTACACCTTCAGATACTACACCCCAAATTATAACATCTACGACACCTCCGTTGACTACACAATCTTCTACTCCTTCCGATCCTACTCCTTCATATACAACACCTCCTACTACACCTTCAGATACTACACCTCAAATTACTACATCTACGACACCTCCGTTGACTACTCAATCTTCTACTCCTTCCAATCCTACTCCTTCATATACAACACCTCCTACTACACCTTCAGATACTACACCCCAAATTATAACATCTACGACACCTCCGTTGACTACTCAATCTTCTACTCCTTCCAATCCTACTACTTCATATACAACACCTCCTACTACACCTTCAGATACTACACCTCAAATTACTACATCTACGACACCTCCGTTGACTACTCAATCTTCTACTCCTTCCAATCCTACTCCTTCATATACAACACCTCCTACTACACCTTCAGATACTACACCCCAAATTATAACATCTACGACACCTCCGTTGACTACACAATCTTCTACTCCTTCCGATCCTACTCCTTCATATACAACACCTCCTACTACACCTTCAGATACTACACCCCAAATTATAACATCTACGACACCTCCGTTGACTACACAATCTTCTCTCCTTCCGATCCTACTACTTCATATACAACACCTCCTACTACACCTTCAGATACTACACCTCAAATTACTACATCTACGACACCTCCGTTGACTACTCAATCTTCTACTCCTTCCAATCCTACTACTTCATATACAACACCTCCTACTACACCTTCAGATACTACACCTCAAATTACTACATCTACGACACCTCCGCTGACTACTCAATCTTCTACTCCTTCCAATCCTACTCCTTCATATACAACACCTCCTACTACACCTTCAGATACTACACCCCAAATTATAACATCTACGACACCTCCGTTGACTACACAATCTTCTACTCCTTCCGATCCTACTACTTCATATACAACACCTCCTACTACACCTTCAGATACTACACCCCAAATTATAACATCTACGACACCTCCGTTGACTACAAAATCTTCTACTCCTTCCGATCCTACTACTTCATATACAACACCTCCTACTACACCTTCAGATACTACACCCCAAATTATAACATCTACGACACCTCCGTTGACTACTCAATCTTCTACTCCTTCCGACCCTACTACTTCATATACAACACCTCCTACTACACCTTCAGATACTACACCCCAAATTATAACATCTACGACACCTCCGTTGACTACACAATCTTCTACTCCTTCCGATCCTACTACTTCATATACAACACCTCCTACTACACCTTCAGATACTACACCTCAAATTACTACATCTACGACACCTCCGTTGACTACTCAATCTTCTACTCCTTCCCATCCTACTACTTCATATACAACACCTCCTACTACACCTTCAGATACTACACCTTAAATTACTACATCTACGACACCTCCGCTGACTACTCAATCTTCTACTCCTTCCAATCCTTTTCCTTCATATACAACACCTCCTACTACACCTTCAGATACTACACCCCAAATTATAACATCTACGACACCTCCGTTGACTACACAATCTTCTACTCCTTCCGATCCTACTACTTCATATACAACACCTCCTACTACACCTTCAGATACTACACCCCAAATTATAACATCTACGACACCTCCGTTGACTACTCAATCTTCTACTCCTTCCGATCCTACTACTTCATATACAACACCTCCTACTACACCTTCAGATACTACACCCCAAATTATAACATCTACGACACCTCCGTTGACTACACAATCTTCTACTCCTTCCGATCCTACTCCTTCATATACAACACCTCCTACTACACCTTCAGATACTACACCTCAAATTACTACATCTACGACACCTCCGTTGACTACTCAATCTTCTACTCCTTCCAATCCTACTCCTTCATATACAACACCTCCTACTACACCTTCAGATACTACACCCCAAATTATAACATCTACGACACCTCCGTTGACTACTCAATCTTCTACTCCTTCCAATCCTACTACTTCATATACAACACCTCCTACTACACCTTCAGATACTACACCTCAAATTACTACATCTACGACACCTCCGTTGACTACTCAATCTTCTACTCCTTCCAATCCTACTCCTTCATATACAACACCTCCTACTACACCTTCAGATACTACACCCCAAATTATAACATCTACGACACCTCCGTTGACTACACAATCTTCTACTCCTTCCGATCCTACTCCTTCATATACAACACCTCCTACTACACCTTCAGATACTACACCCCAAATTATAACATCTACGACACCTCCGTTGACTACTCAATCTTCTACTCCTTCCAATCCTACTACTTCATATACAACACCTCCTACTACACCTTCAGATACTACACCTCAAATTACTACATCTACGACACCTCCGCTAACTACTCAATCTTCTACTCCTTCCAATCCTACTCCTTCATATACAACACCTCCTACTACACCTTCAGATACTACACCCCAAATTATAACATCTACGACACCTCCGTTGACTACTCAATCTTCTACTACTTCATATACAACACCTCCTACTACACCTTCAGATACTACACCCCAAATTATAACATCTACGACACCTCCGTTGACTACTCAATCTTCTGCTCCTTCCAATCCTACTACTTCATATACAACACCTCCTACTACACCTTCAGATACTACACCTCAAATTACTACATCTACGACACCTCCGCTGACTACTCAATCTTCTACTCCTTCCAATCCTACTCCTTCATATACAACACCTCCTACTACACCTTCAGATACTACACCCCAAATTATAACATCTACGACACCTCCGTTGACTACAAAATCTTCTACTCCTTCCGATCCTACTACTTCATATACAACACCTCCTACTACACCTTCAGATACTACACCCCAAATTATAACATCTACGACACCTCCGTTGACTACTCAATCTTCTACTCCTTCCGACCCTACTACTTCATATACAACACCTCCTACTACACCTTCAGATACTACACCCCAAATTATAACATCTACGACACCTCCGTTGACTACACAATCTTCTACTCCTTCCGATCCTACTCCTTCATATACAACACCTCCTACTACACCTTCAGATACTACACCTCAAATTACTACATCTACGACACCTCCGTTGACTACTCAATCTTCTACTCCTTCCAATCCTACTCCTTCATATACAACACCTCCTACTACACCTTCAGATACTACACCCCAAATTATAACATCTACGACACCTCCGTTGACTACTCAATCTTCTACTCCTTCCAATCCTACTACTTCATATACAACACCTCCTACTACACCTTCAGATACTACACCTCAAATTACTACATCTACGACACCTCCGTTGACTACTCAATCTTCTACTCCTTCCAATCCTACTCCTTCATATACAACACCTCCTACTACACCTTCAGATACTACACCCCAAATTATAACATCTACGACACCTCCGTTGACTACACAATCTTCTACTCCTTCCGATCCTACTCCTTCATATACAACACCTCCTACTACACCTTCAGATACTACACCCCAAATTATAACATCTACGACACCTCCGTTGACTACCCAATCTTCTCTCCTTCCGATCCTACTACTTCATATACAACACCTCCTACTACACCTTCAGATACTACACCTCAAATTACTACATCTACGACACCTCCGTTGACTACTCAATCTTCTACTCCTTCCAATCCTACTACTTCATATACAACACCTCCTACTACACCTTCAGTTACTACACCTCAAATTACTACATCTACGACACCTCCGCTGACTACTCAATCTTCTACTCCTTCCAATCCTACTCCTTCATATACAACACCTCCTACTACACCTTCAGATACTACACCCCAAATTATAACATCTACGACACCTCCGTTGACTACACAATCTTCTACTCCTTCCGATCCTACTACTTCATATACAACACCTCCTACTACACCTTCAGATACTACACCCCAAATTATAACATCTACGACACCTCCGTTGACTACTCAATCTTCTACTCCTTCCAATCCTACTCCTTCATATACAACACCTCCTACTACACCTTCAGATACTACACCCCAAATTATAACATCTACGACACCTCCGTTGACTACACAATCTTCTACTCCTTCCGATCCTACTCCTTCATATACAACACCTCCTACTACACCTTCAGATACTACACCCCAAATTATAACATCTACGACACCTCCGTTGACTACACAATCTTCTACTCCTTCCGATCCTACTACTTCATATACAACACCTCCTACTACACCTTCAGATACTACACCTCAAATTACTACATCTACGACACCTCCGTTGACTACTCAATCTTCTACTCCTTCCAATCCTACTACTTCATATACAACACCTCCTACTACACCTTCAGATACTACACCTTAAATTACTACATCTACGACACCTCCGCTAACTACTCAATCTTCTACTCCTTCCAATCCTACTCCTTCATATACAACACCTCCTACTACACCTTCAGATACTACACCCCAAATTATAACATCTACGACACCTCCGTTGACTACTCAATCTTCTACTACTTCATATACAACACCTCCTACTACACCTTCAGATACTACACCCCAAATTATAACATCTACGACACCTCCGTTGACTACTCAATCTTCTGCTCCTTCCAATCCTACTACTTCATATACAACACCTCCTACTACACCTTCAGATACTACACCCCAAATTATAACATCTACGACACCTCCGTTGACTACACAATCTTCTACTCCTTCCGATCCTACTCCTTCATATACAACACCTCCTACTACACCTTCAGATACTACACCTCAAATTACTACATCTACGACACCTCCGTTGACTACAAAATCTTCTACTCCTTCCGATCCTACTACTTCATATACAACACCTCCTACTACACCTTCAGATACTACACCCCAAATTATAACATCTACGACACCTCCGTTGACTACTCAATCTTCTACTCCTTCCGACCCTACTACTTCATATACAACACCTCCTACTACACCTTCAGATACTACACCCCAAATTATAACATCTACGACACCTCCGTTGACTACACAATCTTCTACTCCTTCCGATCCTACTACTTCATATACAACACCTCCTACTACACCTTCAGATACTACACCTCAAATTACTACATCTACGACACCTCCGTTGACTACTCAATCTTCTACTCCTTCCCATCCTACTACTTCATATACAACACCTCCTACTACACCTTCAGATACTACACCTTAAATTACTACATCTACGACACCTCCGCTGACTACTCAATCTTCTACTCCTTCCAATCCTTTTCCTTCATATACAACACCTCCTACTACACCTTCAGATACTACACCCCAAATTATAACATCTACGACACCTCCGTTGACTACACAATCTTCTACTCCTTCCGATCCTACTACTTCATATACAACACCTCCTACTACACCTTCAGATACTACACCCCAAATTATAACATCTACGACACCTCCGTTGACTACTCAATCTTCTACTCCTTCCGATCCTACTACTTCATATACAACACCTCCTACTACACCTTCAGATACTACACCCCAAATTATAACATCTACGACACCTCCGTTGACTACACAATCTTCTACTCCTTCCGATCCTACTCCTTCATATACAACACCTCCTACTACACCTTCAGATACTACACCTCAAATTACTACATCTACGACACCTCCGTTGACTACTCAATCTTCTACTCCTTCCAATCCTACTCCTTCATATACAACACCTCCTACTACACCTTCAGATACTACACCCCAAATTATAACATCTACGACACCTCCGTTGACTACTCAATCTTCTACTCCTTCCAATCCTACTACTTCATATACAACACCTCCTACTACACCTTCAGATACTACACCTCAAATTACTACATCTACGACACCTCCGTTGACTACTCAATCTTCTACTCCTTCCAATCCTACTCCTTCATATACAACACCTCCTACTACACCTTCAGATACTACACCCCAAATTATAACATCTACGACACCTCCGTTGACTACACAATCTTCTACTCCTTCCGATCCTACTCCTTCATATACAACACCTCCTACTACACCTTCAGATACTACACCCCAAATTATAACATCTACGACACCTCCGTTGACTACTCAATCTTCTACTCCTTCCAATCCTACTACTTCATATACAACACCTCCTACTACACCTTCAGATACTACACCTCAAATTACTACATCTACGACACCTCCGCTAACTACTCAATCTTCTACTCCTTCCAATCCTACTCCTTCATATACAACACCTCCTACTACACCTTCAGATACTACACCCCAAATTATAACATCTACGACACCTCCGTTGACTACTCAATCTTCTACTACTTCATATACAACACCTCCTACTACACCTTCAGATACTACACCCCAAATTATAACATCTACGACACCTCCGTTGACTACTCAATCTTCTGCTCCTTCCAATCCTACTACTTCATATACAACACCTCCTACTACACCTTCAGATACTACACCTCAAATTACTACATCTACGACACCTCCGCTGACTACTCAATCTTCTACTCCTTCCAATCCTACTCCTTCATATACAACACCTCCTACTACACCTTCAGATACTACACCCCAAATTATAACATCTACGACACCTCCGTTGACTACAAAATCTTCTACTCCTTCCGATCCTACTACTTCATATACAACACCTCCTACTACACCTTCAGATACTACACCCCAAATTATAACATCTACGACACCTCCGTTGACTACTCAATCTTCTACTCCTTCCGACCCTACTACTTCATATACAACACCTCCTACTACACCTTCAGATACTACACCCCAAATTATAACATCTACGACACCTCCGTTGACTACACAATCTTCTACTCCTTCCGATCCTACTCCTTCATATACAACACCTCCTACTACACCTTCAGATACTACACCTCAAATTACTACATCTACGACACCTCCGTTGACTACTCAATCTTCTACTCCTTCCAATCCTACTCCTTCATATACAACACCTCCTACTACACCTTCAGATACTACACCCCAAATTATAACATCTACGACACCTCCGTTGACTACTCAATCTTCTACTCCTTCCAATCCTACTACTTCATATACAACACCTCCTACTACACCTTCAGATACTACACCTCAAATTACTACATCTACGACACCTCCGTTGACTACTCAATCTTCTACTCCTTCCAATCCTACTCCTTCATATACAACACCTCCTACTACACCTTCAGATACTACACCCCAAATTATAACATCTACGACACCTCCGTTGACTACACAATCTTCTACTCCTTCCGATCCTACTCCTTCATATACAACACCTCCTACTACACCTTCAGATACTACACCCCAAATTATAACATCTACGACACCTCCGTTGACTACCCAATCTTCTCTCCTTCCGATCCTACTACTTCATATACAACACCTCCTACTACACCTTCAGATACTACACCTCAAATTACTACATCTACGACACCTCCGTTGACTACTCAATCTTCTACTCCTTCCAATCCTACTACTTCATATACAACACCTCCTACTACACCTTCAGTTACTACACCTCAAATTACTACATCTACGACACCTCCGCTGACTACTCAATCTTCTACTCCTTCCAATCCTACTCCTTCATATACAACACCTCCTACTACACCTTCAGATACTACACCCCAAATTATAACATCTACGACACCTCCGTTGACTACACAATCTTCTACTCCTTCCGATCCTACTACTTCATATACAACACCTCCTACTACACCTTCAGATACTACACCCCAAATTATAACATCTACGACACCTCCGTTGACTACTCAATCTTCTACTCCTTCCAATCCTACTCCTTCATATACAACACCTCCTACTACACCTTCAGATACTACACCCCAAATTATAACATCTACGACACCTCCGTTGACTACACAATCTTCTACTCCTTCCGATCCTACTCCTTCATATACAACACCTCCTACTACACCTTCAGATACTACACCCCAAATTATAACATCTACGACACCTCCGTTGACTACACAATCTTCTACTCCTTCCGATCCTACTACTTCATATACAACACCTCCTACTACACCTTCAGATACTACACCTCAAATTACTACATCTACGACACCTCCGTTGACTACTCAATCTTCTACTCCTTCCAATCCTACTACTTCATATACAACACTTCCTACTACACCTTCAGATACTACACCTTAAATTACTACATCTACGACACCTCCGCTGACTACTCAATCTTCTACTCCTTCCAATCCTACTCCTTCATATACAACACCTCCTACTACACCTTCAGATACTACACCCCAAATTATAACATCTACGACACCTCCGTTGACTACACAATCTTCTACTCCTTCCGATCCTACTACTTCATATACAACACCTCCTACTACACCTTCAGATACTACACCCCAAATTATAACATCTACGACACCTCCGTTGACTACTCAATCTTCTACTCCTTCCGATCCTACTACTTCATATACAACACCTCCTACTACACCTTCAGATACTACACCCCAAATTATAACATCTACGACACCTCCGTTGACTACACAATCTTCTACTCCTTCCGATCCTACTCCTTCATATACAACACCTCCTACTACACCTTCAGATACTACACCTCAAATTACTACATCTACGACACCTCCGTTGACTACTCAATCTTCTACTCCTTCCAATCCTACTCCTTCATATACAACACCTCCTACTACACCTTCAGATACTACACCCCAAATTATAACATCTACGACACCTCCGTTGACTACTCAATCTTCTACTCCTTCCAATCCTACTACTTCATATACAACACCTCCTACTACACCTTCAGATACTACACCTCAAATTACTACATCTACGACACCTCCGTTGACTACTCAATCTTCTACTCCTTCCAATCCTACTCCTTCATATACAACACCTCCTACTACACCTTCAGATACTACACCCCAAATTATAACATCTACGACACCTCCGTTGACTACTCAATCTTCTACTCCTTCCGATCCTACTACTTCATAAACAACACCTCCTACTACACCTTCAGATACTACACCCCAAATTATAACATCTACGACACCTCCGTTGACTACACAATCTTCTACTCCTTCCGATCCTACTCCTTCATATACAACACCTCCTACTACACCTTCAGATACCACCTCAAATTACTACATCTACGACACCTCCGTTGACTACTCAATCTTCTACTCCTTCCAATCCTACTCCTTCATATACATCACCTCCTACTACACCTTCAGATACTACACCCCAAATTATAACATCTACGACACCTCCGTTGACTACTCAATCTTCTACTCCTTCCAATCCTACTACTTCATATACAACACCTCCTACTACACCTTCAGATACTACACCCCAAATTATAACATCTACGACACCTCAGTTGACTACACAATCTTCTACTCCTTCATATACAACACCTCCTACTACACCTTCAGATACTACACCTCAAATTACTACATCTACGACACCTCCTTTGACTACTCAATCTTCTACTCCTTCCGATCCTACTCCTTCATATACAACACCTCCTACTACACCTTCAGATACTACACCCCAAATTATAACATCTACGACACCTCCGTTGACTACTCAATCTTCTACTCCTTCCAATCCTACTCCTTCATATACAACATTTCCTACTACACCTTCAGATACTACACCCCAAATTATAACATCTACGACACCTCCGTTGACTACACAATCTTCTACTCCTCCCGATCCTACTCCTTCATATACAACACCTCCTACTACACCTTCAGATATTACACCTCAAATTACTACATCTACGACACCTCCGTTGACTACTCAATCTTCTACTCCTTCCAATCCTACTCCTTCATATACAACACCTTCTACTACACCTTCAGATACTACACCCCAAATTATAACATCTACGACACCTCCGTTGACTACTCAATCTTCTACTCCTTCCAATCCTACTACTTCATATACAACACCTCCTACTACACCTTCAGATACTACACCCCAAATTATAACATCTACGACACCTCCGTTGACTACTCAATCTTCTACTCCTTCCAATCCTACTACTTCATATACAACACCTCCTACTACACCTTCAGATACTCATACTACACCCCAAATTATAACATCTACGACACCTCCGTTGACTACACAATCTTCTACTCCTTCATATACAACACCTCCTACTACACCTTCAGATACTACACCTCAAATTACTACATCTACGACACCTCCGTTGACTACACAATCTTCTACTCCTTCCAATCCTACTCCTTCATATACAACACCTCCTACTACACCTTCAGATACTACACCCCAAATTATAACATCTACGACACCTCCGTTGACTACTCAATCTTCTACTCCTTCCAATCCTACTACTTCATATACAACACCTCCTACTACACCTTCAGATACTACACCCCAAATTATAACATCTACGACACCTCCGTTGACTACACAATCTTCTACTCCTTCCAATCCTACTCCTTCATATACAACACCTCCTACTACACCTTCAGATACTACACCCCAAATTATAACATCTACGACACCTCCGTTGACTACACAATCTTCTACTTCATATACAACACCTCCTACTACACCTTCAGATACTACACCTCAAATTACTACATCTACGACACCTCCGTTGACTACACAATCTTCTACTCCTTCCGATCCTACTACTTCATATACAACACCTCCTACTACACCTTCAGATACTACACCCCAAATTATAACATCTACGACACCTCCGTTGACTACTCAATCTTCTACTCCTTCCAATCCTACTCCTTCATATACAACACCTCCTACTACACCTTCAGATACTACACCCCAAATTATAACATCTACGACACCTCCGTTGACTACACAATCTTCTACTCCTTCCGATCCTACTACTTCATATACAACACCTCCTACTACACCTTCAGATACTACACCCCAAATTATAACATATACGACACCTCCGTTGACTACACAATCTTCTACTCCTTCATATACAACACCTCCTACTACACCTTCAGATACTACACCTCAAATTACTACATCTACGACACCTCCGTTGACTACACAATCTTCTACTCCTTCCGATCCTACTACTTCATATACAACACCTCCTACTACACCTTCAGATACTACACCCCAAATTATACATCTACGACACCTCCGTTGACTACTCAATCTTCTACTCCTTCCAATCCTACTTCTTCATATACAACACCTCCTACTACACCTTCAGATACTACACCCCAAATTATAACATCTACAACACCTCCGTTGACTACTCAATCTTCTACTCCTTCCAATCCTACTACTTCATATACAACACCTCCTACTACACCTTCAGATACTACACCCCAAAACATCTACGACACCTCCGTTGACTACTCAATCTTCTACTCCTTCCAATTCTACTACTTCATATACAACACCTCCTACTACACCTTCAGATACTACACCCCAAATTATAACATCTACGACACCTTCGTTGACTACCCAATCTTCTACTCCTTCATATACAACACCTCCTACTACACCTTCAGATATTACACCCCAAATTACTACATCTACGACACCTCCGTTGACTACTCAATCTTCTACCCCTTCCAATC
This sequence comes from Gordius sp. MW1, assembly GCA_964036665.1. Taxonomy (NCBI): domain Eukaryota; kingdom Metazoa; phylum Nematomorpha; class Gordioida; order Gordea; family Gordiidae; genus Gordius; species Gordius sp. MW1. The sequence goes on along the minus strand of OZ038526.1, from coordinate 33,697,673 downwards.
CTACTCCTTCATACACACCACCTCCTACTACACCTTCAGATACTACACCCCAAATTACTACTACGACAACTTCATGGACTCCTCCATCCTCTAGTCCTTCCTATCCTACTCCTACATACACTACACCTCCTGCTACACCTTCAGATACTACACCCCAAATTACTACATATACGACACCCCCGTTGACTCCTCCATCATCTAGTCCTTCCTATCCTACTCCTATTTATACTACACCTCCTGCACCTTCAGATACTACACCCCAAGTTACTACTACGACAACTCCATGGACTCCTCTATCCTCTAGTCCTTCCTATCCTACTCCTACATATACTACACCTTCAGATACTACACCCCAAATTACTACTACGACAACTCCATGGACTCCTCCATCATCTAGTCCTTCCTATCCTACTCCTTCATATACTACACCTCCTACTACACCTTCAGGTACTACACCCCAAATTACTACATATACGACACCTCCGTTGACTCCTCCATCATCTAGTCCTTCCTATCCTACTCCTACATATGCTACACCTTCAGATACTACACCCCAAATTACTACTACGACACCTCCGTTGACTCCTCCCTATTCTAGTCCTTCCTATCCTGCTACACCTTCAGAAAATACACCTCCAACTTCAGTTACTCCACCTCAAATTACTACATCTCCAGCATATACTCATCCTTCAGATACTACACCTTCAAATAATATATCTACGATACCTCCATGGACTCCATCATATTCTAATCATTCCTATCAGAGACCAGAAAGGCTCTATCCTGCCCGCTGCCCGACCCTGCCTACGGGCTTGACTTGGCCAAGCAATTGCCGTAAATATAAATTGTCAGGCAGGCACCAGTGTTGTAAAAAGACCTGGTTTTTTTTAGCCGACCTTTGGTCTTAGTCGACTAAACCAAAAAGACCTCGAGGTCTTTTGGTCTGTTTTCTTAGTCGACCTTTGGTTGAGCTAATACTTGGAGAAAAGACCTTAAAGGTTGTTAGGCTATTTTGTTTAGCCAACCTTTAGGTTTAGTCATAATTTTGTTAATACCCCAAAGGTTTTTACTTGTTATTATTAGTCGACCTTTGGCTTGGCTTAGGTCTGGCGGGGTGGTAGGAAAATAATATATAATTTAATGAGTGAATTTAAAATTAAGCTATATATAGTTACGGGTAGATTTTTAATTGTACTGATATGATTTAATAATGGTTGAGGTGATTTTTGATATTGATACCTGGTTGTAAAATATAATTTTAAGAATCAATCATTTGTCAAGCTAATTTGGTGACAATTGTCATAATGGTCGTTTATAAAGCAAAATAAATTGTTTTGACGGAAATTGGTGGGGTATGGTGTCATAAATATGTTTCAAACTTAAAATTTAAGTTTGTCACCTAAGCTTGGTGACAATTGTCATAATTGTCATTTTAAAAGCTAGACAAATACTTTTAACGAAAATTTGTCGGTTAGGCTGTCATAAAAATGTTGCAAACTTAAAATTTAAGTTTGTCACCTTAGCTTGGTGACAATTGTCATATTTGTCATTTTTAAAGCTAGATAAATACTTTTAACGAAAATTGGTCGGTAAGGGTGTCATAAAAATGTTGCAAACTTAAAATTTAAGTTTGTCACCTTAGCTTGGTGACAATTGTCATATTTGTCATTTTTAAAGCTAGATAAATACTTTTAACGAAAATTGGTCGATTAGGGTGTCATAAAAATGTTGCAAACTTAAAATTTAAGTTTGTCACCTTAGCTTGGTGACAATTGTCATATTTGTCATTTTTAAAGCTAGATAAATACTTTTAACGAAAATTGGTCGGTTAGGGTGTCATAAAAATGTTGCAAACTTAAAATTTAAGTTTGTCACCTTAGCTTGGTGACAATTGTCATAATTGTCATTTTAAAAGCTAGATAAATACTTTTAAACAAAAATTGGTTGGTTAGGGTGTCATAATAATGTTGCATACTTAAAATTTAAGTTTGTCACCTTAGCTTGGTGACAATTGTCATAATTGTCATTTTAAAAGCTAGATAAATACTTTTAACAAAAATTGGTCGGTTAGGGTGTCATAAAAATGTTCCAACAATGTATTTTTAAAAATTAGTTGTCAATTTATTATAGTGACGTTGGTAAAATCGAATAATTGTACCATAATACTTGTTAAGTTTAATTCATATTTTTTATCTTCGTTATTTATAGTAATAACTCAGTTTAAACTATTCTAAATTAATATATGGGTTTCAACCAGTAACATTAACATTTATCAGTCATAGGGGTTGGTTATATTGCTTTGTCAAATTTAAAAGAGACTAGAGAAAAAAAGATAGAAAATCGAAGCTAAAATCTCCCTTTTAATTTAATATCTTTCTCGTTAATAACTTTTTTTCTATCAGTTTTTTAGAACCCCAACAAGTTTTATGATAGAGTGTCAATTTTTATATAATAAATTGCTTGGAATTAACAATTTTGTTGAAAATAACTGTGTCATAACTAGAGACCTGCACGGGCAGCCCGAGGCCCGGGCCGGGCTCGGGTCCTAAATTTTGAAGCTTTGGAATTCCGGGACGGGCCGGGCCTAATTCATAAAATATAGGCCCGGCCCGGAATAATTTAGTAGTAGCCTAAGTAGTTCTTTGTTATGGTAAAACAATATTTTTATTAAATGGTATACAAAAAATTACACACACGACTAAAAAAATATAAAAACGCGCTATAACTAAACGGATGGCATTGATCCGTGTATGGAAATCTTGTTGGATTTAACGATTTATTAATTAAAAGTTATTGATTCATTCATTTAGCGCTATTTTAATGTACAAAGACAAACAATTGAATATGGAACAAAAAATCTACTCCTAATAGCTGAAAATATTCAGAAATAATTTTATAAAGTAAAGAAATTGACACCTACATAAGGTTAAAGATCAACGAGAAAAAATAGATGGTGGAAAGTACACCTCTGGGAAATATTCGATTCGAGATTAGATTCGGATCAAATCCTTATGTCTGAATTTCGACTCTAATATTTAACTGGTGAGATTCGAAAATCCGAATTGAATCTTTAAAAAGGGATTCGAAAAATTATTTATACTTGGTTGATAGTTATTTAAATATACATGACAAAAAATAATTAAGCTGTTTTTATATTTCCGCAAATTAGTTATTTTCTCCGATCACTACATTTAAATTTTATAAGCATACACAAAATATAAAAATATCTTTTTACATACTATATGAGGTTCAACTTAAAAAAAAATCAAAATGTTTGCTAACATTTTATATTTTTATATTCAATCTTTGCATTTTTATGAATAAATTCATAATTAAAAAAACTAGAAAAATAATCGAATGTTCGAATCGAATCATTATTTTAATATTTGCCGACTCTCAAATCGAATATTTTTTCAAATAAAATTTAAACTCGGAGATTTTTGATGCTTGTATTTTTTTACATCAAAATAGTTCTATTATCAATCTATAATTTTATTATGTGCGTTTTTAATAAATAATTTTACCAAAAAAGCGTTTGATTTAATTTTTAGCAATTTAAAATTCGGGGCCGGGCCGGGCCTACTTTCGAATCGGGCCTTAAAAACATCGATTTTGCAGGTCTCTAGTCATAACAACTCCAAAAGAAATATTCTAATCGAACCATAGGGCTACCTGAGACAGAAGCTAAAATTAATTTTATTCATTCAGCCATTAAATATCTTGAGTGTGATTTTTATAATCTTATTAATATGTCTAAGTCTATCTTGGCTACGTGCCAGATCCATAAATATGGGTGGGGTAGCTAGTTAAAATGGGGGAAAAATGGGATTGCATGTGCTGTGCGTGTGTGTGCCTTAGCGAAACAATGAAAATAACTTGTAAAATATGGTATGGTACGGCTAGGGAGGAAGTGGTGTGGGTGTGGTGCTGTCTGGCTATAGATACCCTAGGGAAATTCGTTCATATATATGTATATTTAAATTTATTTAATATTTTAATTTTTAGATTCTCTGTGTCTTAATAAGTGACAAAATATAAGTTCAAAATCAAATTTAAGAGCAGTTGGCTCACTCATTTAAATTTTATAATAATATCTATAGGGAAATTTGTTCCATACTTTTCTAAATTAAATTTTTTGTAAATTCTTCTTTACTTGAGTTTGTTTATTATAACTTTAAACTAGTAGGAAAATATTTAGAGTTACACATACATAGATATTTTTATTAAAGATTATTCCAATCGCGTAAACATAACACTTCGTTTACAGAACACGAAGAAATCTGGTTTCTTTTTTTAGTAATGATATTAGAGGCGGCAGAAAAAAGTCTTTCGGCTGGAATAGAGGTTCCCTGTAAGGCCAAATATTTTCGTGCCAGGAATCCTAGCTGAGGGAATGTTTTTTGATTGAGTCGCCACCAATCTAGAATGTATTGATCACCTAAATTATAATATTACAAAGTCAAAAATAAGTTTCACCATCTAATAATGTCTGCCTAAGGTATCTTTTATATTCTTCATTTTATAAAATAATTAGGTAGTTATTTACTGATTAAGCAATTCTAAAGCCATCACTGTCTAAGATTTTTGTCCCTGTCTAACTGGGTAAGAAATATTTCCAGCACTATTTGAATATAATGATTCAAAGTTATTTTCGTATTCTAGAGTAAGCCATTCATCTGGCATACTCTCCTTTTTCAGTCGAGGAACAAGGGTGACCCCGACATAATATTCGAACTGGTCAAAAAGACCCTCATAGGCTTGCAATTTTATCAACATATATTCTGCAGCTTGTTTTATTTTAGGGTTATAACTTATAACCATCAAATTCCATCAAATATTTTTTATCTTATACAAATATATAACGCATAGCCCTATCGATGGATGGGTCTGTGTTGACATACTGTCTGTCATAACGTTAAATAACATTAAGAAATTTTCAATTTATTTTAAATTAGCAATTTCTTCCTCACTGCATAGACCCATCTGAGAGCCAACCATCCTCAACTTTTAAATTGTTTATCGTGGTTATATGCTAGGAAAAATATATAATAATAAATAAAAAAATACACTTTTAACATCTTAAATGTACTATTCCACCGCGTTACTACATCTAAGGGAATAGTGATTTCGGCAACCTCCTTAAATCGTTGCATCAATTTCGGTGATGTGTGAAGCTTTCTAACCCAGCGAGACACCTTTACGATATCATCTTTCAAAATAGATAACCCTTCTTTAACAAATAGGGTTAATAATATGTCCAAAACATCTTATATGGAAAAAGATAAATTAAAAAGGAGATTTTAGCTTCAATTTTCTATCTTTTTTTTCTCTGGTCACTTTTAACACTTCAGAGGTTGGGTCGAAAATGCTAAAACACGGATGGTATTTGGGATAATAATTACCCCAAACTTTAAATAGCTATAGCTTAGATATTTTATAATATAAACTTGTCAAAATATGCAAGAATAATATTTCAACTCTTATATGTTCATTAATATATTAATTTGCCTATTTGATCAAGTGGTTTAAATTTTATGCCTATAATTAGAGCACTAATTTATTTTCTACGGCATTTTTAAAAGGCTCGGGGCCATTATTACCTTACCCACCCTATGAAGTGTTACATTTGACAATGCAATATAACCCCTATGACTGATAAATGTTACTAGGTTGAAACCCATATATTATTTTAAAATAGTTTAAAGTAAGTCATTACTATAAATAACGAAGATAAAAAATATGAATTAAACTTAACAAGTATTCTGGCGCAATTATTCTATTTAGACAAGGTCACTATAATAAATTGACAACTAATTTTTAAAAATACTTTGTGGAACATTTTTATGATACAATAACCCACCAATTTTCGTTAAAAAATTTATCTAGTTCTAAAATTGGCAATTATGACAATTGTCACGAAGATCAGGTGACAAACTTAAATTTTAAGTGTAATGATTTTATGACACCCAAACCCACCAATTTTCGTTAAAAAAATTAATCTAGCTCTAAAATTGACAATTATGACAATTGTCACGATGTTGAGGTGACAAACTAAAATTTTAAGTTTGTAATGATTTTATGACACCCAAACACACCAATTTTCGTTAAATTTTTTTATCTAGCATTAAAAATGACAATTGTCACGATGTTGAGGTGACAAACTTAAATTTTAAGTTTGTAATTAAGTTTGTAATGATTTTATGACACCCAAACCCACCAATTTTCGTTAAAAATTTTTATCTAGCTCTAAAATTGACAATTATGACAATTGTCATGACAAACTTAAATTTTAAGTTTGTAATGATTTTATGACACCCAAACCCACCAATTTTCGTTAAATTTTTTTATCTAGCATTAAAAATGACAATTATGACAATTGTCACGAAGATCAGGTGACAAACTTAAATTTTAAGTTTGTAATGATTTTACGACACCCAAACCCACCAATTTTCGTTAAAAGTATTTATCTAGCTTTAAAAATGACAATTGTCACCAAGCTATGGTGAAAAACTTAAATTTTAAGTTTGCAACATTTTTATGACACCCTAACCAACTAATTTTCGTTAAAACAATTTATTTTGCTTCATAAACGAGCATTATGACAATTGTCACCAAATTAGCTTGACAAATGATTTATTCCTAAAATTCTAATTTACAGCTATGTATCAATATTAAAAACCACCCTCAACCATTGTTATAATCAAATCAGTACAATTAAAAAGCTACCATTAATTATAAAGCTGAATTTTAAAGTCACTTATAAATTTATATATTATTTTTCCCCCACACCAAAACAGCTAAGCCAAACCAAAGGTCGACTTATAATAACAAGTAAAAACCTTTGGTTTACTAACAAAATTCTGACTAAACCTAAAGGTTGGCTAAACAAAATAGGCCAAAAGACCTTGAGAACCTTTAGGTCTTTTCTCCAAGTATCGGCTAAACCTTAGCCATAACCTGGTCGAAAACCCTTTGGTCTTTTTTACAACACTAGCAGGCACCATAGCAAGATTGAGGCAATGGAAGCTAAATGAGATTAAATACTATATTATTTTGCTTTCGTGTATTATTTTGGCACTTTTATATTTTTATATAATATTTAAATACTTGTTATTAATAAATTAAATTAAAAAAAATTTGAAAAATATAACAAAATTAATGCCAAGAATTTAAAAATTTATCATATCGGTCCGGACAGTTCAGGCAGCTTTAATGACTCGCGGAAGGCGAGGCGGATATTTACAAAGGCTCGAGAGGCTCTTGGCGGGCAATTTAGTTATAAAATTGGACAGTGCCGTGTTTGGGCATAAAACTTTTAAACTAATCTGACCCTGATTCCTATACTACTCTTTTATACTACACCTCTTACTAACCCTCACACCTAATTTCCTATAGCTATTTGTCACACTTGGTCGTAACCTTTCTAGAGATTGGCTGAGGGGGGAGCTCACCTATTCAGGCCCAGACACAAATGGGAAATTTTTTTTGATACAAAAATATGGAAACCATAACCTTGCATAGCACGTCAAAGCTATGCTTGCCTTCTAGAGGCTAACACTGCAGAACCCCTTTTCAATGAGTCAATATCTATCCAGTGAACTGTTATTGCTATAAAAAGAGCTAAACATCAATTAAGGATATTATAAATTATATTAAATACCCATTAAAAGCTTTCCAAAAGTCTAAAAGTGTTCAGAAATAGGGTAATGGTAATATTTTAAGCATATATTTGAAATTCTCT